>CM075498.1:36596256-37894470 GCA_037950675.1 Hypophthalmichthys molitrix | reverse complement strand
CAGCTTGTCAATGAAGTATGACTCCAAATGCTAATCCATCTGAAAGCACTGTGAGTTTGAGTCGCTTATAATGTCCATTTGAAAAAGCAACACGCATCAAACAGCTTTCCAGACATGAGAAGCATTTATTAACATCTTCTCCAACAAAAGACAACATTTAATAACATGTTTTTACTCCAAACTCACTTCATAATAACAGTTAAGCATCCTTCTGTGAGATGATGTAGCTTCTTACACAGAACAAGGCAGTCGTGTGTTTATTAGTCATGTTTAATCATTCAAAGCGTTTCAATCTTCTCTTTATTCACAGCTACAGCGATAGTATGATAAAAACCGGAACTGGTGCTCTGTTCCGTAAGTTGAATAGGGAAGGCGTAGGACATACAGCGTAAGCTTTTTGAAGAATACGGAAAGCGGAAGCACGTGCAAGGTGATCATTTGATTATATAAAGCATATACAGTTGTATTTTTGTAGAAAATGACCGATCGTTTCACTAGATAAGACCCTTATTCCTCGCCTGGTATCGTTTAAAACCCTTTTGAAGCTGCACTGAAACTGTAATTTTGACCTTCAACCATTTGGAGGCCACTGAAGTCCACTATAAGGAGAATAATCCTGCAATGTTTTCATCAAAAACCTTAATTTCTTTTCAACTGAAGAAAGAAAGACATGAACATCTTGGATGATATGGGGGTGAGTAAATTATCAGGAAAATTTTATTTGAAAGTGGACTAATCCTTTAAACTACCCCAGAGCACGTACACACCTCACGCACCGGATGCCGTGCGCAAGGCAGTTGGACATAGTGGTGTATTAGAGGTAAAAAATTATATAAATACTGTTCGGTTTCTCGCACAAGCTGATTGTTTCGTGTCTTAGGACATCAATGTGTCGTCACGAGACGCAGGGTTTAATTTGGATTTGTCTGTGCATGTTTTTTTGACTCATAGATTGAGCTCCCATTGACATGCATTATACGACTGACAGACTGCAGCGGTTGGAGATAAAAATCATAATTTGTGTTCTACTGAAGAAACAAAATCACCTACATCTTGGATGCCCTGGGGGTAAGCAGATAAACATCACATTTTTATTTTTGGGTGAACTATCCCTTTAATTTACTCTCTCTCTGGCCATGCAAGATGTACGTTTTTTATTCAGTAGAACACTAAAGATGAATTTTAGCTGAACTCATGGTTCTTGGTGATTTCTCAAATGCAGGTCAGCGTGTGCCGTCACTTTGCAAGTCAAAAAACATAAACAAGTAACACAAAATTAATGCCTGTGGCACAGAAATATTGAGCTCCAGACTCGTGTTCCTGGTAATGTTATGTGTTGTCTATATCTGCTTTTTGACTCACAAAGTGGTAGCACCCATTCACTTGCATTCTATGAATCACCAAGGACCACGGGTTCAGCTAAAAATCATCTTTTGCGATCTACTGAAAAAAGAATGGATGGCCGAAGTGTGAATAAACTGACAGCAAATTTTCATTTTTGGTTCCTTTTCAGTGTGTCAGGTTTACACTAGTTTGTTTGCAGTATATTCTACAGGATCACAAATGTGCACAGTGTACATATACCTTATTAATTTGTGCAGATCTGCTCTGAGTTTCACAAAATTACAAATGTCAACCTGAAGAACCACTTCTATGCCATGTTGGACCAGCATGCTTCCCGTCTTCAGAGCTTGTTCAGAAAGAAAGCTGCTCGCACAGGGAAAGTGTCTGCAGTACTGAGTCAGCTCTTCGGGATTTATGTTCACCAGGTCAGTTGGTTACACTTCTTGATGCCTGATAAAGAAACTGCAGTGGATTTTTAAATATTTTGGTTGTATTGTCACACATACAGACTTTTTAGGGTGATGCATAGGATTGTGTGGCTGTGCTGATTAGATTCTATTTTAAGTGAAGATACTCGTACTCTTCTCTAATTCTCACACTGAAGGAAAAAGTTGATGTCCATGTACGACGAGCTGCCGTCCTCCGTGCTCTCCCTGCCTATCTGCAAGAGGATGACTCCAACTTTTTCAAGACATGGGATGTAAGTGATCATGTTGCTTAGAATTTAGAGAGATAGTCCACTCAAAATGAAAATTCTGCCCTGTCCTTATTTACACTTCCTTTTGCAAAACACCAAAGAATTACTACAATTATAATGGAAATAATCAAAACCTGGAACTACAACATGAATGACATCTGAATGACAGGAGAGATTGTTGGTAACCAAACAGTTTTTGGTCCAATTGGCTTCCAGAGTATGGAAAAAAAATAATATGGAAGTCAATGCAACCTAAAACTGTTTTGTTACCAGCAATCTCACCTATTTAGATGTCATTCAGGTTCTAGTTTCAGGTTTTAAATATATTAATAAGAATTGTAGTTATCGTATGGGATAGAATGGTTTGGAATAGATGTAAATGTTACTTCTTAGTAGTCAGTTTTTGGAAATTTAGAGTAACAGTTCTCTGTTCTTGTCTTCAGGTACAGCAATCTGATGAACCTAACATTGATGATGTACCACTTGGTCTCCTCTCCATTAGTGGCAATTCAACAGATGCCACATTCTTCTGCCCAGAGAAGATTGCAGTTGTACTTGAGGGTAACATGGTTATCGATTTCCCCTCATTGGCTGATGCATTTGTCATGCTTTTTGGACTAACTTATGCCTTGGAGTTGGCCAACACGTTTGACTTTACCCAGAAATTTTTGAAGAATCTGGAGGATGGGAAGCTGAGGCCCAGAGTGTTGAGTCTTAAAAATGAACTTTTGGCAGTGGAGTGTTTGAACGAAGCTTACAAAGGTACTCCTTCATTTGACATTTCATTTAAACTTTCACTTCTGTCACTTTTAGTGCACACCATAGAGCAAGGAGGTTTTTATTTTATATATATATATAAACAGCTTACAGATGTGTTTTAAAGTAAAGTTTAAGAGAATGATTTAAATGTTTAAAAAGATTTAAAAGTTTAAATGTGCTGCTGTTCAAGTTGAATAATGGCAAGTTTGCACCATATCAATGTGTCATACAGTATGACAGACAATGCAGTACATTGCAGTTTACACTGCAGTAATCTTATCTTTGATTTTTGTCTGCTAAAAAGGTCATTATGTGCAGTGTAGTAAATCATTGAGCAATTTTGAAATCTTTGTCTTATACTGTATTCTAGTATAACATTTAAATTTCTAAGGTTACTGTTAGAAGTGAATTTTGGAAGTGTTCCTTCTTTAAGGAAGTGTTTACAGCTGGGTGATATCCAAATATCCATATTGTCCACTTCTAAAGTGACAGTTGTTATCTTAGCCCATTTCTCAAGGGCCCTGCACCTGTTTGGAGAATATATTTCCATTTAACAAAATTTATTGTTGATGATTTGTTAATGTTTTGTGGTTACTTAATAAAAGAGTAACTTGCATTTAAATTGCCTGTGTTAACCTGTTTTTATTTCAGAATGTGTATAGTTAGTAATTTAGTTACTTAATAATGTAAATGTAAAAAAAAAAAGTACAAAATAATGTGTGAAAATGAATAAAGACAACAATTTGTTACTGAGAAATTAAAACCATGTTTTATGAAGGTAAAATAAATTGTAATGTAACAAATGTTTAAGTTATCATTAATTAATTTTAATTGGTTCTGAGAACCCAAAATCTCCTTGTAAAATGACTTGATCAATAATGTTACAGTAACTTATAATATTAAGTTAGTAACAGTTAAAATTACCAAGTACAAGTTACTTAAAAAAAGGATGTTTCTTTAACTTATAAAATTTGAGTTAGTGTCACTTAAAATTTTCGATGTAATCAGTTTCAACTATTTTTTTTAGTTATATTAACTTATCCGGTTTTACAGTGTACTGAAAGAATCAGCTTTTTGAATGAATCAGTTGAATGAATGATACAATGACTCACTCATTAAGACAGTCAAATGCTTCGTTCCTGAATGAATCAGCCGTTTGAATGAATCAGTTGAATCTCAATGACTTACTCATTAAAAATGACTTGCTGCCACCTACTGGCGGTTTTAATTTCACATTTAAAGTATCTTTTTATGTTTTAAATAATATCAAATATCAGTATTCAAAGTTTTATGTTTAAAACATCAAAAGGTTATGCATTTGTAACTGCAGCTTATTCATTTATGTAATCTCTGAACTGCATCTGTGAAAAACAATCTGTGTAAATGCATCTAAATGCCACTTCAGATGCAGCTTTTGTGTTTCCTCTCCACTGTAAAGATGAATTCTGTTGATACTGATTTAATTTGATTGGTAACAGCCCTACTGTGTCTTATTATTATAAGTAAATTTGATTAAATTTAAGAAAGACACAAAATATGATGCATGCATATCATTAGGTTTTAAAAAAATGGATTTATGAAAGGTAAAATGCCCAAAAAAAGTATCACTGCTGTGAACTGGCCAGCACACAGAATATGAAGAATGTCAAAAAATTTAGGAGTCAGCTGTCCACGACAGTCCTAAACCTGCCAAAGTACCAGCACAATAACACATTCAGCAAAATATCATCAAATTATCATTATCAATAAAATTCCAGAAAATATTGAGATTTTGTGTCGATATCCCACACCCCTACCCTTACCACAACCGCGAGTTTCAACGCGCTATTAAATCAACTTAACCCATCCTTGCCGCTTTATTTTGCATATTTCTTGTGCAGAAATTGTTTAAATGAGGAATATTGTGACATGTTTGTTCTCGGAAGAAAACTCATTTAATCGAGGCGTCTTTGTGCTTTGTAACTTTGCAGATCTTTTTCCATCCTCAAACAGCAACATTACCCACTAAAAAAAAAGTTGAAAATGTAAAAAAGCAGAATATGTCCTCTTTGAAGGGTATTTTTTTTTTATGTTTATAACTTTTTAAGAATTTAAAAGAGCAGCTTGAGTCTTCAGGATGATGTCACACACGTGACCAAGCGCTTTCAGCACTTCAGCAAGATCTCTTGTAACGTTTCTTATCAAAGACGTCCACGACAGCAACACTGACGGCCACCGTGCAAGATCTTAGAGGAACAAACAGGAAACAGCTTGTTAGTTCTCATGGCACTATCTCCCAGCATGCTCTTCTCATCTCTGAGCTGCTCACTGAGTCTGATATGGACATATAAAGTGTTTGCTGACTGAACTGACTGGAATCCAAATGCAGAAAGAAGAGGACACGGATCGCTGGTAACTGAGGATGATGGATGACTCTGGTTCCGTCACTGCCACAATCATCTCATTAGTATGACTAAACTAGAGTTACACAACACTGAAACATTCAACATCAACACATGTAATCTAGATGGGACTAATAATAAAATCAATGCATGAATTTAATCAAAGTTCAACAAGAATGAAACACCGAGAGCTCTGGGAATGTGTTATTAAGAATGAAATACTACACTCTTAGAGTGTAAAAAATGGTTCTCCTATGGCATCGTTGCAAAACCCCCCCTTTTGAAACATTTATTTTTGAGTGTGGTGAACGTATCATAAACAACTAGAGAGAAACGTTTGACTTTTACAGGGACAAGCTGCAGTAAATGAAGGAGGTCAAAGTGGTGTGATGCACTAGCACTGGGTGAGTGTTATAGGATTGAATTTGGCCTTATTGTAATAGATTAGAAAAGTCTGGATTTAACTGGTGTACCTTCTGTTTATCTGTTTATCTATTTACTAATTGTAGGACCTTGTAAGTACCCATGGTCGGAGCCAGAAGTGTCTCTTCATTGGCAGCTTTAAGAAGCCATTGTGAAGCCCAGTTGGATGTCTTTAGGGAAGACAAACACAATATGCAAACAGAGTCTTTTGATTATGACATACTAAAATCAGGAACTAGTTTACAAACTAAAAAAGCAGTGGCTTCTCTTTTGGGAAATGGATCAGTGCCGGGAAGTTTAGTGATAAGTTTGCTGCATCTTTTCAAATATAGGAGAGAAAAGACGTTTGGAAGAGTTTGGATTATTCCTGATGATAGAGAACTTATGCAACATTTGGAGCATCACCTGCAATTGATCAGTCATGTTACACAAGCCCTTTGGTAGCACAAAATGATATGGACTTTATAGTGATAGTGGTTTTTAATGAATGGAAAACATTGTAGAGCACATTAAAAACCATCATCATCTCAAATAGCTGTGGGTATTCAAAGAAAAATTCTTCATCTTTATAGAATATTAAAACTAGACTTTTGTGGCATTTAGTTCATGTCTGCTGCTTTGAGCTTATTTCAAAACATTTCATGAAGTCCTCAGCTAAAGCAATCATGTTTTTCATTTGAATTTGGATAAATGTTCTTATCTATTTTTTATTTGTTCATGTTTATTTATCTTTTTTTTCCTGTTAAAATCTTATTTTGATTTATATTTAGTTTATTAATTTTCTCTTATGGTTTCGAAAACATGATGTAATGTGTTTCAGATAAATATTTTAATTAAATAACTGAAAAACAAATCTGAGACTCTCTCTCTCTGTGTCCCATTACGTAGATTTTAACACCTTCCTAATTAAAGCACTGCGTTAATGAAATCTCTCTGATGTGCTGGAACGATAATGAGAGTGAGAGAATCCGTTAATCTATAGGAGAAAGCCTGGAAACAAGGTGTTAAAAATAATTTTTAATTTTCACTTAAGAGTGGATGTGTGAGATTTCCCACCATTACAGAAAGAGAGCTAATGTTTCCTGAAATCTTATTTCATATTCATGAAATCTCTTAAAGTCACACGTTTACTCAACTATTTAAATCAGGTCCATGAAAACGAAACTGAAACGATGGATGGATGGATGGATGGATGGATCTGCTTTGGTTTGTCAGTAGGAAATATCAGTTTACATTTCCAAACATTCCTTTTGCCATTAATTGTAATAATTTTTATGCACAATTCTAAGATTTTTGTATGTACAAGCAGTCTGACAACAGTCAGTACGCTCCACACAGTGATCTGATCTCACCATCATCGAGTCCGTCTAGAATTACATGACGAAACAGGAAAAAAAAAAAAAAACTGAGACTAAATCCAGAGGAACTGTGGCAACATCTCCAAGACGCTTGAAGAAACCAACCTCCAAAGCTACCTGAAAAACAAGTTTAAGTGTACATAGGACAAAAGCTGTTTTAAACGCAAAGGGTGGTCACACCAAATATTGATTTGATTTAGTTAATAGAAGTTAATTGACATGTATGGCATTATTTTTGAAAGCATCCTCACTTTACAGTAGGGCTGTGCAATTAATCGTATTTTCGATTTCAGTTTCAATTTTGGCTTCCAACAATTATGAAAACAAGATAATCGAGGTAAAACGATTACTGTACCACTGCTGCATTCCATTCAGCACACCTTCCTTTCCTTCACAGTGGTGCGCTTTTATTTCCCCCTAACCCAAACTTAACATCCAAATCAGCCAAATAAGTGAGTGATGCAAAATGCAGTCTACTGTTGCTAAACTTCGGGACTTGCTTGATATTAAAGATAAGCAGTGCTATTAAAAGCGGATTAAGCCATGAAAGGTGTTCATGTGCAATTTGTACCTAAGAAACTCGTATTTACATTGCTGTAGTCATTGTTAATCTAACAAGAAAAGACAAAGATAAAAGCACTCTCTGCTTTTGAATGAATAACATTTTAAATAAGAATTAGTCTATATTTAATGTATACAGCAGTTATTTTACATTTGATTATTTCATTCAATTTCTGTTGGGTATTATCTGAATACCACTGTTAGTACATCTATCTGAAAAACCTAAAGCACTGTTTATTTCATTTACATTTTTGTTCTGTTGTATTTTTTTGTCTGCTTTGTTTTTAATTAGTTTCTTTGTTCTTATTTTATTGTTGACTGTCTTCTGTAGCTGTTTTGAGGACTTTTTACTTACATTAACCTAGCATTAGTTTTCTGAAGTATTGATAATTGTGAAATTTCACTGACATTTAAAATTACTCATATCATGAAATAAGACTTGATCATATCACCCACTAATAATCGTGTTAAATAATCATGATTTCAGTATTGACCAAAATAATTGTGATTATGATTTTTGCCATAATCGAGCAGCATTTTTACACAAGTGCCTAAAACTTTTCACAGTACTATAGCTTTGCAGGTTGTTTTTTTCAAGTGTCTTGGAGAGGTTGCTGCAGTTCTTCTGGATTTAGTCTGTCTCAGTTTTTTTTTTTCTGAGAGTACTTTCATGACTTTCCCCCGGTTTCACAGAAAAGGCTTAAGCTAGTCCTAGAATAAAGTGCATGTTTAAGCTGTTTTAACTGAAAGAAACTTGTACTGATATATCTTAAAATATGTCACTGCCATTGTTTCATCTCAAGATGCACACCATTAATTAATAATTCTATTAATTAATAGAATTATGAAATTACATATAAAGATGTACTTAAGTCCTACTTAAATGAGTCAAAAAGCACTCTAAAGTTCAGCTAATTGCATTTTATATATATTTAAAGTATAATACATATTAATGGCAATTAATATGCAAAAAAATAAATAAATAAAATAAATCACAGCAGTTCCCAGCTAAAATGAACACTAGATGCAGTAAAACAGCAACAACTTTTATTTCTTTTCACACAATATTGTGATTACAGGGGCAGATTATCAATTAATAAAGACTTATTTTCGTGTGGTTCCTTGCACAATACCATATTATGATCTCAAAACAACCGTACCATAGTACATGATTTGTAAACAAATGCATTTTGACGTTTGCATTACATAAGCTCCATATGTGTGGCTGTTCTGATGTAGTAAACTTGCTCAGTAGTTCACCTCAGCATTGCACTTGCGATGCGGAGTGCTCAAGTACGAGTCCTGTGAAACACAAGTCACGATAAAAGAGCTCAGAGCTCAAGACTTGTAAAAGCAGTTAAAATGGCATGGTTGGTTCAGCAAATCTCTTTTTAATCTCACGTTTGCTGTTGTTAACAATATCAGGTATGTTTAGGGTTTGGTGTAGGTGCTATGTTTGATAGAATGCTATATATGATCAAGTATTAATGTTTTGAAACATTAACATTAAAATCGCCACAGGCACATATTTCCAATGAGCCTGGGTTGACTATTATTTCTGTAGTAAGTACTCATTTTAAAATGCTAAAGTGTACTTCTTTACAAGATACATTACCTGCAGAACTGCAATATCAGAACAACGCTCAATTTTTGGCTTCAGAGTCCCTGACTGTTATGCTGATGTGCTTTATTTTTCAGACTTTTGATAAGAGTTTCTCATTTATGGAGCTTCATCTGTTTCAACAGCTCAATGATGTCAGTAATGTTGACTGCTTGGACCATGATGGACCACAGAGGTTGTTCTCTAAGAATATTAACGTTTTTTATTAGACAGACTGTGTCACACAGTGACATAAAAATAATATGTTCTCTCCAAATCAAGTCAAGTCACCTTTATTTATATAGCGCTTTTTTACAATGCAGATTGTGTCAAAGCAGCTTTACAGTGATAACTGGTATATAATTTTGGCTGCACAGCAGTTCTTAAAGAGAATGGTGTCAATGCAGGCAGATGCAAAACACTGTTGAATATCAAATGTCCAAATCACATCACTGCCTCTCTAAAACATGTCAGTATGTGTAACAAGTGTCTTAATGCTGCCTCTACTATAGTTCCCTTGTAAAAAAGGAGTGCACTTTAGCATACTTTTAAAAAGAGTGCTTATTACAGATATAATATAATTTAAAAGAATATACTTAAGTGCAAGCTAGATGTAATGTTTTCAGACTTAATTGTTAATTACATTAAAATTTATTATAGTTTAAATTTATATTAAGTACAAATTTTGCTTTTTTGACCCCAAGTGCATATTTCATGATTACTTCTATTGTCTTTAAAATAATGTTAAAGTGTACTGCCGAATGTACTGACAAGCATTTATGGTAAACTAAATTATGCTTTTGTCATTTCTACTGAAAGATGTAAGCCATTTATTATGCTATTTAAAAATGATGTATATTTAAAAATATTAACTTTATATGTGATACTGAATATCACATACTACTGTAACAGTTAAAATTATAATCAAGTACTTTACATGTGATTTAGTATGTTAATCAATGTTTTAAAATAAGTACACTTCTTTAAAAGCACAACAAAAGATTATTAAAACAAGGATTTAAAATGTACTTTTTTAAAATATTCTTCAAAATGCACTAAAAGTCCACAATGAATACAATTAATGCACTTCTTTTTCACAAAGGTTGTTTTTTTTTTTAAATAAATCTCATCTGCATACATCATGTCCTCATTTCTTGGAATGTTATTCCAGAATAATCCAGCAGGAAGCTTGTGTTTTAAGACGACACTAATCACAACATCAAATCAATGCAGCAGGTTTACAGAAGGACTCAAATTTCAGGTGTAACAGAGCATCCTTCACCACAAACAGTCCCACAAACCAAAGCAGCATTAATATTCAAAGCGGAGAGAGCAGGTGCCATCAGAGGTTGCTAGTAAGTTCATGCAACATGTCGCATACACAAATTATTCATGTCAAACAGCAATAGAATAGATCCGTCTCTCTCTCTTTCTGTCTCCATGTCTGTTTCTCAGGTAATTAAAAAAGCAGTAGCTTACCGAGGACTTTTAGCAAGTGATCAGACCAAAATTCTGACTGTCTCAAGTTTGATTGACGAAAGCATCTATTTAGCAATAACCACTGCTCACTCCAGATGAAATAAATACAGAATATTAAATATTTCTCACACCGGTGTTGTCATCATTATATATTATAGTAATAATAGATTTTTTTTTTTAAATAATAATAATAAAAATGAAAAAAGCACATACAATTACTAAACTTTAAAATAAAGTTGCAAATAAAAGCTAATTCAATAAATGTAATGTAATCTTCATTTTAATGTATTGGTGTTTGTGTCAGACAGCTGCATGATCACAAAGAACTCAAAATATTTGATTTAGCACTATTTAGTAGGTCAGAGCAGCTTCAGATGTTCAGTCTCAAGTCTGTATGTTGTGTGTCTCTCTGTGGCTCTTCAGATCTGATGATAAAATGCCATAGAAAACAGATGCATTTTTCATGCACAGTCTCAGGAGAGAGAAAGCAAAAATAGATTTGTGGTGGAGATATCATCTCGAACAGAGAAAAGATCAGAGGAGTTTAAAGGGTACATAACACACAGTTTCCGCCAATCTCATGTTAATCTTGAGTACCTATAGAGTAGTACTGGGACTTTTACAAAATATTTGTCACCGAAATTCCGGGAACAAAAACATACATGCAAAACTCCGTTGCTGCATCCACTGTTCCCTTAACGCTGGATTCTTTGTGAAGCTGAAAAAGGTTATCTTTCCCTCACAACCAAAAACACACTTCTTTGGTGACAAAATCTCTCGGCTTCTGTAACCCGAAGGAAGCACGTTGATGGGCATGCTCTTGCTCTCGCTCTGGGTGATGTGTGCGCACGCTTATCAGGGAGAAGTGCCCATACAGGGAATTCCACCCTTTATGATGTGATACAGGGCCATACTCGAAAAAAACTTTCCAAAACTTATCCGAATCCGGAAGGAGTGTATTTGGCACAGAAATACTTCCGTCATACGTCCAACTCGTGTTTTGAAACTTTGGCCATGTTTAGCATGAGAATGCAACTCTTTAACAGTTTAAATAAGTCAGAATGCATGAAATAGCATTAGACCTCTCCTTTAAGGAACGTTCCAGGTTCAGCACAACATCAGCTTTGCGTCCTGCTGCCGATTACGACAGAAAATCATTTCATCTCGTCCCTCAGACTGTAAAAACAAACAAATCGTGTGCAGTGATGCATTTATAATGGAGCTGTTTCAATATTCTATTCGTATCTTTACATATAGAGCAGTCATGGTCACTCCGAACACAACTTTTTCATACAGTTATGAGAATGAGTAAACCTATAGTGAAAAATAAGTAGCATGCTTTCAAAAAGAGTACTTAATACACTTTAAAAGAATATACTTAAGTGCACACTGAATGTAGGCCTAATGTTTTTAGACACAACTGCCTGTGCAGTGCAGTGCTTGTTAAATTACAAATCTAAACACATTAAACATCAAAATGAGTACTTCTTTAAAGAACAAAAAAAAGATATAAAACATATTTTAATGTAATTTGTTGAAACGTATATCATGTATTAATAAGTATTATTAACTTTAAAGGTAATGTTGAATAACACCACAGATAAAATTATAATCAAGTACTTTACATGTGCTTTAGTATCTTATTCAACGAATCAAAATAAGTGTATTACTTTAAAGCATGACAAAAGATTATTAAAACGATTTAAAATGGTTTTACTTTAAAGTAAAACTTTAAATTTGACATTATTACACTTTTTAAAAGTGTACTTAAGTGTGTCATGAAAGTGTACTCTCTTTAAGTGCATTGAGTGGCCTTTATTTCATTAATATTACATGAAACATTTTTTTTTTACAAATATAACCAATCCAGAAGAATTCACATTTTACTACTGTGACTTCCTTAAAGGTCTAGTTCACCCACAACATTGTCATTCCTTTGTGATAAAGAAGTGTGCTTAATTGTATTGAATTGAATTGAACTGTATTGTCATGTAATCTTGTGAAATATTATTACAATTTTACATAACTGTTTTCTATTTAAATATATATTTAAAAATGTAATTTATTCCTGTGATGTCAAAGCTGAATTTTCATCATCATTACTCCAGTCTTCAGTTTCATTAAATTGTATTAATCATATTAAATTTATTAAAACATTAAATAGAAATCTTTTTTAACATTATAAATGTCACTTCTGATCAATTTAATGCATCCTTGATAAATGAAATTATTAATTTCTCTCTTTTTTTTTATGTTACCACAAATGATTGAATGATGTTATTGTTTCCATAAAAATGTCAGCAGCAGAAACTACTATGCACATGCACACACACACATACACACTTGTAAGATATGACAATTCAATTCAATACAATTAAGAGCACTTCTTTATCACAAAGTAATGATAGCAGAATGTTCTGGGTGAACTATCCCTTTAAGGAAGTCACAGGAAGAAAAACGTGAATTCTTCTGGACGGGATTCTGAAATGATCCTGGAATAAACACACGTCTGTTCTGACAAGAGCAGCAGAGAGTTCCTGAGTGACGCGAGGCAAACTGTTATGATTTATTCACTCCAAAAAACACAGTGATCTGTTCTCCATCCAGAGAGAGCGAGACAGTCAGAGAGACAGACAGTGTGTGTTTATGTGAGTAATGATCACTGTGTTGTGATGTGTTATTCATTGAGACTGGTGATGAATGACTCCCTTCAACACCAGATAGAAGAGTCAAAGTAAAATTACATTTCACAGTGTGACACACACACTCCTAATGACAGTGTGACACAGATTAGCTCTGTCATGCAAGTGTGTTACTGTAATAACTCATGTTAATTTTACTCTTCTATGAACTCATGACTGCCGTAGACCACCACTGACCATCCGATGCACACCAAAACACCAAGATCTTTCTCAAAACATTAAGTTTGTATCTGATTAGCAGACCTTTTACCAGTCTTCAATGAAGAATTAGTCCTCTCACGTTCAAATCAAAGATTTAAAACAAATATTAAGTGCTGTTGAAGTAAATAAAATGTATATTTACCAGCAGAACTGAATATTGTTTTTGACCTTTGAAAAGAAGTACACTTAATTGTATTGAATGTGCACTTATAATGTACTTAAAGTGTACTTAGTGTACTTAGAGAGTTCATGACTAAGCTTCTTAACACACCTAAGTACACTTTTAAAAAGTGTGATTTGTAATGTCAAGTTAAGTTTTACTTTAAAGTACATTTTGTATCATGTTTTAATAATCTTGTCATGCTTAAAAAAACTACACTTATTTTGATGAGTTGACTAACATACTACAGCACATGTAAACTAAAGTACTTGATTAAAATTTTAACTGTAGTGTGTTATTTGATATTACATTTAAAGTTAATGTACTAAATTGCAACTTCATCCTTACAAATGTATATTTGAATGCATGTCATACAAGTTTCAATAGAAATAACATTAAAGTATATTTTAATTCACCATCAATGCTTGTCAATACATAGAATTACATACAAAAATGTACTTAAGTCCTGCTTAAACCCCCTGTTTCAGCAGCAGTCAGTTCTCACCACAGTTTTGAAAAATGCTACAGAAGTGGGCGTGGTTAAGACAGTTTTATTACGCTCTCATTAAAAGCTTCCAACAAATGCACGCTGCAAATTACTATTACATGCAACACAATATACACATGGTATTTGCTATAATTTAATACACAAATAAATGCAAAGCCATTCGCATTTTGTTCTCTGCATCGAATACGAACACACTGTTGCATCTTTGATAACTTTTGAGACTTAATTTGCCGCGTTTTTATAAGCCGTTTGATCGGTTAAAGAGCCGTAAAGAACGGTTACACTCACAGTGTGGATGAATTGCGTTTGTGTTGAAGACGGATACTGAAGAGAACTTGTGCGAGGCAGAAACTCTTACAAAGCAAAAACAAACACTCGTTTTCGACCCATTAATGCATCTCTAGCTTATTGCATGTGATCTCACTGTTTGAAGCGCCTGTCAGAGGATGAATAAGGCCGAAGTCCACCTTTCTCCCGTTCTCGTAGCTCTCTTGAGAAAAATGCTTGTTGCACACAAACACTTTTGATGTGCCAGTAGTTGATGGCCAACCAACCGCCCGCAGGCAGTCTTGCCCTGGCAGCATTGCGGGGAAAGCCATGCAACACACCCAAACTTTTACACCACAAAAACAAACACTTAAGACCCATGAACGCCTCTCATCTACTGCGCGATCTAACAGTTTGACATGTCTGTCATTTGAAAGAATCACGTGGTGTCCTGAATAATTAAGAGACGCTGTCCTCTCATAGGATAAGAAAACTAAGTCTCATTAATAATTATGAGACACCGACACATCATCGAAGTGTTTTAGTGCACTGCCACGTCACAGCTTGTGACATGGACACGGTGTAGATTTTAAACCCGGAAGACGAAAATAGCGGAAAAAATCTAAAAATTAACCACTTTCCCTCTAATTAAAATCTAACAGATGCTAACATTGTATTCAATGATGTTCAACACACATACCTCTGTTAAAATCTCAGAAAATTTAGTTTAGGGTTTCATGACCCTTTAAGTGGGTCAAAAACAGTCTAAAGTTCAGCTAATTGCATTTAATATAAATACAACTATAGGCTATAATATTTTCATTTATTTGCAAAAAAAACATGCAATTAATTGTCCGAAAAACATTACATTCACTAAGTATGTTATTTATAAGTACTCTTTTTAAAAGTATGCTAAAGTGCATTTCTTTTTCACAGGCGGAGTTAAATATGTAAAAATCTTAATTACAGAATCTCTGATTACAAACTGTGATTGGCTGGTCTAATAATGCACTGGATGTCAGTCTAACTGTCCAAGAAAAGAGTGTGACCTCCGGGGTCAAAGGTCACATCAGACATTAAAGTGTGTTTATTAATTCGCTCAGCCCATGACCTCAGAGTCTGTAGCCTTTTAAAGTCTGAACGCAGGTTAATGACGCCTCGAGAGCATCGAGGTAAAGAAAGCATCTTGCTGCTGATGTCAGAGGGCAGATAAACCTGTGTGTGTGTGTGTGTGTGTGTGTGTGTGTGTTTTCAGCTGAATCTCTGTATAATGAACTGCTAAATAATCCTGTGTTTCTGCTGAGAGAGGAGGATCGTGTGAACGGAAGCAGGAGTTTTCAGGAATCTGCATTCTGTACTCCTCTGGGGTGAAGAGTTCTCCAGCGTACAATAGAGATTGTTAAAGCAGATGTTTTTTTCTTTTCTCTTTATTGAAAGTGAGTATTTGAGATGTGCTGCAGCTGTAGTGTTTAGGAGATCAGCTCTCAGTTTTAAATGTTAGTAAATGTTTGACTTTCTGCAAGAATGTGCAGAAAATGGTGTTTGTGTACTCTGCAGTTGAAATATAGCACGATTAAATGAAATTCTGGCCAAAGGTAGTTTTCCTAACCAGTAGGCCCGGATGGAGTCCACTATTTTTGAAGGGAAATCTGATAAATTGTGTGGAATGGATTTTAAAATGGTAAAATAAGTTAAACAGCTGAGTGAACTATTATTGACAATTAAAATGAGAATCAATTACATATTTAATAAGCAAACATGCACATAGAAATGAGAATCAATTACATATTTAATAAGCAAACATGCAGGTGGTGGGAGTTATATAGCTTGTTTGTGGAAGAACAGGTTTTAATCAGAGGTTTGGTTTTCTTGATGTGTGTGTGTTTGTGTTTGTGTTTGTATGTGCAGTACGTACTGTATGTGTATGAACTGCCTATGTGGGCATGTTAATGTAAAAGACAAATTTAAAAGTTAAATATTAATCCAAAACGAATTCATTTCTGAAAAAAAGTAACATTACATTTAAACTACTGTTTCCAAACTGACTTCCTGCAGCTCAAATAGTAGACACTAGCAACGCCAGGGTCATAGGTTTAATTCCCAGAGAATGCATAAACTGATAAAATGTAAACCTTGAATGCAATGGAAGTCACTTTGGATAATCTGCCAAATGAATAAATGTAAATGTTCTAAATTGTATGTGAGCTTCCTTTCATATAGTGCTGGGCAGTATACCAGTTCATATGCTATACCGGTTTCAATTTCGAGACCGATATGTATTTTTCAAAAACCGCCACACCGGTGTGTAGCTGAAACAGCTGCTGTCTCTATTCAATGGCCATGAAGCACTATGTAGAGTGTATAGAGAGCGGACTTCTATTAACTGTATACCCTTCTTACACTAATAGAAACAACTTTATAACACAACAATAAATAACTCAAAACAAACAAAACGATCTCTCTTTAATACTGTAAATACCATGTAGAGCCATATGATTTCTGCGATGCAGAAAACACGGATGAAATCACGGAATCCAGTCACAAATAGAACTTACTGTATAAAGCTGAACGTCACAGAATTTGGCAATTTTTGGATGAATAAATCAAAAGTCGGGCTGTACAATGAATCAGATATCGATACGGACTAGTGTCTCTGAATATTAAAGCTAAAAAAGACTGCTATTGAAATTTGAAGTCTGTATGAATAAGCGCCGCATTTTTGTCTATTGCTACACATACTGAAGCACGCGTGAAGCTCGCAATGATTTCAGTGTCTGCTGTCTCACTCACTATACACATGAACTTCATCTGCAGAGCTGCTCTTAGGGTCACTTTATGAACATTTCACCGGTTAATTTGATAAAACTATCGACATTTGTCGTATCATATACACAGGAAGTCAGAGGTCTTCACGACCCTGTCAAAATAAAAGTTCGGTATAACTTGAAATAACAGAAATATACTATTGTACAATCGAGTATACTTTAATAATAATAATAATAATAAACACTGTTTATTAAAACACAAACTCAAAGGTCTTCATTGAAATGACAGAAATTGCACAGTAAAATGTAGCCTACTTATTAATATTATTAATTTAATTAAATAATTAAATTGTTAGCTTTATGAACTGATTTGATTACAATTAATTTTTAATTGTCCTTACAATGTTTATATAATATATTCCCTGTACTCCTGACAGTAAAATATGCCAAAATAAAGGTCCAGTGCAAAAAAACGTGACATACCATGAAACCGCCAGAATCTTAAAAAAAAAAAATGTGATAGAGATTTTTGGTCAAACCGCCCAGCACTGCTTTCACAGAAATGTGCCCTTTCAGCTGTCATAGACACATGTATGAATGTAATTTGTTTAAAATGTAAATCTTTTATGCATGTGTAAACCAATTAAAGTACTACATGATTGTAATTAGGTCTGTGGTTGTAAACTGATTGCAGGAATTTACACGATACACTATAATTACTGCGGACAAATATTTAGAATACCATACTGCATTACTTAGATATTACATTGACAAAATGGATTTTTGTTTGCAACATATGAATCACTAATAATTCATTCTATTATAGTGGATGTTTTAATAGAAACTGAATATTTTTTTAGAGGTTCTTAAAGTATTGAAGTAATGGTGTTATATTTGTCCAAGGTTTTAAATTCTAAATACTCCTAACCACAGATGAACATCCAAAGGTTTTTTGAAAGATGAACAGGTAAAAGAAGGCCTAGTTGAAGTTTGATTGTACTTAATAGTAATGCATGCTATGGAAGTGGTTTTATCCAAGCATACTGTGTGATTCAGTGTTATAATTGCTGGTGTGTGTAGGAGCTCAAGTCATTATCTAAAGGCATCTGACTTGAGAATACAGCATTACCACTACATCAGGATGAGAGAACATAGACACACTAATACACTCTTAACAAAACTGCATTTTGACAATGATATGACAATGATGACAAGGTGCTATAGCTCCCAACTTTTTCTGGTTTTAAAACTCAGTTTTATGAGCTGTTAAAACATGAACTCATCTGTTATTGGATGTGTAAAAAAATATATTATTATTATTATTATTATTATGAAATTATTCTTCATGCTGTTTTAATTTGCACTCCTGCAAGACACTTCATGGTGTGTTACAGTGCCTTTTTTTTCATAGTTTTATTTTCTCTCCTTTGTTCTGGGTCTACTGCTGAGCAGTAGAAACAAATAATAAACAGAAATCACAAAGGAAATCCATCAAGTCTAAAAGTCTCAGTTGTGGGACTGTGAGGAAGGCAGTGGGTGTTCAGATGCACAAATGAATCACAAAAATAAAACAAGAACACATTCACAGAAAAAATCTGTTCATATCCACAAAGATATGTTTGAAAGTTAAAAAATTGTGTAACTTTGTAGCAACAGCATATAGAGGGTCTTTTTATGCTCCAGCATTGACAGGGTGTTTAAAAGTTATAGTGTGACAGTTTGTCAAACCAGATCGGTTTGACGGTTGTATTACTGTAGGTATTTGCAAGGCAGTTGCTAATTGGAATGTTACAGAGTTCTGTGTGGTTGCTAATGTGGTCGGGTTGGTAACTAGAGTGTTGCTAAGGTGTAGCTAGGTTGTTTACAGGCTGTTGCTAGTGGTTTTGGAGTAGTTATTAGAAAGATGATAGGTGCTTGCTAAGGTGTTCTAAATAGTTGTCAGGAAACTGTTAAGCTGTTTCCAGGGTATTGCTAGGTGGATGCTAGGGTCAGACAGACAGCTTCATGTCAGACTCCATCAATGTACTGTCTTGATGATGTCCGAGGACTTTTCATGTTTTTCTGTCCACCACTCCACTTATACACCTATACTCCAACTTCCACTTGTTTCCACCTACCAGTCTACCAAGAGATATACTGTACCTGTGTGTTTCTTCTGTCAGAGTCTACACATTCACAGTCAGCAACCTTGTGACCATGGGGAACTTGAAGAGTGGACTGTTTCTGACTGCACCATGCAAAAAATCTTATATTTCGGGGTAAAACAGCTTGCCACTAGGACACAGAAGCAAACCACACTAAACCAGGTCTTTAAAAGTTTCACCCAAAACTGGACATCACAGCAGAGCAGGTGAACAAGGAAATAAAGAGTTTCCATTAGGATCTGAGGACCAGTTGACATCTATCACTTAATCTCAAGTGCAGCTGTTAAACAGGACCCATCACCTATTTAACCTGAGTCTCTGTCTGGTAAAAGTCCCTGTGCTCAAGAAAACATCTGATCCTGATGCCAAAGAGAGGATTCACCTCCATCCCTAATGACTGTAGACAAGTATCACCAATACTTCATATCTTGAAGACTCTGTTCTGGCCCACCTGAATCCCTATAGCCCAGAATCAAGTTGGATTCCATCATTTAAATGCTACAAAATGCCAAAATTCTGCTGTCACATGAACATGGCTATGAGAACTGTAAGGATGTTTTTTTTTACTTCTGCAGGAAGAGATGCAGGTGGACACTTCCATGATCTGACGAATCACATGCTGTCTGACAGACAGGCAGACCACAGATTGTGAGACTGCAGAAGTGTGTGTCTGAGCAGGTGGGGACTAGCATAAGTGACAGCTTAGGTCATTCGATGTGTTTCACAAGATGTTCCGAGTTCTTCCAATCTGAGAGTAACATCCTAGGGCTGTGTCTCAGAAATGAGCTAACCTGCTGTCTGCTGCCTAGATGGTAATCAGAAGATTGTTTTTAGATCCCTGCAAAGAGCAAACATGCAGAGTCCTGCACGGGTCCTGTTTGGTAAACCTACACCCGCACCCTCAATACTTAACAGAATAAACAACCCATTATCCAACAGCAGCACCCAGCCCAACCGACAAAGATCGTGACTCGAAATTAGGTTCCAAATGTAGGTTTGGGAGGAGCCTAAACATTCAGTCCTGTCAATCATCATACGTGCGTACTATATAAGCTGCAAACACCACATCATCCCATTGACAAATTTTTCCGGCAACCCTCCTCCTCCCCATCTCCTCCTCTAATTCTCTCTTTCCTCCTACGTGCAGTTCCATGGGTGGGGGGGGGGGGTTAACTCGGAGCTCGAGCCGAGCTTCGGGTTCGAGCCTCCTCTGCGGACAGCAAGCCAAGTTCATCTTACTATTAACCTTTAAGCCTGAATGGGCAGGCGAACTCATGAACTACACACGCATTGTATGTGTTGCTATACTTTTTTTGTGCCAAAAAAACAAAATAAAGACTTTTCAACAATATCTATATGGGCCGATTTCAAAATACTGCTTCAGAGCTTTACGATTTGAATCAGTGAATCGGAGCGCCAAAGTCAC
Source organism: Hypophthalmichthys molitrix (assembly GCA_037950675.1). Classification (NCBI taxonomy): domain Eukaryota; kingdom Metazoa; phylum Chordata; class Actinopteri; order Cypriniformes; family Xenocyprididae; genus Hypophthalmichthys; species Hypophthalmichthys molitrix. Next base: position 37,873,695 of record CM075498.1, on the reverse strand, counting down.
GTGATTTCAGCAGTTTAGCAGTTTGATAGGAGATCCGAATCACTAATTCGAAACAAAAGATTCATAAAGCTCAGAAGCTTCATGAAGCAGTGTTTTGAAATCGACCCATATAGATATTGTTGAAGAGTCGTTATTTTGTTTTTTTTGGCGCACAAAAACATTCTTGTCGCTTTATAATTTTAAGATAGAATCACTAAACTCACATGAACTGTTTCAAATATGTTTTTAGTACCTTTATGGACCTTGAGAGTTTGAATGGCTTTGCTCTCAATAGAGGCCTCACTGAGCCATCGGATTTCATCAACAATATCTTAATTTGTGTTCTGAAGATGAACGAAGGTCTTACAGGTGTAGAACGACATGAGAGTGAGTAATAAATGACATTATTTTCATTTTTGGGAATACCAATAAACTAAACACCTCTGATAGGCCATTGCGTTCATGTGCTCAACAGACATGTCAGTGATTGGCTACAATGCTCAGAACTGCAAAACGAGTAAATGGAAACATTTGATGCTCTTCAGAACGAAAACACAAATATGCAGGGGAGCGTTTAAAAGCATTTTTTGCTTGTTTTTGTTATATAAGTTATATAGATATAATCAATATAGAGTACATTAATATAAAGAATCCATAGTATGAAGTGTTGTGTCGCTAAGCAACGAACAGGCCACAGAGGCTTCCCCTCCTTGCTCGATGCACTGTGTATCACTTACTCCAGATTCCCTCCAGGTTTTCCATCTCCTGCTCCCCACTCACTAGTGATAGAAACCCTGTCCCTTGCAATCCAGACTTTCGCTTTTATGCCGCTTTGACTGTTTGGTAGATGTTGCCTTACTTGCTTCAATGACAACTCCACTTCCACACCACTCACGTAGTCTGGTCTGGAACAATGTGCACATTGACAAATTAAGTGATACAAACAGTGCAACCTTACACAGTTGTAGGACTACATTTAAATTCACACTTTTGGCAAACACATTTATCCACATTGACACTGTACATTACATTAAAGCTACATGTTTTGTCAGGTCTTGATTCCTGGGAATCAAACCCATGACCTTGCTAGTGCCATGCTATACAGTTTGAGCTACAGGAAGACTTAATATAATCACTCTTGCACGCTCATATTACTGTAGATGTCTAGAGAACTAACTTTTCTCTTTCCAAAATGGAATCTTTCAAGATAACATAATATGATATCTGCAATTTGAGACATCCTTCATACTGGGAATGCACCTGTGTTCTAAAGATTCTTGTTCTAAAGAATGAACAAGTCCATGAACATACTGGTTCTGACCTAGACCCTCTGGAGAAAGTATGTGGAGGAGACAGGTGTCCAGACTAATGGACAGTGGCAGTGTCTCTCACACTATCCAATACACAGGTTTGCTGAAATGAAGAGCTACAGGTTCATCCTTAGTGTCTCCTACAGATGATCATTCTTGACTAGTATTTGCATCTGTTTGGATACAAGCCCCTCCTGAATGCAGCCTTCTATCTCTCCATCTACGTCACTTCATTTCTTATATCTCTACTGCAGGTGTGCCAAATCCTGTTCCTAGAGATCTACCTACCTGCAGAGCTCAGATCCAACCCTGATCCAACACACATGTAATTATAAATGCTCTAGAAAATCTTAATTAGCTGATTCAGTTGTGTTCGATCAGGAAATTTGCAGGAAGGTAGATCTCCAGGAACTGGAGTGGGCAATCCTGCTCTACTGTCTTTTTCCTCCATAATGAGAACAGGACTGCTGATGGGTGCCGATGGTACATCTGCCTGAGGATATTCAAGAAGAAAACTCATAGGATCTGCTTGAAACCGAAACCTTCTGAGACACAGACACCATATGATAATGTGTAACATCCATCCCAAACACAGCAGAAGAAGAAATAAAACCAAAAACCAGCCGTTGCAACAACATTCAAGTGTGTGAATAGCCGTTGGTGCTCTGCCTTTATAACTGTTGACCTTTCACCGTCTGAAGAAGCACGACATAGAAGTTCCTTGCCATTAGAAAGCACCTATTCAGCGGATGACATCACAAGATGTTAATGTGAATGCGCCGCTCTGCTCCCATGTTCCAGCAAGAAGACGTACAAGAAGCTGAGCTCGTGAGACTACTGATTAAATATTGTTCATACAAACATCACTGAAACATTTTCATTTTTTGTTTATTTAAATTAAAATTTATGTTCTGATCTAATGTTCTCTCTTACTGTCTTACTGATGATATTCCCATGGCATTACAAAGTGAAACTATTGCAGGTGTTTTTCATTGAAGGTTTTTAAATTTTCAATCTTTCAGTTTTTATCATTTTTAGTGATATTATTTGGTAGTCAGAGGTAGGGCTTTTTTTTTTTTTTTTGGTGGTGGGGTTGTGACCAAAAAAGTTTGAGTACCACTTATCTATGGTAAAGGGCTCTAGTTCTTGCACTGTAGTGGGAAAATGTTAGTTACTGTCAAGATTATCTGAATCTAATGGGCCTGAGTAATCTCACTGTGTGGAGTTACATCATCATCGGAGGGGTGGAGTCGTCTTACCTAGTAGGTGGTTGGGTAGTGTGTTAGTGGTGCGTGGAGTGTAGAAAACATATGGACAGGATATTAGTGTGTCATATGACAGAGACAGACACAGAAAGAAAGAGATACAGATAACGGTTTGGTTTAATTAGACTCATCAGAGCAAAGGTGGAGCAGGTGAATGGAAACTTGACTATCTGTGCCTGTTGTCCTCTCATAGCAACTGATTTTCTCATTGTTCATCCTTGTTTCCTTCATTCTTTCATTCCTCATTATTTCACTCTGTTAGTCGCGTTGAGGTGAGCAGATGGTCGATCACACAGTGAGACCAGCCTGCTGTCCAGCCCCCCACCACCCCGTTTCAGTTTTAATGCTTTATTAGCATGACAAATAACAGTACATTCATATTGCCACGGCAGATGTAGTTTAGCTGCTGACAATGAAACCAACAAGAAAAAAAATAACATTAACACAGAGAAAAGAACTGATAAAACAAAAGTAAAGGATAAAATATAAATAATCAGCACTAATAATATAGCTCATCATTTAAATGATAGACAGTGTTGGGGATGATGTAATCAGGTGACGTAGGTAACAAGTATCCCATTGTTTCTAAAATTCCCACCCTAATGCAAAACATTTTTTTCAAATAATAAATGTATGTTTTTGTTTTTGTTTTTATTCTAATTATTTTATTTACTCACAAATGCAATTGCAAATATAGCTGCAAGCAGCAATTAAGTGGCCAGGCACAGGGACAGAACAAGGAGCTACAAATCAAGGCAGGGAGCATCAGACCAACTGCAAAAAATGAGTAAATAAAGACATTTGGAGACGATTTTAAGCAAAATCGTTGAAAACCCATATATACAACCACTTGCAATGTGACATACTTGTACGGAGCCCCGGAGATGACATGCAGGAAAAAATAGTAGGTTAAATCGTGCGCACGATTTACTATTTTGTTCCCTCGATTTACTAAAACGTGCGCACAAATTTACTATTTCGTAAAGTTTTGCATTAAAAATATAGCATTTTATGATAAAATTCAAAATGGGATATTGTTGCTGCACTGAATCAAAAGACAGTTTTTTTTGGACAAACTGTTCAGAAGTTATAAAAATACCTCAGGTCATGGTTGCCATGACACACCAAAGCGGTGTTTGAAATCGCCCCCCATTCCCTTATTCACTATTCACTACACTTCCCACAATTCCTTACTCCACTAATATAGTCCACTTGAAGGAATGAATGAAAACAAGTGAGTAAACTGAAAGTGCTGGAAGGGCTGCCGCTTTTGTATAGTTTGTGCTTCCTATTTAATAATCATTTGAAACTTAGCATACTGGCAGCTCCAGTAGTAATGAAAAGATTTATATTGAACTCTGTCATGGAAACTAGCATGTATAAACCTTAATTAAACAATTTAACAATCAATTAAAAAGGAATTTATACATTTGAACATTGGACCATTAGTTTGGAAAATGGATGGATGGATGATTCAGCTGCGGGTGCCATTTTCTGGCGAGAAGCGGGAATTCATTTGTCACTACCCTCACAGTGCATTATTGGTATTCTCTAGCCATTGAGTGTACATCAGTTGTACACTCATTATTATGGTGCATTATGGGATTTAATGAGTGCACTCGATAACGTTTAAGGGTATATTAGGGGGTGATTTCGTACACAAGCCCAAGTTTGGTCTGAATACACTAAAGCATTGTGGAGATAGAGGACTCCAAAGTGGACATGAGCCTATTTCTCAAATTGTTTTCCACGTAATCAAAAACAGTTTGATTAATCAATTTGAATTCCATCTTTATCTGAATGGTCAGAAAAAGTTTTACGGAAAATTCGAAATGGCAAAAACATTTTCATGACCAAAAATGACATCAAAGGTAAGGGTCAAAACAATTTGAGCCAAGGAGGCAGAGGAAAAAAAGAATTTTGTGGTTAAAAGAATCTTATGGTTCAAAAGTTATTTGAATAATAATGAGTGCATATTTGGACAGTTGGTGGTGTTAGAGGGTTTGAGTTAGAGACTCCAAATCTGCTGTGGTAAAATTTTTAGACTGTGTTCATTTGTGTGCCAAATTTCACATCTTTTTACCATACGGTTCTGTGGGCACCCATAGAATCAATAGTGGAAGAAGAAGAAGACGACTACATGACATGCAATAAAAAAAATTAAATCGTGCGCACAATTTACTAATTCGTTCCCTCGATTTACAAAATTGTGCGCATGATTTACTAAAACGTGTGCACGATTTACTATTTTGGTCCCTCGATTTATAAATCATGCGCATGATTTATAAATCGAGGGATCGAAATAGTAAAACGTGCACACTTTCTAAAGTTTTTGTCTGCTCATTGATTCTAACAAATTATTACCCTTTCCCTTCACTTTTTCTTTTTAAAATCCTGTTGTGTGACAAATTCATTTTTAAAAGTATAAATATTCCATGCAGTCGTTTAATATGAGATACCATCATGAATAATCAGTATAAAAGGGTAAAATAGTTTCAGATGGAGTTTAGTGTCACACCGATATGAAATACTTTTGGGTAATTGACACATCAACTATCATTTACACCCAGAGAGTGAGAGAGAAACACACACATACATATTTATGACAAAAGTGAATCTCCTGAAAACGTCAAACAGCAAGTAGGCCAAATCACCTGTCACTACATCCCAATATAAGCACTCTCTGTGTCTGTGTGTGTGTGCGCATGTGCGCGTTTCTATCCCAGTGGGGACTTCAACCTGAATGCACACTGACTCGTGGGGACTTGTATCACCGTGGGGACCTAAATTGAGGTCCCAATGAGGAAACAAGCTTATAAATCATACAGAATGAGTTTTTTTGAAAATGTAAAAATGCTGAAAGTTTTCTATGATGGGTAGGTTTAGAGGTAGGATTAGTGTAAGGGGATAGAATATACAGTTTGTACAGTATAATATCCATTACGTCTACGGAGAGTTCCCACAAAGGTAGCGACCAGACGTGTGTGTCTGTGTGTGTGTGTGTGTGTGTCTGCTGCTCAACAGAATGGCATAACCACACACAATAAAAGTGTGTGGTATGAAAGTTAAACAGACCAGACACACACACAGTGAAATATGACATTTTAATGGTCAGAACAAATTCAGCTCAAACGCAAATGCTTTCATTTCCCTGCACGTTATTAAACACATTTAAAGAGATATGTGTCGATGCAGCCATGACTTTTAAAGACGCTTCACGTTTCAAACTCGGTGAGAGAAACATCCAAGATCTTGCTGTTTGCATGAACATTTGAGCTGTTAGCAGCTCTTCCCTAAAAACATTTTCCATTTGAGTTATCTTTCTGCTTCAAGCTTTAAACAGCCCAGCGGCCGAGCAGAGTGCCGTGGGCGTTATCCATGAGAAGAACATGCCTTATCCCGATCCACAAGCACCAGTAATCACAGCACTCGCAGGATTCCCACAATCCAAATGAATGAGCACGCATGCATATACACACACACACACACACACAAACACAGTCCCAAATCCGACTGTTCTGTAAGCCGCTGCTTTACTGATACAAAAACCATCACAGGAGCAGCGTAGAGAAAGGATCAACTACAGACAGACAGCGAGACAGACAGACAGACAGGCACTCAAAACAACACCAGCAGCCTGAATTTGACTATAAAACAGACCAGAGGCAATAACAAAATGAAATTCAACATGTAAGTGGTGATGATGATGATGATGAAGCAGTCTTTAATTACGAGAGTTTGCTGATGGAGCTGCTGGAGTCATTAATGTAAACACAAATAATGAATTCACATTACAAAGCACACAAGACACTTGAGAGAACAATGTGAGATTTGAGTCAGATCAGCAAAAACATCCTCGAGAGTTCAGAATGACCCACAAACTCCCTCAAACACACATTTATGTAAATGAGCACATTTCATTAGATCATGATAGATACTACGAGTACTAAAAGAAAAGTCGTGCATTTTTAGAATTAAATATAATGTATGTGTATTATAAGATGATTGTCTAAATGAGGACATCTCCGGATGGAGGTATGTCTGTATCGCACTTCTAGAAAAAAAAAAAAAAAAATCCTCAAACTACAGCTAAACACACACACACGGACCAAGCTTTTCTGCCTGATCAGACATTTTCTTCATCATCATCATTAGAGACCCAGAAATCCCATGACGAACCACAGTAGCACCACTGACCCGAAAGCCTGGAACACACACACTTACACTCACACACACACCAGCAGCAGCAGCAGTATAAGCCAAAAGAAGCCAAGCCAATAAAAGAAATAACAGATGTGAGTTTGTGCTTTCACACAGGCTGGTTTCTGACATTTTCATCATTATCATTATCATAAGAGACACGGAAATCCTTCAACCAACAACAAACCTGAAGCACACACACTTTCTGCGAACATGTTTGGTTAACACACACACACGTACACACACATTATACACTCCTGAAGGAACGACACACACGAGTCTGAGCTCATATCTCTCTCTCACACACACACACACACACAGTTTCACATTCACTGGGAGTTTCTGCACACATGTCCCAGTCTCTCACACACACTTATAGTGAGTTAAAGTGTCTGTACTTACTCCAAACGCTGAAGATCACAATCCACTGACTGAAACACACGAGAGAAACACACAATCATCAGTACAAAGCGAAGAAAATGAGGAGGAGGAAGATGCTGATAAAGATCAAGAGGACGAAGACTCACCCAAAGCCTTCAGAGGTGAGCTGAGGATCCGGAGGAAGGTTTTATGTCTTTCTGTCACTCCAGCCAGAAACAGCCGCGATGAGGATGGTGAAGATGAAGATGAGGATGAAGAGCGTCTTATTCCACACACTGACAATCAGCCGCGATCATCCGCGCGTCCGACGCCCGCGAGCATCACAGAGAAACACTCGCACGCGGAGAGGAGATACCTGACTCTGTGAGTGTGTGTGTGTGCGCTCTAGACTGACGCGCGCGCGCGAGCGCCTGCAGTTCCGCCTCGCGCCGCCGGATGGCCGGAGAAACGCGCCACACATCAGAGATCATGTGAGACTCAAGAAACAGGTTCATTTGATTCATATGGATCATTATTATCATCTCTTCACCTGCGAGTAAATGCCTCATTATTGATTGATCGGTTGATTTTATTTTTTATAACGCAGATTATTATCTGACTTAATATTTATTTCAAAACGTCTGCTAGATAGGTATAAATAACCATTAGTAGCTAAAACTTACAGAACACTAACAAAAAAAGTTCTGTATTAGGCTACTGTGGTTTTATAGACATGTACCTGGTTCTGCATCTTAAAATTATTAGTAATCATTATGTAACATCCCAGCTAACAGGGAACATTCTCAGAATTTTGACTTTGAGGTTCATTCAAAGTTATCTAGTCTTTCATAATCTTCTCAAAATGCTAGGATAAAACATTATTTATTCATCGTTCACTTACGTTTTTACTTGAGTTGTTACTAGTTTCAGAACATTTAAAAGTAACATTCCCATAATGTTTGTAAAATGATAAAAATTGAATCTTCCCTTCACCTTCACATAATCAAAAAAGGGTGATTTTTTAAATGACGTTTTTTGAAAGTTCAAAAACAAGTTTTTTTTTGTTTGTTTGTTTGTTTGTTTTTTTTATGTGAACGTTCCATTAAGACATCATATAATTTTATAATCTCGCAAACATTATGGTAATATTACTTTTGAATGTTCTCTGAGCATTCTGAATTAAAATGGATTAAATTATGTTTTATTGAGTTTAATGTTCGGGAGGAGCACATTCAATTAACACGAGAGGAGCACATTCAGTTAATAAACTCAATTAACAAGATAAGAGGTATTTATACAACAGACTTGCCTCTGTTCCTTTACAGTTTTCCAGCATCCTATCCCAACCTGGGATGGGGGGAGTACGCTGGGTTCGGGCCAAATTCCGAGCTCGGAGCCCTACCCTCGGACAGCACGGCAAATACGCATAACCTTTACTCTATTTAATTATAAGTGTGAACTCATGAAAGTGGACTCAGAAGTTCAAGGCGCTCTGTGACATTTTTCGGTGTGTTTTCACTGATGGAGGTGAAGATTCAGCAGCGTCAAAAATAGAAAAGAATGAAAAGGCAGTTTTCACCTCACACACCTGCAGAAGAGCCTCAGCACAGCGCGCGTGTGTGTGTGTGTGTGTGTGTGTGTGTGTGAAACTCTTTAGGTCAGCCGGTAAAACACACAGACGGACATGTCACTTACTGTTGTGTCTGAAAAGAGCAGAATAATGTCAGACAGAGAGAGAGAGGAACGCCTCACATTTCTCTCTATTAATGATGTGTGGATCTTACTGTGTGTTTGAATGTGAGTCAGAGTCGGACACGTTCTCATAAAAGCCAAGACAAAGATTTTAAATGAATGAAAGTCCAGCGAGAGAAATGACAGGAAGTGAACATCTGATTTCGGAGCTGCTCGTTTGCCACTCTACAACTGAAACACATGACTGCAAGGGCCAGTTTAAATTTAGAAAGAGCTCGGGGAGAGAGAGAGAGAGAGAGGTAAAATACAGTTACAGTGGTTCGTATGCTGAAGATTTGCTGTGTTCGGCAGCAGGGCAAACGACAGCAGCTTCTAAACAAACAGCAGCTCCGCGTGGAGACAAATCGCCCGAATTGCATGTGCTGCATATCACAACATGCTCTGCTCTGGTCACTGCGAGCAGCACTTCTTTCCCCTCTCGTTATTTCAGCCCGCTTTCTGGATACAGACCTGTAAAAACAGTTGTAAGCTATTATAGCTATAATGCCTCGATGCGTCTTAAATCTGGGTCACGTAAGAAAGGAAATATTCAACTGCAAGAATTTAATAAAGCACTGCTGTTTTTCTCTCTCCTCTGTCATTGTCTGAGTTATTATTTGCTGTAAAATTGTAACCTATATGGTTCAAGTTGCTCGCAATTTCAGCATGTTAACGAACGCGTGCACAAAAACAGCACACTCACAATAACTGCAGTCTGAAATCAGCCTTTTCCATCCTGCATGCAGCAAAATTTTAATATTTCAGATGTATGTGTCACTGACTGCGGGATCAGCTACCTCGAACTAAACAGCAGGTCAGTAGCGGCCTTGAAATGGGCCTCATAATAGAAGGGTCCACTGCTTGCACAGGAATATAGTAGCTATTGGCTCCTTTGAGATGAGCAAAATCTGTGCATAACCAATCACCAGTGATCACTGCGAGAAAAGTGTCCAAGGCTGCATCCTTAATCGCATAATTCCCTAATATATGGTAGGTGAAAAACAGTATGTGGCAAAAGAAATATGTCTGAATTCATAGTAGCCTACTTATAAAAGAGTAGGCAAAAAGTACCTGGATGACCTACTTCTTCCACCGAGATTCTGAAGTGTGCATATGATGGACACTTTACTATCCCATGAGGCCACGGAAGAGGATTTGTGAATGGCAGTGAAGCGATGCAACTGATGCTGGTAGGTCACATGATCATGATAAATGGAGTAGTCTATGTCTGGATTACATTCATTATAATCATTAATAGTACATTCACCAAAATTAATAAAAATGCCCCCAAAATCCAAGATATGGTGGAAAAAATGTTGCAATATGAGTTCTTGGTTTTAATATTTATAAGCAATACCACGCAAGCAAGAGTTCTGTTTTCCCGAATATCAGCAAGTTTGCAAATGTGATATTGATTTTATACAATAGTTCAATAAACAAGAAGTTAATATTAGCTGACTTACATTATAGACTCACAATATTGCTTTTGTTCTGTGTTGCCTGTTCTGTGGGGACAGCCATTTGTAGTGGTGTCCGAAACCATAGTGGACGTTATTGAGTGCATTCATTCAATCCCTCAATGCACCACAATAACGAATGTACAACCGATGTATGCTAAATGGCTAGAGAATACCCATAATGCACTGGGAGAGTCACGCGCTGAATGAATTCCTGCATCTGACCAGAAGATGGCGCCCGCAGCTGAATCATCTATCCATCCATTTTCCAAATCTCTGGTCCAATGTTGATACAGCGTAATGTCATACAGGAACAAATTCCTTTTTAATTGATTATTAAATTGTTGTCACAGAGGTGGTTATATAAACACATATGAAGATAAAGGCAAATAGGTTATATTTAATAAATAAATCCAACAGGTAATCCAAATGAACGGAGCAACATACAACACTTCCAAGAATGTTGACTCCGGACCACCAGACTGAAACAGAACTGAACATATATACAGGTGATAATGATGATGATAATGAGTGAACAGCTGAATATAGTAAGTGTCCATAACAACAAATGAATGACTAATGATGAAACACAGAGAGTCCAAACAAACGTGATTGTGACAATTGTTTAATTAGGGTTTATACATAGTTTCCATGACAGAGTTCAAGATAAATCTTTCTTGAAAAATGAAAAGGATGTCATCATTTACTCACCCTCAAGTAGTTCCAAACCTGTATATAACATTCTTCTTTCAGACGAATACAATCAGAGTTATTCGCATACAATCGGAGTTATACGCGTGTACGACAGTTAGTGGAAGCTAGAGATTACAGTTTATATTTTTCATAGACAAACGCATCACTTCACTTCAGAAGGCCTTTATTAACCCCCCAGAGCCGTGTGTAGTTCTTTTATGATGGATGGGTGAAATATTTTGGACTTCAAATTTTGGGCCACCATCCACTCACATTACAATGCATGGATTAGCCTGGACATTATTTACAGGTGCTGGTCATATAATTAGAATATCATCAAAAAGTTGGTTTATTTCACTAATTCCATTCAAAATGTGAAACTTGTATATTATATTCATTCATTACACACAGACTGATATATTTCAAATGTTTATTTCTTTTAATTTTGATGATTATAACTGACAACTAAGGAAAATCCCAAATTCAGTATCTCAGAAAATTTGAATATTACTTAAGACCAATACAAAGAAAGGATTTTTAGAAATCTTGGCCAACTGAAAAGTATGAACATGAAAAGTATGAGCATGTACAGCACTCAATACTTAGCTGGGGCTCCTTTTGCCTGAATTACTGCAGCAATGCGGCGTGGCATGGAGTCGATCAGTCTGTGGCACTGCTCAGGTGTTATAAGAGACCAGGTTGCTCTGATAGTGGCCTTCAGCTCTTCTGCATTGTTGGGTCTGGCATATCGCATCTTCCTCTTCACAATACCCCATAGATTTTCTATGGGGTTAAGGTCAGGCGAGTTTGCTGGCCACTTAAGAACAGGGATACCATGGTCCTTAAACCAGTTACTGGTAGCTTTGGCACTGTGTGCAGGTGCCAAGTCCTGTTGGAAAATGAAATCTGCATCTCCATAAAGTTGGTCAGCAGCAGGAAGCATGAGGTGCTCTAAAACTTCCTGGTATACGGCTGCGTTGACCTTGGACCTCAGAAAACACAGTGGACCAACACCAGCAGATGACATGGCACCCCAAACCATCACTGACTGTGGAAACTTTACACTGGACCTCAAGCAACGTGGATTGTGTGCCTCTCCTCTCTTCCTCCAGACTCTGGGACCCTGATTTCCAAAGGAAATGCAAAATTTACTTTCATCAGAGAACATAACTTTGGACCACTCAGCAGCAGTCCAGTCCTTTTTGTCTTTAGCCCAGGCGAGACGCTTCTGACGCTGTCTGTTGTTCAAGAGTGGCTTGACACAAGGAATGCGACAGCTGAAACCCATGTCTTGCATACGTCTGTGCGTAGTGGTTCTTGAAGCACTGACTCCAGCTGCAGTCCACTCTTTGTGAATCTCCCCCACATTTTTGAATGGGTTTTGTTTCACAATCCTCTCCAGGGTGCGGTTATCCCTATTGCTTGTACACTTTTTTCTACAACATCTTTTCCTTCCCTTCGCCTCTCTATTAATGTGCTTGGACACAGAGCTCTGTGAACAGCCAGCCTCTTTTGCAATGACCTTTTGTGTCTTGCCCTCCTTGTGCAAGGTGTCAGTGGTCGTCTTTTGGACAACTGTCAAGTCAGCAGTCTTCCCCATGATTGTGTAGCCTACAGAACTAGACTGAGAGACCATTTAAAGGCCTTTGCAGGTGTTTTGAGTTAATTAGCTGATTAGAGTGTGGCACCAGGTGTCTTCAATATTGAACCTTTTCACAATATTCTAATTTTCTGAGATACTGAATTTGGGATTTTCCTTAGTTGTCAGTTATAATCATCAAAATTAAAAGAAACATTTGAAATATATCAGTCTGTGTGTAATGAATGCATATAATATACAAGTTTCACTTTTTGAATGGAATTATTGAAATAAATTAACTTTTTGATAATATTCTAATTATATGACCAGCACCTGTAATATAACTCTGATTGCATTCATCTGAAAGAAGAATGTCATATACACCTAGGATGACTTGAGGGTGAGTAAATCATGGGGTAATTTTCATTTTTGGCTGAACTATCCCTTTAAGTACACTTAAGTGGCCTTTTATTCCATTAATATTATATTGTCCCTATTTCAATTTATTTTTTATTCTTTTTATTTCTCTTATTTCTATCTTTTTATGTCATCTTTGTAAATTACTTTGAAATGCAAATTTAAAAGCTGCTGTATAAAATAAAATGTATTATTATTATTATTATTATTATTATCTGCAAGTACATTTTTAGATATTTAAATATGTACTTTTAAGATTCAAAGTACAGTAAAGAGCACATTAAATATGATTAAGCACACTTCTTTTTGAATGTAAGCTTGCTTAAACAATGATTCTAAATGAGCTGTTTGACTAATGGTTAACACTGGCACCTGTGATGCTTTAGTAAGTAGTGGAAAATCAAAGTTGCATCAGAAGAGGAGTAAATATTTTAAGTGATAAGGAATAATAACATACATCGATAACCAGGAACATAAAGAATACAAGACTGACTTTAATAACCATCTACAGAGGTAGAGGATTGTTTCTTTTTTGCTACTTTTCGTAACATGAAGACAAATCATTGGGAAAGCACAAAGTTTTGCTCCCAGTTGCCAACAAATACCTGATCTGGTGCAGAAGTACTTTGCATCTGAAAATATCTATATTGTTAAATGACATTCTGTGAAGATTGTCTAGCAACCATTAGTCGCTTGCCAATTAAAATCTCTAATGACTTAATGCTTAGAAGTCTGTCTCTTTCTGTGGCAGCATTCTGTGAATACTGAATAAACACCTGTGCTCTGAAGCGCCATCAGGATTCTAGCGGCTTCCACAGAGTCTTAATTGTAGAGGCTTCACATGCTGAGCGCTTCTCAACTAAACATTTATATTCTCAACCTTCTCCTGCTCTCTTTGTGAGGCCGTTATGTTCATTCTCTTGGCTTTGAATGCTGGGTCGTCCTGACCCATTGCTTTGCGTTTACACATCATATGCATATCTGGGCTGAGACATAATAAAAGATGCTTGGAATCCAAGCAAACTGTTAAAAGCACCTTTTAAAAAAGTTACTTTTAAAATTAATGCATTACAAAGCTGCATTACTCCCTAAAAAATAACTAATTGCATTACTTAGTTACATTAGTTTTATGTAAAGTAATGCAATAGTTTTGCGTTACTTTTTCTCATCCGGGCTGGGCTTAAGAAAAAGTTCTATTTTTTTTTCCAAATGTAAAGGCCCTTTCACACCAAAAGTGAAATGAATAAGCCTCTGGCTGAAGGGAATGCAAATGCATGTCTGTACAGTAGAGGGCGCAGCTCAAAGAAACCTTTCTGGATCGCAGAGAAGATTGTTCACACACTTCAGTAATAAAAAAAAAGAAAAGAAAAGATTTTTGCTTATTATATTTGAACTGGATCATCAAAGGTCAGCTGCCAAGACATTGATTAATAAAGTGAGACTAAATACAAAATATATTTGTGTAATTTAACATTTAATTTTCGCAGATTTATGTAATATAAAGTTTGCATTTCACTGTTTTTATTTATTTTGAGGAATATGATTTTGAGGAGAAATCTGTTTTGTGCAAGTGATATGAGTAAATGCATGCTCATATAAATCTAGAACTAACCATCAATGTTTTTACAGCACACACAAAGCCTGATTCATTCTCCTTCAGTGACGCAGATCACATCTCTTCGTTGATCCCGAGACTTGAAGCAGCCTTCTTCCTGCAAGCAGCTGCAATTCGCTGCTGATCAGCTCGCCGCTCTGCAGCAGCAAGATCAGCTCGCCTCTCCTCTGCTCACCGCTCTCGAGCAGCTTTTACTTTCGAGTGTGCCACCTCGTCAGCAGCTGGATCAGTTCGCCACTCTCAAGCAGCTTTGTCCTCCACGCCGCTCTCAAGCAGCTTGGTCAGCGCTTCGCCCCCGAGCCGCACACAGCGCCGAGCGCGTGTTTCCTTCTGCGGCCGCAGTTGGAAGCTAAAAGAGCATATTTTCCAGAGCAAATTTCCTGCGGCATTGTTTCAAATGTCGCGCCACGATTGTGGCACGTGCAGAGCCCCTCTGCACGTTGATGACGGGCACAGTGAGTGCGTGCGATGTCTGGGAAAATCCCACGCAGAAGCCGTGCTCACTGAAACGACCTGCTCTCATTGCGAGAGTATGAGTCTGGCCTCTTTGCGCTCACGGATAGTGTTCTTTTCAGAATGCGGAAGAACAGCGAGGCAGAGGATCTCAGCACTCGGATGAAAGTGAGCTCACGTCGGCTCAGGTCACTTTCTCCACAAAGAGAACCTTCCCCCGTCCACTTCTCCCGCCCAGACCAGCACCCCTCTACCATCGCGAGCGACCTGGTCTCGTTCGGGGGATCTGAAGAAGAGCCGCTGGATGACAGCATGTCCCTAATGGCCTCAGACGCTGAGGATTGGCCAGACTTGCATCTCGACTCCGCCCCCTTGCCGTCTCTCGAGCCGATCGATGCCAGGGCTTCCATCGACTCCAAGCTCATTTGCGTGCTCTCTAAGGCCATTGAAGAGCTCGGCTTGGAGTGATTTGCGCCTGAGGAACCAGCACGCAGCCACCTGGATGAGTGGTTTCTTCTCCCCAGCGGGCAGCACCCTTTTTTCCTGAGGTGCACAAGGAGTTCACGAAATGATGGCATGCCCCGTACTCTGCCCGCCTGTGCTCTTCTGCCTCTCATGCTCTCACCTCGGTTGGCGGCACTAAGCAGAAGGGATATGAAAAGCTACCGCCTCTGGACGAAGCCGTGGCCGCACACCTGTGTCCGTCCGCTGACATTGGCTGGAAAACAAAGGTCACCCACCCATCCAAGCCGTATCGCACTATGCACTCCCTCGCTGGACGGGCATACACCTCAGCCGGCCAAGCATCTTACACACTGCATTCAATGGCGGTATTGCAAGTTTACCAGGCCAGGCCATGCGACACTTCTTGCCAAAGCGCTCCAGCTCCTCCACTTCAAGCTGCCCAAAGCCTGCGCCAACACAGCAGCCACCTAAGTCTGCACCATCCACTACTCAGCCCACACCACGGCCAGCGCTCACACTCTGGTAGGCGACACCCCCCTCTGAAGTGACAGGGATCCCGGCCCAAGATAGATGCTGGACCCCGCGCCTCAGAAGTCGGCCTGATGCCCAAACAAGGAAGAGGATGAGGCTAAGTCCCGCTGCAGCTGGACCACCCTCCAAGATGCCTCATTCAGTTTTCCCGTCGCCTCGTTCAGTTCCGGGCACTCGGAAAAATGTTTTTTCTGCCTGCATAGAGCCTGTTCAAATGCCCTGGCAGTGCATCGCTGTTATAGCGGACATAATAAAAAAAAACATTCTCGAAAAGAGAGCAAATTTCCTCTTCCACCCCCCATGTGCACCACAATTCCTCATAGCGACTTGGTGTTCGAACCAATCCAGCCCCTTGCCACACGGGCCGAGGCCTGGCAGGCCATCCCCGGAGTGTCAACTTGGGTACTAAACATAGTAAAACAAGGTTATGTACTCCAGTTCGCTCAGTGGGCCCCGTTATTCAACGGAGTGGTCCAAACCTCGGTAGAGAGCAAGGACTTGCACGTCCTACGCTCCGAGGTGAACACTAAGCTGGCAAAAGGAGCCATAGAAATGATTCCCCCGGCACCGAGCGAGTCAGGCTCCTACAGCAGATACTTCCTCGTTCCCAAAAAGGATGGTGGTCTCGGACCCATCCTCGGCCTCAGATGTCTGAATCTGGCCCTAATAAAGCGCTCGTTCAAAATGATCACTTTCAAACAGACCTTCTCGCAAATTTGCCCAGGAGACTGGTTCTTTTCCCTGGATCTGAAGGATGCTTACTTTCACATCCAGATAGCCCCCATCACAGATGATCCTTGAGATTCACCTTCGAAGGGGTGGCATATCAATACACGGTCCTTCCGTTCGGGCTGTCTCTAGCTCCCCGCACTTTTACGAAGTGCATGAATGCGGCCCTCTCCCCTCTGAGGCAGATGGGCATACGTATACTCAACTACCTCGATGACTGGCTCATCCTGGCCCAGTTGGAGGCGGAGCTAGTGGCAAACAGATCCCTCCTCCTCAGCCACTTGGAGTGCTTGGGGCTCAGGGTCAATTTTTCAAAGAGCTCTTTATCTCCCAGCCAACATATCTTGTTCCTGGGGATTATTCTCGACTCGACCTGCATGAGGGCCGCAGTCTCACCAGAGCGATCCCTGGCCATTCAGCAGCTCGCAAAAACTTTCACGCCCGGATCCTCTCTGCCGCTCAGAAAGGTTCAGAGGATGCTAGGTCTCATGGGCTCAGCATCACCAGCCCTGCAGTTGGGCCTACTTCGTAAGCACCCACTACAGTTCTGGTTGAAACCGTGGGTCCCGCCCCAAGCCTGGCAGCATAGTCGCTGCTCGCTCAAAGTGAATCAGGCGAGCGCTGCAACCCTGGCTCCTTGGATGAACCCCTGCTGATTTGAGCAGGGTGTGGCTATAGGGACAATGTGCAAGAGGAAAGTCGTTTTCACAGATGCTTCCAAAATGGGCTGGGGAGCTCTGTGCGATGGTCAATAAAGTGAGCTTCCTATCAACCGCCTGGAAATGATGGCGGTGTATCAAGCTCTCCAATCTTTCCTCCCTCTCCTGGTGGGACACCATGTCCTGGTCAGATCAGACAATATGACAGTGGTGTCCTTCATAAATCCCCAGGGTGGGTCCTTCATAAAGCCCCTTTTCACTCTAGCAAGAACCATCCTAGAGTGGGCCCGGCGCAACCTGCTTTCACTCAGAGCAGCACATGTTCAGGGCGTACACGAAGACCAAGGATGCGCTGGACCACGACTGGCCCAGCCTCCTCCTGTACGTTTTCCCCCCGGTCGCTTTGTTTCCCCAGGTTATCTGACGAATCAGGGAAGGTGCCCACAGGGTCCTCCTGGTGGCTCCCCTATGGAGGAGCCAACCATGGTTCTCGGACCTGTCTCAGCTGTTGTCCATGGAGCCATGGCTGATCCCCCTGAGACGAGACATCCTCTCCCAAGCGGAAGGGACAATTTGACATTCTTTCTGCACTTCCTCCTTCCCAGGATGATCAGGAGTTGAACCTACTCTGTCCAATCAGGGCCCTGAGGACTTACATCTATCGTTCCACCTCTTTTCATCAGTCGGAACAACTCTTTGTCTGCTTTGGTGGCCATACGAAAGGTCTTCTGGTCAAGAAGCCCAGATTATCCAGATGGATAGTCGATGCTATAGCGCTTGCTTACTCCTCCTTGGGCCTACAATGCCCCATAGGTGTTAGAGCACACTCCACAAGAGGTATGGCCTCTTCTGGGGCATGGTCCACTGGTCCAATGGCCCTGAGCAAAGTCCGGGTAATAACGTATTTTTTCCTATTCCCTATATGTGCTCTAGGCCCCAAGGGGCTCCTAAAATGTATAGAAATGGGAGGATGACTACAGTGTCCTCAATTCCCCAATCTTCCGGGATACATTATGCTATGTGCTTCCATGCAAGCCCTCCTCAGCGCTCCACTCGGATGCTCTGTTGTCCCCCCTTCATAGCACGGCGTATAATCCCCGTTGCGTCTTGCCTAAACGGCAGACGATGCAGTACAGAGTGTAGTATCGAAAGGGAACGTACTCGGTTACTAACGTAACCTCGGTTCCCTTAGATACGGAACGGAGTACTGCGTAATTTGCCGTGCTATTCGTAGGACGCCTCATGCCGTCGCTTCAATTGAATTAAATCAGTCTGCCACTTATATAGCCCGAGACCCTGCCCATTGTGGAGGGCTTGAGCGGGCTCGCTCACCACTGGCTTACTTTAACTCCACAAACCAATGGCTGTGCAGTTTCACTGCGTGATTAAAAAAGGCTTCAGAATCGGTGAAAACAGGAGTTTCCCCGTTGCGTCTTGCCTAAACGGCAGACGACGCAGTACTCTGTTCCGTATTTAAGGGAACCGAGGTTATGTCAGTAACCGAGTACGTTTTCAGCTTTTTTTCAAAGGTAAATGTAGGTGTCTTTCCAAAAAAGAACACTTGCAGACTCATAAAGGATGCCAAATAGCCAAATGATAGGAGTCCATATAATTCATACATTTATGTACACCAAAGCACCCATAAAATTTTTTTTTTTTTTTTTTTTTAAATCACAGCAAAAAATGTTTCAGAATTCACAGTGTATAGTAACAGCAACAGCAAAGAGCTGGTTTACATTTTAGACAAGTTGCCATACTGAACAGGACCACATAGAGATGCCAAAAAAACCTAAACCAACCGCCTTGACCTACATATATACTAAAGTACACAGCAACATACACAGGACAAATCCAAACATTATCCTGAATGTGTGTGAAAACAATGTGAATGTAGCCTACTGAAATGTGTTTGTGCATAAATACATTGTGCGATCAGTGCGTCGAGAGCACTCATACATGATTTGTTTGTGCATCAGTATAACATACTCACGCATGCTTAATCCGCAATCGTCTTTTCTTTGATTGCAATCCTCATAAATCAAAACTTTACTAGTGAAACGGTTTATCCAATCATAGTTTTCTGGCCATACAGCGGAGGGATATTTTGACGTTTCGTTCAGACAGGAGCAGTGTGATGCGGAGGGCTCGCGCTCTTCAGATACAATGACAGAATATGACAGAGGTTTTGTGTTTTAAAGCGAAACAGACATTGGAATGAATAATTCTCTCTGCCATCTCTGATATAATCAGCATGGACTTTTAAGATCATGTAACTACATGACGTAAATTACGTTAATGACGCAGTTTCACATGCTTCAATAATTTATTTGTGTTAAATGTGTTAAATTACAATAACGCGTTAAGGATTTTGAATTAATCGCATGTGTTAATGCATTAACTTTGACAGCCCTAATTTTAGAACCAACATCATCTGTTCAAATAAATAGGATTGAAGCATAGATTTAAAAAAAAGAGAGAGAGAGAGAAAGTGCTGTTCGGATGGCTAAAGGGATCTTGTTCCAGAACAGCAATAGCAAATGATCGATCACCATGGTGCTTCAGTCTGGACCTAGGGACGGACAGCATTCTTAAATGTCCCGATCTGGGGTGCGTTTCCTGAAAGCGATGAATTGTGTGGATGCTCCTACTCAGTGAAATAGACTGGTGCAAGAATATGTAATGATTTAAAAACCAAAGTAAATTTTTTTGCACACCAGGTGACACATTGGGTTAGATAACCAAGGTCATAATTACTGGCATTAAAAGCATTACTATAGGTCCAAACAAAATCACTTCAGTTTTATTCTTCAGTTAATGTCAGGAATTTTTTTGTAAGCCAAAATTTAAGTTCCTGAATACATGCAAACAGAGCTCCCATTGCATGATTATAATTAGGCTGTAAAGGAAGATAAATGCTGATGATGCTCAGTTGTAAGTGAAAAGAAATCCCATATTTATGAAAGATCGAACCCAGAGGCAGCATATACACTGATCAGGCAAAACATTATGACCACCTTCTTAATATTGCATTGGTCCCCCTTTTGCTGCCAAAACAGCCCTGACCTGTTGAGGCATGGACTCCACTAGACCCCTGAAGGTGTGCTGTGGTATCTGGCACCAAGATGTTAGCAGCAGATCCATTAAGTCCTGTAAGTTGCGAGATGGGGCCTCCATGGATCGGACTTGTTTGTTCAGCACATCCCACAGATGCTCAATTGGATTGAGAACTGGGGAAGTCAACACCTCAAACTTGTTGTTATGCTCCTCAAACCATTCCTGAACCATTTTTGCAGGGCGCATTATGCTGCTGAAAGAGGCCACAGCCACCAGGGAATACAGTTTTACATGAAAGGGTATACATGGTCTGCAACAATGCTTAGGTAGGTGGTACGTGACAAAGTAACATCCACATGGATGGCAGGACCCAAAGTTTCCCAACAGAACATTGCTCAAAGCACCGCACTGCCTCCGCCGGAAAACGTGATTCATCAGACCAGGCCACCTTATTCCATTGCCTCGTGGTCCAGTTCTGATGCTCAAATGCCCATATGCCCACTGTTGGTGCTTTCGGCAGTGGATAGGGGTCAGCATGGGCACCCTGACTGGTCTGCGGCTATGCAGCCTCATATGCATCAAAACTGTGATACACTGTGTATTCTGATACCTTTCTGTCAGAACCAGCATTAACTTCTTGAGCAATTTGAGCTACAGTAACTCGTCTGTTGGATTGAACCACATGGGCCAGCCTTCACTTCCCACGTGCATCAATGAGCTTTGGCCACCAACAACCCTGTCACCGGTTCACCACTGTTCCTTCCTTGGACCTTTTTTGATAGATATTGCCCACTGCAGACCAGGAACACCACACAAGAGCTGCAGTTTTGGAGATGCTCTGACCCAGTTGTCTAGCCATCACAATTTGGCCCTCGTCAAACTCGCTCAAATCCTTATGCTTGCCCATTTTTTCTGCTTCTAACACATCAACTTTGAGGACAAAATGCTCACTTGCTGCCTAATATATCCCACCCACTAACAGGTGCTGTAATGAAGAGATAATCAGTGTTATTCACTTCACCCGTCAGTGGTTATAATTTTATGCCTGATCAGTATATATCATAAATAGAGTCGGAGCAAGAATGGAACCCTGAGGAACACCACAAGTACAGAAATCTTACGATTACTTAAGAAGCCCTCAAGAGTGGTACCTCTAAGGCCAACACAAGTTTTTTAAATGAGAAATGAGTACATTGTGGTCAACTATGTCAAAAGCCAAGCTGAGATCTAGTAAGATTCTGTACTGAGTAATTTGCTGAATACAGATTGAAAAGTTTTATACATGTGGTTTATACTAAGAAAGAACTGTAATTGAACTAGCTCCACTTTATCTAAGATTTTGAACATTAAAAGAGATTGGTCTAAAGTTGGCTAGGATAGATGTATCTGAATTTGGCATCTTTAAAAATCGGGGACCATTCCAGTGCTCAGACAGTTTACAAAAAATAGCAAATCTGCACCAACAGAATTAACAACTTGCTTTAAAAAGCAAGCAGGCATGATATCATGAGGACAAACAGTGGGTCTTAAATATTTGATGATTTTTGCAAGTATAGTGATAGGATCAAAGGAGGACCAAGTAGCAGAGCTCCATGGTGTCTCATGGGTCATTGTCAGAATACGAATGCAATATTTAGGGTCTCAACCTAGCCACTTTCTCAACAAAGAAAACATAAATAAATAAAAAATTCACATACAGTATAGTTTAAGACACATCAGTAAAAACATTAAAACACAATCAACACTAGTAAAATAAACAGTATTTTAGGACTATGGCAATTATTACTGATAATTTCTGACAAATATTCATATTTTTTTCTGACTTGACCGTACACCAGGTACACCAGGAAAGGTGGCAGTAAATAAAACAGATTTGTGGTCAGAGAAGCCAGTGTCACAAATTTTACTGTCCGAAATAGAAAAGCCATGTGTGAAAACCATCCAGATCCAGAGTGTGACCGTGGAATTAAGTGGGTCCCTGCCCCCACTGCATAAAATTTAATGAGTCTATAAGGTTACAGAAATCCCTAGGAAGTGTCTTCCTGGGTCAGCACATATGAATATTAAAGTCACCCAGTAATAAAATATTTTTAAACTTTGTTACTATACCCCCCCAGAAAGTCTGCAATCTCTTTTAAAAACACTATTTTACTGTAGAAGTCTATAGATTATCACAAACAGAAGCAGGATCAGCAGCCATTTCCATTTGAGCCATTTGTAACTCAAAGCTATCATATACCTCTGTTGGGGTGATTCGTCCATGGAATATTATCTTTAAAATATCTTTAAAAACTGCTGTTAGTCTCCCTCCGTGAACAGGCATCCGAGTGCTAAAAAAAGTGCAATTCAGAGGGACAAGGTCAGTAAATGTGCTTAAATAATCTTTTGTCAAAATTATAATGTAAAATGAAGGTCTTATTAAGCAACGACCGAACATTAAGCACTCCCATCCTGAGAAGCGGAGATCCACAAACAGGTTTTATTCCACTATTCTGTTTAGCAAGCAAAGAAGTTGAGCGTTCACTCCATTGTGTTGTAAAGACCTGTAGAAAACCTTGGGAACAATAGGATAATCATAAAAGTCATAATAGCAAAATCATAAAAGTCATGGTTGTCGATTTAAACATCCTAAATTGCAGTTTGAAAAAGTAAATAAAACAAATGTAACATATAAAACCTTATAAAATATTTAGTTTGACCTCCTGAGTTTCACCTTCAACATTTTCTTAAGGTTAAGAAGCTCTTTTCTCTGACCACTTATTGAAAAAGAGCTTCAGGCCCTATTTTGTACCTCACTCAAAGATTCACCTGACTGAAAGAAACTCTAGGAAAGAATGGTGGTTTAGCTGGAGGACTTAAATTTATGCTTTACTCAACCTTCTTCTGCAAATGTTATGTATTGCCAAAGCTGCAGATAAAAACAGCCTAGGTCTCAGTGTCTCTGCCCGTTCCCTTCTTCAGTAGTAAGTACACCAACCAGGCTGTTGGCCATATCTTGCACTGTCCCATTGCCCAAATTATTCCAATGCTCTGGAATATTCACTCACTAGAAATTCCTAGAATGTATCCCTGAGAATTAACTGTTCACTTTATTCACTTACTGAAAATTTTGTCATGTCTTCAACAATCTCTGAAGGACTTTCTGTACAAAGGTAAATAGCAAGCTGCAACCAAATCTCTAATCAGTCATTGGTGTTGTTGCTATAACTAATCTAGGATTTCTGACATTAAACATTTAAAGGAACACTCCACTTTTTTTGAAAACAGGCTCATTTTCCAACTCCCCTAGAGTTTAACAGTTGAGTTTTACCATTTTCGAATCCATTCAGCCGATCTCCGGGTCTAGCGGTACCACTTTTAGCATAGCTTAGCATAGTTCACTGAATCTGATTAGACCGTTAGCATCTCTCTCAAAAATGACCAAAGAGTTTCGATATTTTTCCTGTTTAAAACTCGACTCTTCTGTAGTTACATTGTGTACTAAGACCGACGGAAATTGAAAAGTTGCGATTTTCTAGGCCGATATGGCTTGGAACTATACTCTCATTCCGGCGTAATAATCAAGGAACTTTGCTGCTGTACCATGGGTGCAGCAGGCACAATGATATTACATAGCGCCTCTCACAAATGTCTCCATGGTTGCAAGGCACGCTCCCTGTGCAAACTAGTACACGATGTAACTACAGAAGCGTCAAGTTTTAAATAGGAAAAATATCGAAACTCTTTGGTCATTTTTGATTGAGATGCTATTGGTCTTTAATGAACTATGCTAAGCTATGCTAAAAGTGGTACCGCCAGACCTGAAGATCGGCTGAATGGATTCGAAAACGGTAAAACTCAACAGTTCAAACAATTAATACCAATAAGCTCCTTGTTTTTTTGTTTGTTTGTTTGTTTGTTTGTTTTTCCTCAATATGAAGTATTTATATCATGACTCCAGCAGCAGAGTTGCCACTTTATGTTCTTGAGGATAACTGTAGGGTGGTTACACTAGGGAAACAGTGAATAGATCTGCCTGCACCACAGTCAACAAAAATAGTCCTATTCACAATGTGTATAAAAGAAGAAGGAGAGCATTAAACTAAACTCAACTTGACAGCTAACACGAAAGTCCAGAGTAAACTACTGTAGGGATAATGAAATGCAATTAAATCTGTGAAGACTTTAAAACAGTACAGTGATCCTTTTCAAAACTCTTCAGCATGTAAATAGCAAAGAGCAAATAAATAGAAGAGCAGTAATGAAACTTTCACCAGAGCAGAACCTCACACTTTAATATGATCAATCCAAGGGTGCTCTGTAACTCACAGGTCAAGTGGACTATTTTCATCCTCCAACCTCAAACAGGGTCAAATACAGGTTCTTGCCATACTTAGGATGCAGGAGGCCAACTTCTATTGCATCCCAAGGTCCGGTTGGTTTTCACCTTTCAACTCTTGAACCTTCAAACAGTTTTAGTGTATTATGACGTAAGATCATGTATTAGCTGCGTGGGGCAGTGCTTCAAGCTGGTGACTATCCATAGACTTACCAGGTACCGCCTGAA
This sequence comes from Hypophthalmichthys molitrix, assembly GCA_037950675.1. Classification (NCBI taxonomy): domain Eukaryota; kingdom Metazoa; phylum Chordata; class Actinopteri; order Cypriniformes; family Xenocyprididae; genus Hypophthalmichthys; species Hypophthalmichthys molitrix. The sequence goes on along the minus strand of CM075498.1, from coordinate 37,848,652 downwards.
AGCCTAGTATGTTACTGAAAGGTTAAAACTGGGGTTTTGGCAGGCACTAACCAGTTCTACAGCCCTCTTTCTAGGGCAGGCGTTCTCAACTCTTGGTCCTTGAGGTCTACTTTCCTGCAGAGTTTAGCTCCAACCCTAATCAAACACAACTGCATGTGGTTTTTAGTAATCCTGAAGACCTTGTTTAGGTAGTTCTGGTGTGTTTGATCAAGGTTGGACCTGAACTCTGCAGGACAGTGGACCTCAAGGGCCAGAGTTGCCTACCCCTGTTCTAGGGCATTGTTACCCAACCCTGTTTATAGAGACACCTGACATTACCCATTTTGAACCCCTTAATCAAACACACCTGAATTTACTGAATCTACTCATTAGTAGAGACTCAAAGACCTTAAATGGACTGGTCAGATAAGAGAGACATCCAAAATTGTGCTTAAAAACATGATTTTACTAGGCATTATACTGAGGTAATATGCCATTGAAACTTTTCTGAAAACAGTCCTCTTCAGAGATACATGGGGTCTTTGACTGTTCATATCATATGAGAACAAGAAGACGACAGAAGAAGACAACAGAACAAGACAACAGAAAAACATGACAGTAAGGACGACAGAGAAAGACGACAGTAAAGACAACAGAACAGGATGACAGGACAACAGAACAGGATGTTAGGACAACAGTAAGGATGACAGTGAAGATGACAGAAAAAGACTACAGTAAGGATGACAGAACAAGACAACAGAAGAAAACAACAGTAAAGAGGACAGAACTAGACTACAGTAAGGACGACAGAACAATACGACATAAACAGAGAACATACACATCAACATATACTAATTTATCTGAACAAATCGGCATTAAAGGGTTAAGTTCCTCCAAAAATGACATTTCTGTCATTAAGTACTCACCCTTGTGTTGTTTCAAACCCATAAGACCTTCTTTCATCTTCGGAACTCAAATTAAGATGTTTTTGATAAAATCCAAGAGGTTTTTAATCCCCCATAGAAAGCAACATAATTACCGTCATTCAAGGTCCAGAAAGGTATCAAAGACATTGTTAAAATAGTCCATGTGACTCAGTATTGGCTGACTTCTGCGTCAACATCACATGTATGCGTCGTGGTGCTCATGTAAACAGCATCGGCCAATACTGAGCTGGCGTTCAGATGTAAACATGAAAGTGATGCACTGCATCAACAGTGTAGAAGACTGACAGGGTAGAGAAGAAATTGTTGAATAAAGTCATAAGTTTTGTTTAGTTTTTGCGTAAAAAAAGTAGTACCACTGTAGTCACGTTGACTATTTTAATGATGTATTTACTATTTTTCTGGACCTTGAATTACAGTAATTATGTTGCTTTCTATGGGGGATAAAAAAATAATAATAATAATAACTTAATTTGTGAAAATGCACTTCACTTCACCTTCACCTCCTCAGATCCACCTTTTACTTTGTCATCACACCCTTCAAAATGCAATCTTTGATTTTGCCTTGTCTGCTCACTCTTCGTCTGTGACTCCATCCTTTGCTTTGTGACCCTATCCTTTGCTTTGTGACCCTTCTTTGGTGACATCTGACCACTTCCTTTGCCCTGTGACCACATCCTTCACTTCCTGTTATCCCAAACAGTTATTGTTTGGGATTTCCTATTGAACTTTGATCGCTGTCTTTGCTCTGGGAGTCCATCGTTTCTGTGTGATTTAATTTTTGCCCTGTGACCCCACCCTTCATCTCCTGGCATGCCTCTTCATCTGAGAGTCTTACCATTGCTTAGTGACCCCTCTTTGTAACATTCGGGGTCACGTTTTTGCCTTGTTACACCTGCCTTTGATCTCACCCTTCACCTCCTGGAATCCCTGTTGATTTTGCTATCACCCCACCCTTCATTTGTGACCCCATCATTTGCTTTGTGATGCTTTTTGTAACATTTGACCACTGCCTTTGCCCTGTGACCTCATCGTTTGCCATGTGACTCCTCTTTTTGACCATTGACCATTGCCTTTGCCCTATTTTTTATCTTAGACATCTACGTTTCCCCATCCTTTGCTTTGTAACCACTCCCTGTGACAAATTTTATTTCTGCGCCCTTCGCCCTGTGACCCCATCTATTGCAATGTCACGTATTTTCACCCTGTGAGAACCCAGCCCTCGACCGTCCCCTAATGTTGAATGTTTGTGAAGAATCTGAGCTCCCTGCATTTCTCCTGTTTATCCTAGTTTCCTGCAACACCTACACGCCTCGTTATCTGTCATTCAGCTCTAAGTTTCTGAGCTTTATTTGAGAGTTTGGACAGACTGATGCAATGAATTTCCTCTGCCATGATTCTTTGCAGCGTGTTTCCTCTAAGGAGCCTTCAGGTAAATCTGTAACCCTCCACCTGTCTGCTGCAGCCTGGAGCACAGATGGGGGCTAAAACCACACACACACACACGTTTGTTTTTGTGAATTGTGGGGACATAGATGTAATGGTTTTTATACTGTACAAACTGTATTTTCTATCCCCCTACACCAACCCTACCCCTAAACCTACCCATCACAGGAAACTCTGCACTTTCTTACTTTCTCACAAAAACTCATTCTGTATGATTTATAAGCCTTTTGAAAAATGGGGACATGGGGTAATGTCCACATAAGTCACCCTCTCCTTGTAATACCTATGTCATACCCATGTCATTATACAAATTTGTGTCCTGATATGTCACAAAAACGCGCGCACGCGCACACACACACACACACACACACACACACACACACACAGGAAACTCCAAAAATAACACAAAGACACTTAAAATCTGTATTATTTAACATATTGTTTAGAGTCAGATGGTGGTTATATTTTAGTATTGCACTGATTTGATGTAACATTTTCAGGATCTCTGCTAAAAATCTAGTGAATCAAGTGAATTCAGGACAAATAACTAATTACTGCCTAAATTTAATCAGTAACCTAATCCAAATACTGCCATATGAAAACAATGTGATCTGACCACTTTGCATTATTGTGGGTAATGTACGCAAATAAATACAAGAAAAAAAAAGCAATTCAAAGTAGATGAGTTTACTTTAAAACTTACTCTATTTCCAGTACTTTGTTACTGCATGATTCTAAATTTATTGTGAATAATTAATCAGTATTTTTTTTACATATTATTTGTCTTTGTAATATTTAAAAAGGGATGAGGCATCCCGGCGGAACCTGAGGGATGACAGACCTTGGTGGAGTCAAGGTAGCATTGAGCCATGGTGGAGCGGAGGGGTTGGAGGGCCGAGGTGGAGTCCGGGGCTTGGAGGTGGAGCTGAGTGATCCACAGACCAAGGCAGAGCTGACGACTGGGAAGCCCAAAGCGGTTCCTAGCAGCAAACCACTGGAGGACCCCGAGGGGCTGAAGGGAGACAGTTGAGGGAGGGCAGAGAAATTGGATGGCTTTGGTGGAGAGAGAGGAGGAGGGAGAGGGAGGCTGGGTGGGACCATCTTCGACAGAGGAGACTTGGAGCTGGGTAGAGCCAATGGCAACAAAGACTACTTGGGACTGGGCTGAACCAGTAGAGATGAAGACGACTTAGAACTGGGCAGAACCAGTAGAGGCAAAGATTACTTGGGACTGTACGGGACCAGCAGAGACTTAATATAAAAGACTCATATAATCATTCTGCAGCAACCAAACTCATTGGGTACTTCTCAATATCCCTCCTTATTTCCTCGCTCCTTCGTCCTCCATTCTATGACCCGGAAACAGATCAAGCTCAGCCATCTCAGGACATCTCAATTCTCTAATTGCACCGCGAGGAGTGGGGAAGCTTCCTGAGGAGTCATGAGCGAGGATACACAGGTGTATCCTTTGTGAAAGTCTTTCTCGTTGAGAAACCTGACGCACGTATAAATTCTCCTCCCCCTTCATATCCGTCACAATAATTTAAATGCATGCGTTACTTTTGCATTTTAAATAAACTTTACATCTCACATATTTTAATCTTGCTTTATTAATATTTATTATACTTTTTTTAAATAACCAAACTTTAACAACATATGGGTAGATACCTCAAGTGCAGCTGATGACGCTTTGAAGTGACGATAAAGGGATTTCACTTAATTCAATTCCTCCATCCTCACGTCTTTTCCTTGTGTCCTTCCCGCGCATTCTGAAGGGGTGGAGCTAAGACGTGAGGAAAGGAAGCGAGGAAAGGAAACGAGGATGCACAAATAAAAATTGAGAAGCACCCATAGAATGCCCCTCAGCAACAAAGTGTGGGTTGTAAACCATCCCCTTGAACTCCACTAGTATTTCCTCAGTGATGGGAGTGTGGATGGGGCTCCAATCCATCCAATCAAATTCCACTAAAATACCCTCTATGACGGATGTTGTTGCAGGCTCACACAGGGGCTCAGTGATGGGCTCAGGCTCCAGGGTGAAAATGGCCTCTGACAAATGCTCTGGCTCTTGCTTTGTGGCGGGCTCAGGCTCTGAGTCTGCGGTGGGGACTGGTTTAAGATCCATAGCGGGCATGGCTAAAGGCTGGCTGGGCTCTGAGTCTGTGGTGGGTCCGAATCGGGGCTGGGGATATCCTTCTCAACTGAGCAGACAGTGAATAGTGATCCACATCTTACCAGCACCCACTCCACATTAGTGTTGTCAAAAGTCGGTACTGAAATTTAAAAAATGTGACAATATGCTAGGGGGAAATGCTGGTATTGTCACATTTTTTAAATTTCAGTACCAACTTGGCACCGAAGTCGGTACTTTTACCAATTCTGAGGCTTGCATTAAAATATGGAAAGAGAGTGATTGGGATAGTGGGTGAAGCACACCAGATCAAAAAAAAAAAAACTCATGTGATCCATTCTCTTTCTTTGTTTAAATCCTTTTTACTCATTTTGAGGGTTCTGCATTCTTCACAGTGGCTGTGTAGCTTAATCCAAAGAGAGATGTGTGATGCAGAATGATTGAAAAACTTTAACAAACACAGAGAATGAGAGAACAAACACATCTACCATAACTTCAATGTGGAACACTGATATGAAGAAACAGAGGGCTTATAAACACAGAGACAGGCAATCAAAGAAACAGGGAACAGGTGAGAACTAATTAAAATGTTAATTATTTTACAACAATTCTATGCACTGTGCACTTGATGTCTTGGCTTCATACTAAATAGACGACAAAGAGCAGAGGTTGATTTTTCTTAAGTTTGCTTTTGCCCCAGATTTGGACACAGATCTGCAAATTTGCTGCTTCTGGATTCATCAGAACTTCTGCTGGGTCTTTAGAGCCGAGTGAGGAGTGGCCGTCAATAGAATCGGGTAACCATATGTTTTTAATAAAAGAGGTCGATCAAAACCCTACAGCGTTTTGGTGTTGTTCTGTCTCTGAACGTGTGTGTGAGGTCGACCGGACCAAGTGATGCGCAGATATTAGGTGGCATGTGTTGAAGACTTTGTTCCTGCTGCTCGTAAGCTGGTTATTAATTAGCTGTCAGGTGAAACTCTGAGGTGTGCGGAACAGATGGAGTGAGTACGTCTCTAAGGGCAGACAACACACTCACTTGCCCTGACACTGAATACAATCACTAGATGACACACACACACACACACAAACATACACACTTTTTTCTAACAGATGACTATTAACTATTTCGGTTAAATACATTAAAGAATGTTCATTGCCTCTCAAGAAAAAGTAAACAAATATTTGCTAGGGTGATCAGAGTGTTACACATTGGTATGTGACTGCTAAGGTGTTGCTATGTGGCTGCAAAGACATTCTGAGTGGTTGTTTAGGTGTTGCTATGTAGTTGCTAAGGGGTTGCATGAGAACCTTTATAGAACCTTTTAGGGGTCCCAATCTTGATTATTTTATAGATTTAGTATTAATTAATTTTATTTAATTTTTTTATTATTAAATTTGAATAAATTATGAATGTATTATGGAATAATTTAAGATTATTTTTCCTTATATAGAACCTTTATGGTGTAAAGTGTTCTGTAAAACCCAAGGGTTCTATATAAAGCCCCTTTGAACTTTTTTTCTAAGAGTTCACAACTGCAAATTAATAATGAATATGTTGAAATATCTATAATCACATTAAAAGGTTCACATCACAAATGTATGTCACAAATTCACTCCAATGCTTATAGTTCAGTTCATGGACAGTCTCTTAGGGTGTTTTCTGTCTGAAGGTCAGCATTGGGCCCCAGGTGAGTGATGCTTTACATTTCCTGGATATTGTGCTAACATCGGGCTTTCTGCAGACTGATCAATTTGAGGGGATATTTTTGAAACTCAATACAGAGCTGAATGCTGATGTGCATAGAAAACCGTGTTAATGTTGAATAATTAAAGCCCACCTTTGTGGAAAGGAAAAGTCTGGGAAAGGAAAATTATTCCCATCCCATGAAATCTCTAGTTCTCATATGTAGTGCACTGAAGATCCAGAGCTGTGGAACGGTTCACACATAGATACAGCATTCAGAGAGACTTGCTTCAAAAACATTAAAAGGAGCTTTTGCTCAGTTAGAGACAGCTAAAGTGGAGTTAAAACTGAAACCGGATGCATGTTCGCTGAAGTCAGCTCTCTGCAGTCCGATTGTGATTCCACAAGAGACACAAATGGAGTCTTTCCAACTTTATTTCATCATCTTACCCTGCAGGAGCTCAAAGATCTCGCTTACATCCCAGAATTATCATTCACCATCCCTTTCATTTTATAAGATCTGGCAATTTATTCCTACACAATTGAGAATGTAGTTTTAGAGACATTTTTAATTCACATATTTTTCGTAAGCATTAAGGATTAAAAGCATTAAACAGTGTACAATTTCCTGTCAGATATGACAACATTCCATACCACAAAACTTATAAAGAAATAGTTCATGTTGTTTGATACCCATTAGGCTTGCAGCGGTAGTCAGTGTTACAGGCCATTCACCGATTACATTACTTGGCCACCGTGGCACTGCCCCACTATCATTTTATCTCAAATAAAATCCTTATATTAAATATCTTATCTTATAAAATGTGTGGTTAGTACCACCACTCCCTTCACAGAGTGCGCGTGATCACAAATTCAAAAATGAAATATACTGTATAAGAATATAGCCTATTTTGCACTGAATGTAATGTTTTTGGACACTTAATTGCATGTTAATTGCAATTAGCTAAACGTTAGTGTTTTTTGACCCACTTAAGTGGGACTTAAGTACACATTTTTATGTAATTTCATAATTACTTCTATTGTCTTTGAAATTTAAAGTGTACTGCCAAATGTCCTGACAAGCATTTATGGTAAATTAAAATATACTTTAATGTAATTTATTTAGAAACTAGTATGTCATATATTAATATATTTGTAGCTACACATTTGTAATAATTAAGTTGCAATTTAGTACACTTAAATTGAACTTTAATGTAATATTAAAGCATGCTACAGTTAAAATTATAAACAAAGTAGGTGTAACGTGTGGTCGCTGGCAAACAGACAAAGAAGATGAAAGGTAGTAAGTAATAGTGCTCAGTTGAATGTGGTAGTTCGCTATTAGCTAATCAGTAACTACTGTTTTTCATACCTCCCAGAGAACTACTAAGAACTACTATATACAGGTTCATAATAAATATGAATAATGCATAATGTTTAATTAATTCTAAAGTGAAGATCATGGTAACCCACTAGTAATGACTGAAGTATTACCAAATCCTTCAGAAGGAATTACTAATTATTTGGATCAGTATTCTAAAGTGAGAAACATGATAACTCTCTAGTAACTACTGAAGACACAGTAAACTTTTGAGGTTCATTAATTCATTAATCAGAGTTTCTTGTTAGTAATAGTAATTACTAGAGTGTTAATAATGCATTACTCATTTGTTCCTGTGTAGTTATTCATTTATGAAGGATCAGTATTCTAAAGTGTTACCAGATGAACTAATGATGAACAGCTGTGATGGTGAGTTAGTGTCCATTGTGACTGATGAGTGCGAGAACTTAGAACAAAGGAACACATGTGACGAATGAAAACCAAAACAAACAGAACATGATGGTGACAGTGTGACAGTAGGCCTTCTTTACATGTGCTTTAGTATGTTAGTCAACACATCAAAATAAGTGTAAGCTACTTTTTTAAAGCACAGAAAAGTACAAAAAAAAAAAAAAAAGAGAAAAGAAAAAGTGAATTTTTTGGTAACACTTTATCATAACTGCACATGCATTAGTAAATATTCAATTCGTAATTTATAAAGCATTAATAGACATTAATAAGCAGTTTATAAATACAGCTACAAATGCTTTTTTTTCTTGATTTATTAGTATGTCTATTATGTGTTTAATAATTTTATTTTCATACTTTATTAATGATCAATTTATCATTTCTAAATTAAGTATTACTTTATTTACAAACCAGTTATTTAGGAGTTGTTCTGATAATTTACTCACCCCCATGTCATCCAAGATGTCCATGTCCTTACTACTTCAGTCAAAAAGATTCAAATTACGGAACAAACGCGGCGGCAGTGTAGGACATACAGCGTAAGCTTTTTGAAGAATATGGAAGGTGGTCTGGCGGAAGCACCTGCAAGCCGATCATTTGTGTTTATAAAGCATATACATTTTTTTTTTTCTTTTTTTAGAAAATGACTGATCGTTTCACTAGATAAGACTCTTATTCCTTGTCTGGTATCGTTTAAAGCCATTTCAAGCTGCACTGAAACTGTAATTTTGACCTTCAACCATTTGGGGTCTATTGAAGTCTATAAGGAGAATACTAGTATAAGGAGAATAACCCTTTAATGTTTTCATCAAAAACCTTAGTTTCTTTTCGACTGAAGAAAGAAGGACATGGACATCTTGGATGAAATGGGGTGAGTAAATTATGAGGAAATTTTAATTTGAAAATGGACTAATCCTTTAATAACTGGTTTGTAAATAATGTAATACATAATTTAGAAATGATAAATTGATCATTAATAAAGTATTAAAATACAATTATTAAACACATTACAGATATGCTTATAAATCAAGAACAAAGCATTTATAGCTGTATTAATAAACTGCTTACTAATGTCTATTAATGCTTTATAAATGATGAATTAACTATTTACTAATGTTTAACTAATGCTTCATAGCGTGCAGTTATTATAAAGTGTTACCCATTTTTATATATATATATATATATATATATATATATATATATATATATATATATATACTAAAAATTTAATATACTATTAAATGTACACTAAAAGTACACATTTAATACAATCCACCATCAATGGCGAGTTTAGTTCTTCAGTTTAGTTACTTGTCATGATATTTGACACACTTTCCAAATAAGCTCAGATGGGAATAATTTCAGATTTATTAATGCATACACTACTTCCATGAAAAGCATCTCCTCTCTAATTGATTTTTGCGGGTCTTAATAAGGACATATAATGCATTGTAAAATTTGTCTCTGTTGCTGCTCCTGACGTATGGCACAAGGCCTCTTGTCTTGGAGTCCGTGCATTTAAGCAAACGCTGGCAGGATCTAGGATTCATCTTACATGCAACGGTATTTTTAGACGTATCTTGTTAAAAACGATTACGTGGATTCTAAGCGAGTTTGGACCGGTGTGTGGGAGCGGTGCTGGCTTCTGTTTCCTGTGTGACAGCCAAAGAATGAGGGAGAATGACTCTTTCATAGCATCAGAAACGCTGCCGAAATTACGAATGGCTTCTCAAATCGTGCGTGACGGATAAAAGGGTCTTAAGCCTTGATATGAGCCCAGATCTGTTGCTCAGTCTTTCAGACCGATTAGCCTTAATGAGTGTCGATTACAAAGACAAACTACAATATCGCCACTAAATTGAGGCTAAATGACTAGATATGGACCTATGAAAGTCCATCAGCTGCACATATCAAACAGATTTTGTTCTCTTTATATGGACTGTAAGACAAACTGAACGTATATGCAAGTGCTAATTGCACAGACCTTATGCTGAGATCTAATTCATTTCAGCTTTAATGCATTCACATGCATGTATTTAAATACAAATTGTCCACAGTATACACACTCTATGTATGCATGGACACCCAAATGGCCTACTACATTAAAAATGTGTAGGATACATCAAGACCTGCTGCGTGAGATGCCGTATCTCACAATGCAACCCTCTCCATTTCCAGTGCAAAGAATAAACCACAAGTGATGTCAACAGGGTTTTATTAATATCTCCTTTTTGACCGATCATTTGATCAGACTGTATGTACCAAAATGTATGCATTAAAAATGCAAAATAACTGTATTATGCATGCTGTTTAACATACTATTTTCTAAAGAATAGACACTACACAGATAGTGTTTTTTTTTCTTGCTATTTCTCTGTGGAATAATATGCACTGATAAATTGTGCACAATAATGTTGACTATTTTTTTATCTCTAAATTACATATTGACCCTTCATTAGTTAAATTAAACAGATAAGGTTAGATGTAGACAGGCCAGTTTTGTACATTACACACACTTGAAGTGCTGCCGGCTCATATATTTTCGCTCGGCTCACAGATTGCGTTTATCCAGTCAAGGTCAGAAGTGCTACAGCTCAAAAACACTCAATGATTGCCTTCATATTGATCTCCAAGACTAACACACACACACTCTCACACACACTGGAGCGAGTCGACTTTAGATGAATCTCTTAGATGAATCTCTTAGATGAATCTCTCAGATGAATGTGACGGGATCTATTTGCAAGTGATTCTCGCAGTGGGATTTCTCAGCAGATTAAATGCAGATCGGCCTACATCACACCTGTCAGCTGTGCGTTATCACTGCTACCAGTTCATTATCCAAACACCATCGGGTCAAATCTCACCATTTTCCCACTAGAATCAAGAAAGTACGGCTGCACAACTGTTTGAAATAAAACCAAAATAGGGCTTAGCTCAGTTATGAAATTGTAAGGGCTGTGATATAAATAAATAAATAAATAAATAAGTGTGTGTGTGTGCACATTTCAGAGTGATGCGCTGCACTGTGTTCATTTACATGAGCAGTTCATGATCCGCCAGTGTTTTCAGTGTCTCAGAGCATCTCGATTCACTCGTTTCACATGATCTATATCTGCTTTAATGTGCATTTGTGAATGAAACACAAACATGTAATGAGAAGCGCTTATAAATCAGCTTAACGGTTTAGCATTTGATAATAAAGAAATTCAGACAGCCATGAATTATTATATTGCAATATTAATATTTTTTATCGAACAGTAGAACTTATGTTATTATGCTTTTCACTTTATACTGTTCCAAATAATTAGTAATTCCTTCTAAGGTTCTGGTTAGTGGTGTGCAGTGGAGCCACTATTTGTATCTGTATTTGTAACAATCTCAAAATTATTCGTATCTTTATTCGGATAAAATCGAAAGTGGGCGGGGCTTTACCCGGAAGTTTTACTTGAGAATTACTTGAGAAGACCGTTTTGTCTATGGTCTATTACAGATATATCTGTTTTCTTTGTAGATATCACTAAAATATGCCTTGAACTGATTTTTATTTTTATTTTTTATGATTATAACATTTATTTAAATATCTTCTAACTTTCTGAGCCAATAGTCTCGATGGAAGTGCATCTTGTGCAGTTGTGCTTCGGATGACACAAGTTCGAATCCCAGCTTGGGGAACTTTCGTGATCCGATAAATAAATAGGCTATTTAAATATATTTAAATAGCCTCACAGAGACAGAAGTATCCAAACTCCTTCTCTCCAGCCATCCCACCACCTGCCCTCTTGATCCCATCCCCTCACACCTTCTACAAGCCATCACTCCTACAATTGCACCAGCACTTACACACATTATCAACACATCTCTCCACACTGGCACTTTCCCTACCACATTCAAGCAGGCTCGGGTAACCCCACTGCTTAAAAAACCCACATTAAACACGTCACTTGTAGACAGCTACAGACCTGTTTCTCTCCTACCATTCATAGCAAAAACACTTGAACGAGTTGTTTTCAACCAGGTGTCATCTTTCCTCTCACAGAGCAATCAATTGGATGCCAATCAATCTGGTTTCAAGAGTGGCCACTCAACCGAGACTGCACTACTGGCGGTCACTGAATCCTTGCGGATTGCAAAGGCTGGTTCCAAATCATCAGTTCTCATTCTGCTCGATCTATCTGCTGCCTTCGACACAGTGAATCATCAGATCCTCCTGTCCACCCTCTCATCACTGGGCATCACAGGTACTCCGCTTCAATGGTTTGAATCCTATCTCACAGGAAGGTCTTTCAGGGTTGCCTGGAGAGGAGAGGTATCCGAAGCTCATCAACTGACCACGGGGGTTCCTCAGGGTTCAGTTCTTGGACCCCTCCTCTTCTCCATTTACACTACATCACTTGGTCCCATCATACAGGCACATGGTTTCTCCTACCATTGCTATGCTGATGACACACAACTCTTCCTTTCATTCCAACCAGATGATCCCACAGTACCTACACGAATCTCAAGCTGTCTGGCGGACATCTCGGCATGGATGAAAGAACATCATCTGCAGCTCAACCTGGCTAAGACTGAGCTTCTCGTCTTCCCTGCCAATTCGACTCTAAATCATGATTTCAGCATCCAGCTAGGTACATCCTCAATTACCCCATCAAATTCGGCCAGAAATCTTGGAGTAATCGTTGATGACCAACTGACCTTCAAAGACCACATTGCAAAGACAGCTTGGTCATGCAGATTTGCACTATACAACATCAGGAAAATCAGGCCCTTTCTAACAGAACATGCAACACAACTCCTTGTCCAGGCCCTGGTCATTTCTAGGCTTGATTACTGCAATGCTCTTCTAGCTGGACTGCCATCATGCACAATCAAGCCTCTTCAAATGATTCAGAACGCTGCAGCACGTCTCGTCTTTAACGAGCCCAAAAGAGCCCACGTCACGCCTCTCTTCATCTCTCTGCACTGGCTACCGCTTGCTGCTCGCATCAAATTCAAGGCGTTGACGCTTGCTTACAGATCTACCACAGGCTCAGCACCCTCCTACTTCCACTCACTCTTACAAGTCTACACTCCGACCAGAAGCCTACGCTCACTAAAGGAGCGAAGGCTCGTGGTACCATCACAGAGAGGCACGAAATCACTCTCCAGGACATTCTCGTTCACTGTCCCTCGCTGGTGGAATGATCTTCCTGCCTTCATCCGCAATGCAGAATCCCTGGCAATATTCAAAAGACAGCTGAAAACTCATCTCTTTCGTGAGCACTTATCCTCATCTTAAAAAAAAAAAAAAAAAAAAAAAAAAAAAAAAAATCTATACCTTTCTATCCTACCTTTCTTTGCTTCCTACACTTCCTTTAATCTCTCTCTATTGTAGCTTATGATACTCTGAGCACTGCCTAAAACTTGTATTGTGAGCACTTCTTGTCCCTATTTGCCTCGTCATGATGACTCGCTTACTGTATTCCTCACTTGTAAGTCGCTTTGGATAAAAGCGTCTGCCAAATGAATAAATGTAAATGTAAATGTATATTCAAAATAAAACAGTAAGGGTTCCTACGCAGTTCGGAAACGTATGGAAATTGATTTAAGTAATTTTCAGGCCTGGAAAGTATGGAAAAGGCAACAGGAACGCAGCTCCTTGATTTGTGTTCAGTTCATTCATAGAATTTATACTCATTCACTTTAGACACTCTAAAAAAATCACACATTGCGTAGTGATTTTAGAGGTTAATGTATAATATTGTGCTTTCCCTGCATGGTCACCGGTTCCTATGCAGTTTGGAAATGTATGAAATTTGATTTATGCAATTTCCAGGTCTGGAAAAAAAATGGAAAAATATTTGTTTCAAGACTATTTCCCCTATTCAGTTTTCTAAATATAAAATTAGCCAATAATTAAAAATAATAATAATAATAAATGATCGTACAAGCAGAGCGATTTCATGGCAAACGTTTAGTGATTTAGTGATTGTCGTTCACGACTGAATGAATTCAAGGTGCTGAATGAATTAAATCTTCCTCTTCACCATAAGAGACTCTCTTTTTAACTTCACTAAACAAATGTGCGTGTGCCTCTCAAACCAGCAACAGATAAAGGTGCAAACATGTAGTAGACCTAATACAAAATGTAGTTGATTATCTTGACAGGTTCCAGTCTGCTCTTCTTTGCCTCGCTGCTGAATAGTTTGCATCTGTAGCTCCGCAGAGCTTTGTTTTGAATCTCTTTATTATAATTACATGTCTATTTTATCATCACCATATATCTGATATTGCGTATCACATTAATCTGACGTCGCTAGTGTTACTTGCACTGCCTGTCACGTGCATAGTATAGCTCTCTCTGTCAGCGGTGAGATTTACACATGGGATAAATGCAGGGAGATAGTCAGGCTGACAGAGAGAATCTCAGAATTAGAGACACGCATCCAAACTTTAATTGAGGATAGTAAGACTGCAAGGGCTTTAGATACTGTTTTGGATACGACTAGCTTAGTGAACTCTGTACATTGTTCGGTTCCGGCTGTAGAGCCCATGCAGCAGGGCAACTGGGTCACCGTGAGGCGGCCTAGCCGTGGAAAACAACACTGTTCCGTTCCGATTAGAACATCAAACAGGTTCTCCCGACTCAGTGACACACCCACTGAGAATCCTGTTGAAAGTGCCCTAGTAATTGGCAATTCTATTACACGGAACGTGAAAACAGAGACACAAGCCACCATAGTCACATGTTTGCCGGGAGCCAGAGCACCTGATATCACAGCAAATATAAAAGTGCTGGCTAATGCTAATTGTAAATTTTCTAAGATTATTATTCACGTCGGCAGTAATGATGTTCAACTTTGCCAGTCGGAGATCACTAAAATTAACATTAAAGAGGTGTGCGAACTCGCAAGTGTGATGTTAAAAAAAAGTAATTTGTTCTGGTCCCCTTCCTGTTCATCGAAGTGATGAGATAGTTAGCAGATTATCATCACTCAATAGCTGGCTGTCTAAAGCCCTATTCGGACAGAATTAGTTTTACATGGGGAGGTTGGGTAAAGTAATTATTATGTGCCATCTCAGAAATCATTACGGACAATGTCAGTAAAGATTACGGCGACTTTTACCTTCTGTAAAAAGGTCCGGAAAAATTACCTTGGGTAATACTAATCCCGTTCGAATAGACCCGCTGTAAATATCTACGGTAAAATTCTGTCATTTCCTGTTTAAAAGTAGTTTTCTGCACGTTTTTCAAGCGTGGAAGCACTTGAAGAATCATTCAGTTGTGTTGTAGGTGGTGCGACAAGTATTTTCCAAATACCATTCAGAGCAAAAAGAAGATCCAAAGCACTTGTCAGAGGCACAAAACTATTTTTAGCTTTAGCTAAGTGCCTATTACCATAAGAATCCAATCAGAATTTACAAACCCGATTCCAAAAAAGTTGGGACACTGTACAAATTGTGAATAAAAAAGGAATGCAATGATGTGGAAGTTTCAAATTTCAATATTTTATTCAGAATACAACATAGATGACATATCAAATGTTTAAACTTTGAAAATGTATCATTTTAAGGGAAAAATAAGTTGATTTTAAATTTCATGGCATCAACACATCTCAAAAAAGTTGGGACAAGGCCATGTTTACCACTGTGTGGCAACCCCTCTTCTTTTTATAACAGTCTGCAAACGTCTGGGGACTGAGGAGACAAGTTGCTCAAGTTTAGGAATAGGAATGTTGTCCCATTCTTGTCTAATACAGGCTTCTAGTTGCTCAACTGTCTTAGATCTTCTTTGTCGCATCTTCCTCTTTATGATGCGCCAAATGTTTTCTATGGGTGAAAGATCTGGACTGCAGGCTGGCCATTTCAGTACCCGGATCCTTCTTCTACGCAGCCATGATGTTGTAATTGATGCAGTATGTGGTCTGGCATTGTCATGTTGGAAAATGCAAGGTCTTCCCTGAAAGAGACGACGTCTGGATGGGAGCATATGTTGTTCTAGAGCTTGGATATACCTTTCAGCATTGATGGTGCCTTTCCAGATGTGTAAGCTGCCCATGCCACATGCACTCATGCAACCCCATACCATCAGAGATGCAGGCTTCTGAACTGAGCGCTGATAACAACTTGGGTTGTCCTTGTCCTCTTTAATCCGGATGACATGGCGTCCCAGTTTTCCAAAACGAACTTCAAATTTTGATTTTTCTGACCACAGAACAGTTTTCCACTTTGCCACAGTCCATTTTAAATGAGCCTTGGCCCAGAGAAAACGCCTGCGCTTCTAGATCATGTTTAGATATGGCTTCTTTTTTGACGTATAGGGTTTTAGCCGGCAACGGCGAATGGCACGGTGGATTGTGTTCACCGACAATGTTTTCTGGAAGTATTCCTGAGCCCATGTTGTGATTTCCATTACAGTAGCATTCCTGTATGTGATGCAGTGCCGTCTAACGGCCCGAAGATCACGGGCATCCAGTATGGTTTTCCGGCCTTGACCCTTACGCACAGAGATTGTTCCAGATTCTCTGAATCTTTGGATGATATTATGAACTGTAGATGATGATAACTTCAAACTCTTTGCAATTTTTCTCTGAGAAACTCCTTTCTGTTATTGCTCCACTATTTTTTGCCGCAGCATTGGGGGAATTGGTGATCCTCTGCCCATCTTGACTTCTGAGAGACACTGCCACTTTGAGAGGCTCTTTTTATACCCAATCATGTTGCCAATTGACCTAATAAGTTGCAAATTGGTCCTCCAGCTGTTCCTTATATGTACATTTAACTTTTCCGGCCTCTTATTGCTACCTGTCCCAACTTTTTTGGAATGTGTAGCTCTCATGAAATCCAAATATTTGCCAATATTTGGCATGACATTTCAAAATGTCTCACTTTCAACATTTGATATGTTATCTATATTCTATTGTGAATAAAATATAAGTTTATGAGATTTGTAAATTATTGCATTCCTTTTTATACACAATTTGTACAGTGTCCCAACTTTTTTGGAATCCGGTTTGTAATTAATAAATTGTCTGACCGGACCTAACTGTTATGTATAGTTTATATATTTAGATTATATGTGTTTGCGCACATGGTATCAGGAAGCAAAGTATACCCACATGATGACAGTGAGGTGACGACGGTGCTAGCTGCTAGCTGCCTCACGTCACAGAAGTCAGATAATTCCCAACACATAAAAACTCTTTCAAGTCAAGTCACCTTTATTTATATAGCTAGCACAGATTGTGTCAAAGCAGCTTTACAGTGATAACTGGTGAATAATTTTTTCCAGCTTAAGTAAATTCAATATTGATTCATTCGGTTGTAAAAATCAATAATTAGTTCATTTATCTAAATATCAGCACTGGAGAAAACAGTGATGTCATCGTCCAGCTCAGTTCTGTTCACATTCAATGGTGTCAATGCAGGCAGATCAAAAACATTGTTGAATATCAAGTGTCCCCAACTAAGCAAGCCAGAGGCGACAGTGGCAAGGAATCCAAACTCCATCAGGTGACATCAGATGACAAAACAGTGATAAGAATGGAGAAAAAAACTTTGGGAGAAACCAGGCTCAGTCGGGGGGCCAGTTCTCCTCTGGCCAACAGCGAACAGTGCGGGCTTTCACCTAGATATTATTACATAGAGACTGTGTCTGTACCCCAAATTAGTAAATACAAAAAACTTCCAAACCCATTTAAGGGTAAAAATTTAATTGATGTTCAACAAATAAAAAACAGAGATAATACTGATAAACAAATGATAAAGCTTGGGTTGCTGAATATTAGATCCCTTTCTTCAAAAGCACTTATTGTAAATGATATTATCACAGACAATAATCTAGATTTGCTGTGTTTGACAGAAACCTGGCTAAAACCAGACGATTACATTACTTTAAAGTCCAGCCCTCAAGGTTACGATCATTGACAGAATCCTCGTCAGAAAGGCAAAGGGGGAGGTGTTGCAGTAATTTATAGTAATATCTTCAGTATTACTCAAAAGTCTGTCAAATATAATTCCTTCGAAGTGATGGTGCTTTATGTAAATGTTATGTAAGATGACATTTGTGCTGGCTACTGTATACAGGCCACCAGGGCACCATACAGACTTTATCAAAGAATTTGCTGATTTTCTATCTGAGTTAGTACTGGCTGTGGATAAAGTCCTTGGTGTTGGTGATTTTAATATCCATGTAGATAAGGATAAAGACGCATTGGGATTGGCATTTATAGACATTCTACACGTGTCAGGACCCACTCATTGTCGTAATCATACTTTACATCTAATTTTGTCACATGGAATCGATATTGATGCCATTGAAATTCTGCAGCAGAGCGATGACATCTCAGATCATTATTTAGTCTTGTGTGTACTACATTTAGCCAAGGCTTCAAAACCGGCACCCAGCCATAAATATGGTAGAATCATCACTTCTACCACTAAAGATTGCTTTATAAATAATCTTCCTGTTCAGTTTCATTGCCTTAGCGTACCAGACAGCTTAGAAGACCTCGATGTTGCACATTCTTAGTCTTTTTCAGCACATTAGACACAGTTGCTCCTCTGTGCTTAAAGAAGATTAAGGAAACTAATCCAACGCCGTGGTACAACAAGTACACTCTGGCTCTTAAAAGAGCTGCCAGAAAAATGGAGCGCAGCTGGAAGAAAACAAAACTAGAAGTTTGTCGCATTTTGTGGAGAGAGAGAATGATTAAGTACAGAAAGGCCTTAAAAAATGCTAGATCTACTTATTTTTCAAATCTCTTAGAAGAAAACAAACACAACCCTAGGTATTTATTTGATACAGTGGCTAAATTAACGAGAAATAGAGCTTCAACTTCTGATGTTTCCAAACAGCACAGCAGTAATGACTTTATGAACTTCTTTACTTGCAAGATTGACAATATTAGAGAGAAAATTATAACCATGCAACCGTCTACTACAGTATCGCATCAGACAGTGCACTGTAGTGTCCCTGAGGAAAAATTCCATTCATTCGTTGCTACAGGAGAGGAAGAATTCTCTAAACTTATTAAATCATCAAAATCAACAACATGTATGTTAGACCCTATGCCGACTAAGCTATTGAAAGAGATGCTTCCAGAGGTCATAGCTCCTCTTCTTAATATCATTAATTCATCTTTATCACTAGGATACGTACCGAAAACTTTTAAGCTGGCTATTATTAAACCTCTTATTAAAAAAACACAACTTGATCCTAGAGAATTAGTCAATTACAGGCCGAACTTACCAATTCACAAAATTAACGAAATGCATAGCTGACATAAAAAAATTGGATGACCAGTAATTTCTTACTACTAAATTCAGAAAAAAACAGAGATTCTAATTTTTGGACCAAAAACTTCTTCAAGTAATAATCTAGAATACTGTCTAACACTTGATGGCTGCTCTGTTAAGTCTTCTTCATCAGTTAAGAACCTGGGTGTGCTCTTTGATAGCAATCTTTCATTTGAAAGCCATGTTTCTAGCATCTGTAAAACCGCATACTTCCATCTTAAAAATATATCTAAACTATGACATTGTCACGGTGACCATCATGTTCTGTTTGTTTTGATTTTCATTCATCACGTGCTCCTTTGTTTTGTGTTCCCGCCACTCGTCAGTCACCATGGACACTGCACTAATCATCACAGCTGTTTGTCATTTGAGTTAATTGTCTGTGTATTTAAGTTCCTGTCTTCCTTTAGTTCAATGTCGGGTCGCGTCTTGAGTGTTGTGTTGTTTCCCTGCCTGGATCTGTATTTTCCCACTGGATTATCAAATAAAGACTTATTTGAGAGTATTCCTCTTTGTCGTGTGTTTATATGCAACCAGCACGATACAGAAGACCCGACCTAAAAAAGATAAGCGGCGTGTTTTGTTGTTAGTGTTTTTGTTTTATTTTTGTGACTACGTGTTTTTATTTTTTTTCTGCACAACCTAAACCACCCAGACGACGAGGATCGGCAGCATAAGCCCACCGCAGGCCACGTGAGTGACTCCGCTGTGACGTTCGAGCCAGAGCCTTTGGGAGTGACCGAGCTGAACAATGCAACGGAGCCTGAGCAACACATGTCTGACCAGGTGTGCGAGCCGGCTGCACCATCTATCGCCGAGGGAGTTCTAGTGGATATCGAGGGCATGGAAGTGAACCCCGCCCACCCTCCTGCCACTGAGAGTGAGTTTTTGGTTTCTACACTGGAGAACTATCATTTTGGAGAAATTGAACTTTCGGAACCATCATCATCAGAATCTGTCAATCATCTCCCTAATTCACTGTTCCCACCCAACCTCCCTCTCCCACCACCTCTCCAAAATCCTATTGAGAAAATCCTTGTTGGTTTTTGTATTACCCTTCAAGATGCTCTTCAGTCCCCAACCATCTCTACCACCCAGTCATCGCTGTCTCCCATCAGCCCCTCTGTTCCACCTCAGCCTCCTCTCAGTGGCTCGGTTACACCACTGAACTCCTGGGAGTCACCTCTTCCTGGGCTTCGGGAGCCTGTGGCTCCGCCTCTGGCCTCTGCGCGCTCCACTCAACTTCGACCTGATGCCCTGACTCCTACTCCTGCACTCCTTCCACCCTCGATGTCAGCAGTGACCGTCACTGCGGCTCCGTCACGGTCGCCCAGGCCATCGGGGTCCCTTCGCCTCATTGGCTCTCCAGATGCGCGGTGGGCTCCATAGTCCATGTCATCGTCGCCTCCGGTCGTCCCCATGGTGGCGTCAGTGACAACATCGCCATGGCTCCTCCCTCCTGTGACGCTGCCATGGGGCGCAGTCTTGGCTCACCTCCAGCATCATCTGCCGTTTTACCACCACTTCGTCCACCTCCAGAACCCCCTCTGGCCCTCCCTTTTTGATGTTACTTTACGGCGCGAGGACGCGTCTCGCCGGAGGGGGATGTACTGTCATGGTCACCATCATGTTCTGTTTGTTTTGATTTTTATTCATCACATGTGCTCCTTTGTTCTGTGTTCCCGCCACTCGTCAGTCACCATGAACACTGCACTAATCATCACAGCTGTTTGTCGTTTGATTTAATCGTCTGTGTATTTAAGTTCCTGTCTTCCTTTAGGTCATTGTCGGGTCGCATATGTCTAGAGTGTTGTGTTGTTTCACTGCCTGGATCTGTATTTTCCCACTGGATTATCAAGTAAAGACTTATTTGAGAGTATTCTTCTTCGTTGTGTATTTATATGCAACCAGCACGTTACAGACATATGCTCTCAATGACAAATGCGGAACAGTTAGTTCATGCATTCATGACCTCAAGGCTAGATTACTGTAACGCTCTACTGGGTGGTTGTTCAGCTCGCTTGTTAAACAAACTACAGCTGGTCCAAAATGCAGCAGTTCAGAGTTCTAGAACCAGGAAGTATGACCATATTAGCCCGGTTCTGTCAACACTGCATTGGCATTGGCTTTTAAACATTGTATAGATTTTAAAATCTTGCAACTTACCTACAAAGAACTAAATGGTTTAGCTCCCCAGTACCTGAGCAAACTCTTAATGCATTATAGTCCTTCACGTCTATTGCGATCTCCGAATTCTGGACAGTTGATAATGCCTAGAATGTCAAAATCAACTGCAGGCATTAGATCCTTTTCCTATTTAGCACCTAAACTTTGGAACAGTCTTACTATCACTGTTTGGGAAGCAGGCACACTCTGTCAGTTTAAGTCTAGACTAAAAACACATCTGTTTAAACTTGCACACACATAAACCATTATCTACTTCTATAATTCCAATCATGTAAATTGTTAGGCTGCATAGATTAGGTCAGCCGGAACCGGGAACACTTCCCATAACACCTGATGTACTCGCTACATCATAAGAAGAATGGCGTCTACTCTAATATTAGTCTCTCTCTGTTTATCCTGAGGTTTGCTGCAACCTGCCAGATCCAGGCCGTATCCAGATGAGATGAAGGACCTGCATCTAGACATGATGATAACGCAGCCCTGACGTTTCAACTAAACTTTCCATTGCGAAGGCCCATTTCCCTTTCCTTTCCCTAATGTATAGATAAAACGTTTTCATAATTATTCCAGTTTGCATAGATCCAAGGACACAACTAATTTTTCTGTATTATGCGGACCAATAAAGTAATTTGGCAAATATCACTTTTTTTTTTTCAAGCTTCTGTGCACATACACACTCAAACACGCAAACCTATAGACTAAACACGTAAATGAACGACAAGAATGCATTAAAGGTACTTGGTTTTCAGTAGGAAAGGTGTCATTTAAGCGGCCCCTAAAGTAATAATGAACAATTTTTACAACGGAAGTGATTCAATCAAAAAACAACTTTATCTCAATAAGAATTTTCCTATTGTCACTGTGAAGCTGCTTTGAAACAATATGTATTGTGAAAAGCGCTATATAAATGAAGATGACTTGACTTGACAGAGAGCAGGTTTGTTTCTCAGAGACGCGCAGAGACGGAGTGCAGCTATTTGATTTGCGATCGTGCCGTGCAAATTCCATTCATTCATATTGTGCAAGGTTTAGGCCTACATCAATTAAACGTGTATGATGTAGTATTTTAGTCGATATTCTGTCAAGATCTGATTTCGGAGAGACGCAACAGTAATTCGGTTATTTGATTTGCGCTCATTTCATTCAAAATGTTCACACGCATTCGCTTCACACTCATATTATTGCGTAGTGATTTTAGAGGTTTATTTATCCCCTGGCTCACCTGTTATCCAGCAAACATGAGGAGTGACTGTTTCAGTCTCAGCCGAATATTATTCGGCAGAATTATTCATTATCTGTTATTCGTTGTTAAGCCATTATCCGTGCCTTTCCGAATAAGGTATTCGGCTTCAGGCACACCCCTAGTTCTGGTAATACTTGAGTCATTACTAGTGGGTTACTATGATCTTCACTTTAGAATTAATTATACATTATGCATTATTCACATTATGTACCTTGTATATAATAGCTCTTAGTAGTCAGGCACGTGCACAGATAGACTGCAAGTGGTGCTCAAGCACCTGCACTTTTGGTCTCTGACTAGATAAGTGTAATTTTTGCAAGACTTTTATTTATTTATTTATTTTTTATTTTATTTTATATTTAGTTTTTTATATTTAAATTTATGCACTAAATTCGAACCAATGATGGCGATGCAGTGCGCCAAAGCCTGCCAAAATGGGAGGGGCATCTGACTATATAAGCAAGCATTTCGCCATAGGATTTCAGATCTATCTCCTTCAGCGACAACAACGCTTCGCTTTGCTGGACAACGAGACTGAACGCCTTTGCCTTCTCTCGCCTCCTCGCCGCGGATCAAGCTTGCTTCTCGCTGTTGAAGAGGCATCGCAGCGGACCAGCTGAAACTTGCCGACCGCCTGCAGCGCCGGCGCCCTCGCAGACTGCCTACTCTCGAGCCGCCCACTTCGCTGCTTCCGGTCTCTCAGCGCTTCCCCTGCCACCATCCGGCTGTGGCACTTGCAGGGCATCCCTGCAACAAGACGACGGGCGCGGTGAGTCAACCAACTTAATCCAGCCCCTTGCCACAAGGGCTGAGCTGGGTGTTGGGGATAACAAATCAAGATTACTCACTGCAGTTTTCCCGAAGACCCCCCCTAGCTTTTACGAAGTGTATGGACACGGCTTTTTCCCCTCTGAGACAGATGGGAATCTGCGTGTTGAATTACCTCGAAGACTGGCTCATTTTGGCCCAGTCTCAGGACGAGCTAGCAAACCGCAGATCCATGCACTTGGAGTGCCTGGGACTCATGGTCAATTTCGCCAAGAGCTCACTGCTCCCCAGCCAACGAATTTCGTTTCTGGGAGCTGTTTTCGACTCAGCCCAAATGAGGGCGACAGTCTCACCAGAGCGCGCTCTGGCCATTCAACAGCTCATGGCTTCTGTCAGGATCAAAGCCTGTCTTCCTCTGAAGTGTTTCCAGAGGATGCTAGGGCTGATGGTTTCCTGCAGCTCGGCCTCCTACAAATGCGGCCTCTGCAGTACTGGCTAAACCTTCGGGTCCCACCTCACGTTTGGCGGCACGGCTGCTTCCATGTCAGGGTTAATCAGCCCTGTTTAACAGTTCCGAACCCCTGGAAGGACCTTCAGTGGTTCAGCCGTGGGGTTTCCCTAGAAACAGTATCCAGTATCCAGAAGGATGGTGGTCTCGACAGATGCGTCCAACATGGGTTGGGGCGCTCTGTGCGAGGGCAGACCAGCCTTCGGCTCATGGTTGAGTGAGGAGAGCCAGCTGCACATCAACTGCCTAGAGATGATAGCAGTTTGTCGGGCCCTCCAAACCTTCCTATCGGTCCTGAGGGGACGCCACGTCTTAGTCCGATTGGACAGCATGACGGTGGTGTCCTACATAAATCACCAAAGCGGTCTTTCGTCCAGACGCCTCTATGCACTGGCAAAGCAGCTCTTGGAATGGGCACTGCCCAACCTGCGATCGCTAAGAGCATCGCACGTACCGGGCAAAATGAACCTGGGAGCTGACATGTTGTTTCGGAGCAATGTCTCCTCAGACGAGTGGACGCTCCACCCCCGGACAGTTCTCAGAATTTGGAAGATCTTCGGGAAGGCAGACGTCGACCTCTTCGCCTCAGAAGACAACTCTCACTGCCCAATCTTCTTTTCGAAGGACAGGGATGCGCTGACCCATGACTGGCCTAGCCTCCTCCTCTATGCTTTTCCCCCGGTCACTCTGATCCCTCAGGTCATCAGACAAATCAGGGAAGACAAACAAAAAGGTCTCCTGGTGGCCCCACACTGGAGGGACCAGCATTGGTCTCTCAGGCAAACAGGACAATTTGGCACCCCCAGCCAGAGCTGTGGGCCCTGCACCTTTGGTCCCGAGATGGGAGCCTGTCGACCTCCCCGAGGACGTGCTAAATACCATTTCCCAGGCCAGAGCCCGTCTACTGGATGCCTCTAAGCCCAAAAATGGTCGGTCTTCGTCGACTGGTGTACGGCTTGAAACGAAGATCCGGTTGAGTGTGATATATCTTCGATATTGTCATTTCTCCAAGAGCATCTGGACAAGGGTCTCACGCCTTCCATGCTCAAAGTAAAGGTGGCTGCCATAGCAGCATTTCATGCCCCTATTGCTGGCCAGTCGGTGGGGAGAAACAACTTAGTTGTGCGTTTCTTGAGAAGTTCTAGGAGGCTAAATCCCCCCCGCCCTCTCACAGTACCCACCTGGGACCTCTCCACGGTCCTCAGAGCGCTCAAAGGGCCTCCCTTTGAACTGCTGCAGTCAGCTGTCCTTCGGGCCCTTATCGCTTAAGACCACTCTGCCATTGGCTCTAGCATCGGTCAAGTGTGTAGGCGACCTGCAGGCCCTCTTTGTGAGCCCTGCATGCCTTGAATTTGGGCTTAATGACTCGAAGGTCATACTGAAACCCAGGCATGGCTACGTTCCTAAGCTGCTCTCGACTCCGTTCAGAGCACAGGTAATTACCCTCCCAGCACTACCTCCCACAGGGGACGAGCGTGAGCTGGATTTACTCTGCCCCGTTAGGGTATTGAGGACATACACTGAGCGCTCTGCGCCTTTTCGGCAGTCGGACCAGCTCTATGTGTGCTTTGGTGGCCGCACCAAGGAGCTTCCGGTCACAAAGCAGAGACTCTCGTGTTGAATTGTGGACGCTATCGCTCTTTGTTACTCGTCTATGGGCCTGGATTGCCCCATAGGAGTACAAGCCCACTCCACTAGAGGTATGGCCTCCTCTTGGGCCTGGTCTAGTGGTGTCTCCATTAAAGACATGTGTGAGGTGGCCTGCTGGTCCTTGCCGTCCACGTTTGTCAGGTTCTATAACTTGGAAGTTCCGGCGTTGCACGCCCGGGTCCTTTCAGCGTGATTTGACGGCCTCTATGTAGCCAGTCGGTCGTGCTGTTATCTCATGGGAGCCAGCTCCCTCTTAGCATGTGTAACCATGAGGGTACGATGGCTTTTGCCTTCCTACTTATCCCCTGGGCCCCTTCAGTGCCTAAGATAGGTTTAGTCGTTCCCTCCCATGGCATGCCGTGATTGTATTCGTTCCCCATACGCAGTATGAGTGAAGAATCGAAAGGGAACGTACTCGGTTACGTACGTAACCACGGTTCCCTGAGATACGGGAACAAGTACTGTGTTTGCCGCCGTGCCATGGAGCTGTACGACTCAGTGTCGTCGCTTCAGTTGACTGACCTGAAATCCTATGACGAAATGCTCGCTTATATAGCCAGACGCCCCGCCCATTTTGGCGGGCTTTGGCAACATAGGCTCGCGCAGCTCCGCCGTGCTGTCATTGGTTCAAAAAGTTTGCCAGTTTGAACCAATGGCCGTGCAGTTACACTGCGTAAAAGGCTTCAGTAATCGTAGAAAAACAAGTTTTTCCCATACGCAGTAAGTTTTTGTTGGACATTATTTCAGTGGAACTTTCAACTTTTCGTATGCATGGATCCAATGTTAAGACTGTGAATTTATGGCATACTGCTTTTGATATTGTCTCAACTTTTTAACATCTTTGTATGTATGTATGTTTTTTTTTTTTTTTTTTGTCTACATTCTGTGTTTGTATCTTATTTCTATATTCTTGAAGTCTACCGGGGGTGGGTTCTAGATTTGTATAATTGTATTCTTGGATTTCTTGGCATTTAAAAAAAAAGAAAAAGAAAACTCAATAAACAGTTGTTAACAAAATAAGAAATTGAGTTTTGCTATTTAGAACACAATTTAAAGCGGAATTATCATGTGGTGAGCAATCCTTGCCGTCGTTAAAATATCAAAATGTAGCATACCACAGGAAAATTGTTTAAAAGCAGTGCATTCTACAAACATCTCTATTTAAATTTATATATAGGCCAATATATAACATTATTGATAATGATTTGATGAAATTTGAGTGCTTAACTCCATTAAATTAATTTTAATTTTAATTAATCAGAGTTTAAATTAATTCTGTTTAGGTCATTACTTCACTCGCTCTAGTAAAACTAGAGTGTGCGGATGGTGCACACATATTTACACTGTTTTCATAAATCCCATTTTCATAAGGCCCATTTTGTGTATACGCAACGTTTATGCATCAGACCCCAGGTTCTTAAAAAACACATTTTAAATCATAAAAAAAAAGCCCAAAAAACAGAAACTTTGCAATTAGACTTTTTTTTTCCCCAAAATTGTGTGGACCTACAATAACAATAATTAACAGCCCTAAATTTCACTTCACTGTTTGTCTCCGGTAGGAAGGAAAATTAACATATGAGATCTTAATAACATCTCAGTTGCTTCTCCTAGGCAGCCACATGGTTGAATGAGACTTCAGTCAGATGTTTGTCCTGAGAAAAATCTCACACATGAGTTCTCAACAGATTTGCCAAGATACCAAAATCTGCAATCAAAAGTCTCAATATAAGCTCATACATTTTTTTTCTCATTAAATTCTCTGACGATCAAGTGATTTGAGCTTCTATCTACATTGAACATTAAATTCTATCTACTTCTGTCTACATTGTCCCCAAATGACTTGTTTGTGCCTATTTCTGCTGGATAATTTCCTATAGTTGATAAAGCAGTTAAAAGCAGGATAACTCGAGATCTCCATTAAGTCTCCTGATCGATGAAAGAAACCCATTCGAGGCTGTGCAATAACATCCAGACTGTCTTGTCTGAGCCGGTCCAGATGCTCTTAGCGGCCTTGTTCAGCTTTTCTTCCCCTCCACTCTGATCCTACACGCCTCATAACGCTCCTCAGAGAAGCCTCTTCTGCCCATGTACAATAAGTGAAAATATTGGTGCGAGAGACAGTCGAGTGCTATTCAGAGATATTGGACACCAAAATTCAATAACTTGAAGGAGCCACGATCACAGAGGGGAAGCAGGCAATTTTCAAAACCGCTTGCGTCCTAAGCGAAAGAACGCGCTTCCTTATGTCAAATCGTGACAAGAGCGAAGGTGGAACGGGGTAATTATCACGGCCGATTTACGCTGATGTGGAATTCACAAGCAAGATCCTCTGTGCTTTCTGAATACAAAGTTGCTCTTTGGGAAAGTGAGCTTCATTGTGGTTTTATTTTATGATTTGTTGTTTCCAGCCTCAGGTGGTCACATTCAGAGCTTTGCTGATGAGAATTTCATGCAGTGCTTGTTTGAGACGAGCCGTCTTTCCTCGCTGAACATTGAGTGTGGCGGCCGCCCGTCTGAAGTGTGAACTGAATTATAGATATCTAATTTCAGCTCCACTGCCGGCCACCAGGCCCGCGGTGAGCAGCATGGATATTTTATCACCACCCCAGAAATAAATAAAAGCAGTTTGTCCCTAGGAAGAAAGAAATCAAGCAATTGCGCTGAAGAAAAATGAGAGGGATTGGAGTTTAGAGAAACTCTGGAACCTTCTGGAATCTGAGCACTACCATCGAGCTTGAGTTTCCAGTTGTGCATTCAATGTTCATGATTATCCAGTTGATGTCTTCAATAGCAGTTCTGGAAGTTTCAGCTCCATCACTAATCAAACACACCCGCTGGTCTTTTTCAAATAATGCTAAGACTTTGGTTCAGTTTGGTGTTCAGAATGTTTTTATAAAACAGTTAGTTCCAGTCCTTGATTCTGATTGGTCAATAGCTGTGTTTTATTAATGTTAAAACATGGCTATGACCGCTTCACCCAAAGGTTTTGCATGTCACAAGACCCTTAGCAACCACCCTTAGCAACATAAACATATGTTTGTTCTCATTCATACTGATCACTAAAACTTGTATTACCTGCATCTATATAGCATTTTCCTTCAAAAAAAAAAAAAAAAAATCAGTTTGAATGCCAGCTGATATCTTGTCCTTTTAACAGTTAAGGGGTTTTCCCGTGCCCTGACACTGACAGCGCTAGTGTTCACAACAGTATCAGTCCTTTCAAAATAAAAATCTTCACTACTGACTGATTCACTCAAACAGTCTTTGCCACCATCTGACTTTTTCTAGTCTGTTTTTAGTTTATCTCTTTATGAGATGATGCATTCTGTTGTTGTTCACGGTCAGGGACTATTTTTTCCAGCAGAAGGAAGGCTTTTAGTGATTTTACTCCATGAAAGTTGCATGAATATATACATATATTTGCTTTAATATTTGTATGGAATAACAGTTTTATAAAAGAAATAAGCCCTGTGAAGCCATGGTTTATTGCCACAGCTTCACATTGCTTCCGCTTTGCATCGTACCTGACAACACCCCTTAGCTGTTATAAATTCACTGTAAACCACAGCTTCTTGGGGCTTATTGCTTTATTTGGACATTATTTAGTGTGTTGTTATGCGGTTGTGAGATTCTAATTATAACCAAATTCTAACAGAAAGCTTTCACTAGTAGGTATAATATACCTTCTTAAAGGATTAGTTCACTAAGCTTTACTCACCCTCAAGCCATCCTAGGTGTATATGACTTTCTTTTTTCTGATGAACACAATCTGAGAAATATTAATAAATTATTATTACAGTTTTATCTGGTTCCTCACACACCAATGTGAATGCAATGTGCACTGAGAAACTAATTACAACTATAAAGAGTTTTAAAGTGCCCCTATTATGGATTTTTGAAAATGACGTCTCATGCAGTGTGCAATGTAGCTATATGTGAATGTAAACAGTCTGCAAAGTTGTAAAGCTAAAATTGCATCATAAAAAGAGTTATTGGGCCCTATTGTAATGATCTAAGTCTGAAGCGCATGGTGCAGGTGCACTTAGGAGATGTCCAAATCCACTTTTGCTAGTTTAACGACGGAAAAAATGGTTGCGCCAGGCGCATTGTCCAAAAGGGTTGTATCTAGGCTGCGTTCCACTCCACTTTTAGACATGCATTTGCAAACTTCCCCAAGCACTTCCCCTCTGAGGAATCCCTGCCGCCATTTTGAAGTGCATTCCACTTCGTGAAGTGGACGAGGGTAGTGTATATGGCAAGACCCTCGCACCCTTGATTTTGACCGAGGGAGCGAGTCTACTTCATATGTACACTTCAGGCAGCTCCATATACCACAATGCAATACAATTGTGACGTCACTGCATATCTCGTTTAATTTACCCCACCACAAACAACTCTATGATATATTAATTTTTTTTTTTAGCAAAAAACTTGCATCGCATTGCCCCGGGTGTATGATAGGGCCCATTGTCTCTCAAAAGAAAGAACTGCTTGAACAGTTTAAACGAGTCATTTGTTATTTGAATCCCATTTCCGTGAAGTTCACAAGTCACAAGTTAACACATTTACATAATGCCCGCCTACATTCTGCGTGGACATCCCACAAAAACTTGAACCCCCCTCAATTTTGGTTTATTTTCACTTCGAAAGGATAAGGCTGTGAAGAGTCAGTGTTTAAAGATAGGACAGTACCCACTTTATTCGGACCAACTTGCTCCTCAGAATCACAACCTGTAAATATGATTAATTATTGATGATTATATTTCATACTGAGTGTTCAAAATACATAGTTTTGTGTTTTAGCTATATGGTGCATGTTTCCGGCTAGCTAACTCAAGTTATTACTGTCTTACTGAAATACTTCTGCTATTCATCTGTGGACCCACTACCTAAAATTGTTATTAACACAGACTGTCTGTCATTCTTACTACTTTGAGTAATAATAAAGGATGGAGCAAGATTTGCTTTAAAAACTTTAATGTTACATTATTCTCAAGATGAACATCAAACTGAGTAGCGTATCACTGAGAAACGTCCTGCTCAAGTCGTCCTTGCGATGGAGGTTCAGGTTGAATAACTAGTTATTCCAATATTTCATCATTGGACTCAGATTGATATGGTAAAATTGACACCATCGTTTAAGTCTTTACAGTTTGTACAATTACTGAGCTTTAGGAAGCCTCTGGAGCTGAATCAGGTAATGCGCATTTGTTTCCAACTTGCGCTGTAAGCGGCAGAACAATCACAACAGACTGGGCCGTCTGGCCAATCAGAGCAGAGCAGGATCGCGGAAAGGAGGGATTTAGAGAGACTGATTCATCCGACGAGTCGTTTGAGAATCATTTAAAAATGTGGTGTTGTGTTTTGAGAAAATGAAAGTGTTTTTTGACCTTTGATGCATGTAAACCTGTTGTAGGAGACCTAATCAGAATTAGGAACCTTTCAAATAGCATAATAGGGGCACTTTAAGTCACTTTAAAGTCTAACTATAAAGTCAAAGTCAAAATATCATCATACTGTAGTAAATGTTTTGGCAATGCCTGCTTATTTATTTATTCATTCATTTATTTTTTGGAGAGTTAGGCCATGAGCCAGTGAGCAAAGATTCAGCATTCAGGACACCTGCATATTAATCTACTATACAATTGTATTCAGTTATTAAATATATCCAAATAATTCATATTTACATATGATATAGTCAATGAAAGTTTGTCCAGACACTAAACATCAGCGACACTAACCTTTGCTTACAAGTTATAAAAAGAAGGTAGGCTGAAAGGTCAAAGCATCTTCACACTGGGTTCATGTGCATCCGTGTCTCTGTCCTGTAGGGCCTCAGCAGGACACGTTTCCCACGGCATAATGTCACAAACACTGCACTAATTAGCCAGCCGCATGAAAACAGACAATTAGCATTTAATTATTTCACTGCAAAAGAGCCGCTTAATGATCATCTGAACAAGTGGCAGCATTAAACGAACCTCTGCAGAAGCACAGTAATGTTGCTTCACCGCAAGACGTTTAATGAAATTTATTTGCTCATTATCTCAGAGACCTTGATATTTTATCATTCGCTGTATCAGCGCTGATTTAATATGGCAAAGCAAATTACAACTGAGCTTTTAGTAAAAGAGGTAAACGGATTAATTACTTATGCATTAGTCACGATTGTAATGACATGGATCAGACATGATGTCTTGATTCATTCAGTGTGAGTCTGATGTCAAGTGACAGCGATATCTCTGCTGTAAATATTTGAATGATATGTCATGGTTTATGGCATCGTTCTTACAAGTGGATCTGTTTTGTAATGCATAGTAACTCTCTGGCCGTAATAGAGTTTTCCAGGATGCAATAACTCTATAATTTTCCACGGAAGTCACGTATAAACGAGCTCTGTGGAGTCTATATTTTTTCCTAATATTGTGTGTGAGGAATGATGGATGGTTATATCTGACCTCTTTAAACGGGTTTGTGCAAATCTGGTGAGTGTGCTGATTTTATGTCAGAAACGCTCTGGGTAAATCTCTCTCTCTCTCTCTCACACACACACATACATACACACACACACACGTGTAATGTGACTGAAAACAGACCTCAGGCTTTGATGGTGGTGTGTGAACATCACATTTACAGACTTTTCCCAGATAAACAAATGTCCATGCTTCATTAAATGACTGGACATTAAATCCTACAGCCTTGATGCATGAACGATTACAAATCAGTGAATGACAGCAAGGAAAAGAAATACAAAACGTAAATAAAAACTGTAACTAGCCAAATAATCATGCATAGAATTGCAGACAGTGCAATGAATAACTTTTAACACAGTGGGGAAAACACTTCCCATTTCTGTTGTAGATATCAAAATCATGTGTAAGTCAAGCTCCTGATCAAACAATTTTGGAGCAATAAAAAAAGTGGACGTAAAAATCAACATACACCCAGCTAACAAAAATATATTCTAAGAATGTTTTGCTAAGGTTCCCATTATTTCTGAATGTTCTCTGAAATTTAAAAACGTCCAGTTTTAAAAATGTTTTCTTGGTTATGTGAACCTTAAGGACACATTTCATTTTATATTTTTGTAAAAATGGGAACATTACTTTTTAATGTTCTCTGAACATTCTGAAACAAGTAATAACAAAAAAAAAAAAAAAAGAAGAACGTCCAACTAAAACTTATTAGAAAAAAAAGAAGAAGAAAAAAAAACATTTCATGAACAATGTATAAATAATGTTTTTATGCTAATGTTTTAAGAACATTATTAAAGACCAGGGGCTGTATTCACAAAATATTTTATCTTACCACTAAGAGTACTCCTAAATAGCAGTAAAAGTTTTTAGCTAACTTTTACTAAGGAATAGAGAGAGTCTTAAGCTAAGGTGGGGTTGACCTCGTTGCAATGGATGATGTCAACACCCTTACTAACTATGCTCATGGTGATTGGCTGATAGGGGAGGGGTCTCTGTCTGTTATTTAATCATAGAAATTTTGTAGAGCAAGGTATGATGTTGCCATATTGAAATAAAGATTTGAAAATTTAGTCACTAATTAAACAAGTATATGTTCAGCTAATTGTCAGCCTCTAACATGTCTGCATCTCAAGACACTGCAGAATTCAATTGACAAATTATGTTTTTTAAACAAAGTCTGGGAGGAGCACGTTCAAATGGTTTATCTAATCAGCTTGAGAGGAGGCATATTTATACATAGCCAACTCACCTAGTTCCCATTCAGTCTGTCACGTTCGACGTACGTCAGAGAGATGACGAATAGGAATCTCGCTAGAGAGGCCAATCTGCTTCGAGTGTAACTAAACGAGCCAATGCACATTGGCATGCAATCATATGCATCAGCTGCTCGCCTTGCAGCGCGGATATTTAATGAGCAGCAGGTGCATTGCATCTTCAGCTTTCCGCTTCGGAGGCGAACAGTGTATGTCTGTTTCTCTGCAAGCAAGTGTCTGTGATAAGTCAGCTCTTCTGGACGAACTTCTCTTCTCAGTGCGGGCGTACAGCACAGCAGCGGGGTCGAGTCCTCTCTTTTTCTCTTTGTGTTGTGTTTGTTTTTGCCTTTTGAGCAAAAACCTGTTTTTTCAGATTGAAAAGGGCTGTTTTCACGGCTGGTACGGTGCGCTTTGAGAGCTAAAAAGCCGTTTTGACGGCCGGTAAGAGTGAGCGCCTTCAAAGAGAGGAGTGCACACAACAGGCTGCACACAATCCCTGTCTGTGTTGCCGCGGCTGCTCCCCTGAGTGCTTCAGCACTTTTAAAAGAGTAAGTCCCTGAAAGAGCTTACACAAATATAGCTTTTTAAAGATGACATTGTACTTGTGTGTTTCTGGATGCGGTCGTTACCTGGCACCGAGGGATGGTCACGATCGCTGCATCACGTGTCTGGGCTTAAAGCACGCTGAGGCAGCGTTCATGGATGAGTCATGTACCCATTGTGGGAAGTTTGCCATCTCGGAGTTGCGATCGAGACTCCAGTTCCTGCAAACAGGCGGAGTCCCAGTGCCGCTGCCTCGTTCCAATCCTCCTCAGAGGGTTGCAGTGAGCGCGCTTCCTTCAGGGAACCAACCTGTTCTAGCTCAGTCTCGGGGTCAGTTGTGTGAACACAGGGACCTCGTGCTCAGTCACCTCAGCCAGTTGGGCCTTCAGGTCAACTGGGAAAAGAGCAAACTCTCCCCTGTGCAGGGGATCTCTTTTCTCGGTATGGAGTTGGATTCAGTCGAACAGACAGCACGCCTCACAGAGGAACGTGCTCAGTCGGTGTTGAACTGCTTGAATACGTTCAAAGGCAGGACAGCGGTCCCACTGAAATTCTGTCAGAGGCTCCTGGGGCATATGGCAGCTGCAGCGGCAGTAACCCCGCTCAGTTTGCTTCATATTAGACCGCTTCAGCACTGGCTTCATGGCCGAGTCCCGAGATGGGCGTGGCAACGCGACACGTTCCAAGTGGCAATCACTCCAGAATGCCGCCAAGTCTTCAGCCCGTGGTTGAACCCCTTGTTTCTTCGGGCAGGAGTGCTCCTAGAGCAGGTGTCCCGGCATGCTGTGGTGTTCACAGATGCCTCTGCCACCGGCTGGGGTGCCACGTACAACGGAAATGCAGTATCAGGGGTATAGACGGGCCCCCAACTGCACTGGCACATCAACTGCCTTGAGTTGCTAACAGTACGCCTTGCCCTGAGCTGCCTGAAAGGGCCGTTACAGGGCAAGCACTACCGCACTACAAGCACTGTCTGCACGGACAACACTGCGACCATTGCGTACATCAACCGTCAAGGTGGTCTACGCTCCCATCGCATGTTGCAACTAGCCCGCCATCTTCTCCTTTGGAGTCAGAAGCATCTGAGGTCACATCTCACCATTCATGTTCCTGGTGTGCTCAACCGTGTGGCCGACGAGCTCTCACGAGCTGTGCTGCCGGGAGAGTGGCGACTCCACCCCCAGGTGGTCCAGCTGATTTGGAGAGAGTTCGGAGAGTTTGCCTCGCCAGAAACCTCTCACTGCCAGTTGTTTTACTCCCTGTCCGAGGCAACACTCTGTACAGATGCACTGGCACACAGCTGGCCCCGGGGCCTTCGCAAATATGCATTTCCCCCAGTGAGCCTACTTGCACAGACCTTGTGCAAAGTCAGGGAGGACGAGGAGCAGGTCCTGCTAGTTGAGCCCTATTGGCCCAACCGGACCTGGTTCCCGGAACTCACACTCATCGCAACAGCCCCTCCCTGGCGCATTCCTCTGAGGAAGGACCTTCTTTCTCAGAGATGGGGCACCCTTTGGCACCCTCGTCCAGACCTCTGGAAACTCTATGTCTGGTCCCTGGACGGGACGCGGAGGTTCTAGGTGACTTACCCCCCGAGGTACTTAACACCATTACTTTGGCACGTGCCATAGCCTCTTGGGACCTTGCTCTGAATGAGCAAGGTCCTTATGAATGATGAAGAATGACCAAGGTAGAGTAGAAGAGATGAAGGAGCCCAGTGGAGCTTGAGCGATGTTGGACCACAGAGGAGCCAATGGAGTGCAGAGAGCCAAGGTAGAGCCGATGAGCTGACAGGGCGAGGTGTAGTCACGGGCCTGGAGGCCTGCAATGAAGCCAGGGGATCTGTCTCGCAAAGCTTGGCTGGTGGAGAGGAGATCCGAGGAGGAGTGCAGAGAATTGGTGAAAGTCTGCAATGTGAGTGGAGCTGAGGAGCTGCATGCCACCAGCGGAGCAGGTTGAGTCTTAGGGTCTGGATGGAGTCAGTGCAGGAGACAAGGGGGTGGGCAGGTAACAGGGTGGGACTGCTTTGGAGTAGATACTGGGGCTCGCGGAAAATCTTTTATGCCCTCCAGGACATTTCAGGCTAGGATGACAGCTCCTTTCTGGAGTGGGCAGAGAGATGGCTGCTGGTGATGTAATATGTGCCGAGGAGTCGAAGTTGATCGTGGCATCGTTCTCGACAACTCCAATGGTAAGCAAGGATCCGCACAGCCACAAGGTGTAATCAGAAAACTTGGTGAAAGGACGGCGATCCTCCCCCAACAGCAGCATCTGGCCGAGGATATCCAGTCCATCCCGCTCCAGAAGAGATATTTGAGAGTTCCATCATCCCTGTGCGTCTTGTTGTAGAGTTGCAAAAAGCCCTCCACATATTCTTCCAACATCCAGCCATTCTGAGGGTAACAGTCCTAGCAGTATAGGCTGGTTATCTGTCACGTATTGGCTAGTGTTCAGAAGATACGTGACGCAGATAATCAATCAAGATACTTTTAATAAATATAGAGAATATATACCCCTAGTGAAAAAATAGTATACTTAAAGGTGCAATATGTCATATTTTTGCAGTAAAATATCCAAAAACCACTAGGCCAGTGTTATACATTTTGTTCACTTGAGTACTTATAATATTCCAAATGTTTCCAACTATTTGTAAATTGTGAGAAAATTGCAGTTTTAACCAAGGCTGTGTGAGGAGTCGGATGTGTGAGGAGTCGCCTGTCAATTGCGTCATACCCGCGTTAATCCTCGGTCTGCCTCGGTTTCCGGTTTTATTTTGTAGAAACCATGGAAACACCAAGGACGCTTTAATATATTACACGTTTTAATAGACAAGGGAACAACTGTTTTGATATATTTATAGACAGAAAACTAATTGTTGTTATATAGCTCAACACCTTCTTGATTTTTTGCGAGTACCATGCTTTACCATGCCTCAGAGAAAAACACAATTTTGTCAAGTAGCTAACATAATAATCAGATGCAGCTTTATTTTTAGTAACAGTAATACATAATTTTCTCCATCATACAATATGTTTTAAAATGAACTGCGTGTCATTTATCAACACAAGCCATCCAGTATTTAATATGATATTCTAAAATCGATCTAGCTTACTGCAGTGTGTCTCACAGCAGCATCATTTTCAACACACTCAAATGTATCTAATATGATAAACAGAGCTGCGTTACCTCATACTCATGACCGGAATAGCGTAAGCGGCGCCGGCGACTGTGGCATAATAAAAGTTCCGCTGCTCGTGAGGCTTGTTGCTCAATCGCTCCAGCGGCCTCGTTCAGCTCCCAGAACACTCGGTCCTGCTCTGCTTCATACTACAGTAACGTTAATAATCGCATCCTTGAACATGATTTCTTCCCGAATCCTATCCCTATTCTTTTGCACCATCCGTTGAGGTGGAGACCACATGTCCCAAGATTCCGCTCTCAAACTTGCCATCATCAAGCTACGCCTTTGTTTTGAATAGGCTTCTAGCGACCTCTAGCAGACAGAATTCTTACATACTGCACCTTTAAGCACAATTTATTCATATGCACTTTAGTATAACTAAATGTATTTGTGGCACGCTATAAATTGGTATACTTAAAGTCTGCTAAATTGGAACAACTAATTTTGTACTAAATGCATTTTAGTTGTCCAAAAGCAGTGCTGAAGTTCAACTAAATTTGTATTAAATATACTTGTTTGTGCTAAAGTGGAACTATTCCAAGTATACTTAAGTACTCTTTAAATATACTCTTGTATTTAAGTTTTGAAATGCAGAATTCACTCAGCATAAACTTCAAATGTATTTTGGTGA
The DNA here is from genome assembly GCA_037950675.1 of Hypophthalmichthys molitrix. Taxonomy (NCBI): domain Eukaryota; kingdom Metazoa; phylum Chordata; class Actinopteri; order Cypriniformes; family Xenocyprididae; genus Hypophthalmichthys; species Hypophthalmichthys molitrix. Next base: position 37,810,956 of record CM075498.1, on the reverse strand, counting down.
CATTAGAATTGCAATTCAATTACATTAATATTATACTGATAACAAACTTTATAGTTGTAGTAACATTATAGTGTGCTTCAAATAGACTACAATAAAGTAATCTTTATAAACAAAGTCACAGCTTAAGAATATGCCTTTTACAGAAACCCACAGTATACCAGTAACTTACTTATCCAGTAAACATCAGTGTGCTGTATAGGCAAAAGTTGGGTTTGAAAATTCTGCCCTTCCAGCCAGTTAGCAGAAACAAACTAGATGTTTCAGTTCATACCTCACATTTTCTTTGGTTTGCACAAAAAGAAAGACTCATCTAAAAAATTATATAGCATCATCTAAAAATAATTTCATCATTCTCAGATATGAAATACATGGTGAGACTTGTGTCTTTAGCTACAATGAGTTTCTCGACCCAGTTTCCTTCTGACAAATGTGCCAAAACTGCAACACAGATTCCCAATAATGTGCACTCCAGCGAGTTTGGTTGTTAAGCAAAAGTACAGCTAAACCGATTGTTGGTGAGTGTGATGGCATTCACTTTATGGCGCGTTTCCAAACATAGATCAATCATTGCGGTCTATATGTGTCAACTTCTGGTTCAACCAATGGTAGGATATTGGGGCAGGCCAATGGGGGTCAAGGTTTAACGTCAGCAGTTACAGTGTTTTCAAATCATTTCAGGAAGAATGTGTTTATAAGATAAAATGCACATGAACATCAGCTCAACTCATAATTATGAGTTTAGGTAACTCTGGATTTTCTTAAGAGTTTCCGAGTTAGGTGCGTGACGGTGAGATTTCATGTCAGAGGCAATGGATGCAGAGTCTGCCCAAGTAAAAAACCTACCAAAATGTATTTAAAATAGGCTTACATTCATTTCACACTAACTACAAACCCATTAATATACAGTAGTCAACATTTGAAGTGGATCAAAAAAGTTAATCAAAGTTGTCCTAAGAACTAAGTTGTCCTAAGAAGAAGGTTTTGATCCACTTCAAATGTTGGCTACTATATTTACTGACATACTGACATAAATATTTTAATTAAACTTTATTTGGAGTTCTTCTTTATTGCACAATGCATATTTCTTAATATTAAGCCTAAAATGTGTTTAATATCACTATTAGTAAGGATAGTATGATCACGGTATAATTTGAATGCAAGATATATAAAGTGTACCTAAAGTATACATGCAATAGTTCCACTTTAGCACAATCAAATATACTTAAGTGTATCTTTAGTTGGACCTCAACACAAAAATACTTGTTCCAGTTCAGCAGACTTTAAGTATACCAATTTAGTATAATAAAAGTACAATTGCAGGGTATTTATATTAAGTACATAAATATGTAAATGCAATTGTAGTATACTTAATAAATGTATTTCATGTTTCAATGTATAAATAAACGTATTTCAAATACATTTTAGTATATTTATTTTTCACTAGGGTAAACAAGCACACTAATACCACTTAACTCAAAGATGTGAAGTGATAAGGGGTTGAACAGAGCAGGGAGTATATACCCAGGTGAAAAAGATGTAGTATTAAATGTAATAAAAATATACTTGAAATGCAAGTAGTATGTTAATAATACATTTGTATTCCCAACATGCTTATTTGAAGTGCATTGAAAATATATTGAATTGCATTTTAATATATTTCTAAAAAATATACTAGAAGTACTCTGGTAATAAATATATACTTAGTTACACTTTAAAAAAATATGCTAAACACAAGTATACTTTTAGTGAAGTTAGTGTATTTACAGAAAACATTCTTATTGTCACAGACACGCCAGGTTCCAACACCCTTCAATCACAGCGCACTTCATCTCCCGAGTACTGATCACATACACCTGCACCTCATCAACACACCAATCAGCACCAGCTTAAAAGACACTCACACTCACTCAGTCTCTGTCTGGTCTTGTTTGCATCTAGACATACCTACATGCTTACCTCAAGGATTCCTAGTGATCTACTTACCTGTCTCCAAGTCTCCTCCTGTGTTCCCAATCTCCAGCATTGTTCATCTCCACTGTCATCCAGGATCTTCACATCTACCAACACAAAGGACAATATCATTCATCTACATATCACCATTCACCCAGAAGTTCACCATATACTCACCTGCACGTCTGTTTGCTCTGCTCAAATAAACATCCTTATCTGTGATCTCCTGTCTCTGATCCTTCTGTACTGTAACACTTATGTTACTCTTAAAATATATTTTATGTGTACTTTAAGTACATAGCAAAATGATTCAGCTTTTAGTGGGTTTGAATGTACTTTATACCATGTGTAGGCCTACTGCAATATATCTTAAATATTTATATATTTAGAACTTTAATATTTTCAAAAGAAATACTTTGAAAAACATTTAACATTTACAATGTACCAACTTTTTTTCATATTATAATTATACTATAAACATTTGTCAACTATTACTAAGTGTTGCCATAAGCATACTCAAAATGAATATGTTGTTCAGATTTACTTGTTTGTACTTGTAAAAGGTTATACTACTTAAAACGCTGTTGTCCATTACATGATGCGTTAATTTTAATAGACTACTACTGGAATTCCCTCAAGGATTTCAACATCATATTATTTGAAATGCATCATAAATCAATTTTCCAAAGATACTTAAAAAATCCCTATATATTTACTTGTGTTTAAATTTAAACAACACGTGTAACACATGTGATGAAACCTGATTGGTTCCAAGGCTGTTGAACGGCTCTGATTGGTTCTTATGATGATGATGAGCTTGGAGTCGCAGGCAGCCTTGCACCAGATATGCTGTGTGTGCGTATGCGCCTTGAATGTTAATTGAAATCTAAAATTAATTATATAGAGTGATCATGTCACTTTAGAGCACTTGGATGAGACCACTTGATTCATATGGATTATTTTATTTATTTATTTTTGCGATGAACTTTTTGAAACGTGAACAGTTTTGGTGAATCGTCTTTCATCAGAGGAAGATCAATCTCTGAGATTTCATTAAAAAAATCTCAGTTTTTAGTTGCTGTTTGCATAAATACAAAGCTCACTATTTAGTTTTTTCCTGTAAGTGGATAGGGCTGCTGTGCATTTGCTAATAGATAACACGTGGAATACGGACGTTAACCACTGTAACATGATACTGACACTAGATATCTAGCAACTTAAACACTGGTATAAAGTCAAAGTCCCTTTCTAAAGACTTGATAAATTTGTTTAAAATCAATGTGGTGATATTTGTCTTATAACAACTATAAAACATTGTCCAATGCATTGGCAGAAAAAAATAGTCATTAATAACATGTACAACATTACATTTAACTTTTTTATTTGCTAATATAAGTGGTGTATTTATTTCTGATTTCCTGAACAATTTGGCTTCATTGTAATGAGATAAATGATGTTTGAAAAAACATGTTATGAACATACAATTACTTTGTTTGAGCTGACCAGCTAACTATGGTAGTGTTCATTGATTTGTGTTTAAATTTGTTCAAGCTTGACTTTTGCCTTTCTGTTTATTTTCTAATATACATTTCTAATTACAGATAAGTACAAAGATTAAATTGTAAAAAGGGATGCTTATAAGAGAGCATACATATGAAACTGCTGAGGGTTTCGATTATAGTACTTAGCGTATTGTCATTCTTAAAAGGAAAACAATTCATTATTCATCATTTGCCTGACTTTTTTTGGTTGTTGTCTTTTATAGCAACTGATCTGAAAAACAACAATAAACTGAAATCCGAGTGCAGAGACAAGTGAAGAAGAGTGTGTTTTAATGTCGTATCACCTCTGTTATAGAGATTTTTGAATCTGGCCTAATAGAGTGTGATTCGGTCAATCTTGGAAGTTGTCAAGGTCACAGACGGAGGCAGGCAGGTTAGTGATAAACAGGCTCTTTATTAGAAACAGAGGCACGGAAACTGGCAGACAGGTGAAGCAGGTGAGTAGATATGCAAGCTTATGGAAACAGTCACTTAGCTGGAGAGTAGTCAATGGATTGTCTTTCACAGGATCGGTTGGAGAACAGGACATAGGAGACGAAGAGGAGTCCAGGTAAGTGTGACGTTGTGCTACACAGACGAGACCAGACCCTGTGGTGGAGTGAACGTGGGGCTTAAGTAGAGTGCTGATGGGTGATAACAAGGGTGATGGCTCTCATGTGCAGGTGATTGGAGAGTGAGTGCAGGTGAGGAACCAGAGGGATGCTGGGAAGTGGAGTCCGGGGAAGGTGAAACAGACGGTGACTGTGACATTGACATTACTCCCCCCTCCCAGTAGGCACGACCTCGCGCCGTATATAGATAACCGGGAGGGAGGGCAGGCGTCCTGGAGACGTGACGGGTGATCCGGGTGCTGCAGGGTAGGTTGTCTCCAGGACAGTACTGGCTGACCGGGGCACCATGGAGGATCAGGCAGTTTGGGAAGCCCTGGTGGGTCGGGCAGCTTGGGGAGCCATGGCGATGCTGGCCTGTCGGGAAGCCTTGGCTTTGGCCCAGACCCCAGGCTCAGCCACCAAGTTCGGGGATGGATAGCCACCCCCCGATCTGAAATTGTATTGGAAATGTACATAAAGCACATTAAACAATGCTTCAAATATACTCTAACTGTAATTCAAAGTATTTAAAGAAATACACTTAAATTGCACTAAATGTACTTAAAATGGGTCCATTTTAACACAATTTCAATGTATTTAATATATTGCTAATAGCTTAAAATTGAACTTAAGTACTTCTTGAAATACACTTATTACACTTAAAGTTGTTTCAAAATAATAGATTTAATATGCACTTACTATAGTATAATTTTAATATATTAAGTGTGTCCAAAAAAGCACAATTTAAATATATTTTCTTTTCATGTAGGTATGCACACAGTTAACAGGGGAGCTAAATGAACAACAGGTGAATGTAATCAGAAACTAAAGAAACTAACTAGTACCCAAGGAAGACTAAACTGAAAGGGTAAACATGAAACCAAGACACATGAACAAAAACACAACAGAACAATGCATAACCCTGACAATGTCAGTAGCTGGGGCTGTTTTCATGGCAAGAGCTGTGTTGTACATTTCCTACAAGTAACACAAGAGTTACGTAAATACAATAATAATAACAATAACATTTTACTATTACATATGATAAAAAAAAATATAAGGCCTGGTTTCACAGACAGGGCTTAGATTAGGATTAGGCCTTAGTTCAATTAGGGCATTTAAGTGGCTTTTATAAACATGCCTTAGATAAAATAAATAATAATAAAAAAAAAAACCTTTACTTGTGCATAGTATACATTTTAGTCTGGGACTATGCTTAAGCCTTGTCTGTGAAACCAGGGGTAAAACTTTTATTGGTAAGATCTTATTAAACCAATCCTTAAGAGAGCTTATTGTATAAAAATGTTATCTTCTTTTCAGTAATACAGGTATAACTAAAAATGTTATCTTCTTGCATGTATATATATATATACACACACACACACACAAGCTTTTGTTTTTGTACATATCAACTGCAGTAAACTGCAGACGCACCTGGTTGCAGGCTTGGCGGTTGTGATATAACTAGCGCAATATTTATAAGAGATGGAAATAGTTAGTGAGCAGCTCGTGGGCTACATTGATATATCAGCAGTGGGTTATTCTGGAGAGGTTTATTTCTGGAGATGTTGGTTTTTGTGTGGGAAGAGTTGAATTCTCACTCCTCCTCGCATTCACTCTGTCTCTAATGCATGTCAGCCTGAGGGAGGCCAGCCTTTATTTATAACACACACACACACACACACACACACACACACACACACACACACAGAGAGAGATAGAGAAACAGATACAGGTGAGGAGGTGGTTTGCAGTTGAAGCCTAAAACACACTTTACTCAGACACTTCTACCTACACAAGCTTGTTTTGTGTGGCATTGTATTCCCAAAAAGTGTCATACCACAGTTCATAATGCGATGAATGTACGGTCAGTTTTCACTTTTAGCTCAAATGCTCATCATGGAGTTGCAATGGTGAGATCACTGCATTCGTGTCTGTGATCGACTACAATGCTCAACGCTGCAACCTTTTATGCAACAAGAGTATATCTAAATATAATTCTGTAATAAAAATGTTTCATGATTAGTTTATTTCAGAAGCTTGTAATAGTTAAAACAGTTTTCACATGTAGTACATATTATATATGCAAAGATTTTAAACCATCATACCAGTGGGCATTTACATTGAAGGAGACACAACCCTTTAAACCAGGGGTGCACTGTAAAGAATTTTTTTAATTTTTCATTGTTTTTACAATATATATACAGTATATATTAATTGAATGAAGAAATTAATCACAAGTAGCATTTCCACAGGCAGAAGTATATACTAGTATACAGAAGGTGCACAGAGTCATTCATGCAAACACAAAACACCATCATGGTAACACACATGACATTTGAATAATGCAATGAACATTCATTAAACAACAGAAGATGTAACATAAACCCCAAATGTACATAACTGATAACAAAAACTTTTAGGAGACATGATTATTTAAACAAAATACCTTCAAATGTGAAGTGTCACTTAGGGAATTCTAAGAATTTCAGTTTACAGTTTTTGACAGTAAATTATATGTTAATTTGTTTGATTTTTACTTCTAAAAATTGTACAATTAACAGCATTTTACTGTAAAATTACATTAAATGTCCGGTAAGATATTTTACCATTTTTCCCTGTATATAGTACAGAAACTTACAGTTAACCTAATTTTTTTTCCGTAGTGTTTTTACTATATTTTACAATTAAAATTACACTCATTTTTTTTTAACAGTGTGCCCAATCCTGTTCCTGCAAAGTTCAGCTCCAACCCTGATCAAACACAACTGAACACAATGGCTTTCCTTCCCTATTGTGACGTATATCTGAGTGAAATGACTTTTGGAGCAAGAACAAATGTAGGCGGAATTGATTTTGTCCATGGGGAATTTAATGGACGGCAGTGGTGGATAAAGTACTTGAAAGCCATACTTGAGTAAAAGTATAGATATCTTACCATAAAATGACTTTGGTAAAGTTAAAGTCACTGTTTAGAATATTACTTGAGTAAAAGTTTTAAAGTATGTGATATTTTTTGTACTTAAGTATTAAAAGTATTTTATATATATATATATATATATATATATATATATATATATATATATATTTTAAATGTACTTAAGTATTGAAAGTAAAGGTACAAATAAATGTAAAATAAAAAAGGAGCAAAAAAAATATTAAAAATTGTTCTATACACAGTTTGAGCAGCAAGATTGTTCAGTTTTAACTCTTTCTTACATTTTGTTTTCTTTGAATTTAAAAAAAAATGGCAAAATGTTTATTCTAAGTTATATAATATAAAAAATACTAATATATTAAAATACGTTGATCATTCATGTTAATTCATAGCGCATTAATAACTAATGTAAGAAACAACTTTAAAATGTTAAAATGTAAATGTTGAAATTGTAAAGTGTTATTTCATATAAATCCAAACAGTCATGTTTAAAAATTGCCATCTTTACACACAAAGTCATAGCATAGGCCTATTATATGTATACTTTCAAACATTATTTGCCTCTATTTTGGAAAACTTGATGATTATCTAATCAAAATATGTGTTACAGTGCCGATAAAAAAAGAACTGTAATCGAATACATTTCTGTCGCTGCATGATGAGTATACAGTTTAAATATGCAACTTCACTGGATAAACGAATGCATAACAGTGAACAAATGGATATAAACTAATGCAAATTAATAACAATCGTGACATCAAACAGTTGGTGTTTTTGTCATATTGTTTTAACCGCTTGAAGTACTACTATCTCTCAGCCTCGATGGCAAACATTCTAATGTTCTCCACTAATGCAGCATCTAGTCAACAAACTAATTACTTTATAATGATATGAAAATATGTAGGCTACTGTAGTGTACACTGTATAACATGCCGTTTTGTTGTCTATGTTTTAAATCCGTTTTTGAAGTGTCCCGCTCTGTGCAGCGCGCAGCCTCACGTCACGTGTCAAAACAAACTCTACGAGGCATCAGTGACAGTTTTTATTTCGCCTCTAGAGGCCGCTCTCGTACTGTATAATGACAGCGCACTCTTCTCAGCCGCTCCAGCAACGGACACAAACCGGAAAATTAAATCAATCGAGGTTGTGGAGGCACTTGTTTGCACATGCTTGCTTGCAGTCTGTGTTCTTCCGACTTTGTAGTAAGTAACGAAAATGCTTTGGGGAAATGTATCGGAGTAAAAGCATACATTTTATTCAGGAAATGTAGTGGAGTAAAAGTAAAAGTTGACAGAAATATAAAAACTCAAGTAAAGTACAGATTCTCCCCCAAAAATACTCAAGTACTGTAACGAAGTATTATTACTTTGTTACATTACACCACTGATGGACGGCTGTGGTTTGCTATTGGTGGATCTCATGTGAGTGACAGGTTGTCCTGCCCTCATGCCAGTGAACGTCATCAGAAAGGAGATGAGAAGAGAAGTCACTGCAAGAGGGAGGGAAAATTATTTTGATTAAAGATTATGAGGCACATGAATTTAAATACATGATGTGCATGGATAAATCATTTATAATAAACACTGCAACATTTTGTAACATTTATAAAAACTTTCATTAATAAATCATTAAAGCTGCAGTCCATAACTTTTTTGGTTAAAAATTATCCAAAATAAATTTTTGAGCAAGTACATAACCAGCCAGTGTTCAAAACTATCTCCTTACCTTAGCCCGATTCACAACGGTAAGCTTGTAATAATGTTTTCTAATTTGGGTGGTATACTGGTGGGTTTCTGTGGGAAATTCAAGCATGCAGCCTGTAACGTTTGTCAGAGGGCTTGAAGTCTGCCCAGATGAAAACTAGAAAACAGGTGGCGAGAAGAAAAACCTGAGGCAAATGAACGTCTCAGGTTACGTATGTAACCATGGTTCCCTGAGAACAGGGAACGAGACTCTGCGTTTGAAAACGCATTGGGGAACGTCACACGTGAGCTGATGTCTGAAAGCCAAGTATCAAAAACTCCAATCCTATTGGCCGGCGACAGCCTATGACATCATCATAGCGCGACCCGGAAGTATATAAGGAGCGCCTAGAGAACCAGTCAGTATCTTTTCGTCTTGAGGGACTGTTCAGCAGGCAGCCCCGAAGCATGGCAGGGCAACGCAGAGTCTCGTTCCCTGTTCTCAGGGAACCATGGTTACATACGTAACCTGAGACGTTCCCTTTCGAAAGGGAACTCAACTCTGCGTTCAAAAACGCATTGGGGAACGATATACCCACGCCGCCATGCTTAAGGAGAGTGCATGCCAAAAGATGGCTAGACAAACGTCAAGCAGTTTCAAATGAAACGCCAGATAGCAACTCACCCTCGGGTCACACAAAGGCTGTCAGTGACAGCATTCCCTACGGCCAACAGCCCAAGCTGAGCCTCAAGAAGGCCTTCCGCAGAAGGCCTACCAAGGCCGCTAAAGGCATGTGGAACCAACTTTTCCGAAAAGAAAGTGGTCCCTTTAAGGGAATGTGGCCAGAGAACTGAAAGGAACCCCGGCCAGTCACTAGAGGGGAACGAAGTCACCCTCAATGCCACCAGGGAGGCCGACCTGGTCTGTTATAGGACAAACTCAGTCTTGGCCAACCATGTCTGAGTACAGAATCTCCATAACGCATTCTTCATAGAAGAGAGCAGGTAAGAGTGACTGCAAAAAGGCAGGAGCAACTCAGACCCACGCGTAGAGACGGGCATCCTGGAGAGCAGAACTCAGCTGAGTGCTATGAACCCTCGTATTGAGGGGAGTATAATCCGCTCATCCTAGGATCTACTCAGCGCTTAATTAACGCACGGAGGAGGCTGTGCGCTAAACGCCTGTTTATACAGGGGAGCACAAACCAGCCTAGTGCTGAATCTTAGGAGGAGGCCTGATTAAGGCCTACCACCATGATCAGCTTAGGGAGCTAAGCACTATTACAAACACAACCCTAATAGGGAAGTACAAAGCTCACCTAACAGGTAGACCATGCAATGGGCACATAATCATGGAGGCCGAAGAGGGGCCTACAGCATGATAGTAGCTATATGTGAAACAGAAGTAAATTCAGAAAGTGGCCTGGAGGGGCCACTCTGAACACCTGTCTTGCTAGGGCAGACAGACAACTTCAATGGCAGCAAAAGAGGCTGCAAATGTGCCCGCATGACAATCCACCTAACACAATCCAACGAGCAGTGTACTCAGTAAAAGCACCTTTTTACTCTTTAAAGCAAGAGGAGTACAACATACGCCAACACGTATTAAGGAAGGCCTGGATGGGCCTATAACTTTTACAGACACATGGCATCAGCTCGTGGCAGTGTTTTAGGCACCAAGACCGATAAATAACCGAACCATAGGAGGTTAGATTTATCATCTGGGACTCTGGCCAACTGGAAGTGTATATAGATAATTCTCAAAGAGAAATATACACAAACATACACCAGTATGTTCAAAAAGGGCGGCCCATAAGGCCTAGCAACCTCTAAGACATACGGCGTAAGTCTAGTGGCCATTTCTAGGAGCACAATAGATCCACCCTAGGCGCTAGGTGGCTATTCAGCTCAACTAGAGTAGGAATCAGACTCAGGGAGGCAGATGTAGTTTAAACCAAACCTCAGTGAGGTTTCACCACAACATTCACCCTGAGGGGCCAGCCACTCAAAAGTACTCGGTAAAAGCACCCTATTACTCTCACAGCGAGAGGAGTACATAACTGAACTCCACATGCTACACCGGAGGCCGAAGTAGGCCTACCTTAGTAAACACGTGGCATCAGCAAGTGGCTACCATAACCATACCAACCAGTGGGCCATGTATTCAGAGATTTTTCCAAAGAGGGAATACATAAAACGCTGCCATACATCGTGAACAGGCCTGTTTAGGGCCTATCCGTCAGCGATGGGGCGTGGCCGATGGTGGTATGGCTTCCCAGGCATCCTGCCATCAAGTCAGCTAAAAAAGGAGGCCTTGAGGCGCCTACCATTTCAGCAACAAGCGGCGTTCAGCCTGTTTGCAGAATAAAAACACAAACTGTGCCAACATGTGGACTAAAAAGGAGGCCTGAAGGGGCCTACCGATTCAATGACACGTGGCTTCAGCCCGTATTGGATTAGATTCACCAGCATCCTGCCAGCATGTCAGCTAAAAAAGGAGGCCTTACGGGGCCTCCAAGTTCAGCCCGTTTGTCCATATCAACGCAAACTGTGCCAACATAGAAACTAAAAGGAGGCCTTATCAGGGCCTACCCTAGTAAACACATGGCATCAGCCAGTCCAGGACCATACCAACCTACCGGCCACGCATTCAGTGGAAAACCTTTCACGCATAATACTGAGAGAAGGAATGCATATTACGCCACCATACTCCACGAGAGGCCTGCTTAAGGCCTACTCAACAGAGGTGGCGGCGTGGCCGATGGTGGTGTTGGCGATGGTATGGGTTCTTAGATTCGCAGGCATCCTGCCAACAAGTCAGCTAAAAAGGAGGCCTTGTGGGGCCTACAATCTCAGCAACAAGTGGCGTTCAGCCTATTTGCAGAATGAAAACACAAACTGTGCCAACATGTGAACTAGAAAGGAGGCCTGTTGGGGCCTACCATTCCAATGACACGTGGCTTCAGCTCGTGAAATTAGGGAACCAAGCTACAGGGAACCAGCTCTAACCCAACAATAGCTGTGGGAAGCTAACTGCAACCTGAGCTAGGCTACACATTCCAACAGGCAATGTACCCTAAATCATATGTGACTAAAGGGAACCAAACAAAGCCAACATGGTCTAAGGGAGGCCTATATGGCCTACTACCTCAAACGGACACGTAGCAAAAAGCCTGTGGCAGTGTAAACTATGTGAGCAAATTATGATCAACTAACAGCACTTGTTAGAAATACAATTGCTAACTAGAAGGAGGCTAATTAACCATAAGAGCCTACAATCGAAGTTATATGCAATATAGCTGTTAACAGATCACAAAAGGGAGCTAATAGAAACCAGCTTTTCTCAAAAAGTGGCTCTATACTACCCTGAGTATGCAATCCAACAGGTGATGCACTCAGTGACACAAATAAACCTCAACTGGGGAATATATTAGTCACCAATCTCTCCAATAGCTAACATCAAAAAGCCTGCTATTGCGAGAACAGGTGCTAACCTGTGGCAGCATAAGTAAGCTCACATACAAATGTAGGGCAAAAGTCTAGAACTCAAAGCAAACATAATGGTTTGACATACATGCTGTTTCCAATAGGGAAAAACATTTTCTCCACACAGATTCTCAAATCTGTACTAAGCCCTAGAGGACGAAGGCTAAAAGCTAGCACCGTCAACTCAAACTTGATTAAGAGAATCAAGTGGCTCAGAGGAAAAAACATTTTCCATAGCATGAAAAGTTCTAGAAAGTGGGGCCTAGCATACACCTGCATAACTTATCTACGCAAAGATAAGGGCCTACCACCTGAGAAAACAGCATCAGGGTGTCTAAAAACAGTCTACCACCTAGCTGTTAACCTCACCAATTGCACCTACATAAACAAGGGGACAATGGGCATACGGCCTAACAGCTCCCTCGGGAGGAGGCCAGAACTAGGAACTATACCACCTGATGAGGGATAGTATACATGGGGTTAACATATAACACACCTAACCTAGCTCTAGCCTGGCCGCTAAGCTACGGGCCTTCTTACAGGGCCACAAGCCTAGTGAAGCCTGGGCTTCACCTCCAAATCTCATGTATAAGAGAAAGAAAGCGAAGCTCACAGGCAAACAATGTCAGGCGGCAGATTAAGGCCGACCTAAACATACATATTAACTGAAGTGACGAGTGCTAACTCAAACTACTCTAGCAAACAGCAGATGACAATATATCATTCTAGCCAGCCTATCAACTTCAGTTTGCCCAAAAACCCCTTACTTTTTCCTGACTACATGCTCAGAAAAACTATACAGGAAAACAAGGTCTTATTTTGAACACATAAAATGTAGACCCTCCTGCAGCTCAAAGACTCCTAATACTCCTTTTTTTGTACGTGAAAGGATGGAATCTAGGGTTCTTTTAAGCCTAAAAGATCCTCTCATTACCAAACCGAAAAAGCGGGTCGACAGAAATAATTACTATGGGCCCAGCCATCAGTCTGACCATAAGAAGCATCTGAGCATGATAAATTAATGAATATATATATATATATATATATATATATATATATATATATATATATATATATAGGAGGTGAAAGAAGAAGAGGAGAGGGTAGATATAAATCGCCCTTATGTAACAAGGGAAATCAATTACAAACGCAAATGTGTTTACAATCGATCGCCCAACTCACTCTCGCTTCTTTCCCCTCCCATCTGTCTGGGCTCAGATACAAATCTGAATGGCTAGGGGTTTTTCCATGCCCTCCCGATCTCAAACGCAGAGATCAGGAAGAAATGGAAAGTTATGGGAGCTGCAATGTTCGCGGAGAGAAAGGGACCGCTCGTCCAGCCGTCCGCGGGCGGCCCCTTTCCTAACGCGCTCTCACGGCAGCCCCAGCCCGCCTAAAAAGCGTGTCCCAGAAAACTCTAGCAACTCCGCATACACAGCAGCCAGAGGAGCGCGTGCTGCCGAACACGATGACGTTAAACACGGACGTCATCCTCGTCAGCCCCGGGGAAGCTGAGAGAGAATACAACTTTCTCAAACTTCCCAATGAGCTCACCTGCGAGCCCTATGATTGCGGCCGCTGTTTTGCCTCAGCACAAACGGGGCCAGAGTCATCAGGCACAGATGCGGACGCCTCTTCCCTCGAGAAGAGTGCCGAACAAGAACGGAGCGTCCCGATAGGGAGACACTCACAGTAAACAATAGACAAACACACAGACAGCGCCCTCAAGCACCGTCTATGCGCGCTCCTCTCCCAGACAGAGAACGCACAGAAATGTGCATATCAAGTGTCAAAACCCTGGGACACAGATAAACACACTCTCTTGGACGTTTGTAAGGCATAAAAAAGATAACCTTACCGGAGTCGATACAATCGCGATCAGACAGAACAGTTCCGAAAGACGAAAAAGATACTGACTGGTTCTCTAGGCGCTCCTTATATACTTCCGGGTCGCGCTATGATGATGTCATAGGCTGTCGCCGGCCAATAGGATTGGAGTTTTTGATACTTGGCTTTCAGACATCAGCTCACGTGTGACGTTCCCCAATGCGTTTTCAAACGCAGAGTTGAGTTCCCTTTCGAAAGGGAACTGGTAGTCCCGCGAGTCTTTATAGATTGTTCACACAATAAGCACACTCTTCAACTACATGTAAAAGAGTGAGGATAAACAGGAAAAGAAAGTACTCTGATAAACGCTACGAATCAAAGTGGAAAAGTAACATTATTACACTTGAACATCAGTCAGCAGTAGAGCAGTCATCTCTCGTCATGCGAGCATTCTCTCAACTCTGTGCGTGCGCGCTCACATGAGAACAGCGTGCACACTACAACGTACGCCATAGAAGAAGTTATCTTAAAGGCATATCAACATTAACGTCATGAACAGTATTCAACATAATTTAGGTGCCTGTTACAAGCTGTTCGTCTTTGCGTCACGTCTGTTTACATAAAGAAGGAGTCCCAGCTATTAGGCTATATGGCATGTGGACAATGCTACAGGTGGCGGATCATTTATAGCCTTTTCTCGCAGCAGCTGCTATAACTAAACTTATCATTTTGATGGCGGATTGTAATCCAGATAGGTCCAAATGACAATCATCAGTGACAACTTGAAATTCACTCGTAGTCAAAATAAAAAAAAACTTAAGACTGCGGAGTGGCTACAGAAATTGAAATCTACAGGTAACGCTAATACACACTAAGTACACATATTCACGGAATGCTGATGTTATTAACATTAACAATTTGAGAACAAAGTATAACAATAATAGTAATTTGCACGGTTTGATCTGAGCTAAGCAATCGTTAGATTTAAAACACCATTGACAGCACGATTTATTGTAATGCTTTTTTTCTCAGTTGGTCAGAACAAAAGTGGCAGACATGTTACTTACTTGTTCAGATGACATTTTCCAGTGAAAATTCTTATTTTGGTCATACTTCCAAGGCGTAGAATCTGTGATTCCGAAGTACAGTATCCACACCGATGTGGTGACTTACAGCAAACATTAACATTTGTGCTGAGGAGCCATGCTGATGCACAGCCCACATAAAGATGATAATTCTGCAAATAACTGTGATTGCAAGTTTCAAACAGAGATGGCGACAACTAGGCAAAACTTACGGACTGCATCTTTAATAAACGTTATATAATCATGGGCGTAATTTGTGGGTTGGACGGGTGGAACATATCCCCACCACTTTTTGCCAGGGTCGATATTGTCCCCACTACTTTTTGAAACATCTTCACATGGATGAGCACTTCAATCTATCGCTTAACGCTGTTGCAGCCGGAGACTATTTGTTCTGGTGAAATCACAAAACAAAATGCACATAAACGTGTCCCTACTCTTGATATACAATCATTGATAAACATCTTTGGTTTTAATTAGAAAAAATATTAATAAATTACATGAGGGTGGATTAGAACCCACAACCTCTGGCACGCTGAACACAAATTCCACCCCTAGTCAATTAGGACAATCTAATACTATCTACAGATCAAAGTATTTATTGGCTAATGTAAATACTCTCAAAATCTAACAATATATTGTTTTATAGTAGATGTAAGGACGAAACTATCATATTAAACATGAGGTCTATGTCAATAAATTTTGTGCATTTATTATTATAATGATACAATTACAATACACTCCCCACCTGTCACGGGTAGCTGCAGGCAAACAGACGAGGAAGATAATCTAAAACGTAGTTTATTTCGTGAACACACAGAAGAACGGGTAGCAACACTCACACCTTGACATAAACAATACCGGACAACTAACTTAAGACAGGAAGGAACTAATATACACAATGTAGATGACAAACAGCTGTGAGGGTGAGTGGTGTCCATGGTAATTGATAAGTGGCGGGAATTAGGAACAAGGAAGCACATGACAACCAAAACAAACAGGACGAGACGGTGACTGTGACATTACATCCCCCTCCGGCGAGGGGGACGCGCCGTAAAGGGACATCTAAGGGAGGGCCAGAGGGGGTTCTGCAGGTGGATGGAGTGAAGGTGATGGAGTGGTGAAGGGAGGACAGCGATCCCCTGGCGGCGTTGGTGGTGGACGACCGATGCCACAGACCCAGAGCTCCCCAAAACCGACAGTCCACGGCAAAGTTGAGGAGGGGATTACATTGTTACAGATGACTGAACCTACCAAAACAAACATAATGGCTGAAGATCATCTTTTCTCTCTTTGCCAAAATGCTCGTCCTCTGGAGCAGTATGTGGAGGAGTTTTTAAAGTCTTCCCATCTGGTGTGAGTTGGAGCAACACCACTCTCAATGCCTGCTTTCAGGTGGGACTGTCAATGCTTTACCATTAGCTGATTCCATTAATCTTATTCTTTGGTTAAATGGTTCTGATTTCTTGGTGGAAGAAGTTAGAGAACAATTACAACCCTCATCCAGTCCCATCCCGGAAGAATTTGGGCACTCCAACTCACCCCAAGTCTGCATCCAAACCCTCCATATCCCTTAACATCAGTTAAGGGACAATACTGAGCCCAGCCCAAAAAATTCTACCTTCAACACTGATCCCAGTGTGTGAAATCGCCGAGCCTTGTTCCAGTGTGTGAAAATTTCCGAGCCCGTTCCAGTGTCCCTAACCTTACCCGTATCCCACCTCAATAGCAGCAAAAGTGTTTTGCAAGTACATACCAAACAATTATTTAGTTTTTCAAGTACAGTACAGTAGTTAAAGACACATAAAGTAGGACCAGTCATTCTTATATTGTTCAATTTTAATTTACATTAAATAATGATATGTTAATCATTATCTAATGTTCATTAAGTTCATTAGTAAACATTAACAATCACATTATGTTACATTTCTAGCTATATATATATATATATATATATATATATATATTCAAATAGCTAAAAATATGACAGCTTTAACTTCCATGCTGGCCTACTGATTATGTTAAATACAACTAAAAGGTGCAATTAAACTTTAATTCAAGTTTTGTTGAACTATTATTTTTCAATCTCATGTTATTGAAACACGTGTGCACGAGAATGAACCTCATTGGTTACGTAGCATGTTTGAGCTTCCTGAAGAGGTTTGTTCATGTGCATTATTCAAGTTAGGTTGAGCTGCTTATGTTCACTGATCAATGTTTACATGCGAGTAAAAGCCTAAATTTAATCTTTACATCATAACAAGTGATTGATTCTCTTCAGAATTTGGAATAATAATAATAACAAAGGCATAGATTGATGACGCAGTGAATGAGCGTGAAATCATTGGAATTGTCGTCTTCACTTCCACAGCCAGTGGAAAGCAATCCGATGGGAGTCAGGCACAAATCATGTTCATGGATGATGAGCTAATGTATTAAAGTTTTATTAATGTTACTGTGGCATGAAGAAGGGCAGGACCGAGAGCCATGGGAGCAGAATGAGGGCAGTGGAGCGATTGCTATTGAGAAACACCTCTGCGACACATTGGTCTCGAGTCTCATGGAGGAGCTTTGGAAGGATATGGAATGATGAAAGTTAAGTAAGTTAAGGACCAGGCCTGAGACATTTTATGTTGCTGTTTTATTATGCTTATATGCCCCAGTCGCTAGTTTAATTTTGTTGTTTATTTTTATGATTAAAGTTACGTTAAATGTTTGCTGGTTCCTGCTTCCTTTCCTGAACTTAAACTCACAATTACATTTGATCACTTAAATTCATATTATTTTATTTCATTCTAATGAACACGTTTGAGTGTGTTGAAAGTTATGTTATAATATTACTGTGTATTTGCTCGGTGGCTGGTATGAGACACTTTTTGTATGAAAAGGCCTCTAGCGACCTCTAGCAGACAGAAAATCCTACATATTGCATCTTTGATGCAAAAAAATCTTACATATCGTGCCTTTAACAAATACACAAACAAATAAATAAAGGTGACTTGACTTTGACTTGACTTGACTTTACTGGCTGCCAAAGTGTCTGTGAACAACCCCCCAAAAGGCAGAACAAGCCCCTGGTTACCATGGCATCGAAGACAATCTAGCAAAGATAAGATGGTTTACGACCCAAAGGAATGTCCAGACCGTCAGAGTCAACTCTCAATGGCATTACCTATTGAAACAGACAAATAAGGCAGATAAAAAGGACTTATTTCCATTAATTCATAGACAAACCTTTCAAGCCAAGAAGGCCGGTGACTTATAACATTCTGTCCAGGAACTACAAATAAAAAATAACAGTAATAATACACACAATGTCCTGGAAATATGCTTGTTGGCAGTACAAGCATATTTCCAGGACATTGTGTGTATTATTACTGTTTTCAGAGTTTAATGGCACACGAATCTGCCAGCCCACTCTGATCATTCAAATGAGTCTACTTCCAAACAAAGGAACTTTTCCTGCTTGAAATTATACCATTTTCATTGGTCAAGCAAAAATCGAAAGGTGTGACCACTGCAGAAGTGAAAAGGGCACTTTCTTAGTGACCCTCACTCTTCTTGCTGCTGTTTGTGTGGAAAAGACTATTGTTATTGAAAAGGCAAATACAACCGAGTCAGATTTCTTCTGAGACTGCATATCCAGATGCTCTTCAACAGCTAAGGCATTGTGCATGTATCATACATTTACCTAACTAAACAGAGGTTTAGTATAAGCTGTAGACCCCATGTTGCCATGGTGCTTTAAATGAGGAAACTGGTGGTTTTGTTCAGGTTAAAGTGCCCCTATTATGCCTTTTTTAAGGTTCCTAATATTGTTTTGGGAGTCTCATACAAAAGGTTTACATGCATGGAAGGTCAAAAAACACTTTAGTTTTCTCATAATATATATTTAATTTCACCACAGTTTACCAAAGATTGGTAAACGATTCATATAAAGCAGTTCAATGAATCAGTCTCTCTAAACCCCTCCTTTCCGTGAGCCTATACTGCTCTGATTGGTCAGATGGCCCAATCCTTTGTGATTTTGCACGCCTATTGCCATAACTGAATGACAGCTATCAGTTCGCAAGACACTGTATACAATGTATGGACAGAAAATATAGCAACGATTTTACCATATCAATTCGAGCCCGAGTCTGACGATGAAATGTCTGAAGTAGTCGATCAACCAGAAACTGATTCGCAATCACGACTGGAGTACGACGTTTCTATATGGTAAGTGTCACCTTAGTTTTTTATTCATAAGACGTGATAGCAGCATCACTATTATACTTTTTGTAGGTGCACCTGTGAGAACTGTATCAGAATGCCAAGCGAAGCTGAAAACCTCTAACATAACATAAACATTTAGGCCAGGTGTGTACAGACTTTTGAGTCATAACTATTAACAAAGAAAAATGGCTATATCATTATTGCATATTGGACCCACATCTGAATAACAGAACTACAGAAACATGAGTTAGCCGGTTAGCAGGAGACTACAGACTTGGATGTACGTTACACAACATAACATGCAAAACTACGAATCTTAAACGATCACTAGAAAATATAAACATCAATTATTAATTATACTTACAGGTTGATATTCAGAGGAGCAAGCTGATCCAAATAAACTGGTCATTGATACATATTTTAAGACCAAACGTTTTGTGAAGCACATGTGCAACTAGTCCAATCCTGACTAGTATTGCGTCACCTTGTTTTCTCAGAGAACAAGGGTTACAGTCATAACTTGAGACGCTTCCTTTCAAGGGAACTTGCACTGCATCGCATGACAACACTTTGGGGAATGAAATACTCACTTCGCCATACTAATGTAAGATTGAAAATATCTAAAAGATATTTTCAGTGAACAAAGACATTTTCTTTACTGTTCCAACCCCCTCATCTACACACAACAGAAAGCATGTCTTCATGGACTGTGCCACCTTTTGACTCTATGAGTGTGGCCAAGGAGGGATTTGTAAGATTGAAAATATCTAAAAGATATTTTCAATGAACAAAGACATTTGCTTTACTGTTCCAACCCCCTCTCTCTTGCTACAAGGGCCATTTGGAAGGCTCAAAGGTTTTGATAGTGATCAACTATCAAAACGACTGGTCATCACGCAGACTTTAAAGGATTAGTCCACTTTCAAATAAAATTTTCCTGATAATTTACTCACCCCCATGTCAGCCAATATGTCCATGTCCTTCTTTCTTCAGTCGAAAAGAAATTAAGGTTTTTGATAAAAACATTTCAGGATTATTCTCCTTATAGTGGACTTCAATGGACTCCACTGTTGAAGGTCAAAATTACATTTTCAGTGCAGCTCTAAACGATACCAGACGAGGAATAAAGGTCTTATCTAGCGAATCGATCGGTCATACAACTGTATATGCTTTATAAACACAAATGATCTCCTTGCAAGTGAACTCTCTCTAGAACTGCTGGGAGCAGAGCAACTAGGGAAAATGCATACAGACAAAGCCTCAGCTAAATCTGCACCATGGTAAGGTAAGGATAGACAGTGGGTCATCTCTTGTGACACCAGCAAATCTGGGTGGAGTCTCCATTCCCTGGGCCTCAGCCCCTGCCTTGACAGGATGTTTGCCCCCAAACTCTGGTCCGCAGAGATGTACATTGCTCTGAGTGAGAGCAACTTGCCTTGGGACCACAGAAGGACCTGATGTGCCAGTCTGCACAGAGGTCATGACCTCAAGCCCCCCTGATGACTTATGTAGGAGACCACCGACATATAGTCTGTTCATACTAGAACATGATGGCCCCTGAGATCTGGGAGTAAGTCCCTTAGGGCTAGAAGCCAGGAGAGATGATGCCTTCTTCACAGACCTCTTGTAAAGCAGCCTTCCATGACCACTCCCCAGCCTGTTAGGGATGCGTCCATAATCACTATCTTCCATTGACAGGACGCTCCCAACACAAGGCCCTGGGACAGGGACCATGGTTTATTCCACATGGCCAGAGAATGAAGGCATCTGTACGTAACTCTGATCATGAATGGGTTTTCCCTCAGGAGGAACCCCCCTGGTCCTGAGCCACCACTGCAGGGGACTGTACAGCAGGCCAAAAGGTATCATGTTAGATGCAGCTGCCATGAGCCCCAATATTCTCTGAAAGTGTTTTACAGTGACGGCCTGACCTAGCTTGATCCTGGTGACTGTAGCCAGGATTGTCTTGGAGCAGGAGACAATTCTGCCCTGCATATACCCAATAACCCCTGCTCAGGGTTGACTATAGTCCACACACCCTGTTAAATTTTTGGTGAACTGCACTCGAATTGAATTTGGTAAATTGAATTTTTTTCCACCTTATGCAGGACTCATTTGGGAGAACTTTCCATGCTTCTAAGTAATCTACTAGGGGGTTCAGTCTCTCGAGACTGACCTCAGGTGTTTTGCCTATAGTAAGTTTGGTATCCTGAAGTGGCTGGCTGGCAGGAGAAAACCGAATTACTTTTTCTACAGGCGAACTCGACAGGGCCACAACAACCTCGGGTGGACACTGTGATTTGTGTTCACTGGAAACCAATGTGTCTCGAAGTGCACAAGGCGGTGGGAGCTAAACATCGATTTCCTGAGGGCTCAGTGGAGGAGCAAAAGGGGAGCTCTCTGGCAGCAGCGTGGAGAGGGATGAACCACTTAAATGCATTGAGGTCCCTTAATAGGTAGGTCTGGTATGCCTGCATTTTAGTGCGCAGACATGCACTAGCCAAACCTGCTGCCATATATGCTCTGCCCTCCACATAGGTATGTTTTGGCAGGGTTTGGTTGGCAGTGTCAGTGTCTTAAGGGATGACACAACGTTGGGGAAGAGAAAGATGCTAAAGTCTCTTCTACTCGAGGCATCATCCTATAGCCATTCTCCTTGAAATTCTAGATGAAAATGGCTTTTTCCATGGTCTTGGAGATCGGTAAAGAAAACGTAGGCCCTGGCATGGAGGCTGTGATCTGCTTTGCAGGAAGCTCTCATCTAAATGACTTATCTTGTGCGCCTCCTGCTTCGCTGCTAGCCATCTCAGATCTAGACCGACCCAGCAGAAGTTTCCACACTACCAGATGGTCTACCATGGGAGCCTGGACTCTCTCATCGAATACGGCCAGGTGGGAGCAGATGCCAGGTGGGAGCAGAGCGTACTGACACGGTCTGAATGATAGGCTGGATTAAAACATCTAAACTTCTCAAAGTCAGATGATATTTATAAGGACTCATAATCTACACCTTGCCTTGGCAAAGCAAGATTCGAGCCATTCATATTCACATACATAGCATATGGCTGTAAGCGTTGAGATATTTCTCAATGAACACAGCCAGCACCCTCAGGAGCTGACTGTGCATGCCCTATACCCAAACAGTATCACACATAGATCACGTGTCACCTCCCGAAATTTTAATGCAGGCAGGAAGACACGTTTCAAGGTACTACAGGACAAACAACACCGAATAGGACTGACAATTTGACACAGAGCGCTTGCTGAAGAGCAAAAGCTGACGTTACTGTGTTGCCAGCTTCCCTTTGTAACTCCCACATTACGGCGTCACGCGTCACAAGGTGACGCAGTACCAATCAGGACTGGACTAGTTACACACGTGCTTTAGACATGCTGAATGCGTTCCCCAAAGTCATACAACGCAGCGCAAGCTCCCTCGAAGGAAACTTTCATGCACATTCACATCAGTGTTGATTCTGTAGTCACTGTTTGCAAAATAGTCCAGTTAACAATGCGATCACAGGTACATAACCGCAGGAACATATTTCATTGGGGGGGGGGGGGGGGGGGGGTACTGGGGGGGGGGGGGTACTGGGGGGTGGGGCTTGATGTTGCGGGGGGTGCTGCGGTGGGGGATTTTAAACAAAATCCTAATATTAAACAACCCAAACAACTCTTATAGATGAACATACAAATTAATGAGGACAGAGTTATGTTATTTAATAAACAGAGGACAGAGTTATTGTAACGTACGGGAGCGTGACAGCGGAGCTGTGGATCCATGTGCAAGCTTTATTAACAAGAAGAGCGTAGTCGAACAGGCAGTAGGTCAATCACCAGCAAACAGTAACAGGAAGCAGAGCTGAAGACCACCAGAGTAAAGCAGAAGACCACCACGGCAGAGCTTGAAACCATGGCAGAGTAGGAGATGCCATGACATAGCAGGCAGAGAGATCAAAGACAGCCTCCGTGGCCGTGACATGGCATGCAGTTCAAAGACGGCCTCCTTGGCCATAGCTGGACAGGCAAAAAGTTCATAGACAAGCGCCGCTGCCTCTGGGATTTCCACAGTGAGTTCCACCGCCTTGGGGATTTCCACAGTGAACACCACTGTCTCAGGGATTTCTGCGGTGGGTGCCGCTGCCTCTGGGATTTCCCCAGCGGACCAAACACACCACAAAGCAATACCCATTATGGGGAGTGTGGCAGACAGGGTTATAATCTTAGGGACAATAGGGCTTGGGAGCTTTGAGAGCGCCGAGATTGCTGTTACTTGTGAGCGTAGAAACTGCTGTGCTTGAGTGCGCTGAAACTACTGTGCTCCTGAGCACTGAAACGTTATTTGTGAGTGTAGGCACTGCGTTGCTCGTGAGTGTAGACACTGCATTTCTCGTGAGCGTAGAGTTTGTGGGGTAACCCGCAGCTCACACGGACACCAGCGGTGCCTGAGCCCTCAGCTGAGATGGCTGCCACGCCTGAGCCCTCAGAGATTGCAACGCTGGCCATTATAGCCACAGCCATTGGGAGTGTTTGGGCTGTGCACTGTGCTATGGTTGAAGAGTTCAGTACAAGCTCAGCTGCCACTGTTTTTTTTTTTTTTTTATAATACTAAAAAATGCGATTGACTTTTTTTTTTTTTTTTTTTTTTTTTATCAGCCACTGATAACGACTGCGTGGATGGTCAAAGGAACCAGTGTGCACTTCATCAAAACTTGTTGAATACAGCTACACCAGCCAGGACTTCTTCTAGACACGTACCGAATAACATCTTGATTAAACCTTCCAGATCAAACAAAAATACTGTTGAAGAAAACTTTTATCAGAATCATTTCTGTTAAGCTTGTGTATTTTTTGTCAAAGTTCTTTGACTGGTTTTCCCTGAATATAGTTGCTGTTAAAAATGAAAGTAAAATAGAGATGCACGTTAATCAGTTAATTATATTTAGTAGACTAAACAGGTCCCATAGAATAAATTACATTGTATCACTTGAATCTGGACAGTGATAGTCACAGGGCCCGTCACAATTAACAAAGCTTATTTGGCGATTTAAAACGTTATTATCCAACGTGATGGCAAATAGGCTTTCCAACTAAAGGCTGGTTCACACTGTGCGATTTTGGCCACGATTTGGTCGTCTGAGACAAATTTTGCAAATCCTAAAAGATTCCTGTAATCCTAGGCTAAAATCTGTGGTAGTTTGACATGTTCACAGACAGCCGGTTAATGACCGTTTCGATCAAATTTTACCTCCGACGAAATTCTGGCAGTGTCAGAAGATTTGGCGCGAAATCCTCCAGTGTGACTTCTCTTACAACGAATGTCAAATTGTCTTCGTTTTTCAAGGCAAGCTGTGATCAAAATTAACGATAGAGATATCTGTTAGCCATCATTTCAGTCCCGCGTGTAATGCAGCTCGCAGTTACCAAACGTGTGTGGGTTGATGATGTAAAACTCCGGACGAGTTTTCATGCGCGCGTCCGTTTTTAACGCGTCTTGACTGTCGTACAGTCTGACATAAATGACTAAGATCCCACAGTGTGACATGAGGACCATGTTCGTACAGTCTGACAAGCAACCATCGTAAAGGACTATTATAAATCGCACAGTGTGTACCCGGCTTAATGTAAAAAAAGTCACTATTTACATAGTATAATAGCAGTAAATTTATCTCTCACACGTCTCGCATTGTCCTGCAAAACACATCTACTGTCCTGTCACCCTTGTCAAATGAGTTCTAAGATGTGCTGCTTCTAGGCATGTCAATCACGCCGTGTGAGATCGGCTTTTGAAATATTAATTTCTTAAGTCATACACCAGATTCGAAAACATATAAAAAACAAAATAATCTTTAGAGTAATTTTATGAATAAAGGTGGGAAATTAAAAACATGTTGAAAAACAAAACTTTTTGAAGTTGTGTCGTCTTAAATTTCAATGCAGTGAATCAGCTGTCAGCAGGGGGTGCTACAGCACCCTCAGCACCTCTTAGTTCCCACGGCCTTGCACAGGTACATGCTCTGAGTAGTTATGTACCCAGTAATAAATTTTCTGTGGCCACAAAAATAACCTTTCTGAGAGTTGATAATTCATATTTCCCCTTTGAGCTAATTTGCTACATTACTCAACAGGTGAGTAAGGTATTTTATAGAACAGATGTATGTTGTAAAAAATTTTTTTTTTAAAATGCCGCATTGTAAAGCATTATTAGGAAGGGTCACATTCATCTGCACAGTCACACAGAGCCAAAGCACAACCAAAACAATGCTCTTTCGCGAAATGCATGCAGTTTTGTTTATTTAACCGCTAGAGGGCATAGTGTTACATAGTGTACCTTTAACTAACATTAACTAATGGGACCTTATTGTAAAGTGTAAACAATAAAACACTGTCCTATAATCTTTCACCGGCACAAATGAATCTGTGGATGTTGCATAATAACAGGAATTTTGCTCACAGCAGGTGATTTGAAGATTGACAGTCAATGCCGTGAAATGTATTTTTGAAGGAGCTAAATTTGTTTTGATTTTGTTGCTCTGGTGTTTTAAATGACTCTATCAGCATGCAAAATGCTCTCAGAGAAGCTACAGTGCTCAATTATATGATTGTTGTGTCTCTATTCCACTAAGAATATTAAACTCGCCGACCTCACTGACTAATTTACCATCGCTGACATTCAGTATGTACTGCAGGAGATATTCACTAGCGGTCATGATAAATGTAGAGTAATGAAATCATTGTTTCTTTGACCTTTCACATCTAACCAATGACACAAACAAACAGTGAATGTCACATCACATCTGATGAAACATTGCTGTCTGTCTTATATGTTTCAACTTAATTCAGTTTTATAGATGGCATATTCAGCCCAAATATATAAAAGCATCAACATCTCATCAAATCTCCATGACTGAACGCCAAAGTCAACATTCTGAATTTACATCAGACTCCAACGCATATTTGTCATGGTTTATAAGCATATTATCATCCAGTAGTATGTAGTATAATTATTCTAATATGGGCTGTTAAATCTGTTTAACACAATAAATACAAATATTAAAAACATTTTAAAAGTTTGGTAAGCAAGTTAACTGAGCAAATTAATACTTTTTTTCAGCAAGGATGCATTAAATTGATCAAAAGTGACATTAAAGACAATTATAATGTTAGTAAAGTAAAATAAAACATATCACAATTCATAAATAATTCACAAATAAAATGTATCACAATTTAAAAAATATGTAGCAGCACAACTGTTTTCAACATTGATAATAATAAGAAATGTTTCTTGAGCAGCAAACCAGTATATTAGTGTAATGATCCCTGTGCTGTCTTGTGTTCTGTAGGACTTTTATGTTGAAGTGTAATCTTAGTTCTCTTTGTTTCTGTTTTCACTTCCTGAGTTTGGTTCCTGTTTTGCCTTGTACCTTGTGTGTCACTATAGTTACCCTCATTAGTTACCATGACATCAAATCACCTACACCTGTCCCTCATCAGCCCATTGTTAACCAGTCTATTTATATCTCTGTGCTTCACTAGTAGTTTGTTGGTCGTTGCTCCTGTGTGTGTGTTCCTGCCATTGCTCTTGCTGTGGATTACTCTTGTTTATGGATTACATGTTTGTTTTTGTTATTAAACGTCCAACCAATAATGAATCCAGCAGCACAAATTATGCGTCTCCGTCAAAGAGATCGGCCAATTGAGGATTACGTGAGGGACTTTGTAGAGTTGGCTCACTTTTTTTCATGGAGGGCTATCTGAGCCGCTCAACTCCCTTATGCCATTGCATCACCCTAGCTGGACTCTTGAACATTATATTGACTTGGCGTTACAGCTGAGCGGCTTAGCATTTACTGTCAGGGTCATGGAGGAGGAGTTTCGTCACGTCTCAGCTGATCTTCCAGAGCCTCGCCACGTCTCAGCTGATCTTCCAGGGCCTCGCCACGTCTCAGCTGATCTTCCAGGGCCGCGTCACGTCTCAGCTGATCTTCCAGGGCCGCGTCACGTCTCAGCTGATCTTCCAGGGCCGCGTCACGTCTCAGCTGATCTTCCAGGGCCTCGCCACGTCTCAGCTGATCTTCCAGGGCCTCGCCACGTCTCAGCTGATCTTCCAGGGCCGCGTCACGTCTCAGCTGATCTTCCAGGGCCTCGTCACGTCTCAGCTGATCTTCCAGAGCCTAGTCCCAAGATGGCTGCCACGCCTGAGCCCTCAGCCGAGATGGCTGCCACGCCTGAGCCCTCAGCCGAGATGGCTGCCACGCCTGAGCCCTCAGCCGAGATGGCTGCCACGCCTGAGCCCTCAGCCGAGATGGCTGCCACGCCTGAGCCCTCAGCCGAGATGGCTGCCACGCCTGAGCCCTCAGCCGAGATGGCTGCCACGCCTGAGCCCTCAGCCGAGATGGCTGCCACGCCTGAGCCCTCAGCCGAGATGGCTGCCACGCCTGAGCCCTCAGCCGAGATGGCTGCCACGCCTGAGCCCTCAGCCGAGATGGCTGCCACGCCTGAGCCCTCAGCCGAGATGGCTGCCACGCCTGAGCCCTCAGCCGAGATGGCTGCCACGCCTGAGCCCTCAGCCGAGATGGCTGCCACGCCTGAGCCCTCAGCCGAGATGGCTGCCACGCCTGAGCCCTCAGCCGAGATGGCTGCCACGCCTGAGCCCTCAGCCGAGATGGCTGCCACGCCTGAGCCCTCAGCCGAGATGGCTGCCACGCCTGAGCCCTCAGCCGAGATGGCTGCCACGCCTGAGCCCTCAGCCGAGATGGCTGCCACGCCTGAGCCCTCAGCCGAGATGGCTGCCACGCCTGAGCCCTCAGCCGAGATGGCTGCCACGCCTGAGCCCTCAGCCGAGATGGCTGCCACGCCTGAGCCCTCAGCCGAGATGGCTGCCACGCCTGAGCCCTCAGCCGAGATGGCTGCCACGCCTGAGCCCTCAGCCGAGATGGCTGCCACGCCTGAGCCCTCAGCCGAGATGGCTGCCACGCCTGAGCCCTCAGCCGAGATGGCTGCCACGCCTGAGCCCTCAGCCGAGATGGCTGCCACGCCTGAGCCCTCAGCCGAGATGGCTGCCACGCCTGAGCCCTCAGCCGAGATGGCTGCCACGCCTGAGCCCTCAGCCGAGATGGCTGCCACGCCTGAGCCCTCAGCCGAGATGGCTGCCACGCCTGAGCCCTCAGCCGAGATGGCTGCCACGCCTGAGCCCTCAGCCGAGATGGCTGCCACGCCTGAGCCCTCAGCCGAGATGGCTGCCACGCCTGAGCCCTCAGCCGAGATGGCTGCCACGCCTGAGCCCTCAGCCGAGATGGCTGCCACGCCTGAGCCCTCAGCCGAGATGGCTGCCACGCCTGAGCCCTCAGCCGAGATGGCTGCCACGCCTGAGCCCTCAGCCGAGATGGCTGCCACGCCTGAGCCCTCAGCCGAGATGGCTGCCACGCCTGAGCCCTCAGCCGAGATGGCTGCCACGCCTGAGCCCTCAGCCGAGATGGCTGCCACGCCTGAGCCCTCAGCCGAGATGGCTGCCACGCCTGAGCCCTCAGCCGAGATGGCTGCCACGCCTGAGCCCTCAGCCGAGATGGCTGCCACGCCTGAGCCCTCAGCCGAGATGGCTGCCACGCCTGAGCCCTCAGCCGAGATGGCTGCCACGCCTGAGCCCTCAGCCGAGATGGCTGCCACGCCTGAGCCCTCAGCCGAGATTGCAGCACTGGCCATTATAGCCACAGCTATTGGGAGTGTTTGGGCTGTGCACTGTGCTATGGTTGAAGAGTTCACTCCAAAGCCCGCTCCAGTCCTTGAATCCGCTCCAGAGCCCGCTCGAGGGGGGTGGGCTATGTCATGATCCCTGTGCTGTGTCTTGTGTTTTGTAGGACTTTTATGTTGAAGTGTTATCTTAGTTCTCTTTGTTTTTGTCTTCACTTCCTATGTTTGGTTCCTGTTTTGCCTTGTACCTTGTGTGTCACTATAGTTACCCTCATTAGTTACCATGACATCAAATCACCTACACCTGTACCACATCAGCTCATTGTTAACCTGTCTATTTATATCTCTGTGCTTCACTAGTAGTTTGTTGGTCGTTTTGTGTCTGTGTGTCTGTCTGTCTGCCTGCCGTTGCTCTTGCCTGCTGTCTGTGGATTACTCTAGTTTATGGATTACCTGTTTGTTTTATTAAACATTTGTGCTTGCATTTGGATTCTCTGCCTCATCCCTGCTCATACGTCACAATTAGAATGATTTCTGAAGGATCATGTGACACTGAAGACGAGTAAAAGATGCTGAAAATTCAGCTTTGACATCACAGGAATAAATTGCATTCATATATTTCATTCAACAGAGAGATTACATGCAAATCTTTACTTGCAATGACAGCGTTGTGTCTGAATGTTCAATAAGATCAATAAAATCACATGTGGGAGTGTTTGAAATGTCATTGTGAGTGTTTGAGCAGCAGCGAAAGTCTCACGTCTGTTTGAAAGCGTTTCTACTGCTAAAGGTCGCTTTTCAAAGGCTGGTTTCAATCTCGACCTGTTAGTGACCTTTACCTCCCCACACACAGATATATCTGTCTCGGTCTGTCTGTGTTTCTCTACAGAAAGTCACCACATATTCAGCTGGGCACAAAAACCCTGTTAACACAAATTCTAGTGTTGGGTGATATCTATCTATTATTTATTTATTGTAATAAACTTTATTTTAATATAATTTTAACACAATATTTATCAGAAAATAAAATATTAAATATTTTATTTATTTGAAAATATTTTTAACAGTTGTATTTATGTCTAAAATTTTGAAGGGAAAAAAAAGAAAAAATGGCCCCATATAAAATGAATGTAAAATAAACTGGCTCACATAATGCAGTTTGACCTTCTGAGGTTCGCCATTAGTATAGAGATTAAATAATGAGTCTTTCGCAGCTCGCAAAAAGATGAAGAGCACCGGACAAAGAAACCATCAGCTTGCTGTCCTGCATAAATCAATGTATCAGAGCTGCCTGGAATCTACGGCTCATTTAAAAGCATTCACGACGCCAGGCATATGGATTTTATCTTTTGTGTGCAACCACATCATATCATAAGACAGAAACCTCAACCTATAAATATCCTCTAAAGAGCCCAATCTTCACTGCCGTTTTGGCTGTGATCTTTACATTGAGCACTTCTTCTGTCGAACACTTCACATTATGTCGACATCTAAAGAATCAGAGACAACGGACTAGTTGAGATCTTTAAAAATTAACAAAAATATTTGTTAATTGATTAATAATACCCTGTTATATTCCAGGCCAAATGCATCAACAGCGATTGTGTGGCACAAATTACCAGAGAAAATAATTGAACTTACATGAAATGGTGATTACTGATCAAATACATTACAAATAATGGCACATATGAATATTTGCAGATAATTTGAAGACATTAACATAAAATATCAACTTAAGCGAAAAGCTATTCATTGTTTTTAATGTATACACTGCAAAAAATATTTCACTACTTAGTGTGCCCATATAATCTTAGCGTACATGGTAAACAGACTTGGCTTTCTGTCTGCTAGAGGGGCTTGGAGAGGATATTCTATTCAAGCCCAACACCCCCCCCACCCCCACCCAAACACACACACACACACACACACACACACACACTTCTTTTGTGCTCAATAGAACCTGCCATGCAGTTTTCACCACATAATTTCATTACTTAAAATATATCAGAAAAACAGTCTTATCATATGTGATTCTAATGTAATTTAGTTTATCTTCAGCGAGCATGGAGACATTCAGTCTTATTAAATGAAGATATCAAAATGACTTCTGCGATTTGAAATGTCATGACCTCTAATGTTTTATACATCAAACCCTGGTAATGACTGCTGGACAAATTGACATTTGTGCATCTAGCGTGTGTTTGTGGCAAAGTCAGACTTGTGATCACATGACAAGACATCCCAGCTGCTGATTGGTGAGCCGTATGACTCTCCAAAGGTCATTTATTCGATCTCAGAGAGTCAAACACACTGCCATTAGTCAAACACAATCTGTGTCTTTCTGTGGAGATGTCTGACTTGGCAAAAACGCTGACATCATGCGATCAATGCAGAGACAGAACGTTGTGCTTTTGCGTTCTGATAAATAAATGAATCTGACCGATTACAAACCGCAGGGGGAACACACTCATAGATCTGTCTATGAGAAATATTGTGTGCAGTGATGTTATTGAGCATGGATGTGATCCTGTGCTTTAAAATGAGGAACAAAATGTTCTGCAAACAGGCGTAAGAACGTACAAGCCAGTGACTCGATTTTCTGATAATTTTTTGTGATTCTCTGGGTAGAACATCACGGGTTGCCATCTTGTAATTACGGTTGTTTTGATTAAGGAGTAAAAGATGACTGCTGTTTGTTTACGGCACCCAGTGACTGTGTCTATAACGTGCTGATGACGTGTGATGTGTGGGTGAACAGTGGAAATAAAAACAGTTATTTTGAGAAAAAAAAAAAAATGTATATATTGCATTATTTTCAATGTTATGGAGCTATTGGAGTGCGTTTTACAAAAAAAAAAAAAAAAAAAACAAAAACAAGACTGTCTACTTCAAAATTTCACATTTGATTCAA
The DNA here is from genome assembly GCA_037950675.1 of Hypophthalmichthys molitrix. Classification (NCBI taxonomy): domain Eukaryota; kingdom Metazoa; phylum Chordata; class Actinopteri; order Cypriniformes; family Xenocyprididae; genus Hypophthalmichthys; species Hypophthalmichthys molitrix. The sequence continues at coordinate 37,779,020 of CM075498.1, read as the reverse complement.
TGTGTTATTGGTCATTTCTTTTTAATTGTTTGTGAAATTTTCTAGAAATTTCTGAGTTAAAATTGTTTCAAAGTAAATAAATTTTTTCAGATTTTTTCAGTGTAGTAAAACGGATCACAGTTGCTTTGACTCCTGGTTCATTCGTCACTGGAAATGACAGGTCAGGTTAAGTTTATTTGAATGCACAACAAAATAAACATGCTTCAAAAGGTTTTATTGAACTGATTAAGCATTTTTGAATCAAGCTGACTTAATTACTTCATAATAGCTATATTCAGGATGGTAGTAGATCTCGTTGTTAGTTCTGCTCTCTCCTTCTCTCCTACATCTCTCTCTCTCTCTCTCTCTCTCTGTGCTTGCGGTTATAATACCTACAGAAACTTCATCTCACACCAATTAGTTCCAGGCCGGAAGGCAAACAGCGAGTGAGATGGTGCTGTTCCTCCGGGAGTCTGACTTGTTTTCCCAGCTTTCTCTCTGTGTATCTCTTTCTGTGCAGATAACATTGCTCACTCACTGCCGTCATACATGTGGCTAGATGTTCTGTGTCTCTGAGTGACTATGATGTTAGGCCTATGAGATATTGGAATAGACTACCTTAGGAAAATTCTGCTTTCACTGTCTACTCTGATGACAGCTTAAAAACAGCTTAAACCATTTGCAAAAAGCATCATAAAATCAACCTTTAAACAGGCAAGACTGGAAAATGTTGCGCACATGAACGCACACAACAGAGTTTGCAAAGTGTCACGAGAGAGGGTAAATTCATTTATGTCTCAAAGCAAATAACATTAATAATAATGTATTATTATTAATATTATTAATTAATATTATTAGTATTATTAATTAATATTAATGATATTAGTATTATTAATATAATGTGATATTATTATTAATAATAATAATGACCATAAACAACTGACAGAGCTCTTGTACCACCTGACTGCTGCAGATTCATTTCGGCATTGATAGTGTTGACATAAAAATGCATAAATCTGAGTCCGAGGATGTGAACAGCTCCAGATAGAACATCATGGGTTGCCATCTTGTAATTAGAGTTGTTTTGGTTAAGGAGTAACTGTAAAAGATGACTGCTGTTTGTTTACGGCTGTGTCTCTAACGCGCTGATGACGTGTGATATGTGGGTGAACAGGGTGCATGGAAGTATGGAAATACATATGTTGACAGGCAGGTAGGACATTGTTGCAATGATTGGATGAACATCTTTTGGTCCTGAGACTTCCACAGAAGATATATGTACATGTTTTAATATTTAGACCACTTCTATTATTGACTGCTATCAGGATGTGAAGAGAGTTATAACCAGTGTAACAAAAAGTGTTTATAAAACAAATTGCCTACACTAGAACATAAAAATGGTTGTCGATTAAGCAAAGAGACTCGGTGGAGACACCAGCAGGCCAACCCTGAAAACTATTGAAATATCATAAAATATAAAGTGTAAATAATATTAGTAATTGTAATATTACTGTAAATTGTTAACTTTACAGACACAACCTGATTCAGCACTACAATTCTTAGTGTACCATTGTTAATCAATTATTTTGGTTGAAGTTGAAAATGTTTTGATGTTTCCTTAAATTATTTGCCACATCAATTGGCATTTCAGCATCCATGAAAACAGAGAGGGAGTTTCAATCACTGATAATCAAATTACATGTGCACATTTGTATTTATACGTACAAGCGAACTTTTGATTCTTAGATTCACATAGATTGTTCTCAACATTGTTCTAATGTTCATGTTGCCACAAATAAGAATATTTAATATGAAATTGAAGAAAAAAGATTTAAAGATTTTTTTTTTATTTTGTAAAAACCATGGAAACACCAAGGACGCTTTAACATATTACATGTTTTAATAGGCAAGTGAACAACTGTTTGGTTACGTTTATAGACAGAAAACGAATTGTTGTTATATAGACCTTATGTAGCCCCGCCTCTTTTCAGCGGTGCGCTCGTTGTCTTTTGACTTCGGGTTTGTATTTCCACAGCAATCTTACGTATTTATGAATGAACTGCTCACAAAGAGCTGGTCCGACTGCTGAAAAGGCGCGGATCGCTTGATCTAAGTCCTCAATGTCCTAACGGCTTCAGTCCAGCTCACGCTCGTCCACTGAGGGAGGTAGCACTGAGAGTGTAATTACCTGCGCTTTGAATGGAGTCGAGAGCACCTTAAGAACGTAGCCATGCCTGGGTTTCAGGACGACCTCCGAGTCATTAAGCCCAAATTCGAGGCACGCAGGGCTCATGGAGAGGGCCTGCAGATCGTCTACATGCTTTACCGGTGCTAGCCAATAGCAGAGCGGTCTTAAGCGATAGGGATCGAAGGTCAGCTGACTGCAACGGTTCAAAGGGAGGGCCTTTGAGCGCTCTGAGGACCGAAGCTGGTTCCTGTGGGGCCACCGGGTGAACTTTTGTGTTTGTCTTCCCTGATTCATCTGATGACCTGAGGGGAGAGAGACCGGGGGAAAAGCATAGAGCATCCCTGTCCTTCGAAAAGAAGATTGAGCAGCGAGAGTTGTTTTCTGAGGCGAAGAGGTCGACCTCTGCCTTCCCGAAGATCTTCCAGATTCTGAGAACCACCCGGGGTGGAGCATTCACTCGTCTGAGGGGACATTGCTCCGAGACAGCATGTCTGCTCCCAGGTTAATTTTGCCCGGTATATGCGATGCTCTCAGCGATCGCAGGTTGGGCAGCGCCCTTTCCAAGAGCTGCTTTGCCAGTGTCTAAGACGTGGTGTCTCTTCAGGACCAATGGGAAGGTTTGGAGGGCCCGACAATCTGCTAGCATCTCTAGGCAGTTGATGTGCAGCTGGCTGTCCTCGCTCGATCAACCCATGTTGGATCTGTCGAGACCACCATCCTTGTGGATACCGCCCCTAGGGAAACCCCATGGCTGGACCACTGAGGGTCCTTCCAGGGGTTCAGAGCTGTTAAACAGCAAGAGTGAGGTGGGACCTGAAGTTTTATCCAGTGCTGCAGAGGCCACATTCGTAGGGGGCCAAGCTGTAGAACTGGGGAGGCCGAAGCCATCAGCACTAGCATCCTCTGGAAACGCTTCAGAGGAAATGGGCTCTGGTCCCGATAGAAGCCACGAGCTGCTGAATGGCCAGAGTGCGCTCTGGCGAGACTCTCGCCCTCATTTGGGCTGAGTCGAAAACAGCTCCCAGGAACGATATACGTTGGCTGGGGAGCAGTGAGCTCTTGCCGAAATTGACGCCAATGAAATCTTCCTCAATGAACACGGCTTACGGGGGCGGGACCAGCAAGCGACCACTGAGAGACTCTGCATTTACAACAAACGCCAGAGAAATATGCTCTTTCAGATTGAATATGTATCATGAGTTTCACCTAAGTCAGGGGAGAGCATCATGTCAAATTCAGCTGAGAGTCAGAATAAGCTCGCTCTCGCGCTCTCATAATGAGAGTGCTAGTCCTCGACGAACACGGTTTGTGGGGGCGCACCCGGCAAACGACGTGTTCAGAGGCATAGCATTTTGAAACAAACGCCAGTGAGAATACATTTAGAAACATAAGCTCTGTATGCTTACCTAACGGAAGACAGCAGGGGATGAGCTGAAATGGGTGCTCTCAGATGCTGAAGGCGGCTCGTGAGCGACGAGCTGAACAGCTGGTAGAGCGATCCGCCAGAGCAGAGCAGGCGCTGAGACACTAGATCCGCTGCCACATAGCGGCGCGACATTTGTAACAACGCCACGATCGATGTGAAAATGGCGGTGAAACTGCTCTTTTAAGCAGTTAAAACCTCTGGAAATAGCTCTTTAAATCACTTGCCGGACGGTGGCAGGGAAAGCGCTGAGAAACCGGAAGCAGCGAAGCGGGCAGTCTGTGAGGGCGCCGTTGCTGCAGGCGGGCGGCAAGTCTCAGCTGGTCGCTGCACTTCCTCTATCAACGGCGAGAAGCAAGCTTGATCCATGGTGAGCAGGCGAAGGCATTCAGTCTCGTTGTCCAGTGAAGAGAAGCGTCGTCGTCGTCGCTGAAGGAGATAGATCTGAAATCCTGTGGTGAAATGCTCGCTTATATAGCCAGATGCCCCGACCATTTTGGCGGGCTTTGGCACGCTGCAGCGCCATAGGCTCACGCAGCTCCGCCGCGCCATCATTGGTTCAAAAAGTTTCACAGTTTGAGCCAATGGCCGTGCAATTACATTGCGTTATTGAAAAAGGCTTCAGTATCGAGGAAAAAAGGAGTTTTTCCCATACGCAGTATGAGTGAAGTATCGAAAGGGAACTAATTTTGATTTTTTTTTTGCGAGTAGGCCTACCATGCTTTACCATGCCTCAGAGAAAAACACTATTTTGTCAAGTAGCTAACATAGCATAATCAGATGCAGCTTTATTTTTAATAACAGTAATACAGAATTTTCTCCATCATACAATACGTTTTAAAATTAATTGCATGCCATTTATCAACACAAGCCATCCAGCATTTAATATGCCGCCGAACGAACGCACAGAGTAACGTTATAACATCATTTTCAGCACTCTCAAATGTATCTAAAATGATAAACAGCTGCATTACCTCATACTCATGACGCAATCGCTTCAGCGGCCTCGTTCAGCTCCCACAACACTCGGTCCTGCTTTGCTTCATACTACGGTAACGTTAATAATCTCATCCATGAACTTGATTTCATCCTATCCCGATTGTTTCCACCGGCTGTGACGTGAAGACCACATGTCCCAAAATTCCGCGCTCAAACTTGCCATCATCAAGCTACACCTTTGTTTTGAATAGGCCTCTAGCGACTGCAAGTGGACAGAAATCTTACATATTGCACCTTTAATGGAAAACTTAAGAAACAAATACGAAAAAAAGATGATTATAACTATAAACACAAAGGATTATTAGAAATGTGAATATTTAATATTAGTATTAAGAAACAAACAAGAAAAACAAGATTTAAAGGCACAATATGTAAGATTTTTGCAGTAAAATATCCAAAAAACACTAGGCCAGGGTTATATATTTTGTTCATTTGTACTTACAATATCCCAAATGTTTCCAACTATTTGTAAACCGTGAGAAAATCGCAATTTTAACCAAGGATACGAGACGTGTCCGGGAGTCGATTTTCTGATAATTTTTTGTGATTCTCCAGGTAAAACCTCACGGTTTGCCATCTTGTAATTACGGTTGTTTTAGTTAAGGAGTAATTGTAAAAGATGACTGCTGTTTGTTTACGGCGCCCACTGACTGTGTCTATAACGCGCTGATGACGTGTGATGTGTGGGTGAACAGTGGAAATAAAAACTGTTATTTTGCATTTTTAATTCAATTTTGTTTAGAACGTGTTAATATTTGGCAGTCGAATAAAAAAAAACATATATACTGCATTATTTTCAGTGTTATGGAGTTATTGGAGTGCGTTTTACAAAAAAAAAAAAAAAAAACAGTAACAAGTCTTTCTACTTCAAAATTTCACATTTTATTCAATGTCTTTCAAAGCAAATTCTAAATAAGATTTTTTTTTTCCGAAATGAATCTGCAACTGTTGAATTATCATAAAGTGTAAATAATAATAATAATAATTGTAATATGAATGTAAACTGTTAACTTTACAGACATAATCTGATTCGACACTACAATTCTTAGTGTACCATTGTGATTAATCAATTATTCAATTGGTTGCCAATGGCATCATATCCGCGTTACCCTTGGTTTCCGGTTTTATTTTGTAGAAACCATGGAAACACCAAAGATGCTTTAATATATTACATGTTTTATTAGACAAGGGAACAACTGTTTGGTTACATTTATAGACAAACCGAATTATTGTTATATCGCTCAACATGTTTAGTCTTATTGTTTAAATCTAGTTTTCTTGATTTTCTGAGAGTACCATGCTTTTACCATGCCTCAGAGAAAAACACTGTTTTGTCAAATAGCTAATACAGCATTTTCTTCACAGTGAGATGAGGTGCTGAAGTAAAAAAAAAAAAAAAAAAAAGTGACTTGCTAGGCCACAGTTCATTTGTGCATTTGATGAGAAGAGTGAGCAGAACGATCCCATTGAACTGCCCTGAATATGCAGTGTCAAAAATGCAAAGCAAGTAGTTACAAAATTAATATGCTGATTTATTTGCATATTGATTCTCTCATGGGAAAGATATAATAGTTTGGTCACATAAGGCACAATAGCCATTGAAAACTGAATATTATGGGAACATGTCTATGATAGTTAGTATTAGCATAAATGTCCAGACTCTGTATTTTTTCGATATATTATATTTATTATTTTCCTTTGATTGTGTTTGAGATGCATGCACACACTCACAGATAAAGACATCTGTCAGGTGGCTGCTCTGCAGTGCAGCATTTCTCTGAAGTATCAATTCATGTTGTCGACTCAAGGTACTCAATGTAGTGACATCTTCACACGTCTAAATGACATGGCTCGCTACAGGCGGAGAGCAAGAGAAAGACGGAGAGAGCAGAAATGCTGAAAGGGTCAGCGGACGTCATTAAAGATTCTGTCAGAATTTTCTCAGCTGCACATGATGATGTCCAAAATGATGCACATGATGATGTCCAAAAAAACTTTACCACAAACTCTCACTAATGTTCTTGAACATACAAATAAATTATATATATATATATATATATATATATATATATATATATATATATATATATATATATATATATATATATATATATATTTTTTTTTTTTTTTTTTAATTATAATTAATATATTTTAAATGTATATACATATCAAGGCCGTAACCAGGGCTGCGTTCAGCCCCAACAAAACTTTGCAAAACGTTTTTTAAACGGAAACAGTGGTGCGTTAAACACCCTGTTCTGATGACGCAAGAGTTGCACCTATGGCAGCTGAGAAGGCCATTCTTTGTGTTCTTTTTGAAGAATTTTCGGAGCCTGATGAAATCAGTATAAATACGTGTTTAATACTGCAAAATACGCTCAATATTACAGTCACTACCCTTGCCGTCCAGAATAAAAGAGAACATCCCAATCAAGGGGTTTGTGGAAACTGTGGTTCCAAATTATTGTGGTCCAACATTTGCCTCGCATTTCAGGATGAAAAGACAAACATTTCAGATGAAGGATAATGCACTTCTTACCTCCGAGACTGTGTTATGATCTATGACCTTATTATTTTTGTTGTGAGTATTAGGCTTATCATTATTGCTGATCACTGTTGTTGTGCTATGATATTGTACTATTTACCATTATATAATCAGAGCAGAACAGAAAAGTTTATGAAAGTGTCACTCCAAAATACAATAGCCAAAAATATAAATATGTATAGTACTTTTATGTTACATTTATATTGTGCAAGCTGTCTCTTTAATACCGCGTGGTTTATATACATGTTGTTGCTGATTGGGCTGACATTTTTGACACACCCACCAAACAAGAGAAAACGTATCTCAAACCCGTTGCACACCGTTTCCAGGAAACATGTCGTTCAACCCGGAAACTGTAGCAAAACGTTGCGCACCGGTTTGAGCTTGAACATTGGGGGGACCTTTTTTTTTTTTAATAAAGCATAAAGAAACAAAACAGTGAACAAAGTTGCTACTAATACAATGCTATATCAGATATGTACAATAACAATTGTAGAAAAAAAAATAACATTACAATGTCCAGAAATCAATTTCAATAGTACATTGAGAACTCATGTTTAATGTGATAGTTCCGAGATTCTTCAATTTAGTGAATAAATACATAGATCCACATTGGACATCTGAATTCCCCAGTGGTCGAGTGATAGAATGTTTGTTAACAGTATCAAAAGATGCATGTTCTAATCTGCCCTTGCATAGTTTTTTTTTTTTTTTTCCCTCATTAAAATCAAAGATGTCCATCAATGGTTGTATTTCAAGAGCAAAGACATGTTTGTGTGCATTTGTTTTGTGATTTTACCAGAAAAATAGAACCTCCGCAACGGCGTTAAGCGAACGATTGACGATTTGGTCAATCGTTTGGATTTTAATTTCTAATTATTGGGGGGGGACTTGTCCCCCTCAATGTCTATGGTGGTTACGGCCCTATATATATATATATATATATATATATATATATATATATTAAACTGCACTTGCAGATAATATATTATTAATGAAATAAAAGACCAAATATATTATGACCAGTCAAAAGTGAAGCGAATGTCATTGATAATTATTGATCATTAATAATCATCAATTCTCGTAATCAGCATGTTGGATGCAGGAGAAATGGGCAGGAATAAAGATCTGAGCGACTTTGACAAGGGCCAAATTGAGTGCCTATGATGACCCTGTCCATCGTCAAATGTGCCTACAATGGGCATGCGTGCGACAGAACTGGACCTTGGAGCAGTGGAAGAAGGTTGCCTAGTCCAATGAGTCCAATTTTCTTTTACATCACGTGGACAGCCGTGTATGTGTGCGCCATTAACCTGGGAAAGTGAAAGCAACAGAATGCACTATGTGCACAAGGGCCAGTGGAGGGAGTATGATCTGGGCAATGTTCTGCTGGGAAACCCCGGGTCCGGCCATTCATGTGGATGTGATTCTGACACCCCTTCATAGCAATGATGTTCCCTGGTGGAAGTGGCCTCTTTCAGCAGGATAATGCCCCCTGCACACATTGTTCAGGATTGGTTTGAGGACCACGATGAAGAGTTCAAGGTTTTGCCCTGGCCTCCAAATTCCCCAGATCTCAATCCAGTTGACCATCTGTGGGATGTGCTGGACCAACAAGTTTGATCCACAGAAGCTCCACATTACCTGCTCCTCCATTAGGGGGTTGTGGTTGTGGTTGTGACTCGCGCTGTAGCCAAGCTTAACATCGACTGGCCAGCCAAGATACAGGAGCTTCGTCACAAAAGCAAATTAGATGAAGACTTTCTGCCGTCACATTCACAACCTCCTCTTTTGACGTTATTTGCTGACCTCCACACCGAGGTTCATCTTGTGTGTTTAACCCAGCTACATCTAATTATAGTAACATTGTGGGTTTTAAACAACACGGTTATGGGGCCACATGCCCAGGGTGTAGGAGACGTTTGCAAGCTATCTCTCCCCCGGGTCTGCATTGTCCCTTAAAGCCCCGATGTTATCAACCAAGCCACTGAGAGCTACATCAAAGCTGGTGGGTAAAGCTTATTCGGCTGCAGGTCAAGCTGCGGCATGTCAGTATACAATGACCATCTTGCAGACAAACCAGGCTGAACTGCTCAGAGACATTGATGAGGGCAGGGAACCCAGCGCTGATGTGATTAAAGAGCTACGTCAGGCAGCAGATTTATCTCTCTGGGCCACTAAGGAGATGACCAGATCAATCAGCCTTTTTATGGCAGCCCTGGTGGCCTGGTGGAGAGGCATCTGTGGTTAAATCTGTCTGGGATTAAAGACAAAGATAAAAGCTTTCTACTGGATGCCCCACTATCTCTATTGGGCCTGTTCGGCGATGCTGTAAATTCAGTCGCTGACAGGTTTCAGGAGGCTAAGCGTGTTTTCACATAGTTCGTTTTAAAAGAACCAAACCCATTTCACTTAAAGTGAACCAGAAAGAGAATCAGCCAAAAGTGACCTCAGTCCTTTTGGTGTTCACAATCTAGTGGACTCAAAAGAGAACCCAGTTCTCTTTTTTGGTCCTCTTCAGCATTGAAGTGATCTCAGACCCTTTCTTGTTCACACCACAATTACATAAGAACTCAGACCCCAGCTTTCTGTGTTTTCAGTAACACTGCTGGAAAAATATTGTACACAAATATTTTGTACAATTGTACACAATAAATGTTTCTTGAGCAGCAAATCAGCATATTGGAATGATTTCTGAAGGATCATGTGACACTGAAGACTGTAGTAATGATGCTGAAAATTCAGCTTTGCCATCACAGGAATAAATTACTTTATAAAATATATTCAAACAGAAAACAGTTATTTTAAATTGTAATATTTCACAATATTACTGTTTTTACTGTATTTTTAATTAAATAAATGCAGCCTTGGTGAGCAGACGAAACTTCTTTTAAAAATATTAAAAATCTTACCGATTCCAAACTTTTGACTGGTAGTGTGTATATATATATATATATATATATATATATATATATATATATATATATATATATATAGTGTAATAAAAGAAAATAAAGTTTATTATTATTTACTGATTAGAGAACATGGAAGTTGAAACAAAATAGTGGCTGAATATTGCTAACTTTTTCTATGCATACAAAAAACCTATGGAACTTACTAGGCTATATAAACGTAATGGGTTAGTAAATATTAACATTAACCAAGATTACATGCTGCTAGTGATCATTAGTAGTTTATATTAAGTGTAACAAAGGTATGCAATATTTATTTTATATCGCAAATATATTAAGCATTCCCCACGGAACGCGATCGCGAATGGACCTTGTCCACCTTGTTGCCAGTAGTGACGGAAAAGATGGAACAGCGGGAATGGCAAGCCTGAAAGTACACTTGTTGGAACGAAATGCAAAGCGGACCGGGACCTCGATGCTTTCACATATCACGAAGCAATCGAACCACAAACGGACCCACAAACAAACCCTATGAGGTGGTCTGAGAACGGTTCGCTTTTGGGTCCTTTTAGGGGGGTCTGAGATCACTTGGTTTGTTCACATATACACGCTGAAACGCTCTGAGAGCGTTTGAAAGGGTTAATCGAACTAGGTGTGAAAACACCCTATGAAACAGGTGGCAGTGTTTCAGAAGTTCCTCCCTCTCCGCTCTCAAGTCTCTAGGGCAGCAAGCTCCTCACATCGGGCACAACAGAAGCAGAGCGTCGCTGCCCGTACCCTCCGCAGAAAGACTGGGGCTCAACTGGAACCCTCGAAGGGCAAAACAGATCTGAGGGCCGTTATTGCTTCTAAGAGGGCTTCGGCGAAGAAGTCCTGATGCCACCGGACAGACCCCTCTGGGGGAAGATGGTTTCCACCTCATTACATGGTGCCCATCTCCTCTTGGTGCCATCAGGGGGCCGTTTTGCTAACACCACCACCTTGTGTGTTTCTCCTTGCCATTACTTTATATCCAGCATTGTAAAGGTTCTGAAAATACTGTAGCCGATGCCCTTTCAAGATTATATTCTGCTGTAGAGTAAAAAGTATTTGTACAGTTTATTTTCAAGACATGGGCTGATGCTTGAAAACTTATGAGTGGGGGTGCTACGTTCCTAATCAATGCGCCGCTCACGAGCCACCATCTTCCGTCAGGTGAGCATACAGAGCTTATTTACTAAAAGAGCATATTCCAGCCGGCGTTTGTTTCAAAATTGCCGAGTCCGCCCCTGCAAGATGCGTTCATTGAGAACGAGCGCTCTCACTTTGAGTGCGCGAGAGCGAGATCAATGCTGACAGCGCTCAGCTGAATATGACATGATGCTCTCCCCTGACTTAGGCGAGACTCATGGAATATATTCACTCTGAAAGAGCATATCTCTGGTGTTCGTTGTAAGATGCCAAGCCTCTCAGCACGTTGCTTGCCGGCTCCACCCCAGCAAGCCACGTTCATTGAGGACGAGCGCTCTCACTGCGAGTGCGAGCTCATTGCTGACAGCGCTCAGCTGAATATGACATGACCTCTCCCCTGACTCAGGCGAGACTCATGGAATATATTCACTCTGAAAGAGCATATCTCTGGTGTTGTTGTAAAATGCCGAGCCTCTCAGCACATCGCTTGCCGGCTCTGCCCCCACAAGCCGCGTTCATTGAGGACGAGCGCTCTCACTGCGAATGCATTCTCAATGCTGACAGCGCTCAGCTGAATATGACATGATGATCTCCCCTGACACAGGCGAGACTCATGGAATATATTCACTCTGAAAGATCATATCTCTGTGTTTGTTGTAAAATGCAGAGCCTCTCAGCGCATCGCTTGCCGGCTCCGCCCCCGCAAGCCGCGTTCATTGAGGACGAGCGCTCTCACTGAGGGAGCGAGCTCAATGCTGACAGTGCCCAGCTGAATATGACATGATGATCTCTCCTGACTCAGGTGAGGCTCATGGAATATATTTATTGAAAGAGCATATTTCTCCGGCGTCTGTTGTAAGATGCAGAGCCTCTGAGCGTGTCACTTGCCAGCTCTGCCCCCACAAGCTGCGTTCATTGAGTTAGAGTGCTCTCGCTATGTCAGCGCGAATGCAAGCTCAATGCTGACAGCGCTCAGCCAAATATGACATGCTCTTCCCTGACTCAGGCGAGACTCATGGAATATATTCACTCTCAAAGAGCTTATTTCTCTAAAGTGCAAACCTCTTTTGCCGGCTCTGCCCTCACAAGTCACGTTCATTGAGGGCACACGCTCTCTCGCCTCGCTGTGTTCATGGAGTCCTTTTTTCATAAAGTGGCTCCTTTCCTCATATTCCTCTGTTTTTTCACTCAACTGAGATGAAAAACAAAGGTTACAGGGCCAAGTGAACAGGACTAAGTGAGTTTTTCCTGGTCTACACCCGCGTGTCTCACTTTTTCAGCAGCAGAGAATTTTCAGTTGCTGCATGCACTTCAGGGCGAGTACCACACTGTCAGAATGCAGCACTGACAGCTCTATGATAAGACTAGCTTCCCTGTAACTATCAGGTGAGACTCATGGAATATATTTCTTCTAAAATAGCATTATTCACTGATGCATGTGGTAAAATGCTGAATTTCTGAGTGCGTCACTTGCCGGCCCCGCCCTGCAAGCTGCCTCCACTGAAGATGGACGCTCTCACTAGTCAAACGCGAGTCCTGCATCACTGCGGTCTGACCGTTTTCACTGAAAACTGCCTCTGTTATGCTTCCCGCCACCTCGTTCAGTTCCGGGTGTTGGAAGCAATGTGTTTGTTGCAAACATTGGGTTCAAACATGTTCACGTGCCCATGCAGCTTGTTGCTGTTATAGCAAATACAATAAAATACTAAAAAAAAGGAGAGCAAATTTCCTCTTCCAACCACCACGGTTCACAGACCCCAACTCAGCTGCCTGTCAACTGACCTAATCCAGCCCCTTGCCACGCGGGCCAAGGCCTGGCAGGCCATCCCCGGAGTGTCAAGCTGGGTGTTGGGGATAATTAATCAATGTTACTCACTGCAGTTCAGCCCGAAGACCCCTGCGCTTCAGCGGGGTTGTCCCCACTTTGTCCTCCGTGCCGAAGTGACTCTGTTGGAAAAGGAAGCCATAGAAGTGGTCCCTCCACCCGAGAGTGAATCGGGTTCTTACAGCAGGTATTTCCTCGTCCCCAAGAGAGATGGTGGTCTCAGATCCATCCTCGACCTCAGACTCCTGAACCGCTCCCTCACGAGACGGAAGTTCAGGATGTTGACGTTGAAACAGATCCTCGTGCAGATTTGCCCTGAGGACTGGTTCTTCTCATTGGATCAGAAAGACGCATACTTCACATCCAGATAGCCCCCCATCACAGAAGATTCTTGAGATTCGCATTCGAGGGAGTGGCTTACCAATATACAGTCCTTCCCTTCGGGCTGTCCCTAAGTGTAGGGACACGGCTCTTTTCCCCCTGAGACAGATGGGAATCCGCGCTTTGAATTACCTTGACGACTGGCTCATATTGGCCCAGTCTCAGGACGAGCTAACATACCACAGATCCGTGCTCCTCAGCCTGGGACTCAGGGTCAATTTCGCCAAGAGCTCACTGCTCCCCAGCCAACGAATTTCGTTCCTGGGAGCTGTTTTAGACTTTATTAAGCTTATATGCGGAGGACGAAATCCAGCGGGAACTGGAAAGTTGCGCACAGAGATTATTTATTTTATTTTTTTACCCAAACCAGTTCAGTGGAAATACCGCCATGGAGCCGATTCTTAACATTTCATTGGCCATGTCAATCATGGTAACGATTGCCTGCACCCAACTCTGATCCCTAAACCTACTGGTCACTGTAACCTCAGCCAATGAAATTGGTTGCAGGGTGGGGATTTCCGCTGAACCGATTGGGGAAAAAAAATCACGCTGCGTGCAATCCTACGTCAACGGACTATCTTCACGGTACTTTAGACCGCAATGGAAACACAGCTAGCAATAGGTCTGGGGGAAAAAAGTTCCAGGGAAAAAAGTTCCTGGGATAAATTGTTCCGGGTAATTTCGGTGAAAACTTAATATGTATTTATTTCATTGTCATCTCACACATGGATCTGCTGTTTTTTCCTTTTTATAACAGGATGTTTTCTATGCTATAATTTCTATAATAAAATACATGTGTGATATCTTGTTAAATAATTAGCATCAAACAAACAATATAATTCTTATTCTCAGTGAATAAAGATTATTAAATTAAAAGATTGAAAAAATGATTGCAAGTAGGTGATGTACACTAAGTAGGTTATGTAAATCGGCATTAAACAAAAGAAGAAGCAGGAAGTAAAATGGTGCGCTTTTTCTTAGCGTCTGTTTCCAAGGTGAATCATTGAGGCTTGTTCGACTTGATGCAGCACTGCACAGACCGATCGACGGCTGACTTGAAGCAGTGCATGCCGGTAAGAAATGTGACTGTGACGTATGACTTCAAAGTACCGCAAGAGCGATTCGAGAGCAGTCAGATGAGTCAGCCAGCGCAGTTTATCAAGTGCTGCTGCATGAGCTCCGATGAAGACACAGCTGTTTCACTATTGGCAGGATTCACCGCATGACAGAAACCGCACCGCATGACAGTTTCCTGTTTATTTTGAAAAACTTTAGTTCCACTAAGGCTCACAAATCTGTATTTTTATAACAGCTTTTCATGTAGTTGCGATGTTGTATTGTGTCATGTTTATCAAAGTTAAACTTCAGCAGAAGGAAGCATGAAGTGCTAAAATTTCCTGGTAGATGGCTGCGTTGACTGTGGACTTCAGAAAACACAGTGGACCAACACCAGCAGATGACATGGCAGCCCAAATCATCACTGACTGTGGAAACTTCACACTGGACTTCAAGCAACATGGTTTCTGTGCCTCTCCACTCTTCCTCCAGACTCTGGCACCTTGATTTCCAAATGAAATGCAAAATTTACTTTTATCTGAAAAGAGGACTTTGGACCACTGAGCAACAGTCCGGTTCTTTTTCTCCTTAGCCCAGGTTAGACGCTTCTGACATTGTCTTTGGTTCAGAAGTGCCTCGGTACATGGAATGTGACAGTTGTAGCCCATTTCCTGAAGACGTCTGTGTGCGGTGGCTCTTGATGCACTGACTCCAGCTTCAGTCCACTCCTTTTGAAGCTCTCCTAAGTTCTTAAATCAGCTTCGCCTGACAATCTTCTCAAGCCTGCGGTCATTCCTTTCACTTGTACACCTTTTCCTACCACACTTTTTCCTTCCAGTCAACTTTCCATGAATATTCTTTGGCACAGCACTCTGCGAACAGCCAGCTCTTTCAGCAATGACCCTCTGTGGCTTACCCTCATTGTAGAGGGTCTTGATGATCGTCTTCTGTC
This sequence comes from Hypophthalmichthys molitrix, assembly GCA_037950675.1. Classification (NCBI taxonomy): domain Eukaryota; kingdom Metazoa; phylum Chordata; class Actinopteri; order Cypriniformes; family Xenocyprididae; genus Hypophthalmichthys; species Hypophthalmichthys molitrix. The sequence continues at coordinate 37,763,590 of CM075498.1, read as the reverse complement.
AAGTCAGCAGACTTCCCCATGACTGCTGTTGGGATTACTGACCTAAACCCAGGATTTATACCCTGAGAATGGTAATTTAATAGAACTTGAAATTAAATATTCTAATAATTTTAGATACTGATTTTTTGTAATCATCAAAATGAAAACAAAAAAGTCTGTAAATATTTTACTTTATGTCTAATAAATCTAGAATATATTTGTTTTACTTTTTGAATTAAATTACAGAAAAAAAAAAAAAGAAAAAAAAAAAAAACGTTTTCATGATATTCTAATTTATTGAGATGCACCTGTAGACAAAACACACTGGCAATGAAAGGAAAAAACTGAGGGTTCCAATTTAGCCAAGAAGCAGTCATTTTCCGATTCACGAACAAATGGAAAAACAATTCGTAAGTGAACTTGACTGCGCTGTGTGTTTTTGACTCCCAAAGAACCGGTTCATAAGAGTCAATTTTGTTAATGAAGCTGACTACACTGGGCGCGCTGTGTGCGCGTGCAACCACCCCATGCCACCCTGGTAGATCAGCCCCTGAACACAAATCGAAAAAGAATGAGAAACAGCTTAAACGCGTGCACGGCCACACATGCAAAAGAAAAACAAAACAAAAAACACATGCAGGAGGAGAGATCAAAGCTGCAACCTGACATGTCCATTAAATAATATTAACAGATAAAACGTTTGATTGTATTAGTAAATGCTGAAAATAACATTAACTAAGATTAATAAATGCTTTAGAAGCATTTTTCATTGTTATATGACCCACTGTTGTTATTAAGCAGAATCGGTGTACAATACTGAATGTATTCAGTAGCTAGTGTGGTTGCAGTTAATTATCACAACCTAAACAGATGCATTAAACTGCTGAGCAAATGTGAACTCAGAAACTGCTTTCCTTGTGGTGAGAAAAAAAAAGTAAAACTAAATACAGTACATCCTGCACTGTGGAGGAAGCACATCTCAGCTGTGTGCACACTGTCATCATGTAATTTTCCAATATAAATTTGTAAATTGTTCTCCTGTGGATCTATTAGTTTAACTGTATTCATTTTGGGTGTATTATATGACCCAGTGACTGAAAATGGTTGAGAAGCCCTGAACTGCACTGTGAAAAATTATTTTCCAAACTTGTAAATAAAATAAAGATTATTGGAGGATGTCTTTCCACTTCAAATTTTCATGTTAAATTCAATGTGCAGTTTAATTATTTGTGAAAATTTACTTAATTTTATCAGTGTAATAATGTGGAACAGCCGTATAAAATAACCTTTCATCCACAAAATATTGTGTCTTGGCCTGCAAACCCTATAAAGACATTACATGAGGCCCATGTGAACTGGAGCTAATGGGAAAACCACATCTCAGACATTTAACTGTTTCCCTCATAGATGGAGTCTCAAGCTGACGGCCTTTTAATGCAGTTAATTTGTTTTACTGGTTAAGCATCCAGCCGTCTGATGTCAGTGAAATGCATCTGCCATCTGAGTGCTGCTCAATTACACTTCAGCTTTCACAAGGCATTAATCATCACCACCAGTTTATGAATCTACAGTAATTGCTGTTTTGATTTTAGCGAGTACTTGAATCTGCAGAATTTACTTCCTGATTGAAACAAGCATTTTCTGTAAATCCAGAAAAAAAAAGAAAAAAGTTCTAAGAACATTTTGCTAATGTTCCCACTAATTTATGAAAACATTCTGAATGTATAGGCTACTGTAATGAACGTTATAAATGTCCAGTTTTTCAGTCAGTGTAAACACATTATAAATGTTAGAAACATTTTTGTTGAAAACACATTACAAAGACTGAACTATAAATAGGTTTCTTTGAACGCAACGCGTTTAATTTCACGTTAAGCGTTTTCCTCCCATAGAAAACGCTTAACATGGCTTAGGCCTGGTTTCACAGAGAGGGCTTAGATTAAGCCAGGATTAGGCTTTAGTTCAATTAGGGCATCTAAGTAGCTTTTATGAACATGCCCTTAAAAAAAACATTACTGGTGTGCTTCTTAAGACAGAAGAATGGCACTGACATATTTTAAGATATGTCAGGGCAAGATACTTTCAGTGAAAACAGCTCAAACATGCATTTAGTCTAGTACTATCTTAAGTCTTGTCTGTGAAACCAGGGGTTAATGTACTAAGACAGTGATATTAAAAGACCGAACTCCGTAAACATCATACTAATAAACAGCGCTTGACATTAACACCCGCCAACCCGCCAAATGCAGGTAGATTTCAGCTGTGGCGGGTAAGACAGCCACTCCCACTAGCCACTTTGGCAGGTTGAATATAATTTCAGCCTACAGCCTAATCAAAGATAGCCAAGCTTGTTGTAGCACAAAATTACAATTCAATGGACGTAAACAGGTGTGTAAAAACTGGATATGTGTCAGTATATTACTTCCATGCATTCAGCAGCCCAATTAAATACCTGTGTCATTAATGTTAATCAAACAGTTAAATAAATGTATATGTTAAATAAACCTACTGTATCTGAAAAAAAAAGTTTATTTAGTTTAATATTGTATTGGTAATTTGCTCCTCTTCTTTTTTTTTATTTTGTATAGCCTATCAAAAATAACTATAAAAAATAAAATTATAAAATTTCTCATATTATGGTCATATTGCCCACCCATACATACCAGTTGATATACCATGTAGTTTTGATAAGGGTGGTCAATCTGCATCTGAAAGATTGAAAGCATTTTAAATCTAGCTAAATCAAGCAAAATTAATCAAAATCAAGTAATTTAAGCTTGCCAAAGTCAACTTTAATCATATAAAATGTAATTTCCCAATCTGCAAAATTGTGGCCAGTGAAAATGCTTTGGTAACTTTGGAAAACCACTAGCCACAGTGGCTGGTGAGCAAAAAAGTTAATGTCAAGCCCTGCAAATAAACCATACTATGTACAGCAAAGCAGTTGAGCCCAGAATATGAACACAATTCGTTTAATTACACGTTGTGTTTTCCTCCCATGGGGAACCGTTATAAAGTAAAAGCTTAATGTCGCTTAATGTAGCCTACTGTCAGGCTGTATTCTCGAAGGAAGATGAAGAAGAACAGGGTAATATCAAAAAGTTTAATCCAAGCAGGCAGAAGGGCAGATACAACACAACGTAGTACGGCGGTGAACGGACAAATAACTGAACACAAACAGGAACTTATATACACAAAGGGAGAATTAACTAATGACGATAAGTGTCCATGGTGATAGATGAATGTGCGCAGGCGAGAAACAGGAGGGATGCTGGGAAATGGAGTGCTAGTGCTGGTGACTGTGACACCTACTAAGTGATAGGCTATTAAAAGATCAAATTCTGCACAAACCAATTTATTCTGTATAGTATACTTTATTAGTATAGTGTTTACTAAGTTTGGTCTTTTAATGTCACTTAGTAGCTAAATTAATCCACGTTAAGCGTTTTCTTTATGAGAGAAAAATACTTAGCTAATTAAACGTGTTGCGTTCATATATGCACCCCCCCCCCCCCCCCCATAATCCCCCCTAATTTTGCACCCTGAGTAACAGTCATTTATGCTGAGAAAAGAGGTGGATGCAAATCTCTGCAGGTAGCCTACAACATCTGTTCTGCCAAATTATTTATCACCATTAATGAACCCCACAAAGAATATTATATCGTTTTTAAACGGAACTAGAGGTACATGCAATTCTTGGCATGTAACGAAGATTGTAACGTTAATCAACCATTGTAATTAACGTAGATTTCGCATTGTTTGTAAATTCTTGTTGACTCAGTAATAAACCGCCATTTCAGAGTTGGATCTGTTTGTTTGTGTTTCATTTGCATATTATTATATAACATTATGTACAATGTTAGCTAACAACAGTTGACTAGTTAGAAGTAACGTTAGTCAGGTCTCTGAATGAAATTGTCCAACTGAGTTTGCTAATCATAAAAACCTGACATACCCTATGAATTTATGAACTTACCTGGTTTTGTTGGTTGTTGAGCTTTTCTAAATGTTTACGACAAGGCTACATGGCTACACGACAGCCTATGACGCAGACCCGGAAGTATAAAAGGGGCGCCTAGAGAATCAGTCAGAATCTTTTCGTCTTTCGGAACTGTTCTGTCTTTGCCATTGGTTTCAAATCCGGTAAGGTTACATTCTTATTATGTCTGAGAAACTATTCAGAACTTCTTCATGCTTTGAATTTGTTCTCCCTGAGCCTCATTCAAGTTTGAGCTACGGTGCTAGCTTTTTAGCTCCTGTCCTCTAGGGCCCAGTTCAGACCTTTGGTTCTGTTTAGTGATAACATTTCTCCTTTTTGGATGGCATGTAAGTACAAAGCTTGTTGCTTTGGCTTCTGAGCTATTGCCCTCCATGTATGTGAGCTTTACTCTAGTGCTGTCACAGGTTGGCACCTGTTCTCATATAGTAAGCTGTTGTTGGCCTCTATTTAAGGACGTGGTGTTTTTTGTACTCCCCTGTTAGGGTTTAAGCGTTTCACTGAGTGCATCACCTGTTGGATTGCACACTCAGGTTGAGTGTAGAGAGTTATGCTTATGCTACCTCTGTTAGCTCCCTTTTTATCATTGCCACAGTAGCTATATTTCATATATCTGTTGAAGTTGTTGGCTCTTTATTGTTTAGCCTCCTTCTATTTTGCAGCTTGTGTTTATGGCGCTGTTGGTTTATGGTCATGAGTTTTGCTCACGTATGTTAAGCACTGCCACAGGTTTTTGCTTGTGTCTGTTTTAGGTTTTAGGCTTTGTAGGCCTTCCTTAAGACCATGGTAGCATTTTACGGTACCCTGTTATTATTTTAGTTTCTGGTACATTGCCTGTTGGAATGTGTAGACTTAGCTCAGGTTGTGTATAGCTAGTTGCCCACAACTGTTTTGGGTCTAGAGCTGGTCCCCTGTAGCTTGGTCCCTCTTATGATCATTAGCTTACGCTACATGTTGCTGAAAGTAGTAGGCCGCTCCAGGCCTCCTTTTTAGTTTACATGTTGGCACAGTTGTTTTGGTCTTCTTTTAGAGCTATCACTGGCTAACGCCATGTGCTTTTAAGTTGTAGGCCTCTCCAGGCCTCCTTTCGGTTGGCACAGCTTTGTGTGGTGGTTCTTTATATGACTCATCTCCATGGGTGAGTCGTTATTTATTCTATGACCCCTTCTGCCATTGGCCACGCCCACTTCTGCTCAGAGTAGGCCTTAGATGAGGCCTCTCGTAAAGTTCTGTGGCGGAGCTGTACTCCTCTTTAGAGTTAAGGTGGTTTTTCTGAGTACCTGGCCTGCTGGCTGTTTTGGTCATTAGACTTTCCTGGCTGGTGCCATGTGCTTTTTGGAGTTGTAGGCCCTGTCTGGGCCTCCTTTTCAAATAGCATGTTGGCGCAGTTTTGTGTTGGTTTCTTATATGACTCATCACCATGGATGGGTCTTGATTGCCACTAGCTGACGCCTCGTGTTCGCAAGTCGTAGGCCTTTTCACCAGGGTAGCTTTTCCCAAAAGCATCGTAAGCCTAAGTTGATCGTATCTCCATTGGTGGCAATGGAGCTACTATCAACTTGAGCTTACAATGCTTTTGGGAAAAGCTACCCTGGTGAAGACGGCAGCATATAAAGTTACACACGGAGAGAATCACGAAAAATAATGCCACAACTTACTCATTGAAAATTAATAAATAAAACTGAGAAAAACATTTACAAGTGTCCTTTAAAACATTAAGCAAAAGACATCTAAAAATGCTCAAAGGTGGAAGTGCGTCTAGATTAAGTACATTTTGCAAATCATTCCAAGCCTAAGGAGCATAAAAGAAAAAGCACATTTACCAAATTCTGACAGTACCCTTGGAATGTTTAGCTGAATATGAGAACCAGATCTAATGCAATAACTATTTGTATAAAGAATTAAACGATTTTAAGTATAAAAAGGTAATTTACATAACAGAGCCTTTGCAATAAATAAATACATATACAACTTTCTCCTTTGATGTAAAGATAACCAAACTAAAGTTTCATATAAAGTGCAATGATGCATACGTGACTCAGCACCACAAACAAAGCATTACGCATTACGCTGCATGATAAACAGAGTCTAATTTCCTGAGTGATGTTGCTGCATGCATATATAAAAGATCACCGTAATCAAAAAAAAAATTTACTCTCTACTATTTTCTTTCAAGCCTCGTAAGGAAAACAATTTCTTAAACGAAAAAAAAAAAAAAAAAAACCTAATTTTGGCCTGAGCTTCTTCAACAAATTATCAATATGTACATCAAAATCTAATCTTTCATCCATCCACATACCTAAATATTTTTAAGAACTAACTCTTTCAAAAAATATACCATCTAAAGTTGTGATTGCCTTGTCTGTTACCTTAGAGCGACCACGATTAAATATCATATATTTTGTCTTGTTTGAGTTAAAACTAATTTTATCTGCAACGAGTGTTCCAGTACTTGAAAAGCATTCTGCAATTGCTTCAAGGCTTGATTTCGAGAAGATGCTGTTGTATAAATAATTGTTTCACCTGCATACAAATGTATTTTGCTAAATCTATTCCATGACCTAAATCATTGATATAAATACAAAATAAAAGAGGGGCTAGAACAGATCTAAGTCTTTGTAACATCAATTTGTGATCTACAGAGTCAAAAGCTGTTGATAGATCAACAAATAGAGCAGCACAGGACTTTTTACTATCTAAAGAATTTATGATATTATTTGCTTCTGTAATGGTGCTATGTCCTGTTCTAAAACCTGACTGATAATTGTTAAGAACATTATTATCAGTCAGAAATTGTTTTAATTGATCATTTATCAGTGATTCAAAGACTTTTGCTACGTCTGGCAATCTGGAGATAGGACGGTAATTATTTGTATCTAGTCAAGTCAAGTCACCTTTATTTATATAGCGCTTTTTACAATGCAGATTGTGTCAAAGCAGCTTTACATTGATAACTGGTATATAATTTTGGCTGCACAGCAGCTCTTAAAGAATAGTGTCAATGTCGGCAGATCAAAGCACTGTTGAATATCAAATGTCAAGTGTCCCCAACTAAGCAAGCCAAAGGCGACAGCGGCAAGGAACCCAAACTCCAACAGGTGACATCAGATGGCAAACAGGTGGCAAATAGACTTCTGTGTTAAAATGGAGAAAAAAAAAACCTTGGGAGAAACCAGGCTTAGTCGGGGGGCCAGTTCTCCTCTGGCGAACAGTGCTTTGTTACGATTCAGGTTGCTATCTTATGTCTGATAGGATCGCAACATTCAAAGTATTTATTCCAGTTCAGTCCAGTTGAGGATCGTATTCATCACTCTGCCCTTTAATAATGGAGTATAAGGAATAAGGAATCTCCGCCCTTTAATAATGGAGTATCCATTGCCGATTTCCACATTTTAGGTATAACATTACATGCCCTTGGAATTATAAGGTTCTATCTGCATTCTGAGTAGTTTTGAGATATTGAGCTTCAAAGTTTTTGCATTCCATTCGACTGTGTTCTAAATAAAAAGTCCCAAAATGTACAAAACATTAAAAAAAAATCACATAATGTAAATAAGTTGTCATAGAATAAGAATATGTGAATAACTCAATTTTGACAAAAATGTAAGATAGAATTTTATAATTCCAAGGGGACGATTAGAGGTAAGGCTTAAGTTAAATATAGAGGCAATAAGCTCTGCTACAAAATCAGCTGCCAATAGGAAATAAGGCTCAATTCCTGATGATTTTATAATATCTAATTTCTCTATAGCTTTAAGAACCTGTGCAGTGGTAATGGGTGAAAATTTAAATGGATGTGAAGGACAGTATTGAGCAAGCTCAACAGTTTCCGTAGAGGTATAGACACCCAGATTAGTTAACTCAGAGGTTGAGCCAACTAAAATAAAATAATTATTAAAAGTATCTGCAATAACTTCTCTGCCCTTAACTACAGTATGATTAACATTTAAATGATCTGGAAAAATAAATGACAAACTTGATGATGAAGTAGATTTGACTAATTAATTGCCACATCATGTAATTAATTAGATTAAAAGTTTTAATCGCTTGACAGCCCTACTTATTTTATTTACTTGCCGTTGTTTTTTTTTGTTTGTTTTTTTTTCAAATTTGCCTAGGTGGTTAATAACACTTTTTTTTCTGTGGTGTGACAAACTCAGAACATATGTAAATATTGCTTTACACAGACTTTTACCAGGTTTATAAAGTTTTTCTTTGGTTATGCAAGAATTTAGGGAACATTCCATTTTATAATTTTGCAAACAGTATGGGAACGTTATTTTTTAATGTTCTCTGAACACTCTGAAACAAGTAGTAATATTTAAAAAACATTAGACAGACATGCAACTAAAATGTTTCAGAAATGTTTAAATAATATTTTTGTGCTAAAGTTGAGAGCATTATTAAAGACCAGATAATTCTGAACAGACATTCTATTAACAGATTTGGAAGAACATTCGATCATAACTTTGAAATAATTCTGTATTGTAAAAAGTGCTATAGAAATAAACTTGATTTGAATCTACATATTATGTTTGCAGAATGTGACAAATGAATGTTTTACATTCACAGCCATTTTACACCAAATGTTCAATGTCTTATTTTGGATGAAAATTGCAGTTTCAACTGCCCGGCGTTCAGTGCCACAGATGTCAGGAAAACATCTGGCTTTCTGGTGCTGAAATGGATTCTGAAGCAGGAGACTAGCAAACGTTTTCAGTCGATTTCCGCCACCTCATTTGTCAGGAGGGACATTCGTCAACAGCCATATTGATTTAGCAATGTGCTGCAGATTGGGTAGAGGTTCGCCTCCGTAAATCAGGTCGCAAATCAAGACGGCTGGTACAATCTGTCGAACTGAAGAGCAGTTTCCTCGTTCAGAGCCAGAGGTCAAACATTAGACAGCGCTGCAACTTCAGAGATCCAGATTCCAGTCCATTTGAAAAGCACAAGAAATAGGAACACCTCGACAAGATTGTCAAATATTAATAACTAGGGCTGCGTTTCTCAGCATTGTGAGCTAAGTTGATCATAGAGACCACTGGTGCCAATGGTTCTATACGATCTACTTAAGCCTACGATGCTTTTGTGAAACACAGCCCAAAGCTTTTAAAATTTAGCTTTGTAAAAATAAGAAAAAATAAAAAAACTGAAAGAGGAATCTCCAGGGAATTTTTTTCTTTTAAAATATTCTAATTATATTATGAATATTTTAATTATTTTCTGGTGTGTAACACAAATAGATCCCAGTGACCTTCAGAAGTGAGGGAAGCTTACGCAAATGTGCATAATTATATTTTAGCGCTGTCAGAATTCAAAGCACATCTGCACTTTATCTGACAGACTTTGAGCTTACACACACAGATCATCAAATGCACTGCATTGTACACTAGCATCATGTCTTCTGCTAATGCTGAGGGCATCAGCTTTTAACATACTCTACCAGTCAAAAGTTTGGAAACATTACTATTTTTAATGTTTTTGAAGGAAGTCTCTTATGCTCATTAATTCTGCATTTATTTCATAATAAATACAGAAAAAACAATAATATTGTGAAATAAAATATCTGGATTAAATTGTCTGAAAATACTGCTCAAAAAGGGCAGATGTATCGATACTCGAAACCACACAACAATGCAGTGATTAGCTGGCGTCAAGACGGCAACATAGTGACATCATATAATTAAAAAGACACCTGATGAACAACTTTTTCTGAAAACATTCTGGACCTTTATAAGAAAACAGCCAAGCAACCAAAACAACATAAAAGTTATAATAGATAAATGAAATGTGCAGTTTTTTTTTTTTTTTTTTTTTTTTTACATGATTCCCAAATAAGGTTATATTCACGATTTCTAGAAGCCTAGGCTAGTACAGGCTTTACATTTTTATTTAAATTTTGTAATTAGCAATTCATTTAATTTTACCTTTGAAGAAGATTTGTTATGTGACAGCATTAATTAAAGCTCCTGAAAGGTAACTTTAACAGATCAAGTCATCTGCATCTCCTGCGCTGCATCAAGCCACTCCCATAAATGCTGTTGCGGTTCAAATTAATGCACGCACAGCATAGACTGTACATCATGTGTGTAAGATTTCAGTAAAATTATTAGGTAATTATTCCCTCGCGAATTAATCTCTGAACGAGTAAAACTGGCAGTCTATGTTATGATAGACTACACAACATTATAATATTATTTGTAAATTTATTTTTATATCATTATTATTGTCCCTGGTTCACATTAGGGTACACTTGTAAGAAAGTAGCAAAGGCTGGGACAGACTTTAAGCATCACCTCCGCTTAAAAAGATGCCTTCTAATCCCTTCTTGTTCCCGAGTTTACAGACCTGTTGCTATGACAGCAAGTCCAGGATGAGTGTCGAAGAACCGAACAATCCAAAATCATGCCAAATCTCTATCAGTCAAATCTAGCTAACTGAGTTAGCAACGTACGGAGAACTGACCCCTGGGGTCCGTTCTTCGTACCTCGCTTAATACATCTAAGATGATTTGACAGATGCTAGATCTTTTAATCGTGATAACTGAACTCTGGCTAATTTGGTTCTTCAAACGAATTTGCGGACTGGATTAAAATATCTGGATTAAATTATATACGATTACTGCGCGTTCATGTGTTCCTTGAAAAGGGCAGATGAATCGATACTCGAAACCACGATCAGCAATGCAGCGATTGGCTGGCATCAAGATGGAAACGTAGTGACATAAAAATTAAAAAAGGCACCTGACAAAAAACTTTTTCTGCACCTTTTATAAGAAAACAGCCAAGCAAAAAAAAAAAAAAAAAGAACGTACAAGTTATAATAGATAAATTAAATGTGCACTGTTTTTTACATGACTCCCATTATTTAGGCTATATTCACAATTTCCTATTTGTGCAGGCTTTACATTTTTGTTTCAGTGTTGTAATTAGCAATTCATTTAATTTTAAATTTAAAGCAGATTGTTACGTGACAGCATTAATTAAAGTTTCTTAAGGGTTAAGTTATCTGCATGCATCAAGCCACTCCCATAATAGTGTCACCATTCAAATTAATGCATGCATGGCATAGACTAACTGTAGCCTACATCATGTGTGTAAGACTCCAATAAAATTATTAGGTAATTATTTCCTCACAAATAAATCTCTTAAAACTGGTAAAACTGGCGGTGTCTATATTATGATAGACTACACAACATTATAATATTATTTGCAAATTTATTTTTAAATCATTATTATTGTCCCTGGTTCACATTAGGGTACGTTTGTAAGAAAGTAGCAGTGGCTGGGACAGATTTTAAGTATCACCTCCACTTAGAAAGATGCAATCTAATCCTGTTTACATGAATCACATTATGAAATAAATGTTTTTCTCCAAAACACGTTGGCCACAATTATTGGCCCCCTTTTATTCAATACTTTTTGCAACCTCCTTTTGCCAAGATAACAGCAGATAAGAGTCTTCACTTATAATGCCTGATGATTTTGGAGAACACCTGACAAGAGATCAGAGACCATTCCTTCATGCAGAATCTCTCCAGATCCTTCAGATTCCCAGCTCCATGTTGGTGCTTCTTCTCTTCAGTTCACTCTACTCATTTTCTTGAGGGTTCAGTTCAGGGGACGGGGACTGGGATGGGCCATGGCAGAAGCTTCATTTTGTGCTCAGTGACACATTTTTGTGTTGGTTTTGATGTTTGTTTTGGATCATTGTCCTGATGGAAGATCCAACCACGGCCCATTATTGGATTTCTAGCAGAAGCGGTCAGGTTTTGATTTTTTATCTCTTGGTATTTGATAGAATCCACAATACCATGTATCTGAACAAGATGTCCAGCAGAAAAATAGGCCCACAACATTAAAAGTCCAGCAGTATATTTAACCGTGGACATGGGGTACTTTTTATCCATGTGTGCACCAAACCCATCTGGTGGGTTTGCAGCCAAAAAGTTCTTTTTTTAGTTTCATCTGACCATAGAAGCCAGTCCTGTTTGAAGTTCCAGTCTTGTCTGACAACTGAATATGCTGGAGATTGTTTCTGGAGAGCAGAGGATTTTTCTTGAAACCCTCCCGAACAACTTGTGGGGATGTAGATGCTATTTGATTTTTTTTTTAGGCTTTCTGAGACTCAAGACTCAACTAATCTCTGCAATTCTCCAGCTGTGATAATTGGAGAGTCTTTGGCCACTCAACCTTTCCTCCTCACCACGCATTAGGACGATTTAGACACACGTCCTCTTCCAGGCTTTGATTGGAACTTCTTAATTATTGCCCTGATAGTGGAAATGGGGATTTTCAATGCTTTAGCTATTTTCTTACAGCCACTTTCTATTTTGTGAAGTTCAACAATCTTTTACTGGACATCAGAACTATATTCTTTGGTTTTACTCGTTGTGATGAATGATTAAGGGAATTTGGCCTTTGTGTTTCCTCATGTTTATACTCCAGTGGAACAGGAAGTCATGGCTGGACAATTTCATGTTCATGATCACCCTGATGTGCTAAAAAAATTTAAATATGAATGGGAATATACTTCAGAGATATTTTATACATAAAAAATTCTAGGGGTGCCAATAATTGTGGCCAATGTGTTTTGGAGAAAAACATTTATTTCATAATGTGATTTTATTCTTTTCCTTCAATGAAAGGTTAGATTTTTGCTAATTTTATGAATTAAAGATCAAAAGGATAAACAATGCAGATTTATTTTTATAGAAATCTTTGATCATATTTACCAAAGGTGCCAATAATTCTGACCACAACTGTACTCTACAGAAATGAATACAAAGTCTATTTAAATTTTAAGTTGTAGATTAGATTATTTTAATTATTGTAATATCAAACAAAGTTATTACAGCACTGATCTTGATTTATGTGCATTTGTTCCAGAGCTTTTGTGGTGGAGCAGGGCCTGCAAGGTCATGGTGGCATTTGTGAAAATAAAAAGGAACAAAAATATAAAGTAAGATCATTTTGTTACTTCTAATACAGAAATCAAATGACAATGTGCTGTTAAAATGACATCTTTTGTATTATGTTTGTGCATTTTTGTAGAATCTGAAATGTCTGCAGACTGTTGTGAGCACTGAGGATGGAGAGCCCACAGCATCATTCTGGAAATTGTACAGTGCCATAAATGAGACCCTCCATCACTCCACCTGCCCTTATTGCCTCATCTGGCCCGGATGTTGCTGTGGTCTCTTCATCCTCAGTGAACCCAGAGCCAGCCAGACATCTAGAAAAAGACCAAAAAACATTGAGGATGTGATTTTGGTCATGTTTGTTCTGCTGGTTTCTGTTCATACAATAGAGCCTGACTTTCATAAGCTTCAAAAGCATCATCAAATAATGTTTCTGTAATGAAGTAATGAAGCTTCTGGATGTCAGGCTCCATTGCCTGATATTGTATGAACAGAAATCAGCAGGACAAACAAAGTTCAGTGGTTTAGCCCACTACACCACAAAAACATTAAAGCTACAACAAAAATTAGCATGTAATTGTGAAAATATGAAATGAAATATGGCAAGAAATAGAATGCTAAAATGAACTGTAAAATGTTTTACAGGTAGTCATGCTTATGGAGAGCATGCACACAAATGTTTGGAGCAGACACAGCGGCAGCCAGATTGTCCCACACATCTTCTTCCACACTTGCTTGTGGTTGTTGGGTTCAGGGAGGCCAACGATATGGTCTTCCTCATCCTCTGGCTCAACGATGTCCCCATTGAGAAGAGCAGCAATGAGGGACATGATGGATGTCAAAGACGGGCATGGTGGTCAGTGCTTCATCAAAATAAAGCTGCAGAATTGGCACTGCTGTGTTAAGATGGCAGTAGGATGTGGATTTCACCACCTGTATATATGTGATTGTTAGAACAATGCTTTGTTTCATTTGTTGTTGACTTGTATATGTATTGTGATGGTTACTTTTATTCATTCTTTTACTCATTTATTAATGTTTCTTATTGTTCTCAGTAAATAAAATATAATTTTATTAATTCATGCATTAATTTGCTTGACTGAAAATTGAGATGTATTCACACTGTCTGCATTTGTGTAGTGTGTATTCATGCATAGCTATGTCATATGACAAAACAAATTGCATTTTGCTTGTTTTACTAAAACATCATTTTCAGTAAAAATAAATAAATAAATAAATTAAGTATTGGTCAGCATTTATCATTATTATTGTGCGTAAGTGTTGGGGTGGGCTAGCAATGCAGATTCATTCTGGGGTAATCTTAATTTTTAAGTAGTAATACTTACGTTTGTAGAGAATAAAAATCAACAGTGTTCTTCAAAGGCGAGATCTTCGAGCAGCTGCCTGACGTCTCCTTTGTGCAGATGTTGCAAACGCTGAGAAAAACTGTACTAGGTAGGGTTATAGAATTACTGGTGCTGTGAGGTGTTAGTGCACCGGCTCATATCTTTTTTTTTTTTTTTTTTTTTTTTTGCAGAACTGCCTTCTCAAACTTTAACTGCAGCAGTGTTTATTCCTGCTTTGTAAATGCATTTAATTTTGATCTCTTAATCTTCGGAAGAGACATGAATTGCACGGCTCTCTCGCGAGAAGTGAATCAAACTGACATTCTCCTTGTTCCGTGTGATTGGCTGTTTGCCGCACGTGTCACACTTTCAGGTGCACACGCTTTGCAAACTCTGGATTAAACCTGAGTTGACAGAGAAAGTTTATACCAAGCGTTGTGCAACAGTTGATCCTGATCTAAACCAGGTTGGATTTATCTGTATTTGTCAACTCCACCCTGAAACTCAGAGTTTGTTCAACTAGCTTCATGCAACAGGCCACAGGAGTAATGATGAAAATTCAGCTTTGATCACAGGAATAAATTACATTTTGAAATATACAATAAAATCCAGTTACTTTAAATTGCAATAATATTTCATAGTATTACTGTTTTTACTTTTATTTGATCAAATAAATACATCCTTGGTGAGATTAAGAGACTACTTTCAAAGCATTCAAAAAACCTTAATGTTTACAAACTTTTGACCGGTACTGTACATGCAATGAAGATAATCAATGTAAGGATAGCCTGAACCAAATTTGTGTGGCTATTATTATGTTAAAATGAAAATGAAAAGAGACAGATTGGTGTTTTATAACAAGTTTTGTATGACATGTTGCTGCCGGTTATAGATACAGAGATAACCGGAGTAGCCAGAGCGAGCCAAGTGATGTTATCAAGATTGCTGCAGTTGCATTTTTGCATACTGAGAAACGCCCAACTCACCTGTTCACCACTCATTTTCGTCAGCTGTAAACTCCTTGTAAACTAATTTTCTATACGTGAATATTTTGTTTTATATATAACTATATATGTCTTGAAATGTGTTTTGATGTATGTTTCTGTCTTTTATTCCATTGTATTTTATTTGTATGTTCTTGTAAAGCGCTTTGAGATGTAACTTTTAAAGGCGCTATAAAATAAAGTTTATTATTATTATTATTATTATAAACGTATGTTTTGGGGCTTCTCTCAGGAGACTAGTGTAAATTGACTCATAGCAAAGCGCCATCTGATGTTTTGGAAGAGGAAGTTGTTCAGCTCATAAAAAGGCAAGTGTCTTGCAACCTTTGAAGTATTTGTTCAAAGGTTACATGCCATTTGTAGGATGGTTTGTATTTATTTGTGAAATATGATGTAGGATCATTTATTTATATTTGTAAAACACAATACATATATTTGTTACTCATCTGCTTTTTCACTCAAACTGACCTTTGTATTTGCACATCACTTTTTGTTTGTTTGCGAGTCATGTTTTCCTTTGCAAAGTAGATTGTGTTTGTTTGCAAAATGCTGGATTTGTTTAATTATGGCACAATATTAACGCCATAGGACCGAGGTGCTCTAAGAGCCTGTACACACAGAGGCGCTGTAATTTTGTATCGTATTGGTGTTTTGTCCAGATGGATCCAGCATTTTGGGAGCCTGAAACCGCTATTTTTTTAAACCGGGTCCCAGAGTGGATAAATCTGAAAACAACACCCTTGCGTTTTCGTGTGTACAGCCAATCCTTATATTTTGTGAAACGATGATGTCATCACCCCACGTCTTGTCCCTAGTCACACACCGCTACCTCACTACCAGCAACAACAACAACGGCAAACTACATGCTTGTGTTCATGCTGCAGAAGCTACTGAGCCTATTAGCTTTACTAAAGTAAAGCTTTATTACTAGGCTTTACTAAAGTTTGTTTACAGCGTGCAAGGTGTATGGGAAGCTCCAAGTCTTCTTCTCTGTTTTTAGTGTATCTCTATGGCAGAATTACAGTGCCATATACTAGTCTGGCATGTATACTACATCGTTTTAAGGCGGTTTCAGTGGTTTCGAGTGTATGCAGATATTTCTTGAGATGACGCCGTGTTTACAGATTTTTTTTTTTTTTTAGAACGAGAGAAAAAAAGATTGGATAGGGAAAGCTCTGGCTTCGTGTGGATGTGGCCTAAGATTCTTTGTTTTTATTTATTAAACAGTCAATGAGAGTGAGCAGGTCAAAACAATAAAACAACATTTATCATGTTCAACAATAAAGTGTCTGAATCCACACGCACACACACATACACACAGAGAGAGAGAGAGAGAGAGATCAGTGATCCAGTCTGAAGTGTTCTTATTGATCCAGGGAAACGATGATGGATTTGGTCTGAGATCGAGTCTGATTTGGTTACAGCAGCATTTACAGATGCTTCTTTTGACCTTAAGAAAAGAAACATACTGATGATTACTGTCTCTCTGCTTACTGTCTATCTGTTCCAAATAAATAAAGATTGTTTAATAAAATTGCATATATCAGGGTCACACATTATCCAGGTTTTCATGCCAAAAAAAGTTTTTTTTTAATTCTCTTTTATTAGTGAAGTAAATTGACGTGTGGCCAAGTATGGTCACCCATAACCAGAATTTGTGCTCTGCATTTCACCCATCGAAGTGCGCACATGGACACGCGCACGCACATTTACACACACCCTGGAGCAGTGGGCTGGCAATTGGGGGTTAGGTGCCTTGCTCAAGGGCACCTCAGTTGTGGGTAATGAGAGTGGAAGAGAGCACTGTTCATTCACTCCCTAGACTCGAACCTGCGTCCTTCGGGTAAGGCCACAACTGCCCTTGTTATTAAGTTTTTTTGTTTTTAAGATCCTCTAATTGAAGAATCACCTACTGTATACATTTGTTGATGTTTTTGAATACACTATAGACAAAAAATGCCCCATTGTAAGTAAATGATTATATGTTTGTGTAATCAGATATTCTCACTCAGTATGCGTGAATCTCTGTGTCGTGTTAACAGCGTCTCTCGTCTATATTAAACACATTACATTCAGAAATCATATTCTGTGCAGCGTGGGAGCTTCACTAAAGAGTCGTCTGTTCATGAAGGGTTTTCTCTTGAGCATTCAGATAGACAGACAGACATACACACACACACACTGTTGGGTTTTCATGTTTAATGGGGACTTAACTGTATATTCTATCCTCTAACCCTATCTAAACACAACCCTCACAGGAAACTTTCTGCAAAAAAAAAAAAAAAAAAAAATCTGAATTTACTATTAATGTAGGGAATGCCTGAACCACACACAGAGAGAGAGACAGCTGAAGCTGCCAAATGATGCATGGTGAATTGCGTTCATGTTAAGCATGTGTAATCGTCTCCTTAGACAGTTAGACTTGAATGAGAAAAGTGAATGAATTAATCATGCAGGATGATTTCACCCAATGTCTAAGAAACTGTATTTTACAAAAAGAACCATAAAAGACTATTAATATTTGACAATAAGTATGTCCATTATGGCAAGTATGACAATTAAACACATTTCCCCTAAAATTTTATAATACAATTATTTGAGATAAAAAAGCAAACAAATAGTACCATTATGTGTAAATATTTAAATAATAAATCATTTTGTTTTTTGCTTTATAGTAGGTTTATTGTAGTAGTTGATGATTTGGATACCTCCAACAAAAACACATTCCATCAAGTAACATCCTTGTAGCTCACAGCAGGTCTGTCTTTAAAAGTTTATTGTTAAAAATGAATTTCCCTGTGGATTTCCAGAACTGACTGTTGCACTTGCGCTCTATTATTTTCTTGTTTTTGGTTGTACACTGACTGTATTATTATTTTTTTTTTAGGATTTTAAATGGTTATATAATGTCCTTCTTTCTTACACTCTACTGGTCGGCGCACACACATGCACACACACACATGGCCTTGCGTGATGTTGGTCATGTGAATGTGTGCGTGTACGCATGTGAAGGTTATCTGTAAAAAAGCGGCTGTCTTTCTTAGTTAGCCACGTTGTTTGTCTGAATGTCTCGCCGCTAGAGCGTCATAATGAAAGTTCGATATCGTCGTGTGCTGCGTCTCTATCACAGACTCTCCTGTCATGTACATTAAACTCCATATGAAGAAAAATGAGTCCAGAAAGACAGAGAGGAAACCAGAGCTTGCACTTTAAATGATTTTGTTTAGATCTGAAATGAAGGAATGTTCCATTAGAGGCTGAACTGCATCACGGGTATCTGCTTTCACAGTTATATAATGGGTAAATGTGGCATAATTTGGTGTCCTACTGTTAATCTTTGACCTGAAAGCAAGAAAATAATAACATTAACCCTCTGGCTACAAATCAGACACTGTACAGAAAAAAAGTGCACAGCAATGAAGGGGTGACACTCTAAAATATCAAGAGTGCAAAATAGACACACCCAACCCCCTCCCCCCACACACATATCACGACTATAACACAGAGCAGGTTTATACAAATGTGTGAAATAAAATCAATAATTCAGCCACAAAGCAGTAAAAAATGAACAGCAAGAAAGAGGTTACACACAAAAACATCAAGAGTACAAAACAGAAACACCCACTCAAACACACATTCACAGACACACACACACAACACACCATTATACACACACAAATGAACCAGTTTGGCTGTAACAATATGGTAAAATTGAGCCAAAACTCAAATAAGAGGTTAAAATCAGATCAGACCCAGATCTATTAAGCTGTAATAAAACATACCTGTTCATTTTTGTTATATTTTTATTGACTTTTGATGTTATGTGTGACAAAATGCCCTCCTCTCTGTTCAGGTTTGACTATAGTAAAATTAATGCAAAAACTGACACTTCAAATCAACATTTCAAACCAAAAAAAATCTAAACCTTGACAAAAAGTAGCCTTTGAGAATGTCTAAGTATAAATCCAAATGCAAAACTTAATAAAAAATAAGTATTTGTGTCTAAAAACTACTAGATAATTTATAAGCCACTTTATATAGAACTATATAGGAATCTAGTGGTTACACCATGGCATTGCATAAGTTTTTCTTTTTTTACTACCAACAAATGGCACTAATCTAACTTCAAAAAATTGGATTTTAAATAGCTAATAAAAATTGTATAAATATTGCATAGTATCATACAATATCCTCAACATTTTATATAATAATTGAAAAATATTATTGAACAAAAATATATTACATTGGTTTTCCTGAAAAACAAAAAAGTTACTTTTAAAGGCTTCGGTCATTTTTGACCGTAAAGAAGGCAAGTGTGACTCCTAAACGAAGAGGGCCAGAGGGTTAATGAAGCTCGCATTTATCCATGTCCATGTATAGTGCACTGAAATGTCTTTGAAATCACTTCTACGTATACAATGATAGGAAATTAATGATCAAGGAGGTTGTGACCAGAGCAGTAGAAAAACTGAATACTGAATTGCCAGCTGAAAAACATGAGACTCGTCAGAAAAGTAATTTAGACAAGCGTTTTCTGCCTTCACGGTCACAACCTCAGCATCGGGGATTACCGAGGTGTCAAGGTCGTAGAAAAGACTGGTTCAATATAGAGTGTTCAGCCCCGAAAACGTCTAACTATTCCAACATTATTGGGCTGAAATTATGGGGTGCTGCCACGGGTTGAAGAGACGCTTGCGGGCTATCCCTCACCTGAATCAGCATCGTCCCTTAAATCCCCGACGCTACCCATCAAGCCACTAAGAACTACATCCGAGCTGGTGTGTAAAGCTTATTCAGCAGCAGGTCAGGCCGCAGCATGCCTTCACACAATGTCGATCCTTCAAGCATATCAGGCCGACCTGCTGAGGGAAATTATGAGAGTGGGGAAGCTAGCTTTGATGTAATTCAAGAACTACGTCAAGCTACAGATTTATCTTTCCGGGCCACCAAGGAGACGGCCAAAACAATCGGCCGGTCTATGGCAGCCCTGGTGGCCATGGAGAAACATCTCTGGTTAAACCTTTCAGATATAAAGGATAGAGATAAGAACATCCTTCTGGACGCGCCGCTGTCTCCTCAGGGCCTGTTCGGTCGTAAAGAGGTTTCAGGAGAGCAGCGGCGTTCCAGAGATTTCTTCCCCGCCGTTCTCATCCCCCCGAGGCTGCTGGGACGGGAGCAGCCTCGGCCGTCTGTCAGCTCCTCACACCAAGCGCAACAAAAACAAAGTGTTGCCACTCGTGCTCCCCCGCAGAAAGCTTGGGGACAGGGTCGGTCGGCACAACCAAAGCCTTCAAGGGATAAGACAGATCTGAGGACTGTTATTATCGCCAAGAAGGTTTCGAAGAGGTCCTGACGCCAGAAGAGCCAGACCTCTGAGGACTACATGGTATATCACACTACACCTCTTTGGTGCCCTCAGGGGGCCGTTCTGCCAACCCCGCCACTTTGTGTGCTTCGGGGAACATTTGATTTGGTTGTTCCCTGCCGGTTCGCCGCTTCAGGGCACCGAATTAAATGCTCAAATAACACCAGAGGACAGTCTCGAGAGACTGGTTCCCTTAGTAAATTTTCTGGTAGAATGGAAACTTCTACCAAATATTTCTCAATGTGTACTGCATATAATAGAAAAGGGTTACAGAATTCAGTTTGGGTCTCGCCCGCCCAAGTTCAACGGGTTCCTCCCCACGGTGGTGGACCCCGAGCAGTCTTTGGTATTGGAACAGGAGGTTTTGACTCTCTTGCTCAATCCGTGCAATCTGTGCAAGCTGGCCCATCAGATCCTCCTATGGGCCCGAGGGAAGCTTCTCTCTCTGAGAGCATCTTACATCCCAGGGCAGCAGAATGTGGGGGCAGACATCCTGTTGAGGCAGGGGCCAAGGCCCGGGGAATGGAGACTTCACCCCGAAGTGGTGGAGCTCCTATGGAAGAATTTCGGCAGAGCAGAAGTCGACCTATTTGCATCAAAGGTCTGGACGCTATGATATAGACGTGGCCGAGGCTCTCGCTCCCGGGAGTGTTCACTGAGACAAGGTCCGTGTCATATTAGTAGCCCCTTTCTGGCCAACCCGAGTTTGGTTCTCAGACCTAGTGTCTCTCCTCGACGGCTCTCCTCTGGAGATTCCTGTCAGACAGGACCTCCTGTCTCAAGCGGGTGGCTCGATACTTCACCCCCACCCGGAGTTGTGGAAACTGTGGGCCTAGCCTCTGAGGGGGCTAGGTTCATAGAATCCGGTCTCTCAACTGAGGTTGTGGAGACCATACTCCAGTCCAGAGCTCCCTCTACGAGGAAATTGTATGCAACTATATGGAAATTGTTCTCTTCTTGACATCAGTCAGACCCTGTCCATTGTCCTGTCAGCTCTGTGCTAGAATTTCTGCAGGATAGGTTCTCTGATGGATTATCTCCTTCCACTTTGAAAGTTTATGTGGTGGCTATATCTGCTTACCACACTCCAATAGATGGCTCATCTGTGGGGAGAGATCCTTTAGTGATACGTTTTCTTCGTGGTACTCTGAGGCTGAGGCCTTCACAGCGTGTAAGGACTTCGGCCTGGGAGTTGGCGGTTGTTTTGGAAGGATTATCATCTGCTCCCTTTGAACCTCTGGAAGAGGTTTCAGAAATATTTCTTAAGCTAAAGACTATCTTCTTGCTGGCTATATCATCTCTCAAAAGGATTGGAGATCCTTAAGCACTGTCAGTTGCCCCTTCATGTCTGGAATTTGCACCTGGAATGGTGAAGGCTTTTCTTCATCCTAGACCTGGTTATATACCTAAGGTCCCCACCAATGTCCCAGGGCCTATTGTGCTGCAGGCCTTTTGTCCTCCTCCTTTTTCTATTCCAGATCAGGAAAAACTTAATCTGTTAAGGGAACATTAAATTTTATCATTATTCAAACATCATGGGAATGTTACTTTTGAATGTTCTCTGAACATTCTGAAACAAGTAGTAAGATTTAAAAAAAAAAATGTTAGAGAAACATTCAACTAAAATATTTAAGAAAAATGTTTCATGAATGATTTACACTATATTGCCAAAAGTTTTGGAACACCAGCCTTTACGTACACATGAACTTTATTGACATCCTATTCTTAATCCATTGGGTTTAATATGGAGTTGTCCCACCCTTTGCAGCTATAACAGCTTCAACTCTTCTGGGAAGGCTTTCCACAAGGTTTAGGAGTGTGTTTATGGGAATTTTTTACCATTCTTCTAGAAGCGCATTTGTGAGGTCAGGCAGTGAAGTTGTATGAGAAGGCCTGGCTCGCAGTCTCCACTCTAATTCATCCCAAATGTGTTCTATCGGGTTGAGGTCAGGACTCTGTGCAGGCCAGTCAAGTTCCTCCACACCAAACTCGCTCATCCATGTCTTTATGGACCTTGCTTTGTGCACTGGTGTGCAGTCATGTTGGAACAGGAAGGGACCATCCCCAAACTGTTCCCACAAAGTTGGGAGCATGAAATTGTTCAAAATGTCTTGGTATGCTGAAGCATTAAGAGTTCCTTTCACTGGAACTAAGTAAGGAATCATGATACCACTAACAGTTGACCGTGGAATATTTATTAGTGAGGAAATTTCACGAATGGACTTACTGCACAGGTGGCAGCCTATCACGTTACCATGCTTGAATCCTGAGAGCGACCCATTCTTTCACAAATGTTTGTAGAAGCAGTCTGCATGCCTAGGTGCTTGATTTTCTACACCTGTGGCCATGGAAGTGATTGGAACAACTGAATTCAATGATTTGGAGGGGTGTCCCAATACTTTTGGCAATATAGTGTATAAATAACATTTTTGCTATCATTCCGAGAACATTATTAAGACCAGATAACATTGAACAAACATTTAGCTTGGACACCATGATAAAACATGGTAAAACAATATGATAAAAAAATGTGTGTGTGTGTGTACGTGAGTGTGGTTCAAGTACCCTACATTATAGGGACAAAATGTCCCCACTAAGATAGCAATATCCTTGTACTTGGTCCTTATGTGGAAAGCAGCTTATAAATCATAAAGAATTATGTTTTTTGAAAATGTAAAACTGTAAAAGGTTTTCTTTAATGGGTAGGATTAGGGGTAGAGGTAGGAGTATGGGATAGAATATACGGTTTGTGTAGTATAAAAATCATGTTTATGGAATGTCCCCATAAAACATGAAAACCCAACATTGTGCATGTTTGTGTGTGCGTGTGTGTGTGTGATGACTGCGTAAAGGTATATTAGTATCAGATTAAGTGCATGTCTCATCTCATCAGTAAAGGACAAAAACAAATTGACACTTTATAAACGTGTTGATGTAGTTCTGTCAGCAATTATCTGCTGTTGCGAGTGTGTTATAGCATGTTACATGTTTTTGAATGTGTGTATGTGTGTTGGTGTAGTTTCATCACTTTTCAACCTGAGTGAGTATCAAAGTCTCTCTCTCTCTCTCTCACACACACACACACATAGACTCTCTCTCTCTAGCTGGTGATCTGTAGAGATGGAGCTCTAGTCATTATCTCCTTTGAGCCAATGGTCTTACCGCAGGCTTTAACACACACACGCACACACACACATACCCGAACAGGGGGCTCTATCGGCTTTTGAACATCTGAAATAGGCCTACTTCATGCTTCTGAAGGAAACACTCAAAAATAGCAAATGAAACTCAGAGTTTGGGTTCATCTGAAGGCAGTCGCAGTGCTGCGGACTGTTTCTTGAGTTTGTATATTTGGTTATTTGGTTGTGTTCTGCAGTGCTGAATTGAATATGGTGCTTTATGGGTTAAATATCAAGGATGATGGTGGTTTAGGGATTAAAGATTAGGGCTGATATTGGTTCAGTGGTTAACTATGAGGAGGATGGATCAGAGTTTACTGGTTAAAAATCAGGGCGGATGGTGTTTTAGGGCTTAAAGATCATGGCTGATGGTGGTTCAAGGGTTAAAGATCAGGGGCCTCGTGTATAAAACTTTCCTTAGATTTCATCCAAAATGTGTGCAGAAGATTGTAGGTGTGTTCGACTTCATGCAGTGCTGCACAGACTAATCTGCGTCTGACTTGAAGAAGTGCATGCCAGTTAGAAATTTTGTCCGACTTGAGACAGCACCGATGCCTGTGACGTAAGGCCTCAAAGTACTGCGAAAGCAATTTGAGAGCAGTTGGCTGAGTCAGCCTGTGCAGCTTCTCAAAAGCAGCTGCACGAGCTCTGATGACGACATCATTCACGATTGGCCGGATTCACCGCATAACAACGATCACGTGTTTCGTGTTTATTCTCACACCTTCAGTTCCACTAATGCTCAAAAATCTGTATTTTTATGACAGTTAAAGCTCTTTTCATGTAATCACGATGTTATATTGTATCATGTTTATCAACATAAAACTGTTAAAAATCATACAGACCCCACTTCATTGGTATTTAAATAGCATAGGCTTATGTTGAACGTTATTGTTGTACGAACAAACGCTATATTAAGAAGTACATAAAATATTGAATGAAAATGTCTTTGAAACATCTTAATTCACTTCATCTGTGATAAAGTATGCAAACACAGCGTGAGCGTCATGGGAAGCAGAAAGTGTCCGACTTCACATCTCCGTTTTTTTAGCTCCTCTCCGACTGCAAGCGACAACTCTCGCCAATCAGTTACATCCATACGCAGCCGATATCGAACACACCTTGAGTGTAGATGCGTCTCCACCCTGTCTCCTCCCTAAAATAACCATATATGGAGCTTACAACACCCAGTTTTACTATGCATAACGACATCTGCATATCATCACCATATATTAATATTTCTATCCATGTGATACCACACTTAACGGTAAGCTACAAGACATTAGAAAAATATGAGATACAGACTATAAATGCCATTCATGCTGTCAGATTACATTACTAAAATCATTCAGTATTCTTGTCTTGTTTTAAAATAAATACTATATTAACTTATCTGTAAAAGCCATGAAATACTTTTCAGGGAAAGTTTTCAGAGAAGAGTTATTCTCATTCTTTTCCAATGGCCAAATAGTATTTTTTAATTGTTTTACACTAATCAAATAATGGCAGTTTTGCCTATAAGGTTAACATATATTTTATTATGTTTATACAGTATATTTTTAATGGAAATAGATAGGCCTACTTATTTTTTATTTATTTATTTATTTTTATTTTTTTGGAGTGTAAATTGTCTGACTCAGCGTTACTGATAATAAGAATAAATAAATAAATAAAAATCTTACTGTTTCCTTTAAATTCTAACCTTTCAAATACAACAGTATTTTTCATAATGTTAGGAAGATCACAGAAGGAGTTATCATTAGGCTACTGTCTTCCAGCACACAACATCAACAGCATACTTCCGTGCAGCAGTGATTGTACAGTATTGTCATCAGACCTATTTAAACTGACCAATGGTCCATTCTACTGCCAAATCCAGCAGTGTCTGCCATAATATCAGAATCAAGCGTGCATCATTGATTATTGTTCTCGCAAGAAATATTTTCTCAGAACAGAGTTCTGCAAATTAGTTTAAAGAGGAATCCAGGCTTATGGTGCTTTAACGATTAAAGTTCAGCGCTGATTGTAGTTTAGGGGTTAAAGACCATGGATGATTGTGATTTGGGGTTAAACATGAATGATGATGATGGTGGTTTAGGGTTAAACATCAAGGATGATGGTGGTTTAGGAGTTAAAAAAAAATAAGGCTGATGGTTGTTTGGTGGTTGGTGAGAAAAGATCATAGTTTACTGGTTAAAGATCAGGGCTGATGGTACTACGTTCATTTTCTTCAAAACATTAACATTCACACAAGATCAATCGCTACAGTTACATTTCTTTTTTGAAGAACATCTGCTATGAAAGAAACAAATGTCAAGGTAAAAGACGTGGAAAGGCCAGTGGAATCATACTAATTAACATTTAATGTTGAGTTCTTTTGATGTGAGACTACAAATTTGAATGTTTTTAAAATGCCATTTGAACAGTTGATCCATTTCTGTACATACCAAACACAAATCTGTGTGTGCTCGATGTGTCACAGATCAGAGAACAAGGATTAGGGATTCATTCAGTCCCTCTCTATCTCTCTCTCTTTCTCTCTCTCTCTCTCCTAATCTCACCTTCTTTCCTCGTTTCTCTTTCTCTCGCTCACATTCAGTCTTGCCCCCATTGTGAGGATGAGATGAGATGGTTAGACTGAATGGATTCCCATTTGGATTTAGCTGTTGAATGACAGACACACAAAGATTGAGGGAAGATCACTGTTCTGTCCTGAGAGTCAGATGTCATGTGGATGGGCCTGCAAACACAATCACACATTGAACGAGAATTGACTAAGGTCTGTAATACAGAAACATGTCCTTTATGTGTAAATACCCAGCTAATAAAAATATGTTCTAAGAAAGTTTTGCAATGTTCCCATTAAGTTTCTGAATATGCTCTGAAAAACGCCCATTTTTTAAAATGTTTTAAAAACGTCTTTTCTTGGTTATGCAAACATTAAGGGAACATGCCATTTTGCAAACATTATGGGATTGTTACTTTTTAATGTTTTCTGAACATTCTAAAACAAATAACATTTAAAAACATTAGACATACGTATAACTAAAATGTTTCAGAAAAAAATATTCCCTGAACGATGTATAGATAATGTTTTTGTGTTAATGTTTTGAGAACATTATTAGACCCTGATAACTTTGAACAAATATTCTATTAATGTTACTGGAAGAACATTTGTTTGTAACTTTCAGCGAACCTTGGCAGAATGTTCCCTGTTAGCTGGGTGAACATCTACGAAATCAAAATTACATTCAAAATGCACTTTATACACTGAATAAAATTATAAACGCAACACTTTTGTTTTTACCCCCATTTTTCATGATCTGAACTCAAAGATCTAAGACTTTTTCTATGTACACTAAAGGCCTATTTCTCTCAAATATTGTTCACAAATCTGTCTAAATCTGTGTTAGTGAGCACTTCTCCTTTGCCGAGATAATCCATTCACCTCACAGGTGTGGCATATCAAGATGCTGATTAGACAGCATGATTATTGCACAGGTGTGCCTTAGGCTGGCTACAATAAAAGACCACTCTAAAATGTTTTATCACACAGCATAATGCCACAGATGTCGCAAGTTTTGAGGGAACCTGACTGCAGTTCATCGTCGTAACCGACTTGAGTGGACAAATGCTCACATTCAATGGCGTCTGGCACTTTGGAGAGGTGTTCTCTTCACGGATGAATCCCGGTTTTCACTGTACAGGGCAGATGGCAGACAGCGTGTATGGCATCATGTGGGTGAGCGGTTTGCTGTTGTCAACATTGTGGATTGAGTGGCCCATGGTAGTGCTGGGGTTATGGTATGGGCAGGCGTATGTTATGGACAACAAACACAGGTGCATTTTATTGATGGCATTTTGAATGCACAGAGATACTGTGATGAGATCCTGAAGCCCATTGTTGTGCCATTCATCCACGACCATCACCTCATGTTGTAGCATGATAATGCACGGCCCCATGTTGCAAGGATCTGTACACAATTCCTGGAAGCTGAAAACATCCCAGTTCTTGCATGGCCAGCATACTCACCAGACATGTCACCCACTGAACATGTTTTGGATGCTGTGGATCGGCGTATATGATAACGTTTTCCAGTTCCTGCCAATATCCAGCAACTTCGGACAGCCATTGAAGAGGAGTGGACCAACATTCCACAGGCCACAATCAACAACCTGATCAACTCTATGCGAAGGAGATGTGTTGCACTGCGTAAGACAAACCACACCAGATACTGAGTGGTTTTGGATCCCCCTGGACCCCCCAATACAGTAAAACTACACATTTTACAGTGGCCTTTTATTGTGGCCAGCCTAAGGCATACCTGTGCAAAAATCATACTGTCTAATCAGCATCTTGATATGCCATAACTGTGAGGTGGATGGATTATCTCAGCAAAGGAGAAGTGCTCACTAACACAAATTTAGACAGATTTGTGAACAATATTTGAGAGAAATAGACCTTTTGTGTACATAGAAAAAGTCTTAGAACTTTGAGTTCAGCTCATAAAAAATGGGGGCAAAAATAAAAGTGTTGTGTTTATGATTTTGTTCAGTGTACATGCAATGACTTGAATACACCTCTAATATTATGAACACATGATCACAGTTTCATTAAAAACATGTTTCATTAACAAAGTTCTGGAGGTTATATATAAAAAAATATTTCTGGGGGGGCCATGCCCCCCTTTCTTTACAAAGACAGCTATAAATTTGTTTTTATAAGTTGGTATTTTATAAACTTGATAGTCTTGAAAGTTTGTTAACATGGGGAGGTGTACAACATTATAAAATAAATAAAATAATAAATAAATAAAAATAAAAGCCTCGTGTCATCCATTGCTGCACATGAATGAGGTAAGCTTTGTGTTTTACGTCATCTGCCGCGTGCACATGTTTACAAGACAGCAAACTCGGCGAATAAAACCAGCAAACTCGGGTTTGATTTGGGAATGCTGCAGCCATATATCTCTCTGTGTAATAACTAAAATTATGTTTATATATCATTTTCTGGCTAGTTTACTTTAGTTTTTTTATAATACACCATACTTTAATCCAAACTGAATAATTAAAAACAAGTTTAAATGGGTAAATCTTCTATAAATATTTTTGATTCTTAATTTTCTTTTCTGTCATACTCAAATTCTTGTTAAAACACATTAGACATGCTTATTTTGTGCATTTTGAACACCTTTTGTGTGAAATTAAATTTATTTTTGTCCATCAAAAGTGTGCTTTCACTTTAATTGAGCGTCAGCAGCGCAATAAAAATAGACTCGGCGCCGAAACCCCCACTTCACTGCTGCTCACGCGACGCCCCTGCTTGACGCTTACGCGCTGCTCCTGCTGCCGGTGTGAATGCATCCGTTGGTTAACATGCACGCCGAAAAAAATACGCGCTGCTCACGCTCACGCAGTGTGAAACCGGCGTTAAGGTACATACATTTTCATAAATGTGTGCTTTATGGAGATAAAAAAAAAAAAAAAAAAGCATTTGGAATGTATGACACTGTACATATAATGAATATTAATACATACAATATAGAACTTATATGTGATGCGATCTGGGAAAACCGGTCGGATGTCGCGATGGAACGTTTTCAGTAAAGTCAAAAAATAGGTCGAATGTACGGAGCCTCTAAAGGGCCCTTTGCAAAAATAAAAAAACTGACAGAGTTTCGCGTGCACACGAGTTACAATTTCCGGTTTGTGTATACTATAACCTATTTCATTTGTGCGTCACTGCCTATTAAGAAAGCGAGAGTATGGATGCACATGAACTAATAAAGCTGTATGTGCTCAAAATCTGGCTTTCTTAGACCAGTTCGTCTAGGATGAATCCAGCTAATTATTTGTTTTATTTTTTTTTTTAAACATGTGCCTTACTTTATATCTAATGTCTATGGCTCTGCTCGCAATAAGCGTTGTTAGAACTGAATGAAGAAAATAAGCCTTTCTCTGCCACTTGTAAGGATGCGTTAAATCCGACAAAGTGGTTTAATAAAGGGGCTTTTGATCTTGTGAAATACGAAATTTTAGTAGGCCTAAATTTTAGTTTGATCATTTTTACTGTACCCATGTTTTTTCATGAACCATTAAACATGGCATTATGACAATGCACACTGAGCCCATTTCCCAGCGCGATTTCTTGGATGCCACAGAGTTAAATTCGTTAAAATGGACATGAGTCCTTGAAATATGACGCACTGCCCTAACAAAAGTCACATTTTGAGCACTTTGTACTGTATCAGCCCTTTTTTTAACTTGGCAAAAAGAACAATGTCATTCATGTCGCGGTTTCCCGGCCGTCACAGAGAATGCTTTAAAGCAGACATAAGGCCGTGATATTAACTGCCCTACGAAAGTCACATTTCAGCAAAAAGATCGTTATTAATTCATACACATCCATACTCGCATTTTCTTTATAATTTTGAGCAAATAGATCGTTATTAATTCATGCCCTGCTGAAAAAAAAAAAAAAAAAAAAAAAAAAAAAAACAGCATATGCTGGTTAAGGTAGGTTTTGGAGCTGGTATGCTGGTTTGAGCTGGTTTATGCTGGTCAAGTGCTGGTCCTATGCTGGTCCATGCTAGTGCTTTCAGCAGGGTTCACATCCATACTCGCATTTTCTGCATAATTTTGAGCAAATAGATCTTTAATAATTCATGCGCGTCCATACTATCTTCTTCTTTATAATTTTAAGCAAATAGATCTTTATTAATTCATGCACATACTCGCATTTTCTGCATAATTTTGAGCAAATGATCTTTATTAATTCATGCGCGTCCATACTCTCTTTTTCTTTATAATTTTGAGCAAATAAATCTTTATTAATGTATGCACATCCATACTCGCATTTTCTGTATAATGTTGAGCAAGTAGATCTTTATTAATTCATCCATACTCAAATTTTCTTAATAATTTTGAGCAAATATATCTTTATTAATTCATCCATGCTCACATTTTCTTCATAATTTTGAGCATAGATCTTTATTAATTCATCCATACTCGCATTTTCTTTATAATTTTGAGCAAATAGATCTTTATTAGTTCATGTGCATGCATACTCTTGCTTTCTTCATAGGCAGTGACGCACAAATGAAATAGGTTTTAGTATAAGCAAACCGGAAATTGTAATGCGTGCGCACGCGAAACTTTTTTTTTTTTTTTTGCAAAGGTCCCTTAAGGAGCTCCTACAAATGTCATTTTTTTTTTTTTTTTTCGTCAAAATTGGGTTTTCATTAAATTATCATTCTATAACATCTTGTCTATCATCTCTGAAAATATCTTGGCAAAATTCGCCTAAGTCAAGTCAAGACTGTCTTTCTCTAACGTTACTGTTTAAGAACACACCCGGCGGAGTTAAAAAAAAAAAACTAAATAATTAAATAAAAAAAAAAACAGCCATAGCTTTCCCTCTCTTAACACTACAAAGACAGTTCACCTATCAAAATAAACCACATAACATGTAGAATGAAGGTCTATTAATGCAAATTTCCCGCCAGTCCTGTGTAAACTATGGCACGCAAAGATTTTTTTTTTTTTTTTTTTCTAATACAACGTTATCGTGAGAAGGCGAAGCACAAGAGAACAACGGAGCTATAATGAACATACATGTTCTAATTATGTGTTTATTAGAGGATGAATTCAAATCAAATACTGCCAAACTGCCCATACTACTTCTGAATAGGATGTCTACTTCGTAAAATGTATGAAAATATGGAAATATATGGTTCAGTTTACTCAAATAAATGGAGGCGCCCTTAAATGGTCAGATATGGAGCTTGGTTGTTATCTAGTGAAAAAGTTTGGTATTGCGCCCAAACAAAATCTTACTGAAAGCTCATTTTTGAAATATTTCAACCTAATTTAAATGTTGACATTTTTGGCTTTTATTTTCTTGCAGTTTAAGAGTAAAACATGCTTTGTAATATATTATTATAAAATATAAACAATTATATTTTTACATTTTCATAAACTTTAACTTTTTTTTATTTCACTTTCATAATTTATTTCACTTCTACAATAATCTGACAAGTGTCTTCTTTAAAACAAGACCAACCTTAGGTCTATATTCCAAAGCATTGTTGAATTACAACCGTAAAACTGTGTGTAATTTTCGTAAAGGTTGTTTTTAAAGGATTGCTTTGATCATGTTAGGTATTTATGCTTTTATTATTGCCTTATACAAAAAAATATATCATCTGACAATCTGTGGTATTAATATTCCTTATATGTCCAGTGTCATACATTCCAAATGCTTTTTTTCTCCATAAAGCACACATTTATGAAAACTGTATGTACCTTAATCCATGCTGTTGTAGTCTTCTACGAACAGTTCACATAGATACTCCAAACAGGCGCGCAAACAGGACACACGAGTAACCACATACAACGTAGTACTCAATCGTTTCTGGCGGTATGTCCATCAAAGGACGTCCTGTTGTTCTGTCCCTTACAAAAAGCCTGTTGGCCACTTCATTCAGGTTGGCGAAGACAACATTACTGATGCTGCTGTTCGTCAAGGCGACAAACTCATTTAATCTGTCCAAAAATGACTTCTGAGTAAGAGGAAATCTGTAGAGTATGAACTGTCGTCAACTTGCTGCGCGAGCATCATAAGTTCCTCCATAATTTCACAGTCCATATCCATAATACCTCCATTGTTCAAAGCATTCAGCATGACATTTCTTTCTTTCTTTCTTTCTTTCGTTTTTATCAGGTTTATAAACAAGTACACAAAAATATACAACCCTATTAACAACAAAGTCACAAAACAAAAAGTAAAATAAAGAACAAACAAAAAATAAACATACAAAAAAATATATAAAATATAACAGCGAGGCAAAAGGTCAGAGCATACTGTCAACTGTACATTATAGGAAAGAATGAATATTATAAGATGCACACAATGATATCGATTTTAAGGCTTTAACATTGCTGGAGGTAGATATTGTATCCAAGTAATACTTCAAATCTTTCAAAATATAATAAATGGGGCTTTACAGACAAAAATTTGGACTTATGTATAAAAAAAATAGCTAGTAAAATAATTTATTAGAAAATATTTGTCCTTTAGATTCTTATCAACATGATAAAAACCAAACAAAACATCCTTGTACAACAAAGAAAAATAGTCTAAGAGAGCATGTATCAGATTTTTTTCCAATTTTACCCTCTTAACAGTCGACTGCGAGTGACGTCACTTACTATACGAACACGCCCCATAGTGTAGTCCTACCTCTGACGCTGATTGACAAGTTTTAGTGTAAG
Source organism: Hypophthalmichthys molitrix (assembly GCA_037950675.1). Classification (NCBI taxonomy): domain Eukaryota; kingdom Metazoa; phylum Chordata; class Actinopteri; order Cypriniformes; family Xenocyprididae; genus Hypophthalmichthys; species Hypophthalmichthys molitrix. The sequence goes on along the minus strand of CM075498.1, from coordinate 37,730,527 downwards.
GCATCGGAAATTCAAATGCTAAATGAATTGCGATTGTTTTTTGAGTTTTGGCAGGCTACATACGCAACGCAAAGAAAACGAAAAAGCAGACGTGGTAATTGAGATTGCTATTTAAATATGACAGTGTCATAACTCGAAAGACAGGAAATACAGTTGCAAATGGACTTTGCTTTTCCATTTGAAATTTGGCAGCCACTGTGCGTTCACGACAGCGAAAACGCAAAAGGTAATGCAAGATTTGCAACTGTGTTTGGATTATGTCACAGTTTATGCGTCCACATATTGAAAACGCAATTGCAAATACAATTTGCAATTTCTTTTGAAGATTGTCCGGAATATCCTTCCATAATATGGCCTTCCGTAAAATACAACTACTACTTAAATAGATTTGTAGTGCACTGAAATAAAGTATACTGCCATAAAAATATACAGAGGAGTTTTATTAGTGTATTTGTTAAAAGTGTGCTTTGAATGCTTTCAAAATTAGTTCAATCTTAGTAGACATTTATGTAGTAATCCTAAATTTAAATGAAATTCATTTTTATTACAAATATATTACTAATGTACTACTTGCGTTACAGTTTGTAGTAGTAAACGAAGAGAGGTCATATCGATCACAAGTTCAATATGGATTACCGCAAGGCTCAGTACTAGGACCGTTGCTTTTCACTCTGTATATGCTACCCTTGGAAGATATCATTAGGAAGCATGGCGTTAGTTTTCACTGTTACACTGATGACACTCAGCTCTATATTTCTTCGCGCTCTGACGAAACTTACCAATTCACAAAATTAACAGAATGCATAGCTGATATAAAAAATTGGATGACCAGTAATTTCCTACTACTAAATTCAGAAAAAAACAGAGATTCAAATTTTTGGACCAAAAACTTCTTCACGTAATAACCTAGAATACTGTCTAACACTTGATGGCTGCTCTTTTAAGTCTTCGTCGTCAGTTAGGAACCTGGGTGTGCTCTTTGATACCAATCTTTCATTTGAAGGCCATGTTACTAGCATCTGTAAAACCGCATTCTTCCATATTAAAAATATATCTAAACTACGACATATGCTCTCAATGAAAAATGCAGAACAGTTAATTCATGCGTTCATGACCTCACGGTTAGATTACTGTAACGCTCTACTGGGTGGTTGTTCCGCTCGCTTGATAAATAAACTACAGCTCGTCCAAAATGCAGCAGCTAGAGTTCTTACTAGAACTAGGAAGTATGACCATATTAGCCCAGTTCTGTCAACACTGCATTGGCTTCCTGTTAAACATCGTATAGATTTTAAAATCTTGCTAATTACTTACAAAGCACTAAATGGTTTAGCTCCCCAGTACCTGAGTGAACTCTTAAAGCATTATAGTCCTTCACGTCTATTGCGATCTCAGAATTCAGGCCAGCTGATAATACTAGAGTATCAAAATCAACCGCAGGCGGTAGATCCTTCTCCTATTTGGCACCTAAACTCTGGAACAATCTTCCTAGCATTTTTCGGGAAGCAGACACACTCTGTCAGTTTAAATCTAGACTAAAAACACATCTCTTTAACCTGGCATACACATAACACATTATCAATTTATATTTTCAAATCCTTTAAAGGATTATTAGGCTGCATAAATTAGGTCAGCCGGAACCGGGAACACTTCCTATAACACCAGATGTACTCGTTACATCAGAAGAAGAATGGCATCTACGCTAATATTAGTCTTTCTGTTTATCCCGAGGTCTACCGTAGTCAACCAGATCCGGGCCGTATCCAGGTGAGACCGAGGACCGGCGCCTTGACACAACCACAACGACCAGCCCTGAAGTATCAGCAGAGATTGAGTCAACTAGACCATCCATTGTGAAGGCCTCATCGACACGACAACCAGTGCCACAGCTCCTCAACAAACTGTCCATACCGGTGTGATGAATACGATCCTCAAGTGGATTGAACTGGAGTAAATACTTACCCCCCGACTAAGCCTGGTTTCTCCCAAGGTTTTTTTTCTCCATTTTACCACAGAAGTCTATTTGCCACCTGTTTGCCATCTGATGTCACCTGTTGGAGTTTGGGTTCCTTGCCGCTGTCACCTTTGGCTTGCTTAGTTGGGGACACTTGACATTTGATATTCAACAGTGCTTTGATTTGCCTGCATTGACACTATTCTTTAAGAGCTGCTGTGCAGCCAAAATTATATACCAGTTATCAATGTAAAGCTGCTTTGACACAATCTGCATTGTCAAAAACGCTATATAAATAAAGGTGACTTGACTTGACTAGTTATAAGTACAATTTCCCAATTGAGGCACTTAACTACACTTAATATAAATGCACTAATTAGCACTAACACTTAAATTGTTTTTTAGTGCATTGAAATAAAGTATACTACCGCAAACATACAGATGAGTTTTATTAGTGTATTTCTTAAAACTGTGCTTTGAATGCTTTAAAATTAGTTCAGTCTTAGTAGACTTTCACATAGTAATCCTAAATTTTAATGACATTTATTTTATCACAAATATATTACTAATGTACTAGTTATAAGAACAATTTCCCAATTGTGGTACTTAACTACACTTAATATAAATGCACTAATTAGCACTAACACTTCAAATGATTTTAAGTGTAGTCAGATAAAGTAAACCAAATACAGTGTTTTATAAGTGCATTACTTAAAAGTGTGCTATGACTGCTTTACATAAAATTTTGCTGGATTTTTATATATACTGTCACTAAGTTCTATTTTAATGGATTTCCATGAAAAATACTGTACAGATGAATTAATTACAAGTAAACCCTATAGGTTCACTGTGCTTAAGTTACTATAAATGCACCAATAGCACATGTTTGGATTATGCATTCCTATAAAAAAGTACACTACCCCAAAATACATAAGCATGTTGCATAAAAGTGTGCTTTGCTTTTGCAGTACAACAGGACAATCTTGAATTATATATAAATTGTCCACATTTATTGTCATTAAAAAACAGACATGTCAAAGATTCACTCATTTCACATTTGACAGGAATCAAAAATAAATCAGTAAACACTGCACAGTCTGTGTCAGTTATTATTTAGGAAAGGTTTGACAACAATATCTTTTATAAATTCTGTGCTTTCCCAGGTGAAAAAAAGTGCAGTAAAATACACTTTATTTTAGTACACTTAGTACACTTCCATAATGTACTTAAAGTGCTCTATTTTCGTGCACTTATTTTGTACCTAATATACTAAAAATTCTTCTTTAGTATTTCTTAAGATAATCTTAAGAACATCTAAGGTGTACTCAACTGTTCTATTTTGAGACATCATGAATATGAACTAAAATGTACATTTTGTATATATTTATTACATATTAATCTTATATCATCACAAGTCTATTTTCTATGTCTGATGTATGAAAGATGGGTTCAAGTGTACTACAAGTGGTAACTAATTTTTTTATTTTTTTTTAATACAGAGATACTATGTTAAAAGCACATTTTAGTTAATATTCATTGTCTCTCAAAATAGCACAGTTGAGTACACTTAGATTACACTTAAGATTATCTCAAGAAGTACTAAAAAACTTTTAGTATATTAAGTACAAAATGAGTGCACGAAAATAGAGCATTTCAAGCACATTATGGAAGTGTACTAAGTGTACTAAAATAAAGTGTATTTTACTTTTTTTTTTTTTTTCCACCTGGGAATCAACATGTTATCAGCAATTAACACGTCTATCCTATCAGCATCCCCACATGCCAAGACTCCGCATTATGGAACAAAAATATTTTGTTCCATAATCTCTCTTATCCATGGAATGAGTTACAATCAGTGGTTACAACAGACTTCTAGTTCCCAGCATGCTTTGCTTCTGACTGTTAAAGGAGAGTAAATGTTAAAATTAAGTGCTATGTCATGTGTTTTGCCCAATATTGATATAGGGGGAGATCTGTTAGTGTTTAAAGTTGTATTATCTTGGCATTTAAAAGGTTTTCTGATATGTCTGAGTTTTTGGGGTTATCATTGTGCTGAAGAGTAGAGCCTGTGGTTAGGTTTATGATTGGCTGTACACCATTAAGACTATAATAACTTTATTTAAAAAGTAACGGTGGTGCACACTATAGCACAGTGATTGGTAGAAACTTTAGTACATGCAGGTGTGCTTTTGTTAACTAAGTTGAAAATATGAAACAATTAAAATGTAAATTATTATAAAATATAAGAAATGTGTTACATAATATATTTTACCATATATGCGTTTATACTGCATGAGTATCTGCAATATATTATGCATGCAGTACCATATCTGATCACATAAATCTATATATTATGAAGTATATTACTGAAAATAAAATTGCATACATTGATATATTAGTAAATATATTATCACATATTTTTCAATATATGAAAAGCGGAAATTCCTTATGTATTATTTAATATATTGTAATATATTTACGCAATATATTTTTATGTATATTTTCAAATATACTGTTACATTTACGCATTTGGCAGACGCTTTTACACTGTTAAATCATGTAATATGTTGATTATAAAGGGAACATTCATACATTCATATAAAGGGAAATATTATTTTCTTTCCTTAAGGGCTGTCGAGCCCCAAGCTCTCGTCTCGGGGAATGCCTCCCTTTTCCCACAAAGGAACGGGCCTTCCTCGCAAGCCATGCCGCAGATTCAGTCCCAGCTCACGCGCTCCACCCCGCCACCTCAACCCCACAATAGCACAGCTTAAATCCTTCTCGTTCTCTGTCCCTGGCTGAATTTGCATCGCTCTTGGTCGCTACACCGAAATGGTTTGATTCAGCATTTTCCCATAGAAAGCGCAAATTAAATGATTATTATGTTAGCTCGAGAAGCCAACATATTAGTATACTATTTAAACATATTATTATTATTATTGTATTTATTACCTCTTCTTCTGAGACTAAAGCTTTGATTGCTACTCATTAATTAGAGCATTAATGCTACAAGCACCAAACTCGACTCAGACTGTTCTGACTTGCATTGCTATATTCTGAAGGCTGTAATACTAATGCCATCAGTTGAAAATTGAAAAATAAATGCATGCTCTGACCACCCCAGTATCACTCAATCACGAGCACAGATTATGCCATCTGGATACCCAATATTGATTAGGGGAATACATGTTTTAAACAGTTTTCTGTACATGTGATTTGCCGTTCTAAATGTGCTGCTTCCTTGTTGCTCAAACACATACAAATAGTAACTCACACACCACGTACTAATTGCAGCAGGCCTTCCGCAAGTTTGGGCCACACCCCAGATTCCGCTGCTGCCACTGCTCACTCTCCTCTCTGCTCTGCCAGGCTATACACCGCAGCTTTCCCCAGCTCTGCGCCCCATTTCTCTATAGCAGCCAACTCCATTGACACATGCCGCCCCCTTAGCATGAGTATGGCTCCGCCAGTAGTGCAGTCTTAGCCATCACAGCCTTTTCCTTTCACCGTCTTTAACCCTCTTCCCTGTCCGTGGCCTGCAGCCATCCATCAGACCCTAGCATGAGGCTGCCTCCACTAGTGGTGCAAGGCCCAGACGCCCTATTTTCCGAGATGGTCCTCACTGCAGAACATGAGATCCAGGGGCCGTTGGATCTAGATCCAACTCCTCCCACTTTACTTATCCCTTAACCTACCTGTCTCCGCCCACTGGCTCTCGTGTGTTCTGCAGTGAGGGGCTACTGTATTTTCCTCTCCAGCTTCCCTCTATTTTTTCTACTCTCCTCATTCCTCCCCAGGCTCTGGCTTTTCTTCCTCCTAACACTCCTCCAAGCTAGATCTCCTTTTACTCTGTTCTCCGCAATGCCGATGCCGATCCCACCAAACGCTACAGTCTTGGAACCATCCCCTGTCACCAGCAACATCAGAGCACAGATCCTCACAGAAACTCAGGCTGCTGGCACCAGAGGCGGACCCAATCCCAAATCCAGTACCCCAGTATTTAGAGTTGATATTCCCATAAACCACCCATTGAAACATCTCCTTGACGCCTCTCTCAACTCCATTCTTCAAGCTGTCTCCCCTAGAACCCTCCAATCCTACTTAACTGCATGGAGATATTTTAAGTCTTTCCACTTCACATACAACCTGCCTTTTCACGATTTTTCTCTGTTCACCATTACCTGATTCATATCTCATGCCAGTTCCACCAAGGGTTCTTAAGCAGAATTAAATTTTTCCACAAACTTATTTTTGGTTCACTCTCCTCAGAAATAGCCAATTCACAGACATGTCTGCTCATCAAAGGCATCCAAAGAACTCACCAAATGCATCTCCACCCTCCGCCAAGGCCATCACTCCATCAATACCAGCCGCACACTTTACGCAAATTGGCTTTTTCAGTTTTCTCAGATGCAGAGCTCACCATTATGTCCAGCTTTAACCCAAAAGTCCACCCCTCAATTACAGATTTATCTATGCTAGACGACAAAACCATCTCTTACTTCATAAAGCAAAGAAAGAAAGATCAAACGAAAAAAGAACATTTCATCTACATTTTCAATCTCCTTTCACCAATTCAACCATACCAATCCCTCTTAGCTTACCTATATTTCAGAAGCTTGCAGGCTAAATTCCCATCCAACCCACTCTACGCAGAGGACTCCAATCGCCTCCGTCACATGTTTCTGGTTCCAAAAACACCTTAAGTCCATTTTTCTCCAATCCGGCATCCCAGCAGATCACTTTTCCAGCCTTTAATGTCTTATAGGTGCAGCAACCACAGCGGCCCAAAAAGGCCTCTCCCAGCAGAAGATCCAAGCACTTGGCCGCCTCGTCATCGGAGGCTTTCAAGAGCAACATTTGATCACATTTCTTCCACAAAGAAGCTCAATAAACCCTTATCAGCTAAATTATTTAGCGTCAGTTTGTTCTCATACACCCAAACCTATGGGCTTACCGTATCCACCTCAATTTAACACCATCAATCCACAAAATAGTGGAAATATTTCCATGTTAACTGCTGCAGCTGCATCCACCCACTTGCTCCCGCAGGAGCCAACTTTATTATTTCATTGCTGCAGCAGTGATACTACCTCAGCTCCCAAAGAAACTCCCGTTCTCTATCCAAATTGCTTTCACTGCCTTAGCAGTGTTATTTCCTCTGCTCCCTCAGAAGCTCCTTTTTCTCTGTCCAACATGCTTCACTACCACAGCAGTGTTAATCCCTCCAGAAGCTCAGTTTCCCCATCTAAATTTGCTTGCACTGCTGTAGCAGTGTTATCTCTTCTGCTCCCGCAGGAGCTCAGTTCTACATCCAACTTGCTCATTGGATGGTTGGAAAGCAAGTTAAAAACAAGCTCATTTCCACTGCCACAGCAGTCATCTACTCTGCTCCCACAGGAGCTCCATTACTCCATCCAAACTTGCTCCACTGCTGCAGCAGTGTTATCTCCTCCGCTCCCGCAGGAGCCCTGTTTCTCATTCCAACCTGCTTCACTGCTGCAGCAGTGTTATCACTTCCGCTCCCACAGGAGTTCAGTTCTCCATCCAACTTGCCCACTGGATAGTTGGAAAGCAAGTTGAAATGCAAGTTTGGTTCCACTGCCGCAGCAGTGTCATCTCCTCCCCTTTAGCAGGAGCTCTGTTTTAGCTCTGATTTAGCTCTGTTTCTCTGTCCAACTGGCTCACTGGATAGATGGAAAGCAAGTTTATCCATTGCCACAGCAGTGTCATCTCCTCCGCTCCTGCAGGAGCTCTGTTTCTCTGTCCAACTTACAGCAGTGCTACCTCCTCTGCTCTTGCAGGAGCTCCATTTCTCAGTGTAACCTTGCCCTCACTGCCACAGCAGTGCTTTCTCTCCTGCTCCCGCAGGAGCTCCATTTCTCTGTGTAACCTCGCCTTCACTGCCACAGCAGTGCTATCTCCTCCGCTCCAGCAGGAGCTCACCCACGTGCAACCATCCCCAGCCAACTACCTGCATGCAGTCTCTACCAACAACTACCAACAACTGCATGCAGTCTCGCAATGACCACCAAACTCCCGTTCGATGATGCAAGAAGCCCTCCCGATCCAGTGACTAATCCCTCCTTATGATTGACACACCATCAGCTTTGCGCTCCGCAAGTTATTTGGGGGGTTATGAACATCTTTTCTGGCTGCTGTCCCGCATTGGTTTGCAACTTTTTGGAGGGAGTACTCTGGGTTCAGGCCAAATACAGAGCCCGGAGCCCTCTCCTCAAACAGCGTGCCAAATACGCATATCATTTACTCTATCTGACTTATTTGTAAGTGTGAACTCGTGAACTGCCCAATGTCTGAACACATTTAGTGGCTAAAAGTTGGCGCTAATGGTAGTTTAGTGGTTAAAGGCTCATGTTATTAGGATGAGACCCCAATGCCATGGAATTGATCTCAACATGAATTAAACACTTGGCTCTTTGACCTGCTCACTTCATTTTTAGATTATCAAGATAAAATCTGGTTCACTTTTACAGCTTATTCTGCACATAAAGCAACATTTATCCCAAAAGACAATCTGACCAAGAGCAAATGTCTGAACATATTAGATCTGACACACACTGTGACCATTACCAGGTGGCATGAATATAAATAATTTAATAACACAACAATCATTTAAATGATAAATATTTCTAGCATTCATTCAGGTCTGGTTAGTGTCACATGAACAGCATTCAATAATGACAATCATTATAAAGCTTTTCATTATGAGGTTCATTTGCATTTAGGCATAACTCCTTCTTTAGGACGCATGCAAATAACTTCACATGCGTGATGACTTCGGCAAGCTGTGCGTCTGTTTCCGTGGCAGCCGCGATCAGTGTGAATTTCAGCGTCTGCACCTGTTCTGTGAATCACACACTTTTTTTTTTTCAACCGTCAAAAACACTGACAGCAAAGCTGCACAATTTGAATTCTCTCTGCAGGCCTGAAAAACCTGTCCAGTGTCAAATCACACATTACGAGTATGTGTAGTTTGTAGCACAACAAAGTTTTAAGAGAGACAGAGAGCGAATCCAAAAAAAAAAAAATAAATAAATAAAAATACTAGTATTGATTGACTTAACACAAATTAAATACATGAAATGCTTAATTTGACTAAATGATAAATAAAGCTACTCCATATGTCTTGTTGCTCTCAGGAGGGACAGCAGAGTCTGAAGTCTCAAAAGAAACCACAAATGCAAGTAAATTTATGGATATTTTTGTGGCAAAGTGAAAATGAAAACCACCTATAAAACCACCTAAACTATTAACAAAGTTTGGGAGAAGCATGCTCAGATAAACTACCCTATCAGTGTAAGGCTTATATAGAGAGCCGACTTGTTCCACAGTTTTTCCTTTATCTCTCCTCCACTCTCCATCAACTCCTCATTCTCGATTATTCCTATCCCAGCCAGGGATGGAAGGATGGTGGAGTGCTCTGGGTTTGGGCCAAAATCCATGTCCACAACTGTCACAAGACTATTATGTACAATATAGCTGTTACGATATTTTTCTTCAGAGTTTTAATTGTTTATATTGTGTGCATGTCTTTTAAACAGAATCTCCTCAAACACACTGACTTGATTTCCAGTGCTTCTATTTATCCAGTATAGCTCACAAGTCATGAAACTGGGTTACATTGACGATTCCCTTTGAGATCCTTTTCCCTTTAATGTTAAAATATTAATCTGTTTACATTTAGTTGTGTCGCTCGCAAACTAAATAATGCATTTCATCCTCGTACGACAACCAAAGGACAAAAAAAAACAAAAAAAAAACAACAACAACAAAACCCAACTAATTAAAATGCAAATGCTGCTGAATTTAAATCTGGCTTTTTGTTTTTTTCTTTGGGAGGCCTACACATCCAAACACCAGTCAAGATGATAAAATGAATTAATTGGCCATATTCAGATTACAGAGCAGCATCTGTTAATAATTAACACAGAGATGGGACACAATCGATAACTAAAACATTACCCTGCTGCCATAATCATAACCGAAACATAGAATAAATCTCTGATCTCACATGAGCACAGCCAACGAAATCCAGATGCAGAAACATGAAAACATAAATCAGGGGGAGAAGTGAATGTTTTCATGCGCCAAATTTACTGATCGAGCAAGTGGTTTTCAGAACTGATCAAAGGCGAACATGACTGTTTTGCACCTTTAAAATGTTTGTTTTCTTGGTTAAGGGAACATTACATTTTTTTTTACAAACATTATGTGAACATTACTTTTGAATGTAGAAGCAGTAACATTCAAAAATGTCTAACACAAACATCTAAAACATTTCAGAAATAAAAGTGTTCCATGAACAATGCATAAATAATGTGCTAATGGTTTAAAAACATTATTAAAGACCAGGTAACTTTGAACGAATGTTCTATTAATGTTACTGATAACAATTTGCTCATAACGTTGAGAGAACCTTGCCGGAACTTTAGCTAAAGTTGGGGTGATGCTTAGAGTGGGTATAGAGTAGAACCTATAAAATCAAGTCAAGCATATTATGTAATATGAGTAAATCAGTCTGATTACAGATCATGTTAAACCAGCAGAAGTCATGTTTAAGGGCCAAGTCAGGTAGAAATGTTTCATTAACAGCACACACCCATTGTCACAGCGCGGGAACAGTGACGATTTGATATTTGTGAGAGTCAGCGGAGATTGGCGTGTAGGTTTATGTGCCATCAGGACGCTTAGATAAATTTTAACACATCACCCACACACACACACCAGATGCATGCATCTCTCTGCGAGGTCCGGAGCCCATCCAGCCGGTAGTTGTCAAGGAAACACGTTGTGTCGGGTTTGAACGAATTATGAAATCTGTCACTCGTTTGTTTTGAGTAAAAACGCAGCGGCGATTAAGCCTGATTTCTGCCTGACATTCTTCCGCAAGTTTCTGTTGATTCTTTTGACAGCGTTTCCTCTCCCGTTACCTCAATATACAGCCACTTTCTCTCGGGCCTGTCTCCGAATATCCTCAAGTGTTCTTAATAAGTTTGACTTGCAAATACTACAGCTGCCAGATGACACTGTGCACTCCATCTCTCACCATCACTGTGAGAAACACGGGCTGCGGGTTTCTCTCTCACTCTCATGCAGTCACGCATTTATCTTCAAATAAAATATAAGTGTGTCTCTTCAAATGTCAGCCCTGCGAGTGAGCCGTAAGATTGAGTGTTCACCAGAGAAACTGCTCAATTAGGGCCAGCCCATGAATTATGCTTTACTCATTAAAGCTCAGCCTGATGACGTTTATGTAAAACATCTCACACACTCCTGTTTTGGAGCAGAGCTATAACACACACACGCACACAGAGAGAGAGAGAGAGAGAGAGAGAGAGAGAGAGAGTCCCGGGCCACTCACGTAGCTGTTTCACACACTTAGACACCAGCTTCAGCGGAGGGGAAGATCATCATTGTAATCATCAAGTAATGTGGTAAATTTAGATCGGTTCCTCACACAAAAATCACATGACTTAAGAGAACGTTCTCAGAACTTTGGCTTAAGTTCTGGCAATGTTCTCTCAAAGTTACGAACGTCTTGGTTACGACTGTAACCCCAATTCCCTGAGAAGGGAACAAGACATTACGTCAGAATGTTAATGTTGTTGGGGTTGCAATCACGCAGAAGCGTTCCCATAGCATCAACATTCTGATGAAGCATTGAGTTCCCTTGAAAGGGAACAAACTAGGGATACACCAAAATTTCGGCTGGCAAAAATTATCAGCCGTTTTTTTTTTTTGTTTGTTTGTTTTTTTGCCGAAAGAGAAAAAAAGAGGTTCCGCTTCCTAAGTTGCACAACTTCAAAGCCACTGCTCAATCAAAGCCACTAGATGACAAGCCTGCAACCATTAGCCAAAAAAGCGTAACGGCTAATGCTAACGCTGCGGCTGCCAGTATGCAGGAAAGGAGACCAGAGGCTGTTTTTTGAATGGATGTCAATAGAGAAGAGGCTTCACAACACAGAATAAACCGCTTTTGTGAGGAAACAGCTTAGGCTATCATTTAATGAATCGATTGCCTGTCTGCTAATCTTCAACATGTTTTACGCTGAATAATATGTATATTTCACTATGATAAAAAGGTTATTTTATAAGAGAAGGCAGAGTAGAATGTTACAACAGGTATGACTCATTTACGGCATTTCCATAGTATTTAATATATTGATATTGTACATAGTCTAAAGAAAATAGAAAATACCAATGTTTTCTTTCGTTGGCTTTCAGGTTTTACCAGTTACGATAAGACTTAAATAGTAATGACTGTTATAACTGCATGAATGCACATGACGCTGATATTATGCATTAATGAATAAAGAGAAAATGAATAATTTAATTATTGTGTTATTGTATGTTGTTTAATTAAAATGATGTTAAAATGATATTAAAATAATAGTGATTTATGACTCTGCTGTAAAACAATGCATATAATCAATGAATGAAATATGTATTAAATTACAATTAATGCAGTCCTATACTGTATGTTTACTATTGATATAACACCAAACATAGAAATTTATTAACAAGACCAGTGTGCTAATCCACAAGAAACTGATTAACGTAAATTGTAACTGACTGTAATAAAACTTTGAGCGGCGGGCACTGACGTCACTGCCATTACACGATGGGCTGAAAGGTGCCGCACGTGATCCAAGTTAGCTGTTAAGCTTTCTCCAAAGGTAAGAGATACATGCTACATCCCAATTTGCATACTATCCATCCTAAATATTATTCGAAAACAGAATTAGTGTGTCCCAAATCATATTTTGTTGAAATGAGTGTTCCAAAGATACCCGGATGGTCTATTTTTTTCAGTTAGAATCTTAAGTGCAGATCCGTGCACACTCTTAACAGCTAATATTGCTCACAACCCATTGCGCTGTGCACGAGGATTTGATTAGAACTACATACACAAATAAAAAGTGTTAAAAAACTGCAAACATGACGGATGTGCAATACCGACGGTTGAGCAGAGCAGTTAAGATAAAGGGGTTTGATTAATAATCAGTATCTAACCTGACGAAAATATTTGTTAAATGTTATCTACATTATATTTCATCTGCAACAGCATTGTGAACTTTTATAATGATGCGTTTAGTCATTAACTTTTAAATGCATCATTATGCAAACATGAGGAGAGTTCTCCGTATGAAAGACCAATGACTGGCAGATTAACGTGCCACTACATTTCTGTAACATCTCCTGTAACGAGGCAGAGGCGGCGTTAGAATCCATATGCAGTTGTTTAATAATATCCACAACAAACAAATCCAAGTCGGCAGGCAGATGGCATAAACTTGAGGCAGGCAGAGGTAAATACACAATAAGGCAGTCCAATCCAAGCAACAGATCAAAGGGGTAATCCAAGAGGCAGAAACAGAGCTAAACAGGCAATGGTCATACACAAGAGAAGCAAGACAATGATAAACAAAATGATTGGTAAGGCAGGTAAACTGGCAATACTTCGCAATGGCCTGATAGCCAAGCTATGCTTAAATGTCCCACAAACAGGAAGTATCTCATGAAGCAGAGGGAGCGGCACACAGTCAATACTCGGGAGAGGACTCCCTCTGCTGGCGTGACATTACAGAATTCCTCCCCCTAGGAGCGACTCCTGGTGCTCGACGAGGGCGTCCCTGTGGTCTTGGTGCTGGACGATCGGGTCTGGCTCAATGAAAGTCCTCGATAAGTGATGGATCCAAGATGTCGTGAGCGGCTACCCAAGATCTCTCTTCAGGTCCGTATCCCTCCCAGTCCACCAAATATTGGAGCTGACCCCCTCTCCTCCTCCCCTCACCAACAACTCCTTTACCGCATATGCAGGAGATCCATCAATATCCAGCGGCGGAGGTGGCTCCCGGTTGGGAGAGACACGATAATTAGCTGGAAGTTCCAACTGGTATGTGACCTCATTTATCTGTCTTAAGATTTTAAATGGGCCTACATACCTTGGGCTGAGTTTTCTGCTTGGTAGCCGCAACTTGAGGTCCCGTGTGGAGAGCCAGACCCTTTGTCCATGTTGGTAGGGAGGATGTGGGCGACGTCGCCTATTGGCCTGGATCTCCTGGTTCCTGATAGCCCTTTGCAGACGTACATGAGCACTGTCCCACACCCTTTCACTACGATGAATCCAGTCATCGACTGCAGGTACCATAGATGGTTCTCCTGACCACAGGAACATACATTGAAATGGGGTGAGACAGGTTGATGAATGTCTTAAAGAGTTCTGTGCATACTCTGCCCATGGTAGAAACTCAGACCAACGATGCTGTTCACGACCACAGTACGACCGCAAATACCTGCCAATCTTTTGATTCAATCTCTCCACTTGACCATTGGACTGAGGATGGTATCCTGAGGTCAAACTTACATTGATGTCCAGCTGTTTGCAGAAGACCCTCCATACTTGTGAGGTGAATTGTGTTCCTCTATCTGAAACAACATCTTCGGGTATGCCATAAACTCTGAAAACAGCACAGTTGGAACAGTGCTTGAGCGGTTTCCATGGCAGTGGGGAGGCCTCTCAGAGGTATTAAACGGCAAGCTTTTGAGGAGCGGTCAATGATAACTAGGATGGTTGTGAATTCGTTTGATGGGGGTAGATCGGTGAGGGAAGCTCGCTGGGGAATGGGCAAAGGTTGTAGCAAACTGGACGGTAATTCTTTAGGTGTTTTTGACTGGGCACAGACTGAACAGGACTTGACATAGTTAGCCACATCTTTAATCATGGATGGCCACCAGAATGAGTTTTGTGTGGAATGGAGTGTTCTTGAGATACCTGGATGGCCTGAGCAGAGGACCCATTGCATGACTCTTGTTCGAAGATTTACAGGAACATAGTGCTTGTTGGGAGGACAACCTTGTGGTGTGGGTTCATTCTGTTGCTCTCTTTGAATTTCTTCCATCAAATCCAATGTAACAGGTGCAATGATAACTGATGGGGGCAGGATGGACTCTGGTGTGGATTCTGTTTGCGGATGATCATGTTGCCTGGATAGTGCATCGGCCTTGCTGTTTTTGCTGCCAGGTCGGTAAGTTACAGTAAATTGGAACCTCGTGAAGAAAAGTGACCAGCGTGCTTGACGAGGGTTTAGTCTCTTAGCACTCTTGATGTATTCAAGATTCTTATGATCTGTGATTACCTGGAATGGGTGGGTGGAACCCTCCAGCCAGTGTCTCCATTCTTCGATTGCTGCTTTCATAGATAGAAGTTCTTTATTGCCAACTTCATAGTTGCGTTCAGCATCAGTGAGCTTTCTGGAGAAATATGCACATGGATAGAGCTTGCCTGGTTGTCCGTGGCATTGAGAGATTACTCCACCAATTCCACTGTCTGAAGTGTCGACTTCTACAACAAACGGTAGGTTGGGATCTGGATGTTTGAGGATGGGTGCTGTTGTGAAACTGTTCTTGAGTTCAGTGAAGGCTTGGGTGGCATTTTCAGTCCATTTTAAGGTTTACCTTTCAGCAGGGATGTCAGTGGTGAAGCTGTAATGCTATAATTACGGATGAAGCTTTGATAGAAATTAGCAAATCCTAAGAAGCGCTGAAATACCTTGACTGTGGTTGGTTGGGGCCATTCAGTGACTGCTGTAATCTTGGAATTGTCCATTTCTACACCTTGATGGCTGACGTTATATCGTAGGAATGAGATTCGCTTGACATGGAACTCACACTTCTCATCTTTTACATAAAGTTGATTCTCTAACAGTCTTGATAGCACAGTCTTGACATGATCCTTGTATTCACTTCCTGACTTGGAATATATAAGGATATCATTAATGTATGCCACTACGTACTTGTTCAAGATGTCTCTGAAGATCTCAATGATAAACGACTGAAAGACTGCCGGTGCACTGGCTAGCCCATACGGCATAACCTGGTATTCATAGTGCCCCCTGGTGGTCAGAAATGCTGTTTTCTACTCATCACCTTCTCTGATTCTGATGAGGTTATAGGGGTGTAAATTGTTGCCTTCCTGAGCTGTTCTAGGGCTGCAGGTATAAATGGTAGTGAATAACGGAATTTATCTCTGACATTGTTCAAACCTCTGTAGTCAATGCAAGGCCGAAGTCCTCCATCCTTCTTTTCCATGAAGAAGAAGCCTGCAGCCGCTGGGGAAGTAGATGGACGAATGAAACCAGGACTGAGGGCTTCTTCTATGTAGTCTTCCATTGCCTGAGTTTCTGGACGTGAAAGGCGATAGATCTTACTTTTAAGAGGCATCACACTGGGCAGGAGGTCAATGACACAATCCCAGGAACGATGAGGTAGAAGGAGGGTTGCTTTGGTCTTGCTGAAGACATCTTGAAATTCTTGGTAACACAATGGAATGGTGACTGGTTTGGAATCGGGACTTTCAATACTTGTGGTTAAGCAAGGCTTGGTAACTATGGTGTTTAGACAGTAGGTATAACAGAATTGCAACCATTGCGTAATCTCACCATGGAGCCACGAGATGAATGTGTCGTGAACGGATAGCCAAGGGTATCCTAGGATGATTTCATGGCGTGAGGAATCAGTCACATAGAATGAGATGGTTTCCAGATGAAATAGTCCTACTTGAAGTTGCATGGGCAGTTTGTTGAATGATACCATCTCCAATGGGTTTATTGTTAACAGCGTTGACCTTGAGTGGTGGATCGCAGGGTTGTGTGGGGATGCTGAATTTATTGATGAGGTCTTAATGGATTAAATTCAATGTAGATCCAGAGTCAATCAATGCTGTGAAATCAATAGAATCATTTTCAGTAGTAATCTTGACAATGGTAGTGAGAGATTTGGTAGTAAGGAGCGAAAGGTTATCAACACTTACCCGGCTGTTAGCGTCGGTGTTCCTCCGGGCTTTTAGTGGACATATGGCGTTAACGTGGCCTGCCTCTCCACAGTAAAAACACAGATTGTGTATCAGCCATCATGACCTTTCTTCCGTAGAGAGCCTGGTAACTCCTAGCTGCATGGGCTCCGGGTTGGTTTGAACAGTAGGTAGGATTGGGTTGGGTATCTGAGGCATTTGGTGGGTTGAAATGGTTCTTAGTGATGGTAACTTGGATTTAGCAGGGTTATTGCACATGAGATTATCAATCTTGATTGCCAGCGTCACATATTCTGAGAAAGAATGGTTTTCTCCTTTGCACGCGAGCTCTGCCTGTAGCTCAACATTACATTCAAACTACGTTGAAACACCTTGACCTTGAGTGCAACATCATTCCAACCGCTCTGAGCGGCGAGCGTTCTGAATTCAATGGCGTAATCGGCAGCTGATCGGCGGCCTTGAGTTAACTGCAGGAGTCGCGTTGAAACATCCTTGCCTCCCACTGGATATTCAAACACATCTCTGAGTTGTTGAACGAAATATGTATAGGATGTTTGAAACAATTGATCCGTTTCCCAGACTGCCGCGGCCCACTCGATCGCTTTACCAGTTAACAGTGATATGAGAAACGCACATTTCTTCTCATCAGACTCAAAATCATCCCCCTGGTGTTTGAAAAAGATTTCTACTTATCGGAGAAATCCTTTACATTTGCCCAGTTGTTCTTGGTATTCCTTGAGGATGTCACTTTGATAAGCGAACGCAGCATGTAGATTAGAAACTTCTGCTGGATTCATCTTAACTTCTGCTGGATTTCATCTTCAGTGCTAGCTCTCAAAGGTTAATAAATATGATTGGGGCTGTCATATTCATAACATTATAATTGTATACACTATTGTAATAAAATGTTGTGAATTCTTTGGGCTTAGTTGCCGTGTTTCGGCGTGTTGTTACAGGAAGAACACATCTACAACAGGAGCTACATTCTGACTACATAACTTAGTTCAAGTTCGTCTGTGCGTGATTTTGTGCAAATATAAGTTGTATTATTATGTTTATTTTGTATAAATATCTGAATTATCTTATATAGGATGTGTTCCGTTGAGTTAATTAACCTAGCAAAGCACTTCAGTTTACGGCAGGGGTTGACCGGGGGCCGTTGCTGTGATTGACACCTCATAGGAGGGCCATTTTAACATTCAAGCACAAGAAAGCACAATATTTCTGAAAATGTACTTTCCTTTGCATTATTTCTCATTTACTTCAAATTTCATTACTAAAATATTTTTGCCATACTTAACAAAAAATGTAAACAGCAGTGTCTCTGTTTCATTTCAATTATCATTGTTACATACAGTACTAGTTTTTAACAGTTATTGCAATTGTGCAAATATTTTCCCTTACTTTATTTTAGCTTAAATAACATCAAAATTATAACATCTTGCACTGAACAACACTGTACTGAACAAATGCAATCCCTGAATA
Organism: Hypophthalmichthys molitrix; assembly: GCA_037950675.1. Lineage (NCBI taxonomy): Eukaryota > Metazoa > Chordata > Actinopteri > Cypriniformes > Xenocyprididae > Hypophthalmichthys > Hypophthalmichthys molitrix. The sequence continues at coordinate 37,712,255 of CM075498.1, read as the reverse complement.
CATTTGTACACTATTCTATTTTCTTGCCAGACACCTGGCAACGCTTCTGCTCACACAGCTGAGCCACATTTGTCCAAGATGCCGTTTGAGCATCGGTAACGTTTATTGGTAGCATCGGACGTGTTTCGGTGGTTTAAATCGACGCTCCTGACTTGCGCGAGTGCTTTTACTGTAATTTAGGCAAGCGCGCTCATAATAGAAGCGACACAGTCGCGACGCGCATCCGGTGTGGCGCTCTCGTTTTTCCAGGCGCGCCTATGCTACGGCGAGATGAAAACATCTCCACTTTTCAGAATGCTGCAAGCGCACCGCAGGTCATGTGACAAGGACCAACCGATGAGCTTCGGCCTTAACAACATCGAAAGCTCAGCCAAACAGCTTATCATAGCTGTACACTGTGTTTTTTTATATCTCATCTCCATAAATATATCTAGTAGTAGAGCTAATGCAAGGACTAGAAATCAACTTTTGAAATCAAACGTCCTGGTGGAGAGCGCAGTTCATGGTTGCATAGCAACGACAGATGCCACGGGAGCGAAAGCGCTTTGGAAAGAAGGAAAAAGCGGCGCGGCCACTTATGTGACGCGATATGTGAATGTCCCCTTAGAACGGCGACTTTTTCTTTGCATATGGAATATGGTATGAGACAACTAGAGAATAATAATAATAATAATTTAGCGGGCCGGATTATGTTTTATTTTTGAGATCAGTTGCGGGCCGGGTGGAAGGGCGGGGGGGCCGTAAATGGCCCGCGGGCCGGCAGTTTGAGACCACTGGTTTACGGTGTTCATTGCAGTAGTATTAATACTAATAATAATAATAATAAGCATGATCTTCATAGAAAGCGTTACCAACTTTTTTTTCTTGGTTATGTGAATGTTAATGAAAATATGAAGGGAATTTTCCATATCATTATTTTGCAAACATTAGACATAAAATAGGACAAAATGTGTATGGTGTATTATTTTAGTTATTTCTTCTCATTTTCAGAGAGAGGCACAGAGAAGGCAATTAAGCTATTTGATTTGCACTTATTTCATTCAATAGAGAGTTATTTCTTTTCTTATTCACTTCACACAGTCATTATAATGATTTTAGAGATTTATGTATAATATTGTGCTATCCCCTGGCTCACCACACAGCAAATACAAGGAGTGACCATGTCTGCCAAATATTTTTTATATATTATACTAGTTTTAATAGGTTTACATGTTGTCTTAGTCATTGCAGTCCATTTTATTCCTCTTACCTATTTTAAAGGGGTCATGAACTGCATTTTTTTATTGTTTTATAATGTTTCCTGGGGTGCACTTATAATGTTAGCATGTTTTTTACATCCAAAATTATCATACTTTATAAATAAAAGGCATTTTTTTTATTTTAGCCCTCTGGTTTGAATGCTCTGTTTTAAGGGGCGTGTCTGCTGTGAGACTTCAGTGTAAACGCCCATTGCTGTGATTGGCTAACATCTTTTAATTTGAAATAGCCAAGTATTACTCTCTCTTTTAACGCGTTTTTACTAGGCTACTACAGCTCTCAAGGTTAACTAATCGTGAAAAGTGTTGCATTACATTTATATCTATGGCATTAAATTTAGATCGTGGCATGAAAGGTTGCAGAAATGAACACTGCGTAGCCGATCACAGATATGTTGAGCGCATGAAAGCAGTGATCTCGTCATTGCAACTCAGTTTCTGTACACTAACAAATGCTCTCATCTTCACTAACAGTGCAAACGCGATATAACTAAGAGATTCGTTGAATTAAACGGGAGTTTTGCGCGTCAGTCACGATAAACTCGCGCTGTTTGACAGCTTCAGCGCGCGCTGCTCCAACGATTGCAAAGGGAGCTTTCTTTGATCGCTTTCTTTATATAATTTAATCACCATTAAATAACAGATTATTTTCATCCTACTAAGAAACAACGCAAGTTGACGTTTAGTCACGGGTTTGATTTACTGACATACAGACAAAGAACATCTGAATGTACATGAATCATTAATATCAGATCAGGCATTAGAAGTTACTTACATGTTGCATTACTGTCGAGTCCAGAAACTGCACAATATTTTGTAATCCTCAACGGCATGTTTATTGCTTGGTAGCTCAATCTGGTTTAGCACCACGTAGGCCTATGTTACTTAGGCTCCCTATTCTATTGCATGCCATGCGCGAATCGGGCGGGGCTAAACAGACAGTGATGAAGTCATAGATATATACACTAGATGTCGCCTTGGCTACGGCAGTTTATTGGAATATATGACGAATGCGTCAATAGAGCCGCCATCTTGGAACAGGGGAGCCCCTCCTCTTTAATGCATCAGTGTCAATGTAGGCAAAGGTCTAACGGAAATAAAATCACCATAAATCGTCATGAATGCGATTTTCTAGTTTTTTTTTTTTTTTTTTTTTGGTTCGTTCCAACGGTCAGACATGTATTTATCATTGAGTCCAGAGAGAATTTAAGGTTTTGATATTAAGATAATCTACTTTTTAAAAATAGAATGCATAGTGCTAGTAGGCCTAAGTTTATTAGTCACATTCTTCCACTTGAGTAAACTTAGAATGAGCTATCGCTACTTACCTTAGCCTACTGAATGCAAAATTGCTACAATGGTGTGACTATACATGTTCATTTAAACATTTAAATTGTATTGGTTTATTAAATATGATACACAAAGCAATTTTCAGGTGGAAGCAAATCACAAATTTGAGAGGAACATAATGTGAATATATATTTTATTTAATGCCATGTCAGCAATCAAAGGTATTTTCATGGCAAAAATTAAATTACAAAAACACAAATATCATATAAATACAATAAAAACAAAACAAATATAAACAGCAAGTCATATTATACAATTTTTTTTTTTTTTAATTAACATATGATAAAAAATCCAAAACCTTTTCAGGCATAATCTCATTAAATATGTCCTTAAGTGAAGTAACTTCATAAAAGAGCATTCTGCTTATGTTAAGTCCAGGACAATCTAATAAAATATGTTTGACAGATAAGGGAATCTTACAAAACATACATAAAGTTGGGTCTTCACCTTTAAGCAAAAAAGCATGGTCAATTTTTCATGTCCTTATTAAGAGCTTCGGAGTCTACAAACAAAACAAATCCATAAGTCCATAGTATTTAGTGTACTTCAAGGGACATAGCCAAGTGAGAGCAGAGTAAAGGGCCTGGCTGAAAAGGTTTGTTCCCGGTTTTTTGTTGTTGTAAACCATTTCTGTTTTTTCCTGTCACGTCGTAGCTCATCAGATACAATCGGTGTAAACAGCCAGAACCAGTATGTTTGGATAAACTTGTTCAGGTGAACGTTTTAACTTAAGACTCATCTCCATTAGCCAAGAATGCTGACTGAAGTTAGCGTAGCATGCTAGCTGGAAATAGACGGAGACTGAACTCGACCACACAGCGCCAGTCGGAGAAACTATTGAATAGAGACCAAAACAACTGTCCACATTTCCAACATCTTACGATCATATTACGTTGATATAAATACATTCTGTTCATTGTCGGTTTTCCTAATTGTCAAAAACTAATGGGTAACTAGCATGGATTAGCTGCAGTCGTTAACCAAGAACTGAAACAAACGTAACCAGAAATATAATTTCGTAACATTCAATATCATAAAACACTTGTGTTGTCACTTGTGAAATGTAATCCCTTGCTATCTGGTTTTTAGATTTCCTAGCTACTTCCTATGACAAGACCCTGTTCCAATATTGCGGCAGTTTTGACGCATGCCTAGAACCCCAAGGCGACATCTAGTGTATATATCTATGTGATGAAGTAGGCGTTGATTTTCTTCTGCAGAGGCGGTGCTTGCTGCCCTTTGATGTCATAGATCCCCACTTTGAAAATCCTGTCGTTTGCTGGGTCTGGTGTCAATAAAAGCTTTGGTAACACTTTCTATGAAGACCATGCTTATAATGAATTATAGCTCCATTTATACTTATTTGTAAGTATAACACAGTTCGTATATACGGGAAGAAGGAGGCGGGAACCGGTGAACATTCAACATAACTTTAATATTAAATAAACAAAGAACAAAACGAAAGTAATGCCGGCAGACCCTCACGGCCGTCTGCCGGCCACACAAACATAATAAAACCATAAAATAAAGTCCAGGCCTGGTCCTCTCTCGTCTTTCACTGTCGTCGCTCCCCTTTTATGCTTCCGGAGCTCCTCCGTGAGAGATTCGAGGCCAGTGCAACGCGCAGCTGACGCTCGTTATCACTCGCGTCACCGGCCTCGCGCCGTTCCCTCACGGCTCTCGCCCGCCCTGCTCGTCACAGTAAGCAAGTATTACTATTTTATAAACATATTTAAAAAGACTTATTAAGACCTATACCACATTTTAAGAACAGTTATAGTTACATTTATATTATTTATATAATTAATTATAAGTCATGCATTTGCTTTTTCAATGCTCATACTCATAATGCATTATACACTGATTTATAAGTGTTAATTAGTCAGTCGTATGGTTCCATGAATGTATTTAAAAAGATGCAACCTGCATTGCTATAATGTTATTATATTATAGTTACAATGACTTTTTAGTAATTCAGATTTATTTCTGTCAAATAAGTGAATATATTGTTATTAATAGCCGTGTTTTGTTCTTATCAATACTTATTGTGAGTAATAATAGTTACTACTCTCTATAAATGCATCATTGTTGGCTTTAAGTAAAGTAAAAACACAGGATGCAATTTTCCTAAAGAAAATGTTAAGAAATCATGAATATATGCTCATTATACATTTTAAGTTGCTTACTGTAAATGTAATTAATGAACAATAATTCCTGTAATAATAATAATAATAATAAAGAAAACAGAAATCATTAATTCAAACAGTTGGGAAAAAATGTATCTTTTTTAGTGTTACATACTTGCAAAAAAAATGCAACAATATTTTTAAAGTATAATTCCAAACTGCTGTTAGCAATACCATGCATATGGCTGAGGAGATAAAATTCATGACCTCTAATGCAAACATTAGCCATTAAAGACATAATTAATAACTAATTGGTACAGCAAACAAGAGTCTATGGAACTATTTTATATATGATCATTTATAAATCAGTGTATAACGGATTATGAGCATGCACATTGAAAAAGCAAATGCATGGTTTATAAGTAATTATAAAAAATAATATAAATGTATCTATAACTGTTCTTATAATGCAGTATAGGTCTTAATGAGTCTTTATAAATATATTTATAGATTAGTAATACTTACTTAAATGGGCCTATAAATCATTATAAGCATGGTCTTCATAGAAAGTGTTACCAAGGCTTTTATTGGACTAACAAGGAAGTTTTCAGTTCGAAAACTTACAGGATATTCTTATAGTATGATGACCTCTTATATATCAAAAGCTCAAGGAAAATTTGATTTCTCAGTTCATCACCCTTTTAATGTGTGTATGTCTTTAAACAAGTTTTGGTCTGCCTGTCATGTGACTGATCACATGACAGGAAATAGGAAATAGCCAGCATAAAGGAGGCAGCATGGCAAACAATCAAGGACTTTGCTCACATTAGGACAATCAAGGACTTTGCTCACATTTGTGTGTATACATATATATATATATATATATATATATATATAGATATGTGAATGTGAGAAGTGTCCACCGATATATATATATATATATATATATATATATATATATATATATATTTACATATATATCGGTGGACACTTCTCACATTCACTTTGGGACTGGCAACACACTAGGATTCTTAAGGACTGTTTTTTGGTATGGTGCACCCGCAGTTATTAACAGCACACCCGACCCGATATCCGACACTCTACCTTTTTTGATACCAGACTTCTGCATCCGTATATGTAATAAATTACATACACAAACTCATATAACTCATATAACTCCTGTTCACTTCTGAGGTAACTCAATGCTGCGCCAGTTGCTGATGCTATAGGGAAGCATCCAACGGAACCCGGTGTCTGAAGCATGAAATCAGCTTATTGGCTGACGGCAGTCCAATGACATCACACGGAGCACCCCGAGCATACTGTATAAAAGGGTGCCTGTATTCAGGGCTTGACATTAACACCCGCCAAATGCGGGTAGATTTCAGCTGTGGCGGGTAAGACAGCCACTCCCACTAGCCACTTTGGCGGGTTGAATATAACTTCAGCCAAAGGTAGCCAAGCTCGTCGTAGCACAAAATTACAATCCGATCACAATTCGTTATCGATTAACTTGCTGTTAGTGAAGGTGGGATCGTGGGAATCGCATTGAATGACACACAAGCACTCTCTCGCGTGATCAGATCTCCTTGAATAGTCAAATACACGCACACACAGATGTCAAAATGTCCATCGTGTGGAGTATCTCGCGTGAATACAGTCAGTTATGGCTTAAGTGGACATAAACAGGTGGGTAATAACTGGATATTTGTCAGTATATTACGTATGCATTCAGCAGCCTAATTAAATACCTGTCTGTCATTAATGTAATCAAACAACAAAAGATAATAAATAAATGTTAAATAAACCTACTGTATCTGAAAAAAAGACTTTAGGCTATTTAATTTACTATTGTATTTGTAATTTGCTTCTTTGTTCTTTTTATATAGCCTAGCAAATATAACTTATACAATTATAAAATGTATCATATTATGGTCATATTACCCACCCCTTGCCCACCCGCACATACCAGCTGATATACCATGTACGCCTAGTCTTGATTTTGGTGGTCAATCTGCATTTGAATGTTTGAAAGGGTTTTAAATCTAGTTAATCAAGTAAAATGACTCAAAATCAAGTAATTTTAGCATGTCAAAGTCAACTTTTATTCATATAAAATGTAATTTCCCAACAGCAAAATTGTGGCCAGTGAAAATGCTGAGTGGCTAGTAACTTTGGAAAACCACTAGCCACAGTGACTGATGAACAAAAAAGTTAATGTCAAGCCCTGCCTGTATTACACGTCATCTGCATTTTTTTCTTCAGAAAGCCACGTGAAGATAAGAGGCATTTGGAGCACGTTTGACTCTCGAGGGGGCTGGATGCTCTCATTGCGATGCATTGGTGGTAAGAAGCTTTGTTCTTGCTTGGTTTTCTCTTAAGGGATAGAATCTAGCATTTGCACGAAGTGCATTTGGCTCTCGTGGGAGTTGAAGGCACTCATGGCGATGCACTTGCAGCAGGAAGCTCTGTTGTTGCTTGATTCTCTTTAGAGTGATGAGAATCAATCATTTGCACAGAGAGTGTTCAGCTCTCGAGGAATGCATTCATTGTGATGCTTTAGCTGTGGTAAGCTCCACCCTTGTTTGACTCTCTTCATTGAGAGATGAGAGTCGAGCGTCTTCACCTCGCGGTTCAGGTCCCATGGCTGCCGAGGAGGCAGGGTGGGATTGATCATTGTTGGGGTGTTGAGTTCATGGAGAAATTTGCATTCAGCTCTTATAGTGTCTCCCATGTAATTGAACTATTCGTGTGTGGAGGGGCTGTGTAAGCAGCAATATGCAAGGATGCCCAGTTGAAGAGTTGCTTGCGAGCTATTGCTCCATTTGTGCTAATTCCTCTTTGAAATCTTACACCTTGCCAGTGGGAATAGTGTGAGCATGTTCAGCTAGGGCGAGAGAGAGCTGAATGCACTCGCTGTGATGAGCCACATTGAGGGGCTCCGCTCTCGCTTGACTCTTTTCTTGTGTCAAGTTTTTGAACCTCATGGCAGAGGCTTCGATCGCAGGATTGCAGATGGGTAGAGTTGAAGCCGATGTCATCAAGTGAGTCTGCCTCCTCTGCTTTACCACCTTGTGGCTCATGGCAAGGCATGTGCGGCGGCGAGTCAGGCTAGTGGGGCTCTGCACACCATGGAATCCGCCCAATCTCTGCTCAGCAGTGCTGCCAGAGGATGGTGTCTGCCTTCAAGGACCTGCAGGAGTTTTCCTGTGGATGAGTTAAAGACGTAGATAGAGCTTCAGACAGCTCTATCACCCCTCTCCAGCTTTTTGAGCTTGGAGATTAGAGCAGACACAGCTTATGTCTGCTCGCTTCTCTAGGAGAACCGTGCTTAATGCTTACATTTTGCTTTTTTTGGGGCTTAAGCAAGAGAGTATGGACTAATGTTAGGGCGTGATTTGTGGTGAAATGATGTGATCCTTATCTGAAACAGGGCAAACTTTTGTTTAGCATGTTCCTCTGGGACTTAGATCCAGATGATGGACCGATGTTAAGTGATAGTGTGAAGTCGCGGTGAGATGATCCAATTTCTTATCTGGTCCAGAGCAATGTTATTGTTCAGCATGCTCCTCTGATGTAAGACCTGCTGAGGGTCACTGAAAGTGTTGGTCACAGTGAGATAATGCAACCCCTTCACTTTTATAGGATGCCCTCCCTCCAGTTTAGCAGAGGGTGTTGAATGTGGCCACGAAGAAGAGGAGGTTCGATGTATTAAAAAGCTGGTGTTATTTTAAAATCTCCCTCAGTTCCCCCTTCAGTGTATTCAGCTAGGAGGTGTTTGTGTAAACATTTTTCACTATGTTGGCATGCTTCCTAAAAGTTTACAAGGAATGGACAGATTGATACAATGTAGTTGACTTTTGTAAAAATCCCCTTCTGAATGTGTTGATCCCCATACCCTGCTTGTTGTACGTATCACAGCAGTTCAAAAACTAAATGTCCAATAAGTGACGCTAAAAGGTTAATGCTGTACCGTGTTTGAATATAATGTTGGACCTACAGTAAACCCTACACTAAACCTAACTGATAATGTTAACAAAAGCAAATGTCATGTCAGCATCCAAGTTTACATCAAAATTCTTTCAATTCAAATTCAAAATTAATTTATTAAAAGTTGAAAATGTATAACTTCAATTGTTTGAAATGTACATTCAGCCAAACAATGATAAACTAGCACAGGTGTGTCACGTCCCTTGGTTTTCTCCGGTCAGACAGGCGTCACCTGATGATCTGATGTCATATCTCTGCTCAGCTCAAACTCATTCACATTTGCAGTGGATTTTTTGGCAGAAATGCTTATTTTCCCAGATGCTTTGAGAGCATCATCACCTTCATTCCCATTGGACTGCCAAAACAAGCGGCCGTGTGTGTGTGTTCACACTGCTGAGTCAAATGTGGATTAGCATATACAGCTGCTATTAGTGTGAGTGCAGGTGCAATGTCTGTGGTCTCGTCCTGATGTTCCTGCTCCCACAAACCAACACACACACACACACACACACACACACACACACACACATCCATTCAAAATATTTTTTAAAAGAATTAATGCTTTCAACAATGATGCATTAAAAAATGACAATAAAGACATTTACAATGTTACAAAAGGTTTCTATTTCAAATAAAATGTGTTCTTTTGAACTTTCAGTAACTTTCTTTTGTAACATTATATTTCAACAGTGACAGTTCAAAAATGGCAAAAAGCATTTCTTGTATTTTTTGCCACAAGTTTGCATGACTGTAACTCAAGAAGTATTAAATATAAATAAAGACATATAATGAAACAAAGATTGCTAAAGTCAGCAGATTTAACTAATAGACCTACTGATCTCTGTGTAAAAATAAAATAATGATGCTGCCATCTTTCTAAAGTCATTTGTACACCCTTGTAAATTGGCTCCAAATCTCAGGTGAAAATTGTAATATAAAAAATATAAACAAAATCAAAAATTTGAGCCGGGGACCTCTAGTTGAGTTGACACAGAATTACCCTATAGCGCTTTATACAATTCAAGTTGTTTCAAAGAAGCTTTACAGTAATAAACAGGAAAGTAATGATCAATGATGCAACAAAATTCAATTCAGCTGTAAAGCAGCTCTAAGAAATAAGACAATAGTGTCATTGTTCAGCTGAAGTCAGTTCAGTGTTGATTCACTTCAGTTCAGACTGTGTAAAGTTCATCAGTTATGAAATGAGTTCAATTCATCTATAAAACAGCTCTGTTGAAAACAATGATGTCATCACCAAGCTCAGTTCAGATCTCAATCAATAATGCCATAGCATTCAAGTCAATGATATTGCATATTAAGTGTGCCCAACTAAGCAAGCCATAAGGCAACAGTGTCAAAGAACCCAAACTCCATTAGTGAAAAAAATTGAGAAGAAAAAAAGAAAAGAAAAAAACTTGGGAGAAACCAGGCTCAGTCGGGGGGCCATTTGTCCTCTGGCCAACGAATGAACATGGTATGGTTAAATGATAGAGAATGTGTGTATAATTAATCATATTCTAATAATACTATCTACTGACATACAACGTCATTACTCTTGTGTGCTTTAACGCAGGTGTAATATTCTCTAAAACACAAATGCAGTTCAACCTGAACATCTCCTCTGCTTTCCTCCTCGATAAACGGCTGACCTAAATACTTTTTATTGGATCTCTCTCTCTCTCTCTCTCTGTCGGTCTGTTGGGGTTGTAAGGACTGGATGACAAAGCTGGTTGTCGTGGTAGTGTGCGCAGGTTGCCGTGGTGAGGGTGGGCGTGTCTGTCCGTCTGGGATGTGTGAGAAGCCGAGACACATGAGTCTGTTACTGTCCTGGCATCTGTGATCTGGGATATCAATGAATCAATTACATAAGATACCAATTTATTAAGCACTGCACATCTATGAATATTTGCAGAGAAAATCCATCATTTGAAGATAATTCAGGAGACAATATTTTGTCAGACAAATACATAATTGAACAAATAAAAAGTGTGTAGAATGTAGTGAGTTTTATTTCATATTGATCATGAACGTAACAATGAACTGCATTCACTTTACAATCTATATATATATATATATATATATATATATATATATATATATATATATATATATATATATATATACACACATACATAGGATGAGAAAATAATCCATATTACAAAAATAAAACAAAGTATATATTACAAACATTAAAAAATGTATAAGTCACTCGTTTTTCTAAAGGAACACTGTCCAACAGAGACACCTGCAGGTAAAGTTACAGCGGAAGTCCACATCTCTCGCCCTTCCTTTCCCACCATAGAGGATGAACAGAGCCCCTAAAGCGTGCGGTCGGTTTAGTGGGGGTAATTGAGAATGAATGGGGGAAAGTCACGTGCCTCCATCGCGCTATGATTGGATGAAATTGGTTATGGTTGTTTTGTACGATAAATCCCGCCTCTTGTTCATATGTGCATTCCGCGGCCACGTCAGTCTGAATGAACAAAATAATGGCTTCAATTAGCCTTTTTCACAAGAATCAGAAATCACGTGACGTGGGGTAAAGTTAGTTCTGCTATGGGTCTGTGGCTATTACATTTATATGCTCTTTTTGTCAGAAACACAGGGATAGGACTAGTATGAAAAACCTGTACAGTCAAAAAGGTGAACCCAAATGCAGAAAACCAGATGACAGTTCTGGGGAAATGTTTCCTCAATTGAGGAATGACCTCAATTCGAGGTCAAGGATGTCCAGGGCGGAGACCCAGGGGCGTTCCTCTGGGCCATAGTCTTTTCAGTCCACCAGCTACTAAAGGTATCTCAGAACAATATCCGATAAACTGTGTAAGTAGGCTGGCCTTCAATGATCCGAGGAGGAGGGGGAGGTCTGGCTGCGGGAGTAAAATGAGAAGAGACAACAGGTTTGAGTGAAGACACATGGAAGGTGGGATTAATCTTTAGTGATCTAGGCAAGAATAAACGGTAGGTAACTAGATGTACTTTCCTTGAAATGCGAAAAGGACCTATAAAACGTTGAGTCAGCTTGTGGGATTCCACACTCAGTGGCAGGTTCCTAGTAGATAGCCACACCCATTGGCCAGGACGTAAGGCAGGAGCAGCTCGTTTGCCAACGATTGGCCTGCCCCGATACTGCTGAGATGTCTGCAGAAGCTTGAGCCTAGTCTTTTTTACAGGTCAGGCGGCAGCATTGAACAAGCGTAGAGCAGATGGAACTCCAACCTCCACCTCTTGGTCAGGGAATAATGGGGGTGTAAACCCGAACTGGCACTCAAAGGGAGACATGCCAGTTGCTGAGGAACACAGAGTATTATGGGCGTGCTGCCCAAATTACAAAAGATGCCCAGGATGTCGGTTTGTTTGCTGCCATGCCTCTCGGTTTGTCCATTAGACTGGGTGGAAACTGGAAGACAGACTCAGTCCCCAGACAGACGGTCCCCAGCAGTCGACAGAAGGCATGCCAGAAACGGGATGAAAATTGAGGTCCTCTATCTGTGACAATGTCCTGTGGAATCCCAAAGACTCTGAACACAATTTCTGCAGTTTCCTTGGCAGAAGGTAACTTGGGCAGTGGGATAAATCTGCATGCCTTAGAGCAGGGGTGGGGAATGTTGATCCTGGAGGGCCATTGTTCTGCAGAGTTTAGCTCCAACTCTAATTAAACACACATGAAGCTAATCAAAGTCTTCAGGATTACTAAAGTTACAGGCAGGAGAGTGAAAACTCTGCAGGACAATGGCCCTCCAGGATCAACGTTCCCCACCCCTGCCTTAGAGAATCGGTCCACTACTACTAGAATGGTGGAGTTTCCTTGGGATGGTGGGAGCCTGGTGATGAAGTCCATCGAGAGGTGAGACCAGGGCCGGTGGGGAATGGGGAGAGGGTGCAGTTTGATGGGGTACTTCCCTTGGTTGCTAGTCGGGCATGCAGCCACAAATGCCAGAGTGTCTTCCTTAATGGTAGGCCACCAAAACTTTCTCAGAAGGAAATCAAGGGTCAGAGCAGCACCAGGATGGCAGGTAAGGTGAGAACTGTGACCCCACTGAAGAACCTGGAAATGGACAGTGCTCAGGACAAATAGACAATTAGCCGGTCCCCCTCCAGGGTCAGGTTTTTAAGGGCCCTTGTTACTGTGGTCTCAATTTCTCAAAAAAAAAAAAAGTAAACTTGAGAGAGGGAGTCTGGTTTCAGAATCTTGGATACTGGTCGATAGGACAAAGTGATATAAAAATTGTTAAAAAACAGTGACCAACGGGCCTGGCGAGGATTGAGCTGCTTAGCCTGTTGGATATACTCCAAATTCTTGTGATCCGTGAGGACTAGGAACTGGTGTTGTGCCCCCTCAAGCCAGTGCCTCCAGTCTTCCAATGCGAGCTTGAGAACCGCCAACATAATCCCCCCACATAATAATTTCTCTCAGCAGGTGTTAATCGATGTGACAGGAAGGTGCAAGGATGAAGCTTGTTGTCCACCCCTCGCTGTGAAAGAATGGCTCCCATTCCCATATCTGAGGCATCAATCTCTACCACAAATGGTCTTTCAGCATCAGGGAGAGTCAGAACAAGAGCAGAGGTGAAACGGCACTTTAATTCCTTAAAGGCTTCCTCGGCCTCAGGACTCCACAGAAATTTAGGGTTTTTGCCTTTGGTGAGGGCTGAGAGAGGGGCTGCTACTGCACTAAAGTTCTGCACAAACTTGCGATAGAAATTTGCAAACCCCCAAAAACACTGAACTTCCTTCACATTAGCGGGGGTAGGCCAATTGGTGATGGCATGGACTTTTCTAGGTTCCATCCGGATATTACTTGGGGTAAAAATGAATCCTAGGAACTGCTCTTCAGACACATGGAACACACATTTCTCTGGCTTAATGTACAAATGGTTATCCAGGAGGTGACAGAAGACTTTTTGAACATGCTTTGTGTGTTCTTGCAAGGATCCCAAGAAAATCAGAATGTCATCTAGATAGACAAATACAAACTGATTTAACATGTCCCGGAGAACATTATTGATTAGGACCTGGAAATAAGCTGGAACATTAGTGAGTGCAAAGGGCATAACTTGATACTCATAATGCCCTGTAGGGGTGTTGAATGCCATTTTCCACTCATCCCCTTGTCTTATGTGCACCAGATGGTAGGTGTTGCGCAGGTCAAGTCTGTTGAAAAATGAGACTCCTTGAAACAACTCAAAGGCAGTGGACATGAGGGGTAGGGGGTAGAGGTTTTGGACCGTGATTTGGACCAAGGTGTTTGGTGTTTCTTTGCACTGGAGAAAAAAAAAAATCCTTCTTCCAGTCAGTGATATACCATTATAACTGTTTCCAACACTGGTAATAACTGAGTATTAAATCAGCATATTAGAATGATTTCTGAAGGATCATGTGACACTGAAGACTGCAGTCATCATGCGGACAATAGCTCTTTGTGCAAAATGAAAGAGTTGGTGGAAGCAATGTCCAAGAAGTGCAGAAAAATCTTTTTGTACCACTTCATGGTTTTGTGCTGTGTTGTGTAGTACTGTATCAGCTGATCAGCCACCCATGTGTTTGTTGTATTTCTTGGGATCTCTTTGGTACAGGTGTTTGGAAATTTTCATTGTCACATCTGTGTAAAAAAGAAAAAGAAAAAAAAAAGCATGAGCATGCTGATAACACAATCACTATGGCCATGCATAACAAAGACAGCAGTTATTGTTATGTCATACAAGAACATATACTTTTGTATTATTATGATGTAAACACACACACACACACACACACACACACACTCAAGCATACATTGTCCAAAGTAAACTGATGGGCAATTAGTGGGTATGGACACACAATGAATGTTTACATCTGTTGATGATGGGACATAGGACAGACAAATATCTATTGATGTTCTGTAGACCACATGTATGATAAACTAACCAAAACTGGGTGAAATATATTACGAATATGTTTAGAGAGTATCACATCACAAGCATTTACACTTGAACATATATACACAAACATTTGTAAGTGACATTGTAAGGCAATTTTATCAAAAGCTAACCAAAACTAGCTAAAATATAGTCTGAAAATTATAATATTATCATTATCAATCAATAATGGTCATGCATAACAAAGACAGCAGTTTTCGTACAAGAACATATACTTTTGTCTTATGACGATGTAAACACTATTACATCTGTAAAATATTCCGTTTGTGCACTTACTCAGTATGATTCTTGATCACACTGAGAACTGAACGACACCTGTGTGCCCCTGTGCGCGATCCTGGTGAAGGCGAGCATGATGCAGCCACATTCCTAAACAAATAAAACACTGTTAGCATACATTGTCCAAAGTAAACTGATGGGCAATTTGTGGGTATGGGCGCACAATGTATGTATATATCTGTTGACGATGGGCAATAGGACAAACAAATATCTATTAATTGGCCGTAGGCTGCGAGTATCTGTTGATGGGCCATATAGATCGCACGTATTTTTATATTATCAGAAAAAGAATTATATAACACTAAACAACATACCCCGTACTTTTATCCTCCTCAGGGTCAATTCGCTTTTCGAAATAAAAACGTTCATCATCTCAATCTTCCTCCGAGGAAAAGGTGAATTCTTCCTAACTGTCCAGAATCATCTGAAGGGCCTCTTTACCGGAGTAGCGCACCATCCTCAAAACATGACAAACGTTCAGCGAATCTTGTGTTTTTTGTGGCATTGACCGAGGGGTGCGTGCAATGCATACAAACTATTTACCATGTGAATGGCGGGGGTTGTGGCGGTCTCAGCTCATTAC
This sequence comes from Hypophthalmichthys molitrix, assembly GCA_037950675.1. Classification (NCBI taxonomy): domain Eukaryota; kingdom Metazoa; phylum Chordata; class Actinopteri; order Cypriniformes; family Xenocyprididae; genus Hypophthalmichthys; species Hypophthalmichthys molitrix. The sequence goes on along the minus strand of CM075498.1, from coordinate 37,696,753 downwards.
AGATAATGAAGTGAGAAGGAAAAGAAGGACCCTCTCCTTGGTTTCAAAACAAATTATATAAACTGAGAATTTGTTTTTGATTTGACTTACTTCATTTAAACACATTTTAGAATTAACTTTAGGGAGAGGGAGACATCAGATCACACATCATGTTCGTTTACTTTATTTTGCGAAAAGCACATTGTTTTTCTGTGAGTGTACACAAATAAAAGTACACACTTAACAGTTTAGAATGATGTATAACATGGTATGTGTGATCAAATTCGGCTGAGTATTTTGAGTCTTTTCACATTGATAAGAAAAAAAGCAAGGTTGTATCGCCAGCGCGACCGCCGACCCGAAGGAATTAATATAGCTATCCATAGCTGCCCCCTCTGAAGGGGATAGTGAAAAATTATGGCCTCTAGGGGGGATAGTGCCTGGAATCAGATCAATGGCAGAATCATAGGGCCGATGAGGGGGTAACGTGGTGGCCCTGCGTTTGCTGAAAACCTCCTGGTAAGGATGATACATGGGGGCCACTTGAGAGAGGTCAAGAGGTTCTTGGGACTGAGGAGAAGCATCTGGGGAATCCATGCACTTGCAGTGTAAATGGGGCCATGGTGCTTACAGTACAACAGTTGTTATACAAATGGAAGTAAACCACTAAAAAACATGGTTTTATTACATCAAAACTTCATTTTATTTTGTTACTTTTCATAAGGGCAGCTTTACAAATAAAAAGGAAACATACAAAGATCTTGTTCACATACCTCAGTTGGATGTGGAAAAAACATAGGCACAGCTGATGGTTTAAGTCGTACGTGATTCTCTCCTGGGTATGTAAAATTATAAGGGGAAAAATTATCGCTGCAGACCCTCAACAACTTTAGTACGTTAATGGGTGTGTTGATATCCAGCCGAAGAGCAATCAACCATAACTTCAGGCGAGCAGGCTCAGAAGTTGGGAATACCTGGAAAGTCACCACATGAGTTTGTGCGCAAGAACGTGATCTTTTAGTTTTAAGTTTGAACAATCCGGATAAGCGCAAGTAAGTACCATTTTGATTAGCCGTCGTACTTGCAATGTTTGTGCACTGTGTAAACAATGAGTGACATATATGTGCGCAAGATCACTTCAGGCGCTTGCGTAAACTACGCCACAGCGCGTACACACCTCACACACCGGATGCCATGCGGCATATAATACTGTTATAAATAAAATTATAAATACTGTTTGGTTTCTTGCACAAACTGATCGTTTAGTGTCTTAAGACATCAGTGTGTTGTCACAAGCCGCAGGGTTTAATTTGAATTTGTCTGTGCATGTTTTTTACTCTTATAGATTTTGTTACCATTGCCATGCATTATACGACTGACAGACTGCAATGGTTGGAGTTAAAAATCATCATTTGTGTTCTATTGAAGAAACAAAGTCACCTACATCTTAGATGCCCTGGGGGTAAGCAGATAAACATCAAATTTTCATTTTTGGGTGAACTATCCCTTTAATGAGAGCTCTGTAGTCTCACCAATAAATCACCAAGACCGTTTAAACATTTTCATGACATTTAATTTGTAAAAAGACTTTGATTCCCAAACTGGTTCTTAGGCTCAGCTATCTATCACTACTACCGGAAGAACTTTTACCCGGCTTGTGTCATTCTGGAAGCCAAAAACCCAGAAGTGTGAAAAAGGCTAATGGGAAGACTAACTAAAATGTAAGTAAACAGCTCACCCACTTAGATATCATCGCTTTATGTGAAGTAAAAATCAAACTTGAAATGGCCTGAACACATGATGACTGCGGGGTTTTTAGAGAGCAACCAGCTTGGTGAAATTAAAGATACAGCTTCGTGTCTGTGACAGACAGTGTTTACCGAGCATGACTGATGATCCGAAAACAAGTTGACTATTAAAAAGAACAACTGAACATTTAAATTGTTACTGCCTTTAGTTATTATTTTGGAATAAAATAGCTTAAAACACTAATTTGATGAGATTGACTTGGTTTTAATAAATAGAACATTAATTGCATTGTTAATGTAAAAATACAAAATAGAATTGTATTTGGTTTCTTTTTTTTTTTGGTGTAATGTAACAATGTTCATTTAACCAGGAAAATGTGACAACGTTAAGTGTAACTGGGGAATGAATTTACATTAGATTTGAAAGAAAGAAAGAAAGAAAGAAAGAAAGAAAAAAAAAACTGAGGACGTTGCCTCCTCATTTCAGAACACCACTGCACACTACTGGTATATTTGTATATATAATGTTTGTATATATAATATAACATATAATGTTTTATTCAGCATTTACTTAAAAAGTCTAAATCAAAAGAGCATTGGAGGAGTGACCGCTCGTGAACCTGGATGATTCCATTGTCAAAAGCATTTGACTGAATTCAGTGTCTCTCAGCAGCTCCCTCTAGTGAGATACTGAAACAAAGAGAAAATACTGGCTCAGAAATTCATTTAAAAGCACAAGAGAGGAAAAAATATGAGAAAGAAATACTCACACAGATGGAAGTGTGAGTGGTTTAATTTGTTTCTGCCCATTGTAACCTTTGTCATGTGTGAGAAAAGATGCACAACCATTTTGATCCAATGTTGAATTTGGTGCAAATGGTTGATAGGTCACTACAAAAAGAAAATCTGGATGATTTCTTTTTATTCAGTGAAACACATGTGAAACACAGTTCAGCAGAATGTTCACATTGCTGTTTTATTATAAAAGTGGATGGTGATTAAGGGTTGTCCAAAAAGAAAAAGAAAAAAGCAGAAAAAAAAAAGAAAAAACAAAAAACAAAAAAAAAAAAAACTAAATTGTCATAACTATGGAAGTCTTGTTTTCACCCAACGTGATCTCATAAGAATATATGGAAGCCCGTTTCCGCCACTAAATAAAAAAATAAAAAGAGTAATTGCGACTTTTTATCTCAGAATTCTGACTTTTTATCTCGCAATTGCGAGTTTATGTCTCACAATTGCGAGTTATAAAGTCAGAATTCTAAGATATAAACTCGCAATTGCGTGATATAAAGTCAGAATTCTGAGATATAAACTCGCAAAATGCGTGATATAAAGTCAGAATTCTGAGATATAAACTCGCAATTGCGTGATATAAAGTCAGAATTCTGAGATATAAACTCGCAAAATGCGTGATATAAAGCCAGAATTCTGAGATATAAACTCGCAATTGCGTGATATAAAGTCAGAATTCTGAGATATAAACTCGCAAAATGCGTGATATAAAGTCGCAATTGCGTGATATAAAGTCAGAATTCTGAGATATAAACTCGCAAAATGCGTGATATAAAGTCGCAATTGCGTGATATAAAGTCAGAATTCTGACTTTTTTTTCTCGCAATTCTGACTTTTTTTCTCAAAATTGTGTGAAACTTTATTTCTCACAGTTCTTACTTTGCTTGCGTTTCCTTTCATTGCGAGTAACCATCAGGATTGCTGCTTCGTTATTATTATACATAAAATGGAAGACATCATAAAGGATTATTTTTTAGCGCGGATTTGCCAATAAAGAAATTTTGATATTATTGGAGGAGGCACATAACATGAAGATTAGTCTCCGGACATAAGAGAGAACATTATGCAGGAATATGCATAGTATAGCATGTTTCCACGGTAACCTTGTACATGAGTACAGCGTTTCCAGGAGAAAAAAAACAGCTTTTACTGCCATCTAGTGGGCTTAATACTAAAACGCCAATACCTATCATATTTCATCAACTTTTGCAACTGCAACTAAAGTCTGGTGGCTCCATAAAAGGGGGCATTCAAGGGTAGAATTACAATTACAAAATTACAGTGGAAGTATTTGGTGAATAAAAGTTGTTTTTAACAGAATTGGATACACTAATGAATTTGACAAGTTTTGAGCAAATGTGTTGAGATTACACAATAATACCAATATAATAGTAATAGTAATAATAATAAGAATCAACTGTGGCCGAGGCGCAATAAAACAGACGAAGCTGAAGTGGCACATTTTATACACCAGCAGCTTCAGACATCAGGACGGCAGCACTGCTCTATCGTTGGATGCACCAGATGTTGGATGTCCGTATTTGTTAGACAGAGAAACTGTCCGTCAGTTAATTACAAGAAAAAAAGTCAGAATTCTGAGATATAAACTCGCAATTGCTAGTTATAAAGTCACAATTCTGAGAGTTTATATCTCAGAATTGTGACTTTATAATTCGCAATTGCGAGTTTATATCTCAGAATTCTGACTTTATATCACGCAATTGTGACTTTATATCTCAGAATTCTGACTTTATAACTCGCAATTCTGAGATAAAAACTCGCAATTCTGACTTTTTTTTCCTCGCAATTGCGAGTTTACATCTCAGAATTCTGACTTTTTAATCACGCAATTGCGAGTTTATATCTCAGAATTCTGACTTTATAACTCGCAATTGTGACTTTATATTTCAGAATTCTGACTTTATAACTCGCAATTGTGACGTTATATCTCAGAATTCTGACTTTATAACTCGCAATTGCGAGATAAAAAGTCGCAATTACTCTTTTTATTTTTTTATTTAGTGGCGGAAACGGCTTCCATAAGAATACGTGTGTATTTTTACGTAAAGTGTGGTTCTACCACACGTACATTTACGTTTTCATACACACAAAAACATACAACATCGACGTATTTATAGCACTAAAACGTAAAAATACTTACGCATTAACAGCAAAAAAAAAAAAAAAAAAAAAAAAACGTAAATCATGTAACGTAAAGTGTGAATGTATATGAATTCCCATGTATTAATATTAAAATCGTGGCATTAATGTTTTAAATCTGTTCTATTCAATTGTCATATCAATACATGTTTTTAGTCGAATTTATTGAAAGCAGTTTACTTATCTACTTAATATGAAATAACATTTCTGTTCGAGACTTGTGCTGCAAACTCGTTTCGGAGGATTACATAATGTTAAGACTGCAATATGAAACCTTATGAATAAAATTTCTGTAATTTTTTTAACCATTTTGTAATAGCCTATTTAGTTTGTTTGCTGTGCGACACAGAAGGCGTTTTCTCCTATGCAGCGACTGACAATACAACCATAAGATACACCAAAACACAACATAAAGTCACAAATCCATCCATTTTATTTGTTCGCTGTACTCCAAATCTTTACAATCCATATGTTTGTAAAGAACAGATCCAAATTCAGCCCTTTATCCATCGATCTTCATCAGCTTCATCATCTTCATTCTCAGCAACAAGCAACAACGACCGTCACAGTCAAAGTCCGCGCTCGTTATGATTCAAATTTGAAAGTAGCGCCACCCTCGAGAAGCGTTACGACGTGGTTTACGGCACTGATATCGAACGCTCATTGGTTCTCACCTGCTTCGTCAAAGATTGCGACATGCAGTGTTTCAGTGGATTGACATGAGTGTCGCGCCTTCACGGAGAGAAGCCGGATTCATATTTTCATGGATTAATAAATTAAACTCTGCTCTGTACCCTATAAAAAACTATTACTGCCAGAGAGGACTGCGACTGGAACTCATCATCATTTGAACTACTTTTGGTAGCACTTTTGACATTTTCGCAAAAAATAAATTATTGTGATTACGCTTGTTTGTCTGTTATTCTTTATTTTATAACAGTACGGAGTATTAAGAAATGGTTATGGGTAGGTTTTGGGGTAGGTGTAGGATTAGCGGCTCAAAATACCGTTTTAATGTTATATTTTTGCTAAAATTGTCATTTTCCTACACATTTTAGCATTCTGTATAAAATGGGTAGGTTTAGGTTCGCGGTGGAGTTTAGGGATCTCACATTTATCTACAAAACGATAAAATGGAAATTATACATATATCTTTATGAAATGAAAGATTCGTAAATATTTTACGTTTTTTCGCTGTAAAAACGTAAGTATTTTTACGTTTTAGTGCCATAATTACGTCAATATTGTACGTTTTAGCACCTTTCTAAACGTACAAAAATGTATTGTATGTAAAATGTGGAGAGCAGTGGAGACGTGTTCTCTGGAGTCTCTGTCTGGCAATCCGATGGACAAGTCTGGGTTTGGCGGATGCCAGGAGAACGGTAGTTGCCTGACTGCATTGTGCCAAATGTAAAGTTTGGTGGAAACAGTTTGGGGATGGCCCCTTCCTGTTCCAACATGACTATGCACCAGTGCACAAAGCAAGATCCATAAAGACATGGATGAGCGAGTTTGGTGTGGAGGAACTTAACTGGCCTGCACAGAGCCTCAACACCTTTGGGATGAATTAGAGTGGAGACTGCGAGCCAGGCCTTCTCGCTAACATCACTGCCTGACCTCACAAATGCGCTTCTAGAAGAAAAAAAAATCCAAAAAAAAAAATAAAAAAATACTCCTAAACCTTGTGGAAAGCCTTCCCAGAAGAGTTGAGGCTGTTATAGCTGCAAAGGGTGGCCAACTCCATATCAAACCCTATGGATTAAGAATGGGATGTCATTAAAGTTCATGTGCATGTAAAGGCAGGTGTCCCAAAACTTTTGGCACTATAGTGTATGTAAGTGCAAGTTGCTTTCAGTTAAAACAGCTCGAACATGCATTTTAGTCTGGGACTAGGCTTAAAAATAATTAGTTCAGACGGGAAAGAATGTACTGGTTTCATACGGATTACATAAAGAGAGAAGTCTGTGAAACCAGCCAACAGTGTCATAATTATTAATGTCTAAATTATGACATACTAAGTCGTAATTATGAAGTCGAAATTGACAAATTATAATTATGCTATAAAAGTCAATTTGACAAAAACATGACTCTATATTTAAGTCATACAACAGCTTTGTGTAAAGAACACAAAAAAACATTCAGTGGTGGATCTGAAGCAAATAATGGTATGATATGGCTTCAGATGTGTGGTGCAGTGCAAAACGTCATGACCACCTGACAGCAACAACGGCCAATGGAATGAATTTAGGGTGGGACTATCGGTTTGTCTGACAAATGGCAGACGTGCTCAGGAAACCAGTTTGAAAACTGATACAAGTGGGGCAGAAATTACACAATTCATCTTCAAATCAAAACATAAATCTTAAACATGGACATTAACATTGAAATCTTACATGCAAATAGAACAAACACTGAACACACAAATGTGTCACTTTCACTCAATAAATGGCCGAACCACCTTTCTCTGTAGTGCGACCTCTTTGGAGAAAAGTGTTCAGCTAAAAAAAAAAAAAATATATACACATTATAAATATATATATATATATATATATATATATATATATATATATATATATATATATATATATATATATATATATATATTGTACTGTTTATGGATGCTAAAATAATTTCTCCGATCCTGGTTTAATTTGCCAAGAGAATGCTGCATAAATCATTGGTCGGTAGGCTTTGGCAAAACACTGTTTAATTAGTCTCCCAGACCTGCAAACAATGAGACAATTAATATGATTGTAAAGGCCAAAAATATCACCTTGTTAAACAGAAGGGAAACTGCCTGGACATTTCATGTGTGGTTTCTGCTGTGAGAATACTGGATCCAATTCTCAAAATAATATGGAGCATAATTTTTTTACAGTCCCTTTAGCCACAATAAAATCATTGGAATTAATAAAACCTGTGGTATCATTAAGAGTAATTTTTACAATATGTGGAGATTGAACAAGTCAAGTTGAATGATGTTGTTTAGTAATTAAAGGTTTAGTTCGCTCAAAATTGCGCATTTTATCATAATTTACTCACCTTCATGCCATTACAAACCAGACAGACTTTATTCATCTTTGAAACAGAAATTCTGAATGTAACTCTCAGAGATTTCTGTCCATCCATTAAAAGTCAATTCCACCTAAACTTTGACGCTTAATAAAGACATTGCAACAAGGCCGTAACCACGTTTTGAACATTCGGGGGACCTTTTTTTTTTTAAAAATAAAGCATAAAGAAACAAAACAGTGAACGAAACTGCTGCTAATACAATGCTATATCAGATATGTACAATAACAATTGTAGAAAAAAAAATAACATTACAATGTCCAGAAATCAATTTCTTATGTTTAATGTGATAGTTTCATAATACAATATATTTTTAGCTCCAGTGTAGTGAATAAATATATCGATCCATGAGAAATAGTTGATTTCTCTAGTGGTCTAGTGGTAGAGCTCTTGTTAACAGTATCAAAGGTTGCGTGTTCTAATCCACCCCCGCGTTGTTGTTTTTTTTTTTTCAAAAAAAACAAACAAAAAAAAAAAAAACAAACAAACAAACAAAAAACCAACAACAAAGATGTCCATCAACGGTTATATATCAAGAGAAGGGACACGTTTGTGTGCATTTGTTTTGTGGTTTTACCGGAAAACAGAACCTCCGCAACGGTGTTAAACAATCGATTGACGCGCCCGTCTGTGCCGTAAAGACTGTGTGCCCGAGCAAAAAGAGAACGTAAACCCCGCCTACTTTTTAATTTGATTGGCCATCTCAATCATTTTGACATTGACGAGCGTTCTTAGACCGCTGAGGCAGATCAGACTAAAAATGTAACTTTTAAACCTTTTTGTCATCCTAACAACATGCAGAGTGCTGTAATGAAGTGCAGCAGAGCAGTGCAAGAATTTCAAATATTGAGGGGGACGATTTGGCCATTTCTAATTATTGGGGGGGACTTGTCCCCCTCAATGTCTATGGTGGTTACGGCCCTGCATTGCAAAATAAATCTATATGAATTGAGTGGTTTAATCAGAGTCTTTTGAAGAGGCATGATTGCTTTATATGACGAACAGATTTAATTTAGGCTTTTCTTCACATATAAACAGCGATGAAAAATCTTGTCAAATATGGTATGGCACAAATGTGCTTGTTGGACGTACAAGAATAGGTCCTCCTCGTGCATTAAAGGGGTGGTTTCATTGCGATTTCACTTTTTTAACTTTAGTTAGTGTGTAATGTTGCTGCTTGAGCATATCTGCAAAGTTATAGCGCTGAAAGTTCAATGCAAACGGAGTTATTGTCTTTTAAAGTTATGGCAGTTTAATGCCTACAAAAACAAGAGGTTTGGACTACAACGAGCTTCTTCCCAGGTAGATGACATCATAAACCCTGTAAAAACTGCCCTCTGGAACAAAGTAGGCGAGGCCATGTCGCGCTGCATATGGAAGCAGAAGAGTTGTCTACACTGACTGGACGCGTCAAAACATAATAGAACCCATTATAATAACCAGTGATATTGTCTACACCATAGACTGTAAAAAAAACACTGTCTACACTGGATGTTGCGCGGAAGACAGCATCCAGAATCGACACGATTTCAATGCTGGATTTGCACCAAGGCTATTACTGAAAGATGAAGCAGTTCCCACTTTAAAAGCAGAAACTGCTGTTTATGGGCTCCTAACTGTAAGTACGTTTTATTGTTTGTACATGTTTTTTAAATGTATAGTTCTGTTGCTAGTTTTTGGTTGCATCAAGGACTTAAAGACCAACACGTTTTTGCTTCGCTAGCCAGTTAGCTAAATTTTATTGCATACTTCTCCAACAAACTTCTATGTTCATAGACAAACAGTTGTTCATGCTATAAATTAAACGCTACCTTCACAAAAATGCTACTACTCAGTCATGTAGCTTATTCGGCTACAGTAAAGCTTTAATCAGGATGAAACCTTATATTAAAGCTGCAGTCCGGCATTTTTCCTCTTTGTCGCCATCTCTGTTTGAAACCTGAAATTGCAGTCATATACATATTACGTGCTTTGTGCTTCGGCACGACTCCTCAGCGGATGAATCCAATGTTTGCTGTCAATCACTACACCGGTGTGGATGCTGTACTTCAGAATCACAGATTCTAAATCTTGAAAGTATGACCAATATAAGTATTTTCACTGGAAAATATCAGCTGAACAAGTAAGTAACATTTCTGCTGCTTTTGTTCTAACCAACTGAGGAAAAAAGTATTAGACCTATGATAAATCGTGCTGCCAATGATTAAAACTAACGGTTGCTTAGCTCGGATCACGCCAAACCGTGCAAATTATTATTACTGTTATACTTTGTTCTGAAAATGTTAATGTTAACAGCATCAGCATTGCGTGACTATGTGTATTTAGTGTGTATTAGTGTTACCTGTAGATTTCAATTTCTGTAGCCACTCCACAGTCCAAAGCCTTTTGCTTTTGACTACGGGTAAATCTCCAGTTGTCACTGATGATTGTCATTTGAACCTTTCTGGATTACAATCCGCCATCAAAATGATACGTTTAATTATTTCAGCTGCTGTGAGAACAGGCTATAAATGATCTGCTACAACAAGCATCCTCACATGATAAAGCCAACTAGCCTGGACTCCTTCTTTCTGTTTACAGATTTGACGTAATGACGCAAAGACGAACTGCTGCATGCTCGAATTTCCCGCAGAAATCCACCAGGTCGCTCGTATTATAAAACATTATTACAAGCTTACCGTTGTGAATCGAGCTAGAATAATAAGATAGTTTTGAACACTGGCTGGTTATGTACTAGCTCGAATTTATTTTGGATAATTTTTAATCAAAAAAAGTTCCGGACTGCAGCTTTAAAAGCTAACAAACAGCAGTAACATTTACAAGGGACAACATCTAAACACTTTGACACAAATACAAACGGAAATAAACCGTGCTTGCAGAGGTTCTGCTTGACCCTTTTCATCATTACTGCTATCTGGGTCTGATTCGGGCTCAATTTGATAATATGGAAAGCATTATTTTCCACTGAAACACATATAATTGGGGTTAGATTCCCGCCTAAAGTATTGCGGTCACGGATCAAAAAACAAGCGTGAATCAAAAATTTAAAAACATGTAAAAATATATAACGCAAACTTAAAAAAAAAATAATGCAAAATGATCAGAATGGCAAAGAACGTGATCGGGGATCGAAATATAACAAGCATGAATCAAAACTTATTAAAAATTAAAAATTATATTGCACAAATCTTAAACTTGTGTTTATGTGTTCTTAAAAGTTGTTTTCCTTGCTTTTATTACTCTGTACTTTGTGCTCTCTTACATTTTCTGCTCATATTTTACTTTTTTATATGCTTGTGCTGTTTTTCTCTTTGCTCTTCTTTCCATGTTCCGCTCTTCCATTTCCAAATGTTGCAGTTCGAGTTTCATGTAAATTAGGCCGGGCTTAAGCGTCACCATTGGTCCACTAGTTCTAGATTGACAGCTCCTCCTCTAGCCAATCAATGGAAGAGAGGGAGATGACATCACTTCATTGCGACTCATGGCTACTGATGCTCAAACTCATACAGGGAAAGATAACAGTTTAATTTGAAACTTTACAACAGGGTTTTTCCTACAATGAAAATTGTCCCGCCAAAGCCTTATTTGATCAGTTATTGAGAGCTGTTTATTAGTGATGCAGATGACTGCTGCGCTTGTGGTAGGGTGCATGTTAACTGGCGGAGAGAACAAGCAGAGAGCTCCTCCCTTGTGTGCGCAAACTCTCTGTTTTCAAACTAAGTGCTGTATTTGCTCTCTCTCCCTTGCACATAATAATCTGAATCAATGGGCACGATGCTAAAAGTTCGGAAGACTGAATCCATGTTTCACGTGACGCATTCTGATTTTTTTTTTCCTGTATGTCCTGGGTGTGAATAGTGCTCAAAAGAATGTTACCTCTCTGACAGGCGTCCCGCACATGCAGCGGCCATAAACCACACTTTCAATAAACAATTCAATAAAAAAATTCTATCCAGTGATGAAGTGTTTTCTGTGTTGACAAATCTTTTTGCGATGTCCTAACAGTCGCGATTTGCACGCAACACATCCACGTCTACTAATGTCCGATTCGCGACGTAATGACTCATTTGAACCGATTAATTTTAATAAATCGTGAAAACAACTGATCTGTCCAACACTGACTCACTGTCTGAATCGGTATAATCATTTACTCAGAACTCTGAAATGAGAACGTAAGTGTGCTTACTCCAAGAGTGTTTAGTAAGATTTAGCCTTAATTATCCACAGTATTTCCAGGTTTTTTTATATGACAATGTGTAGTAATTAGGCCTACCTATAAAATCAGTTAGTTTAGACTGGAGTGAGGTGAAACCAGAACAAAGCAAGTTGTTGTTAGCTAGGTACATTTAATTGTATATGGTAGAAAATTAGATTATTAGTTAAATTAACTTTTTAATGCTACTTTTTAATACTGATTATTAATCAGCTATTTTAATACTAATTATTATTATATATACCAAAATAATTTTCAGGTCTAGCAAAGCAGCATCTTCTCTTACAAAGCTATGAAATAACAGAATTTTTTGGCAAAGAGGGCAAGAAAGGATTACAGTGAGAGTAATCCTTGCGGGAGAGTAATGGCGGGTACTTTATTGTCACAGGTACTTTTAAGTGTGGCGGGTACTTTTTACTGTTTGTGTCGATGACCATGTCTGTCAGCCACCACCGAAGACCATTTTTGACCCAGGAAAAACCCTGTACAAGGACTTTCAAGCTGTAAAGTTATCTGAAGTATGGACAAATAATTCCTCTTTTTGAGAAACTCTTTAATGTGCAGTCTTGTCATGATTGTTAATTGATTGTTAATGTTCATAATATATGGTATTTGGTGTTAAAATATTACTTGGCTCATAATGCTAATATACTATGGCTACTGTAGCTAATATACTTCTTAATTGTTGTTGTTAAAGATCATAGGTAACCTGGTAAATTAATTCTAAAACTGAATGTATCATTTCTGCATTGACTACAATAGTGTTACAGAAACCAGGCGGATTTGATATGCAGTGATTTATTCACACACTTATTGTGTTTATTTACATAACTACATAATTGCACAATACTATAAGATTAATGTTTTAAATATAGCTTTAAAAACAAAATTATAGATCAGGGATAGGCAACTTCAGTTCTGGAGTGCCACTGTCTTGCAGAGTTTATCTCCAACCCCAATTTAAAAAAAAAAATAAATAAATAAATAAATTAAATAAAAAATACACCGATCTATAATATTAATAATCCTGAAGACACTGATTAGCTAGTTAAGGTGTGTTTGATTAGGGTTGAAGCTAAACTCTGCACTTGCCCATCCATGTTATAGAAATATTAATTTAAATGGCCAGTAGGTGGCGGAAAGTTACTGTCTTTATGAGTGAGTCTTTCATTTAAATGTCTCGTTCAAATCGGGAATGCATTAACGAATCACTGCTGTGTTGCTCGGAGACGAGCGACGCTGTTCTGCTGTGGCTTTGTTTGATACTCCTTTCATCAAAATGTTTCAAAATTAACTTATTGCTATATTGATTTATACAACAGCTCAATAAACATTTGCAGTCGCTCTAATATTGGGGAAAACACTCTTGCTGGTGTGAAGGCTATTGCTTAACTTTATAATTTTATAATCTTGGTGCTAAAATGTGATAAAATTCATAAACCAACACGCTTTGGATAAAAGCGTCTGCCAAATGTGTAAACATGGAAAACAAAATCTATAAATCTGTTTACAGGAAAACAATACATGTCAAAATATGCAGGCAATTTACTATTACGAGCAATATACAATGATCTAAACAATTGCGATGGCATATCTTACTTTAACTGTAACTTACATAAATATATTAGTAAGGTAGGCTTTATGTGTTATATTCTCTTGTGTCAAAGACAGGAATTAAAGAGACAACAAGCAAGCATATATTATTATTATTGTATGAATACTAAAAATATCTAACAGTAATATAACATGTAGATGAGCCAGGCACACATAAGAGTGACGTTGTGAGGCCGGTGCATAGTGTCAGTTGTGTTTCGCGGTGCCAGGTCCAGTGGTAGGTGCATTAAAAGGTGAATATAACCGTGATGGATCGTCAGACAGGCACAACTGTGACAGGTTGTCATTAGGATGGTGAATTTAACAATAAAAGATTGTCCAGGTAGACGTATATACCGGTGACATGTCGAGTTGCAGGTACATATACAGTATAATGTGTCCTGCCACAGAAAGATTTTACCCCAACTCGGAAATTGCCAGCTGTGACTGTTATCTTCCCCTGTATGAGTTTGAGCATCAGTAGTCATGAGTCGCATTGAAGTGATGTCATCTCCCTCTCTTCCATTGATTGGCTAGAGGAGGAGCTGTCAATCTAGAACTAGTGGACCAATGGAGACGCCTAAGCCTGGCCTAATTTACATGAAACTCGAACTGCAACATTTGGAAACACACGAGCGAAACATGAAAAGAAGAGCAAAGAGAAAAACAGCACAAGCATACAGAAGAGTAAAATATGAGCAGAAAATGTAAGAGAGCACACAGTACAGAGTAATAAAAGCAAGGAAAACAACTTTTAAGAACACAAACACAAGTTTAAGATTTGTGCAATATAAATTTTAATGTGTTTAAAGTTGATTCATGCTTGTTATTTTTTTTTTTTTTAAATGCGCCTTTAATGTTTCGATTCACGCTTATCATATTTTGATCCGTGACCACGTTCTTTGCCATTCTGTTCATTTATTTTTTTAAGTTTGTGTTATATATGTTTACATGTGTTTTTAAATTTTTGATTAACGCTTATTTTTTGATCCATGACGGCAATACTATTGGCGGAAATCTAACCCCATACACATATATCAACTAATGATAAGGGGCTAGAAAAAAAAAAAACAGTGAACCACCCGTTTAAGCTTCCATTTACCATATTGGATGTGCTTAAATTTCAATGGCGGTAGGAAATTCTTTACGGATTTTATGTACAGTTCAGCACACATTACTTTCAATGCACTAAAAATAATATATTTAGTATGTATGAAAATTTACACAAGTCATGCTAAATGTTCAGGTTCTAATTCAGAGCTCATTAACATTCAGATATTGTCTCTCTGCTGTGTTTTGATAATTCAGCACTTTTCCTAAGATTGAAGATCAATCTAGTAGGGTAACGTCAAGTTCTGGAAATGAGGATGTTGTTTCTCCACAGCAGAAGAATCACTGTGATCTCATGAGTAAAAGACTATTTGTAAGTAAAGTTGCTTCTAGCACATGGACATTTTCATGTTTACATAAACATTGAAACATACAATATGGACATATTGACAGTATCTAAAATTTGTCTTGTTTTATATGTGGTCAATACCCAATATTATTCTTTGAATTTTGTCAACATCTGATGACAACTTTCATGAAGTTTGTCCCCAAAGTACTTTTAGATTAAATGCACTCATGCACATACACAGATAGTGAAAGTTGTTTTAAAGTCAAATGGATTGTATTGGCGCTGAAGTCTATCTGAGCGGAACAGATAATGTGTTGAACAAAAAGCAGTGTGAATATTTAATGTCGGTGAGCAGAAAAGCGATCACTCACCAACACGTATAGGTTTCCACATCAGTGTGTTCACAAGACTCACAGGTACCTATACATAGATAGATTCTCTCTCTCTCTCTCTCTCTCTCTCTCACACACACACACACACACACACACACACACACACAATACTGAATTAACTACAGAATCAGGCACTTCTGACATCTGGGCCTGATGTATAAATGTTGCATATGCACAAAAAAGGCAATGAAATGTGTGTACGCTATTTTCCATGCACATATATAAAAAATAAACTTAAATATGCGTAAATATGTGTGCACCATCTGCACACTCTAGACTGTGCGTACGCACTCTTTTTCTGGAATAAGAATGATTGTAAAAATCATTTTTCATTTTGATATACATATTTAGATTAAATATTCCGTTCTCATTAATGGAGTTACGCACTCAAATTACAAAAAGACATTATCCAGAACTTAAACATAAATCATATGAATTTAGATAGAAATATTTGTAGTAGATGCACTGCTTTTGAACACTTTTCCTGTGGCATGGTACTTCTTAGGCCTGGTTTCACATACAGGGCTTAGATTAAGCCAGGATTAGGCCTTGGTTAAATTAGGACATTTAAGTTGCTTTTTTTAAAGTCTTAGAAAAAAAAAAAAAACATTACTGGTGTGAGACAAAAAAAAAAAAGGGCACTAAAATCTTTTAAGATATGTCAGCGCAAGTTACTTTCAGTTAAGACAGTTCAAACATGCATTTTAGTCTGGGACTAGGCTTAAGCATTGTCTGTGAAACCGGGCATTAATGTTTTAATGACAGCGAAAAGAGTGCTAGGCGCATGATAATTCCTCTTTAAACTAAATTGCAGAACTCATGTCCTGAGAAAATATTTCTCTAGAGAACAATGATCAATGTGCACTTTCGTTCGGTGGTAGAATTGAATAGGTCCGATGACAATACTGTACACCAGTGGTTCCCAACCTTTTTTACGCCAAGGCGTAAAAAACTGTTCATGCAGAAATCTGATAGCGATCAGGGAGTTAAGAGCACACGTGCATTTTTTTTTTTTTTTTTTGCGCATAATAACGGACTCGTCATGCCTTATGTACGCCTCCAGTATGTCACTGTAATCGTCTTTACCTTCATTACAACTGTCATCCATTAAAACCTTTTTAGCGACTCTGGTTTTCTTTTTCCAAATGAGAGAGTTAGTTTGCGTTTTGAGCCACCGTTCAGTCTGTATTTCACAGCAGCACGATGAGTAACGGCCTGGGCTGATCTGAAACAATAACAGAATACATGAGAGGGGTGGTGCCTTGTTTTAAATGTATTTTTTTTTAATTAATTTAATTTCTTTTCTAATGTAACGTATTAGCTATGTAGCGAATTTACAGGTATTTAATCAATTAGCTCAAATAATGGGTGAAATATATATATAATTAAGTCATAACGCGTTATGATCAATTATAATATAGATCGACCGAAGAGGGAATTATGAACATATATTGTGAATTAATTACAACGGATTATAATTAATTACATATATGATTAGGTCTAGTTCAATAGTGTTTTGAGAAAGACTATCCTAGTTTGTCCAGCAAACCATCAGTTTTCTCATGGACTATTATTAAAGGAAGTTGGTCTCTGGCCACGAGAATAACTTCCTATTATAGCATTAAAGCATAAAGCAGTTTTGCAGAATCAAACGTAAAAGAGACTTGGTTTGTTGAATGAGCAACAGAGGCAATCGAGCATGAATATAATGCATTTAATATACGAAACTACGAATACATGGGCTACGTTATATGACTAGATATGCACAAAGAATACACATATATACAAAAGCGAAAGTAAAGGCAGGAAAACAGAGGTGATCAAAGAAAATGGCAAATTACAAACAGTTAAACCTTTGAGAGCCAGCAAGGAAACTCAGCTTACGCATGGAGCTTAAAACGCTTTGAAAAGAATGGTTCTATACTTGCATAGGTTTAGGTGCTGCGGTTGCTTGTCTTTCTCCAGGAGTTTCAATGCATGCGGTTGGAGCGATTGATCCTTTACAAAGGCAGGGTTCTCGGCGGGATTTTCAAACAAGGTTTTAACTTAAGAGTAAGATAACCGGAAAATAAAGAAGAGAGAGTCCATCTCCTAGGTGATGGAGAATGATGAAGGCTTGACAAAAGAAAACTTGTGCCAAAAAGATGGTCGTCCCGAAGAAGCAGAGGAGCGCGTGATGGAAGCGCGGTCGCCGAGACGTCCGGGAGAGACGTGCGTGAGATGGCGAGGGACAATCGAAAGACAATCGAGAGACAAAAGAAATGTGCGTGTGGTTGTCTTTTTAAGGACAAACAAGCCAAAACGCCTCCTTGGAAGCACCAGCCAATGGCGAGGGTGAAAGTTTGGCAGGCAAACTTTTTCTTTGTCTCTATTTACGACCTCATTTGCATGGTTTATGAAGTGTCAGGTCTGAGTACATTTTCTTCGAAGTACCATTAAAAATAGAACAATGCATTTTACAGTAACGTGACATACATTGTCAATTAGGGCATAAAGAGAGCTTTAAAATGAGACCAAACTTGTTGGATGTCAAAGACATAAAAGTGAGAGATACAGTTTATACTTGAATATACCGTTTAGAGTAAAACTAACACCGCTACAGTCATAACTAATCTTATATAATATGGATACATGCACGTTCACTTGTATACAGCAACGGGTACACTTTGGCATAGTAATATTTTGTGGCTAAATGTAGATACAGTCTCCAAATGTGTGTTTGTGTCTCTGTATGTGTATGTGTGTGATGTGTATTGGGTTTTCACAGTGTCTCGGATATGCCACATGGCCCTTAGCACCATGTGGGGTGAAGCACGGGTGACTCTTTGAAGTCCCCGGAGCTGGTGAGAAGGCCTCCTGCTTCTCTTCAATGGAGGCAACAAAGATGCCAATAGGGTCATTTCATCTAGACCTGCCGGAGCCATGGTCTGAGTTATCCGAAGGAGGTCAAACGTTAAAAGCTTTCTTTAATTTATAGTTGTATTGATGATTTTGATCCACCACAGACGCTACAGCTAATAATTAAATTAATGAATTATATTAATATATTTGAATTAATTTTAAAGGGGTGGTTCATTGCGGTTTCCTTTTTTAACCTTAGTTAGTGTGTAATGTTTGTCTGCTTGAGCATAAACAGTATCTGCAAAGTTATAGCGCTGAAAGTTCAATGCAAATGGAGAAATTGTCTTTTAAAGTTATGGCAGTTTAATGCCTACAAAAACGACCGGTTTAGACTACAAGGAGCTTCTTCCTGGGTTGGTGACATCATAAACCCTGCAATTAACATGAACACTGCCCCCGGGAACACGCAAAAAAGTGGGCGAGGCCATCACATGCATACAAGTCCTCTTCCTAGGGACCCTGGACTTCAGGAACAATGTTTAAAATTTATGTTTAATTTTGTTCCTGACAGTTATAATGCTAATTTAGCTGTCTGTGCTGCACATTTTACAGAAGACAGCTTCCAGAATCTACAGAGTTCAATGCTGGATTTGCACAAAGGCTATTACTGAAAGATGGAATAGTTCCCACTTTAAAAGCAGAAGCTGCTGTTTATGGGCCTCAACCTGTAAGTATGTTTTATTTTTTTATAAAGTTATATAGTTTCTGGGACGTAAACAAAGACCAATGCGGTTTGGCTCCACTAGCCAGCTAAATTCTATTTCATACTTCTCCAACAAACACCAGCAAACTTCTGTTGGTGTTTGTTGGTTTTTCTTTTATCACTGTACAGCATTGTTTCATTATGGCTTTTATGTTGTGTTTACCCACATGCTTGTTCATGCTATAAATTAAACAATACCTTTACAAAAATGCTACTACTCAGTCATGTATTCAGCTACAGTAAAGCTTTAATCAGAACACTATGGGGCAGCAGAAACATTTACAAGTGGCAGCATATTTAAACACTTTGACACATACAAACAAAAATATGTAACATTCATAAACATCCATTAAAAAATTGATAAGGCAATATTGATGCCATTAGGCCTGTCACGATAGTTGATATATCGACTTATCGCACGATATATGGACATGACCTCGATAATTTGTTACGCGATATATTGCCCATGATGTTACACAAAAATAAATGTCACCGACATTTTACTGATTGTGCTGCCTCTGTCATCTCGTCAGCTCTCCAAGGCGAAAGTGGGGCTCAGCTCCTTCATACACAGAGCTGACATCGGCAGGCGGAAAAATGCGCCATTCGAGTCGTTATAGTGTTTTCCTGTCAACTACAGACAGTTTGGAAGAATAAGTACAAATGCACTCAGTTTGCAAAATCTACTGGTGCAAATATAAACATGACAGCGCGAAATGGTGCACGCTCACAGCTAGTTTCACACAGGACGTGGCAGTCGCGAGTGTCTAGTTCGTTTTCATAGAGAACGCATTTTTGCATTCCACTGCCCGTTTTTCCACGGTAACGTGTTTGTTTGACTGTTGCACTCGCGTCTTTCGCAGCATCTCGTGCATGACGCGGCGCTCAAGTTAAAAGAAGTTTTTCAAACATGCCTCTAGAAAAACAGATACCTCAACAGAGGCCATACCTGACTGCTAAATCTGTGTCTTTGTTCATATGGACATCTGACAATAGCATGCACCCTTACTTTACTGAGAAAATAAGGTCAGGGAAAAACCTGTAGGCTAGATGGAAAATCTTCATATAAGTGCCTTTTGTGCATTTGCAAGTGCTTTTTTTTAAAACTTATTTTGCAGTTTTTGTTAGCAAAGGTTTATTTATTATTTATTTAACATTATATATTCAGTGGCATAAAATGGTCTTAAAATGACAATCATATCATATCGCATTTATTTCTGGGGCAATATATCGCACAACAAAAAGTAGTTATCATGACAGGCAATAAAATTATTTACATTTCCACCAATTATTTACATTTCCACCAAAGCAAAGACTGGACTTGGACCGAAGCACATGCGACCTTTGCCCGTAATGGTAAGGGGCGTGGCGTTTCCGGACAAGGTGAATTGTGATAACATATTCCAGACAGCGAATCACAATACACAGAGCCAGCTAACCAATCTGAGCCCATTGCGTATTTCTGAGGGAGGGGCTTCATAGAACCAGGAACTCAGAGCGCTTTTAGGAGAAGGGAAACAGCGGTGTAGAATAAAGGTAAATATATATGAAAAATGTGAGTTTTTTTTCAAAAAACAAAGCATTAAGACATGTTAAACTGTTCCCCATAAACACAATCAAGCCTAGGAAAAAAAACAAAAACAAAAAACACTGAACCACCCCTTTAAGTTATCTCGTGGCCCTCCTGGAGGATCACTGAGGACCCCTAGTGGGCCGCGGCCCACAGATTGAAAACAACTGCTGTACACTGCTGCATGGAAGTGTGCTGTTGATGTCATGCTTACGGAGCCCCGGACATGACATGCAGGAAAAAAAAAAAAAAAAAAAATAGTAGGCTAAATCGTGCGCATGATTTACTAATTCGTTCCCTCGATTTACTAAAAGGTGCACACAATTTACTATTTAGTTCCCTCGATTGACTAAAACGTGCACAATTTACTATTTCGTTCCCTCGATTTATAAATCGAGGGAACAAAATAGTAAATCGTGCGCACGATTTAGTAAATTGAGGGAACGGATTAGTAGGTCATGCATGCGAATTAGTAAATCGTGCGCACAATTTAATTTTTTTTTCCTTGCATGTCATGGCGGGGCTCCCTACGTGCTGACAGACAGTAGCCTAACGATAACTCTTTCTGTGATCTTTCCAACATTATAAAAAATAAAATTGTATTTGAAGGATAGAATTTGAAGGAAACAGTAAGATTTGGCACACTGATACTAATGAATCATTGAGGCTGTAAGTGTAACATAAAAAAAAAAAAATCATTATTTTTTACAAATAAATATTTGTTTGTTAATTTACTTGGATAACTTGAGTAGCTTACTTAATTTGGATTTGTAGCAAAAACATATTTTGTATAATTATATATTGCACGTCTTATCCTGAGTAATCTAGACAAGGCTTTGTAGACATGTGCATTTCCAACCTACTACATAAGTAACATTTACTTAAAATATTTACTGCTGGATTTGGCTGATGCAATGAACCCTTTTCACATAGTGATGATGTATTTTTTTTTATATTGCAACATAACGTCCCCTTGGAATTATAAGGTTCTATCTGCAAAAAAATGTATTGAAGCAATAATTTTCAAGAAACACAAACAATTTACTTTTAATTTGTTTTAAAACACAAAATTTGTGTTGATATGCATGAGGAGGTTAAATTTAATGGTTTTTATGACATTTATTTCATATTTTAAATTAATATTTTTTTCTTGTTCAAGTTAAGCATAAAAGGCAGTGTTAAATAGTTTGTCCAGTGCAGATGTTAAATTTAGGTAGGAATATGATGGGTAATTTAACACATTATTGCAGGAACCATTTAAGTTTAAGTTTCCTTTTGTTTAGACAGAAAGAAGGTACTATAATACATCTGAGCAGGACTTTATTCCACAGAAAGTGGGACAGGTGAAAAGGCTTTCTCTCTAGACATCAGTATGGCTGAAATAACATGCTAACGTTTATTGTTGTAATTAAGACACCATCAATTAAATTATTGAGTATTTGACCTTAAAATGTCTTAAATTTTACAATATTAAGGCTTAAAGACTAAAAAACTGCAAGAAAACAGATAATGCAAAGGTGTTCAACAAAGTTTAATAAACATTGAAAAATGTTTCTATATATGTTTATATATATATAAAAATGACTATATATTAAAAAAAAACATTTCACATTTAAAATATTTAAATTACTTCAACTGTGCAACAACTCCGTTTTTACCAACAATGTAAAATTTAACTTAACTTTAATTTAACTTTACTCCAGTGTGCCATAGCGTAGCTTTATAGCTACATAGTACATACAGCTCAGTACAAGTACACAGGATGGATCAAGGTTAAAACATAACCTAATATATACATAACTTTCCCTCGTATGAAAATGACATGACTGGAAATAAAACCCGAATCTATCCTCTTAATAGCGCTGCTGGCTAACGTGGTGTCTAAGTGAAAATAACTCCTCAGCAATCAGATACAACAAAACCAACAAAAAGACTAATTCCATGGAATTTGGGCTGCTGTCATTGACAAGATCATAAATAAAATGGTCCATCATGAGGTTTCTAATAAACATCGCGTTGTGTGAAATTTAGTCTTCTCTTCACCGATTTAGCGTTTTCAAGCGATAGCTTCCGCTATCGCGCCGACATGACAAAGAACGCTGATCTTTGTAGATAGAACCTTTTTGTTTTCTAAAAAACAGTACCAAAATGTACACAACTTAAAAAAAGAAACATCACATAATGTAAATAAGTTGTCACAGAATATGAATATGTGAATAACTCAATTTTGACAAAAATGTCAGATAGAATCTTAATTCCAAGGGGACGATAAATCTAGCAATTTTTCTCATATTTCATGTTTTAGGGTAATTTTTTAACAGCATTGTCAACAACAGCCGTGGCCGCTAGTGTTTCACGCCGTACCGCAACAGCTCGAAGCAGTCCATAGACATCTATAGTGGTGCGATGCATCAATGCAAACTTTACAAATCCTGACTGCTTTAGGAAGCTTCACGACCGCGTGCATTACCTCAGGTATACAGGGCATCAGTTTACTGTCTCATCGCGCTGCACTGCATCGTATAGTTCACTGATTGTAATGGTTTCTTGCTTTTGACACATCACAATGTGCTACTCGCATTTTGCTGTATTGTCTTTGTTTATTTCATTGTTTGGAAAGTCATGGATTTTTTTTGTTTTTTTTTTTGTTACTGAAATGGAAGCACTCACTCAAAACGAGGATGTCTGCTTCTTGTTCAATATTATATTTAAATGAACATTTACTTAATTTTATTGTGTATAATGTATTTATTGGGGGTAGGAGGATTTCTAGTTCCCAGAATGCTTCGCATGGGATTTAATTCGAAGAGAAAATGTTGATTTATTTTCATGCGTTTTTAAGCAAGATTAAACAATAATAACAAGTCTTCTACTTGTTTATGTTCTATTAAGGTGGGATTTGGAAAAGTTGTCATGTTGGGAGTTTTGGGGTTACCGTCGTGGTGACAAATGGAGCCTGACGTTAGGTTGACGACAGGTTAGTGTAGCGCATAATATGAATTAGGCCTTTTCCCAAATGGCACCCTAAATCTTTCAAGACGTAATGCCGCTTTGACTGCCGGGTAAAGTCCTCTGCGTAGCTCAGAGTCTTACGAGCTCAGCAGAAGTGTGCATCGAGGGTGCATAGCAGCCGCAAAGGGGGTGCTCACGAGCACCCTTCTTTAAGCTTAAGTGATGAATGGGACACCCTACGATCTTGTGGACTTAACGGACATGCGCACGCAGTGGCCATTGTAAGTCCACAAGACCGAAAGTGCACACGAAGTGTGCCATTTGGGATAGTGCCTTACTCTATTTAATGAGTAATTGTTAGTAGTGAAGCTGTAATGCGGATTGCATGTAAACTCAGCTGAATTATGTTTCTGCTACACAGATTATTTGAGTTATTTTTATGAGGAAAATTGAGTAGAAATTACTTAAGGGTGCATGTTGAAGACGTGTTTGACCAACTGGCTTTTACATTAGGGATGCACCGATACCATTTTTTAAGGACCGAGTACGAGTACCGATTGTTTTTTTTCTAGTACTCTCCAATTTCTCTCTCTCTCTTTTTTTTTTTTTTTTTTTTTTTTGGTGATGTTTTTTGGTGATGTTTTTGGTGGCAGTTTTCCAAGCACAACATAGTGAGACTAATGAATGTATGACAGCTGAAAATTAAATAAACTTGTTTTTCAGATACATTAGGTTTATTTACCATGTATATATTTATTTAACATATTTCGTTGTTTTATTAACATTAATGACAAATATAGGCTACGGTCCCTTTAAGACCGAATCCATGGATACTGACACATATCCTGTTTTTCACCCAAATGTTTACACGACATTTTAACAACTATGTGTGCATTTGACCATTCAGGCGCAAGGAGAACTGATTGCGCGCTGTCTGAGAGAACTGGGATCGCGCGCAAGAAAGAGAGAGTGCACGTGCGAGAGAGAGCACTTCTGGTCTGTGTCATTCAGCGCGATTCTGATTGAAAGCATGCAGTTCGCAATGTGTGGGTTGTCATTAATTTTTAAGCATTTCCACACCTCTGAGGCTGAACATTGTTTCTGCTGCTGCCATCGGTGTCTCTGTGCACGTAAAATTCTGTCAGTTATGTCACGTGAGGTATCGGTCTTTGGTATCAGGGGTATTTTACGAGTACAAGTACATGAGTTTGGTATCGGCCGATATGGATACTAGTGCATTCCTAAAACACATATTAGGATTTCAAAATACTTAGAAGTCTGATGCAAATAGTTGCCTCAATTTTTTTTTTTTTTTGAGTTTTTTTTTTTTGAGTTTTTTTTACAGTGCATGTTTTTGTTTGTTTGTTTTTTTGTTTGCTTGTGTGTTTGTTTTTTAAATGTTAGACAATTGTATTTGAACAAGGCCTGTCTGTTTCCATTAAAAACATACTGTATAAACATCCTAAAACATATGTTTACCTTTACAGGCAAATTTAAAACAATTAAAAATACTATTTGGCCAGTGGAAAAAAAAACTATCTCTGAAAACTAGGAAAACAATTTTGCTAATAAGGATATTTTGATAGCCTATATTTATTCTAAAACAAGACAAGGATATTAAATGATTTTTAGCAACGTAATCTGATGGCACAAATGGCATTTATAGTCCGTATCTCATATTTTACTAACATCTTGTACCCTTAAACATGCTATCACGTGGATGAGACTATGGAAATGATATGCAGATGACATTATGCATATTAAAACCAGGCGTTGTAAGCTCCATATATGGTTATTTCAGGGAGTAGACAGGGTGGAGATGCATCTACGCACAATCTTCTGCTGACTGGGTTTTATAAAGGGAATTTTGCACCAGTTCTTGCACAAGTTAGTTTATTACGATTAAAACTACGGAACATTTTATACATGAGGCCCCTGATCTTTATCCCTTAAACCACAATCAGTCCTGATCAAGATTGAAAAAAATTGTGGTAAAAATTCCCCTTTAAAATTCAAAATTTTAAGTAAAAAAAAATATTATTGAACAAAAATATATTACATTTTACTGGAAAAAAAAAATTAAGCACCAGAGGGTTATAGGAAGCTTGACTGTAATTATTACTTCAAATTAACTTAGCAAACTTCTCAGAACTTCAAAGCTTCACTAACACAGATCAGTTCTGAGCTTCAGTTCAGTAGACGGTAAACGGTTCAGGGTCCGTGTGTGTTTCTGTTTGGAGTATTAAAAGATCAGCGGATGATTTTCTCAACATGCACACACACACACACACAGACACAGAGTGAGACCTAGTTGTGCAGATAGTGCAAGATCAGGAATCTTTTCTCTCTCTCTCTCTCTCTCTCTATCCGGGTTGTTCTATAAAAAGAAATGCAGCGTTTCACTCCCTCTGGTGCCCATTACTGACGCAAGCTGCCATTAATCACACACACTAAAGGATTTCACACACACAGACACACACACACAGGTTTGTTTTTGTGAATTGTGGGGACATTCCATAGGGGTAATGGTTTTTATACTGAACAAACCGTATTTTCTGTCACCCTACACTACCCCTACACCTAAACCTACCCATCTCAGAAAACTGCACATTTTTACTTTCTCAAAAAAACTTATTCTGTATGATTTATAAGCCTTTTGAAAAATGGGGACATGGGGTAATGTCCTCATAAGTCACCCTCTCCTTGTAATACCCATGTCATACCCATGTCATTATACAAATTTGTCTGCTGATATGACACAAAAACACGCACAGACACACACACACACACACACATACAATTTTAAAGAGACTAAATCTGACATGTCATTTATACTGGACTGTGTTCTCATATGTGTATAGAGATAAATGAGAGATACAAGGCAGTGAGAAAATCACTCAACTTAAGTTCATTTCATGCTATCGGTGTTGGCACTCACACATCTAAATGCCTAACAATATTAGTAAGGCCCAAAATATCATCATTAGTAAGTACGATACTCACTGATATAAGGAAACCTAGCTCACTTATTTAAAAAAAAAAAAAAAAAAAAAAAAAAAACTCAAGCAAGTCAAATGTGAACGAGCATATGCTGACCGAATGAACAAGGGATGACATGATGCTAGGAGCTTTTTGAAACTTAATTATAACTAATAACTTAATTATTAACTAATTATTTTTAGGCTATTATTTTCTTGATTATGAAATCTTGATTATATCACATTCCGCATATTTGTAGATACA
This sequence comes from Hypophthalmichthys molitrix, assembly GCA_037950675.1. Lineage (NCBI taxonomy): Eukaryota > Metazoa > Chordata > Actinopteri > Cypriniformes > Xenocyprididae > Hypophthalmichthys > Hypophthalmichthys molitrix. The sequence goes on along the minus strand of CM075498.1, from coordinate 37,670,033 downwards.
AATTTTAATCAAACATTAGAATCAAAATCTGCTAAAGATCTTTTGGACATTTTTGGAGATCTTTTACTGGAAAATGAAACATTTTATCAAAGATTGATAATGGCCTTAATCTTTTAAACAACTGAGACAGTAATAGTGATTGAACTATATTTTATAAAAAAAGTTCCCGCATATGGGGATCTATGCATATGAGAGTCAATTATGTATAATAATAATAATAATGTTACATTTATATTGCGCTTTTCTGGTTATTCAAAGCACTTTACATATATGGAAGGGGGAATCTCCTCATCCACCACCAATGTGCAGCATCCACCTGGATGATGCGACAGCAGCCATATTGCGCCTGAACGCCAGCTTATTGGTGGAGAGGAAACAGAGTGATGAAACCAATCAGTATATGGGGATGATTAGGAGGCCATGATGATGATGGCAAATTTGGCCAGGATGCCAGGGTTAAACCCCTAAAAAAAAAGGTTTTGACGGACGTGATGACGTGTGTGAGGGGTGAACTGTTTGTTTTTTGGGTAATTTTAAAACATGCTGAAGATGCTCAAAATGCTTTTTGCGTAGTTAATTGTACTGATCTTACTTTCTTTTTTTTTTGTGGCTTAAATAAATTACAGGAAAGGAGTGGTTTTGACGCACAAGTTGTTTTCAATGTCTCTTATAACAGTTTATTTATTTAAACCCATGAAAATGCAGATCCAAAATAGTGAAAAATCACTAAAAGTGGGACCTATTATGCAAAATTCACTTTTATAAGGTATTTGAACACAGATGTGTGTCCACAGTGTGTAAACAACTAGCCTATAATGGTAAAAATCCATCCAATACTTTTTTTTATAATCCCAATTTATCATTTTCAATCTCTCAGAACACACTGTTTTACATCCCCCCTACAATGTACAAATGAACATACAAGGCTTCATAGACTCCCACCATCTGAGTCACTGAGGACACCGTGGTTGAAGTTATTACTCAAGGATGGATCAGTACAAACTGTTCGTGATCCTCTCCAGAGTGATACTGGTCACGGCAGAAAGGGAGAGCGTGCACTTTATCACAGTCCATCGGAGTTGTTTTACGGCTATAAAGTTTACCAGTTTATTAAGGTATAGGTATAAGGTCTGTATATATTTGATTACTGTTAGTTGTAACAAGTGTTTTTGTGTAATTTGCTGTGTATGTTGATGATAATACAAGGGAGAGAGATTTTATAGATAAAAGACTTTAATGCGCACTACTTGTACTGTTTTATTCAGCACTTATGGTGATTTTCTGGAGTGAATACATTTGCTTCATGTTTTGTGTGATGTACGATGAACTTCATAAAGCTCATCAGTAAAGTTTTGGCCAGTATTCAAACGGGTCCGGTACAACAATTTTGTACCAATACTGGATAAAAGCAAGATGACAACATGAGTTATAACTGCAATTAAACTAAACTATACCTGTTCTATCTCCATGCAGCATATATTTTCTGGCTCTGTAGGCATCATTTTCAGACTCCGGTTTGAACTGAACACTGCTTCGGAGAGTTTCTTACATTATTAGTGCGTGAGATTGTTCGGTCACCGGAGCTTGGAGCATCAGCTCTTGAAACTCCACCCTCTTCAGCCAGGAGAAGCAGCTCATTTGCATTTAAAGGGACACATACTAAAACGGCATGCTTTTGCTCAACCCCAAAAGTGGCAATTTTAACATGTTATAAAAAGTTATCTGTGTGCTATTTTGAGCTAAAACTTCACCTACACACTCTGGGGACTCTTAAAAAGGGGCATAATAGGTCCCCTTTAAAACTGTTAGTGACGTTATTAAACGTAATTTCGAGAGGAGTACGCCCAAATAATCTAATTAATACCAAGATATAAAAACCAGCCTCTTAGCTCTTCCCGTTGTTAGTTCTTTCGGCATCCCTCCTCCTCCCCTTCTACTCCTCTTGTACAATTTTGTCTGTGTTATAGGGGGGCAATCAGAACTCGAGTAGAATATCCTCTCTGAGCCCCTCTATAGCAGATAGCAAGCCAAATCTGTTTATCACTTATGCTAAGATTATATGGGCACACAAACTCCTGAATTACCCCTTAGCAGATTTTGACTCATTAGACGAATCAATTCATTCTCAAGTTGCTCATCCCTTGTGAAAAATAAGTGCGCTTAAAGGTGGGGTATGTGCTTTTTCAACAACACTGTTTGGAAGTTAGTCGGGCCGCCACCAGCAACAAACTTCTAACCAATCAGCATTAGGGGGCGTAGCTATAACGGTCGTGGAGACAGAACGAGCAAGCGGGAGGTTTGAGTTTAGGTTTGAGTGTCATTGATTGTCTGGGGCTGCTGTGCTGTTGGTGACTAACAACGAACACTTGTTTGTATTTACTCTTGTGTACTGTATGTTCATTTTTCGTGCTTTGTTGTCATTTGTTTATCATCTGCGCTTTATTTTTCGTGAAGCATTTTGTTGCGCGTCAGCTGTGATAAACAGGCATCCGCTCTTGCATTGCATGTATAACAGTGGCCAGATAGTGAGAGTTGAGCAGGTAAACCACTGCACACTGATGACCGCTAGAGAATGTGGTGTTTAGCGTCATTGTCAGTGCTCTTGCCTCGCATGCCAGCAGCAATCGGTCCGTGGTTCGAGACCGACTCAGTGCATGGTGGTTAGGATTGGAGATGGAGTTTTGGAGGTGGAGCAGTGAAGAGAGGGGTGGGTTTGTTTGGGTTGATTTCAAATATCAACAGTGTCCAACAGCGCGGTTGAAAAAATACATACCCCACCTTTAACTGAATTGAATGTGCACTTGTGAACTTCAAATCCTATCAAAGATATTTTTGATAAAATTCAATGGCTCAGTGAGGCCTGCATCGCCAGCAATAACACTCCCTCTTTCAATGCCCAGAAAGCTACTAAAAACATTTAAAACAGTTCATGTGACTATGCCAGCCAATGCACTTGAGATGGTGAGGTCACCAACTCACGCATAGCCACGTGGCTGATGGCCCTCCAGGGGAGCAACATTGAGGCACGATATGCCCAAAATCACAAGTCTGCACTGGGCGACGGCTTGGCTGCCTGCCAAAACTGCTCTGATGACACACCAGCTTCGACGCTGGAGGCAGAGATACCCCAACAACAACAACCGACCTGTCAGGTACTTTGAAGAGAACGCGTACCAAGGTATGCCTACTGCCTACGTTGATGGATGTTCCTACAACCATGAGGGCATCCTAAAGGCAGGTGCAGGGGTGTTATGGTTAAACGACCAACCTTGCCCACCACAACAGTTCAGGTTGGGTCCCCAGTAATCGCAGTATGGTGAAGTAGCAGCTATTCTCATAATCCTTCAAATTGCCTCGGCCCATAACATCAGAGAACTCCTCATTTGCACCGACTCAAACTATGCCAGACTCAGTTTCACATGCCACCTTCTGGGCTGGAAACAAAATGGCTTCAAGACCGCAAACAACAAGCCGGTCAAACACCAACACCTGTTCCAAGCATGTGATGACATTAATCAAACACATGACATGATCGTTTACTGGAAAAAGGTGAAAGGACACTCACAGCAACCAGGCCTTGACAAAGACTTGAATGACCAAACTGATGCCCTTGCCAAGACTGGTGCACTACATGGCAATCTGTGGTCACCCCCAGCCCAGTCACCCACCCTTACTGTGACAGCAATAACCTGCAGCTAATGAACTGTTCCTGCAGCAATGCCCACCTTACAGCCACTTTCACTGGCCCCACAAATTTCCAACAATGACATAACTGACCTCAAGCCTCCGACACCTCCATACAAGCTATGATGGTTCGCGGTCAATTCCAACCCAAAAACCCAAATCACAGAGCTCCATTGCAATGCAGAGGAGTCACATTTCTATGGTCGGACCTCCAGATATACTGGGTGGGATCCCTGACCAGATCGACAAGAGGTAACAAGTATTTCCTCATGGTCGTGTGCCAGTTTTTCCAAGTGGGTAGAGTGTTTTCCAGCACCTAATGCGGCTGTCAAAGAAATTTCTGCCCCACTGGATGGGACCTCATGAGATTGTGGACAAACTCTCCCTGGTTGCATACCGAATCAAACCGAGCCGGGGACAGAAAGAACCAAGTTTCAAATGGGTCCACCGTAACCAAATTAAGAGACATGTGGCTGCTGATAGAGAAAGGCAGTGAGGGGACAATGCAAGCTAAACTCAGTTGCAATCCTCAAAGTGGAAAGACTGTCCTCACCAACCAAGGATATCCCTCTACCATGTCCCCCTTAGCCATAAGTAGGATTCCCCCGTACCTTGTACCCCTGAGCCTCGTACAAACTGTGCTGGCCTTTGCTACCGTCAGACCCACTGACCCTCTTCAAACCCACCTCGCCTACTCTCTGGGTAGTGCCATCCTACTGCACGTCGACCCAGAGCAGAGTGAGGTGGCCTTCCTCCTAAATCTACGCATCATTGAATCAGATAACATCTACAGACTCAGAGACATTGTCAATGTCGGGTTTTGGCAATGTAACACCCATATCAAGATATACACACCAGATTTTGTAGCCTACCACGACAGCAACCCACAGCTGTACCTGCCTCCTAATTTGCACATGTGTATTTTGACCAAAGACATTCACTACATCTGCCCTAGTAAACCCTTCCTCAGAGACTGGGGCTGGCCTTCATCCTGTTCAAGAGGATCAAAGGGATGCGAGAGTTTATGGACAAGTGCCTGCCTGCCCTTCCTTGAGGTTTCAAAAGGAAACCAAGGAGAGGAGCTACCAAGACGGAGAATATGCCAAGTTTCATCGAGATGGACCCTCTATCTGAGGAACCAAAGGCTGAGGACAAGTAGGAACCACCTGACACTGCCCAAAACCCCAATACACATCACACACACACACGCATGGAGACTGTATTTACATTTAGCCTCAAAATATGACTATGCCAAAGTGTACCCCTTTTTGTATTCAGTGCATGTATCCATATTATATAAGCTTAGTTACGACTGTAGTTGTGTTAGTTTTACTCTAAACATTTATGTTCAAATATAAGACTGTATCTCTCTCTTAATGTCTTTTTCACCCTATCATGTTTAGTTTTGTTTTAAACCTCTGTGAAAGTTTTAATTAACAACGTATGTTACGTTACTGTAAAATGCATTTTTCTATTTTTAATAGTACTTAGGTCGTAAATGGAGACAAAGAAAAAGTTTGGCCACTAAAATTGCACACTCGCCATTCACTGGCGCATCCAAGGAGGCGTTTTGGTTTGTTTGTCTTTAAAAGACAACGACACAAGTCTCTCAATAGTTGACTCTTCTTCATCCGTCGCCTTCACCCGAAGTCTTCACTCTTCATTACCCACGAGATGGACTCTTTTCTTATTTTCCGGTCATCTTACTCTTAAGTTAAAACCTTGTTTAAAAATCCCGCCGAAGACCCTTCCTCAGGAAAAGAACCAATCACTCCAGCTCGCACAAACTGAAACTCCTTCAGAAAGGCGAAGCAACCACAGCACCTAAACCTATGAAAGTACAGAACCATTTTTTTTTTTTTTTCCCCTTGATGCGCTTTAAGCTTCCATGTGTACGTTTTGAGTTTCCTTGCTGGCTCTCAAAGGTTTTAACTGTTTGTAATTTACCATTTCTTTGATCACCTCTGTTTTCTTGACTTTACTTTTGTTTTATTCTATGTATGTTCCTTTGTTATATTTTAGTCATATATTCGTAGTTCGTATCTATTAAATCCATAATAGTTATACTTTTATTGTCTCTGTTGCTGCTCATTTATGAATCCAAGTCCCTTCAACGTTTGATTTCACTTATGCTTTTGTAAGTATTTAGATTGGAGATTTTCTTCGTGATAAGAGCTGATAAGAATAACCAGACTGATAATTTTGCTGGACAAATTTCTTTTCTAAAGTAAAAGGGGGTATAATGCTATTTCATGCATTCTGACTTATTTACACTGTTAAAGAGTTGAACATGGCCAAAGTTTCAAAACACGAGTTGGATGTATGACGGAGTATTTCTATGCCAAATACACTACTTCCGGTTCAGGATTCGCAGAGTTTTTTTTTTCGAGTGTGTCCTGTATGACGTCAAAAGAAAGCGGAATTCCTTGTATAGGCATTTCTCCCTGATAAGCATGCACACACACACATCACCCAGAGCAAGAACAAGAGCATGCCCATCAACGCGTTTCGATCGGGATACAGAAGCCGAGAGATTTTTCAACATTGGCTGTGCCCCAATTCAGGGGCTGCACCCTTTGAAGGCTGCATACATCATCGAGGCAGTCTCGTTTAAGAAAAATAACAGTTAGATTGCAATGTAAGAAAGAAATTACAGTATTTTACACCTCACAAAGAATATCAGTCAATTTTATTACGGTTACTTTTCTTAAATATGACATCCTTGATGACATATGCAGCCTTCAAATGCGACCTCCGGAGGACGCAGCCTCCTGTAAACAAAGGAGTGTGTTTTTGGTTGTGAGGGAAAGATTACCTTTTTCAGCTTCTCAAAGAAACCAGCGTTAAGGGAACAGTGGATGAAGTTTGTTTTTCCGGGGCAGCAACGGAGTTGTGCAAGTATGTTTGTTTGTTCCCGGGATTTCGGTGATGAATACTTTGTAAATAGGTCCCAGTTCGGCGATGGATTTGCAGATCGCGGGTGGTGAGTAAAGCTGCATCAGATGTCTGTGTTTTGTTTGCAATCGGCACGCAAATGTATATATAATGTAAACAACACAAACGTTTTTGTTCCCTTTTTATTTATAATGATGTCGCAGCTAGCATGTGATCTCTACGCAAAAGCTGCGTGCGCTCATGACTCTTTAGCTCCACCCACGGCACCGACAGCAGACACGCCTCCAGGATCTCTGCTTTTTTCGTAAAGACTCGGTTTAGCGTATCTATCTTTTATAAATATGACAAAACTAAAGCCTTTTTAGAGATATGAATGATGCATTGTTACTCTATATCAGTGGTTCCCAACCTGGGGTCCGCACCCCCCTTAGGGGGGCGCCAGAGTTCACAGGGGGGGCGCGAGAGTTTATGTGCTTTGAGGTCAAACGTGGATACTAAAAATCTTTTTGTAAAGTTTCTAGGAAGGCTTCAAATGATCGGCCACTTATCCGAAAATGTTGTCAATTACTTCCTTTGATTCTATACGTGGTCTCTCAGCTTGCCGATCACATTTTTATGACGCAAAAGACGCGAGCTTGTTCACACCAGCCAGGGCCCGTTCTAGACATTTGGAGGCCCTAGGCAAACTTTATGTTGGAGGCTCCCCACTCCACACCCCTCCTAATAAAAAGCACTTAAAACAAATATTATTCCTTACCTTTCTATTTAACATCTGTTATTAAAACATCCAGTGTTAAATTAACACTTCCAGTGTCACCCGGTGTTTATTTAACCCGGTGTGGATAATATAAACACTGGCAATGTTAATTTAACCCTAACAGTGTTCATTTAACACTGGAGGTTTTACTGTGTGTGTGTGTGTGTGTGTGTGTGTGTGTGTGTGTGTGTGTGTGTGTGTGTGTGTGTGTGTGTGTGTGTGTGTGTGTGTGTGTGTGTGTGTGTATATATATTAATCAAACTTTAACTAAGGTAATCTCATATTTGTTTGTTGAGGATGCTATAATTTTTTTTTTGGTAGTAATTTGTTCAGTAATTTATATACAGTAGCCTAACACACCCACCCACCCACTATTTGGGATAACAAACTGTTTAGGCATACAGTAAAATGAAAGAAAAGGAAAATCACTTAAGTAAATTAACATCATGCCTTAAAGGGATAGTTCACCCAAAAAATGAAAATTCTGTCATCATTTACTCCCCCTCAAATTGTTTCTATTGCTTTGTTCTGCTGTACACAAAGGAAGATATTTGGAAGAATGTTTTTAACCAAGCAGATCTCGCCCCACCATTGACTACCAAATTCATACAGGTTTGGAATTTTCATTTTTGGGTGAACCATCCCTTTAATTTTTTTGTACAGGATTTTTCCCCACCTGTTGAACCAATTTAAACTATATTATCATATGTATTACAGTGCAATACTTCAAATATGCACTACACACTCTTAGTAAAGGTGTATGAATAAAGGTTCCAAAAGGGAGTTTTTACACAATGATGCCATAAAAGAACCACTTTTGGTTCCCCAAAGAACCTTTCAATAAACGGTAATGGAACCTATATATTATATATATATATATATATATATATATATATATATATATATATATATATATATATATATATATAGATAGATAGATAGATAGATAGATAGATAGAGAGAGAGAGAGAGAGAGAGAGAGAGAGAGAGAGAGAGAGAGAGAGAGAGAGAGAGAGCCAAAATGAGAGAACGCTCATTCCACAAGAAAAATATAAAACATGACAGACAAAAATTTGTTTCAAACACCCAAGTGTATTATACAATTTAGAAAAAATCTTGCACCACAATACAATCAGAAAAATATTTTAAAGAAGTGTATGCGAGTGTGAAAGTCCAACTGTATTATGTATGAAATTGAATCAGTCTCACCGGGGAATGTCCATGAATGAATGAATGTCCGAGAGCAGATCCAACGTGACAAACAAAACCGTAAAATAATCCTAACTGGAAAGCAGTCCAAAGTCCAACACACACAGGCAACTCCACAAGCGAGGCGGCAGTAAACGCCAAAAAAAAAAAAAAAAAAAAACCGTTCGGTAAGTATTCCACAATTGCTGCGAAACCCGGACAACAGAAAACGAAGCGAACACAGACGCTACCCGACGCCGGTAAGCCGGCTACCTTTATACTAAAAAGTTCCGTGTTATTGTCACGTGATGACTAGGCCGCACGGGCCGTGCGGAATCTCGCGAGAGTTCGTACATACGAGGTTTTACCCCCACACACACACACACACACATACCGAGGCAACAGAACACGGAGTGACAATTAAAATAAATGATCAACCATACATTAGTATTAACGAAACTTTTTTTTTTTCCACAGTAAAAAACCTTTTGTGTTATGGAAAGGTTCCGTGGATTTTAAAGGTTCTTCATGTAACCACAGATACCAATAAAGAACCTTCATTTTTAAAGAGTATACACAAATCAACTACTATATAGTAAAAGTGAGACAAACTACTAAGCATAAATACTTAATTACTTTATAAAATTGAACGCTTATTTTTTTAATAAATATAACAAAAATATTTGTTTTTAAAACTGAAAGTAAGTATCATGGTAAAACAGTAGCTAATGTAAACAGCAGAATTTAAGAATTTGAAACATTAAAAAAAGTACTCTAGTGCTGTAATAGCCTACTCTAGCTTTTTGAATTTGAATACGAACTTTGCTTTCACTTCAGTATCTATGTAGTCCGCTCCTGAAACTATGTCATTCATTAGCTACACACAAATTCAAACAGTCTGGACGCGTCGACGGCGCTCGCTCTCTTTTAATCTCATAAACCGGCAAATGATCAATCCAGAAATAACGCCGATCGACAGAACACGTTTGATTTTAGAATACATTACAATCAATCCAAAAGAGATGATGACAACTCGCACACCTACATTACGAACTGCACTTCTTTGCGTGCCTGTTCAGCCTTTCGCTTTGCACCCCAGGAAGGATGTTCGTTTCGGCACAATCATAATTCAATTACTTAAAGTCAGTCAGCTGCAGAAAAGTTGCATTTTCGTAAATTTTTTATGTATTCAGAAGGTGGGACCCACTTTGATACGTGGCAATAGTTGGTTTCATTACAGGTGAGAGTCACTGTGAATTCATCTATATCCAATGGAAAAAGAGCCTAGTATTTTTCTAAGGGGGATGTTACAGTAATGGAAGCCCCTCCCAACTGCCTGCTCTGCCTATAGGTGGCGCCGGCCCTGACACCAGCTGTGAGAGCTGCAGCAAAAATGAAAAGTCAGCAGCGGCTGGTGTGTATACAATAACGCAGTGAAAACGTGCGTATGGTTCAAACTACTTTATTAAAAAAAAAAAAAAAAAAAATCCAGAATATTCCCACTCTCTTTTGTTTTTTCCCTAACATGTGAGCGTGTTCTCCTCAGCTTCAGGTAAAGCATTGCCAGATGCACCGGACTACCGACCATCAATCAGAACCGGCCAGTTCCGTTTTTTTTGTCCCAGACTTGAACACAAAATGCATTGCAATCATTTCTCAAAATGTAATTTGTGTGGACATTAACAGAGGCCAAGCTCATTGTGATGCTCAGAATATTGGAAGACAATTCCACACATTAAATTGGGGTATATGAATGCATTTCTGAAGGAACTGACTTACTTCACAAAAGTTTCGATAACATTTTCACATATCACGTCTTTTCCAGGCGCAAGTCAGTTATTTCAAATGTAGCCGCGCGGCAGGCGAGCTCATAATGAAAGCGACGTGGTCGCAACGTGCATGCAGTGCATTTTCCAGGTGCATCGAGATGAAAAATTCTCAACTTTTCAGAATGCCGCAAGCGTATTGCAGGTAATGTGACAAGAACCAACCGATCAACTTCAGCCTTTCCGTAACAAAACATCGAAATCTCAGCCGAAAAGCTGATCATAGCTGTATAGGGTGGTTTTGATATCTCATCTCCATAAATATATCTAGTAGTAAAGCTAATGCAAGGGCTAGAAATCAAGTTATCCTTTGCTGAAACTTCCTACTCCTAGTGGAGAGCGCAGTTCATGGATGCATAGCAATGACAGACGCCAGGGGAGCGCAAGTGCTTTGGAAAGAAGGAGAAAGCGGTGCGGCCGCGCTTTCCACGCGTTTTTAGATGCGATATGTGAACGGCCCCCGATCTTACCTCCGTATGATGCCTATTAAAGTAGTGTTTATATAAGTGCAGCGCCGGTGCTGCTTTGTTTACAGAGGTAACCAAGGAAACTCTACACTGCAAAAATGCTTTTCTTATTTAGTATTTTGTCTTGTTTAGTCTAAATATCTAAGAATTCTTAAATCAAGATACTTTTACTAGATAAGTAAAATGACATAAGAAATTTTTTGTCTTGTTTTCTGGATAATAAAATCAAAATGAAGTGAGTTTTTGCTTAAAACAAGCAAAATTATCTGCCAATGGGGTAAGAAAAATAATCTTGTTTCTGTTTGAAATCGTGTTTATTGTTACTGTCCCAAACAGAAACAAGATTATTTTCTTACCCCATTGGCAGATAATTTAGCTTGTTTTAAGCAAAAACTCTCAAAAAAAATAAAAAAAACACAACTGTTATCAGCATTGATAATAATCATAAATGTTTCTTGAGCAGCAAATCAGCATATTAGAATGATTTCTGAAGGATCATGTGACACTGAACACTGGATTAATGATGCTGAAAATTCAGCTTTGCCATCACAGGAATAAATTAGTTTATAAAATATATTCAAACAGAAAGCTATTTTAAATTGTAATAATATTTCACAATATTACTGTTTTTACTGTATTTTTAATTAAATAAATGCAGCCTTGGTGAGCAGATGAAACTTATTTTAAAAACATTAAAAATCTTACAGATTCCAAACTTTTGACCGGTAGTGTATATTTATAAATGAATAATATATAACCCACGTCCCCCGTCTTTGAAACTTTTGTTCATCCAAATGCATTCTAGGATTGGTTTCTACATGCAATGTTATGCTAGATTTTAGTTAGACAATTGTGTCTTTGTAAGCAGCATACATTTGGCCTCCTTTTGGAACAGCCTTTGTGTAATAAGTGCACTGAACATACAGCATACATAGGCAGCAGACTAAAGTTTGAACAGAGCCATTGTGTGTGAGAGAGAGAGAGAGAGAGATTACTAGACATTACATCACCACACAAAGCAAGCATTCCTGTCACAGTTTGAACTGAATGCTATGTTTCATATATTCATGAACTATTACATGATTAATCAACCATCATCAATGTTGTTGGTGGTTTGGATTTGTAATGATACTGGTATCATTTATTCCATGTCTGCCTGAACCTTATTTAAAGGGATCGATCATTCATATAAAGTATGAAGAGTTTGTCCTCATTTACTCAACCTTATGTCTTTATAAACCTAAATGCTATTGTTTTTAAGTGTTTAAAGTTAAAATTATGGAATTTTGAAAATTACCTTTCATGTAGTGTGTAACACAGCTCTAAGTGAATCAAAACATCCTGCAAAGCTTTAAATCTGAAAGTGCACCGTATATATTAAGTTATTGTCTCTCAAAAGTAAGAGTCGACTCTGAATCAATTAAACGAGTTGTTTGTAAAACAAATCTTAAGCCGTTTCGTTGTGACGTCACAACGAAACATTAGCATATTGCCCGCCCACTTATTGCGTGCACACGCCAGGGAAAACTTGAAACCCAAACCTTGTGCTGTGTTTTCCCGGCATTTTACTGACGACTGCTTCTTCAACCTAAATGCGTTCAACGAGGGATTCGTAGGCCGGTTGTTATTGAAGGATGGGTCAGTAGGCTACCCAGTTTATTTGGATCAGCTCTTTCCTCCTCCGAATCACAACTTGTAAGTACGATTAATAATTGTTCCCACGTTTGACAGACTGACTGTTTTGTAGGAAAGAACGTAATTATAATTCTCACAGAGAAAATTATTTAAATTAGTTAAGTTTTAAGGAGCCAAGATATAAAACGGCCTCCAAACAAAAAGACTCACCTGTTCTGATGTGCAATCCAACTGAAACAGCACAAGTCTATATGTCCTCTAAATAAAATAAATAAATAAAAATCTTCTAGACAAATATGCGATTAGCAAGGACTAAAATCCAGTGTTTAACATCCACATGGTTCTGAGTTTCAGTTCAATGGCCTAAGCAGAGTAACGTTACTGGACTAAAACCCTTATATGGTTCAGTCCAAACATGTCAGTGATGTCTCCGCGTCCAAATTCAGAGCCAGAATCACCACATTCTCTGTAGCATGCACAAATACGTATTTATTTAGACTGTGTGCGCTGTGTACGCTCCGCGCAGCTTGTAGGTCTCCAGCTAACAGCAATATGTGTTCACTTGCAATTGTCTAGAAATGTGTCAAATGTTTTTCGTTGTTATTACTTGGAGTTATGATAAAGAATAGAGCAATACGTTGGTGTACAACTGCAGTGCTTTAACAATATGTTTCTGCGTTGGGCTAACGCATATGCCATGACTGTTTGGGTGTTTACCACCGAGCTGTGGGCTAGGTTCGCTAACATAAACACAAAACAACTTAATTCCTCTGGATTTAAAGTTCAGCATTATTATAATATAATATAAGTGATGCAAGCACCATATATACTGTACTCCGTGTTAACCAGCAGAAGTCATCTGACCAATCAGCGTCACGCAAACAAGGGGTTTGGCAAAATGAATCACTGAGCGAATCGTTTAGGAGTCGTTGAGCAAATAAGGTAAAATAAATACATATTATAAGACAATTAAAGTGTTTTTTGACTTGCATGCTTTTTAACCTGTTGTTGGGGACTTCCAAAACAAAAATAGGAACATTTCAAATGCCATAATAGGGGCACTTTAAACATCTTGTCATCATTATACACAAATATTTGAATATAGAAGGATTTATTTGTGCAATGGAAATGACAAATGTCAGTAACATTTAGATCCAAAGTTTCATGAATGCTTATTACACTCTTCATTCTTATCATATTACAGTTCTATAGCAATATTCATTCTTTTTTTTTTTAAATTGCACTAACAAATACCAGACAATCACGAGACGTCAAGCTGAATGTTGTCATTTAAAAACATTGTCACTCATGATAATGTTTTGCTTCTCATTCTGTCAAATTAATGATTTATTACACATACACTTGAAACCTAGCATTTGATCTGTCTTGACTGCTTTATGGCAAAGGTTTTTGTCTGAGAAATGGAAAGAATCGTATAAGAGCGTAAAATCCCAAGAGAGAGAAAACAATGTCACTCCCGCTGATCCGTAACAGCTAATTACCAACCACATCAGACTGGATTAAATTTACTCACTCTTCACTGAATGTTGCTCTCATTTTCATCGGTTTCTCTCCCTCTACGAGTTTCTTTATCAAGCGGGTGCTGTTGCCATTTGGAAAAGTGATTCTTACATTTCCTTAAGATTTTAGTCATCCTTTCAGATGGAGAGTGATTTTAAGTAATAATAAGATGTGTTTTATCAGCTCAAGTTAAAGTGATGAGAATGAATGTTTCCCTCCTGACATGATCATTCAAGAGTCACGTTATCTTCATGTACTTTAAATGACAATTCGCTATTACAGGTAAATCAGTGGTGTAGAAATCAAAATCACAAACACAAGTGACTTACTGTCATGATCATGTTTGTTTTAAGTTTCTTTTGATGACTTTCCATTTTCTCTGTGTCTGTTCTCCTGATTTCCTACTTTGTCACCTAGGTAACTCCTCTGGGCTGCCTTGTCCCTCCGGATCAGCCTCAGTCAGTCGTCACTCTGCTTCCACCACCGACTTCCGGGTCTACAGCTGCGCCTTGACTCTTCATCTCCAATGAGCTTCTCCTTCCCTCCAGCTTCTCCGTCGTCCTCATTCCTTCCATCTTCACCCCATCTCCGCGAGCCAGCAGCTTCATCTTGGGCTTCCGGGCCGTAGATGTTGCCCTGGTCCGTCGGTCTCTCTGCTTTGCCAGATACTCCACGCACCCTGGTTCCACCTCCATCAGTCAGTCCCTGGGTTCTGGCCAGCCCTTCAGTCAAAGTTCCACCCTGGCTTCTCCCATCTTCAGCTCCACCATGGTGTCTGTCTCGTTCAATTCCTCCTGGTTCCTGTTCATCACCAGCTCCTCACCCACTTAAGTCCCCTCCCTCCCTCCCTCCTTAGTTGGACATTGTACGGCACGAGAACGCACCTTTCAGAGGGATGGCATTATGTCATGATCATGTTTTCTGTTGCTGTTTCTGTTTGGAGTTTCTGTTGGTGAATTCCCAGATGTAGATTAAAATTAATATTTCTGTTTGGTCTAAACAGCATAATTTCAGTTTTCATTTTGATAATACTTTATAATAACTCAAGCTATGAATCATTAGTTACATAGATGATTCATTATTTATAAAGCATTGTCTCTAATAGAATTAGTAAGCAGTTTATAAATACAGCTGTAATTTTTTTTTCTTGATTTATAAGCATATCTACAAAGTGTTTAATAATTTTATTTATATAAATTAACAATCAATTTATCATTTCTAAATTAAGTATTACATTATTTACAAACCAGTTATTTAGGATTTTTTCAGTGGTTCATAAGATCATTTAGAAAGTGGAAGTAAATGATAAACTATTTAAATGTATATTTATACAAAAGCAGAGGTGTAAAGAGTACCTGAAAACCATATTTGAGTAAAAGTACTGATACCTTACATCGAAAATGACTCCACTACAAGTTACAAGTGACCAATTCCAATACGACTTGAGTAAAAGTCTTAAAGTATCTGATTTTAACAGTACTTAAGTATTTTACTCGTACTGAATGTAGGCTCAGAGATGCACTAGTCCTGAGAGACATGCCAGTGAAAATAAGAAACAATTGATTTGTAAGATGAGAAATCAAGTTTATTTTCTAAAGTCTATTTT
Source organism: Hypophthalmichthys molitrix (assembly GCA_037950675.1). Taxonomy (NCBI): domain Eukaryota; kingdom Metazoa; phylum Chordata; class Actinopteri; order Cypriniformes; family Xenocyprididae; genus Hypophthalmichthys; species Hypophthalmichthys molitrix. Next base: position 37,654,454 of record CM075498.1, on the reverse strand, counting down.
CTATTATCAAAATAAAACTGAACACCTCAATGTTGCAATAAATCAAGGTCGACACAACAACCTTTTAAACGTCTACAGCTCAAGTGCACAGAAGGCCATAAGTAAACCAATATAATTCAAAACGGTCTTGTCAATATAGCGGATAAATAAAACAATGTTAAGTAAAATTAAATAGTCAAAGTCTACTGTATGTGCTGGTTTGAGTCTCATCACCACCAGTCATTTCCTCATCTAATAAATAAAACATCTGCAATCAGCAACTACCTGCTAATGCACTCACATTCACGTAAAGTATCCTTGTTGACGAGTTTTGGGTGAGTAAAGGCAAAATGCACAAGATATAGTACCTTCAATGCCCTTAGATGGCGATATCGCCTCTTTATAGGAGAAATAAACTGCTGCAGAAAAAGTTAGCTGCCATGAAAAATTTAATTTGTAATTGCATTTGTAATTGCATCACAAATGTATTGGAGTAAAAAGTACATTAACTTGCTCAAAAATGTAGTCAAGTAGAGAGTAAAAGTTGCCAATATCTTTGATACTCAGTACAACTACAAAGTAGCCAAAAAGATACTTAAGTACAGTAACCTATTACATTTACTCAAGTACTTTACACATCTGTACAAAAGCAAAAAAAAAAAATGAACAAAAAAGAACAAAATGAAGAAAATAAGCAAAATAATTTGGTGTAGTAAGAATGTTTTCTTGTTTTAGTTTCATGGCTGAGTGAAAATTCAGTGCAAACACTGAGTCACAAATTAGGGCTTTTCACACTTGAAATAGTTATCCCTGGGTCAATGGAATCCTGGGTTTTCTTGCTTCACGTTTCACACTGCTTATGCTTTACCACTCATTCCACTCAATCACTGCAATGTGCTCAGAAAGCAAACTCTCAGCTCGGTTTCATTTGTTGTATTTTGGCACTCCTGTAATCCAATGTTAGCACTGGTAAATTTTTATTCAGCAATGTTTACACTTAACAGAAATTTAAGATTGCAAAGGTTTAGTTTCATTTTACTGCACAGTTATGTTTTCTGGAGGTGTACAGGAATTTTTATTTTCTATGACATTGCAGAGGTTTATTTTTCATGTTATATCAAATGTACAGTTTCATTTTTTGCATCTTGAAATAAATTCCTATATTGTGTATCACTCTGTGTTGTGTTTGTTTCCTTTTTTCTGTTTTGAACATAACTGAGCCTTTAAATATCCTTTGTAAAAGCTTTATGAGGCATAAATAGTCCTCACTTTAGATCAGCTCAAAAAAAATAGTTAAAGGGATAGTTCACCCAAAAATGAAAATTTGATGTTTATCTGCTTACCCCCAGGGCATCCAAGATGTAGGTGAATTTGTTTCTTCAGTAGAACACAAATCATGATTTTTAACTCCAACCGTTGCAGTCTGTCAGTCGTATAATGCATGTCAATGGTAACAAAATCTATGAGTAAAAAAACATGCGCAGAAAAATCCAAATTAAACCTTGTGGCTCGTGACGACTCATTGATGTCCTAAGACACAAAATGATCGGTTTGCGCGAGAAACCTAACAGTATTTATATCATTTTTTACCTCTAATACACCACTATGTCCAACTGCCTTGAGCGCACGCACGGTATCCCTTTCAGTGGTGGATATTGACTGCAAGCAGTGCCTCCCTGTCTTTGCTCTGGTCATATTGCCACATTATGATGGCAGCAGTGGGATATTCCAGAAGAGGAGCATTATTGTGTCAAATCTTCAGGTGTGATGGCACCAAAACGGGAACATACTGAGAAACCAGTGCAGATGGACCCTGGAAAAGAACTACAAGGGGCTAGTAGAGGTGCTGTTGAGCCAGTTCCCTCTGAGAGTTCTTCTAAGGGTATTGCTGAGCTCAAGGATATGTTCCAGAAATTGCTGGTGGATCAAAGAGAAAGAGAAGTTTGTCATGAACAAGAAAATGCACAACAAGAAACAAGATGGAAGTCCTTGCAACATCAGTTTCGCTTACTGTAGGGAGAAGTAAGTCAGCATACCTCACTGGGAAATCCACCACTAGGGGAGAGTGAGGGCCCAGGCACTTTTTCCAGAAATTCTGATGGAGTTCGACATCCAACTGCCGGGGTCCTTTGAAAGAGCCAAAGATGCAGAAGCTCAGTGAGATGGATGACATCGAGCATTATCTGACAACCTTTGAGCGAATTGCTACAGTGTGCAAATGGCCTCCAGAGGATTGGGCCATTCAACTAGTTCCTCTACTCACTGGCAAGGCCCGTGCTGCCTATGTGGCTATGGATGTGGAAGAAGCAACCGACTATGTGCAGGTGAGAGAGGCAATATTGATGAAATATTCTATCAATGCTGAGACCTGTCATCAGCGGTTTCGTTCCATGGAGGTGCTGATGGAAGAAACTCCTAAGGAACTGTACATTCGGTTGAAGGATTTGTTCTACAAGTGGGTGAAACCTGCAAAAAAGACTATATATGAGGTTGCAGAGACTATCATTTTGGAACAGTTTTTGATAATGTTGTGTCCTGAACTGCAAACCTGGATTAAAGAGCATGATCCATCCTCTGCTGAGGAAGCCGCCAGGTTGGCAGATGTCTTTGTGGCAGCTAGGCGAAGGACTGAGCCTTGGAGTTTTGCTTAGTGGAAGACCGCAAGGGACAAGCCTTTCTCCCGCAAGACAACCTCACTACTAGAAGGGAGTGAGAGTATGGGTGAGAGACTGGTCAGACAAACAGAAACATATCTTAACCACAGTTGAGACAATTAAGTGTTTTAGTTGTGGCCAGATAGGCCATTAGAAACCAATGTGTCCAAACCTGAATAATAAGCTTACCAATGTCTGTTATGTTCCACGGATGATAATACCTGAACCTAGCATTAATGTGTATTAATGTAATTATCATCAGCTTGCGTTAAGGACCTAGGTTACTATTGTAACCCCTGGGTGGGGGGTCACATGGCTCCGAGTGTGCCCTGAGGGATGGGGCAGGGAGGTGTGGGGAGGCTGTGAGTCCCCAAGGCACCAACGCCTGCCCGTTGCGAATGAGGGTGCGGCTGAGAGTGAGGAAGCAGTGGGTCACCCACTGTCAGCACAGACCCAGTTTGACCCAGAGATTTTGGAAACTGCTCTTTTATGCTGTCCGGATGGTGGAACAGAAATAAAACAAAACACAGGATTCTCCACCTGGCCCAGATGGCGCTAGCCAGAGATGGCGCTCCTGGACCACCAGGGTGGACATCTTCTGATCCAGGGTGCGTGTCGTGACTTTCGTCGCTCAGAGGGTGAGGTCAGTCGCCGTGCGCAGTTCTTGCAATACCTCTGGCTCAAAACTATCCTCGTGCAGCTCTTTCAGAGCTTTCGCCTGATGGACTTGGGAGATGGCCATGGCGTGCAAGGTGGACGCCACCTGTCCAGTGGTGGACTAAGCCCTAGCAGCCAGAGCTGCCGTCGTCTTACTTGCCTTGGATGGGAGGCGTGGACGATTCCGCCAGGTGGCAGCAGACTGCGGGCACCAGAGGTTGGTGGTAACAAAGTACATTGACTTGAAAATCTGTACTTTTTAGAGTAGATTTAAATGTGGGTACTTTACTTTAACTTGAGTACATTTGTAATGAAAAATCTGTACTGTTACTTCACTACATTGGGCGACGTTCCTCCCATTACTTTATTTTAATGCTATACTGTACATGTTAAGAAATATGTCGTTTATTCTAAGTGCGCTGTCTCTTTTTTTCATGAACGATGCCCCATTCACAAATGAATTGCTTTTTTGAGTCGATTCTGTTCAAAGACTTAATCAAACAAGTTGGTAAAACTGTCTAAATTGGTTCGCGAATCAGTTTGAATGATTTGTTCAGTTCCCTGCGCGCACTGAATCGTCTGAAGCAGTTTCTCATTCTCACTCGGAGCGTTGGATGAAGTGGCAGTGGACCAACAGTCAATTAAAAGCAAATCTGCAAATGCATCCTATTGTTTGCCAGCGATGAAGATCTTTATTATTTGAAAATGCCTATGCCTATGAACAATTCCACAGGAATAGATTTCATTCGTTTTCAATTCATACAGCCAAAAGCCGACATTTTACAAACAGATTATTACGCCACGATAACAAAGTATGTAGCATTTCTTTACTGTTTTTTATGGACATATATCTTAATTTATACTTTAAATAAGCTACCATTGTTTGGAGAGTATGAAATGAACACCTGCGGTAATTTGTGGGTAGCCTACTTATTGCACAATGGCGGCGGCGCCGGCGACCTGTTCGTCTTGAAAATGTACGTCTTTGTGTAGACACAGTTAACCAGTTTACACACGCCTGCTGAAATATATATTTGATTACATTTTGGAGAACAGACAGAAGATCCATCAATGTGCATTTGATCATTGTTTGTGCTCAGATGTTCAGCGGTTATGAGCACATGTAAAGAGTTTTCTCTCTTTCTTCTGTCAAATGTAGCTGCAATGATATTTGGGCTACAGATGCCAGAAATAATGCTTGTCTCTTCTGTGTTTGTTGCAAAGATATCTAATTTTGATAATGATTTAAATATCTATCTAAATAATAACATACTATTGTATTGTTGTATATATATAGTAACTAGCTACTTGAGTAGTTTTTTCATTGGATACTTTTTTTACTCTTACTCAAGTAACTATTAAGATTATTACTTTTACTTTTACGTAGAGTAAATATTTCTATAAGTACTTGTAATTTTTGTTTACTCTACCCACCTCTGGTGGGCACAAGTGCACCGCAATCGAATGCTCCACCTGTGGAATGTCCATGTAACCCTTGGCGGCCCTACCATCAAGGGTAGTGAGAGTGGAGGAGGCAGGAGAATGGTTTCTGGCAGTAAAAGGTGCCTTCCACATCTTCCGAACCTCCTCATGCACCTCAAGGAAGAATGACCCTGGGGCGGGATGTGGCTGTGAACCACGCCCTGCACCCAGGAACCAATCATCCAACCATGAGTGTTTGGGACACGGTGGAGGGTTCCACGCAAGCCCAATGTCCGCGGCAGCCTGGGCAAGCATGGCCGTCAACTCTGAATCTGATTCAGCCTGAACGACGACTCCGGAGGGTGGAAGATCGGAGTCATCATCCTCTCCAGAGGACAAAAGCCCACTCTCCGATGTAGCAATCGACATCAGATCCTCATCCGGAGCGCCGAATGAGATGCGAAGTGCCTCATGTAAGGGACCCACATCAGCATCCGGCAACTCGACAGCATATGGCATACTAGAGGAGTGGGAGGATCGTGGGGGTGGACCTGATGACGCAGTGAGGGCATGTACCATCCACGAGCACAGACTGTTTGCCCAGGCATGTGATCGTGGCCATCAGTTGAGGTCAGGAAACGACCACATCCAGAAACACATGGGCGAAAAGACATCTTGAAAATGACGCTGAACACTCGTGCTGCTCTTTTAGGGAACGCTCTGACAGCTAAAGAGCTCAGGGATGAAATGCTGCTCTGCCTGTGTCAGCACGCTGCTGCACAAACCGTTGAACTGCGCCTTCACACCAGCTGATAATCCCCACAAGCTTCGAGGCAGAAAGCAATTAAAATTGCTGTTTTGCACTCTTTTGAAGAAATTTGCACTTCAGTTGAAGGTGAATGGAAAAGATCGAGCAGTTGTGACCGTTCAGCTCCGAAGCAAAAGTATAAATGAAAGTGAGTATGCTGGTCCTATTTATACCCTTGGCATGTAAATCTCACTGGCCAATTCCCATTGGCTCGTTTTGTACCACTTGAAGGTGATTGGGCTCCCAGGTGATATCCCATTACGTCAGTATTGAGGTAGCGTCTCGGTTCCCTACTTCAGGGAACATGGGGTTTCCCTGATTTCTTACTTTTTTTTTGTGATCTTAGTTATTGCTTATCTCATTAGACCCAAAGCAAGACCACACATTATCTATCTATATATATACTGTATATATGGGGGGTGGGGGATCCGAAAACCAGTCAGTATCTGGTGTGACCACCATTTGCCTCATGCAGTGCAACAAATCTCCTTCGCATAGAGTTGATTAGGTTGTTGATTGTGGCCTGTGGAATGTTGGTCCACTCCCCTTCAATGGCTGTGTGAAGTTGCTGGGTATTGGCAGGAACTGGAACACGCTGTATACGCCGATCCAGAGCATCCCAAACTTGCTCAATGGGTGACATGTCCGGTGAGTATGCTGGCATGTCCGGTGAGTATGCTGGCCGTGCAAGAACTGGGATGTTTTCAGCTTCCAGGAATTGTGTACAGATCCTTGCAACATGGGGCCGTGCATTATCATGCTGCAACATGAGGTGATGGTCGTGGATGAATGGCACAACAATGGGCCTCAGGATCTCGTCACGGTATCTCTGTGCATTCAAAATGCCATCAATAAAATGCACCTGTTTTCGTTGTCCATAACATACGCCTGCCCATACCATAACCCCACCGCCACCATGGGCCACTCGATCCATACCGTTGACATCAGCAAACCGCTCACCCACACGACTCCATACACGCTGTCTGCCATCTGCCCTGTACAGTGAAAACTGGGATTCATCCGTGAAGAGAACACCTCTCCAAAGTGCCAGACACCATCGAATGTGAGCATTTGCCCACTCAAAGTCGGTTACAACGACGAACTGCAGTCAGGTCAAGACCCCGATGAGGACGACGAGCATGCAGATGAGCATCCCTGAGACGGTTTCTGACAGTTTGTGCAGAAATTATTTGGTTATGCAAACCGATTGTTGCAGCAGCTGTCTTGGACAATCTTGGAGGTGAAGATGCTGGATGTGGAGGTCCTGGGCTGGTGTGGTTACATGTGGTCTGCAGTTGTGAGGCCAGTTGGATGTACTGCCACATTCTCTGAAATGCCTTTGGAGACAGCTTATGGTAGAGAAATAAACATTCAATTCACGTGCAAAAGTTATGGTGGACATACCAGCAGTCAGCATGCAAATTGCACACTCCCTCAAAACTTGCGACATCTATGGCATTGTGCTGTGTGATAAAACTGCACATTTTAGAGTTGCCTTTTATTGTGGCCAGCCTAAGGCACACCTGTGCAATAATCATGCTGTCTAATCAGCATCTTGATATGCCACACCTGTGAGGTGGATGGATTATCACGGCAAAGGAGAAGTGCTCACTAACACAGATCTAGACAGATTTGTGAACAATATATGAGAGAAATAGGCCTTTTGTGTACATAAAAAAACTTAGATCTTTGAGTTCAGATAATAAAAAATGGGGGCAAAAACAAAAGTGTTGCGTTTATAATTTTGTTCAGTGTGTATATATATAATTTGAAGTGTCATGTTTATATAGTTGTGTTAATTTTCCCCTGATTGAGGTGTTGTTAAATATGGGTCATGGCTCTTCAAGTGAGCTATGTTCTGAATTCATTTCCTCTCTTTCAGGAAGTGCAGCTGAAAAGAGGTGAGTTGTGCTGAAGCTTTGACTAAAACGTTTGATAAGAGTTTTGTTTATTGCAATAAAATGTATTTTTATGCTAAAAATGCGCTTTAAATCTTATATTAAATTGAGTTGTCGGAAATACTAGTTAATCTAGGATTTTTATTTTTTATTTTTTTTTAATTGTGACAATTTATCATTTAGGGTCATGAACATGCCTGCAAAGCTTTGACACTCTGAGGCAGAGATCTTCACAAGTCTTTCATCTGAATGCTGAGTCAAGTCTGAAGTCTTTAAGCTGGAGTAGTTATAGTCAAAAATCCTATTTTTATCCTAGTTTCATTATACAGACAACATATATGATCTTTATATGATCTGTTCTGTTTGTAATAAAGGTCCTAAGATGTAAGGGATAATGCACATCCAGTCTGTTACTTATGTTACTGTTCCTTGTAATCCAAACCTCGTTATCAACCTTGTTATCAAACCTCAAAATGTTTCCAGCTGTTTTAAGTAAATAGAAAACTGTATGCATGCTGATTGCGATAATTAATCGCGTTAACGCATGCAGTTAATTTTTTCAGTTTAACTGAAAAGGCTATTGTTACATTATATGATCATGCTCTTATTCACGCAAATGCTTTTATAGCATTCAAGTGCCACAAGATAAACAAAAATGTGCTGTCTGTGAATGCCGTGTCTGTGTGACCTACACACGACTCTTGTGCTCAGAAAGACGCGCGCCAGTATCGAGTCCTCTTTCACGCTTAAACAAAAAATAATACAAAGAATTATGCCAAAATTCCTGTTTTGTCGAGTATCCTCATAAGAGCAGTCTTAAATGTATTGATTTTACTTACGCCTATCCAAGGACACTAAGTAAAATAGGGATGGGTACTTACGCCACCGTTGATGTTGTGATTTTTGGATCCCACGTCACTTAAGGTGTGGTTATAAGTACGTCAGATGACCACTTCCCCCTTCTCCTAGTTCAGGGCACCAGGCAAGGTGTTTTACCTTGGCAGAATGAGAACACTCCCAACAGGAGGCTGTTCAATCATTTAGAATTAATGTAAAGTAGAGGGAGTTGGTCAGCTGATTTATTTTAAAGATCGGTGAGATTGCTAACTTGTAGAGCCTCTTCTGTATTATCAGCACAAGGAAGACACAAGTTTAATAAAATAAATTTTATTAACAAAAGATAAACAAGAATAACTAACACAACTACTAAATGAATACCATGAATGATAAAGTAATAAAGTGCATAAGATACAAAAAATACAAGTTCATCACCCCTTTAATGTCTCTTTTCTCACAGACTGGAGGCTCAGAACGTGGTAGTATCTGTTGCTGCCTCACAAGCTGTAGACTCAGATGATGGGATCTTTTGTTGTCTTTTTGGACGAGCCAGAGGCTCAGAATGTTACGGTGTATCTGTTACAGTCTCACCTTCACAGGCCTCAGAACAGCGAATGTATCTGTTAGTGTCTCACTGGATGAAACGGAGACCCAGAACGGTATTGTATCTGTTAGTGTCTCTACCATTACAGGACCAATGAGAAATCCTTTCCGTCCCGGGCTTGGTACCGGAGGTTTTCTTCTTGCCCTCTAAGCGGTGTCTGGCTGTTGTCCTAGCATCTTTATCTAAAGCCGTTGGACAGTTTGTTTGTGTTAGTCTACCAAAATCCAATCAAAATGTAGCAAACCTTTGTCCACTGTTATGGACAGAGAGGGGCCCGGTCATAAACTGGGCCTTGGAATGTGCTGTTCCCTGCACAAATTATTTAAATAACTGCTTAAATTACCTTAAAGAGTTGTGAGAAAATGAGATGCGCGTCAGGTCCGCATCATGTTCAGCAGCGGCAGGCTTTAAAGTCACAGCAGCCTAACAAACCAGTTGCTGTGATGTCTGTCATTAATGTTAATCAAAGAACAAAGGTAACAGACAAAATTGTAGCTTTAATAAGTATTAATCTATATTTCATTTATATATATATATATATATTTTTTTTTTTTTTTGTGAAGACTGTAAAGTGTTAGATAACTATATTCAATTTCTGTATATTTCCTACCTGTTAGATTGTTTTAAGTTCACTTAATTTAAAAGTTGTTTTTTTTTTAATAAAAGCCTAATAAATCTTGAAATTGATAGCTTTAAGTTATATTGTGATGTTGAATGTATATAATGAATGTTTTTTTTTTTTGTTGTTGTTTTGTTTTGTTTTGTTTTGTTTTTTTAAAATCAATTTCATAGAGACATCAGTACCAGTATTAGTATCAGTGATACTGGCGTTCATTAATAAAAAGATGCCATTAATTTTTTTTATTTTTTTTTTTTATTTTTTTTTTAAATATACTGTCTTTAAGTTGTTTTTATATTAATTTGGAAGAGTAACTATGAAATTATTACAATATAAAAATATTAAAAACTCCAAAGTTATTAATCGCAATTAATTACAGAAAAAAATGTGCAATTAATTAGTTATTTTTTTTAATTGATTGACAGCACTAGTTAAAATATGTGCTTTAAGTAATAAATGGATTAACATCTCTATCTATCTCTACACACACATTAAGAGAGAGAAAAGCTGCATATGCATATACTACGAAAAGACTGATAAAATGTAGTGCTAGTTTAAATGTTAGCTTTTATGTTCATGTTTTTAACAGGCTGGCAATCCAAAGGAGCCATGCAGCTACACCACAGTATAATACCTAGCTATGTGAGTTAATGTGCCTAACCTTTGTGGATGCAATGTTTAATAAAATGTTGTCCAATCTACCGATCTACCACGACACATAGGGAAATACAGTATGTGACACAGATCTTATAAAACCATACATATAAAACACATTCTTTCTTTATGATATCAGTAGTTAAGTATAAAAGATTTAAGTTGTTTTTAAATATTCACGAGTCTCTTTTTTGTCAAGTCAAGTCTGAAGTCATTTCAGGTCGAGTCTGAAATCTATTAAAATGTGACTCAAGTGCAATTCAAGTCTGAGTCACTAACTCAAGTGCTCATCTCTGCTCTGAGGTGTTGTGGAATGTGTGTTCAAAATTTCTGGCAATTTTGATGTTTCATGGTTAACTGCAGCAGCAAAGACCCAAAATAAAATAAATAAAAAATAAAAAAAAACTGACAAAAATGTACATGTATGCATTTTGCAGACACTTTTATCCAAAGAAATGTACACTGTGTTGAAGGTGTACATTTTTATCATTTGAAGAATGTTAATTTGCTGGGAATCGAATGCATGATTTTGGCACTGCTAGCTCCATGCTGTTTAAGATTCAGGAAAACATACAAAAATAAAGCAAAAACATTTAAAATAAAAATAATATAATATTCATATTTTTTTTTTAAAAAAATAAGTTAAAAATAGTTAAATACAGCTTTAAAAAATAATTTGTTTTCATGTTTATTTTTGTTGTTGTCATATATTTCCCATGTTTTGACTGGACTGCTGTATTTCCTGTGTTACTTTATTAAAAACACCTGCATTTAGATGTTAAATGTTTCATTTTGGAGAAATATGTTAAACATTATTGATTTGATTATATGAGAAATATGAAAATTGTAAAATGTAAAATGTATTTGAATTTATGGGAAGCGCGACTGAAGAAAGGTTGATGTTCCAATTGTGGGGGAAGGCCACAGATCTTTTTCATTTATTTGTCTTTTTATTCATCCAGAATAAAAAGTGGCCTGAATGATTTGTGTTGTCTGGTCTTGTTCATCTATCTACACAACAAAGAGCATAAACGATGTCCAAAAGTTAGTGTTCAACCTTTAGTTTAGCATACACATGTTCAGTTCACAATGAAAGAGAGAAAACTGTGTTCAAACAAGTGTAAAGGTTCCTCAAAGTGCTTAAAATACAATTTGGATTAACAAAAACTCACCATGAATACTCTTCGCTGTATGCTTGTGCACCCTGCGTGATGCCGATTGAACACGTTCACAACTCTCCTCAGCTCCAGTATTTTTGAGCCCAGCAACCACATAATGCCCTAGGAACCACCCAGAACAACCTAGAAACTCCCTAGCAACACCCTAGCAACCACACAGAGCACCCTAGCAACTGCCTAGCAAGGGTGGCCCTTATTTGGGGGGTAAAATTTTTTTTTTGGAAATGTTAACCTCTCACCCCCTCATTGGTTTCTCCACTAAAAGTAAGTAATGTATGCAAAATTTCATCCAGATAATTTGTCATTTAGGGTATGCTCAAAGCATGCATCTTTTTATCAACAGGTACTTGATATCTGATTGGTGATAATAGTGAAGGTTTTGTTCACTGTTAAAATGTTGACTGTTTCTGATATCAGATGGCCACTTTGCGTAACCAGGATGAAGTATACTTGCTTGAAAGCAAGGAGGAGTCTTTATCACCAATTTTCTGCGGGGGCATTCATGGCCTAATGGTTAGTGTGTCCGACGGGTAACACAAAGGTTGCTGGTTCGATTCCAGCACTGGCAGGAAACAATCGAGGTGCGAGGTGCGAGGAGCAAGGCACCTAATCCCTAATCGCCTCCAAAGTGCCACAGCATAATGGCTGCCCACTGCTCCGGGGGTGTGTGGTCCACGATTTGCAGTGAGTAGTGAACACACACACACACACTGCAAACCTAATGTGTGTGCACTAACTTGGATGGGTTAAATACAGAGGACAAATTCCGAGTATAGGTTACCATACTTGGCCTTCACATGTCACTTTCTCCTTTCATTGTCAATGTTCTTCGATCTGCACCAAATGGGGGAAAAAGGGTATAGTGAAGCATGAAGCAGCAGTACAGACCATGAAGGAGGTCCAAGACTTTTGGGAAAAGGCCTGCATTCCCATAAGGGAAAATGGGAGGCCTTGAAGAAGAACAAGGGGTGAAGGAACTTTTTAACAATCTGCTTTTACATCTGCAAGAACTTTGTGGCTGAAGGATATGTCAGACTGCCATCATGATCTAGATCAGATCACAATTTTTCAAAGATCAGTTCTTATCAGCAGCATTGCACTTTAACATTTTAAGAATAACAACACTGTTCTGTGTTCACGTTTTTAACCTAATTCACCGTTTACAAATGGTCTTGTATAAATATTAATTATGTGCTGTTATGGTCATTAAGACGGAATTTCAATGTTGTTGAGTACACCCTAAACGTATTCCAATCTCAGTGAAATTTGGTTTGTTTTCATATCTCATGAAGGAGAGTTGAGTGGGTGGGTGAGAGCAGAAGACTTCAAAAGTCCAAAAATAAGAGCCACCCTAACCCTGAACAACCTAGAAACTGCCTAGTGTGATATCTGTTTTTTACGCTTTGTAGCCAGAGGAGACATTTCTGCCATCTATTGCTGCTTTGTTGCTGCAAACAGGTGTAAATGATGACTGGCAGCATGCAGGTGGATGCGAGTGATCAGTATGCGGCTGCGGTTTTGCTCCGCCTGTGGCCCGTTTGGCTCGATGCCGATGCCATTTGGTTCAGAGGCATTTTTGGCACCGTGGGAAGTCGAATTAAAACCGCCGCCAAAGAAGAGTGAATTAGGCCACAGCTGCGTATCCCAAATATTAAGAGTCATATTGAGGCAGAAATAAAAGCAAGTCAGGGAAAGGTCACTCACATATGCTAAAGAATCTGCCTCAATCACGTCAACACGTGGTGTATGTTTAATAGTCATGTTCTCTGTAGTAAGAGCTGCATGTCGGCAAATATGTGGAAAGACTGACCAGAGGTGATTTCTCCTTCATATCTCAGGAGATTTAAACAAGTTCTTAATTAGGTCTCATTTAAAGGCAGGGTAGGTGATTTGCTTCAAAAACATTTTTTGCTATGCTGGTTGAAAGTCTCTTCACATGCTGATAGCAATCACTATGTTAAGTGGTCTAAATGTATTTATATGGTCTGTGAAAGACATAGGACCATAAAATGTTCATCAAATCATATTCCCCGTTAAATGCATGTTTTTACATACCCTCGCGCACCCTGTTCGCGCAGACATCATATGTCATTAGCATGTTTCATGCAGAGTTAAGACAGACACCAATCACAAGCACTGCAACTAAAACAGTATCCACATTTTACAGTTCCTCCTGAACAAAAACAATTAACTTATGCTGTTCACGACATAACTACCAATATTTGGAAGAGATGGAAACCTGTGACGTTCTACTCAGAGTGGTTCGTGACTCGAACTTATACGTTTCAATGGCAACACAATCGACACTGAAATAAATCTGGAATAAAATGACAAACTCTTTTGTCTTGCATTTGAAAAGTGGCAAAAATACAAGAAGACATTTGAGAAAAAGTTTTCAACGACAGGACAGTTTAAATATAACCTTTAAATACCAAAAAGAAAGAAGTCAAAATCAGTTTGTTTAAATAAAAAAAATCCACTCCTGAAGCTGAAGAAATACCCATGAACACAAACACTGCCGTTTGATCCCAAGCCAGAAATCAAAAGTTTAGATAAAAGTTGTATTTTTATTCAACAGATGATTTAAGATCTCTTCTCTTCTCTTTTTTTCCAACACATAAGATGAATTCAGACCATTTTAGAAGTTCACTACATCATTCCCTTATAACATGCACTGTGAACACAAAGTTAAAATATATTAAATAATATAATAAATAATATTAAAATAAGAAATAAGTATTTTATATATATATATATATATATATATATATATATATATATATATATATATAAACATTAGCAATACATTATCCTGATCCATTTTACATTATATAAAAACCATCAGAGATCATCAGACTGACTGACTGGCTTGTCTTGAAGAGAGCAGATCCATCAGGACAGACTCTAATGAATCTCATATGAGCTGTTTGGCATGATTTACTTCTTCAATAATGGATCCTTCCACAAGATAGAGATGCAAGAAGTTCTCTAAACAGAATATATTTGTATCTATAAACTAATCTAAGCTCAAACTGCTGTTTGCGGATGCAGGAGGTTCTCTGGTGTTTTGTGTGACACTTCTGGGTCGCGTCCCTGAAGGAAAGCTTTCCCAGAATCTGGGTCAAGACTTCTACGTGAGCATCCAAACCTGGGAATTCAGCCTCTGAAAAAGGTATAAACTTCATCGTCATGTTTTAGATGTGGCTCATTTGAGAAATACTCTTGTGTGAATCATATCAAACTACCAAACACTAAAACATAAAATTCCCAAAGAATTTGTCACACATTTTCATTCTCACGTCATGTACAACTTTTTCTCTCTTTGACTCGAGACTTGTTTATTTTCTGTCCCAGAAAACTCAATAAATAAACAAACAAATAAATAAATAAAAATTTATATGTAGCAGAGTTTTAAACATCCCATGACGGAGAGAACCTCATTTCTCACTAGTGTTTCTACTGGGTTGCTCTCATTTACGGAAGAAAACGTGATCACAGAGAGAATTTATAAAGGTCTGAAGAGAAGAGACATCACAAAGGTCTTGTGGTAGTTTGTTCCAGAGCTTAGAAGCCGATATGCTGAAAGCCCTACCACCCACACTAGATAGACGGAACTTGGGTACTGCAAGCAAGTTTTCAGAGCTCGATCTCAGAGTACGGGCAGGGACATAGGGGATAATCAATTCGGAGAGATAAGAAGGTGCTAAACCATGACGAGCCTTGAAAACTAGAGCAATAATCTTAAACTGGATGCGGTAACTAACAGGGAGCCAATGTAGTTGCTGTAGGACAGGTGTGATGTGAGCAGATTTTTTGGTAAAAGTGAATTCTGAATGAACTGCAAGCGATTTATGACTTTTTTGGATAGACCACAAGGAGTTGTAATAATCAAGACGTGAGGTTATAAAAGCATGAACAACAGTTTCCGCATCTTTGAAATTTAGTGAGGGTCTTAAACGGACAATGTTGCGAAGATGGAAGAAACAGGACTTGACAAGCTGATTGAAACAGTGTTCAAAACATAGCCTAGAATCAAACAACACACAGAGGTTTCGTATAGTGGAAGAGGGTTGAACCAGAACACCGTAAATGTTAATAGAAATGTCATGTCGGGTGAGATCAAGCGATTAAGGGCCTACTAGCAGAATTTCAGTTTTTTCCATATTCAACTTTAAGTAGTTTTGAGCCATCCATATTTTGAGATTGTGTAAGCAAGATGTTAATGAAGAGGGAGGAAAAACAGAATTAGGCTGTACAGTAAAATAAATGTGTGTGTCGTCAGCATAACTGTGGAAATTAAAGCCATGGCGCCGGATGATCTGACCTAGGGGAAGTGTGTAGATTAAAAATAAAAGTGGACCAAGGACAGATCCTTGAGGCACTTTTTCAAAACATTTTTAATAATCTGGTTTCAATAGATATTGATTCATTCAGTAGAGATGCCTAATATGAAAATATTAATATTATGCCTAATATTTTTAATTACCCTTAAACTAAATAAGTGTTGTTTAAATGACTTAAAGCAAGTACAACATAACTTCATGATTGGTGTCTTTATCATTTTCATGAAGCTTAATTGACTCACTATAAACTGTTGTTGTCCACTCTTAGAAGAAAAGATTCTGTATAGTACTTTAAAGGGTTCTGCCATTTCATGTAACCTTTTAGAAATTCCAATAAAGGGATCATTTTATGGATTTTGTTTTATTTACTTACATTTGTTTTAATTATTTTTTTTATTTTAATATTATTTTTTATTTTATTTAATTTCAATTAAAGTTTATGAATTAAACAGCTCGTAAAACATACTTTATCATGAAAAAAAAATTAAATAACCATTAAACATGAAAGTATTATGCAGTCATTTAAGATGTTTCTCCTTATATAGACTTTTTTGGCATGAAGGGTTCTTTAAAATCAAGACAGTCCAAGGGTTCTATTTTATTTTATTTATTTATTTATTTATTTGGAAAATAGTATAAAGATTCTTCAGAATTTTTTTCAAACTTTTTTTCCTGTGAAAAACAGCATATGGGTTTAAAATGACATTTTGGTCAATTGTTCAACATTAACATCCTTCTGTAATGGTCACAGTTTCAGATGAAAATAAATTATATGAACCCTGTTTATCATTTTAAGATTTTTTTTGTTTGTTTAGTTTTTTTTGGAGATTCACTGGGGTCAAACGAAAACCCCGTTCATTTGCACACTTGAGTGGTTCGTTTTCTCCTTGTAAACGGAGTAAAAATAACGTGACAAGCAGGTGCAAAGCGACGTGTGAACAGACCAGCAGCCCGTGATGTCAGCGCTCGCATGACTCAAACTACGGCCGTCCACAAATGACTGTTTTTGTGCTCTCTGTATTTTTACCTTTTTTTCACAGGGCAGCGTCCTCCAAGAAAGCCCCCCTTACTTCCATCCAATTCGTTTACAGATAATTAGACCCGTGGGAGCGCGAGAGGATAGAACTGTCGAGAAAAGAGATAAAGAAAGAGCTGGCGTGCTCTCGCAGCCAACACATACACACACACACACACACACGAAGAAAAGTTAAATAATATGCATAGACAAACATTCAGCATATGCACAAACGCATGCATGTGCACATCTAATGCACATAAGCATTGCACGCTTCTACTTTGACGTCGTGCTCATTTGCCGTGGCAAGGGTAACCTCGTTTCATATATGTAGAGGCAGCAATTTGTACCCACTCTGTCACTGTCTCATTATTTTGGCTCTTAAGAATAACTTGACAATGATTAATTCCTAAAGACCAATAAACAAAGGCTGGCGGTCTCAGGGAAAAAGAGAGCCTCAGTGTTTTTTCTTCTCTCTGGAGGCGAGGGGCAGCGTTGCAGAACCGGTAATTATACCGCGAGAAAAATGACGCGGGCTTTTGACAGGCAAAAGTTGCGACTTGCAGTGACATAATGTGAACGCGAGCTAGTAGTTACGCAACGTACACGAGATCTGATGCATGCTTGTTTATTTGTTGACTCATTCTCAGGATTCAAACGAACGTCAGTTATTATTTGAACTGTGATTGAAAATGTAGCAGGACAGAAACACACAAGCAAACGTAGAAATCTCTCCCTCTCTCGGTCTCTCTGCCATTCGCGGCGGTGGTTACAGCCCATCCTGGATTTGATCAATAGTATCCGCTAAGCCCGTGTCAGCACTGGGGAGATTTTATTTCCCACGGGAACGACACGCGCGCCTCCAACTGAAACTCACACTGGCGCTCGCGCAGCGGCAGCAGAATCCATTTACTAAAAATAACTCGATGAGAAGTGAAACTATGGCTAGTAGAAGCGGCGAGCGCGGGACTGAAGCAGCGCGCGCCCGCGGGACTCCCGCTCGTCTCGCTGAAGGTGCAGTGACTCTGACAGACATTCAGTGCGAATCAAACGCAAAAAATATCCCTGTCGAGAAAGGCCTCATGGCGCTCGCCTTTGTTTAAACACTGTTTCAACAAAACCAACTTGAAGTTTGTACTCAAAATGTACTGGTATACCATCTCTTTGTATCCATGCGTCTAACCAGTTCTACATTACAATAGACTATAGTAATAATTAAATATTCAAAGAATGTAATTGGCTACATTAAAGTACACAATCAACATGCATTGTTTTATCATAAGTTATCATGCATTACAATTATCATAATGCTTAGCTAAATATTTAGTATATAAATATATAAAAAGAAAGTAGCGTGCATTACAATATTACAGTGTGAATTCAGGTTGATTGATTCACCCTACATCAATACTGAAATCACAACAATGCATTAAGCATATCTGTGCATGTATTAAATGTTAAGGCTTCAAATGAAGTGCTGAATTCAAATGTGGATTTTTTCGTTTCCGTGTGTTTGGATCACCCCGAAGAATGCCTAAAAAGCTCAGACTCTTAACTCACATATGATTTCTAAGCAACATGCCAGAAATAGGCTATGGCATGGCTTAAAACACTTAGGCTATCAAGTTTCATCCTAAAAAGAATTGTGTTCTTGATTGAAGCTTGCTAAAGAACATACAGGCTGATAAAAGAGATAAGAACAGAATAAGAGATTACATTACTATTTTGTTATTGTTTTCATATTAATTCATAATATTGACAAATTCTGTTTTTCTAATTCTAATTTGATTGAGCACATACATAGTGAGCCACATGTTGTACATTTCTTAAAACTGCGACAAACAGGAAGTGACATTATATGTAGGTTATAAGGATGTGCCCAAAGCCGATTAGCTTATTCGGAAAGCCATGGATAATGGCTTCAAAACAAAAAACAATTTCTACCGAATAAATGCCCGTTCACACCAATAACGATAACTATAAAGATAATGATACAGATATAGTTATAAAAATCGTTCTAAATATAAAAGAATAGCAGTGTTCACACCACAGCTATAAGGATAACGATATAGACAAACGATATCGTTGGAATCACTTTCAGAATAATTTTTTTTTCCAGCTGTTGAACAATAAAACACTGACAGCCAATCAGAATCCATTCTAATTAAAAAGGGCTTTATGTAGGAATGACACCCAGTGGTCGAAATAGGTACTGCAGTCCAAATTCAAAATATTGTTTGCCCCGCCCCCTCCTTCAAAGACGCGGGTGGCCAGCTATCATAATGCTTAGCTAAATATTTAGTCTATATAAAAAGAAAGGCTGATAAAAGAGATAAGAACAGAATAAGAGATTACATTACTATTTTGTTATTGTTTTCATATTAATTCATAATATTGACAAATTCTGTTTTTCTAATTCTAACTTGATTGAGTTAGATAAAACTAGGCCCTCCCACATAGGCACTAGTCTGCCGGAGGAATCTATGGGAACACTAGAGAGAGGTGGAATCAGATACCAGCCTGGATGTCCTTGGGTCGGTGACGCCATTCCTCCCAAGGTCCTGTAGCATCCAGCCTTCCTGGCACGCCACTCCCCCTGGCCTTTCCTCCTATCCGGCTTGTGGGTCTCTTTGGTGGGTGATGTTGATGATGAACGGTGATGAGGTGGATGATGAAGTGGTTTGCTGCTGGGGTTGATGACTGCACACTCTTTGGTCTCCACACCACACGACTTCACACGACTTGCAGTCGCCAACGAATCTCCAGACGTCGCTGCGGATTGTGGGCCACCAGGCAACCTCCAGGATCTTCAGGAGGGTCCATGGTGTCTCTCCGCGGTCTTTCGATGGTAGTGCTGTATCGTCTGCTGGATCAGGGTCCTGGGAACGACGAGCTGGATCTTAATGTTGTCGTCCCCCTTCTGGATCCGCCGATACAGCACGCCTTGGTGGTCCCACACATCAATCCTGTTGGTCGGTGGAGTGGAGGGAGAGATGGAAAAGCTCTGTAGAGTGTCATCATCACCCCCTGCGCTGGTGAGTTGCTCTCTGGAGAAGGGGAGGATGGAGAAGATGGTGTCCAAGTCTGGCCCAGTTGGAGTGGTGGCGCAGAATTCTCCATCGGTTGCTCTGTTGACTGTCCGTGAAGCGGTTGAGGCAGTGGGATCGTTGGCCGGAGGAAAGCCAGGGGTCGACGTGGGAGGCACTGGGCTGGTCATAGCAGTGGGAGGGGAGATGGCGGTTTCTGGATCCTTTGTCTGTTCCAGCTGTTTCGCCCATTTCTTGTCTCTCCTCTTAAAACAATCGATGACCTCTCTCTCTAGTGTTGCCACGGCATCCTTTATTGATTCCTCCATTTTGTCAAATTTAAAATCCACAGCCTCTCTAAAATACAGTTCACGGTTAAGATTACTTTCAACAGTCTTTAAAATCCCTCTCCAGTTTTAAAACAATGTTTTTAAGAGCAGCCACCTCAGCACGAAGCTGTACACACTCACAATGATGTAAAACCTGTTCATCATTAAAACCAGCAGATGTATTAAAAGAAGCAGCATTGACTTGGTTTGTCGTCTTCTTAATACACTCTTCTCAACACAGCGTATAAAATCTTTAAACGTTCCCCGTTGGGGAATCGAACCCCGGTCTTCTGCGTGACAGGTGTTTTAAGTTCCTTGTGAATATTGTAAATACACTTTATTTATTAATTTATGTTGTCTGTCTCATCTTTTTAAACACTCATAACCTCTCACACAGTATAATCTGACCCCAATTTTAATCCATGTAAAATCGACCGATAGGGCCGATCGTTACAATGTCTATTTAAACGTTTTTACTATATGATACAAATGCGTGAACTCGATATTAGCACAGCGCGATCATAAATCTAATAGCCGCGTTTCTTTCTCTGCGTGTCACTTTGAGCTTTATCAACTCAAGCTTTCTACTATTTGATATGTGTATTTAAATGTTAAAACGTTGTGCGATATGATACATGAATGAAATGAGTACGATAGCAAATCAAATAGCCGTGTTGCCATGCCTCTCTCAGAAATTGCTTGCTACTAAATCATACACATTCTCACTACTTTTTGTGTCTATTTAAATGTTTTATACCTTATACTAGGCTATATGATGTATGATAGTTTCATGTCGCACTCTCTCCCGGAGCTGGCGAGCATTAAAACAATAATGTAGCCTTTATTGTTTTAATTAGCCTAGAATATATTTTGACATATTTTGTTATATTAAAAAAAAAAAAAAAAATCTCCTAATGTTATAATTAAAAAAAAAAAAGTTTTTATTTTTTATTTTTTTATTTTTTGCATTTGTATTCATGGTATAAGTTGTTTTGCAATTTTCAACCACTGAATATTTTCTTCCATGTTCTCTAATTAGTTATGCTATATAGAGTCCTCTTATTTGAGCTTTTGGATGATTGTCCTGACATATCCTAACTCTGAACACAAAGTTCCTCTGGAAATTTACATAAATACATAAATAAAAAAAAAATCCGGATTCCTACTTCTGGATTTATCCAAATACAGATACAAATAATTTAGTGACTGTTACAGATACAGATATTGGCTCTGCTGCACACGGGTAATATGTAGCATACCCTTAAAAAAGTAAGAGTAGAATAATAATAGTACAATCTATTGCTCAATTTTACACAAATGGAACCTTTTCAAATTTGCAGGGTTGTCAGAAGCAGAAGTCAGGGAGTGAATGGAAGACAATAAAAAAGAAAACATTCATGGTTTCCATGACTTTCCAAATGAGGAAAAAATATTAAGAGATCACTCCCTCAGCAAGTGTATCAGAAACACTAATCGGTGTTAATTTGTGTAATTTACTGCCATTTATAGCACTTTCCCACTGTGTGGTATGACTTGGTTTGGCATGGTACGGTACGATACGGCATATTACAGTCGTTTAAAGCATTGCGAACAAATATTGCTGTGGCTGTGGTTATTTAAATCTAGCTCGTGCCGCAAATCCAATGACACTGGTAGTGTCTCTGCCTGTCTCTGTGGATGCTGCTATTCTCTCTGACCAATCAGTGATCTGCAGTGTTTATACGTCACATTTTAGTATCAGTACCGTGACATACCATGCAGTGGAAAAGCGCCATTAGGTTAAATATCCAACCCTGTTACCCATTCATTTTATTTATTTAGCACAATTAAAAATAACAGTTGACCAAAGTGCTATACAGTGAAGTTACACATACAATAAAACAGATAAAGAAAGTAATGCAAGACAAAGGC
The DNA here is from genome assembly GCA_037950675.1 of Hypophthalmichthys molitrix. Classification (NCBI taxonomy): domain Eukaryota; kingdom Metazoa; phylum Chordata; class Actinopteri; order Cypriniformes; family Xenocyprididae; genus Hypophthalmichthys; species Hypophthalmichthys molitrix. Next base: position 37,632,520 of record CM075498.1, on the reverse strand, counting down.
GACAAATTACAGGTCCAAAACACAAGTTGTAGGCTAAGGGGAACAGATGTGCTTTCACATTTAATTTAAAAATATGTACTGTTGGTTTGTTTGTTTATTTATTCATTCATTTTCATACTCACATATAATTAAAGTAAAATAAATCAGCTCATCAGCATCTCATGGGATTGAGAACTTTTGATCTTGATGTTGTGCCAACTGAGCTCCATGAGCACATTTTAACACTAATTGTGGGCAGTCTTTACTCCATTGGTCAGTCTGTCTGTCTCTTGTGCCTCCTGATGGTGAGACACAGAACAACAGACAGTAAATGCAGACAAACTTACCCAGAATCCTTCCTCTCAAAACAAATCTATTTTAGACAGAACAAGCAGAGATGCTCATTGTTGTCCATGTAGCAATGAATCCAGTGAAAAACTTCTCTGCTAAACAAAGGGAGTTGTGCTTTTAAAAACCATGAGTGCGTGACAGAAGCATTGATTAGCATTTGTAGGATGGGGGTGTTGTCAGCTGACAAAGCGGATGCTATACCGCACGGATTCTCACGTCTATTAATAAACGTTAGTGTGGTTTTCTCCCTGACTGGTGCGAAACATGCGATCTGTGCTAATGAAGAGACAAGAGACAGACACACAAAATCACTCACACCCCATTTATCCCCCAAATTTTAACAACCAGTACCACAAAATATATTCACTTGCCTCTTTTTGTAAACTCACTTTGTCTTATGGTAATTGAGAATTATTTTGATTTCTAAAGCCCTTGAGGTGTGTGATTATGGAAACTCCTTCACAGATCAGATCTTAACTTTTGAAGCCTCACTGTTGTTTTACCAACATTTATCGTTACAGTTTCTGGCAGTGCAGGCCCCTGAAAGCAACAGCTTTGAGCCTTAATGACTTGCAAGAACATATTTCAGAGCATTCAAGCTCAATTTGAGCAGTAGAGCGTTATTTAGAAATGCCAGACAGCAATGATACACGGTTTTGCCGGTGCTTTGAAGCATTAATTCTGATCCAGGTGAAGACAGGCAACCTGACAAATGACCGCAGACAGTCCGTCCTTCTTCATCCCTGCCACCCCGTTTAATTAACACTTTAATAAATGCTGCTGTAGATTTAAGTGCCGCTGACATTTGCGGCGCCAGTAGAGATGGAGTCGGAGGCAAAGAGGGATATTTGTCACTTGCTAACTGGGCGAAGAGAAAAAAAAATGGCAGCTACGATTTGTTAAGCACATCCAGCCTTATTTGCTGGTTTTTATCTTGTCAGTAAAGCATGGCAGATCTACTGTCAACATGCATTATATGCAATTAATGGCATGTTTGCTTATCTGCAGAGTCTGTGGCCCTTCAGAGGATCTGGAGAGGCCAGCAGCCATGGCTCCTGTGACAGATCAACGGGTGGATAGTTTTCAGTCAGCGTCTCCGTTGGATGAGTTGTGTGCACGTGTATCTCTCGGATGGACAGCAGCTTGATTACTCTGCCGCCTCCAGCGCCCCTGTGTCACGATGGCACCTACAATACGACCCGCTCCATGCCATGAATCCAAATTCTCATGTTCTCTTGTGCTCAGATGTCAGATTGAATCCAACCTATTCCTGGCCCATAATTAACTCTCACATAAAACAAACTGCCAATGGATATCTGCTTGATAGTCTTGAAGTCTTGAATATTTGTGAGAAATATGTTACACGTTACCAGTGCTGGAAAACTGTGGTTTGTTAAGCTATTCATGATTTGAAGTCATTCAAAAATTGTGAAAATATAGCTGTACCATTGTGAAACAGAAATGCACTTAACTGTAATGAATATGCACTTGTAGTGTACTTCAAATATTTAAAAAAAAACAAAAAAAACACACACTGTAGCCTACTTGCAGAAAATTTAATATTAGTGAAATAAAAAAGCCACTTAAGTGCACTTAAAGAGAGTACTATGTTGACTATGTTTCTTAACACACTTAAGTACACTTTTAAAAGCTTTTAAACAAGGGCAGTTCTAAAGCATTAGCCACTTTTCCACCATCGGGCCGAACGGTTCTTAGAATGGTAAGGAACGGTTCCAGTTGTGTTTCCACTAGAGCCTGGTATGGCACGGCACGACTGCAAACTGATCTCGGCCTGGGAATTCTCGGCACAGTTGTCTAACCGTGCTGAATCATGCTGATAGAATGCGTGAACTGACGTCGGCACACAGGATTGGTCACTTGTTTGTTGCCTGGCTACGCTATTTGAGCGTCGTTAACACTAATTAATAATAAAATATTAATAATATATAAATATATAAAATCCTCCAGTTGTTATTTACCTCTAATATCATGGGTAAACCATTGCGTTACCAAGGCAACAACTGAGGCTTTTGTATTACATTCAAAAAATGGCCGTTATCAGCCCCACAGTGGAAAATGAAACTGTAACCGTACCTGCTGGCCCGGATCAGCACGGAATGGAACGGTTATGCAATGAGAACCGTTCGGTCTGACGGTGGAAAAACGGCTATTGCCACCCCAGATTTATCCCAATATAAAATATAAATGTAAGCATTATTTTCTGTACCGTATTTTAGAAGCTGTGCTATAACGTACTCGGTTACTAACATAATCTTGGTTCCCTGAGATATGGGAACGAGTACTGAGTCGCTAGACACAGTAGGAAAAACTCCTTTTTATCTGATTACTGAAGCCTTTTTCATAACGCAGTGAAAACTGCAAGGCCATTGGTTCTGTGGAGTTCAGATAAACGAATCAAAGACAAGGCAGCAGAGCTGCACGAACCTATGGCGATGAAGCCCGCCAGAGCCCGCCAAGGTCATCTGACAATCTAAGCGAGCATTCTGGCATAGGATCCTCAGGTTAATTCGAAGCGACGACACTGAGTCGTGCAGCGGCACACCACAGCTAGCAACGCAGTGACCTGGATCTAATCAAAGTCGCAGGGAATTCTAGCAAGTTTGAGCACGTTAAGGTCAAGCTCTGCTCAGAACTGGTCCTGCCTCGAGGCAGGTGCATGGGTTCCCAGTGGGTTGAGCTCCGAGAGACCAACCCCATTGGGGCACATACTCCAATGGGGCATTGCAGGCCTAAAGAGGAGTATGTCAGCGCAATCGTGTCTACTATCCATCGGGATAGTCTCTGCTTCGTGACCGGATGTCCTTTGGTGCGGCCTTCAAAGCACACAAAGAGTTGTTCCGACTGCCTGAATGGGGCGGAACGCTCAATGTAAGTTCTCAAAGTGAAAAGTGTGTGATGACCTGAGCACTTTAGGTACATAACCATGCCTTGGCTTTAGGACAGCCTTGGAGTCGTTGGGCCCAAACTCATGGCAGGCAGGGCTCACTGAGAGTGCCTGTAAGTCTCCTACTCGCTTGATCAATGCTAAAGCTAATAGCACTGAGACCTTAAGTGATAGGGGTCGAAGGTTGGCTGACTGTAACGTCTCAAAAGGGGGACTCCTAAGAGCCCTCAGAACCATAGACAGGTCCCATGTAGGGAGAGTAAGGGGACGAGGCAGTTTCAGCCTCCTAGACCCCTTTAAAAAACAAACAATCAAGTTGTTCCTGCCTACCGACTGTCTGGCTACAGGAGCGTGAGAAGCTGCTATAGCTGCCACATAGACCTTGAGAGTAGAGGGGGTACGACCCAACAACTCTTGGAGGAAGGATAATATCAAAAATATGTCGCAGGAGGTTGGGTCTTCGCCACAGGCTGTGCACCAAGTGGAGAAGACTAACCATTTAAGGGCATAGAGACATCTTGTAGATGGGGCTGTAGACTGTGAAATAGTATTTAGGACGTTCTCAGGGAGGTCCACAGGCTCCCATCGAGAGGCCATAAGTGCAGAGCACACAGCTCAGGCTGGGGGTGCCAGATCATTCTGTTTGCCTGAGAGAGAAGGTCCCTTCTCAGGGGAATGGGCCATGGGACTGCTATGAGCAGCTAAGACAGCTCTGAGAACCAGTGTTGATTTCTCCAGAGCATGACCACTAGGAGAACTGTGTGTTTGTGCTCCCTGATTTGCCTGATAACCTGAGGGATCAGGGTGATCGGGGGGGAAGCATAAAGGAGAAGGGTGGGCCAGTCATGGGCCTGGTTCTTCAAAAAATAAATTGGGCAATGAAAGTTGTCTTCTGAGATGAAGAGGTTGATCTCTGCCCTTCTGAAGATCTCCAAAATTTTCTGAACTGTTTGAGGATGGTGCATCCACTTTTCTGAAGGGACATTGCTCTGGGACAGCATGTCTGCTCCCTGGTTCAGTTTGCCTGGCACATGTGTTGCCTTCAGTGAATGCAAGTTGAGGTGTGCCCATTCCGAGATGCATTTCACCAAATTGAAGAGAAGCTTCGAGGTGAGCCCGCCTTAGCGATTCATGTCCTCTGGCAGGAAAGTCTGAAGGGGTTGACAAACTGCTGCCAGCATTTCCAGGCAGTTGATGTGTAGCCGACTTTCCACTTCCGACCAGGAGCTGAAGGGCGGACTGCACTCACACAGAGCTCCCCAACCTGTGTTGGACGTCGAGACGACTTTACTTCTGCAGACCATTCCCAGAGTCATGCCCCTTTTGAAACAATAAGGGTTCTTCCAAGGGACCAGGGCTGCCACGCAGGGCTATCTGGATGTGAAAGTAAGCGTCTTTCAGGTCCAGAGAGAAGAACCAGTCCCCTGGGCATATCTGCGAGAGGATCTGCTTCAAAATAGTCATCCTGAACGACCGTTTCATGAGGGCATGATTGAGGTGCCTGGGGTCGAGGAAGGGCCTGATCGAATTGAAGTGAATAACCTCAATTTATTATCCCTAAAACCCATTTTGACACTCTGGGGATGGCCTGCCAGGCCTCGGCCCCTGTGGCAAGGGGTTGAATTGGTTCGGGTGACAGGTCACTGTAAGGGGACCTGACGCTCGTGATAAGTGGAAGAGGAAATACGCTCTCTTTTTTTAGTTTTTTTTGTGTTTTATTTTGTTGCTATCACATCGGTTAGTTGCACGGACGCTTGAACGGGCCCAGTGCTTACAACAAACACGTTGTCTCCAGCACCCGGAACTAAACGGAGTGTTTGGAGGCATAAACAAGGCTGTTTGGGGGGTGGTCCAGCCGCAGCAAGACTTGTCTCCCTCCTTTTCCTGTCTAAGAGATTAGGATGACTTCTGAGACGCAGGCTCCAGTGCTATCTTAGGCCGGGGTCCCTGACGCTTCGGGAAGGGATGGCGCTTTGCAGAGTGGGAGCACTGTCAAGGCTTAGGCTGTGGAGTAGGCTGAGCAGTCACAGGCAGGCCTGGGGCAACTAGAAGCAGCTGCAGAGCTGGAACACTTGGGCAGGAAGTGTTGCATCGCTTGGGATGACTTCTGTGCAGCGGTTGAAGCATTCAGCGAACACATCGACAGCAGGTCTGAAAAGACCAGAGGGGAACACTGGGGAGTTGAGGAAAAGGGCCTTCCTTAATCAGGTTTAACCACAAATGGCGCTCCAGCACCACTAAGCAGGCCACTGAACTGCCAATGACCTGAGCCGTTGCCTTTGTAGCACTACAGGCCAGATTAGTCGTGCTGCACAGCTCTTTAAATATGGCTGGGTCAGGTCAAGACTCATCCATGGAATGGAGGAGTTTGGCTTGAAAGACCTGAAGGATGGCCATGGTGTGTAGTGCAGAAGCCGCCTGGCCAGCCGAGATGTAGGCACGCCCAGCGATGGCTGAGGTCGTCTTACAGGGCGTGGACGGATGAGCCACTTTCCATCCAGTGGCAGTGAGCGGGCAGAGGTGCGCGGCCACCGACTCATCCAGGTGAGGCAGCTTCTCATCAGCGCCGTCGACCGTGGTGAGGATGGATGAAGCAGATGTGCGTAGGTGGGCCGAGCTGGGCGTGCACCACGATTTAGTGAGCTCATCGTGGACTTCTGGGAAGAATGGAGCAGCTCGCTGGCAAGGGGCCTGGTGGTGCCCCAGCAGGAACCATTCATTCAGACGACTGCGAGTGGGCTCCTCTGGGGTAGACCACTCCAAACCAAGATCTTCGACCACTTTAGAGAGGACACGGAAAAGTCCGGCATCCATCCCAGCTTTAGTGTCGATGGGTTCCAGAGATGGCAAGGGGGCAGGGTTGTTCATCGAGCCTGTCCAATCCTCCGTGTCTGAGGCCGCCAATGACATACTGTCATCTAGGGGATCGTCTTCAGACGCCCCAATCGAGACCAAGTCACTTGCGATGGCAGAGGGACATTGGTCTGGGCGGGAGAAAAGAATGGGAGAAACCTCTCTGGAGAGAGTGAGGCATGCGGGATCTACGTCGGTGTGAGCTCACTCATATCCGAGCACTGAATTCCTCTGTCCCACTGTTTTTTCCTCACAGGCTCCTGGGAGGAAGAAAATGGGAGGGCGCGAGGGGCTTTCTGAAAAGAAAGCAATCCACGAGCACAGAGAGGTGAGACTCGTGCGTTCACAGTGAGAGCAATCCATCTCTGTGAGTGCGGCTTCCGCGTGGGATTTCCCCAAGCAGGAAACACACTTGCTTTGCCTGTCAGCCCTGCACAAACCACAATTGTGACATGACATTTGTATCAACGCCGAGGATATGCTCTAGAAAATTTGCTCTTTGGAAATAGCTCTTTGAACTAGCCGGATGGCGGCAGGGGATATGCTGAAACAGCTGCTTGCAGACGCTAAAGGCAGCTCATGAGCAGCACGCTGATCAAGCTTGCTTGCAGCGCACCAATCAGCTGAAGCAGAGCAGGCGCTGAGTCAGCTTGATCTGCTGTGAGGCGTGTCATCGGCAAGAAGGTTTCGAGTCTCATAATGCAGTGAAGAGAAGAAGATCGTCATTGCTGGAGGAGAATAAATCTGAGGATCCTATACCAGAATGGTGGGCTTCATCACCATAGACTTGTGCAGCTCCACTGCCTCGTCATTGGTTTGTTTATCTGAACTGCATGAACCAATGGCCGTGCAGTTATAAAAATATATAATATATACTGAAGCCTATGAAAAAGGATTCAGTAATCGTAAAAAAGGAAGTTAGGGTCAAATTGACCCTAATTGGATTCAATACAATTCCCCAAAAATCACACTATGAAAAAAAGCATACAAGCAGGTATAAACACTTTACTTTTAATATCAATACTTTTCACACATTACAAAGAATAAATATCTCAATTTATGATTTATAAAAATGTTCTAACCACTATTTTTAAGACTGCCCCACAACTTTAACTAACAGCAAATAGCAGCAATTTAGTATATTGTACGATACGTGCATTAGGCCTCAGCCTTTGGAAGATCATCCGGATATACCGTTGCAGTATAAAGTTCTAAGAGTTCAGTCCGATGGTGCTGAAGTTGCAATCGATGTCTTTTGTGTTGAATGAAGGAATGATGACAAACTTGCATGGTTAGTTTGACTTTTAAACACATCAATGTGTTGAAACTTTGCATGCAAAAGTCCGTGCAAAACCCTAAATGAGAAAAAGTCATACATTTTCAAGAAAAACAATGTAGATTTGGTAGTATTTAAGATGTGGCTGACAAAATATTTTTTTTTCAGTAATGAAATAAGTGGGAAAAGGGTAGTTATAAACAACATAAAATATAACCCAAAAAAATTGTCTTGGGTTACTTATGTAACCCTTGTTCCCTGAGAAGGGAATGAGACACTGCGTCGGTAACAACACTATGGGGAACGCCCCTCAGTATAGCGCATCTTAAGCATGAATGAAACTATTCCAATCCTGATTGGTGTTGCGTCATAACATAATATGTGACGGCATACACAGAAGCTACAAAGGGTCTCACAACAGAGTTAGCTTTTGTGATGAAGCAATTGGCTCCCAGACATGAGGGGGTGTGGCAAAGGGACACAGTGTCTTGTTCCCTTCGCAGGGAACAAGGGTTATATATGTAACCCGAGATGTTCCCTTTTGAGGGATCTCACACTGCGTCAGTAACGACATTATGGGGTGCGAATACCCACTATGCCACACCGAAACACATCTGTCCTAGTGTGAAGCTGAGACCGGGCACAATTTAGGACAAGAGCACCTGGCATTGAAGAGAGGTGCAGACTATAAAATCTGATAAAGGTGTGTGAAATGGTCCAGCCAGCCGCATCACAGATCTCCTGAAGTGGGACTCCTGAGTGGAGGGAGGACGCCATGCCCCTAGTAGAATGAGCCCTCAAGGCCAAAGTTGAAGGCAGGTTGCGCACCTGATAGGCCGAGGCAATAGCCTGAACGATCCAATTGATAATTGTTTGCTTAGAGGCAGGGAGGTTACCCAAAGCACACCAACAACTGATCTGATTTCCTCCATTGAGAAGACCTCATACACTTTCAATGCTCTGACAGGGAAGAGCAGATGAAGTCTCTCTGCTTCTGCCGACACGTGGTGGAGGATGGAAGGCCTGCAGAACCCTAGCCTGTGCCTAAGATGCAGGAAGGCTTTAACTCCCCAAGGGACAAACTCCAGGCATGAAGAAGATATAGACAGGGCCTGGAGATCTCCCACTCTCTTAAGAGATGTAATAGTGAGGAGAAAAGCCATCTTAAGCATCAGGTTCTTTGCTGATGTTGACTCAAGAGGTTCGAAGGGGGGCAGCGACAACCTACTGCCAGTTCCCAAGTTGGGACTCTGGTTCGAGTCGCACATCTCATCCTCCATGCACCACGGAGGAAACGTTCGATCAGCTGGTGCCTCCCCAGAGGCACATCACTTATAGGAGCGTGGAAAGCCGCAATGGCAGCCACATACACCTTAAGTGTGGACGGGGTAAGACCAGCAGTGACCACTAGGCAGTTAACTGTGTCCAAACCACGCTCTCTACACCAAATGGCAAAAACATTCCACTTTAGGTCATACAATCTCCTCGTGGATGGACCTCTGGAACTGAGTGTGGTTTCGACTACCTCAACCAACAGGCCAGCCTCAGGGCCCAGACCCACAGTTTCCACAGCTCTGGCCGAGGGTGAAATATTGTGCCTCCCACGTTCCTCAGAGGGACCTGCCAAAGGGGAACTCCTAGCAGCAGAGCGATCGGGGGGAAAGCGTACAGGTGTTGCCTCGGCCACGTCTGCACCATGGCATCCAACCTCAATGGGGCTGGATGTGTGAGAGAAAACCACAGTGGGCAGTGAGACGTCTCTCGAGATGCAAACAAATCCACTTCCACTGGGCCAAACCTCTCCCATATCAACTTCACTACCTCGGGGTGAAGCCTCCATTCCCCGGGCCTCAGCCCCTGCCTCAACAGGATGTCTGCTCCCTGATTCTGGTCCCCGGGGACATACATTGCTCTGAGAGACAACAGTTTTCCCTGGGACCACAGAAGGATCTGGTGTGCCAGTCTGCATAGAGGGCATGACCTCAGACCCTTTTGATGATTCAGATAGGAAACCACCGAAACGTTGTCTGTTTGGACTAAAACGTGGTGATCCCTGAGGGGGAAGCTCCTCAGAGCTTTAAAGACCGCCAGCATTTCTAAGCAATTTACATGCCAAGAACGATGGTGATCTTGCCACAGACCTCTCGCAAAGGGGCCGTCCATGACCGCGCCCCAGCCCGTGAGAGATGCGTCTGTCGAGACAAATTCCCGGCGACACGACACTCCCAACACTGGGCATTGGGACAAAAACCAAGGTTGTTTCCATGTGGACGGGGAACGAAGGCACCTGCACATAACCCTGATCATACGGAACGGGTTTCCACTCGGGGAGAATCCCTTGGTTTTCAACCACCATTGTAGGAGCCTCATATGCAGAAGGCCAAAAGGTATTATGTTGGACACCGCTGCCATGAGCCCCAGCAGTCTTTAAAACTGCTTTACAGTGATGTTGTGGCCTAGCATCACCCTGGAGACCATTGCCAGTATGGACTCAATACATGCAGGAGACATTTGTGCCCGCATCGTAGTCGAGTCCCATACCACTCCCAGGAACATAGGACCTCTTTCCCGAAGCCCTCTTCGACTGAAGGACCATCCTCAAATTGACCTTCTTGTCAACAAGCTTGGGCGAGAACACCGCCTCTGCTGCCACATGCTCTGAGGAGGAGCCCTAGAAGCGACACTCTCTTTTTGCGCCTTTCTATAGATGGAGGAGCTCGTTGATGGCTGTGGTTGTCCATTAGGGACAGTCTTCTTAGATCTTGTGCGACGGGGCAGATACTGCTTGAAAGCTGCAGACTGTTTTTTTCGCCTGTCAACAACGGTGTTAACCCTCTACTGCACGCATTTTGATGGCACATGGAAAAAAATTGTTCCACATAATTTCTTGGTTCATTTGGGAACATTTTATTGATAAAACATTTTTTTGACCCCTACCCCCACCCCCAAATATTTTTTTTTTTTGTTGCTTCAGGGCAACGTTGTGCAACAATGGTATAGAATCATAGAGAAATCATAAGACAATGCTCAGAGAGCAATACAAAATCACAAATCTTTTCTAAAAATGTCAAGAAATCATTAAGTAAAAAGGGAAAACACTTGAAACACATTGATATATTGGATTTGATACATGCATAGTATTCCTGCGCACCAAAGAACCATGCGTCTTCCCTTCTTATAATAATAAATTATTGCCAATGTGAGGTATTGTCTAAAACATCCTTGAAAAGTACCCTTTAATCGCACAAAAAAATTAATAAAACTTGACAAAAGTCTTCTCTACACCTTCACACACATATACACACACATTTTTTTATGTACAGTTCAAGTAATTTTAAATAAGATTACTAAAGCAAATAATCTTGCCTTCTTCTCACACCATGTGCTCCAGTGACCATGTGTCAGAAAAGGATGTCCCACCTTCAAATGGTGGTTGATAGTGAGTTCCACACCTTACTGGGCTGTTCTTTGACACTTTTTCAAACTTTCTAATTGGTTGCAATCATTTAAAGAAATATGTGCTAAATACAAGGTTTCAAGAAAACTTTCACTTGCCTGAGGGCAACGCTGTGCTGTAGAGCATCACTGAACAGGCCAGAAGGCAAAATCAGGGCATCAAGGAGAAAAGCCCTGTCTTTTTCCTTGATGCCCAACAGATTTAACCATAAATGTCTCTCCGTGGTTACCATTGCTGCCATGGAGTGGCTGATGGCACGGGCCGTCTCTTTGGTAACACGGAGAGACAAGTCTGCAGCCTTACGCAGCTCAGCAATATTCTCTGGCGTTGACCCGTCGTCTTCATCGAGATCTTTAAGAAGATTGGCCTGGTATGCTTGCAAAATAGACATTGTATGCAAACAAGCACTAGCCCAACCCACAGCCATATAAGCTCTGCCCACCAATTCAGATGTGTTTCTACAAGTTTTGGTGGGCCTTAAGAGATGACGCAGCCTCGGGTGATAAATAACTGGCCAAAGCCTCTTCCACTCGCTGCATCATCCCATAGCTGTTCTCTCTTGCCCCCACGATGTTACTATAATACCACACGGGGGGGTGGACACGCAAGAGGTGTGTGGTTTATTCCATGATTTGCACAACTCAGGAAAGAACGGCAAATCCCGGTGATGCGGCTGTGCTCTGTGCGTCAGGAAGTGCTCGTTCAACTTGCTTTTTATTTGCGCTTCGATTCTGAGTATATCCACCTCCTCGGAGGCAGAGAACTTGAGCATCGGGCTCTCGGACCACGCAGAAGAAGCCGCCCTCAGACGGGCTTCTGCAAGGGGAGGGAGAGTGTCAGAGCTGGCAGACGATGTCCAAGAACGTGTCTCAGCAGTCTCGAGCTCATCTGCTCATCTGAGACGGGAGTGCCTGCCTGGCCGGCTTCATCGAACACGGCCAGGCAAGAACAAAGCACTCTCAAAGGGAGTTTTTCACAATCACCGCAAGCAGCCTCCTCAAGGGGTGCCTGGGCGTGCTGTGCTCCCAAACTGCACACAGAGCTGATGTGTGTCCCCACCTATAAACTAACGAGGGCAGGGATGCGCACACCGTCTGAACTGTTCTTTATTTTCGCTCGCCATAATGTGTATATACACTGTGTTCCAAATTATTATGCAAGTGACATATCAGTAGGATTTCAGTACAATAAACATTCATATTTTAGTTCTACCAGAAAGACTCGGGAGGCAAGATAACGTAACAATGTTATTTATTAACAATCAGCAAGCAAAATATTTTAAAGATAAAGTTCTTTGGCATAGGCCCTAAAATAATAAAAATAAAAATAATAAAAATAATTTGCCAGGCCTACTTAGGTAAATGGAAACCCTAATGTTCCACATTATTAAGCAAGTCACGGTTCTCATGCAATATGGGGAGGAAGAAAGATCTTTCTGAAGATGAAAAGCATGAAATGGTGCAATGTTGTGCAAAAGGCATGAAAACAACTAATATTGTGTGAAAACTGAATGGAGATTATCGAATTATCATAAGATTTGTGAGTGATTTAGAGCACAGCAGAACTCGGTCAGATAAAGGCTTATGAACGAAAGTTCCTGTCAAAAAAATAATTGTATTAAAAGGTCAGCTATAAAAAAAAGCCAGTGTTGAGCAGCAAACAGGTATTTGAAGCTGCTAGTGTCTCTGGAGTCTTGAGAACCTCTCCATGCAGGCTGGCAGTTGTATGTAAAGATGCATCTCAGCCACCCCTAACCAAACCTCACAAAGAGAAACATTTACAGTGGATTTAGAAATACATGAAGACTCATTTTTAAATAATTGTAGCGTGAGGGCAACATAAAACCTAAGCCCAATCAAACATAGCCTGACTACGCCACTCTGAATCTCTCTTTCTTCAGGGGATGTTACGTTAAAATTATAAAACACAGATTCAATGTGTACCAAACCAACCAAAGGAACAGAGACGAGTTTCTCAAATACAAAACTCATAATTTATTACCAGAAATTATTTTTTTAAAAAGACACATAGAAAGACACACTCAATTATGAGTCATAATTCTTGTCGATTTAATAATACAGTATCTATGCCTTTAAAAGAGAACACCAACTACAAAAAAAAAAAAACAAAAAAAACAAACAAACCCAAAAAAATAACTAGCGGACACCAGAGGAGTACTGACCAGCCACCGGTATGAGCCCACACTATTGTCCTTGTAAAATGCACCCACAAACGTGCCTGTAAAACACACACACACACACACACACACACACACACACATACACACAAAGACAGAGAGAGAAGAAAATGTGCACAACACAGTGGACATGCAGTGCAATCGGAGACTATCCGCCAAAGGGACCACACCCGAGATCCAACCAGCAAACCTCAGTGATCCGCTAAAATAACAAAAAAAAGAAATAAAATTAGTTGGGTCTCAGAGAAAAAATACATAGAAAACTGAAAATTCATGGGTTAATCAACCGTGTATAAATTCAGTACAACCATAAGCACTGCTAAGCACATCACAATATCAAATTAATCAACAAACCACGACAACAAGCAAAGGAAAATAAAAAAAAAATACATATCCAAAGAAAGAAAAATAAGGGGAGGAAAGACAGCAGTAGCAACTAAACAGCAAATCCTAAAGAAAACAAAATGAACAATGTTACATCATCTTAAATAAATATTGTTCAGTGACATGGCCGCTGACGATAGCATTACTTATTTGTGAATATGTCTGTGCTTTCTGAGCCGAGTCTGACCAAAACTTTAGATATAACAAGACGGTTCATTCATAATATTATTATAAAAATAGGAGAAAGAAAGTGCGCTCGCATGAGACTGCACATGCGCGTTAGCTGGAGCAACCTGAAACTTAAGCTTTTAAACGCATTTTGAGCGTCATAGAAAACATTCATGTGATAGTTCATCTCAGATTTTGTTAATGATTTGAAATATGTTATTTAAATGCGAGTGTGCAGGGCTACAAGCAGTTTTTGAGATTTGAAGTTTGTTTGCATTACTGTTGCACACACTAAGAATAGGAAAACTCGATGATCACCGTTCGCTTGCTTTAACTCCGCCCGCTCTGCTTCTGATGGTTGGGGTCGCTCGTGTTTTTTTCACCTTATTTCCTGGCTCATACTTTGCAAGTTACAAAACACACGCACAACGTTGACTGACTCCCAACACGGCCAGGTGATCTCCGAATCAGATCGGCTCGGGTATACACACAATGTTAAACAGACCCGGGAACCGAAGTAATAGATTGGGACCCGACCCGGACCCGTCTGACCATTTAAAATATAGACGCGAACCCGTGCGGGTCCTCTTTGTAGACCTCTACATGGAGCTAGCGGGTGATGATTTGGGCTGGAATACTGGGAAGTGAGATGGAAGGTCCCTTTATGCCAAGCTTACACTACAGGATTTTAAGCCCTATTTGCAAGTTAATGAGCTCGCCAACAGGTCGGGCTGTGATCGGGGGAAAATCAGCCAGTGATCAGCGCTCTCAAATCTGTGTGTGAACTATTCAACAACGCATCACAGAGGCTCGCTGACACGTCGTCGACACCTCACAGACACCAGACAAATATCTAGCATGCTAAATATCTGGAGCTGTCAGCCGACTCGATATCCTGTGGTGTCACGTGTCACGACGCAACAGCCAATGAAATATACACTGTCTATACAGAAATATACACTGTCTATACAGCCAATGAAATATACACTGTCTATACAGAAATATACACTGTCTATACAGCCAATGAAATATACACTGTCTAAGCAGCAATAACAATCCATTCAAATATAATTTGCCGACCTTTATTCATATCAGATACACATTGTGTAAGTAACTATAAAGCTCACTCACTCTATTGTTCTCCCAGTTCACCGGCCACATGTATTTCAGGACAAATGGATGAATTCACGTTCAAAAAGTTGGTCATATTCTCTATATTCACTGTAAAGCTAAGATTCTAAGTCTGTTCAAACAGGTGGCAATGATTCTTTTAGATATACAAAGATGGTGCACTCATATTACTTATGAATGGTAGAAATTGCAAAGGCATAGGAATAAGAACCAATTGGTAAAGTCATTGTGTCACTGTAGCTGCCAAGCTCCGGTTGCTATACAAAAAGACAGTGTTCTGAGATGCATGAACTGCATTTGCTTATTGGCCTATCCAGCCCAAAATAAAAGCTTTTTAACACTATGAGAGCATAAGAAACAATATTTTTGGGATGGTTCATATCAGATTTGTTGCTGAATTGAATTGTGTTATTTAAATATGCTTGCAGTTTTTGCAATTTCAGGATTTTCTTCATTCAAATACATAGGACTTTTTCTTGGATGTCCAAAATAGCTGCCTGGTGATGTCATAAATATAGCTGCCAAATGTGAACAGAATTTCCTTGACCGAGTCTTCACTCCTACCCACTACTGATTTACTTTGCCTCACCCAAACACCCATCTCCGCTCCTCTCCATTTTCCTCCTGCCTTCTTCCCAGCCATCTCCAGTGTGGTCCGTGAGGCTGCCTCCGCAGCAAGGAACTGCTCTGGCTCCTCCTTTCTTCCTATAACTTTCCTTTCAGTAGCACTAAACCTAGCATGAGGCTGCCTCCGCAAACACTGCGTGCCTCTGCTCTACCCTTCACTAGCTATCCACTACCTACATCAACTCAAATGCCATCTTATACCCTCTTTACAGCTGCCCTAGTACCAACCCCAACCCACAACATCACTATGGAACTTCTGCTTGTTATCATTTTCAGGAGCCTAAGCATGGTTTGCTGGATTTTTGGCCCATATGTTGAGCATTCCAAAGATCTTAGATCCTTCTAAAAGAAAACTGATAGCATCTCGACTGGTGGTCTGAGTATGGTTTGCTTTCAGCTACAGGTACATTTCACTAAAATGTTTATTGTGAATGCACTCTCCTGACATTTTTCCACTTGCTAATTCCAACTGGTTTGGTCATCAGATGCTTCTGTACAAATCTTAATTGTCATGGCTGCTGCTTCTGACAGATCTCTACAAATTGTTCGTTTATGAAATACATGTGCCAGCCACATCCATATTGCAAGAGAGAGAGTCTCTCGTGTTAATTTCGTGTTAAGTCCACAAGACTTAATTATTGATGTTTTTAAACCGCTGTGTGAATATTTACAAGCTGTCACCTTGCTTTGTGCAATAAATAAACATGATTCAAGGAAAACAATCCAAAATAAATGTGACTAATTGTAATAATTTGTGATCTCCCCTTTTAGACTGTATATACAAAACAGCATGAGTAAATCAGTGCTACCGCATAGTTCTATTTGTAAAGATGGACTGCTTCGTTTGGGCTAAGTAAACCGCATCTTGCGCTATGAGCTGGCCGCATGCTGTGATGCTACAAAATTTCGGCTCGTGATTGGAATCTAAAAAGCTATCTTCATAATAGGCGTGTGCCCAAATACTAAATCCGTATTCGGAAAGGCAAGGAAAAAAAAAAAAAACGCAGTCTATGGAGCCCTGAAAGGGACATGATTAGTCGTTTGCTAGCAGGAGCCTGTTACTTTGTAGTACAGCAGATTTCACTTACTACGTAAAGAGAGTAAGGAGAGATGGCTGATAGGACAATTGTGAATGGTTTGCAGTTCCTGAGCGTCACTGACAAATATCAAATCTTGTGAAATGTGTAATAAGCACAGACGCTCCCTAGTATACACACAGCATGTGATTGCGAATCTCGAAAGTTAAAGTAAAAGTGCGCGCGCATTCAAAAGCGATTTCAATACTCCGCATATTAACAGCAGCTTCCTGGTGCTGGCAAATTATTTACATTATATTACACAACTATATAATTGTGAGAGAAAGCATATATATAAAGAAATATATTTTTTCCTCTCATCTCATGTGTATTCCCTCTAGGGGCTCCGTAGTACACGTCATTTCCTTTCCAAATACGGTATTCGGCTTCGGGCACATCCCTACTTCATAATGCCATATCTACACCACCACCGCGCTCATTTATAACAAACACGTTTGACAAGACAGACAGCAGCAGTACAACGTCTAATGCTATGAAGAAATATACTTAAAGCGGCCTGTATCATCATTACCTGATATCTCACCTGTTACATTACTGTTAAATATGCAGCTTTTTGATTAAACCGTGCTACTTAACTGCCGCAGCGGAGCATACTCTTCTGTTTGCAACAACTCCAATGCAGTCTATTGCATCAACAGGTCAAGTTCCTCCGAATTAATGCCATTCCTCAGATGGCTCATCTGGTCATCCACTAGCGATTAGTTTATAAATAAGCAGAATGTTTAGCAGAGTTTAAAAATCAATCACCCAAATTCTGCCTTTCAGAAATTTAGGACATTGGCTCCATATGCAAGCTCGTCATGCATCCCCCAGTGCCACTCTACGTGGATCTAACATTCCAATAAATAATCTTATCAATCATCTCCATTTTTTCTACAATATAATTTTTTTTTGCCAGCAGAGCTCCCGCTATTTATAGCCCACCAATTCAAATATCTGAACCCAGCCTTTTAGATTCTAGTTTGTCACTCATAAAGTATTAAGCTAATGCTTATGCCTTCTCTGCAGGAAATCACTAAGAAAACATCCCCAGAACAATCAACACTCTATTCATCCTCACATTCTTCAGATTTTTCAGATGCTCAGAATCTACTTGCAATTCTAAATTTGATCCATTTGTCTTTCTCCAATCCTCAAGTATTATATAGCGACACCATCCACAATATCAAGCATAGCAAAACAGATCAGTTAATGAGCAGCCATTCAATTTTCATTATTAATTTTCGCATACCCCTCCAAACTAACCAGTCCATTTCCTTATTTTTAGCCCACAGAAGTTTCAAAAATTTAATTTCCTTCATCAACAACAATAATACTCCCAACTCTTTTGAAACATTGTTCTAAAACACTTTCCAAACAGACTTCAATTCAAACCCATCACACATACACAGGCTCATCAATTACCCATTCAACAATATAGTTGCTGCCTACCTGTACCACATTAATCAATAACTCCACCTGCTCCCCTTCTTTCCTCTGCAATTGCAGGATTTCCACCTCCACCCTAAAAGCTCCATCAGCCCATCTCCATTCAAGTGGTGCAAGACTACCTAGTATGGGTTTCCCTTTAGGTTCTCCAGTTAGACTTTTATTTCTCGCTGCCGCAGCAGTGATTTCCCACACTAAATATCTATCACTTCACTGCCACAGCAGTGATTTCTCCCCTCATTAAAAATAATATTTTAGCAAACACCAATGCTAAATTTTCCATATATTGTAATTATTTTTCACAGCTTACAATAATTAATTAAATGAGCCAATTGTTTCTGGCGTAAATTAATAAATTTTTAGATAACTGTGTGATTTGTATATGTACATTTCTGAAATACATTACTTGGACACAGTGACCTCTGATAACAGACCACACTAAATTGTAATGTAGATACGTGAATTTCTGTAAAGCTGCTTTGAAACATGTATTGTGAAAAGCACTATACAGATAAATGTGAATTGAATTGAATTTTTCTACCACAGCAGGTATTTTGGCCTGCGCTCTTGCAACCGCTTTCAGATCAGACTTTATTCCCCACTGACGCAGCAGTGATTTTAGCCACCGCTCCAGTATCAGGTTTTAGACTAAAACGTTATTCTTCACTGCTGTGATTCCAGCCACAGCTCTCTCAACAGCCTTCAGACTAAAGCCCGGGATACACTGCACGATTTTTGGCTGTCCCAGATGAAAGATTGCCATCATGAAACAATCGTGGCGATTTCTGTGATCGTGGCTCTTAATCGGCGGTCTTATGTCGTACAATGAGAGAGATTCAAAGATAGCAGTTTTCCCGGTCTTGCGACCAAAGATAACCTACAATAATTTTCTGACGGTGTCAGAAATTCAGCATGATCATCGCACAGTGTGTTTGCTGCTATGACCTACGTCTACTGACCAGCCAATAAAAATGCGACATGAAATCAACGCGACATGGCACTAAAACTTAAAACTGCTTACCTCAAGCTCTTTTCCCTTCTTCTTTCGCCGCTTCCTTTTTATTTTCAGCACACACAAAAACTACAACTGCCAAAGTGTGATTCAACATGGTATTTTTGTTTACCACTAGCACGTGCTGATGATGTTTTATTGTTCTATAGAAACTTGCATCGTAGCCTACGAGTCAATAGGTGTCATCATCGTATAGTTTACATGTATGTCGTGCCCAAGTTCAATGGATCCATGTCGCACGGTGTGATTTGTGATGATCTTAAAGGATTGCAAAAATAGTGCAGTGTATCCAGGGCTTAAAACTTTATTCCCCACTGCCGCAGCAGTGATTTACTTATTTTGCTGAACTACTTTTAGTTGACTGCCCAGCTTTCTGTCCTTGTAAATATCTTTTTGGGGGTTTAACTCTGAGCTCGAGCTTCGGGTTCGAGCCTCCTTCGAGGACAGCAATCCAAGTTTGTTTTACCATTAACCATTCAAACTGAATGGGCAGGCGAACTTGTGAAATGTAGTTCCTAACATAGGATTGGGAGGAGCCTAAACATTCACTCCTGTCAATCATCATTACGAGCGTATATAAGCAGCAGTCACTGCGTCATTCCCAGTGACAATTCTTCCAGCATCCCTCCTCTTCCCCATCTCCTCCTCTATTTCTCTTATTCTCCCTCTGCGCAGTACTGTTATAGGGGGGTTTAACTCGGAGCTCAAGCCGAGCCATTAACCATTGTGAAAACTTGTGAAAAGCTACTTAAATGCCCTAATTGAACTAAGGCCTAATCCTGGCTTAGGCTAAGCCCTGTCTGTTAAACTGGGCTTTAGAATGTGTTGAAGTGTTTAATAGACATGTTTTGGTGCCCTGGATATTAATATTTTGTTATTAGGGGTTCAAGCACTGAAGTAGGCCAGTCGCAATAATCACTATATCGACTTATTGCACAAATATATAGACATAACCCCAATAAGTTTTGGTGACTTTATATATTGACCATTGTGTTTACATGTATGTTTATATAAAAAAGAATTTCACAAAAATTTTAGCCTATCGCTTTTCTGTTGTATTAGGTACAACAATAACCTTTCTAATGGAGGATGATGCGTCAATATACTCAATATAGGTTCCACACATGGAATATGCAATATTATGTTACCGTATAGAAACTAATACCACATTCCCCTTTTCAAATAAGATTTTTTCTTTTCTTTAGGGGAGCGAAATAACCTTAGAAATATTTACCTTCTTATTATTAGACAAATAACATTCTTATGCAGTGCAGTTCAAATAATAATTTTGTAAATTTTGAACAATACAATAATATTTTCTTTTTCTTTTTTCATACAACAAAATGACAGCAAAACATGCTCTGTATGATTATTATTTTTCTATACTAGAAGGATGGGGTGAACTACCCAAAACATTCAACTGAGTGTGGGGATTATTCTGCCTCATTGATCATTGATTACCTCATTGATACCTCATTCTTCAGGGTATCTCTAACTACAACCAAAGTCCTTTCGGTACCCGGGAGGAGCTCTAATACTTGAAGTATACTGTTTCTTACATGGTGAGGTCTGCTGACATATCTTCTGAATTTCTGATTTGACAGTTGAACTTGCAGAGCATGGAGATGCATGGATCTCTGTTGAGTCTGTAAGTTCAGATGTTACAGGAGCTTTTGGAGTTGGTGAGAGGTGAAACCTGTTTCTCCTCAAGGTACCTCTGGGTGTCTCTACGAGGTACGATCTAAGGGTTCCAGCAGTGGATACAACAGTACCCCTTTCAGAAGTGTCTTTGACCCATGCATGTTCACCTGGTTGCAAGTGCGTCATGTAGTGTTCTTTGTGCCTTCTGTCGAAATTTTGTTTCTGTTTCTGTCTGTATGTCAGTTCTATCTTTTTCAGCTTTTCCAAATCTGCACACTTTGAATCACAGGAACTAGTGTCCTTATTTTCCTTCCCATGGGGAGCTCGGCAGAACTGTAACCATTGGCAAGAGGGGCTGCTTGGTAAGCCATAAGTGCAAGGTAGGGATCACTTGACGTTTTGAGGAGGTTCTTGATTGTCGCTCCGGCTCTCCATTACTCTGTGGAAAATGAGGACTTAATATCACATGTTCAAAACCCCAGTCCTGTGAAAACACACGGAAATACTTTGAAGCAAACTGTGACTTATTATTCGAGTGCACCACCTCGGGGATTCCATGACATGCAAAGATGGATTTGAAGTGTTCAATTACAGCCTCCGCAGTTGTTGACGTCAGTTTCGCAACCTCAAAGAACCTTGAAAAATAATCCATAAGTAGTGCTTGTTGTCTTTTTGAAACAAATCTGCTCCTACTGTGGACATGGCCTTGTTGAAAATTCAGTAGGCAGCATTGTTTCTTTGAAATTTGATCTCTCACGTACACAGATCTCAAACATTTCCGTGAGGTCTTTACTGAGACCTGGCCACCAAACTGACTGTTTAGCTCTCTCTCTGCACTTTGTTATGCCAAGATGCCCTTCATGCAGTTTTTTCAGTATCTCAGCTCAGATTGAGGTTGGAATGACAATCCTGATTCAAATCAATAGCAATCCATTCTGCACAGAAAGTTCTCCCGAGAATGACAAGTAAGCCTGGAAAGCTTTGTTAATGGAGAATTTATCTGGCCAACTATCCACACAGTATTTCTTTAGCTGCTGGAGTATAAAATAATTGTCTTGATGTTCTTGAATCTCTCTAAGCCTTTTTTTTTTTTTTTTTGTAGCGGGAAGATTTGCCATGACGGAGTTGGCATACAGATTGATGTCTTCTTCGGAAAGCTCTACTGCTGCACTGCTTATGGGCGCTCTAGACAACACATCCACTGTTGCAATGTTTTTGCCGGCCACATGCGATATGGTGTATGACAGGGGTAGGCAAGTTCGGTCCTAGAGAGCAGCTGTCCTGCAGAGTTTAGCTCCAACCCTGAAAAAAACCCTCACCTGCCTGTAGCCTTAGTAATCCTGAAGAGCTTGATTAGCTTGTACAGGTGTGTTTGATTAAGGTTGGAGCTAAACTCTGCAGGACAGCAGCTCTGTAGGACCGAACTTGCCTACCCCTGGTGTATGAGAACCTCAGAAGACGCATACAAAGGCACTGAATGCGTGGAGGGAGTTAATCCAATTTCTCTGAGCTAAGCAGAGGAATTAGAGGTTCATGATTGGTTTCAATGTGGAATTTTTTCCCAATGAGAAACTAGAGTGAATACTAATATTACTCTATGAATACTTCATTACTGTACTGTATTTTTCTATTACAAATTAGCAATAGCAAAAGTAATAGGTCAGTATTATTAAACTGCAGACAAAAATTTTGGATAGCTAGGTTGGTTTGTATGTTTGGTGCAGTGTGGTAGGGGTCCCAACCTCATATTCTTTCATAGGGCCCAAAATTGCTAGCCCCTGCAAACTCATACAACAGCCTACTCAAGTGTTAATTCAGGGTCAAGTTGTAACTGTTATGACAGCGTCTTGTCTGTCAGACCCATGACGAGACTTTCTCTCACCATCTCATCGTGCAGATCTCCGTATCCACAGTGCTCGGCTAGACAATGCAGTTCCGTTATAAAGTGATCCACAGACTCACTTAATTCTAGCTGCCGCTGATTAAATTTAGCTTGCTCAAAAATCACGTTCCTGCGAGCTATCAAGTGATCGTTCAGTCACTCGCTTCTTGAGGACTTAATGTCAGGTTTGGTGTTGAAGGGATGAAGTGAGGACTCAATTGCAGGAAAAATGGCTTTTATTAATAATAAAAAAAATAAAACAAAACACAACAAAAACTAATGATGGGTAGTTCGACACCCCGTGTCGAGTTTTCGACACGCTAGTGCTCCGAAACAGTGTTCCGGAGCATAGCTTGAAATTAGGTTGTCACGTGACCTGTGGAAATGAAGCTTCGTTACCTCACTGACACATGCCAGGCTCAAATGAACAAATATTTTCTAAAGCCGGTGACGTGATTAGTAAAAAAGGAGCCGCTTAAGCTCCAGCACAGTGAAACAAATAATATTCTTGAATAAAAAATATGAAATTGCATTTGTGGGTTTTTTTAACAATGTGCATGTTTGTGTTGTTTTGTAAAGACACACAAAAAATGGTGCAATGAAAAAAATCACAGACCTAATTTATTGGCGTATTAAATAATCTATTTAGAAGGTGAAAAGATACAAGTTTCATGCAAGTAAAAATGAAGAACAAAGTCTTTGTCATTGCATTGTGCAAAATGCAATGAAATTTCACTGTACACACACGCGCCACCATCTTTCTATTGACATATATGGTTAATAAATATACAAATTAACCTTACAATGACATCCCAACGAACAAAACTGAATGACATAGGTAGTGTATGAATTTTCATTGACCACCAGATGGCGAAGTAGAGCACTGTTTCAGAAGCTTCGAAGCACCGATGCAGTTCGTTGTAAAAGCCTAACTGCTTCAAAAGCCTTGTTCGGCACAACAAAAACTACCCCAAGGGGGAAAACAAGACTTGATATTGACTTGACTAGGCTTGAGGGAACCACACGAAAGGGAAACATATGACAACGATCCAGCACAGGACTGCAAACACAAGGAGAATAAATAGGAGAGAAATCAAGGTAGGTAATGAGGGAGGACAGGTGGGGCAAATGAACCAATAATGAGGTAACAAGATGGGCGGGGTCAAGATAATAGAGATGAGAGCACATGGCACAAAGAAACACATGACAAGTCATGTGCTCACACCAAACATGACAAAAACACAAGCACATGGCCAATGAAAACAAATCACAAGCCATGTGCTCACACAAATTGAGACATGAACACGCAACTAATGAGAAACCTCATAAGCCATGTGTTCACACTAAACAAGACAATATGAAAGCACGCAGCCAGTGAAAAAACACAAACTGCGTACTACACAGCACAAGACAAAACATAACTTGAACACCCAGCCAGTGAGCACACTCACAGACTACGCGTTCACACAAAACACAACATGAAAGCACGCGGCAGATGTAAACAACTGCGTGCTACACAGAACACAAGCGCGCCTGGCCAATAAGGATGAACCAAGCACTCACAAAACACACGAGACAAGAATGCATGGCAAGTGAAAGTACACACAAGCCGTGCGCTCACAATAAAGACAGAACAGGGAGCGCGAGTGTCTGAACCCCGACACGAAACCGAAACCTAACTAGACATGAGTGCTGGGATCCGAACACCATGCGCCCAAGATGAAACAAGACACACAGACAAGAGAGCACATGGCTCGAGAACTCTCGAGACCGTACGCTCACACAAAGACAGGGCAAAAATGGGAGTGTCAGAGCTCTGTCACAAAACCAAGAAATAAACTAGACAGAAGTGACAGAACCCTGACACTTAAATGCAGGGAAGACAGTATGTCTTCTGCTTCCTCACCCATCGTGTAGATCAAGGCATTCACTTGATTTTCATCTGCTTGTGTTTCCAAGCCTGATGCTAGTGCTGCAAGATTAATCATTAAAAGATCAGAATCTCGATTCAAACCCCCACACAATCTTAATCCTGCATTTCTACGATTTTGCCAATGATATTCAACGAGATAGCGTGCCATAACTCACAGCAGGCACAATGACACCTTGACGTCACATTGGGTATTGCGACAGCCAGATGTGCTTGTGCTAGTTGCACCACAAGAACAGCGCATGCGACAGTCGATAAACGTGTCTTATCTTGAGAAGAAACAAGCAAGCAATGTTTAGCCTTCGTTTCTGCACCGAAGGGTAACACCCCCAATCTGTTAAATCACCTGAAACGTCATCACATACTTCCGTATGAGATGGTTAAAAGCAAACCCTCAAGCACAAAGAAATAACAGACGCAATCGCATTTCACCTGGCTAAAGATATGGCTCCCATGACCACTGTTGAAAAAGACGCGTTTAAAAAACTGATTCAAACCCTTTATAAGCGCGATTGCATGCCCTCTTGTAAGCAATACCTGCTCTGAACAACAAGTGTCGTGGAGCAATTGAAATGGAACTGAGAGATGCACAGTATTTTGCAGCAACTTCAGATTTATGGTCCAGCAGAACAATGGAACCATACATGAGTATAATGATTAATTTCATTACTCATGATTTTGAGTTGAAAAGTCGGTGCCTACTTTTTCCTTGAGGACCACACTAGCGAAGCATTGGCGCAGGGATTAAAGGATGCTCTCATAGACTGGAAATTGGAGGAGGAAAATCTTGTATGCATAACTACAGACAATGGTACAAACATTGTAAAGGCCACATCAGTGATGTAGTACTCGAGACTTGGACTCGGTCTTGAACTCGAACATATTAGGAATCGGACTCATTCCCGCTCGAGTCCCATTCAAAATATTTCATGATTATTACTGTATGTTATTATTTCTGTAAATTGATGTTTGATTGACACGTCCAATGATTGGTGATTTTCTTGTGCACAACTGTGCATGACTTGAGACTAACATTAGTGCAAAGGCAGCAGGACTCAGGTCAGGATGTCATGCCTCTAGCTCTTATCTATGTGTTGAAAATGTCTGCTATCATCTATTATTCAGTTTTCATAAAAGACCCACAAAGAGTTCATATGCAGTAAGACTCTAAAAAAGAAACATTCTGTGATATGTAAATTCTGTGGTACATCAATTACCAAAGCAAAGGGAACAACTTCCAATTTTCATCAACATGTGGAGCGAAAGCACAAAGAAAGGTAAAATTAAGAACTCATAATTTCTGTACATGCATAAAATTTCAGCAT
The DNA here is from genome assembly GCA_037950675.1 of Hypophthalmichthys molitrix. Lineage (NCBI taxonomy): Eukaryota > Metazoa > Chordata > Actinopteri > Cypriniformes > Xenocyprididae > Hypophthalmichthys > Hypophthalmichthys molitrix. Next base: position 37,606,877 of record CM075498.1, on the reverse strand, counting down.
TTTGACAGCTAATGCTTAGTTCGGTGTAGAAGTCTGCAAGGGACTACTTTTTTAGTCCCACTCCCACCAGGTTCTCTTCCACACCCGTGACCTGCCCGTTCTCGCTTTTAATTTACGTTGTGTCCACTTGCCATCCGCCTGTAGTGATCCCGCTTTCCAGAAAGTCAAATTGCTACATTATTTGTCTCAACTGTGTTACTTTAATATATTTACTGTTTACAGAGAAAAACAAATGTTGTTTAATTAAATAATAAAATGAATATAGATACGATGACTGATGACAGTCTCAGCACTGAAGATCTCCCCCCAATAAATGTCTGACAGATGGCCGCCTGCCCTCTCTCCCCCGGCATATTCACTTTGGCATTAAAAAGGCAGCAATTTGTCTGCAGTCACTCTTGTGCACACCCTCTGTAACTAAAAAGTTAATCAAATTGAGTTTTAATGTTGCTAGTCTCTGTCTCAATTCAGACCCTCTCTGGTCTCGGTCTTGACTCTGACTCAGCCCTCTCTGGTTTCGGTCTTGACTCGAACTCAACATACTCTGAACTCGGTCTTGACTCGGATGAGCTGGTTTCGACTACAACACTGGGCCAAATCCATAAATAACTGGACATGACTGCAGTGTTTTGGCCACAGGCTTCATCTCGCAATAGGTGAGTTTAACAAAAATCAAAAATGTTTTTGATAAATTTCATGCTTAGCTATTTAAATACCGTAGTTCTTATAGTTCTTATAATGCTTAAACATTTTACTTTTTACATTTAATAAAAAGTTATTGAAACTCAAAATTAGTATTACACTTAATCTTGTCTTTTTAATCAAAGTTTTATTCAGAGTGTCAATAATGAAACTGAATTTAGTAAACTGCTGGTCTGCTTTGTTTTGTTTGTATGTTTTATCTTGAAGTCTCCTAATAATGCAATCATAGCTCATAAGAGGCGAATTTTTCGCCACCTAGTGGCATTTTTAATTATAGTCTCTGAACTGCTTATTAAAACTGATGGATTCATTCAAAAACTGAGTAGCTGAGTTAGCATAATTATGCTTTTTGCAGTTAACTAATTATAAATATTTGTGTAAAAGACTACACAGTTGTTAAGTGAATATGACAGTAATAATCAACTTTTTTTTCTAGAGAATGCAATGAAGGACCAACGAATTGAACATGCTATGGGTTTGTGCAAAAAGCTTGTTGGGTTCTTCAGCTACAGTTTGAGGAGGAAGAGGGAGCTTTCTGAGGCACAAAAACAACTTGGTTCACCGGACCACAAGCTCAAGACCAAGTGTACCACAAGGTGGGGATCCAGTCAGGCTATGGTGAGGTGGATCCTTGAGCAGCAAGCTGCCATCTCCCATCTCCCATGTCCTCTCTTCTGACCGAAAAGCTAGGCACCTCTTGCCAACATGGCAAGACCTAGAGGTCCTGGAAGCTGTGGACAAGACTCTCACACCACTGACTTCACAGATGCTCTTTCAGTAGAGCAGTATGTCAGTGAAACCTGCTCTCCACCTTTTTCAGTCTTCTGTTTTGGTTGTTAAGGTAGATGACTCAGATCTTATTCAGGTTTAAGATGACTTAAGTCAATGAGGATAACAAAACTGCTGTCAAGGACAGACTAAAAGATGAGATGTCAAGGCAAACAACAGTTAAGGTAAATCTAACTATAGTCTTTGTACAGAATTGTTAAAATGGTTCACATTGTTTAAAATTATATTTTTTAACGTGTGTAAACTGTGGTTGAGTAAACCTGATTTGTCCTCCACAGGAAAGTCTCCCCTCAACCAGTGCCACCCCTGCAAAGAAGACCCGAAAGACCTTAGGTAGCTTCTTCAAAACAGCACAAAGAAATGAGGGGCCACCCGATTCAACCTCACATCAAGAACAAGCTGCAACTTGGAGCTACAGTCCTACCTGTTCTCAAGCAACACTGACAGTGAAGATGACCCTTTAGTCTATTTTTCAACAATGGCTGTGTCCCAATTCAGGGGCTGCATCCTTTGAAGGCTGCATACATCATCGGTCTCATTTAAAAAAAAAATAACTGTTAGATTGCAACGCAAGAAAGAAATTACAGTATTTTACACCTCACAATGAATATCAGTCAATTTTATTACAGTTGCTTTTCTTAAATATGACATCCTTGATGAAGTATTCAGCATTCAAATGCGACCTCCGAAGGACGAAGCCTTCGAAATGAGACGCAACTCCTGTCACCAAAGGAGTGTGTTTTTGGTTGTGAGGGAAAGATTACCTTTTTCAGCTTCCCAAAGAACCCAGCGTTAAGGGAGCAGTGGATGAAGTTTGTTTTTCTGGGGCAGCAACGGATGTGCACGTATGTTTGTTTGTTCCCAGGAATTCGGTGATGAATACTTTGTAAACAAGTCCCAGTTCGGCGCTGGATTTGCAGATCGCGGGTGGTGAGTAAAGCTGCATCAGATGTCTGTGTTTTGTTGGCAATCGGCGCGCAAGTGCATAAAATGTAAACAACACGAACGCTTTTGTTCCCTTTGCATTTATAATGATGTCGCAGCTAGCAGACATCGCAGAAGCTCCACGCACTCTTTAGCTCTGCCCACAGCACTGACGGCAGATACGCCTCCAGGAGCTCTGCTTTTTACGGAAAGACTCAGTTTAGCGTATCTTTTATAAATATGACAAAACTGAAGACTTTTCAGAGATATGAAGGATGCATTGTTACTCTATATGTACTCAAGATTAACATGAGATTGGCAGAAACTGTGTGCGATACCCCCCCCTTTAAGCCCAAAGTATACTTTTGCCATCCATGTTTCAGGACATTGTCCATGTGACACAATTATCATCATCAGGAGGGTCCGCAGATGTCCTTGCACAACATTCGAGTGCAGCCCAATTTTTGTGACCGCACAAATGGTGGGTGTATAACAGCGCATGTTCGAGTGACTTGAGCACTTGAAAGCAAAGTCCACTAGATCTGCGCATGTGCCGAACGCATCTATCCAAGCATACGGCCAAAGGAGTTTACTTTGAAATGCTTGCGCCCTTGACTGTGCTCGAGATGGAGCAGAATGCGGAAATGAAGTATACCTGGGCCTTAACTGTTACAAAGATAAAAATAGCCCAAGGAGCTTATTTATATAGCAAAATAAAAATAATAATTACACTATGGCAAAAAAAAAAAAAATTCCATGTATTGCAATATTGAGCCACTCAAAATCACCACAAGGGAAATTCCTCCATCGACTGAAGGTGAATTGGACTCTGAATGAATTTATAATGCCAACTGCAAATTCTAAACTATCAGGCAATTTCAACTGAAAGTCTGTGATATTAATGTTGCCCACTAGATGGGGCCTAGTGTTTTTCTATCAGTTTCCATCCTTTTGAATGAAACAAATGCATTTATTTAGTTCATTTGTATAACTATGGTGTATTGACAGCAGGGGCGCCACAAAGGGGGGAAAAGTTAGGACGATTCTAGGGCCCATGCAGCCTATGCGACGCTGATGATAAAATGTGCGACCCATTTGAATTCTATTGAGAATATAGTAAAATGCTATGAAGAAAGTCGAATATGATCTAAAACAGCCTCTAAAATGACTGATGAAAAGAGGCGAAAATATCCTCTAAGCTTTTTGAACTCATGATGACCATATGTACTAGAATTTATCATGTTCTATTGTATTTATTGTGGCAAATTTTGACTAGTTGTATAATTTATAATACATAATCTGCTAAGGGAATAGATTTCTCATTCAAGATTTATATTACAACTGTGGCATGTTGTAGCTATAGTTTCTGTGTTGCTATTTTTCATAACAAATGTTATAGATAAAAAGAAAGTAAAAGAAAATGGTAATGAGGAGCCATCAATGGTCTTACCTGTAATTATATCCTTATTGTAATAAATACTATAGTTAAAAAATTACAAGAACTATGTTACTTTTAAGGCTGAGTACAAGTTAGAAAGAGCTTCAAAATATGGACCTTCTTGAAATTTTTGAGTAAACATTTGGTTTTGTTTAAGAATGTTGCATATTCTATGAATAATTGGTTACTGTACTGTATTTTTCTATTACAAATTAGCAATAGCAAATAGGTCAGTATTATTAAAAAGATTTTGGACAGCTAGGTTGGTTTGTATGTGTGGTGCAGTGCGGTGGGGGCCCAACCTCATATTCTTTCTATGAGAAATTGCTAGCGGCGCCCCTGACTGACAGTATAGATCCCTTTCTGTATGTCATTTTTGACAATGTGTGGAAATACTGACAATAGACGCCAGACACCTCTGACGTATTCAGAAAAGGCCAATGAAATTGGTGAGTGAAATTTGCATGCATGGTCACTCCCCACAGACATCCAGGTATAAGAGGGCCCTTGTGCTTCACACTTTTAGCTTTGTTCTTCGGAGCCGGATGCAGTGTCTCATTGTGAGAATCAAGTTTCATCCACTCACCTTCCCATCGCTGGATATGGGGCACAAGCAGGATTCTCTCTATCACTTAGCCACAAATAAGTGCAGATAGTGATTTACATGTTAAGTCAATGCAAAGATGTGATAGACATCCGGCGGTGTGAATGACGCGATTCGCGCGAATTGAGTGCTTTGGGCGAGCTGAAAAATCTGAACTTTGGCGAATATTCATGCCGCATTAACCAATCAGGAGCTTGCTCTAGTAGTGACGTGATTACGACATAGCGAGCGGAGGCAGAAATCCGAAACAACAATGGAGGACAAAATCATCGTCTTCAGATGGCCCATGTCCCTCTTGTGAGAGCATGACCATGGCCATGCTATGCTCATGACTCTTATGCTGCATTCACACGGGGCGTCAGCGTTAACGCTTCTCATTTGCTTTGAACAGGTAACGTCATGCGTTGCCGAACTGAATTGTGGGTTCCGTCACGTCGCTTCACTAGCATTGCTCGCAGCATTTGAAGATTTCTCAACTTTTCAAGCGCCAACGCAGTCAAATCGCCTTATGCAAACACCCTGGAGTAGTTGCTAGCCAATTGCGTTCATGCAACACCGGAAAGTAATGCGATTGGCTGTTATCACTATAATGGTTGTGTCAACACAAGCTTCAGACACACCCTCTGTCAAGCATTGATGCTGACGCCTTGTGTGAATGCAGCGTCATTCTTTTTCACGAGAATGAGAGCCACTTCAGATGCTTCCCATCCTGGTCCTTCTACTTCGGGGAATGAGGCTCCAGAGACGTGCTCTTAGGGCGAGCACAGATATGAAACAGGAGAGCTTCTGCTTCTGATTCACTAGAATAAACACTGTAAACATATAAGTGTAACAGGTATAGAAATTATACTGTTAAATATATGTATTAAGTAAAATTCACACAAAATTGTTTATTTGTGTACGTGTAGCTGCCTGAAATGTGAGTGCTTTCCCATTCAATTGTTGATGTCATGAATCAACATAACTTCCTGTTTAATCTCCTCCTCTTCCCTTTTGTCTTGTAACAGCATGGGAGAGGTAGGTTTCTTTTGCTTTTTGAGTTTTTTGAGATTTTTGTCTTCTGCCTAAATGTGCGGGAATGACAGCACATGGTGATCAGTGTACATTTTTATTTTATAGAGAGCAAAGGCAATTCACTTTAAGAGGCTGCTTGTTTGTGCTTTGTATCAGGTATGTTTTCTATGTTACACTATTTCCTTGTTTAATGTGATTTTTTTCCCATAATTTGTTTTATGCTTCTCTGCCCTTTTGTCTTCTAACTGCATGGGAGAGAGAACAAGGGCAATGTACTCTAAGAGGCTGCTTGTTTGTGCTTTGTATCGAAATAAATGAAATGCTTGGCTATTTATTATTGCACCAAAACACAACGCAGACAACGACCAGTTACATAAGCGTGTTTGATTATTGACTATAGAGCTGCGTGTGCAATACAATGATTGGAACTATCATCCTAGTGAAAGACTTTTTAAAGCCTCAGTTACTCTTGTGGAAATATATATATATATAAATGTGTGTGTATGTATATATATATATATATATATATATATATATATATATGTAATATTTACAGTAGCAACAAATGTTTTGTCTCAACAAGAGGCATTTGATGGCCACTACTTCTAGTAATCAACATACTGTGACATCCCCATACACACACAAACCCACGCGTTTCACTTTTGGCCATCTAATCAGAGCAGCTGTTTTCTGAATGGTGTTTTTGTGCAGAGGATCCTGCAAATGTCTGATAACCTACTGACGATGCACACAAGAGCTTTGATCAAACATCCTGCATGAAGGAATACAAACCTCTCGTGATCTGAGCTCATAATCACAGATGTGCTGACATTCTGATGCCAGTGTGATATTTGCTTGATCTCATTTACGTAAAGGCAAAGCTCGGTTCGTCCATGTCCAAATCCAAATCCAAATCCAGGTTTTTTGAAGTGATACAAACACCACAGGTTTAATGATGTTAAATCATATTATTGACAAATTTGATTTGGCTCTGTGTGCATAAGTTTATCAAAGATACGAGCGAGAACAGTCGCTTACAGTTCACTTTGTTCTATCAGACGACTTTTTGGAGCTTGAAACTTGAATTTCATTGTAAGGACATGTGGCATTACCAAGTGGAGGGAAATGTAAATCACTAGGTGGCGCTATTACTTGAAAAAAACATTAAAACAGCTATAACCACCTGACCGTTAGTCCGATTGACTTGAAATTCGGCATGCAGTGTCTTGGTCCAAGGGGGCATGATGGTCTATGAGGACATTGGTGTATCTCAAAAAACATGGCTGCCATCGGCCAATGAATTTTGAGCACCTATTAGACAAGGTTATTGGAGGCTGATCAGAACGAAACTTGGTGGGCATGTTCGACTCATGGGCCTAGAGGTCTGTAAGAATTTTGAAAGAAATCGGCCACTAGTTGGCGCTAACGAGTTTTTCCACCTCAGTAATCACGTGGTGTTTAACAGATCCACATAATATGCATATCTTTGGATAGATCTCCTCTTTCTGAACAACTTTGCCTCAAGAACCAATGCTGTCAATCAAACCGTTCATAAATTATTTTTGCAAATATTTGAAAAACCTACTTTTGCGAACTAGTCCTAGGTTTTTCGCCCGATCGGAACGAAACCAGTGCAGGACAATTCTCTAGACTCTCTAGATCAATAATTATCAAAAAAAGTTGAACTTTACCCTTTGGGTCGCTGTAACAGGGTCATTTAGAAAGTGGCCGTGGCTAAATATACCCAAAAGCCTATAAAGCCTAAACAAAAACTCAGAACTTCACGAAAATAGGTGAGCACATGCAGCATTTGACTCTAAAGAAGCATGCCAATTTTTATGGAGATCGGACAATAGGTGGCGCTATAACTGTTAAAAACCTTTAAAAACATATGTTTTTAATAGTTTTAGATGAAAATATATATAACTTTGGATGTTGTCGACTTATTTTCACAGGAGTCACGTCTTTAGACTCCCGAATCCTTGCCGAGTCCAACGTTACCAGACTTGTCAGGTTTCGCCTTATAGTTTGTGCTATGTTGTGATTTAGCGCTTAAAAAACGTTTGCGAATATCTTCGAAACCGTTAGTCCAATCGAGACGAAACCACCGTAGGAAACACGGAACCTAAACTGAATAACTGGAAGTATTTGCCCAAATGTCAAAATTTTTTGATAGGAAGTGGTGAAAAAATCCAATCAAAGACGTTCTTGGGTCATATTTTATGCTCTCATATATATAAGTATCTATAACTTCAAAACGAAATAAGATATTTTCACCAAAATTAACACAGATATGTATGGGTACACTCTGAGGACACCCAAAAAAAGTAGTGGAGCTCGGGCAATAGGTGGCACTATAACTGTCAAAAAACCTTTAAAAAACATGTTTTTCCTTACTGAATTGGCTGTAAATGGTCTTTGCCATCTATGATCTAAGTGTTTACATGCTTGCTAAATACAATATAATACCTTTTTATATGCTTAAAGGCCTTAAATGCTTGAACCCCGGTAAATGCTGCTTGCAGCTTTAATTATTATTATTGTTGTTGTTGTTATTATTATTATATATGTTAATCGAAATACATTCTTTTGTACAATAGTAATATTTCTGTTATTTCAAGTTTGCTGAACTTTTATTTTGACAGGGTCGTGAAGACCTTTGACTTCCTGTGTATATGATAGGAGAAATGTCCTTAGTTATATCAAATTAAACGGTGAGATGTTCATAAAGTGACTAAAGAGAGCAGCTCTGCAGAAGAAGTTCATGTATAGTGAGTGATACAGCAGACACTGAAATCATTGCGAGCGTCACTAGTGCTTTAGTATGTGTAGTAGACGAAAATGCGGCGCTCATTCATACAGACCTAATATTTCAATAGCAGGCTTTTTTAGCTTTAATATTCACAGACACTAGTCCGTATCAATATCTGATTCATTGTACAGCCCTACTTTGGATTTATTAATCCAAAAATTGCCAAATTCTGTGACGTTCCGCTTCATACAGTAATTAAGTTCTATTTGTGACTGGATTCTATGAATTCATCCGTGTTTTCTGCATCGCGGAAATCATATGGCTCTACATGGTACTTGCAGTGTTAAAGAGAGTTAGTTTTGTCAGTTATTTATTGTTGTGTAATAAAGTTGTTTCCATTAGTGTAAGAAGGGTGTGCAGTTCATAGAAGTCTGCTCTCTATACATTGTGCTTGATACAGCAGCTGTTTCAGCTACGGACCTGTATGGCGTTTTTTGAAAAACTCATATTGGCCTCAAAATTGAAACCGGTATACCATATGAACCGGTATACCGCCCGGCACAAAGTCAAAATAAATAACCAAATTTGAGAATATGATGTATTCACACAATCACAGTTACTTTAAATCTGACCAATTTAACAAAGGCAATATCAGTTCAAGATGTACGATATGCTTACATAACTGTACGAAAGTGGTCTCTATATCAAAGCACTCAGAATGAATTAAACAAGTGAACTCGCTTTGAATGAAATGTACAGAATTATTCACTTTGGGTGTCAAAAATATCACTTTGACTATTCACAGTTATTAAGCGTGCTGAATAACACAATATAAATTAAGATTAAACACTGTGGGCCTACACACTGTGGGCTCGTGTTCGTGGTGGCCGGAAACTAAAAAATGGCCCCTTCACTCTCCTGAGCACAAACACATCAAACAATGGTATACCTTAAAGGGATAGTTCACCCAAAAATGAAAATTTGATGTTTATCTGCTTACCCCCAGGGCATCCAAGATGTAGGTGACTTTGTGTCTTCATAGAACACAAATGATGATTTTTAATTCCAACCGTTGCAGTCTGTCAGTCTTATAATGCATGTCAATGGTAACAAAATCTATTAATAAAAACATGCACAAATCTAGTTAAAAAAACATCCACAAATCCAAATTAAACCCTGCGGCTCATGACGACACATTGATGTCCTAAGGCACAAAACGATCGGTTTGTGTGAGAAACCGAACAGTATTTATATCATTTTTTACCTCTAATACACCACTATGTCCAACTGCCTTGAGCACACACATGGCATCCGGGGCGTGAGGTGTGTACGCGCTCTGGAGTAGTTTACACAAGCACCGGAAGTGATCTTTTGGGCATATACGTCACTCATTGTTTATACAGAGCACAAACATTGTAGGTACGATGGCTAATCAAAATGGTACTTACTTGCGCTTATCCGGATTGTTCAAACTGACTTAAAACTAAAAGATTAAGTTCTTGCGTGCGAACTCATTCGGGAGTGGTGACTTTCCACATATTTCCAACTTCTGAGCCTGCTCGCCTGAAGTTATGGTTGATTGCTCTTCGGCTGGATATCAACATACCGATTAACGTACTAAAGTTGTTGAGGATCTGCAGCGATAATTTTTCCCTTGATGATTTTACGTACACAGGAGAGAATCATGTACGACTTAAACCATCAGCTGTGCCTATGGTTTTTCCACATCCAACTGAGGTATGTGAACAAGATCTTTGTATGTGTCCTTTGTATGTGTCCCATTAGTAAATAGTCAATTTATCATTTATAAAGCATTAGTAAGCAGTTTATAAATACAGCTATAAATGCTTTGTTCTTGATTTATAAGCATATAATGTGTTTAATTAATCATTTCTAAATTAAAGTATTACATTATTTACAAACCAGTTATTTAGTTGTCAGTTGTTCATAAGATAATTTAGAAAGTGTAAGTAAATGATTAATAAACTATTTAAATGTACATATATACATAAAATTTAGACATATAATAATAGTTACTCAGTGTGTTAATAAATGCTTTATTAACAAGTATCCTAACTGTAATTCATGATCAATTCAGGTAGTTATAAAACATTTAGTAGTTGTCAGTTAACTATTTTTTTTTGAGCTCATCTAAAGTGAGGACGATTTATGCCTCATAAAGCTTTTACAAAGGAGATTTAAAGGCTCAGTTATCTTCTAAACAGAAAAAGGAAACAAATACAACACAGAGTGATACAGAACATAGAAATATTTGAACTGCCTGCACCGCCATGGCTCCCTGAACGGCCAGCTCTGCCCTGGTCGCCTGAGTTTCCGGCTCTGCCCTGGCCTCCCCAGCCTCTGGAGGCTGCCTAACCTGCCAGCACCGACCTGCTCACCTGCCTGTCACCTCCAGGACTTCAGGGTGCCCACCCCCCCTGGTTGGACTCTTGTTTGGCGCAAGGACGCGGCTTCAGGGAGGGGGAGGTAATGTCACATGTCTGTTTGTTTTGGACTCTTTGTTTGATTTTTATTGGCTCCTGTGTTCCTTTGTTATAAGTTCACACAACTCATCAGTCTCCATGGTCACCATCATTATTAGTTCATGTTTATCAGCTGTGTCTCGTTAATCACCTTGTTATCCACACTACTTAAGTTCTTGCTTTTCTGTTGTTCTTTGTCTGGTCTCGTCAGTGTTACATGTGTTTTAAGCTCTTCATGTTTAGATTTATCTTTTTGCCTTTGGATTTATTAAAGACTGAATTCTCTCTTCATCATCTTGTTTGTGTTGGATCATCTACACAGCATTGTGACACTTGCTAATAAATGGTGTTTTCACTATACTTCAGATATTAATATCCGCTTAATATTTATGGCCTGTTCAACTGAGTGTCAACATTCTCTATAAATATAATTAGTAATTCCCTTTGAGCTAAATTTACCTGTTTCCTTTACAAGTATAAAAAAAGATGCATCATGATACCATCAGCCAATAATACTGGTATTTCACACATGCTGGGTTCCATGGATGCGTCCCAGCAACTGATGCAGCTTCTCAGGGCTGCTTAGGGAACCCAGGTTACATACGTAACCCTAAGACATTTTGCAAGTTATAAAGGCTGAATTGCAAGATAAAAACATACTCGGTTATATACGTAACCTTGGTTCCCTGAGATACAGGAATGAGTACTAAGTACCTTTTGATACTAAGCTCATACTACGTCGCTAGACATGCCGTGCTATGATATGGAATGGCAGCAACTTAGCATCATAGGCGTCTAAGGCCTAGAGGAATAAGCTTAAGTGCAAAGCCACATGGGGGGCTCAGACATGAATCGGAGCCCCTGTGGACCAGCTGGCTGGACTAGGGGTCGAGTCGTGCCGCACATATATTGCCGAAAAAACACCACTAGACCAGGCCCAAGATGAGGCCATACCTCTAGTAGAATGGGCTCGTACTCCAATTGGGCAAGGTAGGCCCATAGAAGAGTAACAGAGAGCTATTGCATCAACAATCCAATGAGAAAGCCTTTGCTTCGTGACCAGAAGCCCCTTGGTGCGGCCACCGAAGCACACAAAGAGTTGTTCCGACTGCCTGAAGGATGCGGAACATTCCTTGCAAATTCTCAATGCCCTGACCAGGCAGAGTAAATTGGACTCTAGCTAATCTCCAGAGGGAAGGAGCACTGAGTGTGTTATGACTTGTGCTCTAAACGGAGTAGAAAGCACTTTGGGTACATAGCCATGTCACGGTTTCAGGATGACCTTGGAGTCATTGGGCCCGAATTCGAGGCAGGTAGGGCTCACAGAGAGAGCGTGTAAGTCACCCACTTGCTTGACCGATGCTAAAGCTAGCAGAAGGGCGGTCTTAAGCGACAGGGGCCGTACGTCAGTGGTTTGCAGCGGCTCGAAAGGGGGGCTCTTGAGAGCCCCTAGGACCGTGGAAAGGTCCCAGGTAGGAGTGGTAAGAGGGTGAGGCGGGTTGAGCCTCCTGGATCTTCTCAGAAACCGAACAACTAAGTTGTCCCTTCCTACCGACTGGCCAGCAATGGGAGCGTGGAACGCTGCTATGGCTGCCACGTATACTTTGAGCGTAGAGGGGGTGAGGACCTTGTCCAAATGCTCCTGTAGAAAAGACAGTATCGAAGATATGTTGCAAGAGGTCGGGTCTTTGTTCCAATCTTTTCACCAGGCGGAGAAGACAGACCATTTCAGGGTATAGAGGCGTCTCGTAGACGGGGCTCTAGCCTGGGAGATAGTATTTAGTATGCTCTCAGGGAGGTCCACAGGCTCGGGCTGGGGGTGCCAGATCGTTCTGTTAGCCTGAAAGAGGAGATCACGCCTCAGGGGAATGGGCCACGGGCTGCTACGAACAGCTGAGAGAGCTCAGAGAACCAAAGTTGGTTCTTCCAGAGCGGGGCCACCAGAAGCACCTTGTGCTTGTGTTCCCTGATGCGTCTGATGACCTGAGGAGGAGGAGGCTGGGACAGTCGTGGGCCAGAGCATCCCTGTCCTTCGAAAAGTAGGTTGGAATCTGAGGTTTTAGCCAATACTGTAGGGGTCGCAGGCCCAACTGTAGTACTGGGGAGACAGAAGCCATAAGGCCTAGTAATCTCTGGAATGATCTGAGGGGAAGAGGGGCTCTAAGTTTGATAGAAGCCACGAGCCGTTGAATGGCCAGAGAACGCTCTGGTGAGACTCTAGCCCTCATCTGGACGGAGTCAAAAACTTCCCCCAGGAACGAAATACGTTGGCTGGGGGACAGTGAGCTCTTGGCAACATTGACCCTGAGTCCCAGACGCTCTAGGTGGCTGAGGAGCATGGATCTGTGTGATAGCAGCTCGTCCTCCGACCGGGCCAAGATGAGCCAGCCATCGAGGTAATTCAGGATGAAGATTCCCATCTGTCTCAGAGGGGAGAAAGCCGTGTCCACGCACTTCGTAAAAGTGCGAGGAAGTAGGGACAGCCCGAATGGAAAGACCGTATATTGATACGCCACTCCCTCAAAGGCAAATCTCAAGAATCACCTGTGATGGGGGGCTATCTTGATGTGAAAGTATGCGACTTTCAGATCCAGCGAGAAAAAAAACAGTCCCCCAGAATTGAAGTGAATAACCTCGTTTTATTATCCCCAACACCCAGCTTGACACTCTGGGATGTTCTGTCAGGCCTCGGCCCGTGTGGCAAGGAATTTATGATGTTTTTGATTTATGAATTTATGATCGAATGACAGACCACTTTGTAGGGTCCTAGTGTTTGTGATAGAAAGAGAGCAAATTTCTTCTTCCACCTGAGTATGGCTGCATGGGCGCTTGAACGTGTAGGCCCAACATTTGCAACAAACACATTGCCTCCAACACCCGGAACTTAACGGGGCGGCAGGAGATATAACAGAGGCATTTTAGAAATGAGATCAATTGAATTTCAGCTGTAAAGCAGCTCTAAAAAGACAATAGAGTAATTATTCAGCTCGATTCAGTGCTTATAAATCACACACAGTGTGCAGTGACGCCTCAAGAGGGTTACTGGCATGTTGCATAATTCGGCACAATTGCAACGGCGTCTGCAAGCGAACAAATGCACCTGAAAACTACAGCTGCAAATCCAAAGTTATTCACTTCAACTCCAGGATGAATTGAATGGGAAAATCTATTCAAGGAAAGCAGCAAAGAACATCTTGATCCAGCCAAGCTCAGGATCCGCGCTATTATTAACTTGCAGTACCTTAAGAAAACGTGTCAGCAAAAAAAAAAAAAAGAGCAGTTTTCTTGCAGCATCATCTCTCGTCTCTAGAGAAATGAACTTCCTGCAGGTCATTTGTTTAATGTTGGAGGCTTTTCAGAGAGTTTGAGGTATTACTAATTGGCAAAAAACCCAGAGACTTTAGCTGGATTAGTAATTCACAATGTCATTTAGCTGAAGGGTTTGTGTGTAATTATTAATATTTCTCATCTGAAACACGCTTGCACTGGATGTTCACTGCTCTTTGCAAATGCATCTGGAGTGCTTCTCAAACTGCTGGTTGTGTCAGACAACTCGTTAATACCTGTCATCATCATCTTATCCTGCTGATAAATAGATAAATAAAAGAGCATCTCTTTTCAGTCCCACACAGCTTCCATGTTGTTTTCCACAATGAAAGAGTCTCTGCATAAAAAGGACATGCAGCAAAACTTCTCATAAAAGAACAAAAACACAGCAAATAATAAAGCATATTTTGGGTGTGTGTGGTTTGGAAATGAGGTTAGATCGCTTTCACTTGCTCGCACTCTGACAGAAGTAGGACAGAAAACAGGAAGCGCTGGAGCAAGTTTCTCTGTGACTTCCTGTCAATCCTTTTTGTCTGTGCTTTCGGCCTCCAGCTGCCTTCTGGACACTCGTTCGTTACCCTCACCGTTAATATGCTGTCGAGGAAGTTTGGACGAAATCTACACTTCTGTCAAAAGCCCTCCGGAGAAAACTGTCCTGCTATATAAGGGGTTTTAATTAAAACTTCATCAACACTATGATTAAACATTTATTTCACTGAGACAAACCAAGTGTAAATAATTCTGTTTATATGTGCGTTAAATTATATATACAAATCTAGAAGTCTATTGCGCAAATATTTTCAGTACATGTCTAAATCTAAACCTCAGTTTCAATAATACAGGACCAACTAGTTCAAATATTGTCAGTTTTGCAATCTCTTAAATTATTATAATATTGAACTCATGCGACACAAACTGAATAAAGCAATTAATCAACGATGACCTTACACAATTTTCCCTCAAATCAGTTGCTGTGTGACAAAAAGTGAATGATTTAGAACGTGATGATTTTAAGAAATCTTCTCGAAGCTCGTCTTTCATTGGTTTGAAGCACTGATAGGTGTATCCATCCAAATGCAACTCCTGCCACTCCACAGTGATATATAAAACCCTGCTTATTAAAGCTTTAACCTGTCAACTGTCATCCCCTTTTTTGAGCAGAGATCTGAGCTTAAAAGGTTGTAATTCATGAATGCTTTGGAATACAGAGCTAAGGCTGGTCTCTTTTTAAAGAAGCATTTATCAGATTATTACAGAAGCACTTCAAAAAATGAATGTGTAAAAATGTGATAAAAGTTTAAGTTTACTGTAAAGCAAATGTACTGAACTAAACTTTTTTTTTATTTTATACAAATATATATTTTACAAAATAATTTGGATTCTAAAATTGCTATAAAATCAAGTCTTGTCAAATTGTGTTTTTCCAAATTTGAAGATGATATAAAAGTTGATTCAGTTTCCATGGTATCACAATGTCCAATTTCAATACTGGTTTTTAAGCTTTCCAAAGAGAACCCTGATTTATGATGATTACTAAAATATGTGATAGGGGAATAAAAGGCAATAAAAAGCACTCCAAAATGACACTGACATGTAGCATCTGGAGCGATCAAACACACAATTGTAAAAGTCAATCTTCACAGCATGCTAAGAATGTGAGGGTAGAGATCTTGCACATTTAAATATCAATCAGTGTATTTAAACAATGTATAAGTGAAGGTCCTCAGGTGTGTTTGAGCAGGTGATGTCAGTGTCAGAAGATGCTGAACAAGGCTTGAGCTCAAGAGAAAATGAGCCTAAATAAATGAGACAAGAACATTAGAGAAACACCTGAGAGAGAGACAGAGAGACAGTGAGAGTTTGAGCTGGGCAGCCATAAAGAGACTCATTAGGGGTTTTAAGTTTAACCGGCATTCAATAGCACATCATCTAATTAGTGACTATAGTAAAGAACAGGCATTCCCTTGCTGAGAGTCTTAAGCTGCATTGAGCACGTTGCTGAATTCTCTAAATGTCACTGCAGAAACAGATCTATGACTGAACAAGTGTAAAACAAACCCTGATCTGATCTGGTTTGTGCTGATCTCATCTGGTTTGTGTTCGTGCTGAAGATCTCACACACGTCTGAAGATCTGCTGCCAAAAATGTTCAGTGCAAGTGGTAAAACTGGCCTATCAATTGCACTGTAAAAAGGATTGTAATTTTAACTGTAAAAGACTCTAAAAATGCGACAGTAAATATCTGTTAATTGGTTAACAATAAGTTCCCCTACATATGGGAGAAAACTAGTAATAGATCTAATTTTGCATTTCATGTAGTTTTACAGTAAAATACTGTTAAATGTACCATTTTTGGAAGTAAAAAGAACAAATCATCTGATAATTTATAGTGAAAGCTGACATTCTCAGAATTCCTGGTGTGATTTCATATTTGATGGTTTTTCATTTTAATAATTATGTTTCTTAGTTTTTTTTTCTTCAGTTATGTAATTTTAAGATCCATCTTAAACATTAAATGAATGTTCATTGCATTATTTTTCATATTCAGTGTCATAGGTGTTACTATGATGGTGTTTTGTATCTGTGTGTACTGTGTGCACCTATATATTAGTCAGTAAATATATATACACAGGCAAAAAAAGGGGGCTGTTGGATTTACCAGTTTGTTTATTTATTTTAAATTACAGTTTTATGGTAAAATTATCATGTTGTTCTGTAAATATGTTTACATTCTTATAGCCTTTTTCGGTAACACTTTACAATAATGTTGTATTAGTTAACATTAAACTAACCATGAACAACACCTCTGTTCAGCATTAGTTAATCTTTGTTAACGTTAACTCACACACATATTAATGCATCTGTTCATGTTAACAGCGCAATTAGTTAATGCATTAGTTAACATGAAGTAATCATGAACAACACCTCTGTTCAGCATTAGTTAATATTTGTTAATGTTAACATATTAATGCATCTGTTCATGTTAATGGCGTAATTAGTTAACATTAGTTAAAGGTGCAATATGTAAGAATTCTGTCCACTAGAGGTCACGTACTAGAGGCGTAGCTTGATGACGGCAAGTTTGAGCCTGGAATCTTGGGACATGTGGTCTTCACTTCACAGCCGGTGCAAAAGAATAGAGATAGGACTCAGGAAGAAATCATGTTTATGGATGCGTGATTATTAACGTTATTGTAGTATGAAGCAGAGCAGGACCGAGTGTTGTGGGAGCTGAACGAGGCCGCTGGAGTGATTGTGCAACACACGCCTCACGAGCAGCTTCCGCTTTTCCGGTCATGAGTATGAGGTAATGCAGTTCTGTTTATCATATTATATACATTTGAGAGTGTTGAAAATGATGTTATAACGTTACTCTGTACGTTCGCTCGTCAGCTGCTGTGAGACACTTGTTTGAGATACACTGCAGTAAGCTAGATCGATTTTAGAATATCATTAAATGCTGGATGGGTTGTGTTGATAAATGCCATGCAATTAATTTTAAAACGTATTGTATGATGGAGAAAATTCTGTATTACTGTTACTAAAAATAAAGCTGCATCTGATTATGCTATGTTAGCTACTTCACAAAATAGTGTTTTTCTCTGAGGCATGGTAAAGCATGGTACTCGCAAAAAATCAAGAAAATTATATTTAAACAATAAGACTAAACGTGTTGAGCTAGTTTTCTGTCCATAAATGTAACCAAGCAGTTGTTCCCTTGCCTATTAAAACATGTAAATCTTAAAGCGTCTTTGGTGTTTCCATGGTTTCTACAAAATAAAACCGGAAACCGAGGGTAACGTGGGTATGACGCAATTGACAGGCGACTCCTCACACGTCCCGGAGCCTTGGTTAAAATTGCAATTTTCTCACGATTTACAAATAGTTGGAAACATTTGGGATATTGTAAGTACTCAAGTGAACAAAATATATAACACTGGCCTAGTGGTTTTTGGATAGTTTACTACAAAAATATTACACATTGCACCTTTAATGCATTAGTTAATCTTTGTTAATGTTAATTCACACATATATTAATGCATATATTCATGTTAACAGTGCAAATAGTTAACATTAGTTAATGCATTAGATAACATGAACTAATCATGAACAATGCCTGTAAATAGCCTTAATGTTTTAAGGTTACTGTACATATTTACATTAGTTTATGTAGCAGTTGACACACTAAGAGTGAACATTTCTAACTCACCATCTTACCCTAAAGGTAAAAATGCTATTGTGTATCTTATCAGCATTATTTATTAATAAGGCATTGATTTGGGCTGTAAACATAAATCTGAAGTGGAAACCATCTGAACATTAACAGATATGTTGTTCATGTTTTTATGCACTTTACTATCATACTAACAGAGGGGGAGACAAAACAACCTCTCCAACATCAAAAAAAATTCTCTCCAGTGCGGTGGCCGAACACTCACTCTCAGTGGTGGGGGGTTGGGCGGGGCTTCCTTCCATCCCGTCGAACTCCACTAAGACTCCCTCAGCGATGGTAGTAGCAGCCGGCTCACACACCTGGTCAGGCACGCGTTGCTCAGGCTCCATGGCGACGTTCGACTCGGTCGCTCTTGTGTGCGCTGGTGTGTACGTCGCGGTGGAGTAGCTCTCATAGCCTGCGGTGGGCTCGGGCTGTCGATCCTCGCAGTCGGGGTGTTGTTGGCTGGGCACTGGGTATCTAGTGGGGCTGGTGTCGTCGATGATGGTAACAGTGAGATGTGAATTACAGGACACCAGCACCCACTCGACGTAATCCAGGAAGCTCCCTCGAGGCCTTTCTCTGGACAGCAGAGCTTTGGTGGCGGTGTTCAGGCCGGCATATAGAAAGTTGTAAAGGCTGCTGTCCGGAAAAGTAGTGAATGGCACAAGGCGGATGAAATCTTCTAGATGTGCCTCGAGGGAGCGGTCCTTCTGCTCAAGGCAAAGCAGTTACAAAAAAATAGGGTCCATAGTGCGGGAAAACAAAAAACAAAAAAGCAAACTGACCAAAAACACAGAACAAACAAAACACTGAGGAAAACACATGTCGCAACTGTTTTGGTCGGGTCTTCTGTTACGATGGGGTGGTGTAAACAACACACAACGAGGAAGAGTACGTAAAGAAAGACTTTACTTGATAATCCACAAGGAGAAACACAAATCCAGAGCAGAATACACACCAAACCATTGAAGACATTAACGAGACCCGACAAAGACACACTGACCAAACAGAACTAATATACACACACACTGATGAACTCAAATGATGAACAGCTGAGGTGATGATTAATGTCCATGGAAACAGATAGTGGCGGGAACTAGGAACAAAGGAACATGTGACAAAGGAAAACAAGCAAACTGACAGTTCATAAAGTGTGTGGTTGTGACAATTACATTCAACAAAGCATTTATTAATGGGATTTGTGAACCTTATTGTAAAGTGTAAACTATTTCAACATTAACTGATGTGTTACTAACATTTGCAGACCCTTTATTAACATGACTTACCATTACCAAAGCATTTAAATGAATAACATTTGTCATTGTTTAACCATTTTGTAATATTTAGTTTGTTTGCTGTGCGACACAGAAGGCGTTTTCTCCTATGCAGTGACTGACAATACATAAGATACACCAAAGCACAACATAAATTCACAAATCACATAATTTGTTCGCTGTACTCCAAATCTTTAGAATCCAAATGTTTGTAAGGAATAGATCCAAATTAAGCCCTTTATCCAGCGATCTCTCAGCAGTGACTGTCACAGTCAAAGCCCGTGCTCATTATGATTCAAATTTGAAAGATGCGCCCTCAAGAACCTTTATTGCCGTGGTTTACAGCACAGATATCGAACGCTCATTGGTTCTCACCTGCTTCGTCATAGTTTGCGACATGCCGTGTTTCAGTGGATTGACTTTTGAAATGAGTGCACGGCTTCATGGAGAGAAGCCTGATTCATATTTTCATGGATTAATAAGTTAAATTCTGCTCTGTAACCTATAAAAAAACTATTACCACCAGAGAGGACTGCGACTGCAACTCATCATCATTTGAACTACTTTTGGTACCACTTTTTACATGCCTCGGGGCCGCCTGCCGGCAGGGAGACGCAGTGTCTCGTTCCCTGTTCTCAGGGAACCATGGTTACATGCGTAACCTGAGACGTTCCCTTTCGAAAGGGAAGATACTTTTACATTTTAGTGCTATAAATACATCAATATTGTACATTTCAGCACCTTTCTAAATGTACAAAAATGTACGTTTTGTGTCTTTGAAAGTTATTAATACGTATTAACAGTGAGACCAGGCTGGTAATAAAGGTTCTGAAAATGTAATTGATGAATGGCTTTCACTCATTTAAGGTTGAGTAAAATCAATAAGGTTCACAAATTCCATTAATGAATGCTTTGTTAATGGTAAGTCATGTTAATAAAGGATCTACAAATATTAGTAACACATCATTTAATGTTAAAATAGTGAACACTTTACAATAAGGTTCACAAATTCCATTAATGAATGCTTTGTTAATGGTATGTTATGTTAATAAAGGGTCTACAAATTTTAGTAACACATCAGTTAATGTTGAAATAGTGTACACTTTATAATAAGGTTCACAAATTCCATTAATAAATGCTTTGTTGAATGTAAAAAAAAAAAACTTGAAACAATGATGCGAATGACAGTTTGAATAGATTAATAGAAATGAATTTACCAACTCTAACACTATTTTTACAACTGAAGTGTAAATAAACGATGCCAGTAAAACTTCTCTGTCTGAACACTCTAGAACTTCTAACAAGGTTCTTAAAATGCTTGATACTAGTAAAACCTGTTGGACAAATGAAAAGCATGAAAAGTCATCACTACATTTATAGTGCTGCAGAATTTTATACTGCCAGAAAAATCATCAGAAATCCATCATTTGTAATGCTTTCACACGTTCACACAAACGTTTTTATTCCTGAACTATTCTGGAGCAAAACACTGAAGCAGAACCACACAACAAGACATTTCATTCAATGTATTAAATATTTAAGACAGGTCAGATTTAACCAGACGACATCAAACTGATGTAATTTTGCACACTGAGAGTGAGACTGGGGAGAAACAAGTATCAGCGCACCGGTGGAGTGTGTCGAGTTAAATGAAGCATGGTGTACTGGCCAATTAAAACCCATTCTCTACACTCATTCTTTTAAATATTTATATGCTCCTGACAGTCAGAGAGACAGATTTAGTTTCACATTTAAACAATAGTTGAGCCTGACTATAATATCAGCATGTCTTACATCTATTGTATGCAGGAGTAAAAACACTAAAGTCTCTGGATTAAATCAGATGAACAGATGTTCAGAGTCTTTATTAATAAAAGTTGTGTAGATTTCATCCTAAAAGTGTACTGTACGTACGCACTAAACGTTTTGAGAGTACATCAGAATGTGCAAAATTCCCTTTGGAAATTCTAGTCAGCTGAAGATTATGTGCACATTCATCTCCTCCCCAAAATAACCATATATTCTTACAACGCCTAGTTTTACTATGCATACATCATGTACATGTTTTCATATAATTTGTTTTCTATTGTACAAACTTCTTTACACCATATTAATAAATTATTGTGGTCTAAAACTGTTTCATTGTCCAACCCATTGTCTGCCCTGCAGAGTTCAGGTCCAACCGTAATCAAACACACATGAACAAGCTAGTAAAGCTCTTCAGAGTTAGTAGAAAATTGCAGGCAAGTGAGTTCGATCACGGTTTGAGCTAAACTCTGCAGGACAGTGGCCCTTCAGGGCTGGATCTGAGGATCGCTGGTCTAGAGTATGTGAACGGTACACACATATTTACTCCAAAGTAAATATAAAAGTTGTATAAATCCCGATGTGTGTGGAAAATCATGTATGTTTATACATCAGGCCCCTGCTAATGATGCTAAATTCTCAGTTTGACAAAGGACTAATGTAGCAGGTGAAACAAATCACATGAAATAAGAATCTGCACCTGTATCAGGTAGTAGGTCCTAATAGCAGAGCAGCACTCATAAACTCTTTACATTTAACATTTTGGGTGTATACAGACCAGCTGCGCACCAGAAAATTCACAGGAATGGCCACTGGAGGTAATGGAAATCAACAAGTCACATTAGTCCAATATAAAGGGAAAAAAGAATACATAATTATCACTGCCATACAGTCACCTGTTACCATGAAACCAGTAAACATCAGATTTACAACTCAAGTTTACTGTGTGAAAAGATAACAACACATTTTAAAACACAAACAAATAACATACATCTCACAATAAACATTTGGATCTAAAAAACTGTCTTGTGTTTATTTCACAACAATAAAAAGCAATTAAAACAATAACTCACCACAGGGTCGGTAATGATACTTAAAATCCTCAAAAACAAAATAGTAGCTGAATCTCTTCAATACAAGTTTTTCCTCTCGAATACCAAAGGTTTTTAATCAAATTCACCCATTTAAAGCTTATATTTTCTTCTTTTAGAAAGCGCTTGCTCTAACTTGCCGCTCTGTTCTCCGTTGTATCATTCGCATTTCACTCTCTCTGCTCAGCAGGGGTGGAGCTTCTCAGTTTTCTTTCATTGGCCAATTCTCTATTACCTCTTTTTCAGTTTATTTCTCTTTCAAATATTTTTACTCTCTCACAACATATTTTAGTTAGCAATTATGCATTTCCATTTATTTCAATCTATATGCAATTCTTATTATTAACTAGGGGCAGGGGCGCATAAACGCACAGGCTTCCATGGGCTGAAGCCAAGGGGCCTACCAAAGCCACTGGGAGGCAAGCCTGCAACCTTTAGCCAAAAAAGCATAACGGCTAATGCTAACGCTCCACCTCTGACGGTACGCAGGGAAGGAGACCAGAGGCTGTTTTTTGAATGGATGTCAATGGATGAGAGGCTTCACTATGCTGATTAAACAGCTTTTGTGGGGAAATAGCTAATCATTTAATTAATCGACAGCTGTTCATGTTTTACACTAAACAATACTTTCATTGGGAACTATATGTAGATTTTAGCTTGATAAAAATTTATTTTTTTAAGAGAAGGCAGACTAGGGAATGTTGCGACAGGTAGGACTCATTGATGGGACTCAATAGATGTTGTGTAAAGGCAAGGCAAGCCTGCAACCTTTAGCCAAAAAAACGCTAATGCTAAGGCTCCGGCTGTGGCAGTACGCAACACGCAGGGAAGGAGTTTTGAACGGCGGACACTGATGTCACTGCCATTACACAATAGGCTGAGAGGTGCCGCACGTGATTTAAGTTAGTGTTACGCTTTCTCCAATGGTAAGCGATACAGACCCTGTCATCTCCCTATTATTATAAACAGCAACTTAAACAACACCCACACTCTTTTTACTACTGCAGAGAGACTAACAAACCCCCCAAGTCAGATTCCCAGTGAAATGCTCTCAGACAGCAAATGCTGTTAGTTTGCTTCCTTTTTCTATAAGAAAGTAACTATTATGTCTGATTTCAAAGCAATTGATGGTAAAATTTTGGAAGAAACAGTACAGCACCTTAAAACATCAACCTGTGCCCTTGACACACTTCCCACATCTTTTTTCAAAAGTGTGTTTAACTGTTTAGAAGCAGATCTCCTAGAAGTGGTAAACGCCTCACTTCTTTCTGGGACTTTTCCAAAATCCCTGAAAACTGCAGTTGTTAAGCCCCTCCTAAAAAAGAGCTGGATAACACCATATTGATGTCACAGACACGCCAGGCTCCACAGTCACCCAATCACAGCGCACTCCCTCACCAGAGTACTGATCACCCACACCTGCCATTCATCAGCACCACCACTATTTAAGACACAGCAGCACACTCAGTCACTGTCCGGTCTCATTGATGCTAACTGCCTGTTATGCTCACCTTCAGGACTCCTTTGAAGATTACTTACCTGTCTCCAGTGTTCTCCTCGTCTCCAACGTGCTCCTCGTCTCTTAGTGTTCTCCTCGTCTCCAGTGTGTGTCTCTGTGTCTGGTCAGCTCCTCGTCAGCCCGTCATCCTCGCTCCCTGCAAACCAAGACAAGTATCAGCCCGATTATCATCACTGCCACGATCTGCTACAGCCTTCACTCACCTGCACTCTGCCACTGCATTCTGGTTGTTCAATAAACTCAGTTATATTTCCATCTGTGTCTTTGTGCCCTTCTGTTTGTAACAATTGAGCAACTACAGACCAATTTCAAATCTTCCTTTCATAAGCAAGATCATTGAAAAATTAGTTTTCAATCAGCTGAACAATTTCTTAAGTTTGAATGGATACTTTGACAACTTTCAATCTGGTTTCCGACCGCATCACAGCACAGAGACAGCGCTCATAAAAATAATATGATATTCGCCTAAACACAGATACAGGTGAATTATCGGTGCTGGTACTACTCGACCTCAGTGCTGCGTTTGACACTGTCGATCACAACATACTTCTTGACAGGCTGGAAAACTGGGTTGGGCTTTCTGGGATGGTCCTTAAATGGTTCAGGTCATACTTAGAAGGCAGAGGATATTATGTGAGTATTGGTTACCATAAGTCTGAGTAGACATCCATGACATGCAGAGTCCCTCAAGGTTCAATACTTGCACCCCTCCTGTTCAACCTATATATGCTGCCACTGAGCCAAATAATGAGAAAGAACCAAATTGCATATCACAGCTATGCAGATGACACCCAGATTTACCTTGCCCTATCACCTAACGACTACAGCCCCATTGACTCCCTGTGCCAATGCATTGATGAAATTAAAAATTGGATGTGCCTAAACTTCCTTCAGTTAAACAGAGACAAAACTGAAGTCATTGCGTTTGGAAACAAAGATGAAGTTCTCAAAGTGAACGCATACCTTCACTCTAGGGGTCAAACAACTAAAAATCAAGTCAGGAATCTTGGTGTGATTTTGGAGTCAGATCTGAGTTTCAATAGTCATGTAAAAGCAATAACTAAATCAGCATATTATCATCTCAAAAATATGGCAAGAATTAGATGCTTTGTGTCTAGTCAAGACTTAGAGAAACTTGTTCATGCTTTCATCACCAGCAGGGTGGATTATTGTAATGGACTCCTCACTGGCCTTCCCAAAAAGACCATAAGACAGCTGCAGCTTGTACAGAACGCTGCTGCCAGGATTCTGAGCAGAACCAGAAAATATGAACATATCACACCAGTCCTCAGGTCCTTGCACTGGCTTCCAGTTGCATTTAGAATTGATTTTAAAGTACTGTTACTTGTTTATACTTCACTCAATGGCTTTGGACCTCAATACATTGCAGATATGCTCATAGAATATAAACCTAACAGATCACATAGATCAATAGGATCACATCAGTTAGAAATACCAAGGGTTCGCTCTAAACAAGGGGAGTCCGCTTTTAGCTATTATGCCAGCTGCAGCTGGAACCAGCTTCCTGAAGAGATCAGATGTGCTCCAACAGTAGCCACATTTAAATCCAGACTCAAAACATATATTTTTAGCTTTGCATTTACTGAATGAGCACTGTGCTACGTCCAAACTGAATGCACTTTATTTTATATGTACTCTTTTAATTCTTTTTCATTTTTAACTGCTTTTAATGCATTTTATATCAATCTTTTATGCATCCTTTTTTTACTATTTTCTTTGCACTTCATTTTTATTAAGTTGTTTTATTTTGTTAGACCTGTCTGAGTGGAATAAATAGGGAAAGGAAAGCGGCAGAGCTTCATTCAGACGTGAATGAAGAGTACCGCGGAACTGGCAGGTGGCCAGGGAGGTACATTAATTCTACTAGCTTTATGATATTTATGATCATATAGTTTTGATAGTATAAGAAGTCGCTGGGAGCTGCAAACGGCAGGCAGCGCATCGAACGCACTCCAATACAGGGACACACAATGTGTAGGACACGAAAGTGGTGTATCTTTGTAGAGATACCCCTACAGGGAGTGTAAAGCACTGGATAAGGTCAGATTCAGTGACACCGTGAACCTGACCCTGTCTCTTCCACATCAGATAGGGGAACCCCGAACTTAGTGATTCAGGCAGTTAGGGCTCATATATTTGTTTCCTACTCATTCCATTTTTATTCTTATGTATTTGTTTCCTCTTCATGTAAAGCACTTTATTTTATATGTATTATTTTAATTCTTTTTTTTTTGTTAACTGTTTTTAATTCACTTTATATCAATTTTTTTGCATCCACTTTTTATTATTTCCTATGCATTCCATTTTTATTAAATTGTTTTATTTTGTTAATACTAAGTAAAAGTATTTTAGCTCTAACAAAATACTTTTGTTAGAGACGGTGGAGAACAGCAGCGGTGGAGAATGTAACGAATTTACATGTATTTAATCAATTAGCTCAAATTATGGGTGAAATATATATAATTAAATCATAACGCGTTGTAATTACTTATAATACAGATCGACCAAAGAGGGAATTATGCACATATATTGTGAATTAATTACAACAGATTATAATTAATTAGATATATGATTAGGTCTAGTTCAATAGTGGTTTGAGAAAGACTATCCTAGTTTGTCCAGCAAACCATCAGTTTTCTCATAAACTATTATAAAACGAAGTTAGTCTCTGGCCACAAGAATAACTTCCTATTATAGCATTAAAGCATAAAGCAGTTTTGCAGAATCAAACATAGAAGGGACCTGGTTTGTTGAATGAGCAACAGAGGCAATCGAGCATGAATATAATGCATTTAATATACGAAACTATGAATACATGGGCTACGTTATACGACTAGATATGCACAAAGAATACACAAGTGAAAGTAAAGGCAGGAAAACAAAAGGTGATCAAAGAAAATGGCAAATTACAAACAGTTAAACCCTTTTGAGAGCCAGCAAGGAAACTCAGCTTACGCATGGAGCTTAAAACGCTTCGAAAAGAATGGTTCTATACTTGCATAGGTTCAGTTGCTGCGGTTGCTTGTCTTTCTGCAGGAGTTTCAATGCGTGCGGCTGGAGCGATTGGTCCTTTTCCGAGGCAGGGTTCTCTGCGGGATTTTCAAACAAGGTTTTAACTTAAGAGTAAGATAACCGGAAAATAAAGAAGAGAGAGTCCGTCTCCGAGGTGAAGGAGGATGACGGAGGCTTGACAAAAGAAAACTTGTGCCAAACAGATGGTCGTCCTGAAGAAGCAGAGGAGCGCGTGATAGAAGTGCGGTCGCCGAGACGTCCGGGAGAGACGTGCGTGAGGTGGCGAGGGACAATCGAAAGACAATCGAGAGACAAAAGAAACGTGCGTGTGGTTGTCTTTTTAAGGACAAACAAGCCAAAATGCCTCCTTGGAAGCGCCAGCCAATGGTGAGGGTGAAAGTTTGGCGGGCAAACTTTTTCTTTGTCTCCATTTACGACCTCATTTGCATGGTTTATGAAGTATCAGGTCTGAGTACATTTTCTTCGA
Organism: Hypophthalmichthys molitrix; assembly: GCA_037950675.1. NCBI lineage: Eukaryota > Metazoa > Chordata > Actinopteri > Cypriniformes > Xenocyprididae > Hypophthalmichthys > Hypophthalmichthys molitrix. Next base: position 37,579,419 of record CM075498.1, on the reverse strand, counting down.
AGTACTATTAAAAATAGAACAATGCATTTTACAGTAACATGACATACATTGTCAATTAGGGCATAAAGAGAGCTTTACAATGAGACCAAACTTGTCAGATGTCAAAGACATAAAAGTGAGAGATACAGTTTATACTAGAATATACCGTTTAGAGTAAAACTAACACCGCTACAGTCATAACTAATCTTATATAATATGGATACATGCACGTTCACTTGGATACAGCAACGGGTACGCTTTGGCATAGTCATATTTTGAGGCTAAATGTAGATACAGTCTCCAAATGTGTGTTTGTGTCTCTGTATGTGTGTGTGTGATGTGTATTAGGTTTTCACAGTGTCTCGAATATGCCACATGGCCCTTAGTGCCATGTGGGGTGAAGCACGGGTGACTCTTTGAAGTCCCCGGAGCTGGTGAGAAGGCCTCCTGCTTCTCTTCAATGGAGGCAACAAAGATGCCAATAAGGTCATTTCATCTAGACCTGCCGGAGCCATGGTCTATGGGTTATCCGAAGGAGGTCAAACGCTAAAAGCTTTCTTTAATTTATAGTTGTATTGATGATTTTGATCCACCACAGATGCTACAAGAGATAAGTGAACAACAGGTTAGTTGGTCAGGCGAAACAACATGGTATGGTTGACAAGACCAGACAAGGGAGTGCAGGAGAAGTGAGTATTTATAGGAAGTGCTAATGATGATGTGCAGGTGCAGGGAATCCATGAGATGATGAGCTGACTGGGTGCAGGTGTGGATCAGGAGGAATGCTGGGAAATGGAGTTCAGGGACGGTGAGACACATAGTGACCATGACAGGCAGTGACTGTAACACAGAGCGTATTTTGCAGTATTAAACACGTATTTATACCAATTTCATCAGGCTCCGAAAATTCTTCAAAAAGAACACAAAGAATAGCCATCAGAACAGGGTGTTCAACGCACCACCGTTTCCGTTTAAAAAACGTTTTGCAAAATTTGTCGGGGCTGAATGCAGCCCTAGTTTTACTATGCATTACGTCATCTGCATATCATTTCCATGCATATTCCCACATGACCCCATGTTTAATGGTACAAGACATTAGGAAAATATGACTATAAATGCCACCACATTTCATTGCTAAAAAATCATTCACTATCCTTGTCTTGTTTTAGAAAATAAATAAATAAATCAAACGTGTATAAAATACTGTTAAGAATGTTTTCAGTGAAGAGTTATTCTCATTCTTTTCCACTGGCCTAATAGTATTTTTTAAATACAATGACATTTTTCATAATATTGGGAAGACCATGAAATGGGTTATCTTTAGGCTACTGTCTTTCTGTGCACGACACCAGCAGCTAGTGTTGTAGTACCAGAGACCGGTCCTAAGACCATTTTTTGAAGGTCTTGGTCTTGTGTCGGTCTTATCTTGGTCTCAGACTAAAAGGACTCGGGATTTTATTTCAAGACCGGTCAAGACCACAACTGTGGGGATATCATTAATTTGCTGTTGCATTGTCTTATTTCTTTGTTAACATCATTAATTTGATTGGATGTAAAACTTGCTGCTTCAAATGCGATGTCACCAAATGTCACCAAAATTAACAAAAATGCCCACAAAATTCAAGATATGATTGCAAAAAAGTACTTGTATAAGATCTTGATATTTATATTATAACATATAATTAAGTAATATCACAAGAAAGAGGTCTGTTTTCACAAATATGAGCACAACGTGACTGATTTTTACAAATGTTTTTTTTTTTTTTTTTTTTACAAATGTTCAATAAAGAAAATTTTAGTTTTAAAACATTAATCTCAACATTATTTATGCATTTGTAATTGTACCAATTCAGATGCAACTTTTGTTCCAGTGTAAAGATGAATTTTCTTGTTAGTGATTTCAATTGATTGGTAACAGCTCTATCTTGTCTTATTATTCTATTTGTAATTATTGATTAAAAATAAAACATTTCTCAGGCAGTAAATGTGGATCTTTCAGATGAATTTGAGGAGTGCTAGTCTGGTCTTGGTCTTGACTCGATCTCGACTTGCCTTGGTCTTGGTCTTGTCTTGGTCTCAACACACACTGGTCTTGGCCTCGACTTGGTCTCAGTTTATGCGGTCTTGACTGCAACACTACCAGCAGCACACCTGCATTCATTATCATGTGCCAAGCAATCCTTGCTGTATAAAACGTTAAAACACAGCATCCCACAAGAAAAGTGTTCAAAAGCAGCACATCCACTACAAAAAGGTCTATTTATATTTAAATTAATATATAAATGTTGTAACTTCAGGATAATGATTTCATGTAATTTCGGAGAGTGACATATTTAATCTAAATTTGGAAATTGATCTGTTTAAATGGAAAACAGAGTTTAAAATCATTCTGTTTGTTTCATTACTTCACTCACTCCAGTAAAAGAGTGTGTACGCACGGTCTAGAGTTCCCGTTTGGTGCGCACATAATTACGCTGTTTATTTTTTATAAATCCATATGTGTGCGTGAAAAAAAAAAAAAGAGTATGCACATCTCAGTGCCTTTTATGTGTGCACGCAACATCAGGCCCCTGATTTTCCATATGCAAAAACAAGTTTTCAGATTTGTAAAACCATGTGTGCGCTAGAACCTGCGCAAAATTCCCTTTATAAAACCCAGTCAGCGGAAGATTGTGCGTACATTATTCTCTGCCCGTCTCCTCCCCGAAATAACCATATATGGAGCTCACAACACCTAGTAGGACAGAAGAGTCCACTAGGTGGCAATACGCACAGTATTGAGCACAATGTGTAGTCGAACGAGAGTGTGTAAAGAGCGATTCAAAAACAAGACGAGTAAACTCAGAGGCATGCCTTCTCCATCATTTTTGTTACTCGTTCTCTTAGTGTTCTGAACTATGTTACAATGGTGGATGCACTATTTTTCTTCTCCGATCCTGCCCAGCGAATGTCCTGTTGATGACACGATGTCTGGTAAAGAGTATAGAAAAAAAATTGTACTGCGCATGTGTCGAAATCGGTCATCCGCGCCCATCCGTGGTTTAGTATACTTTGAAGGATGCGCGGACGCAACTGCGTGCGAGACGCGTCCGGGCGCAGAAAGTGAAGTATACCTGGGGCTTTACGTTGCTAAAAATCATTCACTATCCTTGTCTTGTTTAAAAAAAAAAAAAAAAAAAAAAAAAAAAAAAAAAAAAGAGTTTTCAATGAAGAGTTATTCTTTTTTTTTTTTTTTTTTCCACTGGCCAAATAGTATTTTTGTTTTAAACAAATCAAATTTATGCAGTTTTGCCTATAAGGTAAACACATTTTAGAATGTTTATATATTTTAATGGAAATGGATAGGCCTTATTTTTGCTTTGTAAATAATTGTAACGTCTGCAGCGTTGTCTCAAATAAAGAGAGATGAGGATCTAAATGCAAACAGTTTAGTCCATACGAAAACAATCACATTGATACAAACTTGGTTCCAAACATGACAAAGTACTCCACAGATCGGCAAGGCATGAATCCAGACAAGGCAGTGAATAATCCAAGCAGACAAACCATAAATCCAGAAAAGGCAATAACATTAACTCCAGGCAAGACAAGGCATGAACACCATGGCAGAACACCACAACAAACATTACGTTGAGGAACTCAAACAATAACCAACAAACTCTAAAGACTAAAACAGGGACCTATTTATACAGAGAAAGAGTTGCTTACAGAGCCCTCCGCTTAAGGAGCGGATTCCAGACGCTCCAAATATAACAGTCCAGGAGGGTGGTTGAGCGGAGGCGGTCTTGAGGGAGGGATGGAGTGCCAGGCCCGTGGAGGGGGACAGGACCTTGACCATGAGACATGGGTGGATCTAGGCCATGGAACGTTGGCGGGCCTGGGCCATGGGGCAGTGGTAAACTGTGGAGCATTGGCCGGCCTGGACCATGGAGCAGTGGCAGGCTCGAACCATGGAGCAGTGGCAGGCTGTGGAGCATTGGCGGACCTGGACCATGGAGCAGTGGCAGGCTGTGAAGCATAGGCGGACCTGGGCCACGGAGCATGGGCAGACCTGGGCCGTGGAGCTTGGTACCAATAGTCCCCCCCAAAAAAAATCTTTAGGGGAAACTTGGGCAGACATGATGTGAGGAAGTAGCTCAAGCTGGGCCAATAGGGCAGATAACCTCCAGGGTGGAGCGACTGACCACCATAGCCGATCAGACGAGATTGTTGTCCTCCACGGCGGAGCAAAAGACCACTGTAGCAGGTTTCCCACAGCTGAGCAGAAGATCATCGTAGCAGATCAGGCGAGACTATATTCTTCCACGGTGGAGCAGAAGACCACCATAGCAGATTTGATGAGAGCAAAGACCCCCAGGGCATATCTAGTGAAACGGGCAAAGCTACATCAGGCAAAACTGAAACACAAAAGACAGAGAAGTTAGCATTGGCCACAGGGGCCTTGTCAGAACAGGCAGGGAGATCGAGGGCATCCTCCATGGACATGACAGGATCAGCAAATTGTCTCTGGTTTTCAGGAAGTTCATGTACAACCTCTGTGGTTGCATCATTGCAGACATGAAGTTTAGGTACAACTTCTGTGGTTGCGTCGAGACAGACATGAAACTTAGAGATGAACCTCCATAGTCGTGTCAGGGCTGAGAGAAAACTCAGACAACCTCCGTGGTTATATCAGAGCAGACAGGGGACTCAGGGATGACCTCCGTGGTTGTAACAGGGCAGACAGGGAACTCAATGGTTGAAACAGGCTCTGGAGAAGACTCGTAAAATGAAGCAGACTTTGAATCAGACTCGTGGACTGAATCAGACCTTAAAGCAGGCTTGGAAGCAGACTCTCGGGTTGAAGCATACTCGTGAACGAAGTCAGGCTTTGAAGCAGACTCGTGGACTGAAGCAGACTTGGAAGCAGACTCGTGGACTGAAGCAGACTTGGAAGCAGACTCGTGGACTGAAGCAGACTTGGAAGCAGACTCGTGGACAGAAGCAGACTTGGAAGCAGACTCGTGGACAGAAGCAGACTTGGAAGCAGACTCGTGGACAGAAGCAGACTTGGAAGCAGACTCGTGGACAGAAGCAGACTTGGAAGCAGACTCGTGGACAGAAGCAGACTTGGAAGCAGACTCGTGGACAGAAGCAGACTTGGAAGCAGACTCGTGGACAGAAGCAGACTTGGAAGCAGACTCGTGGACAGAAGCAGACTTGGAAGCAGACTTGTGGACAGAAGCAGACTTGGAAGCAGACTTGTGGACAGAAGCAGACTTGGAAGCAGACTTGTGGACAGAAGCAGACTTGGAAGCAGACTTGTGGACAGAAGCAGACTTGGAAGCAGACTTGTGGACAGAAGCAGACTTGGAAGCAGACTTGTGGACAGAAGCAGACTTGGAAGCAGACTTGTGGACAGAAGCAGACTTGGAAGCAGACTTGTGGACAGAAGCAGACTTGGAAGCAGACTTGTGGACAGAAGCAGACTTGGAAGCAGACTTGTGGACAGAAGCAGACTTGTGGACAGAAGCAGACTTGGAAGCAGACTTGTGGACAGAAGCAGACTTGGAAGCAGACTTGTGGACAGAAGCAGACTTGGAAGCAGACTTGTGGACAGAAGCAGACTTGGAAGCAGACTTGTGGACAGAAGCAGACTTGGAAGCAGACTTGTGGACAGAAGCAGACTTGGAAGCAGACTTGTGGACAGAAGCAGACTTGGAAGCAGACTTGTGGACAGAAGCAGACTTGGAAGCAGACTTGTGGACAGAAGCAGACTTGGAAGCAGACTTGTGGACAGAAGCAGACTTGGAAGCAGACTTGTGGACAGAAGCAGACTTGGAAGCAGACTTGTGGACAGAAGCAGACTTGGAAGCAGACTTGTGGACAGAAGCAGACTTGGAAGCAGACTTGTGGACAGAAGCAGGCTTGGAAGCAGACTTGTGGACAGAAGCAGGCTTGGAAGCAGACTTGTGGACAGAAGCAGGCTTGGAAGCAGGCTTGGAAGCAGGCTTGGAAGCAGGCTTGGAAGCAGGCTTGGAAGCAGGCCTGGAAGCAGGCCTGGAAGCAGGCCTGGAAGCAGGCCTGGAAGCAGACTCTTGAACTGATGAACAGTATGCAGCCCAAACACACTTAATGGCCATCGCGGTGATGTGGAGTGTAGTTGTCAGTGGGACCACCTCTTGACTTGGGACAACTACAGTGATACCAGCAGCACGCACAAAAGTGGTACATCATCCAAACTTGACACCAGTCTCTTGCACCTAAAACCTGTCTTAACTTTGTTAGCAACGTGTAAATCGACTGGGAACCTTGAAGTGACATCCTTGAAAGCTGGAGATTCTGACATCGTGGTCATCTTGGCTGGAGCCTCTGGCATGGTAATCATCCTGGTCGATGAACATGGTGTGGACCGTAACTTGGAGAGGCTCTGGCATGGTGGGGGCGGCATGACAAAGCTCTGGCATGGTGGGGCGTTATCTGGAAAGTCCAATTGACATGCAAGGTCCAGGAAATCTTGAGTGTGATCCTCTATGGAACGGTTGCCTTGGTGTAACAGGAGGAGATGAGCTCCAGGAGGAAAATCTGCTGCTAGATCCATCTGTAGTGGTTGGTTATTCTGTAACGTCTGCAGCGTTGTCTTAAAGAGAGATGAGGATCTCAATGCAAACAGTGTATTCCATACAAAAACAGTCACATTGATACAAACTTGGTTCCAAACATGACAAAGTACTCCAGAGATCGGCAAGGCATGAATCCAGGAGAGGCAGTGAATAATCCAAGCAGACAAACCCTAAATCCAGAACAGGCAATAACATTAACTCCAGGCAAGACAAGGCATGAACACCATGGCAGAACAACACAACAAACATTACATTGAGGAACTCAAATAATAACGGACAAACTCTCACTAAAACAGGGATCTATTTATACAGAGAAAGACTAACTAGGTAACAAGATAACAAGGGGAGGGGATAATTGTCAAGGCAACTAACAAGGGTGACCATAGTAACAAACAAGGGAGTGAGAGCAAGCACAAGGTGAAGAAAGACATGACAAGACAAGCAAACACTTCAACATAAAAGTCCCGAACTCAGACACACACGTGCTGAGTTCCTTACAATAATTGTCCGACTCAGCGTCACTGACAAAACATTTTAAAAATAAAACATGCATATCTTACCGTTTCCTTCTAAATCTATCCTTCAAATACAAAGGTATTTTTCATAATATTAGGAAGACCACAAAAGGTGTTATCTTTAGGCTACTGTATGTCTGTGCACGAAACCAATCAGCATATTAGAATGATTTCTGAAGGATCATGTGACACTGAAGACTGGAGTAATGATGCTGAAAATTCAGCTTTGCCATCACAGGAATAAATTACTTTGTAAAATATATTCAAACAGAAAACAGTTATTTTAAATTGTAATAATATTTCACAATATTACTGTTTTTACTGTATTTTTAATTAAATAAATGCAGCCTTGGTGAGCAGACAAAACATTTTAAAAACATTAAAAATCTTACTGATTCCAAACTTTTGACTGGTAGTGTATGTATATTAATTTTATTTAATATATTTAAATAGCTAATAGTTTAATTATGAGATTTATGTACCAACAATACTAATACTAACAATACTAAAAATACTAACTAAAAATGTAACTGATCACATTGACCCACCCACACCCCACATGTCAAGACTTGTTACTCTGGAAAAGTAGCAAGGCTGACGTTAAACAGGTTTGACAATTTCAAGCTAATTTGATATTTGCTAGCTAACAGACTAGATCACAAAGGCACATGTTGAAGGGATATTACTTGTAAATAATTATTATATTACATTAAATAAATAAGTGTTTAAATGTTTACTTTAAAAATGGTAACAGGTTTGACATTGCATGATATCCCCCCTCAGTCAAACCTCATAAATCATCAAAAACAGAACATTATAGAACAGAGAGAGACATTTATTGTGTTTTAACTGTTGGCATACTGGTTGAGAGATGATGTAACTTCCTGGAAGTGATGTCACTGGAATGAACCATTATTTTACAAGGTTTTTTTTTTTTTTTTTTTTTTTGGTGAGGGTAACAGGGCTGACATGAAATCGGGGACAAAGATAAAATGATTTATATTTTATAAAAAATAATGTATACTTATGCTAAAACATTGCTTGACAATAAGACTATACATAGAACAATATGCAAATGTGATTTTTGTATCATTTTGCATTCGATTTGCAAATTAAAAGTCCTGCTGAAAAAGTACAATCATAGTAAGGGACAGGCCAAAAACCTTACCCTTATCAGAATAAATGCAATTTGAATCATTCAAAAAAATATTTAATTGAATTTACTTTGGTGTAATATTGATAAAACTATACAAAGTATTGATATGTTTTTAAATCACAGATTTAATTGTTGTATATACTCCTTAGTGCCAGGCCGAATACACGGTGCGCTGTTTGGCGTGTCTTTGCTGGCCTAGCTAACAGTCTAACCCTAGGTCTATGAGTTACAGCAACAATTACTTGAACAAGTACTCAATCTCTGCTGCCAAGCCTGAGTTACAGTCACACAGAGTTGACCAAGGTAATCATCTCCATAGTCCTGCCTCATGGATCTGAAACAGAAGGTAAACAACCTCACACAACAGAGCAAGGAGCGGACATGTGCTCAAAGCCTCACAGACCAGCTAAAGACTGAGGCTCAACTAGAATCAAAAGACTTCAAAAGACTCATCCCAGGTACCAGCCAAGCCAATGGGAGAAGCAATGGAAAACATCACTCTCAACCTGCAAACACCACAGGACGCCCCACAGCTGTCTACAACAACATCCTCCTCCACACCTTTCACTCAGGTTCCAAACGGAGGCTGTACAAAGACAGCCAGACATGCCTACAGCTGGATACGCCTACAGGAGCTGCTGGCTCCAGCAAAACAGCTCCCTTAACAGGATTCACCAAAGGAGTACTGCGAAGGACAAGCTTCTGACTCCTCTCCCATCAGAGCTCAAGCAAGCTCAACAACTGCAGCAATGCTGGCAGCACTCATACATCTATTTAACACAACCTCTGGATATGACGCTGAATACATGCACTCAACTTCTTTTGTCGACCATGGTGAGGCCTGTTCTGAGTGGAACCTGTCCTGTTAAACCGCTGTATGGTCTTGGCTGCAGCTCAGTTTCAGGGTCTTGGCAATCTTCTTAAAGCCTACGCCATCTTTATGTAGAGCAACAATTATTTTTTTCAGATCCTCAGAGAGTTCTTTGCCATGAGGTGCCATGTTGAACTTCCAGTGACCAGTATGAGAGAGTGAGAGCGATAACACTAAATTCAACACACCTGCTCCCCATTCACACATGAGACCTTGTAACACTAACAAGTCACATGACACCAGGGAGAGAAAATGGCTAATTGGGCCCAATTTGTTCTCACTTTTGTGGCCAGCGGTTTAGACATTATTGGCTGTGTGTTGAGTTATTTTGAGGGGACAGCAAATTTGCACTACAAATTTATACAAGCTGTACACTCACTACTTTACATTGTAGCAAAGTGTCATTTCTTCAGTGTTGTCACATTAAAAGATATAATAAAATATTTATAAAATGTGAGGGGTGTACTCACTTCTGTGAGATACTGTAAATAAATATAATTACAGTAACACTTTATTTTAGGGTCTTTTATCTAGTTGCTTATTAGCATGCATATTACTGGAATATTGGCTATTTATTAGTATTTATTAAGCACATATTAATGCCTTATTCTGCATGACCTTATTCTACATTCTTAATCCTACCCAATTCCTAAACTTGCTGTAACAACTAACTTACTAACTATTAATAAGCAATAAATTAGGAGTTTATGAAGGGAAAAGTCGTAGTTAATATTTTGTGTTCCTTATCCTAAAGCGTTACCATAATTACAAACAATTTCCTATGAAGAAGTGTTACATCAACATGACTTGCAATAATATCAACAACATATGCACAATAGACACAGATTAGACTATCAAGTCTGTATCCTCAACAACATAAATATCAATATACTCAATGCAAAGTACAATAATGCAGTAATATAATGAAACAAACATAAAATAAACACCTCATTAAGCCCCACATATCTTCTGACCCTAGCAACAACCCCTGGGCTCTTGCAACCAGTAAAAAGGGTCTAGCGACACCCCTGGCAGAAACACTGACGGCATGTGAGAAGCCCCCCCCCCCAAAAAAAAAAAAAAAAAAAAACAAGTCAGAGGCCACTAATCAGTGCTAATGATAATCAAAGCACTGATGAGCTCACTTGGCACTGAACTAATTAGGTCCTCGTATTAACCAGGCGATTCCATCTGCATGATCGGCCCAAACGAGCTCACGGATGGATCTCAATCCATACAAAAGTGTTCAAAGGTGACAGAGTCTCAGCGTCAACATGTGGCTTCCTGCTAATTTTAGTCATTTTTTTTTGTCAGGCCTTTGTTTCAGAAGCTAATATGGGTCGGCTGCTTCAAAGACATGGTAATGGGCCGCGCGCTGATGTCAAGAGACCAATTACACTCACGAGCGGCTCCTCAGATTCACAGAGAAACAGATCAGTCTGAACGCAGCTGAAGCCGAAAGCGAAGAAGCACGTTCTGTGGATGATTCTCTCCGGAACACTCAATATTCCCACAGATGGACGAAAAGGGCAAAAGAGAGAGAATAAGTGTAATTTAGCATTGTGAACACTCGTTTTATTCATTCACAGTCTTAAACAGTATGTACAGTTTTATGCCCAATTTTAGGCACCCCTCTGAGACTGCATGATCATTTGCTGTCTTTTTAAGAAAATATCACAGTGATATGCCATTCAGTTTTTAGAAAAGGCTGGATAATGTAATGTTTTTCTGACAAATTCATAGTGTAGCAGTATTGAATTTTATGAAATACATTCAAATGTAAATATATATATATACATATGCTGTGTAAAAGTTTGGCCACCCTTTCAATTGTGTTGATTTGAAAATCAGTAGTCACTTAATGCTGATTGATTGCAACACAAAATTAATTTAATTGGCTCAATGAACATTAGACTGAAAACACAGGTGGAACCAATCATAAAAAAAGGATATTCAAGGTAGCTAATTGCTTCTTTTTGATTCTCTACTGGAAAGAAGCAACATGGGAACCTCAAAAGAGCTCCCTAATGACTAAAAAAACTAGGATAATTCATCAGTATGAATTAGGAGAAGGATACAAAAAGTTATCACAAAGGTTGAAGGTCTCTGTATCCACAGTCAGAAGTATAGTTAGAAAATGGAGTTCCACAGGAACAGTCCTTGTGAAGGAAAGATGTGGTAGGCCAAGAAAAATATCTGAATAGCAAAGGCAAAGAATGGTTAGTATAGTTAAAAACAAACCACAGACCACCTCCAAAGAGCTCCAAGAACATCTTGCTGCTGATGGTGTCATTGTACATTGTTCCACAGTCCAACATACTTTGCACAAGGAACAGCTCAGTGGAAGGGTAATGCAGAAAAAGTCTTTTCTGCATACTGCCAACAAGCAGAGTCATTTGAGGTATGCAAAGGCTCATCTGAAAAAGCTAGAATCATTTTGGAATAATGTGTTTTGGACAGATGAAACTAAGATTTATTTGGTCACAACCAGAAGCGCTTTGTATGGTGGAAAAAGAACACAGCATTCAAGGAGAATAACCTGCTCCCTACTATAAAATTTGGTGGAAGGTCCATCATACTATGGGGCTGTGTGGCAAGCACAGGTACTGGAAATCTTGTCAAAGTTGAAGGTAGCATGGATTCCACCCAGAATCAGCAAATTCTTAAATGTTCAAGAATCAGTCAAGAGGTTGAAGTTACTCCGGGGTTGGTTGTTTCAGCAGGACAATGATCCAAAGCACTGTTCCAAATCTACCAAGGAATTCATGCAGAGACACAGATACAATGTTCTAGAATGGTCCCCAGACTTAAATATCATCGAAAATCTATGGAATGATTTGAAGCAGGCTCTCCACACTCATAAACCATCAAACCTGACGGAACTGGAGACATTTTGCAAGGAAGAATGGTCCAAAACACTTTCAGCCAGAATTCAGGGAATTATCTGTGGCTATAATAAGTGACCACAGGCTGTTATTTCAGCAAAAAAAGAGGCTGTACTAAATATTGATGTGATAATTCCATTGGGGTGCCCAAATTTTTGCACCTGTTTGTTTTTGTTATGACTCACATTGTGTTGTTTCTGTTGATTCAATAAATGTTATTTCAGAAATGAAATCTTACTGTTTCCTTATGTTATAAATTATATCCAAATGAAGTTGCTGCTTCGAAAGGCCAGCAGATTATAAACTGAAATTATCAGTGGTGCCCAAACTTTAGCATAAAACTGTAGTTTATAGTTTAACACATAACAAGACATGCTTTACATTTGCTGAAGAAGTGAGTTGGGCCTCGCTTGATCGATCATTGCTATGCGGTTGCTAAGGTTTTCGCATAGTTGCTGGTTTCTTGTCTGGTGTGAAAAGAGTTTCCTTAATTCTGTGATCTTTTCTGGTACAGCAGGTGAACATGGTATGTCTGATCACTTAATTTAGCAGCAGCACACTCTCCTCAACACACATAACATGAAGAATTCAAAAGTTTGGGGTCAGTATGATTTTTATTTATTTATTTTATTTATTTTAATGAAATATTTTATTTAAAAGTGACAGTAAAGACATGTATCACATATTTCTATTTCCAATAAATGCTGTCCTGTTGAACTTTCTAATCAAAGAATCTTGAAAAATAAAATGTATCATGGTTTCCACAAAAATATGAAGCTGCACTATAGAAATAAGAAATGTTTCTTGAACAGAAAATCAGCATAGATTGATTTCTGAAGTATCATGTGACACTGAATACTGGAATAATGATGCTGGAATACTTTGCATCTCAGGAATAAATTACATTTTAAAATATATTCACATAGAAAACAGTTAAGAGTAAACTAGTAAACAGTAAATTAAAAATGTTGAATTCACAAATAAATTGCTTAGGTTATAACTGCATCTGTATCTGAAATATGACTGATAGTGGAAACCTTTTGGAAAGGAGACCTTGCAACATTGGAAGCAGTTTTTGCTCAGAATGTAGCAAATGAAAAAGAGTTTTCCAAGTCAATGGGGTCAAGTCCATGTCAATGTCTAAGTCGAGTTACAACTCGAGTCCACAACCCTGAACATCAGTCAGTATCAATGGAGCTGATGAATTTAAGGATGTTTTGTACTTTTTGTTGGTTTGTGTCTCTCTAAAACACTCATCCTGTTTAATACAATGACAATCAGTCTATTATAAGGTCAAAAATACATCCTCATGTAAAGCTGGGCCACACTAAAAGATTTTTAAAATCTTATAAGATTTCCAAAATGTGAGAGACCACAAACATGATAAGAAATCATAGATTTAACCGTTTTGTTCCTCTAGTGTGTGGAGTGCCGCGATGTGACTAGGAAAATAAACCACACACTAACAGATTCCATTCACAAACAACCAGAATACTGTCTGTGAACACGGGAAATCCCACAAAATCTCTTGCATCAAACGTGACTTTTGAGTAATAAGTGATAACAAACATGGCACATGACCAGCAAGAAGAAATGACACTTATAGTGTATGGACTACTTTTTACAGAAAATTTGCGTCGAAAAAAAGAAAAATGGGTAACTTTATAATAACGTTCAGTTAAGTCAGTTATAAATGGTGAATGTAAATAGTTTACACTTTATAAATAATGTAAAGGTTAGGCTTGGGTAAAGTGATGGAATGAGATGAATCATTTAACAGGAAGGTCTGCAAATGATATGTAACACATTTACAAGTGATGAATAGTTTACACTTTAGAATAGGGGATGCAGAAAGCGTTATAAATGACTAGTATACATATACAAATAATTTGTAACAGGTAAGAAAGGTCTACAAATGATATGTAATATATTTACGTGATTTAAGTGATGAATAGTTTACACTTTAGAATAGGGGATGAAGAAAGCTTTGTAAATGATTTATTCATGCATTTACACGTCATCTATAACAGTTGTTGAACACTTTGTAGTGTGTACTGCAGTGTGATTGCTGACTGGTGAGGGTATAGACTGCTGTCTTCTCTGACACACATGGAGTCTTTAACTCTGTGCACCTGATGTGAGCTTCAGTGAAAGGTAAAACAGGTACAGCGGTTGACTTTATCACTAGATCCCACACACTCCACACGTCTGTGCTGATGAGTGAAAGGATTTAACATAACCCACTGGAATCACCTGACTGTAAGGCATTTAGATGTTTATCCACTTCAAAACAAATAAATTACTCTTCTTAAAAATAGTACTTTAGCATACCTGCATGTTTATGCTTTGGAACAGAGACCAGCTTACAACTTCATCAAAAAATCATATACTGATCATTTACTAATGGTTTGTTCATCATTTGTTCAACAATGATTAACAATTGTTTATTGAGATAATGATACTAAAACAATTTTTATCATAAATACTTCATTGATTTATCAGTGATAAATAATGTATCAACTAATAACTTATAAACCATCTACTAATGATGTTTGATTTATTTCATGATTTAAAAATTTTTTAAGATAACTTGCAATACATTTGTAAATTGTTAGCATACCACTTATTAATCATTTATGAACGTATATTGTCATGTTTTGTAAATGATTTGTTCATCATTAACTAATAACTTTTAAATGAATTAATAAAACATTCATAAAATGTTAACATTTCACTTATTAATAATTTATGAATGTATAGTCATATTTTGTAAATTATTCGTTCAACATTAACTAATAATTTATAAATGACTTATAACTGATTAATAAAACATTCATAAAATATTAGTATATCACTTATTAATCATTGATGAATGTATAGTCATGTTTCGTAAATTATTTGTTCATCATTAACTAATAATTTATAAGTGACTTATAACTGAACATTATTATAAAGTGTTACTGAAAAATGTTTATATGAAGTTGTGGAGACAGTGTAAACATAGACTTTACATGTTACAGCGCAAGTCTTCCATTAGCTCACTTTCTGAATGGGTATTGTTTCGTTTCATATGATAATCCCCAGAGTGTGCGCTTGTTGAATATTTACGATTTGAGATTGGGGTGGCTCTGGCATTCTTCCAAGCAGATTCAGTCACTCTTAACACACCTCACACCACAG
This sequence comes from Hypophthalmichthys molitrix, assembly GCA_037950675.1. Lineage (NCBI taxonomy): Eukaryota > Metazoa > Chordata > Actinopteri > Cypriniformes > Xenocyprididae > Hypophthalmichthys > Hypophthalmichthys molitrix. Next base: position 37,564,231 of record CM075498.1, on the reverse strand, counting down.
GAAAATCTGACAAGATAATCTGTAGAACCATCAAGATAGTCGAGACATTACCTAGGATTGTTGGAAGGGGAGACATTAATCCAAAATTGCCCCGAATATCTTGTAATGTATGGTGGGCTTAAGCGATCAGTCAATCCTTCTCTAAGAAATGACTCAATTTATTTATTTATTATAATAAATAAAGTCTGTGACTTGACCAGAGCAGAATTATGTAAGTCAGATATTTATAGAAATACCTTCCTAAAAAAAGCTACAGAGTTAAAATGGCTTTGCAGGAATGACCATAACAACAAACACCATAATAAAGGATTCTGGCAGATTAAACCACACAAAATTAACACTTCTTCCAGACACCAGACAACAGGGCTGATCTCTGAGCCAGACGAATGAATCAAAGTCTTCTAAAGCTGGGAACACACTTAACAGCAAGCTGAAACATTTAAAGGCTGAACTCAACACACATAAAAACTATTTCTAGATTCTAGTCTTTGACAGTCAGAGAAGAGCATAAATCTAACGACTGAGTCCGTCCACTAACACACTTAACGACTGGTGAGTCACAATGGGATATTCTGCCACAATATACATTTTAACAGGACTGCCAACACTGGAAACTCCAGAAGTATTACTTCAGTTGACAGAAGAGCTGCAGAGATATTCAAGGCACTGTATTTCCTCATCATATTTCCTAAACTTTTCTGTTTAACTTTTATTAGACTGCAGACTGAAATAAAAGAATACTTTTAAAATGAGAGAAATCACTGTCTATTCTGAATTTTTACAAAAAGCATTTTTTTTCCTCATCTGCAGAACAAAACGAATAGCATGAAAATATTTAACTTGCAATGTTAACTTTTAATAATATAAAACAAAAAAACATCAAAACAACTTGTGTAATCAAGAAAAATATTTGACAAAATTACAAAAATAAGGATGAATGATGTTTGACAGGAAATGCATCCCCACGATAGTCACTGGCATCAGTTGCAAATATTTACCATGTTTAGAAAAATCTTTGTAAGGACTACTGACAACAGCTGGTTCTTAAATCCTAAGACTAGAATCTTTAGACACTATGCAGACTAAATGAATTTAAACACTGACTGAGCCCAACTGGAAAAGACCCAGTCCATTTGGGCATGATCAGTAATCACGACCAAATTACATTCATAATCGGACTGACAGTCATGTTTCTGACTTAACAAAAGAGACACAGACCCTACAAACGTCTACATAATCTGTTGTGTCAAGTGTCATCCTCGTCTGACTCTCGATCGGCTCCTGACCCTTGCTAAGCACTGCCTCGTCTATCTGATCCGCCTCTATGCAGGCCAAAAAAAGATGTATTTCAGCGTGCTGCGGGACACATTTGATTTGACCAGAGGGGCGACATGATGAATGAGACACTTCTGTGAATCTACTGCTACAGCAATCCAGCCCTTGTGCCTAATACGAGCAGCAATCTAGCCATGGTATTGATGTATGAGACCAAGATGGGAAGATGAAGAGGTCTCATTGCTGGCTGAGAACATCAGATTTAGAGAGACCCACGGCTTTGTGAAAACAAGAGACGTCTGAAAGTGTGAGGCAGCTTCTCTGAGGTTTTCTTTTGGATGTGCTCTTTAATCAAATGGCACAAGAGCTCCAGATGTCTTCAAGATGCCACCCAAACACAACTGCTGTTCCTCACGCTGAAATGTCACTACCCCTGATACCTTCAGCACCGGGATCTCCAGTCTCTCTGCTTTCTCACTTTGCATGGGAAAACACAATGTGGCAAGTGCAGAAGCATGAGCTCTGTGGCCTATTTCATGACGTAATGCACTATTACAGGAGGAAACCATCAGAAGAAGGTTGAATGGCGCCATCTGTTGCTGGAAAGATGTTTTGCTAGGGCTGGTGCTACTCTCAGCGAAATAAACCAGTGCATTCTTCTGTTTTTTTTTTTTTTTTTTTTTTTTGTCTAACATTTTGACATATAAACTTCTAAATGAATCAGATTCATTGAATTTAACAATTTACAAACTTGTATTGCTACAGTGTGAGGAAAATCCAACATGGGCTCATTGGAAAAATATTCTACTACCTACATTTCTGCAAAACTGAAAAAGCACACCTGTTTCCAGCTGAAATGAACACAATTTGCAGTACAACCCAACAACTTTTTTTCATTTTCACTATCTACCTGTTTCTATAGATAATTATCTTATGGTGTTTATGCTATAAGGATAAAAAGTAAAGGAGATTGTGCTTTTTCATGTAAATACATATTTTTATATTTATACAGTTATATACAATACTAAATGTGCTTAATCTACATATATATTGCTTTCATTTTTTTTTATTTTTAATTCTACTCATTTCATTCTCTCTATTCTCTTGTGTGTTATATTTGTAGAGCTCATGGAAACTCAACATTACACTATGATGTTGAATCTTTATCACTGCTTTTGAATCAACACTGAAATTAACAAAAAGAATGGTAGCACTTTATTTTACAGTACGTGTACTGATACATATATAGTAATTATGTTGTACATACAGGTAAAAGAGTGGTAACACAAGGTACTTACCTGACATGTATGTACATGGAAACTAATAAGAAACACTGCTGTACTTTCCAATGGTACATACATGGTAATTACTTTTTATACCTATAGACAAGTGTTGGGTAATAACAGGCACTTACTTATATGGTAACTAACAGTCACATCACTGTACTTACTAATGGTATATACACAGTAACTATGTAGTACTTACAGACAAGTGTGGGTAATAACAGGCACTTATGTGTGGTAACTAGTAAGACACATTATTGTACTTACTAGTGGTATATACATGTTAACTATGTTGTACTCACTGACAAGTGTGGACACAAATAACGGACACTTACTTACAGTGTGTGCATGTTAACAACAGTACAAAACAGAGGCTTACCAAATAGTGTTGTGTTCTCACTGATGCCATTTAAAAAACAAAATTTTCAAGAAATAAAGTAATTGTTTTGCTGCACTATGTATGTACTTTATGTAGTGTTTTATGAATGCTAAATTGCTCTCCACAACAGTGCATCTTATTTTATAGTATTTACTAGTTAATATGCTTAAGCTTATTATTATAAAGGTTAAAGAGCTGGTAATTCCTATGTAATGTTTATGTACAATAGTGCACTTTATTTTACAGTCCTATTTCCATGTACTTACTATGAATGTACTAGTGAATATACCAGTTAGTTAATCCCTAAGTTACACCTGGAAAGAGCTGGTAATTCCTATGTAATGTTTATGTGCAAGGATGCACTTTATTTTACAGTCCTATTTCCATGTACTTACTATGAACGTACTAGTGAATATACCACTTAGTTAATGCGAAAGTTACATATAACTTGGGGGGCGGGGGGGGGGGGGTACTTCTTGAGTACTGGATGATATACTATTGCGGTTCAACTTGCCTAATCTTTACTGGACAATGATTCACTTAACCGATTGGTCCAACAGGGGTATTTTGATGACATACATACATACAGATCAGTAACACTACAACTGTAGTTGGTGTACTCAGTTGTCATGTGTCAAAAGCCTTGCTTAAAAGGACTACCTGATAAGTATTAACACTATGAAGTGCTGTATAGTTACTGCAGTGTATAATTTTGGTAAGCATATTTGTCCGTTATGTGTATCCACACTTGTCGGTGGGAACAACATGTATATACCACTAGTAAGTACAGTAATGTGTCTTACAAGTTACCACACATAAGTGCCTGTTATTACCCACACTGACTGGTTAAACTGAACGGAGATCAGTTACATTTCTCACATTTAAAGGGGAGCTATTATGCCCCTTTTCACAAAATGTAATCTAAGTCTCTGGTGTCCCCAGATTGTGTCTGTGAAGTTTCAGCACAAAATACCCCACAGATCATTTATTAAAGCTTGTCAAATTTTCACCTATTTGGGTGTGGAACTTGATCTTTTTGTGTGTGTCCCTTTAAATGCAAATGAGCTGCCGCTCCCGACACCCTTTCCAGAACAGGGCAGAGCTTTGACAGCTCGCGCTTTGGTTGCTCAACAACAACAAAGCTGGAGAATCTCATGCAGCCAAATTGACAACTGTCAGTAACGGTGTTCAGCCTTACATTGTTCAAACCAGAGTCGGACAATGATGGAGAGACTCAGGAAGAAGTTACAACTTTTAGAATGCAACTGGACATTTCTGAAAGTTTAGTGGATACATTTATGTAGTTGCTGTGGAGTTGATTAAACTGATCGACTAGCATGTGCCGTCATGTTAATCTTTTGTGCAAATTCAGCGCTGAATTGACCCTCGTTTGTGAAGCATAAAAAATAAAAATGACAAGGCAACAACGCTCTACTACAATAACTCTTCCTCTTCTCTAAAGAAGCCCAACATGCCCTCACCCCTATTATTGCGTGCTCCCAGGGGCAGGGTTTATGTATATTTTGGGGTTTGTGATGTCATCAACCCAGGAACAAGCTCACTGTAGTCCCTACCAATCATTTGTTGTAGTACTTAAAGGGGGGGTATCACACACGGTTTCTGCCAATCTCATGTTAATCTCAAGTACCTATAGAGTAGTATAGCATCCTTCGTATCGCCGAAAAGTCTTTAGTTTTATCATATTTATAAAAGATACATACGCTGTACCGAGTCTTTCTGAAAACAGCCGAGCGCCTGGAGGCGTGTCGTGTGAGCGGAGATAGAGTGACGAGCTGTTCCGAGCATGCGCATTTTTTTTTTGTAGAGATTGGCTGCAAGCTATCAATGGTCAGCTAAACATATATATATATATATATATATATATATATATATATATATATATATATATATTTAAACACACACAATACACTATCGCATTATCCATGAATAACTTTTGAATCACTATAATGAATATAGCGTATAGTGAATGATGAATAATGAATTTATAAATTCACAACGTTCATATTGTTTACATTATATGCACTTATATTTATGATGGATGGATGAGGATGGAGGCTTTTCTTCAGCTCATACTCGTGAACCCTATTCACTGCCATTATAAAGCCCGGATGCATCAGGATATGTATTAATATTTCTTCGATTATGTTCATCAGGAACAAGAAAGTCATATACACCTAGGATGGCTTGAGGGTGAGTAATTATTATCAGTATTATTATTATTGCAAAAATACAGAGATGACATGTTTATGATATACAACTTTGTATACAGTATACAAAATTAAAAAACAATATGTTCAATGTCACCAAAATACACATGAGAAAAAAAGTGATCTTGAAATTATTGTCACAAGGGAAATGCATATTCAGGTGACGCCTGTTATGTTCCCTATATGAAATATAAATAAATAAATATGAATAAAACAATATATTACTATTATTATCTTCTTTAATATTTTTCACATGCAAGATGCAAGGGTGCAATATATCAGAGGGCACTAATGAAATCAATCAATCAAGTTAATAAATGGTGTTATAAATTGGGGAGATAATGACACAACGTTGTCACCTGAATTTCTATTCTTGCTGGCACATTCCAACAATGGATCCAAAAATTTATGAGGAAATAATGAATTATATAACTCAAGGCACATACCCATTTGGCATTAAAAAAGAGGATAAATATGTCATTTGCAGACATTCCTCCAATTTCCAAGTTGATGGTAAGCAAATTGTTCTAAATGATAACTCCCTAGACAGTGAAGATAACTCTAGATAACTCTTGTCAATGAACTATACTTATGATTGACTTTACCAGCAACTAGGACATTAAAAATAATCTGTTGTCCAATTTCAGTATAAATGAGCATATTTCTTCCATTAGGCATTCAGAACCTCCTTGCAGGTTATTGTTTAGATTCTACCAATAATAAAGCTTTTTCAATAGATGACAAACTTTAGCACATCTGCTCAAAAAATGGTATGGGTTTGAGAAGAAAAGTTTTTGTTGGACAAAAAGAGGCCAAACAGATATTCTCAGAATTCTATGCCAGCCCCTACGGAGCACACTGTGGAACAGAAAAAACAAAGCTTGCCATTTCAGCTAGGTTCTACTGGCCTGGAATGGTGGTGGACATCGACAAATGGGTAAATACTAAATTATTTCCTTTGAACATTGCTGTGAAACATACAAATGGATTATATTTTGTAATGCTTTTCTCATGTGCTTATTTCTGAACATCAGGTTTTGCAGTGTGCCCAGTGCCAATTTAGCAGACTGTACATCAAGCAGGAGCCCAAGTACATCCCAATATGTGTATGTACAATATACATGGAGGTAGGCTATAATTTACATGGTTTCATATAAATATTATATAGTATCAATTACAAGTTAATGAAATAATTTCAATCTTCAATGTTTCTGAAAAGGTCAACAGCACAGTGGAATTTGTGATAGCAGAGGACACTGTATCAAAGGCTATTTCTTTGAAGGAGAAAATGGACAACATTGTAAAAAAAAATTGTAAAAAAAGGAAACAGGACAGGAGATTTTTTGTAGGCCAGATGTTCCCACGAAAAAAACATAAGGACCCAGCATCCCGTACTATTTGTATCACCATTTTGGACTTCATTCTCCATGATCCTTTGTTCCGGACTCATTACACTTCATTGCACCCAGCTGTCTTGACTTATGTTATTAGTGTGTGTCTATTTATACTGATTTTGTTTCTGCCTTTGTTGTCGAGTTTTAATACTATGTTACCTGCACATCTGAGCACTCGTTCCTGTTTTGTTTTCTTGTTTTTGTTTTCTGGTTTTCTCGTTATTCTGGATTATGTTTTGACTCATGCCTGGCTGTATTAAGTTGATTTCTGGATTTCACAATAAAGCTGCACTTAGATCTTACCTGCAAGTCTCAGAGCACCATGACATAAAACTTGACCATGAATAGATCCAGCAGCAGGAGAATCCGGCCATCGGCTAGCACCCAGGAGAGTCAGACCTATCCCCGAGATCTGACTACACTTCGTCAGAGAGGTATGGAGGTGCGGGCGTTCACCCAGAAGTTTTGGTCTAGAGCGGAGAGGTTAAATCACCCAGATGCAGTCCTCAAAGAAATCTTTAATCACTGTTTGGATGATCCTCTGCCGCAGTGGAAGATGGAGCTGGTAAGGACTGGAATTTCGCCAATTACTTGTACCTCCGCAAAAATGGGAAAGTTCGGATACCTCCAGCACCCGCTCCAGCCCATGATTCCACTCCTGAGCCCGGTCCAGCCTGTGAGTCCGTTCCAGAGCCTGCTCCAGCCCGTGAGTCAGCTCCAGAACCCTCAGCCGAGATGGCTGCCACGCCTGAGCTTTTAAAAATTGCAGCGCTGGCCGTTGTGGCCACAGCCATTTGGTGTGTGTGGGCTGCGCACACATCAGCTCCAGTCCATGAGTTCATTCCAGAATCCGCTCCAGTCGGTGGGTCTGCTCCTGAATCCTCAGTCGAGATGGCTGCCACGCCTGAGCCCTCAGCCGAGATGGTTGTAACGCTTAAGCCCTCAGCCGAGATGGTTGCCACGCCTGAGCCTTCAGCCGAGATGGTTGCCACGCCTAAGCCTTCAGCCCATGATCCTGCTTCAGAGCCTGTTCTAGTCCCTGAGGTCCCTGTCTGCCTTGATACGACCGAGGAGGTCGTCCCTGAGTTCCCTGTCTGCCCTGATATGACCACAAGGGTCGTCCCTGAGTTCCTGGTCTGCCCTGATACGACTAAGGAGGTCGTCCATGAGTGCTCTGTCTGTCTTGGATCTTACCTGCAAGTCTCAGAGCACCCTAACAGGGACCTTATGAAATTGTCAATTTACAAGACAAAAGCGCAGATTTAAGGGATGAAAAGGGGATGATATTCCCCAAAATCAACACTGACCATCTCAAACCATTCAAAGAAGACACACCCCGGATATCCCATAGAATTACCCAAGAACCACAATGTAAAAGACCACATAAAGAAATAGCAAGTCAAACTGGACCATTCCCTTCACTCACACCTGTAGACCTCACCATCACTATTTCACATGAAAATCAGCCCCCACTATCACCTGCATCTTCACCAACTGACTTATCAATTGGACCAAGGCATTCAACACTATCTACCAGATCCTCTCCCCTCTCTTCATTGGACTTTTCAATGAAAATGCTACTTTCCTCTCCTGTGTCCCACACCACTACAATAATGACAGAGGTACCAGCTGACACCACAGATGCAGTGCATAGCTGTAAGTGTTGATGTAACGTCAGATCTTATAATAGATCAATATTAGTCTGAATCCTAATATATTTGTGAGGTGGTAGGTGCAATGCTGTTTCAGGTTATCCTCTGTAGGTATCTGTAGGTATTATTTGACCTCACCGGGCAAAGCATTCCACATGGACACATTTGCCATGACAGACATGTGGAAGGGAAAATATGAAAAGCTCAAGGTGTCCTGCAAATTTTAATGCTCTGTTATTTTGCATTTTATTACTTTATTAATTTTACTAGCCCATTTTGTTCTTTTAAGTATCATTCTGCACACATCTTTTAATTTTATAGTATTCATATATAAATATATTTGTTTGTTTTTCAGTAGATTTTTAACATTGCACATTTTAGCACAGAATCTTAAAATACTTTCTTGACTGTTAGTATATTTTGGTCGAGTTAATAAAAATGTAACTGGTTGTGTAAAATAAGCACATAATATCATAATATTGATAAACTGATCAATATATCCCTGAATCAAATCATATCGTAATCGTATCACAGAATTTTTTGAGGTATCGGCAAATCGTATTGCTGGCTATAAGAATCGATATTGTATTGTATCGTGATGAACAGTCTGATTTACACCACTAGAAATATGCGCAATTCAGATCTATCTTGACAAACCAATCCTCGGACCTGATCTGACTCAGGATAATAGGAATAGTCAACATCTTTAACCTAAATCTCCTCAGAGAACGGTTCAGATGCCGCAGATCTATGATGGGGACGCAACCCCCCATCCCTCTTCTGAACAATGAAGTACCGGCTGTAGAACCTGGACTCCGCTCAGGAGGAGGAATGCGCTTTATGGCCTCCTTCACCAAGAGATAGTGAACTTCCTCTCCCAACACCCGATCCTGTTCCAGGTCTACGAAATTCCAGACCAGCCCTTTGAATTTCAGGGGGGCGAGACCCCCGTAGTCTGTAAACTTTCTCTACAGTGTGCAGAACCCACTGAGATACATTCGGAAGGCTCTTCCATGCCTCCAAAAAATCTACTAGGAGATTTAGTCTCACGAGGCCAACCTCAAAAACTTTTTTTGTGTTGATTTAGGTACTCTGAAGCGGAGGATCCGGCAGGAATAACTGAAGTCGATTTTCAATGTGCGAACGTGAGCACTGCACGGCCACAAGGTTTTCAGGTGGACAATGTAGCGTGTGTTCGCTGGAAACCGATGTGTCCTGAAGTGTCAGGGCCTTTTACCCGAAGCCTTCTTTGCAAGAAGAACAATCCTCAGATCCATTTTCTGCGCCAAAGACTTTGAGTGAGAGCACTGCTTGGAGCCCCAAGATCTCCCTGGCAGCAGCCCCCTGGGACCCCGAGCGGTGAGGCAGATATGAATGCAGCTGACTGCTTCTTCACCTCCTGGAACCTCTCGACGCCCATATTTATGGCGTAGCCGAAAAAGCCCAGAAGGCAAGAGCGGGGCTTTGTCCTTCTTCCCAATGCCTGAGAGATTCAGCTGCAAATGTTTCTCCATGGCTACTAATGCTGCCATGGAGCAGTCGATGGTGCGGGCCATCTCCTTAGTAACCTGGAGAGACAGGTCTGCAGCCTGACACAGCTATTTAATGTCGATATGCTTGACCCTCTCACCCTCCTCAAGGTCCCGTAACAGGTCGGCCTGGTACGCCTGCATGATGGCCATAGTGTGTAGGCACACACCAGCCCGACCCCTGCCATATATGCTTTTCCCACCAAAGCAGATGTAGTGCAGCAGGGTTTGGTGGGAAGTGTCAGGGCTTTGAGGGACAAAGCAATATGGAGTGAGAGATAGCTAGCCAAGGTCTCTTCAACCCATGGCATTGTCCCATATCCGTGCTCCTTAGCTCCCTGTATGCCACTGTAATTATGAACAGTGTAGCTAGATATTCTCGAGGAGAACGGTGTTTTCCACGATCTACACAACTCATTATGCAGATCAGGAAAGAATGGTAAGCCCCGACATGGAGGCTGTGTTCTGGATTGCAGGAAGCACTCATCCAGCTTACTTTTCTTTTGCGCTTCCTGCTTCTTGCGGGGCCACTCGATATTAAACTTTGCTACAGCGCAAGTCACAACCTCCACAAGCTCCTCATAAACGGGGGGATGAAGTGGCGAGTCTTCAAACTCCCCGTGTCGATGCTGAGAACATCCACATCCTCAGATGCAGACAGCTCAAGCATCAAGCCCTCGTCCTGGCCAGAAGAAGCCACGGAGCTGGCTCCCACATCTGGATCGGGAGTGTCAGAGCTGGCTGATGAGTGCTAAGAAAGTGATGCAGCGGTCTCAGTCAGCTCCATTTGCAGTCCCCATAACATCAGATGCCGGGCCGCCGAGGACCCAAGCCGCGGGGAGCACAAGCCTGTCTGGCCTCATCGAACATGGGTGCGGAGCACTCTGTGTGGCAGCAACTCACAGTGCACGCAGGCACAAACACCAAATAAGACAGACAGTTTCACAAATAATGCTTGCTGAAGAGCTGATGCTATTGTATGCCGATGTCCCCTTGTAGCTTCTGTGTACACCGTCACATGCCACTAGTTACGTCATGATGCAGCACCATTCAGGATTGGACTAGTTTTAGCCATGCTTCAGATGCTTGCATGCCGAAGGCATTCCCCAAAGTGTCGTCATACGACGCACTAACAAGATCCGATTTCTGAACTCCTGTCTCCCGGACCAGGCGCCCCCCTGTGTCCGCCCCCTCTCCCGTGCAGCAACCACCAACTAAGCAATGCAGAGGAGCCAGACATGGGCAGGGCACACTCGCCAAACCACCTGGCAAGCGTAAAGGCAAGAGGCCCTGAGACGGGCGACCTGGAGATGGATGGGACTGCTCTTCGGGAGATGGTGACCGCACCACTCTCTCCCCCGGAGGAGGGCCAGGTGGAGAATCTTCAGTTTTGTTTTCTTTTTGTTCTGCCGCTGGCCCAACAGCCAGCAGTACCCACATTGTCAAAGAAAGAGCAGTTTCCTTCTTCTCCGGGTCCCAAGAGGGCACTTCTCAATTATCTGTCAGCTCCGCAAAATTCTATGTTCCCAAGCATTAACAGCTTGATCCCACTCAATGAATTTTCTCTCAAATACCACGGCGTAGATCAGGTGATCGATATGATAAAAATCGTGGGCCAAGGCGCTTGGCTAGCCAAAATAGACATCACTTCTATCCATCCAGATTCATGGCACTTCATCCCCTTGGAATTATAAGGTTCTGACATTTTTGTCAAAATTGAGTTTTTCACATATTCATATTCTGTGACCACTTATTTACATTATGTGATGTTTCTTCTTTTAAGTTGTGTGCATTTTGGTACTTTTTTTTACAAAACAAAAAGGTTCTATCTAAAAATTGCACTCTAACTTGGTTCTATAAGGTTCTATCTGCGTGAGCCAATCAGCACTTCCAATGCACACACGAGGACCAATCAGGATCAGCGTTCTTTGTCATGTTGCCGCGATAGTGAAGGACAGTTCAGATAAACGCTAAATCTGTGAAGAGAAGACTAAATAATTTCACACAACGCAATGTTTATTAGAAACATCATGATCGACTGTTTTATTTAATTCCAGGTAATTACAGTCTTTTTGTGTGTTTTGCTGTATCTGATTGCTGAGGAGTTTTTCAGTTAGACACCACGCTAGCCAGCAGCGCTATTAAAAGGATAGGTTCGGGTTTTTATAGTCTATTTGCTTATTTCCAGTCATGTCAATGTCATACAAGGGAAAGTTATGTATATATTAGGTTATGTTTTAACCTTGATTCATCCTGTGTACTTGAATTGAGCTGTATAGCTATAAAGCTCTACGCTATGGCACACTGGATCAAAGTGTATACTAGATTAAGTGAGTTGCATAGTTTAAAGAAATTTAAATATTTTAAATGTGAAATATTTTTAATTATATAGTCAGTGAAACATTTTTCAATGTTGATTAAATTTTGTTAAGTAATCAAACAAAAATTGGCACACTTTTGTTTGTTTACTTAATAGTGATTCTGATGATCGAGCACCTGCTCTAAGTTGAGCTGGGATGTGCGCATATTACTTTTTTCTCTATTAAATTTTGTTAAACACCTTTGCCGAAGCATTGTCTGTTTTCTTGCAGTTTTTTAGTCTTAAAATATCTTTACAATATTAAGCCTTAAAGGTCAAATAGTAAATAATTTATTGCTGATTACAACAATAAACGTTAGCATGTTATTTCAGCCATACTGATGTCTAGAGGGAAAGCCATTTTACCTGTCCCACTTTCTGTGGAATAAAGTCCTGCTCAGATGTATTACAGTAGCTGCTTTCTGTCTAAACAAAAGGAAGCTTAAACTTAAATGGTTCCTGCAATAATGTGTTAAATTACCCATCATATTCCTACCTAAATTTAACATCTGCAGTGGACAAAAGATTTAGCACTGCCTTTTATGCTTAACTTGAACAAGAAAAAAATATTCATTTAAAATATTAAATAAATGTCATAAAAAACATTGAATTGAACTTTCTCATGGATGTCAACATATTGTTACAACACTAATTTTATGTTTTAAAACAAATTATAAGCAAACTGTATGTGTTTCTTGAAAATTATTGCTTCAATTAATTTTATGTCAGATAGAACCTTATAATTCCAAGCGAAAAGTGTTTTTTTTTTTTTTTTTTTTAGAATTACAAGGTTCTATCTGCATTTGACCGTTCCAGAAATCCCCATTTACAAATTTGAGAGTTTTTTGATATTGTATATTTAGAATACATTTAAGGTCCATGTCATTTTCATGTTTGAAAGAAACTTGTAGTTTTTGCTATATGGAATGCAAAAACTTTGAAGCTCAATATCTCAAAACTGCTCAGAACGCAGATAGAACTTTTATAATTCCAAGGGGACGACTTATTCGGGGTACGCTGGCACAGGAAATACTATTTTGCTGTATGCTTAACTTTCGGATGCAAAAGCAACCCCAAGATTTTTGACATATTATCAGAAGCTGTTTGTTGGAATTTGTCAAACAACTACGTAATCGCTCACCTCATTCACCTGCTGAATGATTTTCTAATAATTTCGCCTCCCGATGCTTTACCAGCTGTGAATATCCTCGTTGTCCAAAATTATTTCTCCAAGCTCGGAATCCCTATCGCCCAGGAAAAAACCATGGGTCCCACCACATCCATCGAGATCCTCTGCGTTTATTTAGATTTAGTGAAATCCAAGGCTTCCCTGCCCAAAGGAAAAATCGACAGGATAATCCTTGTTTCATTTACCCTGTTAGACAATTCAAATTGTTCCAAATGCAAACTCCTATCCCTGCTAAGCGGCGTCCAATTTTTCCACAAATTGATGTACGCCACTCCTTGCCTAGAGATAAATAATTCACAAACCTCCCTTCTGATCAAAGGGATTCAACGATCCCAGCCCACCCGTCCCAACTCCAGACACTAGACATTCTCACAAAATGTATTCATACCCTTTGCACAGGTTACCAGCCCCTCAATACCGCCCGCACACTTGACGCTATGTTTATTCTTCAATTGAGAAGCTCTCAGACTAAATCCCCTTTCGAACCCCTTTTCATAGATGACTCCAACAAACCTGTGGCACACTTTTGGTTCCAAAAACACCTCAAATCCATTCTCCAACAGTCAGGCATCCCAGCAAAAAAATTCTCCATTCACTCTTTACACATCGGGGCAAAAACCTTGGCAGCCCAAAAAGGCCTCACCTAGCAGCAGATCCAAGCTCTCGGAAGATGGTCCTCAGATGCTTTCCAAAGCTACATCAGGACCAACCGGTTCCACATTTAAAAAAAGCCCACCAAACCCTCATTGGTTAAAAAAAAATGAAAATTTCATTCTTTTTCTTTCCCCATCCAGCGAGGCTTACCCGTCTGATGCCGTGAGTATTGAATGCTGCGAGAGCCCTCCTGGTTTGAACATCTGTTTTCTCTTTCTCCGTTCGGTGAGGCTTACCCATCCGATGCCATGAGTATTAATCTCCCGTTGGAGGCAGTGAGAGCCCTACCGGTCGAGCATCTATGTTTTCTCCTTTTCTGTCCAGCGAGTGTTGATCTCCCAGTGGACGCAGTGACTGCCCTCCCTATTGGGCTTTCTCCATCCGGTAAGGCTTACCCGTTCGATGCCGTAAGTATTGATCTCCTGTCAGCGAGTGCCCTCCTGGTCATGCATCTATGTTTTCTCTTTCTCTGTCCAGATGCAGATGTACCCCGGCTGGACTCTTTCAAATCTCTTTCACACCAACATCGGCTGGAAGAGTCCACTGGCCCCCTGTGAGCTGCTCCCGTCGGAGGCTTCATGGGGGCCCTCTCGGTCGGCCATTTTGGAATCTCGCTGCCCATCATCCATCAGTCAGTAGGGCTCACCCATTCGACGCCGTGAACTGCTCCCATTACACGTGGCTAGAGCCCTTCTAATCGTGCGCTCTAAATCACGCATTCCCTGTCCATCGGCCGGTAGGGCCCGTCTGCCCGGTAATTTGCGCTCCCATCAGAGACGGCACGTACCTCCCTAGTTGGATGGTTTAACTCATGCTGCTCCTTATTAATCGGCCGGTAGGGCTTTACCCGTCCAATGCTGTGAGCCTTGGTCTTCCATCGGATGTCGCAAGACCCCTCTCAATCGGTCGTTCCAAAATTCGGCTGCCCCTCGTTTGTCGGCCAGTAGGACCCGTCCACCCAGCGCCGTGAGCTGCTCCCTCTGGAGGCAACACGGATTATCAAGCGACCAGGCCTCTTCTTGAAATGCCAGCCCACCAATTCTCTACGTCTTTTGGGGGGTCTTTAGTCTGGCGGCTGTCCTTTGCTGTTTTGCTTTTTGGGGGAATCCTCTGGGTTCAGGCCAAAATTCCGAGCTCGGAGCCCTCCCCCCAGACAGCTTGCCAAATAGGCATAACTTTTACTGTATTTAATTATATGTAAATGTGAACTCGTGAAATGATGTTTTATTACCAAAGTTCAGCAGGAGTAGGTGCAGATAATTAACCTAATTAGCACAAGTGGAGAACGTTCAGTTAATCAGCTCAACCAATGATAAGAGGTATATTTAAAGCAGACTTACCTCTGTTCGTTGACAGTTTATCAGTATCCCTCCTTCACCCCACCTCCTCACTTCTACTTCTATATATTTTTACCACAACTGGGGGAAGTACTCTGGGTCTGGGCCAAAATTCCGAGCTCGGAGCCCTCCCCCCGGAAAGCTCGCCAAATACGCATAACTTTTACTGTATTTAATTATATGTAAATGTGAACTCATGAATCTTGGTTTGGTGACAGAGCTCTGACACTGCTATTGTCTTGTCAACAAGCTGTCTCAGATAGTGATTCGTTCATTTTGTTTTGACCGTGCATGCTCAACATCCCATAGGTTCTGTTCAGGAAACAGAAATGATTAGATCACCTCTGGAGTCTTTCAAGTTCGAGTCGTTCGTTCATCAAGTCCCAGCCCCATAGGCTGAATGCAGAAACAGAAATTATTAGTTAATCTCTCGAGTCTTCAGGTCTGAGTCCTTTGTTCTTTTTTCATGTGACAGCCATATTGGATATAGAAATTAGGTAATTCACGACCTTCCTTACAAACAAGTGCTAATCATTTCTGTTTCTGATTGCTTTCATGTTGTCATGTTTTGTGTGAACAGCTTATGAGTGTTCTCTTTAGCTGCGTGTTCAAGTCTTGTTTTGTTTGAGTACATGGCTTGTGATTGCGTTTACTGGCCATGTTCCTCTTTTTTTCATGTTTGGTGTGAGCACATGTCATGTTTTTTTTTTTTTTTTTGTGCCATGTATTCTTCTGTCAATTGTCTTAACCACTCTTATCTTGTTACCTGATTATTGGTTAATTTGCCCCACCTGTCCTCCCTCATTACCTGCCTTGTTTGCTCCCTATTTATTCTCCTTGTGTTTGCAGTTCTGTGTCAGAATGTTACTGTAAGTTTACCCGGCGAATCTTCCTTCTGTGCATTTCCAAGTCAAGTCATGTTTTCAGCTGATTTCAAGATGTGTGGCTTTAAGTCAGTTGTTGTGTTTCATTTTCTGAGAGTGCAAACATGTTGAACCAACATCACATTGTAACATTGATTCAATGCCATTAGCATTGATGTTTTTTTTGTTGTGCTTGTTTTTTTGGAGAAAATTTCAACATTAATTGCGGGTACAAAAGTCATGTTGATTCAATCCAATTAATGTTGATGCATTAACATTTATTTAACATTGTTTCAATGGTTGTTTGCTATCTGGAAGGTCACAATAAAAGAGCTCAAAGTCTAGAATCCACTAAAGTGGCAGAAATGAATCATTTTGCAGAAATGTCGCCACAGGCATGTTTTTCAAATGAGCCTGGGTTGAGAAAATCCATTGTTTGGGAACTGCCATATGGGACAGAATACATGATTAATGTTTCTTAATTGCACTAAACAATCAGTTAACCCTGGCTTTATTTTTTTTCTATAGATAGACAGGAAAATACAATATTTGGCCATTTTGAGATTATTGGTAGCAGCCAAAAAAACATATCTGTTACTTTTTTGCCCTTTAATTGTCAAATGCTATTATAAAATTGCATAGCACATTTATAAATAAACCATGGGCCAACAGATATGCAGCTCTGTAGTTACTGGCATCGGCTAAAGAAAAATCAATAGCAGACAACTACTAGATGGCCAGTACATTACTATAATATCCTCAAACAGCAGTTTACTGCATTGCATAAATACTGTCGACAGCGTCACAGACATGTGTAAGGTGTAAGGTGTAATGTGGGGTCTGAAACCATACAGAACTCGGTTAGAGGTGGTTAGTAACTGTAACTATTCTAACCATACATGTCGGTTCACCTGGAGAGACATGCGCTCGGGCTCTTTAAGAGGACAGCAGACGAGTGACTGGAGTAGCATTATTTACGTGTGTGAGTGATGACTGAATCATTCTGTGAAGGCCAATAGATGCTTTATTGCCGTCAGGCAGTAGTTTATTTTCCTTCGATTTTAACATGACGCCACTCGATGCTCTTAATGATGGAGCCTCAGATTTATGCACAGATGCCTGATAGAACTGCCCATAAAACATAAAGCTTCTGAAACTAGTCACACTTTGTTTACAAAGTCATGGCATCACAAAATGCTTTTCAAAGTCTGTGAAGTCTCATAACCATAAACGCTTTCATAACCGTAAACGCTTTCATAACAAGTAATTTTTCTCTTTAGATGAATAACACAATAATTGTGGATTTGGCTTCAATGTGAGTCAAAATCATGGATCTATAGGGCTGAGCGAATATGGGTAGAAATCTTTACTGCCCTAGTACTTCATCACAGTATGCTAATGCCTATCTAGTGCGAGGGATTCATCAATATACTGATTGAGGGCTGTTGGGACACTCCAGGCATAGGATGGTTCTGTCTGGAGAGACAGAGTCGTTTACACCTCAGTGACACATCTGTTCTATTTGCTTCACATGACATATATGCTTTTAACTACATACTATTTATCTACTAGTGTTTTCTAATATGTAACTATGTCATGTTTGGTCTCATCTGACAGCTTATAAACTGAACTGAATGGTAGTGTGCTTAATAGAGATATTAAAGTATCTTATTGTACAATTTAGGCATTGCTTTAACATGCATTGAGGAGAATATGTTAATGTACTTCTCCTCCTCTTGATCACTGCCCATTTGCCATATCTTTTGGTTTTCTGTCAGTTGGTTTTGGTGTTGGTATTCCACTCATGTATAACAATGCTTTGCTCAGGGTATAAGAAGGAAAGGTAACTGTTGATCTAGGAGAAAGGCTTTAACCCTGCCACTCCCGCACACCGATGCATAACTTCTTACTACAAGAAAGGCTTTTTTTTACGGCCTCTTCTGCACAGCAGTGCATTATTTGTTACAACTAAGTTTTCTATACAGTATGTTGTTCCATTCTACTGTCTGTATATTTAAACATGTAACTTAATAAACAACATTGCCTGCTTTAAAGGTTTTGAGAATCGTTCCTTTTATCACTGATAATGTTGAAAGCTAAAGAGACTGTAACTTTCGGTATCTAAACGTTCAAGTTAAATCCTACGTTTTCCTATCAGTTCTAAGAAAGACTTTAACCTTTAAAGAATATGAGGTTAAAGAATAACAACAACTCAGATTAATTATTATTAATTATAAATTATTATTAATAATTATTAATAATAATTATTAATTATTATATTATTATTAATTATTATAATATTATTATTATTAATTATTATTATTAATTTTATATATATATATTGTAGTCAGATAAATAACTGAACTATGCACGTCATCCTTCAACTGTTTCTTGTTTTGATTATTGGTTCAAAATAGCAGCATAAGCTTCCAGCCTTACAGTTATAGGTGACGGCCCAACGTGATTAACTTTTAAACAACGTTTTATTCGTGCAGTACTTTTTTGTATTCGCAACTACTTCAGTTGTTCTCATTGACATTGGATTATTTTATCCTTTGAGTAATGGCTTCACAGCAATTGGTCATCAGAATTAGGACTCTTTTGAACGGATTAAAGCTGACCTTCTAACCACGGAGTGGGTAAGTCTGTTTTCATTGCTTCTTGGCATGGTAGGGAAAGTCTCCATTTGCATTAAGTGTATAAAACAGTGATTAGAAGTACTGTAATAATCTAAGTAGTCCCATTATTGTGAAATCTAAGTAAATTTCCCCAAATATGGACTGGAACATGCATAATGATCATGACCTGTTTACTCTATGGGCTGAAAAAAGGTTGAGCCTACACTGTACAAACTCAGTAGAAAAGGTCTTAACATGGACACTACTGACAATGAAATTTTTACTTGGTGGGAAACAGTGGGTAGTAAGCTGAAGAAATCTAAACAAGGGGAAATCACTGAGGCTATAAATTACTTGAATGCCTCTACCTTATGCAATACATTAAACGATGTATTTGCAAAAGTTAAGGCTAAAAGTGAAGAGCTTTTCACTGCAGATTCTGAAGCACAAATGTCACAGGCAAAAATTGAAGACCTCCAATCTCAGCTAGACAAACTAGTAGTTGATCAGTCAGCCTATTGTGAGCTAGGCCACAAAAATTGAGTCACATAAATAAATGCATTGTGAGGTAGCTGTGTTAGAATGTCATGAAAATCCTCCATCTGCGGGAGAATTCAGCCAGCAACACTGGGGCAAACTGAACAGATTCTATAGTTCCTGTCAGAAAACAGGCCATACAGAGGAAAAGTGCTGGTCACTGGGCAGAGGCAGACCTCCACCCTATTTCTTAAGACGCAGACAATCACACTCTAATGATACAAACCAGCACATGGCAAGTAACCAAAACTCAAATGCATCTAAAGCTTTTACTGAGCTAACAACTTTGGTCAGCTATTAGCGTCATTTGCTAGTGGGCTAGCAGCCCAATAGCGAATTGTTTAATAATTTAACATCTTAATTCATTGATCCTGTCTGAATTTTTAAAATTGTAATTGTGCATTACATGTTGTATTCATACACAATACTTGTTTTTGTTACTATGTGTACACAGACTAACTGAGTTTCTTCCATTAAAACACTTAGGTTAGGGGTTGTAGATGTTACATGCATACTAGACCACATGTCTTGTGTTAAAAATGAATAATTATAATACTGGAATTATTAATCGTATTCGAGTTGCATGTTGAATGTGTTTGTCTCCTAAGTGGTACACTCTGCTATTTTCCATATAGCTGTAGTTAAACCAAACATAGGAGCACAAAAATGCCACACGGCTACAATGTGTTTCACAGTTGCATTAACCATGTAAATGCTTTTCTCACAACAGGATTCAGTGACAATGCACTTTGTCTTTTACCATGCTCTAGTAACAAACCTAGGTGAAAAGTACTTTGAGATCGATCACAACCCAATCACATGTCTCACCCCCATCTCACTAAACAGAGATGTTGATGGGCTCCCTGTTGCAGCAATAGGACCAAATTTGCATCACAATTGTCAGTAGCAACCTTTATCACCTTTAGTTGGATCATGGTCACACAAACACATAGCCACACAACTAAATACAGTCACACATTTGTCTCTCTAAACAAAGAGTCAACATAAAGTCCACTTCCTGTTTGTAACAGCAGTAACACTTTACAATAAGGTTCATTAGTTAAACATTAATGTATTAACTAACATGAACTAAGCATGAGCAATATATTTGTTACTGTATTTACTAATGTTAGTTAATGAAAATACAGTTGTTCATTGTTTGTTCATGTTAGTTTACAGTGCATTAACTAATGTTAACAAGATTTTAATAATGTATTAGTAAATGTTGAAATTAACATTAACAGAGATTATTAAATGCTGTATACGTGCAGTTCATTATTAGTTCATGTTAACTAATTAACCTTATTGTAAAGTGTTACCGTAACAGCACAAACTGAAATGTTTCCTTATTGGAATGTTATACATCAGATGTGTGCATTCCACTAAGGAACTATTTTTAGGTCTACCTTATTTTGTTTATTTTTGCTTTTTGCACCTTTGTAGCTTTTTTTATTTTTGCATTTTGCTCTCTCACAACTTACTGTAAATTAGCACAAACAATCACTTTGGACATTTCATCTACTTTTCATTTGAGACATTGAGGGTTTTTTTTTTTTTTTTTTAGGACTTTCCTGTTAATTACATCAACAACTGACTGAAGTCCTTTAAGTTTTTGAATTTGGTTTCATTAAATATTTTGTCGATGCTCTTACTATGAGAGGAGGGTTTGAAAACAACTTTTTTTTTTACTTTCTGTAAGGCAATTTATTTATGTTTCAATAAACAGTACTAGAGCTTCTAAAAACCTTTTTCTTTTCTTTTTTCCACCATATTCATTTGTTACATCCCTCCCAGTCTAGGATAGGGGAAGTAACTTTAAAGATAATAACTAAAGCATTAACATAAAAGCAAAACTTGGCTCCAAAAGTTACATGCCAAAACACAAGAAATGTAGTACAATCAGGTTTATTGGCA
The DNA here is from genome assembly GCA_037950675.1 of Hypophthalmichthys molitrix. Lineage (NCBI taxonomy): Eukaryota > Metazoa > Chordata > Actinopteri > Cypriniformes > Xenocyprididae > Hypophthalmichthys > Hypophthalmichthys molitrix. The sequence goes on along the minus strand of CM075498.1, from coordinate 37,543,020 downwards.
TAGCAAAAGTGTAGGAATATAAAATATCTTCTGGAGTGGCAAAAGCCAAAAGAATCAAAAACAAACAAAATACCTCTTACTATAGAGAATTAATCTACACTTATCTCAATGAAAGAAAAGAAAATAAACAACAATGTAGTTCCCTGGCTCCCTCTCTACTTTAAACAGGAGAAAACCACACAATTTCCAAATAAAAATATAAAAAGTGGCACTCACTCCCTAGAATGTCCTAGTTTGGTCTATGTACAATATTTACAAGAGAAACGTCAGTTCAACAGTTTAACAACAACTGGAGTCAGCAAGAAAAGTGTCTACATCAATGTAACACAATTTATACAAGCTTTTAACCAAAACGCTATAAATAAAAATAAGTCTTACAACAGACAAGGGAAATAAATAAGCTTTGTAATGAATCACAAAGGAACAGCAGCAGTAATACACATCAACAGCAACAAGCTTTGTCTTCTCTGGAGACCAGCCAGGATTTATACACACTTCCTTTCGTTGAGGACCAGTCAGCAGATGATAAGCAGTCTCACCTGGCTGTACCTGCTCAGACAAAGAAGGAGAAGAAGAAAGGGGAAAGAAAACAACTACTACTGCCACCTAGTGGACTAAGGCCCACATAACATACAAAAAGTAAATGAAATAAAATATATTACATCCTAGGAAGTAACACCCCACCCTTAATTTACAAACCCTGAGGTTTGTATACAAGACAATACTCTTTATGCTTCACCATCATAAACTCAAGACAGGCCATCTGCAACAACATTTTCAGAGCCTTTCTTGTAATGAATGTCTAGATTGAACTCCTGTACAATGAGTGACCAACTCATCAAACATTGGTTTGAGTTGGACATCCGAGACAAAAAAAAAAACTAAAGGATTGTGGTCTGTATACACCATGTTAGGATTACAGCTTCCACAATCATATACTTCAAAATGCTGAAGTGCCAACAATAAAGACGTGCTTAATAAAAAAAAGTGCTTCTTTTTCAATGGTACTATATTGTCTTTGACTCTTTGTAAACTTCTTAGAGAAGTAACATACAGGGTGTTCAACACCAGAATCATCATCCTGTAGCAATACAGCTCCAGCTTCATATGCACTGGCATCCACTTGCAATTTAAAAGGCAGTGAAAAATTAGGAGCAGACAACACAGGTGCGTTACAGAGGAGTATCTTTGCAGAATTAAAGACCTGTTCACATTCAGGACTCCGAACAAGTTTTCCGGACATACTGAGTAAGTCTGTCAGTGGGGATACTACCGTTGAAAAGTTCCTACAAAACCCACGGTAATAACCAGTCATCCCCAGAAATCGTCTGAGCTCCCGCTTGTTGGTTGGGATGGGAAAATCAACAATGGCATTCACCTTAGCCATAACGGGCCTAACCTGTCCTTGTCCAGTGCGTTCACACCTTTTTGGTGAAGTTTCCCTACATGTGAGCTGCATCTGGATCAAGGTAGAAGACTAAAACAATCTATTTCATATCACAATCATATTTTTAGCCTGTTATTAAAGTTTGTTCCACTTACTTGTTTTTAATTAGGATGAATTATGTAGTCATGATCCTGGTTGACATCTTGTAAGGCAGACACTTGGTTGCACAGTCTCAAACGCCATGCTGCACCAGAAACTGCCTCCCCTGGATTGCATGCCTCCACATCTGTACACACAAATATGAAAACAACATTCTATGTAAATTGTTTTATCTCACATTGAAATTGTGTGGTAAGAAAAAGTCAAATATAGAGAAAAATAATGCAACCTTTGGTGCAAACTTTGGATGCACTTAAAGTGCCTGAAGGAAGATGGCTCTAAATCGTGTTTTCATCATTCCAAAGGCACGCTCAATAATTGAGCGGCCTTTGGAAAGATGTGCATTGAAGCGCTGAGTAGATGGTGAGGCAGGATTCTTAAATGGGGTCATAACTGTGATTGGCTTCTCTGTGCAGGGGTACCCACCATCACTGAGGAGGAAAAAGCTCTGCGGTGGATACTTAGCCTGTTTTTAAATGGGGCTGTTCTTAAGTACCCGTGAGTCGTGGACACTCCCAGGGTACCCAACATAAATGTCTAAAAATGCCCCTTGTGTCACAGACGTGTGAATACTTACCTACTCCACTCCAGTGATCTTCCTCGTCTTCGTGCTTATAGTCTGCGTGAGTGTATCCCTACTATTCCTGTGTGTTACAGCCATCCCTGCGCCCGCCATCGTCCACAAGTCATCCACCTGCAAGAAAAGGACAGTATTACCAATTCAGTTAACCTTCTAAATAATCCACATCTCCGTTACTCACCTGATCATCTGTCATTGCCACGCTGTTTGTCAATAAACTCTCTCAACTTTACCAATCTGTTGTCTCCTACTCTTCTGTCCATGACAGAAGACCGGACCAACACCGTACAGCAAACAGCATGAGCTCACCAGATCCATTTCAGGAACTCGTGGACGTCCTCCGGCGAACACTCACCTCAAACCCAGCCATCTCTGCACCTGCTCTCACTTCCGCAAACACCGCCGTCATTCCTTCGCCACCGGTATACGCCAGTCCCATGGCCAAACCAGCGCCCTTCTCTGGTTCGGCGGAGGACTGCAATGGCTTCATCTTGCAATGCTCGCTGGTCCTGGAGATGCAGCTGCAATTATACCCTGACGATCGCTCCAAGGTGGCGTTCATCATCTCCCAGTTAAACGGACGTGCTTTACAGTGGGCAGAAACCATCTGGTTGCAGAATGGACCAGTAACCCAGTCTCTGGCGAATTTCCTCACCCATTTCAAAGAGGTTTTCGGAAGACCTGTTGGTGATTCAGCGGTGGGTGAGCAACTTTATTAATTAAAACAAGGATCCATGTCTGTTAACGATTATGCCCTCAAGTTTAGGACTCTTGCCGCTGCCAGTGGATGGAACGAACAAGCTTTGCTCACAGCCTATCATCAGGGTCTGGATCCCAGGGTGCGGCTGCATCTCGCTGCATACGAGGATTGCATCGGGCTCACACGATTCATCCAACTATCCATCAGATTCGCCACTCGTATGCAGTCGTGTCTTGAAGAACACCAGGACCAGCTGTTACGTACATCATCCCTCCGTCATCCAGAGTCCATCAGCCCTCCAGAACCAGTAACAGAACCCATGCTACTGGAAAACAATCGTCTAACTTCCGCTGAACAGCAGAGATGGCTGACCCGAGGATTGTGCTTATACTGTGGCGCATCTGGACATGTGATTTCTACATGTCCCACTTATCCACCCCATCCCATGGTGAGTGCCGTTATACCTTCCATTAAGAATATGAAGCCACTCACCACAATCGTAACACTTACTGCTGTCAATGTCTCCATTCCAGTCTATGCTCTCCTCAATTCCGGATCAGCCGGCAACTTTATCTCTGGGCCCCTCTGCCGTCAGCTCAAGACAACCTCAACGCCGTCAGTCTACCAGATCCATTCAGTAACTGGCAAACCACTCGGTCAGAAACCCGTTCATAAGTGTGCTGGACCAGTGAAACTTCACGTGGGGATACTTCACATGGAAGAACTTCATCTACTGGTTCTGGAGGATTCCACCGCTGATGTGATCTTAGGGCGCCCATGGTTGGAGCAGCACAACCCTATCATCTCATGGAGAACCAGAGAAATCCTGTAGTGGGGCGACACCTGTTTCCCTGACTGTTTTTCACAATGACTTCAGCCTTCTGTTCCTCCTCCTGAGTCTCTTCCTGTGTGTTCCACCTCTATCGAGAGTCCAGTAGAAAAGCAGTCAGTTGATATTCCTCCATGTTACGGCCCCTTCAGTGATGTATTCTGCCCGAAGAGAGCCTCCAAGCTGCCTCCACACCGGCCATGGGACTGTGCCATCGATCTGTTTCCGGGTGAATCAGTGCCCTGTGGGAAGATCTATCCACTTTCCATCCCAGAGCAGAAGGCCATAGAGGAGTACATAGAAGAGGCTTTAAACCAAGGATACATTCGTCCGTCCACCTCCCCTGCTGCTTCGAGCTTCTTCTTCGTGGCCAAAAAGGATGGAGGCTTGCGGCCTTGTATCGATTACCGGGCTCTGGTTTTGGTGTTGGTATTCAACTCATGTATAACAATGCTTTGCTCAGGGTATAAGAAGGAAAGGTAACTGTTGATCTAGGAGAAAGGCTTTAACCCCTGCCACTCCCGCACACCGATGCGTAACATCTTACTACAAGAAAGGCTTTTTATGGCCTCTTCTGCACAGCAGTGCATTATTTGTTACAACTATACAGTATATAAGTTTTAGAAAACCATAAGTTTTCTATACAGTATGTTATTCCATTCTACTGTCTGTATATTTAAACATGTAACTTAATAAGCAACTTTGCCTGCTTTTAAGGTTTTGAGAATCTTTCCTTCTGTCACTGATTATGGGGGCTTTTACATTGGCAGTTTAGTTTGAAACGGGGCACAGTTTGCAAGTAAAATCGCTAATGTGAAAGCTGTCATGCAAACCAGGGTGCGCACTGGGGTACCGAACCCGAGACTACCTGAAGGAGGTGGTTTGAGTTTGGTTGCACTCAAACCGTGCCACGGTTCGTGTGAATGTGAAAGCAACACGAGGCGTTTCTCAATACCAAGTTCGCAAAGTTCAGACTTGCGTCCTTGTTAGTTAGGACTTGGCAAGTTCTGCAAATGGCACAGCAGCGTACTTGATAACATCACTCAGCTCGCTCTGGCTTCTCCGGTTATCTCTGTAGCCTATATATTTTAGGCAACAATAAAACGAAATGTGTTATAAAATCCCACTCTACCTCTTTTCATTTTATTTAAAAAACAAAAAAACAAACAAACAAACATATTAATAGCCTTACGAATGTGGCTCAGGCAACATGTTCATTGATTATCTTATATGTCTGCATATAGCCTATAGTATTTATAACAAAACGAAATATTAAACAACCCTGCCTCTTTTTGTTTACATTTCAAAAACATTAAACATATTATGTGCATACTCTGATTACCTTCACTGTAATAAAATGAAATAACATAAAACACAACCCTGTCTCTTTTTGTTAAATGTCAATTTTAATGATCAAAAATAGCCATTATAAAAGGTATAAGAATATACAATAAGAAATAAAGCAAACAATTCAGTCAAGCATACAAAATCAGCGATTTAGTAGGCTACAACAGTTAAATAGCCTAAATATATAAAGTTATGAAACGTCACTTTGCCCTCAGCCAAAATGATTTGCCACGGGACAAATCATAGATTTGTGAGACCAAAGATCACCCGTTAGATATACAAAAGATGAATTATGTCATGTTTAACCACTACAGAGACATCAGAGCCAGCGGCAAACGTCAGAAGGACTAGCCGAGTTAAGGCTGTACTCTGCTGGGTACATGAGCACTGAGTGTCCGGTGATCGTCTGGATCTCACAACTCCGACAACGTCAGATCAAATCTTCAGAAAGGCGCTATCTTTATCAATAAACCACAAATTGGAGCTTTAAACCAGTACATTCTCACCTGAAAAACTCTTAAAACTACATATCATGACATAATAACAGTCATATGTTTAAATGGTAACACTTTAGAATAATGGTTAATAAGTTATTATAAATCATTAACTATGCAGGAAGTAATGCAGGACCAATGAGTAGTACTACATTAACACTTCAGCTACTACTATTAACTAATATAGAAACAAGCTTAACTGATCAGTAAGTAATATTAAATTTAAGACTAAGATAGTTCCTCAGTACCTAATCAATAATTACAGAATGAGATTGGCATCATTAATAACCAATAGGTAACTATGACAAATTATAAATAATTACTAATCACAACATTAGTAATATAACATAAGTGTCTGAGATGTGAGCAATTGTCTTTTTTTTTACTCTTAACATGGTCATGAAATGCATCATTAATTACTCAAGTGTTGCCTAGTCACTATCCAAGAACTACTAGTGATCAGGACCATTATTTTAAAGTAAAAAACATCTTTTTCACTTTAAAATAATGGTCCAGATCACTAGTAGTTCTTGAAGAATGACTAGGTACTTGATTAATTAGTGATGCATTTTATGACCATGTTCTGAGTAAAAAAATAAAATCTTCAAGAACTACTAGTGATCTGGACCATTATTTTAAAGTGAAAAAGATGTTTTTCACTTTAAAATAATGGTCCTGATCACTAGTAGTTCCTGCATAGTGACTAGGTAACACTTGAGTAATTAGTGATGCATTTTATGACTATATTCAGAGTAAAAATGATTCCATCTCAGACACACGATAATGTTCTTTACAATTTGCCCGTTAGTTAATAGTTATTAATGATGCTAATCTCATTTAGTAATTATTGATTACCTAATAAGGAACTATCTCCTAAATTAGATATTACTTACTGATTAGTTAAGCTTGTTTCTATATTAGTTAATAGTAGTAGCTGAAGTGTTAATGTAGTACTACTCATTAGTCCTGCATTACTTACTGCATAGTTACTTATCAATGATGGACCATTATTCTAAAGTGTTACAGCGTCTTTCATCATTGTCTTTAAATGCAGTAATAGATCTGAGACTCCAGCAACTCCACAATGTCTTTAAATGGAAAGTTCATCTAAAAATTATAATTTTGTCATTATGTCAGTCCACAGTTCTTCTGTTTAACACAAAAAGAGGATTTAAGAACTTTTATTCACAGAACAGCAGTTTATAATGACCACGTCAAGACATCAAGAAAGTATCATAACAGGCCGTTCTCACTACCGCACATCACAGTGTGTTAATACCAAAAGTGGCCTTGAGCATCTTTATTGCAATACATTATTTCAATGAGAAACCTTTGTCATCAATAGAAGTTTATCATTATGACATTATATATTTGGGTATAAGCTTGTCCCGAGGTGTCAAAAATTGAAGCATGGTCAAGCGCCCTGGTAATAGAGAGTTGCTGGCAGTCAAGCTCGCCTTGGAGGAATGGCACCATTGGTTGGAGGGTTCGGAGGTACCTTTTATCGTCTGGACCGACCATAAGAACCTTGAGTATATCAGGTCTGCCAAAAGGTTGAATTCTAGGCAGGCTCGGTGGGCTTTATTTTTCGGTCATTTTGATTTTTCAATTTCCATCCGGGAACCATCCGGGTTCCAAAAACATCAAACCCAATGCTTTGTCCCACATTTTTGACCAATCTGAATGCCCGTTGTCTCCGGAGTGCATCTTGCCACAGAAAATCATGGTTTCCATGGTGACTTGGGAGATTGAGTCAAAGGTCCGTATAGCCTTACAAGGGGTAACGCCTCCACCCGAATGCCCACTGGGTCGTTGTTTGTGCCGAGAGTTTACGGTCCGACGTCATCCTTTGGGGACATTGTTCCAAGGTGGCTTGTCATCCAGGGGTTAGTCGTACCACGTTTCTCGTTAAACAACGGTTTTGGTGGCAATCGATGGCCCATGACATACGACTTTTTGTGTTGGCCTGCTCAGTCTGTGCCACTTCTAAGACTTCTAATCGAACCGCTGCTAGACTCCTTCAACCGCTGTCAGTTCCTTCGAGACCCTGGTCCCACATATCGCTAGATTTCGTTACGGGACTTCCACTCTCTCAGGGTAACACGGTGGTTTTCACCGTGGTGGACCGGTTCTCAAAGACAACTCATTTTATCCCTCTGCCCAAAATACCCTCAGCCAGAGAAACAGCGGTTGCTGTCATTGATCACGTTTTTTGCATGCATGGCCTCCCGATGGACGTGGTCTCTGATAGGGGGCCTCCGTTTGTCTCCAAATTTTGGAAATAATTTTGTCATTTGTTGGGGGCGAGTGTTAGTCTTTCTTCTGGATTTCATCCTGAGTAATGGTCAGACGGAGAGGGCCAACCAAAATCTTGAACGTGTGTTGCAGTGTTTGGTGTCTCAGAACCCATCCTCTTGGAGTCAGCAACTCATGGGTTGAGTATGCACATAACTCATTACCAGTGTTGTCCACGGGCCTGTCTCCGATTGAGTGTAGCTTAGGTTACCAACCACCAATTTTTCAGAATCTGGAATCCGATGTCACGGTCCCCTCCGCCCACGCCTTTGTCCAGAGGTGGTAATTATTTGCAGTGGTACTTATTTGCATTTAAAGGGCACACACTGAAATGGCGAGTTTTTGGTCAACCACAAAAAGCGTTAATTTTAACATGCTATAAAAAATGATCTGTTGGGTATTTTGAGCTAAAACTTCACATACACACTCTGGGGACAACAGAGACTTATTTTACATCTTGTAAAATGGGGCATAATAGGTCCCCTTTAAAAAAGATGCTGCTGTATAAATAATTGTATCATCGGCATACAGATGTATATTAGGGGAATCCACTTCTAAACCTAAATCATTGATTAAGATAGAAAACAGAATAGAAGCTAAAATGGATCCTTGGGGAACTCCTTTTTTTACACACTGGGTGCATTCAGAAAGATAGTTGTCAAAATATTTTAGAGCGGCTTCACTAATACCTATAAACCTAAGTTTCTGTAGCAATAGATTATGGTCAATGGAATCAAAGGCTTTCGGAAGGTCAACATATAACGCTGCACAGGACTTTTTGCTATCTAGAGAGTTTATAAGTGTAAAGCATTAACTCAATTAATTATAACAAAAGGGGTAATTAATTTACAGTGAATAAGAACCGAATCAACTGTAAATGAATCAGAATTAATATTGAACACTTCATCAATTATTCGTCCAGCGAATAATTGAGGTTAAAGCATTTTACCAATTCTGGATAAAATATTATCCCGTGGCCAACGGTAGCAATATTTTATTATGATTACTGATATAAGCAAGGTAGCTGAATCTTTAAGTTTAAGGGCAACAATTTAGCAAACACAGCACAAGACACTTGTATAAGTGGAAAATTAAACAAGACTTTATTGAACTACTTCTATGATTACAAGAAACTAAGGCTAAACACACACACACATACGCACACACTTTCATACACATTCGCGGAGTTGATAGAGTGAGTTATGAAGAAAGTCCAACTTCAATCCTAATTAAAATCGCAACCTGAGGAAATTCACAAAAGCAGAGCTTTGGCTTGATTCTTTCTGTTTAAAGGATTTTCACCAGTTTCCAGCAAGAGAGAGAGAATTTTGCTTGTACCTGCGTTTGATTTGACAGCTGAGGTAATCGGGTTGTCCCGTGGCTCGTATCAAGCTGGAAGGGGAGTCCCGACTTGGATTGGCTGTCTTTGAAGTGACGTCTCTCTGAGGAAGCCCTGCGTTGGGTTGCGCGGGAGCTTTGGAAGGAGGTTGCCGGCTGGTGACACGCTGAAAGCTCTTCTGAGAGTCTGTTGCTTGAAAGGCTCTCGGCTTTGGAGAATTTGGTCATGAAGTTCAACGGAGTGTTTCAGAGTTCTGGATGCGACGGCTGTTGGTTGGAAAACCAGCGATGGCTGTTTGATGTAAAACATGACAAACTGGGGTCCAGGTCAGGAAGCAGACAGACTGGCTAAACCGACCGTCTGCTAGCTGCCTCACGTTACAGAAGTCAGATAATTCCCAACACATAGAAACTCTTACACCTAGATATTATCACATAGAGACTGTGTCTGTACCCCGAATTAGTAAAAACAAAAAACTTCCAAACCCATTTAATGGTAAAAATTTAATTGATGTTCAACAAAAAAAAAAATAGAGATAAAAATGATAAACAAATGATAAAGCTTGGGTTGTTAAATATTAGATCCCTTTCTTCAAAAGCACTTATTGTAAATGATATTATCACAGACAATAATCTAGATGTGCTGTGTTTGACAGAAACTTGGCTAAAACCAGATGATTACATTACTTTAAATGAGTCTAGCCCGCAAGGTTATGATTATCGACACAATCCTCATCAGAAAGGCAAAGGGGGAGGTGTTGCTGTAATTTATAGTAATATTTACAGTATTAGTCAAAAGTCTTCCAAATATAATTCCTTTGAAGTGATGGTGCTTTACGTAACATTATGTAAGTTGACATTTGTGCTGGCTACTGTATACAGGCCACCAGGGCACCATACTGACTTTATCAAAGAATTTGCTGCTTTTCTTTCAGAGTTAGTACTAACTGCAGATAAAGTCCTTGTTGTTGGTGATTTTAATATCCATGTAGATAATAAAAAAGACTCATTGGGATTGGCATTTACAGACATTCTAAACTCTATTGGTGTTCATTTTTTTCCTCATTAATGTACACACAGCACCCCATATTGACAGAAAAACACAGAATTGTTGACATTTTTGCAGATTTATTAAAAAAGAAAAATTGAAATATCACATATAAGTATTCAGACCCTTTGCTCAGTATTTAGTAGAAGCACCCTTTTGATCTAATACAGCCATGAGTCTTTTTGGGAAAGATGCAACAAGTTTTTCACACCTGGATTTGGGGATCCTCTGCCATTCCTCCTTGCAGATCCTCTCCAGTTCTGTCAGGTTGGATGGTAAACGTTGGTGGACAGTCATTTTTAGGTCTCTCCAGAGATGCTCAATTGGGTTTAAGTCAGGGCTCTGGCTGGGCCATTCAAGAACAGTCACAGAGTTGTTGTGAAGCCACTCCTTCGTTATTTTAGCTGTGTGCTTAGGGTCACTGTCTTGTTGGATTGTAAACCTTCGGCCCAGTCTGAGGTCCTGAGCACTCTGGAGAAGGTTTTCGTCCAGGATATCCCTGTACTTGGCCACATTCATCTTTCCCTCAATTGCAACCAGTCGTCCTGTCCCTGCAGCTGAAAAACACCCCCACAGCATGATGCTGCCACCACCATGCTTCACTTTTGGGACTGTATTGGACAGGTGATGAGCAGTGCCTGGTTTTCTCCACACATACCGCTTAGAATTAAGGTCAAAAAGTTCTATCTTGGTCTCATCAGACCAGAGAATCTTATTTCTCACCATCTTAGCAAACTCCATGCGGGCTTTCATGTGTCTTGCACTAAGGAAAGGCTTCCGTTGGGCCACTCTGCCATAAAGCCCCGACTGGTGGAGGGCTGCAGTGATGGTTGACTTTCTACAACTTTCTCCCATCTCCCGACTGCATCTCTGGAGCTCAGCCACAGTGATCTTTGGGTTCTTCTTTACCTCTCTCACCAAAGCTCTTCTCCTCCGATAGCTCAGTTTGGCCGGACGGCCAGCTCTAGAAAGGGTTCTGGTCATCCCAAACGTCTTCCATTTAAGGATTATGGAGCTCTTAGGATCCTTAAGTGCAGCAGAAATTTTTTTGTAACCTTGGCCCGATCTGTGCCTTGCCACAATTCTGTCTCTGAGCTCTTCAGGCAGTTCCTTTGACCTCATGATTCTCATTTGCTCTGACATGCACTGTGAGCTGTAAGGTCTTATATAGACAGGTGTGTGGCTTTCCTAATCAAGTCCAATCAGTATAATCAAACGCTGTTGGACTCAAATGAAGGTGTAGAACCATGTGTTAAATGAGTTAAATATTTGAGTGTCACAGCAAAGGGTCTGAATACTTAGGACAATGTGATATTTCAGTTTTTCTTTTTTAATAAATCTGCAAAAATGTCAACAATTCTGTGTTTTTCTGTCAATATGGGGTGCTGTGTGTACATTAATGAGGAAAAAAAATGAACTTAAATGATTTTAGCAAATGGCTGCAATATAACAAAGAGTGAAAAATTTAAGGGGGTCTGAATACTTTCCGTACCCACTGTGCGTGTGTATATACAGGTGCTGGTCATATAATTAGAATATCATCAAAAAGTTGATTTATTTCACTAATTCCATTCAAAACGTGAAACTTGTATATTATATTCATTCAATACACACAGACTGATATATTTCAAATGTTTATTTCTTTTAATTTTGATGATTATAACTGACAACTAAGGAAAATCCCAAATTCAGTATCTCAGAAAATTAGAATATTACTTAAGACCAATACAAAGAAAGGATTTTTAGAAATCTTGGCCAACTGAAAAGTATGAACATGAAAAGTATGAGCATGTACAGCACTCAATACTTAGTTAGGGCTCCTTTTGCCTGAATTACTGCAGCAATGCGGCGTGGCATGGAGTCGATCAGTCTGTGGCACTGCTCAGGTGTTATAAGAGCCCAGGTTGCTCTGATAGTGGCCTTCAGCTCTTCTGCATTGTTGGGTCTGGCATATCACATCTTCCTCTTCACAATACCCCATAGATTTTCTATGGGGTTAAGGTCAGGCGAGTTTGCTGGCCAATTAAGAACAGGGATACCATGGTCCTTAAACCAGGTACTGGTAGCTTTGGCACTGTGTGCAGGTGCCAAGTCCTGTTGGAAAATGAAATCTGCATCTCCATAAAGTTGGTCAGCAGCAGGAAGCATGAAGTGCTCTAAAACTTCCTGGTATACGGCTACGTTGACCTTGGACCTCAGAAAACACAGTGGACCAACACCAGCAGATGACATGGCACCCCAAACCATCACTGACTGTGGAAACTTTACACTGGACCTCAAGCAACGTGGATTGTGTGCCTCTCCTCTCTTCCTCCAGACTCTGGGACCCTGATTTCCAAAGGAAATGCAAAATTTACTTTCATCAGAGAACATAACTTTGGACGACTCAGCAGCAGTCCAGTCCTTTTTGTCTTAAGCCCAGGCGAGACGCTGTCTGTTGTTCAAGAGTGGCTTGACACAAGGAATGCGACAGCTGAAACCCATGTCTTGCATACGTCTGTGCGTAGTGGTTCTTGAAGCACTGACTCCAGCTGCAGTCCACTCTTTGTGAATCTCCCCCACATTTTTGAATGGGTTTTGTTTCACAATCCTCTCCAGGGTGCGGTTATCCCTATTGCTTGTACACTTTTTTCTACCACATCTTTTCCTTCCCTTCGCCTCTCTATTAATGTGCTTGAACACAGAGCTCTGTGAACAGCCAGCCTCTTTTGCAATGACCTTTTGTGTCTTGCCCTCCTTGTGCAAGGTGTCAATGATCGTCTTTTGGACAACTGTCAAGTCAGCAGTCTTCCCCATGATTGTGTAGCCTACAGAACTAGACTGAGAGACCATTTAAAGGCCTTTGCAGGTGTTTTGAGTTTATTAGCTGATTAGAGTGTGGCACCAGGTGTCTTCAATATTGAACCTTTTCACAATATTCTAATTTTCTGAGATAATGAATTTGGGATTTTCCTTAGTTGTCAGTTATAATCATCAAAATTAAAAGAAATAAACATTTGAAATATATCAGTCTGTGTGTAATGAATGAATATAATATACAAGTTTCACTTTTTGAATGGAATTAGTGAAATAAATCAACTTTTTGATGATATTCTAATTATATGACCAGCACCTGTATATATATATATATATATATATATATATATATATATATATATATATATATATATATATATATATATAGACTGTGTGTGTGTTGGATGGAATAATTCAGGCTGAGATCAGGTGGATGGTCACTCAAAGTTGCTTTACTGGGCCTGGGACAAGACAAGACAGCACCAAAAGGCTGATCAGAATACAGTGCATCGATGTTGCATGAGAAGTCAGCAGGACGAGATATGCAACTCTGCTGATTACATTTTCTCAAAGTGATCGTGAACATATAGTGGACAATTCTAAATAAAGCATACATTAAAGAAAAAATTATAAAACACTAATACAGACAATTCACATTAATACAGAGAAACTATAAACTTAAGTAACCATCATTTTACATATTTTGTATAAATGAAATGAGAGAAGAACACTGTTACGTGTAGGTGTAGTAGAGATGAGGCGTATACGGAGATCCACAAAACAGGGTATTTAATAAATGAAAGGAGTAGAACTCAACCATAATACACTTAACTTAACAATACACAACAATAAGAACAGACAAGGAGTGCAGGGAGTGAGTCCATTATAAAGTGAGTGCAGATGATGAAGTCCAGGTGCAGGTGATGAGTGCTGATGGGGAGATGACGAGGAAGTGAGTGCAGGTGTGGAAACAGGAGGATCTTGGGAAATGGAGTCCGGGAACAGAGGGAACTGTGACATTACCTCTCCCTCCCGGTAGGCACGGCCTCGCGCCGTAGATGGAACAACCGGGGAGGGGGGGTGGGTGCCCTGGAGACCTCACGCAGGTGCAGGAAGAGGAGCAGATGGGAACGGAGGTCTCCAGGGCGGATCTAGGAGTTCGGGCGGCCACGGCAGGTCAGGGGCCGTGGACGGCCATGGCGGGTCTGGAGCCTTAACAGGCCATAGCAAGTTCGGAACCCCGCCCATAAGTTCCCCACCCACAGGTACATGCCCCCCCCCCCCCCCCCCCCCCCCATAATTTTCTTGGGGGTTTTCCTGGTAGGTAGGGATACGTGGGCAGGACCATGTTGAAGGGTTGGAGCTGGCTCGTCAAAGGCCGGAGAGGGCTCGTTGAAGGCCGGAGATGCGAGCTTGCAGGCTGCTGGAGCGGGCTCGTGGGAAGCTGGAGCGGGCTCGTGGAAGCCTGGAGAGGGCTCGTGGGAGCCTGGAGCGGGCTCGTGGAAGGCTGGAGCGGGCTCGAGGAAGGCTGGAGCGGGCTCGTGGAAGGCTGGAGTGGCTAGTTCAAATAACACATATTTGACTCAACTAACACAACTAGGAGCTGACAGACAAACAAGTAAACTTTTGTGTAGTTTAAAGTTCAAACTTGGGCTTGAAAATGATCCAAACTTAGTTATTAAGAAGACTTGACAGAGCAGCCATCAAGTGTTAGACAGTATTGTAGGGTATTACGTGCCAAGGTTTTTGGTCCAATAATTAGAATCTCTGTTTTTTTTAGGGTGCGTTCACACTTGTAATTCAGTTTGTTTGGTTCATTTGGTCTGGACCAAAAAAAAAAAAAAAAAACATTTAGTCCTGGTCCGATTAGATTTTTATTTTATTTTTATTTTTATTTTTATTTTTATTTTTATTTTATTTTTATTTTTATTTTTCCGATTTAATTTTATCATCGAACCAAAAGATACTGTAAGATTGAAAATATCTAAAAGATATTTTAAAATGAACAAAGACATTTGCTTTACTGTTTCAACCCCCTCTCTCTTGCTGCAAGGGCCATTTGGAAGACACATGTGTTGATAGTGATCAAGCCCTGTAGGTCAAGATGTGTGTACATCGGGGGTCTACAAATTGTCACACCTTTAGTACAATGGGGGAAGTTTTAATCTCCTGATTGGTCAGTTTGAATGTCTCATATTTGGGTTTCAGTCACATGGTCAAGGAAGGGATAAAAGACGACTGTAACTGTTGCTCTGGCTCTTCTTTGATTCTTGGCTTTTCTTGGGCATTCTCTTGCCCTCTCTCTCTCTCTCTCTTTCACTCTCTCTCTCTAACTCTATCTCTCAGGTAACTTTTTTTCATACATGCTGTGTACGATTAATGGTTTATGGTTTTATCATCTCATACATCTATTTTGTAATTATTTTAAGTGTAACCATAATCAGATATTGTCATTAAACCCTTTCTATTACAAATGAGGTGCTAACTAGTTTTGATTTGGTATTAACATTAATGTGCTCCCTATTGCAATATAATATCGTCACCCTATAGCAACGCTCTCCCACATATTTTGCTATTATAACTGCGCTTATTTCCGTCGTTGGTATAAGTTGCAGTGGGTGGTAATAGACAAGAAATGTATAGTTTTCTACCATCTTGCTGATAACGTTTCTTTAGTTGCTCGGCAACCTTACAGCCTGAACCCCTGTAGGAGTTCCACCCTTACAATACCAAACCTAAAGGCATAGGGATACATTCACAACCTGATTGGTCGGATTTTATGACGTATTGCCTATTTTGAGACGGAACATACTGAGCATCCAAAACAATGCTGTGTGCTGAGGTAAATGCGCTCGTTGTGTGTGCGTCGTCTGCATATGATGGTATTTTGGCCAGCTGGGAACTCGTGAAGAGCTTATAAAATGTGTAAAGGGGGCGGGAATCCATCCATCACACACACAAATGATCTGCTGCGTGGAGACGCGCGTCAGATGCCTGTGATGGGCAAACTCTGAAATGCGAT
The DNA here is from genome assembly GCA_037950675.1 of Hypophthalmichthys molitrix. Taxonomy (NCBI): domain Eukaryota; kingdom Metazoa; phylum Chordata; class Actinopteri; order Cypriniformes; family Xenocyprididae; genus Hypophthalmichthys; species Hypophthalmichthys molitrix. Next base: position 37,527,025 of record CM075498.1, on the reverse strand, counting down.
ATGCGTGAGGATTCTGTCCTTTTTAGGGTCTCATCTTCCTGTTTTTGGTTCGTTTACATGTCTTTGGTCCGTGTTGCGTTCATATATCATTCGAACCGCACCAGAGTTCGTTTGGAAGCGGACCGAGACCCATCTTTTCAGCGGTCTCGGTCCGGTTGTTTGGTGCGCACCAGGGTTCGGATGGCAGCGTTCACACATGCTCAAAAGAACCGCACTAACAGAGCAATCGCTCCAGGGTTCGTTTTAATCGAACCAAACATGACAAGTGTGAACGCACCCTTACTGTGTGTTTTTTCAAGTAGCAGGAAATTACTTGTCATCCACTTTTTTATATCAGCTATGCATTCCAATAATTTTGTGAATTGGTATGTTTCGTCAGGGTGCGAAGAAATATAGAGCTGAGTATCATCAACATAACAGTGAAAACTAATGCCATGCTTCCTAATGATATCTCTCAAGGGTAGCACGTACAGGGTGAAAATCAACGGTCCTAGTACTGAGCCTTGCGGTACTCCATAGTGAACTTGTGATTGATATGATACCTCTTCATTTACTGCTACAAATTGGTAACGGTCAGATAAGTATGATTTGAACCATGCCAATGCAATTCCACTAATGCCAACATCATTTTCGAGTCTATTCAAAAGAATGTTGTGGTTGATAGTTTTAAATGCACCATTAAGATCTAGTAACACTAATAGAGAGATACTACCACAAACAGATGCTGATAAGAGCAAATCATTTGTAACTCTAAAGAGAGCAGTCTCAGTACTATAAAATATGTTTTTAAAACTCTGTACTGTTTGTTTATATGCAGGTTATAAGGAGCCTTTCACAATATATTTAGGCTATGAGAAACGCGGAGTGTCTGAGGTTTGCAGTTCCCCCTCCAACAGCAGCCTATTACCGGTCAGATTTCGGCAACCCTTATGACAAGAATATATGTGAAAAAACAAAACAAACAAACAAACAAGCCAAAAAAAAAAAAAAAAAAAAACTAATTGAAGTGGAGAAGAGAGAGAGAACTTGGAAAATTAATGCAGCTAGGAGCATGTTGTTTTAAACTTTTTTTCATATATCCAATTTGCCACCTTGGAATTATAAGGTTCTATCTGCATTCTGAGTGGTTTTGAGATATTGAGCTTCAAAGTTTTTGCATTCCATTCGACTTTGTAGATATAATCTTTTTGTTTTCTAAATAAAAAATCCCAAAATGTACACAAATTAAAAAAATATATATATATTTTTATTATATTAATTAATGCATTAACGCAGCATCCATTTGTTTTCTGTCATCCTTTGGCTGTGTAATAGTATTTGATCCCGGTATCATTCGTTCAAATGCTATTAAATAATTTAAGCGCAATAAGACAAAAAAAAAAAAAAAGAAGGCTGCATCCGAAACCGCCTACTTCTCTACTATATAGTAGAGGAAAAGCAGTAGGGAATAATGTCCGAATCTTTAGTATTCATAAAAGAGTAGGCAAGAATTACCTCAGTAACACACTAATTCTCACATATACTTAAGTTGCATCTGAATATGCCTACTTACCTACTATATAGTAGGAGAAAACAATATGTGAAAGGAGTAGTGTGTCCGAAACCTCAATATTCATAAAAGAGTAGGCGAGAAGGTCCTGTATGGCCTACTGCTTCTGCCCAGATTCTGAGAAGGTGCTCACTGCGCTTCAAACACACGCACACTTTTCAAAACATCCAACTCTCTCCTCTGTCCCCTTCCACCACCACCCACCTCCTCCCTAACTGCTGATAATTTTGCTAATTTTTTCACTGACAAAACATCTACCATCAGCAGTCAGTTCTCCGCACCACACATACAGGAACTCAGACCAACCACATACACAGCCACACACCTCCTCTCCTCGTTCTCTCCTCTCACTGAGACATAAGTATCTAAACTTCTTCTCTCCAGTCATCCCACCACCTGCCCTCTAGATCCCATCCCCTCACACCTTCTACAAGCCATCGCTCCTACACTTTTACCAGCACTGATTTTTCATGTTGTTATTTGCACACCTGACACAAATTACAATTACTGGTGCTAGAGCATCTATATCGTAAAAAAAAAAAAGACACTGTAGATTGACAGTAAACCTTTAGAATTTTCAAATGATATAACTTATCTTTATTAATCTTTTAGATAGTATCTAAGATAGATAGATAGCTCCTTTGCCTGCTAACATGATCACGTCGAGCTAGGCGGGTGTGGTTTCAGTAATCAGTTCCAACCACGTCCCGCCTCTTTGCCCATTTTCAGTTATCCGGGAGTGACTTGTGGTGACGCACTGCTAAGAGGGCAGCGGCCTCATTTTCGCTTCAAAAATGCTCTTCAGAAATCTACGGGTGATGTCACAGACACTACATCCATATTTTTTTACAGTCTATGGTTCCAACATGCTTTGAAGTGAAAATTATTGTTTACTGATTTGATGGGTAAGCTAACTGAGGTGAAATCGCAGACTATGTTTTTCTAGTGTTTATATTATACGAGTAATCGCTGTGTTAGTTTGTAGTTATCTTAAATAAATAACTGCTCCGGCGCTCCTGCACAGGTACTGCAAAGTGCGGATGGCCAAAGCCAAATACTCAAATAACGGTGGCCTTTATCATGATATCAAAAATAATTATTGAATGCATATTAATATGTTGGGGGTTATGTGGGGTGCTAAGTAGGTTACAATGTCACCCAGCACACAGTATTTGCCGACATCTGCATTGCATTTTCCATAGGGACTCCTAGTGTCAGCATTCAACACCACGTCCAAGAGACTGACAGACAGGGAATGTCTAAGTTACTGTTGTAACTTCCATTCCCTGATGGAGGGAACAAGATGTCATGCCCCTCCTGCCACAACGCTGAACTACCCGCTGGATGGCCGGGACCCATTCTCGGCTCCACGCCACATCTTGTTCCCTCCATCAAGGAACAGAGGTTAAAACAGTAACCAAGATGTTCTTACTAGAACCAGGAAGTATGACGATATTAGCTTGGTTCTGTTAACACTGCATTGGCTCCCTATTAAACCTTGCTGATTACTTATAAAGCCCTACTTGTTTTAGCTCCTCAGTACTTGAGCAAACCCTACATCAGCAAACTCTACATCACTATAATTATTATAGTTTTTCATTTAACAAATGATAAAAGAAACATACATTTTTAATATTAAACATGTATTAGTAAATGTTGAAATTAGCATTAACTAAGATTAATAACTAATGTACTAATGTAGTTAACTAACATTAACAAATGAAACCTTCTTGTAAAGTGTTTTACCTATTCAGTGATTTTCTCATCTAACACAATGTCTTTGAATGACAGCAAATCTTCATGTAATTAAATGTGATTAAGTTGATTAATTAACCAAAAATTCATGTAATTAATTCAAAGTTCAAAAAATGTTTAAAGTTGGTTGCCATCAGGTCGAACAGTTACAGCCCCTGTAGATGGAGAAAAGAAATGTGAAAGAATCCATGCTGCTAAAAGTATGCGTCTCTCTCTGTGCAACGCTAATAAAACTGATCAAACATCAAACACGTGCCTCAAACACACAATCATCCGCTCACAGAAATCCCAGAGGATGCTGTTCCCACGCTTCCCTTATTTTTATTGTAGACTTTTATCTCCTCTTCCTACACAGTTAAATATGATTCACAGAACAGAGAGAATAAGCCAATAATTCTCATAAGAGATGACACTCTATTAAAATATATGAAATGCATGACTCTACATGATTAACCTGCACGACTTGTTCTGATTCGCAAGATATTCATCGTCAGAAGTGTTTTGAATCTCAATACCTTTATGTTTGTGCTTCCTTTGACTTTGAGGTGAAGTCCACTGGACCTTCATATGACAGAAAGCAATAAATCCACATTTGATATTCATTTCACTTACTGCCAATAATCCTCAAATCAAGAGCAGATCAGTGTGTGTGTGTGTGTGTGTGTGATGGTTTTTATTTGTCTTCATTCAGCTCAATAGCAGCAGTTCTAGAATAAGTAGTCAAAACTTGTTTACTCTCTCGTGATTAAAAGTCACAAACTACATAGTAAATACTTCAGTGTCATTCACACATTTACATTACACATACTGACATGGTAGTGTTTAAATCAATTACATTTAAATATTATTCAAATGAATTATATGATATGCATGTTAATAAACTCATTAACACTTTACCATAAGGTTCCATTTGTTAAATTTAGTTAAGTACATAAACTAACAATGAAAAAAACTTAAAAAGCATTTATTAATCTTAATGTTAATCTCAACATTTACTAATACATTTTTAAGATCAAAAATTGTATTAGTTAATATTAGTTAATGCAATGTGAACTAACATAAACATTTGTATTAACTAACATTTAGAAATGTTAATAAATCAATTAAAATATTCTTCATGTTAGTTGAATTAACTAATGTTAACAAATGAGACCTTGTTGTACATTTTTACCATAAACTCAATTACATTTCAATATTTGCTGAGAAATTATGATAAAGACATTACAATATTGTGGCAAACCAATAAATGACAGAAAGTGTCAGTAAAAATAAATGTATTTTTTAGTTTTATTTCAGATCACACACATTCATGGCTACAGAAACTTAACCAAGATGTGAATATCATGAATTGGATGATTTTTTAGGAGCTGAAGTGTGCCTACTTTTTCTCTTTCAACACTATTGTCAATTTTGGTTCAGAATGTGCTCATGAATGACATTTTTCATTAAAAATTATTGTATTATTGTAAGTGCAGTTACTAATAATATTTTGTTTCATGAAAATGCACATTTGACAGTAAAGCATTGAGTTTGAGTAGGGATGCAGATGTAAACTTACACTCCAAAAAATGCTGGGTTAAAAACAATCCAAGTTGGGTTGTAAATAGACAAACACAGTGATTGGGCTTATTTAACCCAGTGGTTAAAAATTACTGTATTGCTTGCTTTAAAATGAACCCAAAACATGTTGGAAATTAACATTTATTAATAAGTTTAATGAATAATAATTAAACAATAAATATAAATATAATAAACAATACATATTTATTAAATTGCTTCTTAATAAATGTTCAACTTTTAATTATTATTGTTGCCTCTAGTAATTATGTGTCTGATTTTTAATTTCCAACCTATTTGGGTTAATTTTAACCCAGCGATTATAGTATTTTTTTTTTAAACAATAGTTAGTTAAATAAAACAGCCCAGCATGTTGGGTCAAACATTTAACCCAACTAACAACAAGTGCTGGGTTTGTCTATACGTGACCCAGCTTTCGGTTGCCAAAATATCCCAAGGACCCCCGAGGACAAACTCAGTCATTACGAATTATTGGGCATTAAATCGATTCGCACCAGCGTCTATCACCCACAAACAGACGGGCTGGTGGAGAGATATAATTGCACTTTAAAGACCATGATTCGTAAGTTCATTCACAAAGATGCCAAAAATTGGGATAAATGGTTGGAGCCCCTTTTGTTCGCTGTGCGCGAGGTACTGCAAGCCTCCACGGGGTTTTCCCCCTTCAAGCTACTTTCTGGACATCAGCCCCGAGAGGTTTTAGACATTCTTAAGGAAACTTGGGAGGAAGGATCTTCAGAAAGTTGAAATGAAATTCAGTATGTACTGGACCTGAGAACAAAACTCCATACTTTGGGGTGGCTCTCAATGGAAAATTTGTTACAGGCTCAGGACAAACAGACCCGGTTGTACAACACCGGGAGATAAAGTACTTGTATTGCTCCCTATGTCGAGTTCCAAATTACTCGCAAAGTGGCAAGGACCCTTTGAGGTCACACGGCGAGTTGGAGATCTCAATTATGAGGTAGTACGGACGGATAGGATTGGGGCACATCAAATTTACCACCTCAACCTTCTAAAAAAATGGAGTGAGGCAGATTCAGTGATGCTGGCAATGGTAATCAGTACAGAAGTTGATCTCGGGCCAGAAGTGAACACCAAAACTCAACCACTCACTCTGGCCCCAGGGGGAGATCATCTTTCGCCCTCCCAGGTTGCAGACAGAATTTGCCGACGTGTCCTCGCCCCTACCCGGCCGAACAAATCTAATTCTGCACCATGTTGAGACCGAGCTGGGCCCAGGAGGGGCGTAGTTTAGCGAGGTCTGTGACAGGAGAGAGAGTCAGGAGACAGGCGGTGAGTAAGTGGGTCAAGTGCAAATGACTAACACCTGTGTCTTGTTTCAGTAATTGGCATGAAGAGACTGTATAAAGCCACCTGGGATAGGAGAAGCAAGGAGAGGGACTGACTGCAGACTCGTGGTGCTGGACTTTTGCTGGAAAGCTCTGCATGATGATGCACTGAGCAGGACTGAGTGATTGAGAGCAAACAAAGCGCGGATTTATGTTCTATTGTGTGTATTTTTTTATTTATTTTTTTTTTTAAATAAAACCATGAGTCTCAGTTGTAGTGGAATTTTACAATTAAAGACCCAAAAGACCAGATATGATGAATAAAGACACGGAGTCAGAGTTTAAAAAAATAAATTGAAGAAAATTTTACTGAAGAATAGTTTGCAGTTTCATCAGCAGAAGCCAGCTTCAGGTCTCACAAGGAGCTTGTAGTCCGCTCTGCGTACATTCACATTTCCACAACAATTATACTCAGAGTATATAACAGAGGCTACTAACTACGTCATTACTTCAGGTTGAATGATTCTGATTGGCTAAGAAAAATAGACAAGATTAGGAATCTTCCACACATGGACAGATAGTCAGAAGCATATCTTCATTCGTCAGGATGCTGACGAGGGGACCCTAAATTTAGTCAAGTCAAGTCACCTTTATTTATATAGCGCTTTTAACAATGCAGATTGTGTCAAAGCAGCTTTACAGTGATAACTGGTATATAATTTTGGCTGCACAGCAGCTCTTAAAGAAAATGGTGTCATTATCCATCTTAAGTAAATTCAGTATTGATTCATTCCGATGTAAGTGTCAGGGTCACAGACAGAGGCAGGCAGGTTAGTGACAAACAAGCTCTTTATTATAAACAGAGGTACGGAAACTGGCAGACAGGTGAAGCAGGTGAGTAGATATGCAAGCACATGGAAACAGTCACTTAGCTGGAGAGTAATCAATGGATTGTCTTTCACAGGATCGGCTGGAAAACACAGAGAACAGGGCACAGGAGACGAAGAAGAGTCCAGGTAAGTGTGACGTTGTGCTACACATAGACAAGACCAGACACTGTGGTGGAGTGAACGTGGGCCTTAAGTAGGGTGCTGAAGAGTAATGACAAGGGTGATGGCTTTAAGGTGCAGGTGATTGCAAATGGAGTGCAGGTGAGGAACCAGAGGGATGCTGGGAAGTGGAGTCCGGGGAAAGTGAAACAGAAAGTGACTGTGACATTACTCCCCCCTCCCGGGCGGGCGTCCTGGGGACGTGACGGGTGATCCGGGTGCTGCAGGGTAGGTCGTCTCCAGGACGGTACTGGCTGACCAGGGCGCCATGGAGGATCAGGTAGTTTGGGAAGCCCTGGCGGGTCGGGCAGCTTGGGAAGCCATGGCGGGTTGGGCAGCTTGGGAAGCCATGGCGGGTCGGGCAGCTTGGGAAGCCATGGAGATGCTGGCCTGTCTGGAGGCCATGGAGGTGCTGACCAGTCGGGAGGCCATGGAAGTGTTGACCAGTCGGCAGGCCATGGAGGTGCTGACCAGTCGGCAGGCCATGGAGGTGCTGACCAGTCAGGAGGCCATGGAGGTGCTGACCAGTCGGGAGGCCATGGAGGTGTTGACCAGTCGGAAGGCCATGGAGCAAACTTTCAACAATTCTACAGTAGTTCAACAAATGTGATTTTAACACAAGAAACCGTGTTTAGGGTTTTTAATACTCACATTTGAAAACATCTGCGTCGCTTTTCTCCTCCATGTTCGATTATGGGTTAGAAAAGTATCCATCGGATAAGCATTTACATTCACATTCATTCATTTGGCAGACGCTTTTATCCAAAGCGACTTACAAGTGAGGAATACAACAAGCAAGTCGTCATGACGAGGCAAATAGACAAAAGAAGTGCTCACAATACAAGTTTTAGGCAGTGCTCAGAGTATCATAAGCTACAATAGAAAGGGATTAAAGGAAGCAAAAGGATAAGTATAGGATTTTTTTTAAGATGAGTTTAAGTGCTCACGAAAGAGATGAGTTTTCAGCTGTCTTTTGAATATTGCCAAGGATTCTGCATTCCAGATGAAGGCAGGAACATCGTTCCACCAGCAAGGAACAGTGAACGAGAATGTTCTGGAGAGTGATTTTGTGCCTCTCTGTGATGGTACCACGAGCCTTCGCTCCTTTAATGAGCGTAGGTTTCTGGTAGGAGTGTAGACTCATTAGAGTGAGTGGAGGTAGGAGGGTGCTGAGCCTGTGATAGATCTGTAAGCAAGCGTCAACTCCTTGAATTTGATGCGAGCAGCAAATGGTAGCCAGTGCAGAGAGATGAAGACGCGTGACGTGGGCTCTTTTGGGCTCGTTAAAGACGAGACGTGCTGCAGCATTCTGAATCAATTGTAGAGGTTTGATTGTGCATGATGGCAGTCCTGATGTTGTATAGTGCAAATCTGCATGACCAAGCTGTCTTTGCAATGTGGTCTTTGAAGGTCAGTTGGTCATCAAGGATTACTCCAAAAATTTTGGCCGAATTTGATGGGGTAATTGAAGATGTACCTAGCTGGATGCTGAAATCATGCTTTAGAGTCGGATTGGCAGGGAAGACGAGAAGCTCAGTCTTAGCCAGGCTGAGCTGCAGATGATGTTCTTTCATCCATGCCAAGATGTCCGTCAGACAGCTTGAGATTCATGCAGCTACTGTGGGATCATCTGGTTGGAATGAAAAGAAAAGTTGCGTGTCAGCATAGCAATAGTAGGAGAAACCATGTGCCTGAATGATGGGACCAAGTGATGTAGTGTAAATGGAGAAGAGGAGGGGTCCAAGAACTGAACCCTGAGGAACCCCCGTGGTCAGTTGATGAGCTTTGGATACCTTCCCTCTCCAGGCAACCCTGAAAGACCTTCCTGTGAGATAGGATTCAAACCAGTGAAGTGGAGTAGAATGAGAACTGATGATTTGGAAGCAGCCTTTGCAATCCGCAAGGATTCAGTGACCGACAGTAGTGCAGTCTCGGTTGAGTGGCCGCTCTTGAAACCAGATTGACTGACGTCCAATTGATTGCTCTGTGAGAGGAAAGATGACACCTGGTTGAAAACAACTCGTTCAAATGTTTTTTTAAGCAGCGGGGTTACCCGAGCCTGCTTGAATGTGTTGGGGAAGATGCCAGTGTGGAGAGATGTATTGATAATGTGTGTGAGTGCTGGTAAAAGTGTAGGAGCAATGGCTTGTAGAAGGTGTGAGGGGATGGGATCTAGAGGGCAGGTGGTGGGATGACTGGAGAGAAGAAGTTTAGATACTTATGTCTCAGTGAGGGGAGAGAACGAGGAGAGGAGGTGTGTGGCTGTGTATGTGGTTGGTCTGAGTTCCTGTATGTGTGGTGCGGAGAACTGACTGCTGATGGTAGATGTTTTGTCAGTGAAAAAATTAGCAAAATTATCAGCAGTTAGGGAGGAGGTGGGTGGTGGTGGAAGGGGACAGAGGAGAAAGTTGGATGTTTTGAAAAGTGTGCGTGTGTTTGAAGCGCAGTGAGCACCTTCTCAGAGTCTGGGCAGAAGCAGTAGGCCATACAGGACCTTCTCGCCTACTCTTTTATGAATATTGAGGTTTCGGACACACTACTCCTTTCACATATTGTTTTCTCCTACTATATAGTAGGTAAGTAGGCATATTCAGATGCAACTTAAGTATACGTGAGAATTAGTGTGTTACTGAGGTAATTCTTGCCTACTCTTTTATGAATACTAAAGATTCTGACATTATTCGATTCCCTACTGCTTTTCCTCTACTATATAGTAGAGAAGTAGGCGGTTTCGGATGCAGCCTTCTTTTTTTTTTTGTCTTATTGCGCTTAAATGATTTAATAGCATTTGAACAAATGATACCGGGATCAAATACTATTACATAGCCAAAGGATGACAGAAAACAAATGGATGCTGCGTTAATGCATTAATTAATATAATACATTTTTTTTTTTTTTTAATTTGTGTACATTTTGGGATTTTTTATTTAGAAAACAAAAAGATTATATCTACAAAGTCGAATGGAATGCAAAAAACTTTGAAGCTCAATATCTCAAAACCACTCAGAATGCAGATAGAAGCTTATAATTCCAAGGTGGCAAATTGGATAAACGAAAAAAAGTTTAAAACAACATGCTCCTCGCTGCATTAATTTTCCAAGTTCTCTCTCTCTTCTCCACTTCAATTAGTTTTTTTTTTTTTTTTTTTGGCTTGTTTGTTTTGTTTTTTCACATATATTCTTGTCATAAGGGTTGCCGAAATCTGACCGGTAATAGGCTGCTGTTGGAGGGGGAACTGCAAACCTCAGACACTCCGCGTTTCTCATAGCCTAAATATATTGTGAAAGGCTCCTTATAACCTGCATATAAACAAACAGTACAGAGTTTTGAAAACATATTTTATAGTACTGAGACTGCTCTCTTTAGAGTTACAAATGATTTGCTCTTATCAGCATCTGTTTGTGGTAGTATCTCTCTATTAGTGTTACTAGATCTTAATGGTGCATTTAAAACTATCAACCACAACATTCTTTTGAATAGACTCGAAAATGATGTTGGCATTAGTGGAATTGCATTGGCATGGTTCAAATCATACTTATCTGACCGTTACCAATTTGTAGCAGTAAATGAAGAGGTATCATATCAATCACAAGTTCACTATGGAGTACCGCAAGGCTCAGTACTAGGACCGTTGATTTTCACCCTGTACGTGCTACCCTTGAGAGATATCATTAGGAAGCATGGCATTAGTTTTCACTGTTATGTTGATGATACTCAGCTCTATATTTCTTCGCACCCTGACGAAACATACCAATTCACAAAATTATTGGAATGCATAGCTGATATAAAAAAGTGGATGACAAGTAATTTCCTGCTACTTGAAAAAACACACAGTAAGGGTGCGTTCACACTTGTCATGTTTGGTTCGATTAAAACGAACCCTGGAGCGATTGCTCTGTTAGTGCGGTTCTTTTGAGCATGTGTGAACGCTGCCATCCGAACCCTGGTGCGCACCAAACAACCGGACCGAGACCGCTGAAAAGATGGGTCTCGGTCCGCTTCCAAACGAACTCTGGTGCGGTTCGAATGATATATGAACGCAACACGGACCAAAGACATGTAAACGAACCAAAAACAGGAAGATGAGACCCTAAAAAGGACAGAATCCTCACGCATATCGCATTTCAGAGTTTGCCCATCACAGGCATCTGACGCGCGTCTCCACGCAGCAGATCGTTTGTGTGTGTGATGGATGGATTCCCGCCCCCTTTACACATTTTATAAGCTCTTCACGAGTTCCCAGCTGGCCAAAATACCATCATTTGCAGACGACGCACATACAACGAGCGCATTTACCTCAGCACACAGCATTGTTTTGGATGCTCAGTATGTTCCGTCTCAAAATAGGCAATACGTCATAAAATCCGACCAATCAGGTTGTGAATGTATCCCTATGCCTTTAGGTTTGGTATTGTAAGGGTGGAACTCCTACAGGGGTTCAGGCTGTAAGGTTGCCGAGCAACTAAAGAAACGTTATCAGCAAGATGGTAGAAAACTATACATTTCTTGTCTATTACCACCCACTGCAACTTATACCAACGACGGAAATAAGCGCAGTTATAATAGCAAAATATGTGGGAGAGCGTTGCTATAGGGTGACGATATTATATGGCAATAGGGAGCACATTAATGTTAATACCAAATCAAAACTAGTTAGCACCTCATTTGTAATAGAAAGGGTTTAATGACAATATCTGATTATGGTTACACTTAAAATAATTACAAAATAGATGTATGAGATGATAAAACCATAAACCATTAATCGTACACAGCATGTATGAAAAAAAGTTACCTGAGAGATAGAGTTAGAGAGAGAGAGTGAAAGAGAGAGAGAGAGAGAGGGCAAGAGAATGCCCAAGAAAAGCCAAGAATCAAAGAAGAGCCAGAGCAACAGTTACAGTCGTCTTTTATCCCTTCCTTGACCATGTGACTGAAACCCAAATATGAGACATTCAAACTGACCAATCAGGAGATTAAAACTTCCCCCATTGTACTAAAGGTGTGACAATTTGTAGACCCCCGATGTACACACATCTTGACCTACAGGGCTTGATCACTATCAACACATGTGTCTTCCAAATGGCCCTTGCAGCAAGAGAGAGGGGGTTGAAACAGTAAAGCAAATGGGCGGGGTTCCGAACTTGCTATGGCCTGTTAAGGCTCCAGACCCGCTATGGCCGTCCACGGCCCCTGACCTGCCGTGGCCGCCCGAACTCCTAGATCCGCCATGGAGACCTCCGTTCCCATCTGCTCCTCTCCCTGCACCTGCGTGAGGTCTCCAGGGCACCCACCCCCCCTCCCCGGTTGTTCCATCTACGGCGCGAGGCCGTGCCTACCGGGAGGGAGAGGTAATGTCACAGTTCCCTCTGTTCCCGGACTCCATTTCCCAAGATCCTCCTGTTTCCACACCTGCACTCACTTCCTCGTCATCTCCCCATCAGCACTCATCACCTGCACCTGGACTTCATCATCTGCACTCACTTTATAATGGACTCACTCCCTGCACTCCTTGTCTGTTCTTATTGTTGTGTATTGTTAAGTTAAGTGTATTATGGTTGAGTTCTACTCCTTTCATTTATTAAATACCCTGTTTTGTGGATCTCCGTATACGCCTCATCTCTACTACACCTACACGTAACAGTGTTCTTCTCTCATTTCATTTATACAAAATATGTAAAATGATGGTTACTTAAGTTTATAGTTTCTCTGTATTAATGTGAATTGTCTGTATTAGTGTTTTATAATTTTTTCTTTAATGTATGCTTTATTTAGAATTGTCCACTATATGTTCACGATCACTTTGAGAAAATGTAATCAGCAGAGTTGCATATCTCGTCCTGCTGACTTCTCATGCAACATCGATGCACTGTATTCTGATCAGCCTTTTGGTGCTGTCTTGTCTTGTCCCAGGCCCAGTAAAGCAACTTTGAGTGACCATCCACCTGATCTCAGCCTGAATTATTCCATCCAACACACACACAGTCTATATATATATATATATATATATATATATATATATATATATATATACACACACACACACACACACACACACACACACACACACACACACACACACACACACACACACACACACACACACACACACACACACACACACACACACACACAGTGGGTACGGAAAGTATTCAGACCCCCTTAAATTTTTCACTCTTTGTTATATTGCAGCCATTTGCTAAAATCATTTAAGTTCATTTTTTTTCCTCATTAATGTACACACAGCACCCCATATTGACAGAAAAACACAGAATTGTTGACATTTTTGCAGATTTATTAAAAAAGAAAAACTGAAATATCACATTGTCCTAAGTATTCAGACCCTTTGCTGTGACACTCATATATTTAACTCAGGTGCTGTCCATTTCTTCTGATCATCCTTGAGATGGTTCTACACCTTCATTTGAGTCCAACTGCGTTTGATTATACTGATTGGACTTGATTAGGAAAGCCACACACCTGTCTATATAAGACCTTACAGCTCACAGTGCATGTCAGAGCAAATGAGAATCATGAGGTCAAAAGAACTGCCTGAAGAGCTTAGAGACAGAATTGTGGCAAGGCACAGATCGGGCCAAGGTTACAAAAAAATTTCTGCTGCACTTAAGGATCCTAAGAGCTCCATAATCCTTAAATGGAAGATGTTTGGGATGACCAGAACCCTTTCTAGAGCTGGCCGTCCGGCCAAACTGAGCTATCGGAGGAGAAGAGCCTTGGTGAGAGAGGTAAAGAAGAACCCAAAGATCACTGTGGCTGAGCTCCAGAGATGCAGTCGGGAGATGGGAGAAAGTTGTAGAAAGTCAACCATCACTGCAGCCCTCCACCAGTCGGGGCTTTATGGCAGAGTGGCCCAACGGAAGCCTTTCCTTAGTGCAAGACACATGAAAGCCCGCATGGAGTTTGCTAAGATGGTGAGAAATAAGATTCTCTGGTCTGATGAGACCAAGATAGAACTTTTTGACCTTAATTCTAAGCGGTATGTGTGGAGAAAACCAGGCACTGCTCATCACCTGTCCAATACAGTCCCAACAGTGAAGCATGGTGGTGGCAGCATCATGCTGTGGGGGTGTTTTTCAGCTGCAGGGACAGGACGACTGGTTGCAATTGAGGGAAAGATGAATGTGGCCAAGTACAGGGATATCCTGGACGAAAACCTTCTCCAGAGTGCTCAGGACCTCAGACTGGGCCGAAGGTTTACCTTCCAACAAGACAATGACCCTAAGCACACAGCTAAAATAACGAAGGAGTGGCTTCACAACAACTCTGTGACTGTTCTTGAATGGCCCAGCCAGAGCCCTGACTTAAACCCAATTGAGCATCTCTGGAGAGACCTAAAAATGACTGTCCACCAACGTTTACCATCCAACCTGACAGAACTGGAGAGGATCTGCAAGGAGGAATGGCAGAGGATCCCCAAATCCAGGTGTGAAAAACTTGTTGCATCTTTCCCAAAAAGACTCATGGCTGTATTAGATCAAAAGGGTGCTTCTACTAAATACTGAGCAAAGGGTCTGAATACTTAGGACCATGTGATATTTCAGTTTTTCTTTTTTAATAAATCTGCAAAAATGTCAACAATTCTGTGTTTTTCTGTCAATATGGGGTGCTGTGTGTACATTAATGAGGAAAAAAATGAACTTAAATGATTTTAGCAAATGGCTGCAATATAACAAAGAATGAAAAATTTAAGGGGATCTGAATACTTTCCGTACCCACACACACTGCCGGTCAAAAGTTTGGAATCGGTAAGATTTTTACTGCTGTGCTGTATGGAAATGTCAGAAGTCGAAGCTGCATTTCTCCATAATTTAGCCACTGTATCAAATACCTAGGGTTGTGTTTGTTTTCTTCTAAGAGAGTTGAAAAATAAGCAGATCTAGCAGTTTTTAAGGCCTTTCTGTACGCAATAATGCTTTCTTTCCACGAAATGCGAAAAACCTCCTGTTTTGTTTTCTTCCATCTTCACTCCATTTTTCTGACTGCGCTCTTAAGGGCCCAAGTGTGCTCATTGTACCACAGCATTGGACTGTTTTCCTTAATCTTCTTTAAGCGCAAAGGAGAAACTGTCTAATGTGCTGGAAAACAGAGAGTCAATAGTTTCTGTTGCAACATCGAGTTCTTCTAAGCTATATGGTATGCTGAGGAGTTGAAATTGATCAGGAAGATTATTTATAAAGCATTTTTTAGTGGTAGAAGTGGTAGTTCTACCATATTTGTAACAGGGAGTCGGTTTTGTAACCTTGGCTAAATGTAGTATACACAAGGCTAGATAATGATATGAGATGTCATCACTCTGCTGCAGAATTTCAACAGCATCAATATCGATTCCATGTGACAATATTAGATCTATAATTACAACAATGTGTAGGTCCTGACACATGTTGTCTAACTCCAACAAAGTTTACAATGTCTGTACAGTAAATGTCAATCTGAATGTATCTTTTCATTATCTACATGGATATTAAAATCACCAACAATTAGGACTTTATCAACAGCCAGTAGTAACTCCGATAGAAAATCGGCAAATTCTTTGATAAAGTCTGTATGGTGCCCTGTATATGGTAGCCAACACAAATGTCAGACAGGATGTATCACTTGCACTAGATTGGGGATGTAACGATTCACTCAACTCACAATCTATACGATTCACGATACTGGTTTCATGATACGATTTTCTCCTGATATTTTTTTTTTAACAAAATAAAATTTCAGACAAATTACAAATGGAAAAGTGTTCTTTTATTATTTCTAAGACAAAATGCTGCATATTTTTTTGTGAAATTGAAAAATGTTAGGTCAAATAACAATTAAATTGAAATTTTAGAACTAATTCCAAAAAGTCTCTACAAATAAGATCTTCCAATGCTGTTTTCTTGGAAGGTTTGTTTCTGCTCAGCTCCTGCGATGTCTGTCTGGTCAAGGGGCTGCAGAAATAAGAAGTAAAATCTAAGTACAACAGTGACAGAGGTTTCACATCGTTATTGTCACAGCCACCAGCACTTGCACTCCATTTCCCAGCATCCCTCCTGTTCCTCACCTGCACTCACTCATCAATTACCGGCACCTGCAAACCATCACCCTCTTTTACACTCCCTGTTTAAGCAGTCACCTTCCTCACCACAGTTGTCTGGTCTTGTCTATTGATGTCACAACGTCTGTACGTCTCAACTTATCATACAGACTCCTTTCCTGATACTTGCCTGCATTGACCTTCTACCTTCCAGATCTTCTGTGATCCGCCATCCTACGTCTGTCATCCAGCCTGCTTCATTCCATCCCTGCAACAAATACACTGTGATTATCACTCCAGCTAAGTTACTGATGCACGTGCTTGCTATATTCACTTGCCTGCTGTCCCGTCTGCCAGATCTGTGTTTCTGTCTCTAAATATAGAACTGCTGATTTGTACTTACCTGTCTGTTTCCGTCTGTAGCCTAACAGTTATAAAGGCAAGATTTTAATATTTGATATAATTTGTATAATTACACTTTCAAAAATTACTTTTCAACACATTTAGAAACAATGCTATAATAATGTATGTTATTAAAAAAATCAAGTAACATTTTACAGTAAGATGTCACTTGTTAACATTAGTTAATATATTAACTAACATTAACAAAAATTAATAAATACTGGGTAGTTCATGTTAGTTAATAAAAATACTATTAATAAAAAATAAAAAAATTCATTGTTTGTTCATGTTAGTTCACAGTGCGTTAACTAATGTTAACAAATGCAACTTTTGATTTTAAGTTTAAACAATTAGTAATAGTTTGGGTTGGGTATCCAATTTCAATTACGCTTATCGATTCCCAGTTCCGATTCCAATGTGGTAAAAAAAATAATATTAATATATGAATCAATTTATATATATATATATATATATATATATATATATATATATATATATATATATATATATATATATATATATATATATATATATAAATTGATTCATATATTAATATACATTAATATTAATTAATTAATATACATTAATATATAGTAGTCAACATTTGAAGTGGATCAAAACCTTCCATCAAAGTTGTCCAAAAACCTTCTTCTTAGGACAACTTTGATAAACTTTTTTGATCCACTTGACTGCTGTATATCAAAGTAAACACATTTATTTTGTGCCATTAGTTGCAGCTAAATACAATGAACAAAAATCAGCACTAGGCTACATAAAAACTGATTACTACTTTAAGAGCTGCATGTGCAAAACTGTTATATTAAATTAAAGTTTAATACACAACACTTGTTATAATGACAACCAAATAAAGAAATGTTTATTAAAAAAAAAAAAAAGTGCAGAAGACTTGTTTGTAAGGGTTCAAATGTAGGGGTATGCATGGTTACCACCAGTGCTTTAACAGTTTTTATTTAGAAAAATCAACATATCTGCCTTTTCTGGGAGTATACGAGACCTTTCAGGGCAAAGGTGGTTTCCATCACCAGGCAGCTGGGTCATCAGATGTCATTGTAGGAGGCATGTCTTGGTACATCTTTAGCTCTGCATCCACTTTGGTCTCAATAGACAGTGGTCTGCTGCTCTCTGTGGATTTCATTCTCAATTCATTGTCAGCTGCAAAAAGTTCCTCCAATGGGGATATTATGGCCCTCATGCAGGGAGGTGGCTACAGTACAGAGAGAAGGCTTATTACTTAAGACATACAAAAGAAAAATTAAAAAATACATAGTTGATAAATTGTTAAGATTTTAGTTAATAAATATGATGCAAGATATTTTAATTATACATTTACATGATCGTCCCCTCCCTCACTCTCCTCTTTGTTGGTGTCATCATTCTCTCTTTGTTTTCTTCTCTCCTCTTCCTCATTTGACTGCATTGTAACCCTTTTTTGTCCACAATCTGGGCCTCAGCTTCCCATCCTCCAGATTCATCAAAACTTTCTGGGTAAAGTCAAATGTGTTGGCCAACTCTTTTGGTTAACTTAGATCCAAGGCATAAGTTAGTCCAAAAAGCATGACGAATGCATCAGCCAATGTGCGGAAATCGATAACCATGTTACCCTCAAGTACAACTGCAATCTTCTCTGGGCAGAAGAATGTGGCATCTGTTGAACTGCCACTAATGGAGAGGAGACCAAGTGGTACATCATCAATGTCAAGTTCATCAGATTGCTGTACCTGAAGACAAGAACAGAGAACCGTTACCCTAAATTTCCAAATACTGACTTCTAAGAAGTAACATTTACATCTATTCCAAACCATTCTATCCCATACGATAACTACAATTCTTATTAATATATTCAAAACCTGAATCTAGAACCTGAATGGCATCTAAATAGCAGGTGAGACTGTTGGTAACCAAACAGTTTTGGGTTGCATTGACTTCCGTATTATTTTTTTCCATACTCTGGAAGCCAATTGGACCAAAAACTGTTTGGTTACCAACAATCTCTCCTGCCATTCAGATGTCATTCATGTTGTAGTTCCAGGTTTTGATTATTTCCATTATAATTGTAGTAATTCTTTGGTGTTTTGCAAAAGGAAGTGTAAATAAGGACAGGGCAGAATTTTCATTTTAAGTGGACTATTTCTAAATTCTAAGCAACATGATCACTTCCATCCCATGTCTTGAAAAAGTTGGAGTCATCCTCTTGCAGATAGGAAGGTAGAGCACGGAGGACGGCAGCTCATCGTACATGGACATCAACTTTTTCCTTCAGTGTGAGAATTAGAGACTTGAGTACGAGAATCTTGACTTAAAATAGAATCTAATCAGCACAGCCACACAATTATGCATTACCCTAAAAAGTCTGTATGTGTGACAATACAACCAAAATATTTAAAAATCCACTGCAGTTTCTTTATCAGGCATCAAGAAGTGTAACCAATTGACCTGGAGTCATAAATCCTGAAGAGCTGACTCAATACTTCAGACACAGCTTTCTTTCTAAACAAGCTCTGAAGACGGGGAGCATGCTGGTCCAACATGGCATAGAAGTGGTTCTTCAGGTTGACATTTGTAATTTTGTGAAACTCAGAGCAGATCTACACAAATTAATAAGTGATTAAGCCAAGGTATATATACGCTGTGCACATTTGTGATCCTGTAGAATATACTGCAAAATAACACATTTTAAACTTAGACTGTCAACTAGTGTAAACCTGACACACTGGAAAGGAACCAAAAATGAAAATTTGCTGTCAGTTTATTCACACTTCGGCCATCCGAGATGTAGGTACATTCTTTTTTCAGTAGATCGCAAAAGATGATTTTTAGCTGAACCCGTGGTCCTTGGTGATTCATAGAATGCAAGTGAATGGGTGCTACCACTTTGAGTCACAAAGCAGATATAGACAACACATAACATTACCAGGAACATGAGTCTGGAGCTCAAGATTTCTGTGCCACAGGCATTAATTTTGTGTTACTTGTTTATGTTTTTTGACTTGCAAAGTGACGGCACACGTTGACCTGCATTTGAGAAATCGCCAAGAACCATGAGTTCAGCTAAAATTCATCTTTAGTGTTCTACTGAATAAAGAACGTCACCTACATCTTGCATGACCAGAGAGAGAGTAAATTAAAGGGATAGTTCACCCAGAAATGAAAATTTGATGTTTATCTGCTTACCCACAGGGCATCCAAGATGTAGGTGACTTTGTTTCTTCAGTAGAACACAAATGATGATTGTCAACTCCACCCGTTGCAGTCTGTCAGTCATATAATGCATGTCAATGGGAACACAATCTATAAGAATAAAACATGCACAGACAAATCCAATTTAAACCCTGCGGCTCGTGACAACACATTGATGTCCTAAGACACGAAACAATTGGTTTGTGCGAGAAAAACGTTTGAACGCTTTTAAACGTTTAAATAATTTGTAAATAATGGCTAATATGCCCTACTATATGTTAAGTTAATCATTAATTACTATTGTGTCCATGTTTAACTAATGAATAATTGTGAATAAGTAAATCATTTATTACTAGTTTATTTGTGCTCAACTAATGCATAATTCAGGACCCTTAAAATGTAAAGTTAATCATTAATTACTAGTGTGTTCATTCTTAACTAATGCTTAATTGTGAACAAGTTAATCATTAATTAATGCTTAACTAATGCATTATTATGGACCCTTAAAATAAAGTGTTACCCAGCTTCATTATTACTCTAATGAAAAAAGTAATATTTATGTTCTTGTCACAAACTTAAAGCACAAATTTCACAATGTCCAATAACCTTCAAAGGGCATAATTATTAAAGTCATAATTAAAAACAATATTTAAAAAAAAAAAAGTCTTTTTAACCTGCTAAACAAATATTACAGAACAAATGTTTATAACATAACACCGTGAACAAATGTAAACACAACCTAGTGACCAGATTTCTCATGGTGGAATACGGGACGAGTGGGCAATATGATCATGATATGAGATTTTATTTCACTATATATGTATATATATATATAATATTGGGGGTGGCGCAATATACCGGTATTGACGATAATGGTGAGATATTCAAAGCATGAAATATCGATATCTTAGGGTTGTTTTAATTTGGTGTTAATTTAGGGTGTGACAATATACTGGTATTGGCGATAACCACAATATTTGAAATCAATAGGAAGCTTATGATATCATGACATGTTAATACTCCAGCGCCAGTACCTGGTTGACCTCTCAGGTGGCAGTATTGCACCTTAATGCCGACACCTGTCAAACAAGAAGAAGACGCAGCACGCGCAGCTATAGAAGAAGAAGAACCATCGTCCGAGCGGGAGAGTGAGAGGCTCTGTCCGCACCCGAAAAAAGTAAGCTCGCAGTATGGGAGTTTTTCGTCTTCCAAGAAAACAGCCCAGTCTGCAGAATTTGCCTAGCTACAGTCAGTGTGTAGGGTGGCAACACCACCAACCTTTTTATCCACCTCTGTGTCCATCACCCTGTGGATTGCGCCATTTTACAGAGAGTAAGTTGCGATTATTTTACTAGTCATGGAATGGGAAATGTTATATTAACCTGTTAAGGCTACTAGGCTAGTATTAATTTTTATTACTTCAGGTTTTTTATTACCTGAAGTAATAAAAAAGGTTTTTATTACTTCAAGTCAAGCCTTAAATTTGACTTTAAAAAATGTGCAGCAAACCTGAAAGAGAAAAACTAAATAAACAAAGTAAAAATTATTTAGACTGATACATTTTCCCCCTAAGGATTCTATAGATACCGCGATATATCAATATCGTGAATTCTTTTGGCCACAATAACCGTGGTCTGAAAAATCTAATATGGTGACAGCCCTAGCTACAGTTTGTAGTTTTTTGCCGCTAGAGGTTGCCTATTCAAAACAAAGGTGTAGCTTGATGACTCAGAGTTTTGCGTGGAATCTTTGGAAATGTCGTCTTCATCTCACAGCAAACTTTACTGTAGTATGAAGCAGCACAGGACCGAGTGATGTTGGAGCTGAATGAGGCCGCTGGAGAGATTGCTAATGAGAGACAAACGCAACACACAGCTCACTTATTATGCCGCAGATGCCGAAGCCGCTTCTTCCGGTAACACAGCGCTGTTTATCATATTAGATACATTTGACTGTGTTGAAAAAGATGTTATAACATTACTCTGAGTGTTCGCTCAGAAGCTGCTGTGAGACACTTGTTGCACATTGCAGTAAGCTAGATCGATTTTAGAATATCCTATTAATAAATGCTGGGTGGCTTGTGTTGTTAAAAACACTGTTCGTCAGTAAATCCAATATCCAATCCACCGAATTGTGACTCAACTCAAAATGCTCTTTCAGTCTTATGGCCAAAATGTAAGGACAATCCAGCATAAGTTTTACTTCCTTTTAGGGGATTGAGTAGGGTGGTTGTAGCATCCTCAACTCTGTGTGCCCTATAGGCAAATTGCATAGGGTTAAGTTCTTGCTCTGTTTGTCTTGCAAGCATTATCATCACAAGCTTTTCAAAAGTTCTCATTACAAGAGAAGTGAGGGCAACCGGCCTGAGGTTTAAGCCTTGGGACTATTGATTTTAGGAACCAGGAAAATGACAGCCTGCTTCCACAGGTTAGGTACACATTGTAGGTACAAATCGAATTGCCTTGCACAAAAATTTTTAGTAGTTTGCTACAGATATTGTTGAGACATTGTCGGGCATGGGGCAGGGCCTCTAACGGTAACATCTCCCTATAAGCTAATCCACCAATCCAGGCAAGCAGCAAAATACTAGGCTCTTTGTCCACTGGATATAGTTGAATTGTCTCTCACCTGTAATGAAACCAATTGTTTCAGTGCAAATACTACAGTAAAAGTAAAAAAAGTTTGGGTCACTTTATATTAGGTGGCCTTAACTACTATATACTTTCATCAGAAATGAGTACAATGTACTTATTGTGTTCATGTTGTATTGCAAAACTTTTGCTGCTATTCAGGTGGGATACAGGTAAGGTTAGGGACAGGTTTGGTGATATGGGTAGGTTTAAGGGTTGGTTAAAGTGTAAGGGATGGATCAACAGTGTAATTATAAATGTAATTACAGAAATTAATTACAGATGTAATTACATGCGGGAATTTTTAAAATATAACTACAATGTAAAACATGTATGTACACAATAAGTGCATTGTATCAAATGATTAATTTAAATGTAAGTATATAGTACTTAAGGCCACCTAATATAAAGTGGGACCAAAGTTTGTATTCAAAATCAAAGAGCAAACACACTAGAGCATTTTTTAATGTTTCAAAAAAAAGTACCTTGACTGTCTGCATATCTTCTAAATTCTGCTGATACTTACATTACTGCTCTAACATAATACTTAATTTCAGTTTTCAAATCATAAATGCTGTTGTTATATTTATTTAAAAATAAGCAGTGTTTTATTAAGAAATTAACTATTTTTTTCTGCTTAGTAGTTTGTCTCTTGCACTTCCACTAGCAGTTGATATTTGGGTATATAGTGCATATTTAAGATATTGAACTGCAATACATATGATGATATCTATAGTCTATATTGGTTCAATAGGAGGGGAACCTGTAAATACCCAGCTAGGAAAAACTGATAAAAGCAAGGATGTTCATGTAATGAAGTGGTGTCCAGGAACTGTAAATGAATTACTCAAATTAATGCAAAATCATGGCTATCTAAATCATCCTAAACAAACAAGAGATAACCTTAGTTAACGTTTGATTAATATGGACATATAAGTAAAATATATACAAATTTTTAATAACAAATGTATGGTATAAATAAAAAGGTTAAAAAAAAAAAGGAATCAAATTTGTTTCAAGTGCCTTTTATTAGGAGTGCTGTGGCGTGGGGGGCCTCCAACATAAATTTTGCCTCAGGCCTCCAAATGTCTATAGAACCAGCCCTCCACTAACCCAACGGATGGATAACACAAAAACTACCCTGGAAACTACCATGGAAAAATTAACAGAAAAAAAATTCTACCCAGTGTTTGGGTAGAAAAAAAACAACCTAACAAAATGTGTTTACACCTCCAGGAAAAAGGTCGTAAAATGCAACCATTTATTGGAGCCCTTCAGTGAAAGTAAGTTTTATTTACCATCAAACTGGATGTACATGCTTTATTGTCTGTATAGTCTGTATAATTTGAGCGGTTTACATGCAGCTGGAATTCAGACAGACAGCTCAATACACAATCCTTTTCCCACATTCAACCATCAATGACATTAAACCGGTTGGTAGAAAGCATGACAAAACAGCAAAACACATAAACGGCCAATTAGAGTGACTTCAAAGAAACATACCATGAAAAATTTATATTGTGAGATTGCGTAATGCAATGAATTGTTTCAGCTGGCCAATTGTTGAGGTTATTTAGGGACGCCCAGAGAAGCCTTGACCTGTCTGCTCTCGAGTCGATGACAAACGGCTTGTTTTTGTAACTCATTTACTCTCCGACATCAATCACAGAACATGTTCGCCTTATTTCCAAGAGATTGTAGAGAGATTTGTTTTTACATTGATCATCTGAAAGATTTCAGTTTTAATCGGTGTGTGCTAACCTTAAGCACTGAGTCTTAAAGACGAGTAATATGTGTGTTGTCCTGCAGTGTTTGTGCCAATTCCTTAAATCACAAGTTTTATTGCAGAGAAATCTCAAGCAACTACCAGAACACCTTCACATTAGCACAGCGACATTCTAGAAACCATCTAAAGACCTCTGCATAGCAACTCCCTGGTAACCACCTACAAATCCTCAATATTCTCATAGCTACGTTTCCATCCACATACTTGTATACAAATTTTGGGATATCGCATAAAAAAACACAAAAAATGTGCATTAAAAACGTATGCCTTCCATTAATTCCTCAACAGACGATGTGATTGGATAACTGGACTAACCAGTGGACAAATTGCACAGCATCTCAAATATTGGTTTGGTTGTTCAGAAATGCCTGAGCCAAAGTCTGTCATCAAAATGATATGGTATAATTCTCTCTCAGAACCGTCTAACGTGATTGTGTTCCCAAACATCAGGCATTTGAAAACAAAATACCATGTTAGCATTTATTGCATTTTGTAAGCACGCTTTGAGGCCCAAGTACTTTTTGATGTAGGAAAAAATAACTACAGTGGCTTCTCCAATTGCAGCAACTTCCATTTATAATAGAGATAATTTGTGCCAAGTTCCCATGAAGTGATTATTTTGTTCTCTTAAACACATGGGATGGAAATGGTTATTTATTTGCAAAAGATTTATGCAATATTCCAATTTCGCAATTTTGAGTAAAATTCGTGATTTTATATGGAAACATAGCTAATGACCTTCCCGCTGTTGTCTGTAGAAGGAAAGAGTTCCCTTTGGGTCAGTTACGTTCGACATGTATAATAAACGACCCAATGCACATTGCCGTGCGAGCTTTGCTTAACGCGCACCACCCCGCAGAAACTATTAGAAATTTTAGAAAGCAGAAAATATATATATATAACTAATTATAACGCGTTATGATTAATCATAATATAAATCGACCAAAAAAGGAATTATGTATAGATAATCAGTTACAACAGATTATAACCAATTATGAATATATATATGGTCTAGAATTAGTTCTAGTTTTAGAATTACTTTTAGAAAAACTGATCTATTTTGTTCAGCAAAATTATCAGTCTGGTTATTCTTATCAGCTCTTAAAAAAGGAATTTTCTTCTGGCCACGAAGAAAATCTCCGATCTAAGTACTTACAAAAGCATAAGCAAAATCAAACATTGAAGGGACTTGGATTCATAAATGAGCAGCAACAGAGACAATAAAAGTATAACTATAATGGATTTAATAGATACGAACTACGAATATATGACTAAAATATAACAAAGGAACATACACAGAATGAAACAAAAGTAAAGTCAAGATGATCAAAGAAATGGCAAATTACAAACAGTTAAAACCTTTGAGAGCCAGCAAGGAAACTCAAAACTTACACATTGAGCTTAAAGCGCCACCATGCCTTGGAATTATCCTATGCCATGTCTAATGACCTGCAGGAGTAAAACTATGATAGAGACATGTTAGATAAAAATCAACACAGCCTCACAGATTCAGGGATTCATCGTAATGCTGAATCCTATACTTCTATACAGTTCTTGCCAATAGGGCAACCAACATCATGTTAATAAATTTTGCTATGGTCTCCCCAGAAATTATGGACAATCACCTCATGGTCTCAGTCGGCTCTTGAAAGCTCATTCCCATCAGCTCTTTATCAATAATCTCCTTTTTCTCAGGGTGTTGTCCACTGGCATAGTTGCATCAAGTTGTGGACTTGTCACAATGAAAAACAAGCCCTCCTAGGAACACGGTTTCTGGTGAGTGGTATAGAGGAATATATTTGGGGCAGACTGCTGTAACTTCTCACAGGTGATGATGCTGCTAGCCTCACAGACATCCGCTCCACTCTCATACCCATCTCAGGGTAGATGCCCAGTGGCGGCGATAACCCCCTGCCTTAGGTTGTCTCCTGTCTGGCCAAAGAGGATCTTACCCTTCATTGAGAAATCACCTCATGCACACTGGTAACCGCTCTTTCCTATCATGAAATCTTTGACAGTTTTCATCAACAGAATCAGGTGTTTTCTGGAGCTTAGGGAAGTTGCACTCAAGAGCCATTAGAGCCACTGGACTGCCTAATAGTGTTAAAACATGGAGACAGATTAATAACAGCAGTATTTAATCACTAAAATCATTAGACATTCTCTCAGCAGCAACATATCAGTGCTGAGACTACAGTATAGTCAGTGAATTTAGTTATCACAACTGTCCATTCAGTGTAGTGTTCTGCTACATCTGTAACCAGAGCCATCGGCCCTGCACATGGTGGTGACAAAGATCAGACAAAAAGTTACTGGTCATAGAAGAAATTCATCAAAATAGCCACTTCTATCATTCAAGGTCTGTATTACTATTTTAAAGACGTCTTTATAGTCATTGAGTATATAGTACACTGCTTTTTTTATAAATTTTAACATCAAACTTTATCTACTATCTTTTGACCTTTGACCTTTTGACCCCAAATGACATACGTTTTCAAAATAAACAACTGTGTTTATATTTGTCTTTTACCCAAACATCAGGGAAATTAGAAATTACAAATTTCCAATCAGGTCGAGTCTCTGTTACAACTGGCAGTCTCATTTTTGCCATTTAAACCCGCTTCATTTTGACCATCAAAAACCAAACATTTAGAAATTAAAGGTCCTAAATCATTTTAATTATTTTACACTATGGTAGTGATGCGCTCATCATAAAAAACATACTTGAGACTGTTCAAATATTTTTCCATAAAGTAAAACATTCTTTCAGAATTTTTATTTTCATTATTAACATTAATTTTTGCTGCTATATTTCTTTCCATTATAGCCACTTATCCCGTATTCCTCTATCAAATAGTTAGTCTGCAGATGCAAAACATATTATCAATATGGTTTCTACTGTTTTGCAGTACCACAATGTTATTTTACCCATATCTCAACTACTAGGTTGCACCGACAGCCTTATAGCTGCTTTCTCCTTCAACCATTATTATATAAATTGTAGTTCTCTAGACATCTAATGTCATGCATCCATTTAATGGATGAAAAAAAAAGTTACATTCACTCCTCCTTCCCTATATACCAATTCTTTCTGCATCGACTTTTTTTTTTCCCTTCTGTCTGCTTCCTCCAGCCTACAATCTATTGTCTGCTTACATTTCACACACACACCGCTTTCACACAACATCCCCACATCACAGTTCCCTTCTTCAACTCACTCCCTTACGACCTTAAGTCTTATGACACTCAATGTTCCTTCTCTCTGAAATCGTAATATTTGACTAATTTTCCTACATCTTGCATGCATTTTTGGCCATACAGTCTTCTCATTTGACAAAACACAAGTGTATCATATTTTGCGAGCTTGCTCTGGGACTTCCCCATATTGGCTGTCCCTGACTCTTGTGGATTTTCCCATTCGGCGCGCCTAAATAATCTGTCGGATGTCTCCAACAGATCCGACTTTCCCCCTAAGTTAGACAAGGTTAAGCCCTAAGCAAGGTTGAGCACTGGCTCTACTGTATAGTCTCACTTTTATACTCTGAAAGCTCTGACTGTGCACTTTAACTGCACCTCTCACTTTCTACTCGGAAAGTTCTTGATTGTGCACTTAATTGCACCGTCTCACTTTTTTACCTGGAAAGTTCCATACCCTTACGTGATTGCAATCTCTTCCCAGATAATCTTGATCAATCTGTGTTTACCCACCCAAAGTTTCAATTTCTGCCCAGAAATGTCTTAACCACGACCACCGAGTCAGCTGGACCCACCTTATGGGTTATCCTGTTTTCCAATTTTTACCAAATTTTACTCTTAATCACAAAATTTTAATTCCCCATAAAATTTTGATTTATCTCTTACCAGAGAGTCGTGATGCCACCTGGGTTCGTTTACTGATTCCAGTGGTGTCCCCTTCTGGACCCTGGTGGTCGGCCCCTCATCCCTCAGGTCTCAGCCCTACCCTAAATAGATTAAGTCCAGGATGATCAGTGCGCTCTCGAGTCCAAAAGGCATATCCAAGGAATCCCACTCTTCTGACACCAAAACTGACTCTTACAGCATAAGAGACAAACTTGTCCAAATGTCTTTCAAAGGTTTTATTTCTTGCAAGAAAGGTCAGACAGTCATACAGAAACACAAGTAGCTGCAGAGTGTAAGACAAAGAATGAAAGCTTCCCCTCACTTTTATATCTCTAACCTCCAAGGCTGAAGCCTCTGTCCAATTATCGTTCCCTTTACCATATTAGGAACATGTTTACCACTTCAGTGTTTTTCCACCTGTCACCCTAAGTCACCCAAAGAATGCATACTTAAGCACTTCTGAGAAAAACAAAATCATTTAACCATAAGCATATAAGTAACATCATATGGAAATTATACAGAAACTCAACATTTCTTCCACACTACAAAATAACATTGTCGCTTCATAACATTAAGGTTAAACCACTGTAGTCACATGAACTGTTTTAAATACGTCTTTAGTAGCTTTCTGGGCATTGAAAGTGTTAATTGTCTTGCTGGCAATGCAGGCCTCACTGAGCCATCTGATTTTATGAAAAATATCTTAATTTGTGTTCCGAAGATGAACGAAGGCCTTACGGGTGTGGAACGACATGAGGGTGAGTAATTAATGACAGAATTTTCATTTTAAGGTGAACTAACCCTTTAAATTAAGAGCAATTTGTAGTTTAAAAATTTGTTTGATAAATTTTCTGCACCAAAGTCATTAAAATATTTGTATATATTTTATACATTTTACACACAATATTGCCAGTAAGAATACTTTTTCTTCACCAATGAAAACCGATTCAAATGAAGGTATCATTCAAATAAAGCAATCAAGCAAAGCAGAATCAAACAATCCAATCAATCAGTTGTGGCATTTCATTCCTGAAGGAATCAATGTTTTTGAACAATTCAGTTGGCAGCAAGTTCTGAACAGGTAAACGCCTTTTACATTTTCTTAAGAGAAAAAATCTCCTGTATTAAATGTGCATTTCTATATTTGTTTCCTTGAATCTGTATTTGAGTTTGAATCAGTCAGTTCCAGGACACTGAAGACACATTTTTAAACCTTTATCATATTCTCAGATGGAACATGAGCCTGGTTTCTTTTATCCTGTTTTCAGTCCTGACAGAGGAGCCCGAGAGAATGAACTCCCTGTTTGGGAAGTAGGACTTGGCTTCAGGAGGACAAAAAAGGACATGATGAAGAAGAATAAAGAATAAACAGTGCATCTAGGCATCTGTAAAATAATGTGCTTGAGTGTGCTGACAAAAAACTTCCTGAAGGCTACAGTGGGATGACATGCAGTTCTGCCACTGTCCTGCTGAAGGTATAAAGATGGAGACACAAATTATTATCTATGACATCATTGTGAAAATCCCCTTTTAGAAACTTTATTTTTAAGAGTGTATGTATTTTATCATTATCATGCTGGATACAAACTTAATAGTGTTGTCCTACTCAAACTTACAGCCTGAGACTGTTGACTTTTAAAAGAGGAGAAAACACTTTCCATATCTTTTGTTGATGATATGAAGGCTCAAACTACTGTATTATTTTGGTATAAATTGGCTTGTTAAATTAGATACTGTATATGTAGACAAGAACAGGTTGTGTGACACGATCTGCAAAAAACATGAACAAAACTACATGAGATAAATGAGAATGAGAATAAGATCCAGACATTAAATACAGCTTCACCTGGGGCTAAGATGAAAAGTGTGTTTTGTTTGGTTAATTATTAACTTAATATGAAAAATTTGTTTTCCTTACGATACAATAAACAAATTTAGTTCTAGTTAAATGTGGGTCCAGCAAAACCTTTGGCTTGTTAAATTAGTTATATATGTCAACAAGAACAGGTTGTGTGACACAATCTGCAAAAAACATGAACAAAACTTCACAAGATAAATGAGAATAAGATCCAGACAACATTAAATACAGCTTCACCTATAGCTAAGATGAAAAGTGTGTTTTGTTTGGTTAATTATTGACTTAATCAATATGAAAACTTTGTTTTCCTTATGATACAATAAACTAATTTAGTTCTAGTTAAATTTGGGTCCAGCAAAACAGTTGACAAGCATAGAAACATGGTAAAAGCTTTCTTTTTGCAAGCTAAAAAAATGCAAAAATGGACTGCACCCTAAAAAATGTTTTATTAAGTTCAAGTAGGTGATTAAAAAACGGTGCAAATGTTTCGGCTGTCTGCCTTCCTCAATGATTACATTTACATGTGCATCAATAATGCAATAATTTCTAATAATCAAAGTAAGGTATTAATTGCAGAAAGATGTTTACATGACACAAGCAGAACTCTTCACTGCAGTTTACATGCAATTTTCATTACTCTGATTATTCTCTAATAAGTATGGTTATACCACAGTATATATCCAGTATGCATGTTACTGACCATTGTTTTAATCTACTCAAATCAAATT
This sequence comes from Hypophthalmichthys molitrix, assembly GCA_037950675.1. Classification (NCBI taxonomy): domain Eukaryota; kingdom Metazoa; phylum Chordata; class Actinopteri; order Cypriniformes; family Xenocyprididae; genus Hypophthalmichthys; species Hypophthalmichthys molitrix. Next base: position 37,496,311 of record CM075498.1, on the reverse strand, counting down.
CAAAATACAATTTTATTGGTGATATTATACGCCGTGATGAATGTCGCAATACCGGGTGTTGTATTTTGCATTAATATTAATAACAGAAAACGCAGCAGTAACAAGCGTGCAGTAGCTTAACACTCCATCCTTTTATTCTGCTTCTTTATTTTCCTAAACACTTCAGGTTACTACCGACCCCTAGTGGGCAGAGCATATTTACCCAGCATAACATTTTAAGCAGACACAACATTTTCCCCACTTTTTAAAGAATATTACTCAGGGGAAGCTCTATTTAACATGGCTTGGTCATATCCAGAACAAGATCATAACCAAATAACAACTGTTTTAGACATACCTACTTCACCAAGGTTAACACGTGAACAGTACATTAAGGTCTCTTATTGCATAACCCAAGAAATGCATATTTCCTCATATCCAACAACAAGTACGGACTCCTGCATATCTCAACACATACAATCACCGAAGCAGTAGAACAGTACAGATGCACTATTCAACATCAACATGTAACATCTGAATATTAACAACTTTATGGTAGTGATGTACTATAGTGATGAGTGTGCATGTGTGTACAGTTCATATGACGAAGTCTTTGTGCCAGACTGGCGGGCATCTAATTCTGGACTGTCTTTGAGCTACCGGTGTGACAACCGGCTTTGGAACCTCTGTAGGTTCATTATCTAAACAACTTTGACCCAGACATGGTGACAGGTGTATTGCGTTCCTCACTTTCCCATCATCAAGGATGTATGTGTCCTGACTTTTTTGTCCCAGCACTGTACAAAGCGAGCTGAATTTCGGCCTGCCCTTTTTCACACGAATAGGTATCCTCACCTGCACTCTGTCCCCTGGTCGTAAAGCAGATGGTTTCCCTGCACGTTTGATGTCAGTGTAGGTTTTGACTCGAGACTGGCGAGAATGAACGCGAGCTATTACTGTAGCATCAGTACACGCAGAGGGCCGGGTGGGTAGAATGTGTAAGGTCGTTCTCAGTTTGCGTCCAAGCAAGAGTTCACTGGAAGCAACACCAGTGGTGGCATGAGGTGTTTCACGGTAATGCAGCATGAAGTCGCTCACCTAAGTTTTCCAGGGCTTCCCTTCCAAGCTTGCAGTTTGAACACAATCCTACAGGACATGGTACATACGCTCCACAGCCCCATTAGCTTACGGAAAGTATAGAGAGATACGAACATGTTTGATATTCCTACTTGCAAGGAACTCAGCAAAGGTTAAGAGATGTCAATTGCACACCATTATCAGTCACAATTTCCACAGGGTTGCCAAAGGCAGGCAAGGGTAGGCGTGAGAGGCAGTCTGCTGTGACATTTTCAGCTCCTGGCTTGTACGACACTTTGTAGTTAAAGCAGAGCAGATGTGCGGACAATCTTGCAATGCGCATTCCAGTACGCAGATCACAATGAGCCCCTTCACTTTCTCAAAGCTTTTCTGTGTGGCTTCAGTCCAACTGAAAACACCCACATTCTTTAAGCATGCTCTCATAGGCTCCACTTCCGAAGAGTAATTTGGCACAAACCGTGAACACCAGGGCATCAGTCCGAAGAATGAGCGTAATTTGGCTGCGTCAGTGGGAGCTGGTGCTTGCAAGATAGCCTGAATATGGCAGTCATTGGGTAGCAGGCCTTGCGCAGTAATGGTGTGTCCTAAGTAAGGAAGGCTTGTGCAGCTGAACTTGCATTTTGCTCGATTCAGTGTGAGACCCGCGTGCTGTAGTGTTGTTAAAACAGCCTGCAGGTTGCAATCATGTTCAGCTGCAGTGTGTCCATATACAATTACATCATCTAGGTAGTTCTGAACCCCATGAAGGCCTTTCAGTATTGTAACCATCATTTTTTGAAAAGCTGCCGGTCCCGAGGCCAAGCCATAACGTACCCGACGAAATCGAAACAACCCTTCATGAGTAATGAAAGCCATTAGATCTCGGCTGTCCTTGTGAAGCATCACTTGGAGGTATGCATTGTTCAGGTCGATGCTGGAAAACATTGTGGCCCCCTTCAGTTCAGTGAATAAATCCTCCATGTGTGGGAGTGGATGGTTGTCGATTATTACTGCCCTGTTCAGCTCCCGCAAATCCACACATAAATGAATTTCCCCGTTTTTCTTTGTTGTCACCACAACAGGGGACACCCACGGGGAGGCATACACCCTTTCAATGATGCCTTCAGTTTGCAAACGGCAAAGTTCTTTGGAAACTGCATTTCTAACTGATAAGGGAAGTCTGCACAGTTTTTGCTGTACAGGCTATACTGACTCTCTTACATTCACCCGATGTACAAAGCCTTTAGCGCATCCAATGGCCTCGGTTGTTGCTGCAGCCGTCACATGTCTCATGACGGTAGGAGAGGAGGGTAAGACCACTTCATTTCCAGCAATGTGAATGTTTAGGCCAGACACTAAGTCCATGCCCAGTATATACCTTGTGCTCCAGTCACTTCAGAAGAACTCAGTGAAGTGGGGGTTCCTGCACCTCAATTGAATAATTTTGAAATTCTTTTTAATCTTGAGGCTCATCTTTCTTATTTGCCTCAGGTTGAAAGGTCTGTTCTTGTAGAGCTGATTAGCTCCTATGTTCCATTGTTCCCAGATGTGCCTAACCAAACTAATCTTGTTGTGCATGATATTGATGTTTCAGGTGCTGCTCCCGTGAAGCAACATCCATACCGTGTCGGTCCTGAAAAGCGTGCACTGTTGAGTAAGGAAGTGACATATGGTTGAACATGGAATTGCCGTACCAAGCCAAAGTGCCTGGAGTTCTCCTTGTATTTTGGTGCCAAAGTCTGATGGGTCTATTAGGTTCTGTGCGGACTTTCGTAAAGTTAATGCTTTAATTAAAGTAGATTCTTATCCTTTGCCCCGACTGGATGACTGCATTGACCGTGTGGGATCTGCCAGGTATGTAACCAAGTTAGACCTTTTAAAAGGTTACTGGCAGGTTCCCCTTTCTGACAGAGCCAAAGAGATTTTAGCGTTTGTGACTCCAGATGGGTTATGGGAATATCGGGTTATGGCTTTCGGGATGCAAAATGCTGCTTCTACCTTTCAGAGGTTAGTTAACCAAGTGATATCTGGGTTAGACAATTGTGAAGCATATCTTTACGATATTGTGGTGTATAGTCCTGACTGGAGTAGTCATGTAGCTCAGCTTAAAGCTCTTTTGGACCGTTTGTTGGCTGCTAACCTGACTGTTAATCTAGCCAAGTGTGAGTTTGCCAAGGCTACCATTACCTATCTGGGCAAAATTGTGGGGCAAGGTCAGGTTCGAACTGTTAGGGCTAAAGTTGAAGCTATAGATCGTTTCCCTGTTCCTCAGTCTCGTAAGGATCTAAGGAGATTTTTGGGAATGACTAGCTATTATCGTGCCTTTTGTCCCAATTTTGCTACTGTAGTGAGTCCTCTTACAGACTTGTTAAGTCTAAAAACTGATTTTGTGTGGACAAATAGTTGCCAGCAGGCATTTGATAATGCCAAGGCCCTGCTAGTCAATGCCCCCATCTTAGCAGCGCCAAATTTTGAAAGTGTTTTTAAACTGGCAGTAGATGCAAGTGAAAATGGGGCAGGAGCCATTCTTCTGCAGGATGACGATCAAGGTATTGAACATCCAGTTTGCTTCTTTTCTAAAAAGTTTAATTTCCATCAAAGGAACTATTCTGTAATTGAGAAGGAGGCTTTGGCATTGATTTTGGCAATTCAACATTTTGAGGTTTATTTGAGTAGCGGCAACCCAATTGAAGTGATGACTGATCATAATCCGTTAGTCTTTTTGCAGCGGAGTTGCAACACTAACCAGCGTTTGATGAGATGGAGTCTGTTTTTGCAGTCTTATCCTCTACAGATTCATCACATTAAAGGAAAGGAGAATGTATTAGCTGATGCATGTCTCGTGGGTAATATCGCACTATGTTCGTGCCTATGTCTTTTCAATAGTTTCTCATGGTGGATTTGTTTTTTGTAAATATGGTACTTTAGGAGGTGTTGACCTTTATAAGTATGTATTTTTTTTGTTGTATACATTGACTTGTTGTTTTGTTTTTAGTCTTGACACTTTAATTTTTATATGTTTAATAACTATTTTGTGTTAAATAATTGAGGTTATTTAACGTTTTGTGGGTGGAGGTGTTACAGCCCTGCCCCTTTTTCCTTTTGTTTTTTGTGAGATTGCAGGGACAGTGGCTCCTCCTTGATGGGCGGGACTCCAGAGCTGATCATGGGCCACACCTGTGGCACTCCATTTAAGAGGCTCATGGATTTGAGCGCTCTCTCTCTCTCATTTTTGTTTTTGTGTCTTTGTTTGAAGAGGGGTTGACATTTTGTGTTCCTCTTTGTTTCCACAACTCCACAATCCCCATTTCCAACAGTTATTTGATTTGTTTCTTTTATTATTCTTTAATATTTTCACCCTAGACATTATTTGATTAACCTGAAATAAATTTATATTTTCTTTACTGAAACCCATTTTGTGAAGTTTCCTCTTTATATTGTGACTTTGAGCCGGGTCATAACAGAGTGCCTTTTTCAGCAACATAGATGCTAGTACTGGTCACCGCATCTGTGTAATATACATGCGCAAGTAGGCATCCAAGTACAGGCAGTGCCGCTTTCAAGTAAGTCACCAGTTTTACACGGGGGGTCGTAAGGAAGATGCACTGAAATGCTGCTTATAAAAGGTGATGAGGGAGGATGCTAACAGCAGAACCTTTGTCTACTGTAAGCTCAATCAGCACAGGGCTCACTTCCTCAGTTCCAATGGTCACAGAGCATTTTATTTTATCACACATTGGTTTCCCTTCCACTTCAAGCACATGCACAATTTCGGGGACATCAATCTCGGGTGCATCAAGTACTTGCACGGTTTTCTCTGAGCGGCAAACCCGTGCAAAATGTCCCACTTTTCCACAATTATTACATTTAATTTTAGCAGCAGGGCAATTTGGAGCATTAGCCAAGTGAGAGATAGACCTACAATGGAAGCAAGCACAATTGGAGTCACAAGCACGCTGTAGTCGTGTTTTACTCACAGATTTTCCTTGGTATTGTTGATGTGGCACTCCTCGCTAAACAGATTTAATCTCGTGCACCGACACCGAGTTTGGTCAGCTAACAGCATCGCGTCTTTTAATGTTAACTGTGGTTGTAGTAAGAGACGCTCCCAAATACGTGCAGATGACGCTTTCTCCACTATTGGATCCCTTATCATCTCGTCCATGCGATCGCCGAAGTCACAACGTACACTGAGTTCACGTAAAGCAGCAACATAATCCTTTTACTGTTTCGTCAGGCCGTTGAGCGCGTTGTCTGAATTTGTGTCGTTCGACTACAACATTCGTAGCAGGCTGGAAATGTCCTTCTAAAGCTTTAAAGGCATCGGCAACAGTCAGACCTGTATCAGGCAGCGTGTAGAAAACTTTCAAACCCTCGGCTCCCAGGCATTGTAGTAAAACGCTTTCTCTCCTCCGGCCACCGATCTCCCGTAGCATCGATGGCGACAAGATAGTTTTCAAACATCTTCTGTCAAGTACGTATCGGTACCGAGGGCTGACCCGGGCATAACCAGAACAACGCAGGAGTAGGTAAACTGAGTGCTGCCATCCTCGTTGCCAAAATGTTGTATTTTGCATTAATATTAATAAAAGAAAACGCAGCAGTAACAAGCGTGCAGTAGCCTGCTTAACACTCCATCCTTTTATTCTGCTTCTTTATTTTCCTAAACACTTCAGGCTACTACCAACCCCTAGTGGGCAGAGCATATTTACCCAGCATAACATTTTAAGCAGACACTGTGACTGTGTCCGAGACCGCCTACTTCTCTACTATATAGTAGGGGAAAAGCAGTAGGCGAGTGAAAAAGTATGTCTGAATCATTAGTATTCAAAAAAGAGTAGGCGAGAATTACCTGTGTGACGTACTAATTCTCGCGAGATTCAGACGAGCGTCTACTTAAAGTGCATCCAAAACCACCCACTTCTCTACTATATAGTAAGGGAAAAGCAGTAGGTGAGCGAATAAGTATGTCCGAAACCTCAGTATTCACAAAAGAGTAAAGAGTAGGCGAGAAGTTCCCGGATGGCCTACTGCTTCTGCCTAGATTCTGAAGTATTCCTCGATGGATACTTTTCTATCCCAGGAGGCCACGGGAGAGGATACGTCATAGTCGAACACGGAGGAGAAAAGCGGCGTGGACACTTTCAAATGTGAGTATTGAAAACCAAAAACATGTTTCTTGTGTTAAAATCGCATTTGTTGAACTAACGTAAACTGTTGAAGTGTTGAATGTGTAAAGACGCTAGACAGTATAGTATAGTGTGATTTTACTGTAAAAACACATTTTATTATGTATAGATAATAAGCTTCAGTAAGCACACGTTCATCTCCAAAGTGGATTTACATGAATTCTAAACCATATACATCATAAAGTCGATTACTAAATAAATACTAAATAAGCATTGCAGATGATGAGCACATCACAACATGAAATAGACATCTGAGTGATGTGTGTGTGCGCTATTATGTAGAATTCACTGTTGTCTACACTGATTAATTATACATGAATGCAAGTAATGTAAATAAACAAATCTACAGTAACTACACAAGTTATCTATTTTATTTGTCCGTTAGTACTGTTGATAAATTAAGGAACATTTGTGTTGGAGTTAACACATCACAAGTGAGTTAACACATCATCAACATGTAGATGTAGTATTGAGCACATAAATCTCAGAGGAAACTTGAATCTTGTCTGATGTTGATATGGACAGATGATCACACGTGTGTTTATCTGGTGGAGAGAGGCTGATGAAGGAATGATGCCATCAAAGGCTTTGAGTGAGGATACTACAGAAATGAATACAAATCTACTTAAATCATAAGTTGTAGTTTATTTTAATTATTGTAATTTCAAACAGAGTTATTACAGCACTTTTCTGATTCTTGATTTCTGTGCATTTGCTGCAGAGCTTTTGTGGTGGAGCAGGACCTGCAAGGCAAGGTGACGGTGGCATTTGTGAACAAAAAAAAAAAAAAAGGGAAAACCTGAAACAAAAATATAAAGTAAGATCATTTTGTTACTTCTAATACAGAAATCAGATGACATTGTGCTGTTAGAATGACTGCTTTTGTGATATGTTTTGTGCATGTTTGTAGGATGTCCTCAGACTGGCGTGAGCACTGAGGATGGAGAGACACAGCAGATCCTGGAAATGGTGTAGAGCCATGGATGAGACCCTCCATCACTCCTCCTGCCCTTACTGCCTCATCTGGACCAGATGTTGATGTGGTCTCTTTATCCTCAGTGAGCCCAGAGCCAGCAAGAACAATTAGACAAAGACCAAAAGATTGAGGATGTGATTTTGGTCAAGTTTGTTCTGTTGGTTTCTGTTCATACAATGGAGCCCAACTTTCATAAGCTTCAAAAGCATCATCAAATAATGTCATGAAGCTTCTGAAAGTCAGGCTTCATTGACTGATACTGTGTGAACAGAAACCAGCAGGACAAACTTGACAAATCACCTTTTGTGTTCAGAAAAATAAAAATGAACACAGGGATTGAACAGCGTGAAGGTGAGTAAATAATGACTGAATTTTATAACCCTTTATGCCCCCAAATAGAAATTGTATGAAATGCATGTATGCATTTATATTATAGTAGTACCTTGAAAAAGTAAACTTTAAGAAATAAGCAGCTTTAATTAGCGTTTGTGCCACAGACACTAACAAAAAAGGATTTACAAAATCACATTTACATTTGTACATTTGGCAGATGCTGTTATCCAAAGTGACTTACAGTGCTCTTATTACAGGGACGATCCCTCTGGAGTAACCTGGAGTAAAGTGTCTTGCTTAAGGACACACTGTTGGAGATGCTCCAGAGATCGAACCAGCAACCTTCTGCTTACCAGTTCAGTGGTTTAGCCCACTACACCACAAAAGTAATGAAGCTACAACAAAAATTAGCCTGTAATTGTAAAAATATTAAATGAAATATGGCAAGAAACAGAATGCCGACATAAATGAATTGTAAAATGTTTTAATCTTTTCCTATAACACCAGATGTACTCGTTACATCAGAAGAAGAATGGCATCTACGCTAATATTAGTCTTTCTGTTTATCCCGAGGTTTACCGTAGTCAACCAGATCCAGGCCGTATCCAGGTGAGACCGAGGACCGGCGCCTTGACACGACCACAACGCAGCCCTGAAGTATCAGCAGAGATTGAGTCAACTAGATCATCCATTGTGAAGGCCTCATTGACACGTCAACCAGTGGCACAGCTCCTCAACAAACCGCCCATACTGGTGTGATGGATACGATCCTCAGCTGGATTGAACTGGAATAAATACTTTGAATGTTGTGATCCTATCGGACATATGATAGCAACCTGAATCGTAACAAAGCACTGTTCGCCAGAGGAGAACTGGCCCCCCGACTAAGCCTGGTTTCTCCCAAGGTTTTTTTCTCCATTTTAACACACAAGTCTATTCGCCACCTGTTTACCATCTGATGTCACCTGTTGGAGTTTGGGTTCCTTGCCGCTGTTGCCTTTGGCTTGCTTAGTTGGGGACACTTGACATTTGATATTCAACAGTGCTTTGATCTGCCTAAATTGACACTATTCTTTAAGAGCTGCTGTGCAGCCAAAATTATATACCAGTTATCAATGTAAAGCTGCTTTGACACAATCTGTATTGTAAAAAGCGCTATATAAATAAAGGTGACTTGACTTAACTTAATCTGTTTATTTAGTCATGCTGTTGGAGAGCACATGAATGTTTGCAGCAGACACAGCAGCAGCCAGATTGTCCCACACTTGCTTCAAGGTTGTGGTGTTCAGGGGTCCATCATCATGGTCTTCCTCATCCTCTGGATCAACAATGTCCCCATTGAGAAGAGCACCAGTGAGGGTCATGATGGATGGCAAAGACAGGTAAAGGTGTTCATGGTGGTCAGCTGCTTCATCAAAATAAAGCTGCAGAATTGGCACAGCTGTGTTGAGATGGCAGTGTAGATACGTGATTCTTAGAACGATAAATTAGAATAAAGCTTTGTTTCGTGTGTTATTTACATGTATATGCATTTATTTAGTGTCACTGTAACTTTTATTAATTCTTCTACTTTTTTTTGTTAATTATGCTATTATTATCAGTAAATTTATATATTTTTTTACTTCATGCATTAATTCATTGCTTGACTGTAAATTGAGATGTATTCACATCAGCTGTATTTGTCTAGTGTGTATTCATGCATAGCTATGTCATGACAAAACTATCTGACATTTTCTTGTTTTACTGAAGAAGTAAAACGAAAAGTAATATAATTAAGTTTTGGTCAGCATTTATCATTATTATTGTGTGTAAGTGTTGGGGTGGGCTAGCAATGCAATTCATTGTGGGGTAATCTTAAATCTTAAAAGTAGTTTATACTTACATTTTTAGAGTATAAAATCAGTCTGAGATGTCACCTGTCACTCATATCTTTATTTTTATTGCAGGACCCATAATTACATACAACCATGGTATTTTCCCTGATCTTGTATCTTTAACAATGAACAATAATAATGACAAATAAAAACCATAAATATGGGTTTGTATACATCAGAATTTGAGATTATATACACAGACAAAAAGCATGATGACGAGGTTAAATATTTTGAATACATCAATGTATAAAAAGTATTCATTTTATTTATTTATTTTATTTTTTTTTTTGTTTATTATTTATAAGCCTGAGGGATGAAACTAGAGCTAATTCAACAAGAAAAAGAGGATAACATAAAGGATATTTATGCCACTTTTGAGTGTGGATGTGTCACATGTCTTGGGTTTCTGTTATCCCCGTGACCTAGTTTCCCCAGTCTGATTAGTTTATTTCATCCACCTGTGTCTTGTTAATTAACTCATCACCTTGTTTAGTTCCCTTTGTTAGTCTTGTGTATATATACCCAGTGTTCTCCTTCACTCCTTGTCCATTCTCTTTTACGTTTATATGCTGTCACTACCCTGTTGGAATCTCCTGTGTTTGATTAAAGTATTACTCGTATCCTCATCCTCATCCTCATCCTCATCCTCATCTTCATCTGTGTTGTGCTTTGATAAACAGCTACTGTAACAGAAGAACGGACCGAAACAGTGTTTTTTTTTTTTTTTTGCGACGTTTTTTCTCAGTTTTTAGTTCCTTTTTTCTCCTCATGGCTTTTCCCGCTGTCCAGCTTCTCTGCCTGGAGCAGGGAGACCGCTCGCTGGAACAACACGCCAGTGACTTTCTCCAGCTTGCGTGCCGGACCAACTTCCCGGACCGCTCGCTCTGTGTATATTATCACACCGGCCTGAGCGAGCGGTCCAAGGCACGCATTCCAGCAGGCGGTCCAACGGAGGACTTCGCCGCATACGTGGAGTGGGTGCTGGTGAACAACAACTCTCCGTTCACCACCTGCCCTGCTGAGGATGACACCAGCACCGCTCCACATCCAGAGACCAACCACCCGCCACCAACTACGTGCCCGATGGAGAGACGAGAGCCCACCGCAGACCGTGGAGTTCAACCTGCCGGGATGAACGAGACCGAACCTGAGGAGAGGACCCAAGGTGTGTCTGACCAGGTGCGTGAGCCTACAACATCGTGTGCTGCCGAGGGAGTGTTAGTGGAGTTCGAGGGCTGGGAGGAGAGCCCTGCCCACAACCTCACCACGGTGGATGGGATCGCTATTACCACTGAAATGTTTTTTGAGTTATTGGATGTGTTTGAGGAGGTTAATTCCCTACCTCTCCTTTTCCCCGCTGGTTCCGTCCAGCCCTGACCTGCCCGTCTCCCCGCTGGTTCCGTCCAGCCCTGAACTGCCCGTCTCCCCGCTGGTTCCGTCCAGCCCTGTGTCTCCTGTGTTCCCTCCGAGCCTCCCTCTCCCACCTCCTCAAACTGCCTGCTCATCGTTTCTGCCTCTGTTACCCTTCAGCCCCTCTTCAACTCCATCACTCCAGTGTATGGACCCGACTCGTAGCTTCAGGCCACCAGTTCCACCCAGGCCAGAGGATCTCCTGGCTTCGCCTCCAGCCTCCGAACTCAACACTCCACCGTGGCCTGTCGCCGCGTCGCCTCCGCCGTGGCTCCACCGGAAACCCTCACCCTCAAGACTCCACCGGGCTCCCTCATCCCACAGGCTCCGACTTGGTCAGTCGTCGTCCAGCTGGCACCTTCGGTTTCTCCTGGCTCCTCCTTCCCCCCGTCTCCTCCTTCGTCCTCTGTCACACCGCCTCCGTCTCAGTCCTCAGGTTCCCGGACTCCACCTCGGATGCTCGTCGTCCCGGCTCCATCTCGGTCTCCAGATCCAGCAGTGTCAGTTGGGCTTTCCGGCATGCCAGCTCCACCTGGATCACCATCTTCGGTGGCGTCTCCATCGGCCGTCCCCAGGGTGGCGCCTCTCAACTCTCCGCCTAGGCGTCTCCCGTTCTCGTCTCCACCCTGAGGCCTCATCATGGTTGGTCTCTGGACCAACATCCGGCTCCTCCTGCTCCAGGCTTCCTCTTGGCTCCTCCCACCCTCCACTCCCCCTTGGACTATTTTTGTTTTCTGTGGACTTTTGTTTTGCTCCTCTGCCCTTCGCCCTCCTCCAGAGCACCCGCCACCATTACTGGACAGCTGTTTCTTCAACAAGACCACAAAATAAGCAAGTTTAAACAATATCAAGATATTTACAGATAGATGAATTAAATCTGTCACTCATATCTTTTAAATTGTTGCGCTTGTGATAAAGTCGTAGGTCACATGATAACGTCAACATGGCGGATTATGTGCGGATTGCATTCATACTCAATGAGATTTGGCTATTAAGTACCTACTCAGTGAGTAGGCAGATTCGGAAGCAGCCAACACCAGGTTTGGCCAATACTGAGCCCATGTTTGGACCTAAACACGGAAGCTCTGCAGCATAAATAACATAGCAGAATAACAGGGGAGAGACAAATTTTATTGAGTAAAGTCATTATTTTTGTTTTGTTTTTGCGCACAAAAAGTATTCTCGTTGCTTCATAATATTAAGGTTGAACCACTGTAAGATGAAGATGAATGAAGGTCTTACAGGTGTGGAACAATATGAGGGTGAGTAATTAATGATAGAAATTTCATTTTTGGGTTAACTAACCTTTTAAAGGCATGAATTTCTGTAAAGCTGTTTTGAAGGAATACAAAGATTGTAAAGCAGTTATGGAGAAGTTTGGGAACCAGTGTCCAATGAAACAAACTTGTGATCCAGTACAACAACAAACACAATTAGTCCTTAAAAAAATTTACAGGAGATATAGAGTTGCATTCATGTTGTGCATCTTTTAATTTTTAATTAACTTTTGCTTGTTCATCTCTGATTAAGCACTTGTTTTCCTTTGTAAGCTTCTTAACATAGAGCGAAGTGACTTCTGTCATCAGGCTTGGTTTTACAATGTCAGCGATACTGTTTCCATTGTCTCTGGAGGTTTGTGGGCTCAATCATGAGAAATATGAGTGTTAGTGAGTCATACAACAGTCAGAGCCCTAAAGCGTCACATTTGCTATCTGAGGAAGAAAGTAGAAACCAGTTTTGTCTTTAGACTCTGGATTAGTCAAAGACAGAAAAGAAAGGAAGAAAAAAAAAAAGCACAAAGGGTGACAGTAAAACAAGTGACCATTCTGACACATTCTGAACATGCAGGGCAAGATGTAAGACACAATTTCACCGGTGTACATCATTATGGCTGTGTGTTAAGTGTACAACACGTGTTTGCAATATGGTCACATGCAGGACATGTCGTTGAACACACTCATCTGCAGTCCTCGCCGCATCTCTTATTGGGATGTTCAAAGAAGCGCAAGTGATTCTCACAGGATCAGACGAGTCTCAGACACTCGCCTGAAGAAATCCCAGAGATTATGAGAGAAACTTAACGTACATCCCAATCAGACAGACAGAGACGCTCACTTTAATCAGCGAGTTTCTCATCGTGGCTCTGAGCAGAACGTCTGATGACATCACAGCAATTTACATGCAAATATTACTTAACTCTTTCCCCACAAGCGTTTCTAAAAAAAAAAGTTGCCAGCATTTTTTATCACATCCACAAAACTTTCATGGCCCCCAGAATATTTTGTTGAATGTTTGAAGATCATGTTAGCTTAATTGTGTAAGCAACTTCTATCCACCTCCTTCTGGTTTAGGTTTATGCAGATCATTGGAATAGATTACATTATTTAAAAAAATAAATAAATAAATAAATTTTGTTAAGACCCATTCAAAAGTACGTAATGTTTAAAAACTTGCAGAAATTAAGACTAAATAATTAAATTTAAATTTAAAAATGCAATTTATCTCATTTTTTCTTTCTCTCTCTATATTGTGGCACTTGGATTACGTTATTGAAAACTTTTTTTTATGAAGCAATTTGTAACTAACATAATACATTTTTAAAGTAACCCTCCCAAGCCTGGTTTTAAAGCAGTGGGTGAGTAATTCACTCCTTGATTTACTTAATAAAAGCCTACTTTGAGTTTCTGTTAACAAACATGTTTATAGTGCATTATTTTCAATGTGTTTATTGCTAGCCCTGCAAAAATAGACATAGCGCAAGTAATTTGCGTGCGATGTATCTGGTTGCCATTACAACCTTGCGCTTGCTGCTGCTTTATGTAATCAATAAAGCCACTTGAATGGCACACGGAGTGAAAGAATCAAAATAGACTTTAATAGTAAATCCACAAGCAAACTCAGATGAAGGCAGGCAAAAGAACTCAAACATGATACAGTGCATCTGTCAAGTTTTCACAGCGCTTCACTTTGTCCACATTTTGTTATGTTACAGCCTTATTCCAAAATGGATTAAATTCATTATTTTCCTCAAAATTCTACAAACAATACCCCATAATAACAACGTGAAAGAACTTTGTTTGAAATCTTTGCAAATTTATTAAAAATAAAACGCGAAGAAAAACAAAAATCACATGTACATAAGTATTTACAGCCTTTGCCATGACCCTTAAAATTGAGCTCAGGTGCATCCTGTTTCCACTGATCATCCTTGAGACATTTCTTGATTGATTGGAGTCCACCTGTGGTAAATTCAGTTGATTGGACATGATTTCGAAAGACACACACCTGTCTATATAAGTTCCCACAGTTAACAGTGCATTTCAGAACACAAACCAAGCCATGAAGTCCAAGGAATTGTCTGTAGACCTCTGAGACAGGATTGTATCGAGGCACAGATCTGGGGAAGGGTACAGAAAAATTTCTGCAGCATTGAAGGTCCCAATGAGCACAGTGGCCTCCATCATGTGTAAAAATAAGAAATTTGGAACCACCAGGACTCTTCCTAGGGCGGGCCACCCGGCCAAACTGAGCGATCGGGAGAGAAGGGCCTTAGTCAGGAAGGTGACCAAAAACCTGATGAAACTCCTCTCTGTGGAGAGAGGAGAACCTTCCAGAAGAACAACTATCTCTGCAGCTCTCCACCAATCAGGCCTGTATGGTAAGGTGACCAGACAGAAGCCACTCCTCAGTAAAAGGCACTTGACAGCCTGCCTGGTGTTTCCCAAAAGGAACCTTCTCCAGACTGGGGTGTTGTGAACAACACTTAAGATGGCATTCCAGGGACAAGTTTACGACAGGGTCCCTCTCTAACTGCTGGTGTGTAAGATGTGCCACACTGTGATTGGATCTTTGGTGAATGAATATAAACAAATGTTCAGCAACATCAGATAAGATGTTAGGACAACTATCAGACACCTCTTCCAGAGCAGGAAGGGGGACCTTCTGCACCCACCAAAACCAAGGAGAGGACTTCTCATTGGATGACACGTTGACTCTAACCACCAAACTCATTCCTAAGGTTAAAGCAAGGACTGCCATAAAAATTCCTTCAGGACCCCCCTGGATGTAGCAGCAGTGACTGAAATAAAGAGAGGCCACAGAGATCTATCTAAATCCATTCATACCTATGTTTGGAGGCCTTAATTTGATCTAAACTGCATCACATCCACTCCATCTTCATGCAAAGCACAGTTTATGTTAATGGTTACTGACTGTTAAAACAACAGGTCATGGGACAGACATTTTAACAGATAAACAAATGCATGGACGATGATTTAGCCATTTCATATTGTGTTTAGTGTCTATCTGTTCCCTACGATACCTTTAATAATTTGAAAGAGGTTTGGTAAAGATATAATGCATGGGTAAAATGTTAAAGATGCTATTTTAACACTGTACTTTATGCTATGCAAATGAGTTCCACACTAGGGTGGGCAACACCGGGGCTACTTCAGTTAACACTGACCAATCACACTCCAGGATCGGCAAGGCGCCACATTTCAATCTCCTCCTCATTATGAAGGGATAAATATGTCCCCCGGGGAGACACACCATTGCTCTGCGTTTCCAGCTATTCATTATTAATTGTTGTGGTATTTACTCTTGCATGTCTGTGCACCAATGCTCTCCATCCAACCTGATGGAGCTTGAGAGGTCCTGCAAAGAAGAATAGGAGAAACTGCCCCAAAAGAGGTGTGCCAAGCTTGTAGCATCAAACTCAAAAAGACTTGAGGCTGTAATTGGTGCCAAAGGTGCTTCTACAAAGTATTGAGCAAAGGCTGTGAATACTTATGTACAACTTCTTTCACGTTGTCATTATAGGGTATTGTTTGTAGAATTTTGATGAAAATAATGAATTTAATCCATTTTGGAATAAGGCTGTAACATAACAAAATGTGGAAAAAGTGAAGCGCTGTGAATACTTTCCAGATGCACTGTACATAGACATAAACAGGACAAAGACTGCAGGTTCATTTTCATGCCCCATTTCCTGATTTTAGTGTAATTTTGATATTACTATAATTTAAAAAAATGTTTATAAATCAAAAAGTGTGTGATTATTACTTAAAGTTTTAACAATTTTATCATTATTTTGAGAAATACACTTTCTACTGTAGAACAGTAATATATTTCCGTCAGTAATTTCTTCGATTGAAACCAATCTTTTATTTTGGTGGGTTGTAGTGAAGAACGTCTTGGTTATGTAACCCTCGTTCCCTGAAGGAGGGAACAGAGACGTTACAACAGAACTGAACTGACGAATCGGATTGAGATCCCAATTCGTCAGTTCAGTTCTGACATAACGTTGAACGTGACTGATTGAAAGGGAACGTCTTGGTTACATATGTAACCCTCGTTCCCTGAAGGAGGGAATGGAGACGTTATGTCAGATCTGAACTGACAAATTGGCATCTTAATTTGTCAGTTCAGTTCTGACGTAACGTTGAACGTGACTGACTGAAAGGGAACTTTGAGTTTGTGTGTGTATCTTCTGATAGTTTTGCTCAAATTAAATGGTTTAATGCTAGTGAAGTAACTCTCAGAGCAGCCCTGGAGATGAAGTTCATGTGTTCATGTCCATGCTCAAGTGAATGTTTTTTTTAGGTCAGGATCTGTTGTTTGTTTGTTTGATACAACCAACTGAGGATTCTATTGTTTGTTTGATACAAAATAAACAAAAAAGTTTAAAAATGCTGGTAAAATGCTGAAATCCTCTGTTCACAAAAATGTTGGAAATTATGAGCATGTGCAAATAATATGAACCTGCTTCACATCACAATTCCAAATGGGTAATTCCGTGTCAAATCAACCAAATTTTGGAAACTCCCCCAGCTCAAATTTGGGTCACTTTAAAGACAGCTGATACTTTTTTCTTTTAAAGAGGAATATCTGTAGAACAAATAATGTTGAAACTAGAAATGTAGTCTATCTTGTGTTTTTCTATCAACACAATTGCATAGAACATACCTGTCTGAGTTCCATAAATATTCCAAAGTTTACATGCCTGTAACTCTAAAAACTCTGTAATTCAAACTGTCGAATTTTACCCATTTTCAGTGATCGAAAACCAAATGTGGTTTACTTTGCACACAGCTGATACTTATTGCATTTAAAGAGGAATGTCTGAAGAACAATGTTTAAACTAGAAATCCCCTCTATCAAAAGAATTGCATAAACATGCCTATCTGAGCACCAAAAATCCACTGAAAATAATTGAAGCACATTAACTTGCTCTCAAAAGTGTAAGAATCTATATTTCAGTCAGTTTTAGGGATATTTGGAAGATGGGATTTTGTTCATTTTAACAGCTTCTGAAGCTACCAAGAGTTTAAATACGCCGTATCATAACTACAGGTTACCGTGTTGACATCCTTATATCTATGAGATTGAACCATATAGGGCCTTAAAAATGAAGATTTCAAAAGAAAAGTTTCATAAGAACAAAAATCTGATATCTTTACACTTCTTGAATTAAAGACATGTAAACTTGGGAAAAATGTTTGTTTTTGGCACTCAGAGAGGTGGGATGTATTCAATTGTTTCGATAGAGAGAAACAAGATACATTTGTAGTTTCAGTGTTATTTGTTCTTCAGACATTCTTCTTTAAACAAAAAGTTATCAGCTATTTAAAAAGTTACCTATTTGTTTCTTGACCACTGAAAATGGACATGGAGTCACATCGGGGTCCTAATATCTATGGACTGAACTCAATAGAGCCTTAAAAATTAAGATTCCAAAAGAAATGTTTATTAAAGGATTAGTTTACTTTCAATTTAAATGAATCACTTCGCTTCAGAAGGCCTTTATTAACCCCCCGGAGCTGTGTGGAGTACACGTTTATGAGGGATGGATGTGGATGGAAGCTTTTTCTTCAGCTCATACTCGTGGGTCCTGTTCACTGCCATTATAAAGCTCAGATGAGTCAGGATATTTATTAATATTTTTTCGATTATGTTCATCAGAAAAAAGAAAGCAACTTAGAATGGCTTGAGGGTGAGTAAAGCTTGGGCTAATTTTCATTTGAAAATGAACTACTCCTTTAAGAATGAGAATCTAGAAGGATATTAAGATATCTTGAATACTTTTAGATTTACAGCATGACAACTTTTCTAGTTTTAAAATTATTTGTTCTTCAGATATTCCTCTTTAACAGAAAAAAGTAGGGTACCAAGCTCATGTACTTGTACTCGTACTAGTGAAAATACCCCCGATACCAAAGACCGATTCCTCACGTGACGTAACTGACAGAATTTTCCATGCATAGAGACACCGGCGGCGGCAGCAGAAACAATGTCAGAGGTGTAGAAATACTTCAAAATTATTGATGACAATCCACACATTGCGAACTACATGCTTTCGTTATCGATTAGTGAAGGCGGGATAGGCGGAATCGCGCTGAATGACACAGACCAGAAGCGCTCTCTCTCTCGCACGCGCTCTCTCTCTTTCTTGCGCGCGATCAGTTCTCCTCGCGCCTGAATGGTCAAATGCACACAGAGAGTTGTCAAAATGTCCATGGATTCGGTCTTAAAGGGACCGTAGCCTATATTTGTCATTAATGTTAATAAAACAACAAAAGATGTTAAATAAATGTATACATGGTAAATAAACCTACTGTATCTGAAAAACAAGTTTATTTAATTTGTATCGCTATAGTATTTGTTGTATTGTTTGTAATTTGTTTGTAAATTTCTTTTTATATAATAATTATATATATTGGTAATTATGCCCTTTGAAGGTTATTGGACACTGAAATTTTTGTTCTTTAAGTTTGTGACAAGCACATAAAAATTATTACTTTTTTCATTAGAGTAATAATAAAGAAGCTGTCCTACATTCATTAGTCTCACTGTGTTGTGCTTGGAAAACTGCAACATAAAAAAAAAAAGTGAGAAAGAGAGAAATTAATAAATGTATAGGCATCGGTATCTTGTATTGGTACTTGTGTATACAAGTATTGGTACTTGTACTCGTACTACTTAAAAAAATGGTATCGGTGCATCCCTAGAAAAAAAGTATCAGCTGTATGCAAAGTGACCCACATTTGGTTTTTGACCACTGTAGCCATATTAAGATCTCCATATCTCTAAGATTGAACCATCCAGGGCCTTTAAAATGAAGAAACCAAAAGGAAAGTTTGTTAAGAACCAGAATCTAAAAGTATATTAAGATACCTTTAATACTTCTTGCATTACAAGCATGCAAACTGAAGGGAAAAAAAGAAAAGAAGTGCTTTTTGCTATTTTTGAACTGTCACCATTGTCATATAATGAAACAAAGATTACTAAATAATGATGCTGCCATCTTTCTAAAGTCCTTTTTACACCCCTTTAATTTGGCTCCAAATCTCAGATGAAATTTGTCATTTTGACCCCCCTCTACAAAAAAGGTGATTAATATTTTGGTATTCATCACTATTTATGTTTGTCTTTCTACAGAAAAAAATATTAACAAAATCAAAAATTTGAGCCAGGGACTCGTTGAGTTGACACGGAATGACCCAAATGAATGTTTTAAGTGACCCAAACTCACATACAGAGAAACTGAAACTGTGTCTCAGTCCATCCCTGAATATGATGTCAGACAATGAGAGACTAAACCAGCATCTCCTTCATTACGTGTTTTTATTACAGGGTTTCTCTTCTTCAGTTCTCTTCCTCAGCTGATAAAACATACTCTGTTTGCTCTCATCGTTCTGTTGGCCTATTTCTTCCTCTCTTCTGCTCTGTTTATAAATAAGATGTCAGTTTGCTCGTCCTGGAGGGATCTAATGCGTTGAAGTGTAATCCAGTGAGCAGTAGTAAATCTGAGCTGTTTACCGTGCGTTCAGGGTAAATTACTGCTATGTAAATCTGCTCAAGTGCCGCGTGACTGGAGAAGCTCCGATTGAAGCGGCTGCAGGAAACACTAAGTGGACAGAAAGCCAATACTCTCAAACCAAGAGAGAGAGACAGGCGGCTCTCTGCTATCTATCACTGCCTGTGCTTAGCCAGCGACAAGCCATTTATCAGAGAATCCTGGATATGGAAACAGAGAGAGAGAGAGAGAGAGAGAGAGAAAGAGACAGAGACAAACTGATGATGAATGCTACTGATGCACATTGAGAAACGAGCCATTAAAAAAGTCCTCTGATTCAGGTGGTCCTGAAGTTGCAAAACAAACTAACAAAACTAACAACTGCCAGCATCAGGACACAACATGCTGATCCACAAAATTCTTCCCAACCAAATTATAAAAGCACAAAAAGAAAATTATCTGACTTACTGGACTGAAGCAAAAGAAAAACAAACTAAACTGGAATGTTATTTGGCCCTAAATAGAGATTATACAACAGCAAAATTTATGATAAGAATAACAATGACAAGGTACAGACTGAGCAATTCAGTCACACTGGGACCATAGAGACAGGCAGATATCGACAGAATTGGCTGCACAAAAAAGCCAGATCTCCCCATATACTGTAACCAAGAAGATGTAGAGACAGAGCAACACTTCCTCACCAGCTGCCACTAAATATGAGGAAATATAAGGAATTATAAGGAAATATCCAAAATTTTAAATAATTTGCCCTGACTTCAGAAAGTTAAATACACAACTTCAATATTGAAAAAAAGATATGAGATGTAGGAGATACAAGACATGTAGCAATATGATAAATTGATGCTTGTCAGTCAACCATTCAGTGATGCGCTCACAAACAATTTTAAATTGTTCCTAGATTCATAAAATTCTATTACTAATTATACATAAACACACTGGCCAAAAAAAAAAAAAAAAAAAAGTCGCTGTTTGGATTTTAATAGGCAAATACTTAAGAGTCTATGGACGGATCATTATTAGTGATTTTTTTTTTTTTTTTTTTCTGGCATGTTATATGTTTGGCAACAGTTATTTTAACCCTAAAACATGGAGTGTGTAGTTTTTCATTTCTTAAACAACCATGTATTGAGATGTATCATGGCCATACTCCAGGATGACAATGTCAAGATTCATCAGGCTCAAATTGTGAAAGAATTGCTGGGAGGGAGCATGAAGAATCATTTTCAACTTTGAGGATAAACTGTTAACTCTGCCTAAAATATCCCACCCACTAACAGGTGCCATGATGAAGAGATAATCAGCTGGTCATAATGTTATGCCAGATAGATAGATAGATAGATAAGTTCTTTCTGGTCTCGAATCTGATTGGCTGAAAGCCGTGCGATATTCTAGTGATAACAGCACTCTTACCTTTTCACCGTTTGTATCATTCCGCTTAAAGCGACCGTCATGGCGGCCGAGGAAATCCAACGTAATTTTTGCGAATACTACACTTGTACCACGAACTGTAGTTTTAAAAAACATTCAGGCGAGAATGTAGTTGTTTAGATCTGAATTATGTGACTTATATTTAATCATAGCGCATATTTTACAATTTGTTTAGACGTTTTCGGAGATGCGAGCTCCAGGCCGTCAACGGCCGTTCAGGGGTCGTGCACGCGCCGAGAACAGCTTCATCTCGGCCAGTGCTACGGGGATTTGCTGCTGACTCTTATAGTGGTTAAACATGAGACATAATTAATTTTGGGTACATAAAACGGGCAATTGGTCTTATTAATCTATTACTTGTTCCAGAGCAATGCTATGTTAAATTTGATAATTTAATATTAAGGCTATATTTAGCTTGCATCCGTTAGATAGCATAGCATATTACTGGCTACAACTAGACGGGAAATATCAGATGAAGAGTCTTTTTCCGCTCTTCAAATACACAAAACATTAGCCTTTATAGACATCTTGTTTCTTTAGCAAAGAAAACGCTGTACATTTTCTTTTTCAAACATCAGATCTTTATTTACCTTTGCAGTGAAAAGAAGCAGAGATCTCCAAGCTGCATGCGGCACTTCATTCACGATAGAAGTGGGGCGGATTTATGAGGTTTGACTGACAGTTTGAGGATCCAATGGAGTTAGGAGGTTTTGCCACAAGCTCTTGGTGACCAATAGCATTGATTTATAAAAAAAAAAAAAAAAAAAAATGAAACAAAAATGAGGAAATATAGAGATTCGAGGTTTCCGCCTGACACCGACAATATATTCTTAACTGTGTAGCATTTATTTTATTTATTTATTTTTTGGCATTGGGAAACTGCTGTAGAGCACTGCTTTTGTACGTTTTGACTGAATTGTACAATTGTGTTTATTTCCCTTTGTCATTTATAATGGATATTGGGTAACACTTTATTTTACAGTGTCATTGTTACAAATGTTACATGTATTTACTGTAGTAATAACTAGAAATTATACATAATTACATGCAATTAACTCTAAACCAAACCCTCATCCTAACCCTAACCCTATTGTAAGTACATGTAGTTAATTGTCATTACTCAGTACTTAAATGTATAATTACACTGTAATACTGACACCTTAAAATAAAGTGTAACCGGATATTGTTGTTAATTTAAATATTGTTGTTCAATAAATATTATTTTTTATATAAATAATGTTGTATTTGCTATTGAGAAAAGGTCCATTAGTGCGTAATATGGATTGAGTGAAAGTTAATACGCCTCTAGATGGCGGCAAATCTTTACGAGTGAATGAGTCAGTGAGTCGCAAAAGACTTTTAAATTGAAAGGGACTTTTGTAAACAAAAGTCCCTTGTTTTAGCGTTGTTTTAGCGCTGTTGTGGAAAATTTCTTTAACTATAAAAAGGACAAATACAAAGATCGCTTTCCTCAGCGGACATTCAAACGGATTTTATAATGGATATAATATTAAAGACATCAGTCTTAAGCCAGGTTCACACTGCGATTTTGGCCACGATTCGGTTGTCTGAGTTAAATTTTTGAGAATCCTAAAAGATTCCTATAATCCTAGGCTAAAATCTGTATTCTTTGATCGATGTTCACCGACAGCCAATTAATGAACGTTGCGATCACATTTTACCTCAGACGAAATTCTGTCAGTGTCAGAAGATTTGGCGCACAGTCCTGCAGTGTGACTTTTCCTACGACGAACGTCAAATTGTCTTCGTTTTTCAAGATAAGCCGTGATCAAAATTAACCCTAGAGATGTCTTTGTTAGCCACCATTTCAGTCTCGTGTGTAATGCAGCTCACTGTCACCGAACACGTATGGGTTGATGATGTAATACTCTGGACAAGTTTTCATGCGTCTTGACTGTCATACAGTCTGACATAAATGACAGCTGAGATCCCACAGTGTGACATGAGGATAATGTTCGTACAGTCTGACAAGCAACAATCCTAAAGGACTGTTATAAATCGCACAGTGTGCACCCGGCTTTAAGAATATTATTTCAGACACAGGTAATGCAATCTCTCTCTCTCTCTCTCTCTCTCGCTCTAATACTGTACAAAATGTAGTGAGTTTCAATGGAGGGACTCAACATTCTTTCGTTACTAGTCCTAAAGTGACGTTTTAGAATTAGTAACGGAGGCTTGGTCAAACTGTCAACTTGAGATTTGAATCCGTGGCGGAAGGAAGTAGTTCTGCATAAAAGAGGGTTTTAAAGACACTCCGTTGTTATTTCTTATTTATTTACACACTTGTGCCGTCGAACTGTTGTATAAACGCAATATCACACAAGTAGCCGTGCGACATGGCTGTATATCAGCACACTGTGATTACCTATGGCCAATGCCAAGTTTACACAACAGGATTCTAAGCCCAATTTGCAATTTAACGAGCCAACAGGTCGGGCTGTGATCGGGGGAAAATCAGCAAGTGATCGGCACTCGCCAATCTTTATGTGTGAACTACTCAACAACGCATCAAAGAGGCTCGCTGACGCCAAATATCTAGCATGCTAAATATCTGGAGCTGTTGGCCGACTCGATATCCTGTGGTGTCACGTGTCGTGACGCAACAGCCAATGAAATATACACTGATGTCTATAGAAGCACATGATGCACTATAGAAGCACTGATGTCTATACACATTCTGTAAGTAACTATAAAGCTCACTTATTCTATTCACCTTATTTTCCGCGACAACAAGGGTGACGCCATTGCATTCATTTTGTCATCTTACTTCTGGCTGAGAGGGACCTAAGCTAGTAGTCGCTAGCAGTAATCCTATAGCTGTAACGGTAAATGAGTATTATATGCTCAGTTAGGGGCTGCCATAACAATTAGATTAAGAAGAGAGAACAGTTGCATCAACGATGTTACAAACACAATGTGAAGCGGTTGGAGTGTTGCAGTGCACTTTACAATTTACACCCACCACCTTAAGACGAAGAGCACCTGAGGCAATGAAGTGCCCATCCAAGCGCCCTTATGTGTGTTCGTACCATTTCATGGACGGGAAGCCGACTGACGAACACTCTTAACCCGAGAAATGGCTCGGCTACGATGTTGCGGTAAAGAAGTCACACCGGGTGCTGAACAGGTTGTCAGATTCAGGTAAGCTAACTTAGCTAGCCATGTACTTGTTAGTCTAACGTTAGATTTGTGAAGTCCGTTCTATGAATACATTTGAGATCAGTAACGAGCAGTTCACAAGATACAACGAATCTTGCATTATTACCATTGCTACCTATATATTTCATATTTAAGATAGTACAATGGTATATATTTACGATAGTATTATTATGGTACATTATAGTCTAACAATAGCTTACATTATTCCTGTAAGTTACAGAGATTGCAGATGATAGCAGGCCAGCTAGCTACATCTGTCATTCAGATATTGATATTGACCTACGTATTAACACTAGAGTTAGAGATTGTGTGTATACTGTTTCGTTTTTAATGCATCTCTCTCTCACACGCTGTTCTGTTAACGTATGGGTGCCATCATATATTAATTCTCATGATGTATTATTACTAATGTAAAAATATTTTATGTTTATGGTTATATTATTTCCACAGATACATCGATAAGCGTCAGTGATGCAGTGGACAACAGTGAGGATGATCACATCCACATGGCCCTGAACTGTGATGCAGAAACACAATGGGAGGATCCATCTGTCTCTGACCACAACTACACTTCAAAATCACAACTCAACCGAAGCCACCTACATCTGATATGAGAACACAATGCGTTGAGCCGGCACCATTGTACATAACTCTGCTGAGAAACAACCACCATTCATTCAGTCGCCGAGCACCGCACCAATACATAAACCAACAGCTTCCAGCTACACACTTGGGATCAGCTCCTGATGACTCTGATAAAGCTGCGCCTTAATTTATTGCAGGGTAATCTTGCTGAAAGTTTTGGTGTTTCAAAACCTGGTGTTGTGATAAATTTAAAACTGCAAATTCAGGGTTCCTGGAATACCTTCGTCCAGGTTATGAAGTAATTGCAGACAGTGGCTTCTCCTCTATAAAAGGAAGGTGAAACTTGTCATTCCAGCATTCACCAAGAGAGGCGTGCAACTCTCTGAAGAAGACACCACCAACACTAGGCGCATCGCCAACGTACGTGTCCATGTTGAGTGGGTCATATGACTAAAAAACTTCAAAATCCTTTCTTACAACAGTTCCAATTAACCTCACCCCAAAATTGGTCAAATTTAGAGAATTTGCCCTGTGTAACCTTCTAAGCAACATAATTTCAGATGTTGAGGATAAATAAGTGTTTGATGATGTGTTTACATTTTTTTTACCATGCACTTGCATAAACACCGCATCCGTAGGGGCTGCCATTGTTGTTTCGCGGGCTATGTGACATCAGAACGCGGAACTGGGAGTACATCGATCTAGTACGAGTTCACGGGTGGGAAGTCACGGGTTTGACTGTCGTTCCAGTGCATTTTCACAGGTAGAAGTTTAGAAAAACACGCGTTACGGGTTGCCTGGAACACGGCATAACTCTGGGAGGTCAGACAGAATATTTTATGTGTGAAAGGGTTTCATTTTAATTAAAATTATATTTCCTCCCAACATCCATTTTCAAATAAAGTCATTGGGTGACAGTTGTCGTCAGCTCGTGTAGTGTGTAACCTCCTGTTGCAGATCATTTACGTAGTGTGAACGCCACAACGACATCAAGACTCCACAGCAAGTCACGTAGTCTGAACAGCACAGTGATCTGCCGATGTTTAAAATCCTGTAGTGTAAACTTGGCTTAAAGAGCACATTGTCACGTGTTTGGACTTTCTGTTTGCATTTTCATTTGTCACACGTCTCCCTTTGTTTCCCACCAATTAATCTTGTTTGCTCCTGTTTCCTTTGTATATAATCCCTCAGTTTCAGTTCAGGGGCCCGATCTTCGTACGTTGCTAACTCGGTTAGCTGGATTTGATTGATGTCGATTTGGCATGATCTTGGATTGTTCGGTTCTTCAACGCTCATCCTGGACTTGCTGCCATAGCAACAGGTCCGTACGATTAATGAGCAGGCTTATTTCAAATAAACAGGATTAGATTGCATCTTTTTAAGTGGAATTGATACTTAAAATCTGTCCCAGCCACTGCTAATTTATTTCAAGAGTACTCTACTTATCCAGGGACAATAATTTAAAATGATAATAATTTACAAATTAATTTGAAAATAATATTATAAATGTTGTGTAGTCTATAATACTATAGGCACAGCCAGTTTTACTCATTGAAAGATTTATTCGTGATGGAATAATTGCTTTACAATTGTATTGGAGTCTTACACACATGCTTGTAGAGTTATTCTGAGCCGTGCATTAATTTGAACGGTGACAGCTATTATGGGAGTGGCTTGATGCAGCGCAGGAGATGCAAATTAGAGGTCTACAAAGAGGACCCGGGACCCGTACGGGTTCGGGTCTATATTTTAAATGGTCAGACGGGTCCGGGTCGGGTCCCAATCTATTCTACGGGTCTGATTAATATTGTGTGTATACCCGAGCCGATCTGACTCGGAGATCATTCGGCCGTGTTGGGAGTCAGTCAGCGCTGTGCGTGTGTTTTGTAACTTGCAAAGTATGAACCAGGAAATAAGGTGAAAAAAACACGAGCGACCCCAGCCATCAGAAGCGGAGCGGGCGGAGTTAAAGCAAGCGAACGGTGATCATCGAGTTTTCCTATTCCTATTGTGTGCAACAGTAATGCAAACAAACTTAAAATCTCAAAAACTGCTAGTAGCCTTGCAGACTCGCATTTAAATAACGTTTCAAATCATTAACGAAATCTGAGATGAACTATCACATGAATGTTTTCTATGACGCTCAAAATGCGTTTAAAAGCTTAAGTTTCAGGTTGCTCCACCTAACTCGCATGTGCAGTCTCATGCGAGCGCACTTTCTTTCTCCTATTTTTATAATAATATTATGAATGAACCGACTTGTTATATCTAAAGTTTTGGTCAGACTCGGCTCAGAAAGCACAGAAATGATCGCAAGTAAGTGATGCTAACGTCAGGGGCCATGTCACTGAACAAGCAATCGTTATTATTCAGAAGGGCGAACAGTCAGAGTTATTTTATTATATGAGTTGACTCGAGATACAACAAAATGCAAAACTGCAAAGTCGCATTTGTCATCGTGACAGCAAAAGGACTTTTAAAGCTGGAATAATGAGTGAATTAAGCATTTCAGTCGGCAAGTGAGGAATAACAGATGAACTTTCTTGGCAAGTGCATCACAGTCAGGTACAAGGGAGAAGGCTACTAACGTTAGGTAAGACAAAACGTTTTATTTTCGCAACTTGTTTATTGACTTATTAATAGCAATTTGCTGTGGAATAGACCTATGTGCCGATAGGGTCCAGTCGGGTCTGTGCCGGCCGGGTTCGGGTCAAGCTTTCAAATAATAGACGGGTCCGCGTTGGTTCCGGGTAGTACATTTATGGCATTTCTCGGTTCTGCACGGATCCGGGTCCAACTTTCAAAATAACAGTCGGGCCCGGGTCGGTTCCGTGTAGCACATTTACGGGTCTACGGTGAATTTTTGGACCCGTGAAGACCTCTAATGCAGATAACTTGATCTTGACTTTAATTATTTTTTAATTAAATCTTTAATTAATGCTGTCATGTAACAAATCTGCTTCAAAGATAAAATTAAATGAATTGCGAATTACAACATTTAAATAAAAATGTGCGACTGTACAAATGCTTGTGAATCTAAATAATTGGGAATCATGTAAAAAAAAACAGTGCACATTTAATTTATCTGTTATAACATTTATGTTGTAATGTCATGTTGTTCGCTTGGCTGATTCATTATAAAGGTCGAGAAAGTCATCAAGTTTTTCGTCAGGTGTCTTTTCTAATTATATGATGTGATTACGTTGCTGTCTTGCCGCCAGCCAATCGCTGCATTGCTGATCATGGTTTCGAGTATCGATACATCTGCCCTTTTCAAGGAACGCGAGAACGTGCAGTAATCTCAGACAATTAATCTTGATATTTTAATCCATTCCACAAATTCGTTTGAAGAACCAAATTAGCCAGAGATCAGTTATCACGATTAGAAGATCTAGCATCTGTCAAATCATGTCAGATGTATTTAGCGAGGTACGAAGAATGGACCCCAGTTTTGTCCTGTATTGATTATTTTATGTGGTGTTTTGTAGTCTTATTTCCTGGTGATTTTCCTGTTCCTGGTTCCTAGTGTTGATGTTTATCTGCTTACCCCCAGGGCATCCAAGATGTAGGTGACTTTGTTTCTTCAGTAGAACACAAATGATGATTTTTAACTCCAACCGTTGCAGTCTGTCAGTCGTATAACGCATGTCAATGGTAACAAAATCGATGAGAGTAAAAAAAACATACACAGACAAATCCAAATTAAACCCTGTGGCTCGTGACGACACATTTATGTCCTAAGACATGAAATGATCGGTTTGTGCGAGAAACCGAACAGTATTTATATCATTTTTTACCTCTAATACACCACTATGTCCAACTGCCTTGAGTGTGCGCATGGCATCCGGTGCGTGAGGTGTGTACGCGCTCTGGCATCATTTACGCCAGCGCCGGAAGTGATTTCTCGCGCGTATACATCACTTATTGTTTACACAGTGCACAAACATTGTAGGTATGACGGCTAATCAAAATGGTACTTACTTGCGCTTATCCAGATTGTACAAACCGACTGAAAACTAAAAGATTACGTTCTCTCACGCAAACTCATTCAGGAGTGGTAACTTTCCACGTATTCCCAACTTCTGAGCCTGCTCGTCTGAAGTTATGGTTGATTGCTCTTTGGCTGGATATCAACACACCCATTAACGTACTAAAGTTGTTGAGGGTCTGCAGCGATCATTTTTCCCCTGATGATTTTACTTACCCAGGAGAGAATCATGTACGACTTTAACCATCAGCTGTGCCTATGGTTTTTCTACATCCAACGTGAACAAGATCTTTTTATGTGTCCTTTTTATTTGTAAAGCTGCCCTCACAAAAAGTAACAAAATAAAATGAAGTTTTGATGTAATAAAACCATGTTTTTTAGTGGTTTACTTCCATTTGTATAACAACTGTTGTACTACAGGCACCATGTTTAAACTAAGCCAGAGCACGTACACACCTCATGCACTGGATGCCGTAGTGGTGTATTAGAGGTAAAAAATGATATAAATACTGTTCGGTTTCTCACACAAACCGATCGTTTTGTGTCTTAGGACATCAAAGTGTCGTCACGAGCCACAGGGTTTAATTTGGATTTGTCTGTCATTTTTTTTTACTCTCATAGATGTTGTTACCATTGACATGCATTACTGACAGACTGCAACGGTTGGAGTTAAAAATCATCATTTGTGTTCTACTGAAGAAACAAAGTCACCTACATCTTGGATGCCCTGGGGGTAAGCAGATAAACATCAAATTTTCATTTTTGGGTAAACTATCCCTTTAAGTGTCAAAAAATTCTTAGTAATGAGTAGGACTTTCCTAAGAGTAGGAGACTTTTATAAAGAAGCTAAAAGCAACTTTTAGTAAAGTATAAGACTGATTCTTAAGTGCTGACTTAAGTGTTGTGAACCAAGAACTACAATGATGTCAACTCAAAATGGCCGCCCTCAACCTCTGAATCAGCCAATAGAGAGCCTGCAAGGGTGAAGTCACAGCAGCACAGCACCAATAATTTAATGTTATTATAAAAAAACATCATTTACATAGACACTGAAACGTTTTAATATTTTAATTTATTTTTTAAAATAGCTTTGCATTGTGCAAAATTATCTTAACAAATTAGTATTGATGGTGTGGAATCTTTTTCTATTGATATAATATATATGTCTCCTCGTTTATAATTGGAGCGATGATGTGAACACGAGTTCCATCAATGGCTCCAACAACTCCAGGGAAGCCCACTATCAACATAAAAGTAGCTTGCTTTCGCCACATGGTTTGATGGTCAGTTGGAAAGTCAAAATACAAAGTTTGGTATAAAAAAATCCTGAAACCAAAAAATTGATTGGTGATTAAAAAAAAAAATCCCATTGTTTTCGCCTTTTCAAGTCTATTCATGTCTTATTTTATTTTATAAAAACTGAGTCCTGGTGTCCACTACAGAGGACATAGCATAACAGATGAATAAAATATAATTTTTCTCCAAAAAAAAAAAAATTCTTATGCTCTAAACCAGGGGTGGGGAATGTTGATCCTGGGGGCCACTGTCCTGGAGAGTTTAGCTCCAACCCTAATTAAACACACTTAAAGCTAATCAAGGTCTTCAAGATTACTAAAGTTACAGGCAGGTGAGTGTTTTTTTCAGGGTTGGAGCTAAACTCTGCAGGACAATGGCCCTCCAGGATCTACATTCCCCACCCCTGCTCTAAACAATGTAATGACATAAAAAATAAAAATAAAAAAAACTAAATTCACAAAGCTATTTTTCTTGGACTCGACTCATAGACGCAAAAAAAAAAAAAAAACTGACTTGCGACTTGACCGTTTCTCAATATGCGTTCTTGTCTGTCTGTTCTTGTGGACTTGTGAAACGTCATCAGTCGCTGCCCAAGTACTGTTCCAATTCAAAGTTCACATCTAGCCAAGTACAGTTCAAATCCCTGGATGTGTTCTTGATCCACCCCTTTTATCGAGGATGCATCGAGAGGTGACTTGTGCGGACTTGAGACAGCCAGGTATCCCAGAATGCATCTCGCACTAACCAGCAAGCGTCAATAGTAAAGGAGGAAACCCGCGTAATTTAAACATATTACTGTTATTATGTCATGATCTGTAGTTTTAAGAGTTTTCAGGTTTGAATGTACTTGTTTAAAGCTCAAATTTGTGGTTTATTGATAAAGATAGCGCCTTTCTTAAAATTTGATCTGAAGTTGTCGGAGTTGTGAGATCTAGACGATCACCGGGCGTTCTGCGCTCCTGTACCCAGCTGAAAACAGCCTTACCTCGGCTAGTCCTTCTGACGTTTGCCGCTGGCTCTGATGTCTCTGTAGCGGTTAAACATGACATAATTTGCCTTTTGTATATCTAACGTGCGATCTATGGTCTCACGAATCTATAATTTGTTCCATGGCAAATCATTTTGGCTGAGGGCAAAGTGACGTTTCATAACTTTATATATTTAGGCTATTTAACTTTACCGTTGTAGCCTACTAGAGTGCTGATTTTGTACGCTTGACTGAATTGTTTGCTTTATTTCTTACTGTATTTTCTTAAACCTTTTATAATGGCTATTACTGATCATTAAAACTGACATTTAGCAAAAAGAGACAGAGTTGTGTTTTATGTTATTTCATTTTATTACAGTGAAGATAATCAGAGTAGGCCTATGCACATATATTAATCTGTTTAATAATGTAAACGAAAAGAGGCAGGGTTGTTTAATATTTTGTTATGTTATAAATATGCAGACATTGAAGATAATCAATGAACGAGTTGCCTGAACCACATTTGTGAGGCTAATTAATGTTTGTTTGTTTGTTTGTTTTTTAAAATAAAACGAAAAGAGGCAGAGTGGTGTTATATAACACATTTAATTTTATTGTTGCCTAAAATATATACAGAGATAACCGGAGAAGCCAGAGTGAGCTGAGTGACGTTATCAAGTGCTGCAGAATCACCAGACTTGTGTTCTACCGTTCCTGGGAGTCCGTTCTCCTGAGTCAAACTTGCCAAGTCCTAACTACCA
The DNA here is from genome assembly GCA_037950675.1 of Hypophthalmichthys molitrix. Lineage (NCBI taxonomy): Eukaryota > Metazoa > Chordata > Actinopteri > Cypriniformes > Xenocyprididae > Hypophthalmichthys > Hypophthalmichthys molitrix. Next base: position 37,464,447 of record CM075498.1, on the reverse strand, counting down.
AGGACACAAGTCTGAACTTTGCGAACTTGGTATTGAGAAACGCCGACTCGTGAACAACTGACCCAAGACTTAACTCGAGACTTGACTTGGACTGGAAGACAGAGACTTGTGAAAAATACGTTGGCACAACATTCCAGATTACATTCTCTATTTACTACCCCTCATGACAGCATGAAACATTTTATAATTCATTCATTCCCAAATATGCGCTGCAGCGAATATCACAAATTATTTCTAAACACACCAAGCCAGCGAGCGTGTGACGCATCTGAAGGCACACAAATTCATCACACATTAGAAAACTGATGTAAAAGGTGCCCTAGAATTGACATTTCACAAGATGTAATATAAGTCTAAGGTGTCCCCAGAATGTGTCTGTGAAGTTTCAGCTCAAAATACCCCATAGATTTTTTTATTATACCATGTTTTAACTGCCTATTATGAGGTGAAATTAAAAATGCTCTGAATTGGGATGTGTACACCTTTAAATGCTCATGCTCCCCACCCCCAAGCTCACGACTCCATTAAACATTGCATAAACAATACTGAAGTTCACAATATAACTCTCAAAATGGATCATTACAAACTGTTGGTGATGCAGCATATCAGATCACGTAAGTATGGCATGTATTTTGTGGATGTTTGCTAACATTTGATTGTGAATGAGTTTGATAGTGCTGTATGGCTAACGGGGCTAAAGATACACACAGTTGGAGAGACTCCATAAGAATGCAGATGCATTAATGAATAATACAGACTACAAGTGTTTTCGGGTTAAAAATGAAAATAACAACATGGCTCTGGTCTCCGTGAGTACAGTAAGAAACAATGGTAACTTTAACCACATTTAACAGTACATTAGCAACATGCTAACAAAATATTTAGAAAGACAATTTGCAAATATCACTAAATATATCATGATATCATGGATCATTTTGTTATTATGTTATTATGGATCCATCTGCCATTTTCGCTATTGTCATTGCTTGCATGCTTCACAATACCTGAAAAACGTCTGATGATTCGGCTGTGCAGCTCCACGATGTTAATACTGACTTGAACATGGGTTGGTATATGCAAAAGTTGGGGGCATACACATTAATGACCCCGACTGTTGTGTCACAGTCTGTGTTATGTTGAGATTCGCCTGTTTTTCCGTGGTGTTTTTCACGCACAAGATTTACATATGAAGGAGGACACAATGGTGTTTGAGGCTCAGGGTATGTCATTTCCACGTACAGAACACTTATTATTCAACTATGCCACGGTAAATTCAATTTTCAATTCTAGGGCACCTTTAAAACTTGACTTGGACCGCAGGGAATTGTGAACATGTCTGATATACATCCATGTGTGTATTCTGGCTAAGCAAATATCCAGACCCAAAAATACAACAAGTACTCACACACGTAAACTGTTTTCAAAACACTCCAAACACTTTATTTTAATGGCTGTCAGGAGCCCTTTTATAGAGTTAGGCTCCTCCCACTTCTGTAACATGTCATGGGGAGGTAAATGATAATTTTAAAGCAAGATAAACATATACAAATACACAAAACAAATGGTATTAAAATGCAACATATGCATCACACTATTGGTTAAAAAGTGATTCACAAACATTGCAAACAAAAATGCAGAAATTCTAGTTTTCTTGGTTTTCCCTCCGTGATGTCACTGAAAATTAAAGAGCCCTTCCTACTCATAGACATAATAAATACATAGACGCCTCACTGGCTGCCTTGGACCGTTGCTGCGATACATCAACAAGTCCGCCATATTGCTCTGGGCAAGACTGCTCAATAAACACATGCAAGTAAAAAGGGAGCTGCGGCTTTTCTGGAAAAAAAGCGAAATAAAGTTTACATTTCTCAGCTGATTTCAGCAGTTTATGATCTGTGTGGAGTACGTAAAAGGTTCTGTCTCCAATTACTCAGAAGTTAGAGTTTCCAATTACTCGCTAGTTAGAAGTAGAAAATTATGCAGATAGGAGTCATAAGGAATTGTGAAAACACATGCTTGTCAAGCATAGATTTGGTTTATTTTTATTGGTTAATAATTGTGGAGACTAATATAATATAATGTAATGTACATGAAATGTGCAAATCGTTTTTAATTGTGTGCTTTTTCTGTCATCTCATGCCTTTGGCTTTTTCTCTTGAATCATGTTACAGGATGTCACAGGGCAATTTCAAATGAATGTGAAGATAATTTGCAGCTCAAAACCTTATTTATCTGAAGCATATAATTTGAAGCAAATAATTTCTATAGCTAGGGCCTACATGTTGCCTCCAAACCATGCTTGCAGTTTAACACACAAACGTTTGTTTTATTGTTCATAACACAACAATAAATGGCTTTATAGAAATTTTATATTATAGTAAAAAAGACAAAATTGTCTCTTCATTTAAATTGACAGCATTATATTTAATTGTGTCTGGCAAAATGTATTTTACTGGGGTCTAAAAAATGTTGAACATTTAATTATCTATGAGCATTTCACATATTTACTGTCAGTTCACCATAGTTATACAAATGTACTACATTTCTTTCCATTCAAGTGGTTTGAAATGGATAAAAAAAAAAAGGATTGGGCTTAAAAGGTTCCTTATCCTGTGGATCCCTCTAGTGGACAACATTAATAGCAAAGCTTGGACCCCTAATTATAATACATTCCTTATTGGTACAGTAAAACGTTTAAGTTACATAGTTATAATAACTATGAATAAAATAGCAAATAGTATATATAGCATAACTGTAAAATAATATAGTCAATAAAATAAAAATAGCAAATAAAATAGTAAATAGTACAATCATATATAAGTAATATAATATAATATTAACATATTAATATAATAGGCAGATGAGGTCTCTTGGAAATGCAGTGGACAGTCCACTGACAGGCTTTCTTCAGCCTTCCTTGAGGTTTGTGTTGTCCTGGTTGCCACTGGCTAAAATGGGGAAAAGATATGAGCCACGATTAGATGTCAAGCAATCAAATCACCTGCTCTTCGGAGATTAGGTCTATCTGTAATTCTGGCAGCCTGAGATGTCCTGTCAAAGCCCTCTGGCTTCATTACATGGAAGACTCACTTGCGATTTAGATTAGCTCATAATATAAACTATAAAATAATCTCAGACTTCATAGGAATCATGTAAACTTTATATTTTTTTCTTATAAAGTCTCAGTTTTCATAGCTAACTAGCATTATTCACTATCATGTAAACTTTATATTTTTTTCTTATAAAGTCTCAGTTTTCATAGCTAACTAGCGTTATTCACTAGCTATTAATATAGTCTGGCTTTGGTAGCCAACTAGCTGTCAAAATAATAGTGTAATGACCAAATACAACCAGAAACAACTGTTCAGACTTAAATATGAAAGGTAATTCCTCGAGATCTGGTTTGGATTGTGCAACGGTTTGTAAACCTCAAAATAGTCAGATCGTTTAAAGGGCTTTGGAGTTGTTGAATGTAAGGAGAGTGTCCAGATAGGATTTAAGTTCCTTACAAAAAACAAAAAATTAGGGCTTAGCATCCTGAAATTTACATTTGTGTAAAAAAAATTTTGCTAGGAAAATAAATACTTTTATTAAAACACTTGTCCTTTACATCTTTATCAAAGTTGTGATGACCAAATAACCAAATGACCTTTGTATAATAAAGAAAAACTCTGTGATGAAAATGTGAGTACAAATATACAAAAATCTTTCCAGAACAGACTTGTATGTGAACATTCCCAGAAGAGATGAGGAATAGACTCATCTTCAGCACCACAAAAGCAACATAAAGAGTCAATGTCATGAAATATCTTTTTTAAGTAGAGCTTCACAGGATAAAAAAGATGAAGTAGTTTGTCAGGCACATCCTTTACCTTATTGGTTATTAAATATTTAGACAAAGTCCACACTTTCTTCCATGGAATGTCGAAAAACTGGGCATTCAGGGCACAATGTATGGGAGAGAAAGTTTCTCATTCTGAAATAGCTGTCTAATTCTCCTGTTCTGACCAGAAGAGTTAGATTAAAAAAAAACAAATATTCTCAATCATGGTATCAAAAGAATGAGCTACTGACAAAGAAGACTGGGGTCTAGCTGAGTCTTTGAGAAGAGTTATGGCCCCAGAAGGAATGGCATCCATTACAATAGCAAACTCTTGTGGAGTGACAGGTATGTTATACCTGTTCAAAAACTCTGAATAGGAATGTAAATATCCATCATCATTGATTAACTGAAAGACCAAAATAATATTTTTATCTGGGGAAAACAAAGATTTATTTATTTTTATAAAGACTATCACAATTATTCCAAATAAAATAACGGTGAGGACTAAAATTATGTTTATAAATTAGGTGCCAGGCCAAAAGTTTATGAAAAGTTGATAATTTAAGGGGCAGTTTAGTGATATTGTAGTTATATAACAATAAGAAAGAGAGACCTCCCACCTTAGAGAAAACAATATTGGGAAGAATATTCCAAAATGAATCAGGGTTTGTTAAGTACTGTTTTAACCAATTTATCTTAAGAAGTAAAATCAACAAGTTTAAATTGTCTTTTAAAAACAGGGTATAGTGTCGTCAGCTAGCTGACTAATAAGTATATGTTTATTGACAATAGTAATACCCTGCAGAAGACTACTCCAAAGAAAGGAGGAAAGAAGTTGTGCAGCCACAAAAAATAAATAAGGGGATTCAGGGCAACCCTGATGGACTCTTCTTGACAATTGAAATTTTCAAATTCAGTTTCTCCTGGTCTGACGTCCGGAAGGGAGGAGGACAGAAGGCCTGCAGTACGATAGTATCTTACAGTATCCTTTGGAACATAACCCGGCCTCAGGTGAAGAAAAGCCTTTACCATACCAGGCACAAATTCCAGGCATAAGGGAGATACCCAGAGGGCTTGAATGTCTCCAATCTTCTTGAAAGACGAAATAGCGAGCAAAAAGATTTTAAAGTGAGAAACTTCTCAAAAACTTCTTCAATAGGCTCAAAGGGAGCCATAGAAAGGCCTTGTAAAACAATGGCCAAATCCCAGGCTGGCACCCTCGTGCGAACTACGGGTCTAAGTTTCAAAGTGCCATGAAGGAAACAAGTAAAGATACACCACCCAAAGGAGCGTGGTAAGCAGCTAAGGCCGCCATGTACACCTTTATTGTGGAGGGGATAACCCTGCGGAAAATCTTTCCTGCAGGAACTTCAGCACTGCACCCACCAGGCAGTTAACTGGGTCCCACTGGTGATTTTTTATACCATGATGTGGATAATCTCCACTCCAGGGCATAAAGTTTCCTCGTGGAAGGAGCTCTGGAGTGGAGGATGGTCTCAACACCCTTAGCTGAGAGACCAGAACTTCTGAGCTGGGCCCCCTCAGAGGCCAAGCACACAGTTTCCACAGCTCTGGGCAGGGGTGAAGAATCGACTCAGACCCCCTGGTGATCTCCAAGCGGTTTATGTGTGTCAGAGCCAAGGGTGTCAGAGCCACGTCTACACATTGCGTGAAAGTGCGAGGTGATAAAGCTAGGCTGAAGGAAGGACTTGATATTGGTACGCTTCGCCCCTGAAAGCAAGCCTCAGGAACTTCCTGTGTTGTGGGAGGATGGACATGAGGAAGTATGCGTCTTTTAGATCTATCGTAACAAACCAGTCCTCGGAACAGATCTGTGACATGATTTGTCTGAGAGTAAGCATCTTGAACTTGAGCTTTGCTACAGAGCGATTTAGTTGGCGCAGATCTAAAATTGGACGGAACCACCCATCCTTTTTTGGGACAATGAAGTACCGGTTGTAAAACCCTGACTCCCTGCTGGGAGGAGGAACCCTTTCTATAGCCTCCTTTTGTAGAACAGTCTCTACTTCTCGTGCCATTACCAGAGCCTGCTTGGAGCCCACCACTGTGGGTAGGACCCCGATGAATCGGGGCGGATGAGACCTGAATTGAATGGCATATCCCTTTTCTATTGTCTCCAGGACCCATTGAGATATATTCACTAGACTTTTCCATTCTGCCAAAAAATCTACTAAGGGTACCAGTCTCTCGAGACTGGCCTCTGGTATACTGAGCAGTCAGCACAGTGCCCTGAAGCGGCGCACCGGCAGTGAACAACTCTCCTCAGAGAGCGCAAGTCACCCCTCGGGTAAATCAGCTGACTGGTGCAGTTCATGAATAACATCTGCCCCCACCTCCTCGCTATCACCCAGGTCTTTAAGCAGGTTGGCTTGGTATGCTTGCAAAATTGACATAGTATGCAAGCATGCCGCTGTCTGACGCGCTGCTGAGTACACTTTGCCCACCAAAGCCAATGTTGCTCTTAATAACCTGGTGGGTAGGATCGGGGCTTTAAGGGATCACACAGCCTGGGGGGAGAGATGGGCATCGCCTCATATCCGTATTTCCTCATATCTACAATATTGCTGTATGTAGATGTTTGAGGAGTGAAAATACGGTGAGAAACCGGTTTCTTCCATGACCTCGACACCTCGGTGTGGAGGTCAGGAAAAAAACGCCAAACCCCAACGTGGAGGTTGAGCTGATCTAGACGGGAGAAAACATTCGTCTAGTTTGCTCTCTTTTTAATAGCTCTTGTTTCTCGGCCGGCCAATTAATGTTTAATTTAGCCACAGCACAAGTTAATACCTCCACTAGCTCCTCACTTGCAGGAGACTGAAGTGATGAGTCTTCAGTATCTCCTGATGCAACACTAACAACATCCAATTCCTCAGAACTGGATAATTGTAGTGATGCTGCCTCAACCAGGGCTGAAGAAACCGCAGCGCGTGCTTCCGACACCCGAATTGAGACACTGGATCTGCCGGGTGAAGGCAGAGAAAAGGCAGATCCCATCTCTAACCACTCTGTCAGATCTATTTGCAAACCCCGCGACCGCAGGCGCCGCTCTGCCTCGGCAGAAGTGGGACCTGAGCCGCGAGTAAGAGGGCTCGGCAGGAACGCAGCGTTCTCAGCTCACAATGCTTGCAAGCAGCCCCCTCAAGAGCTGCTTGAGCGTGCTGCACTCCTAAACAAACAACACACAACTGGTGTGTATCCCCACCTGTAATGATACGAGGGCAGGGACGAACACACTTTCTAAACTGTTGTTCTCTATATTATATATATCATAATGAATGCTTGTGTGACTGAAAGACAGACAACAATAAATTGGACACATGATTTCACATAGAGCGCTTGCTGAAGACACGGAAGCTGAATGTGTATGTTCCCGGGTAGGCTTTATAGTTTCCTGGTCAGTGACGTCACCTGCCTATGACGTGACGTCACCTGCCTATGATGTTCCGTCACTCCATTGGACTGATTTCATACGTGCTTCACGATGCAATCACGCAGAAGCGTTCCCACAGCATTTCGATGCAGCTCAAGTTCCCATGAAAGGGAACTCAGGGTAAAAAAAACTTTTTCAAACTCATTGCAAATGGTTTATTGAAAGTATAAACTATAAAATGCAATTAACTAATCATCTAATGCCATTAAATATTAAGTGTCTGTATAATATGTGTTCTTTTATCAAGTTTCAGTTTTGTGTTCTATGGCTCAGCTAAACAGGCCAATAAGAGACTACTATTCCTTTTAATTATACAAATACCTCTTTAAAACATCTACAAATTTATAAAACTGAGCAGAGATCAGGTAAAAACTTAGACACTTTGAAAACCCATAGATCTCAGTGAATCCAAATGATTCATGGGATTGTCCCAAGCAGTGAACCATCGAAATTTCGAAACATTTTGAAACAGTTATGTTGTAATGAAGCCTTGTTTATTGAAATCACGTTGCATTGGCAATTTGACATTCTCTCTGAACTACTGATTCAAAACAAATGATTCGTAAACATTTCGAAGCTATGAAGCAGTGTTTTGAAAGCGCCCATCACTACTTTTGCTGCATATTGTTTTGGCAGGTGAGAAGTGACCCACCACAATGTAAGCACAACAGTGTTTTTTTTTTTTTTTTTTTATGTATATGTATATGTTTGAGTTTGCTGTGCTTTTTTGAATTTTAAATCATATCCTCCCAGCTACGGAGTTTTTTCCTTTGTAGAGAACATTATATTTTAGCACATTTCTCTGAGACCTTACATGTCACCATTTTAGGTCTGGATGTCCAGTAAAGAGCACATTCAGAGCTTTTCAGAGATACCAAATGTTCGGAGGTTTCACCATGACCACTCCCTCTCCTTGGTCTTTAAATATGCCCAACATTAATTTAGTGATTAAATTTAACACCCTTATGGAAATATGATAATATTTTGTTATTAACATTTACATCTGACTAATTTTCAAATTGTTTGTCAACATCAACATCTCAGGAAAAAGTTGGGGTTTTTTTTAAATCAAAATATGACTTTCTGTTACGAAACAGGACATTGATTTCATACACGTCCAATGTAGAGGACACCAGGACTTCAAGCATGTTTATCAGGCATTTTAGGAGAAACAAGTGAATAGGGAAAGAAATTATATATCAATATTCCTATGAAATATTAGATGATATTATAAAAATCTTGCCAATTATTACTCCCATTATTACACTTCTTTTGTCATTACATGTTGCTCCAAGAACACATTAATATGCAAATTACATACAGCGTGTAGATACATTGAATATAATGGAAGAAAAAAACAAACATTTATGGCCATTTTACACACATACTGCATAAAGCAAAATGGTATATCAAATCATTTTGTTTTATCTTTCATAACATAGTTGAGAATCATCTTTATACAAAGTTTGGTATAAAAAAATCCTGAAACCTCAAAATCGATTGGCAATTTAAAAAAAAATCCCATTGTTTTTGCCTTTTTATGTCTATTCATGTCTTTTTATTTATTTATTTATTTATTTAAATTGAGTCCTGGTGTCCACTACAGATGACATAGCATAGCATATGAATAAAATATCATTTTTCAAAAATGTTATTTTTCCATTTTTTTCTTAATGCTCTAAAAACAATGTAATGACATAAAAAAAATATTAAATTCACAAAACTTTTTTTCTGCTAGTCAGGAGGATAAAACAAAACATTAAACACTAAGACAAAATAAACAACAAAAGAAAAGAAAATTATATAAACAAAACAATTAAACTATAAGCAGAGGGCCAAATGGCAAATTACACCACATAAACAGAAAAGTAACCACACATCTACTATCACTGAAGTTATTTTGCCAGCATTTAGATTGTGTGTGGGTATAATGGTGGAAACTGTTAATGTGTGTACAGTACATGCACTTTAGCAATCCTTTCAAAATAAAAGTCATAGGTCACAATCCATCTGACACTCATATCTAGACTCGTTTGGTCACGTGCTGCTCTTTTTGAATGAGCTCATGTTTCTTCATCACACTCATGTTTAAGTTCCAGTGTGAATGCATCTTCAACAGAATAAATAAACAGCAGATCAAAGTTTCACTGGACTCATTTAGTACATTTCTAGCATTGTGTAGTATCTATATACCATCAGCACTAGTGTATTATATTTAAATGAGTAATTCAGATATCATGTCGTAAGTGTTGTTGAACATGCAGAACATTAAAGCATCAGGATTGATCTAATAGATTCCTCTGATATCAGGCTGAGACTCAGATTAACCTGTGCAGAGACAGACATCTGCTGGCATACAGAGGAACTGCAGACATGAGAATATATTCACTGCTCATTAACACTCCTGCATATTCAAACCTGGTATCAAGGCATCACTTCGGCATTACAGTGGATTTGTTAATGTTAAAAAAGAAAAAAGTGTTAATAGTTTGGAATAATATTAGGAGTTGAAAAAAGAATTTAAACATTTAGAAGAACTATTTTAATAGAAAATGTTCACCTCTCAAATTTGATTTGTTCATTGTTTTTTGTTGCTGTAATATTTGAACAGTTCTCAGATTTGTTTGTTGGTTTGTTTTGTTTTTTTACACAATACACTCTTCAGAAAAAAAGGTTCATTGGTGTTCTGTATGGTGTTCTTGATTTATTTTTAAAGAACCCTTTATGCCAAAAAAAAGGGTTCTATGTAAGGAGAAATGTGACTGCATAAAGCTTTTATGTTTAATGATTTTTTTTTTCTAGTGATAAAGTATGTTTACAAACTGCTAAATTCATAAAATGCAATTAAAATTTAACAAATTAATTAAAACAAATTATTATTAATGTCGGTAATGCGTGTGAAACTGTCAGTCATATGTTTATTTGCCGAACCACAGTAATTTTCTTCAAATCTGCCAGTGACTGAGGGTTCCAGGTAAGTGGATACAAAGCTTTAGTTTGCCACCTACGCTCTGTTTTTTATGTATCGTCATCACTGTTGCGTGTTCTCATTGGTTTGCTGGCCTATGGGGGATTTAATGTGCTGTCCTGGAGGACCCCCAGCCCAGCACATTTCTGACACACCCATTTTAGGTCTTGCTGTCTCTACTAATGAGCACATGAGTTGAATCAGGTGTGATATATGAGGGAAACATACAAAATTTCCAGGGCTGGGGGCCTCCAGGACAGGTTTGGGAACCACTGTGCTAGGGTAAGGTAAGGTCTGCGAATTGCTTGCCCAAGAGAAAAAAATTTGCTGCTGCTGCCAGATCTCAATCTCCAAAAATCACATTGTATTGGATACAAAACTAACTAGACTAAATTAAATGAAAAAGCCATAACTGAAACTATTTTCATAGTATTTTATTTTCTCCATAGGGACAAAAACATACAGGCTAAACTAAAATGTTGGACAGATTGTAAGCATACCTACTGTAACTATCCGAGTTTGGAATTGGTGGTCTTTGTTTGTTAACGCCACCCATTTGCATTATTTCAAAGTATTTTTTAAAAGAATACTTATATTTTTATTTATTTATATTGGGTTTAATTAATTATTATTTATAATAGGCTACTAATAGGCGTATTTATTATGTTTTACTTATTTTTAATCCTTAATTTAAAAAAATATATACTTCTGGCATAGATTTAAACTGATACCTGTCTTAGTGTTTTTTTTGTTGTATACTTTATACTATACACATGCATACTGTTTTAACAGTCATGAAGTTCTCAAATGTAGAACCTTCTCAAGACAGTAAGCGATTTGAGATGCAGTACAGGAAAGGACAGCTACAAAGGAAGAGGTGCACAGTCTGCCCAAAAGTTATGCTTAGAAAGGTGCTTAGGAAGTCTTATGTGAAATATTCTGTCTCTGAAACGTGTGAAGGTTCTGAATATACTGTACAGCAGATCTATAATTAGTTTAGAGTTTGTTTAGAAAAAGTACAACTACTGCATTTAATAAAGAATAAATTTCATCTTTTGTAATGCATATAGGCCTATACAAGGAAAGTGTACAAATAAACACGTATGACTTATTCAAACATTTGTGTATCATCAATTATTTTAATTATTTCATTAATAGGACCTTTTTAACAACAAGAAGAAAACCATTCAATCCAATATGGGTCAGTTGGTTTTTCCACATTACAGCAGAAATTGTGAAGCTCATTTTTCTGAATCATTTTACACTTACAAACTAAGTAAAAGTTTACATTTAAAGCATCTAAATCATCCTTTTGAGGTAAAACTTCTATTTGAAGTTTCAAAAGAAATTTAGCAATGAAATGTTTTACCCCTTTCCTATGTCCTAATGAGAAATGACATCTTTTAAGTGACAGCAGAGATGGATGCCTCACCACACCACAAACCGCTTTGGGTGAAGAACCAGATTAACTCACCAGTCACATTTACACACATGATGAGAGAGAAAGAGAGAGAGAGAGAGTGATGATATTTTACTAATTGAAATCTCTAATAATCTAATCTTTAGGATAAGAATAATTCACAATAAGTAATATACTAAACAATGGTCAATGCATGAGATTTAGTAGAATTAGTGGATGAGAATATAGGAGGATGAGTGGATGAGAATATAAAAATAAGAATATAGGGATTACGTGAGAAATAATGGATTTACAATCCATCTCAGTAGATGGCGGTATGCTTCTATGAAGTTGGTTTGCAACCCGCTATGAAACCAAAAGAAGAAGAAGAATCAACCTCACTGTACTCCTTACGTGATCATTGCTCTACAATCAATAGTCGTAAAGTCACTGCATTTTAAGGGTAGGATATCTGAAACTTCTACTGAAGAGAATACGAAATCATCATGCATCATCTAGTGAACCCGTCTTTATTTTGTCACGAGGCAATGAGTAGTTAAAAATTCTGCTGCTTTCTGTGTAATCTGCACTGGGACCCATGTGTAAGAGGTAACTGCTATTCATTTAGTCTTAGATTGTAGTTTTCACACTTAAAATGATTTTTTACTGCTGCTGAAATAGAGATGTCTTATTATTATTATTATTATGTTGGCTTGAGAAAAAATCAGAACAGACCTTCAGACTGCTCTGACTTTAAGTGTGCTAAATTACATCTTTTCTAACTGTTTGGATTTAAGAGGGGGAAAAAAAAAACGATCAAAACTCAGAAAAAATCCTATAGGCTTACATTGACGGAATGTTCAAATGAGCCAAGACTCTTCAAACTCCAACTGTCAAAAAATGAAATTTAAACTCATACGGAGCCCCGCACATGACATGCAGGAAAATAGTAGGCTCGCTAAATCATGTGTGCACGATTTACTTTGTCATGTGCGGGGTTCCGTAAACTCATGTAAGCTTACATTCTATCTAATTTTCTAATCTAAGCCATTTAGATTCACTTAAGCTTCCATTCTAATATTTATAATCTATCTAGAATTTACCATGTTATGGCAACATGCTAACAATGAGATTATACATTCCAGCTACTACATAGCAATACCCTACCCGAGTACCCCAGCAACATCATAGCAAAACCCTAGCAACCAGCCCATGTGCCCTAGCAACCACCCTGAGTGCCCTAGCATCCACCCTGAGTACCCTAGCAACTGCTTAGCAACCACCCTGAGTATCTGTCTATCTATCTATCTATCTATCTGACCAATAGTGGAAAATGTATGTGTTACAACACATAACAGAATTTAAGGAAACAAGTAATTAAGGGAAATACATAATGACAGCCTTAAGGTTCCTTAAGTGGACCCTTAGGTTTTTCTTTTCTTGCAACCCATGTTTCACTAAGGGTACCCTTAACCTTTATAACTTTCATGCAACCGGGCAACTGATGTGCGCTGAAGCACGATACGATCTTTCTTCAAAGGCAGATTATGGAGACAATTTAAAATCGTCTTATCGCACACCCCTATATGTATATATGTTCAGGTATGTGTAGTGTGTGTGTGTATGTATGTATGTGGGGGCCTAAAATTAACACTCACCAAGTGCCAAATGCGAGTGAAAATCGGCATTGGCGAGTAAATGAAATGGTGTCACTCATCAGTTGGCCAGTAAAATTTTTATGAATTCTAACATGAACATGCATGAACATGAACAGACATTAACAACGCTTGGGACAGTTGACACAGGCCAGTGCTGCATGGAAAGTTTAAGCCTTGACTATTGAAGTGCAAGAAGACGTGAAACGGAGCTCATTTCTTTACTCATGCTCTGTGTGGGAAGTTTAGTGCACGCACACATCCGAAGTGCGTGCCAAGAAAGCTGCGTCGACAACATTGTGCGAATACTAAACTGAGCTCTCTTTCACGTCTTTTTGCACTTTAGCGGACAAATTCACACAAAATTATGTCAAAAAATAGTGAGTATCCTAGTAAACATTTACTTCGGTTATGTTTTAAATGAACGTAAACAGTAAGAGTAAACGCATACCTGAAAAACCTGAAAAACACTTTATTTCATTTGTATCTTTGTTGTACTGTATTTATTTGGGCTTTTGCTTGTAATTTGATTTTGTTCTTATTTTATTACTAACTGTTTGTCTTTAATAATGTTTTAAATTTATATTAGTTAGGCTTGCTAGTAGGTATAGCTGTGGTATCGTAATTGGAATAGAGAATTATACAATTTCACTGGTATCTAAAATTTTGGTGTCGTAACTGCCTGTTTTTGCAAAAACAGTTATCCAAAGTAACAAAAGCTTAATATTGTGATTTATTGCATGGGAGGCATGCTACAAATAATTTTTAGTGAAGTTTTGTTCACGCATCATCTGAAACCGGCACTGACATAAAGATTGATTGATTCTTGGGATTAAAGAATTAATATTGGTTAAAGGTGCAATATGTAAGAATTTTGCAGTAAAAAATCCAAAAACCACTAGGCCAGTGTTATATATTTTGTTCACTTGAGTACTTAAAATATCCCAAATGTTTTCTAAAATCGATGTAGTTTACTGCAGTGTGCAATAGTGTCTCACAGCAACCGCCGAGCGAACGCACAGAGTCACAACATCATTTTAAACATACTCAAATGTATCTAATATGATAAACAGAGCTGTGTTACCTCATACTCATGACCAGAAAAGTGGAAGCGGCGCTGGCGACTGTGGCATAATAAAAGTTCAGCTGCTATTAACATGAATGAAGCAGAGCAGGACCAAGTGTTGTGGGAGCTGAACGAGACCGCTGGAGCGATTGCACAACACACGCCGTTGTTGTACAATTGCTCCAGCGGTCTCGTTCAGCTCCCACAACACTTGGTCCTGCTCTGCTTTATTCACGTTAATAATCGCATCCATGAACATGATTTCTTCCCGAGTCCTATCCCGATTATTTCCACCGGCTGTGATGTGAAGACCACATGTCCCAAGATTCCGCGCTCAAACTTGGCGTTTTGAATTAGTCTCTAGCGACCTCTAGCGGACAGAAAAGGGGAGTGCAATTGACAATAGAAAACGATATATGCTGTGTTTTCCGCCAACTGACAACCCGGGGTGTTGAAATACTATTGGGTAAATTGGCAACAAAAAACAAAGACAGACATTCCGACACGGAATGCACATTTCAAAGTAGATAAAGTAACAAAACAATGCTACTTTGTCAAACGCGATGACACGATTATTCTGATACACAAAAGAATGATTTGGACCGAAAATTCCAAGAAGAATGGACAAAAAAGTAACTATGTCTTTATTCTTTCTGTGTTAAACTATATGTCGTTTATCATGAGGCTGTAGTGCTCATAAATATAATGAACATATTATTATTATTAATATTCATTATTCTGGATAATGAGTTTGAAAAAAAAAAAAAAAACTGTAATATTCCGGCAGCTGGGGCATCAAAAAAAGACACAAAACTGAAATAACTGTCACAGTAATTAAAACAGTTTGTAAATGTATTTTACATAAAATCTTCTGTATTTTCTTTAGCTTTTTAATGTTTAAATTCCCCCTGAAATCAAAATTTAAGTGTTTTAGCTTTTAGTATGAATATGTTGGCCTTAAGGTTATGAATAAGCTGGTGTGTTCCAAAACAATGACAAAATTCACGTTTAAGAGACATAAGCATTCAAAACTTACAGTCTCTTACTTCCGTTAAAATGGATCACGGATTTTCATGACATCACATCACACTTCAGTTTCTCGTCAAATCTTCTATCCAATCAAATGCTCTCTAGAATCTGAAGTCCTGCCTCCTCCTACACTCAGACGCTAAAGCTGCAGCTGAACTAAAGCTGTCATTTGCTCACACATTTACTAGTTTCTACATGGTGAATGGCATGTAGTGCACTGCATAGAGAATAGGGAACGATTCAGTGTAAATATGCTTTCCTTTGACTCGAATGAAGTCCGTTTTCACGTTAGTGTCACATGAACTGGCGCAACGTGAGCAGTCTGCTCTGGCCCAGAGACACGATAGCACAGAGTGGATCATATGCGCAAGTTGGCACAGAACACGAAAGGTATCAGACCCATTTGAAATCTGCAAAGAATGCTGTATATAAGCGATATAAAGGACATTATGAGGAGAAACGGTTAGAGATTAGAAGGAAACTGATGTTTTACAGAGTCTAACGGCTTTAACATAAACGAAACGCTATTGGCTATTTTAAAAAAAGGGCGGGGCTGTTCGATATATCGCCCTGTCTTCATGTTTCAGTTGAAATTACGTCAACACATTGAATAATGCTGCGCATGCAAACCCTCTTCAGTGGGCCTTAAATGAAGGATATTTACTGTAAAACTGTAAAAACAATGAAATTACCTATAAATAAGGTTGAATACTGCTATAAATCATCCTCAATTTTTATTTAAAAAAAAAGTTGTTTTTTTTATGTCAAAAAAAAAAAACAGGTAATGGTTTTAAAACATAATTGCAACTAAACGTAAAGGCACAAGATTTTTGGATTAAAATATCCAAAAAACAGTACAACAATCTTATACTGTATATATTTTTTGACTTGTGTACTTACATTATTCCAAATGTTTCCAAAAATGTTTAAATCCAGAGAAATCAGCAACAATAACCAGTGTAATGGCCCATGTCACTGCGTTGCCTGTCAGTGACATTATATCCGCGTTACCCTCCATTTCAGTTTTACTTCTGTAGAAACCATGGAAACACCAAAGACGCTTTAATATATTATGTGTTTTATTGCACCGGTGAGCAACTGTTTGGATGCCTTTATCAACGGAAAACTAATCATTGATATGTAGCTCAACATGGTTAGTGTTATTGTTTGAATCTCTTGTTTTCTTGATTTACCTGGAGTAACATGTTTGTACCATGCCCCAGAGACGGCACTATTTTGTTAAGTGGCTAACATGGCATAATCAGAAAGAGCTTTATTTGTAGTAACAGTAATACACAATTTTCTCCACCATATAATATATTTTAAAATTAAAGGCATGCCATTTAGCAAGTCATCCAGCTTTATTTTTTTTTATATCGATCTAGCTTACTGCAATGTGCAACAATATCAGCCATAGAGTAACATAATAACATAACTTTCAACACACTCAAATGTATTTTAAAGCTCTTCAGTGAGAATACAAGTGAATACATTTGAAAATGGCATTTTCACATTTTAAATGTAAACTGTTTTCAAATGTGTCTGGATTAGTGTAGACGTAGCCAGAGAGAGTGTTTCATAACTTTTGAAATATGAAATTGACTGCTGCTTTCTTACCTGAAGATGGTGATATAGCCTAGCTATTAACAATGATTTGATCCACAGGGAACATGAAGTATTCTTAATGTCAAAGAAAGGATCTGTAACTTTTTGTGACATACTTAACTCAAAGAACATAAATTATTAATAATATTAAATATTATGTTATCTTTAAATGGTTTATCACAAACAACATTTACTTATTTTTATTTCAAATCCAAAAGTTGTTACTGAACATGACGATTCTCTTTGTATACACTGTATTTCATAGATGTCACATTTAAACGCACTACATTTAAACGTTTTATTCAATTCATTACTTTATATTTATATAAAGTAATACTTTTGATTTATATTTTACTTTGCTCATGCAAGTGGCAAAAACTACTGTGGTGAAACTACTAGTTTTTCATATCAATACATGTTTATCTTAATGCGAACAGTGCCCTATTATTTTGATTCGGCACGGTGCAGCGCAGCAAAAATTGACTGTGTGTAATCGTTGCACTGCTGCAGACTTGCACCGCTCCTAGAACGCACTCCCGGACTGCATCCGTGTGCAGTGTGAATCCGTTAATATGGGTGCACCGCATACACACTGCAAACAGAGTAGGCCTATGTGTGAAACAGGCGTTAGTGCGTAGGCGCCATTGCGCACAACGTTTGTATACTTTAACCACCTCCGAAGATAGTGGAGGTCGCGAGTCACTGGCATCGTTATTTTGGGGGTCATGGGCTTAAAAGTTTGGGAACCCCTGTTTAAACCATGAGGGTGAGTAAATGATGACTGAATTTTCATTTTTGGGTGAACTAAACCTTTAATGTTTTATTACAATTTCATGGGGTCTTCCATAGGGACCCCATTACATCATGTATCGATGTAACGTTGAACGTGACTGACTGATTGGGAACGTCTAGTTACTACTGTAACCCCTGTTCCCTGAAGGAGGGAACTGAGACGTTACGTCCCCCTGCCATAGCCCTGAACCACCGCTGAATGGCTGGGATCCTTGTCTCAGCTCCTCAGCAAAGCATAAATGAAAGTGAGTATGCTGGTCCTATTTATACCCATAGGTCTGGGTAGGTGTGACTCGGCATGCAAATCTTGTTTCTGTACCACTTGAAGGTGATTGGGCTCCCAGGCAAAACCCCATTATGTCAGTATCGATGTAACGTCTCTGTTCCCTCCTTCAGGGAATGGGGGTTACAACAGTAACCTAGACATTCTCTTTGTGAATGGTCCTTTGAATCATTAGGCTTGTTCGTTTTGAAGCGGCCTGCACAGACTGAATGGTGTATGACATCACAGAGTGCTCCGTATGTTTTTGAATCACTATTGCGGTACTTTGATGTCATACACCAATCTGTCTGTGCTCAGCGCCTCTTCAAGTCCAACATCCCTGCTTCGCCCGATTCTTTCAAAACACTGATTTAGAAATGAAATGTCACCGTAAATTGCTCAGAGACGAACAATTCTGCTTTGTCTTAATATTTCTGTTGGCAAAATTGAGCAGACAATTTTGTTTCTAAAATAACACAATAATAACTTCTTATTTAATGAACTATTGTATAAAATCAGTATCACATTTGCACTTGTGATATTCTGGACAGAAAAATAGCACTCATGTGATATTGCACTCTTTGCTTGTGTGATATAGCTTAACTTTTTGCCCTATATCTTGAATTTTTGGGACATTCTAACTACATTTTATAGGCTCCATCACGCAGAGAGTTCTGCATCATATTCGTCATCAGTCAACTGTATGAAATTTCAGATGTCCTACGTAGGTCTGGGGCGGGACAAGTGCATTAAAATGTGTTAATTTTAACGTGTTATTTTTCAACGTAATTAATCTAATTAGCGTGTTAAATCGACAGCCCTAATATATGTATATATAGACGCTTTGTACTTGCAAAGCTACCTGTAAACCTATGTGCACCTAGGACAAAACCTGTTTTGAACACTAAGGGACACACCAAATATTGATTTGATTTAGTTAATAGAGGTTAATTGATCAAAAAAATCTATTTCATGCAGCCTATACACAGGGAAAGTAATTGTGAAGACATTGAATTAAACGTAAACACAGCTTTTGTGTTTTTATCAACTTTTCTGCATATATTCTGGCCCTGATAATCACACTTACCACTTGCTCTATTTCTGTAAATCCGTTTTTGTGAATGAATGATGACTTACTGTAGCCGTTGCTCTGGTCTTCGTTAACACCCGAGTCCTTGTTGCTTTCATATTCACTCGAACCGTGGCACAGTTCACGTGCAACCGATCTCAGACCACCTCCTTCAGGTAGTCTCGGGTTGGCACCCGGGTTCACATGACAGCTTTCACATTAGCGATTTTTCACGCGAACCGCACCCTGTTTTGAACTAAACTGCCAGTGTGAAAGCCCCATAAAAAACCTCTTTTAATCAACTCAGTTTTCCCTCTACCTACCTTCCCACTAATTCTACCTAACTCAAACCCAGTCTTCATGCGATTACCGGTGGGGGGTATTTTATGCACTGTAGCCCTCTGGGTGAAAAATGCAACTGGTCAGACTAGCGACACCTTCAACACTACGGATGTGCTCCCGAGATAATTACTACTACCCACTTTCACAGCAACACTACACAAAAATAAGAAATCCAACATGCCTCAAGAGAAAACTCACGTTCAAAAAACAATATATTGCACATATGTACTGTACTTACCAACTGGTGATTTCACACGGTGAACAAATTGACTCCAGTGCGAATTAGTTTGCGTCTCTTAGTGTCCAAAATAACCAGTCATTAAACTATAAACATCCAAAATTTAACACAGTGAAGCAAACTAAGCGAGGACGAGCCCCCAATTTGTTATGATCCCTGGCTCAAGGGAAGCAACAAAAAACGAGGGACACACGTATAAGCTCAAAAGTAATTTATTTAACTACAAACTTAAGGCAACACTAAATAATAGAATGAAAACAATTAAAGGAAATAACAGTGTTTCTGTGTCCATCAGTAACATCAGTGTGTAAAGCAAGGTGAATGGTTGAAAGTGTAATACAATGTTGAAATGTACTATGCAGAAAGCAACCAAACATAACACAAGCAAAATCCAAAACCAAAGTCCTCTCTTTTTGCTCAGCTGAAGGTCTCTTTTAAAGGGATAGTTGAGCCAAAAATTAAAATTATCCCATGATTTACTCACCCTCAAGACATCCTAGGTGTATATGACTATCTTCTTTCAGACAAACACAATTGGAGATATATTTAAAAATATCCTTAGTCCTCCAAGGTTTATAATAGTTGTGAATGGGGGGCCGTGTTTTGACAAAAACAAATCCATAAGACGGGGTTAATAAAGGCCTTCTGAAGCATCGCGCGTTTTTGTAAGAAAAATATCCATATTTAAAACTTTTTCAAATTCAATTAACTAGCTTCCGGCGAACGACCATACGCAAAATGTGCAAGACAAGTTGACTTGCGCCCAAATGAGTGATTCTCTGACGCAATGTATGACGCAGGTCAAAGACTACTCTTCCGCCGCAAATCAACTTGCACGTTCTGTGTACGGACGTCCGCTGGAAGCTAATTATTTGAAATTATTACGTTTTAAATAGGGGTGGTAGAAAAAAAATTGATCCATCGATGCATTGCGATTCTCTCTGCAACGATTCTGAGAATTTCAGAATCGATTCTGAGCTTATAGTTTTTAACCAGATGCGCGATGACGCCGAGTGTGCTTTAGAAACACCGTATTCTGCTTGCTTCCAATTCCTCACACACATACACCACTCGAACCTTGTGCAAAATAATCATTCATAAAGTTCAGAAAGGTTGAAGCAAATCACAAAGGACATTCGCGGGCTTCATTGAACAGGATGGCCTGTGAAAGATGCACCTTTGATTGATGTTACACATGCAGTGCGTGGTCTCACCCGCCGGTATTTTACTTACAATTGCTCTACGAAGTCATCATGTATGTAGTTTGGAATGCAGAGGACTTTTATATTTAAAATATGAAAAGGCTGCTTTAAATTTAAAATGCTCCCGCGCGCTTTTGTGAAGAGTGCTGGCTCACGCATGTGGCTGTGCGCAAAACCGTGCAAGTGATTTAATGCACTTGCATCTCAAAATGGTTTTATGATGCAAAATTAATGTAAACACAGCCAGTTATGTCTTAAGAGATTAAACGGACAGGACAAACCACATTACTTATTATATTTCAAAAGAGATCCGTGCAGCTTATTAGAGCTCCCGCCGTGTATGTTGTCAAAGTAACAATAAAACAACAGTAAAGATGAGAAAGAAAAATCACTCATAGTTCTTGAATGGAAAACGTTCAGATAATCTTTAATACTGAAAGCACTGTTTGTTTATTGCTTGTAATGTATTTCTTTGCTCTTTATTATTTGCTACTTGCTTGTATGTTTTGAAGTTTTATAAGTTTAAAATTCTTAACAAACAATTGTTTTAATTTAGTATTTTTTTTTCAATTTGTAATTATTTAAAAAAAGTAGGCTACTTATAATTACATATGTAATGATATGTAAATGTAAGGATTTTAAGATCGGTAAACTAATTAATTAATTAATAAGGAAAAAATTTGATCAAGAATCGTTTTCGAATCGGATCGTGACTACCAGAATCAAAATCGGATTGTGAGGTGCCTAAAGATTCCCACCCCTAGTTTTAAATATGGATATTTTTCTTACAAAAACACATCGCTTCGCTTTAGAAGACCTTTATTAATCCCCTAGAGTCATATGGATTACCTTTTTTGTTAATGGATATATGCATTATTTTTGTCATATACACCTAGGATGGCTTGAAGGTGAGTAAATCATGGGATAATTTTCATTTGTGGGTGAACTATCCCTTTAAAGGTGCAATGTGTAAAATTTGGGAGGATCTATTGACAGAAATGCAATATAATATACAAAAATATGTTTTTAGTGGTGTATAAAGACCTTACATAATGAACCGTTATATTTTTATCACCTTAGAATGAGCCATTTATACCTTCATACACCGCGGATCCCCCCTGTATGTCAAGTCTTCATTTTGCGCCAGCATGTTTCTACAGCAGCCCTAAACGGACAACCAATCTACGGTGCACGTTTCATCACTGTTGTTCTTCTTTTAAATCGTTCATGTTTTTAGAGGCAGCTTGCATCGTCACTACGTTGAATAAGCACGAAGAAGTAGTAGTAGTAGCAGTCGTATGGTTTATTAGAAGCAGAGACTGTTCTTTGTTAGAAGTAAGAAGAAACTTAATTGTTTGACTGGCTAACGTACTCTCTGCTGTCTCAGACGACGACATCTTTGGCTTGTGTCGGCCAGACGGCCACCGTAGCTTCTCTATTTTGCTCAAAAGGGAGGGGTGAGCTGCCGTCGGTTGTAGTTCACAACCTCATCGCTAGATGCCGCTTAAATTTACACACTGCATCTTTAAGGAGCGTCTGAAGCAGTGCAATATATATATATAAATATATATATATATATATTAAATTTAGAATGGGTGATCTTCCCAAAATTTCATATCATGATTTCATAACAATCACGATCCACAATCTGAATCACGATTTTCCCAATTTTGAGATACTATCAAGAATATCCAGGCTGGAACAAGCCTATGGACTTATCTGTTTGCACAATTATAGATAAGTCCATTTGTACAATTAATGCAGTATTGAGTTAAACTTTAAAACACTGCATATTCTTCACTGTATGAATTAAATATACATTGATTCTACTAAATCTACTCAAGTTATTCAGTCAAGAGAGTGAGTGAGTGATTTTGGCCCAAATGGTCTGTCATTCTTTTTTCATTTGTTAGAATTTGTTAAGGCTAAATTTTAAATGGGGAAATTAGTTAGGCTGTACTGCTCAGTGACATGCAAAGTAGTCTTAAAAACTAACATGAAAAAGATTCGTGATAAGTTTGTGATCCTGCCTGAAAAAAATGGTGATATGATATTTTTGCCATATCACCCATTTGTTTCTGTATAAATTAAATATAGATTAATCCCTAAAAAGCTACAAAAGTTATTCAGTTAATTGCATTGATTATGCTAATAATGAAGTTATTTAATATAAGTTAACTTTTTTACCTCATCCTTCATCATAGCAGAATTTACATGGTTTCCGAGTAACAGGCTGAAGGACGAAGGAGTGAGAAACCGAGAAAGCATCAATTTAATTTTGAAAATACTTAATTAAAATCTTAATAAATCTTAATAAAAACATCAATCAGTAGATCATGATGTTTAATTTTAATTTAAATGTTCTTTCTTTTGTTGTGACTGTAGATTAAGGATATGGTAGCACTTTTTACGATGGCCAAAACACTGGCACTAAGGCTGCATTTGCTGAGCCATTTGGATGACCAAATCCTTCCTTCACTGAAAGCATGTGCTGGTAAGCGTCTGTTTTATCCCTGTCTTCAAACCTCCACTGCCTGCTTTCCTACATGTTCCAACCTCAGTTCAAGGCGTATATGCACTACAGAAAGAGACCCACTTTTCCTTGTTGCTGGATCCATTCGCCCTTACCAGGAGCCCCTCACCAGTGGAAGTGGTCTGTCATTGTTGCACCACCTTACTTCTGATGAGGACCACACCTTTATGAAACAACTTTCCTCCTGTACTTCATCTCAGCAAGTTCTTCGTCTTTTGCGATCTTACCCTTTCCTTTCAGGTGAAGCAGCAGCATCTATACTTCACAGACTGGCTGACTTGGAGCATGATGCCACATGTGTTCTTCAGAAACCACAGGTACTGCTATCAGATTTGGCCCTTAATAAACTTTGTCAAAGACTGGAACATGATTCAGCCAAATTAGAGGATGAAGTGTTGGTTAGAGCTCTCCTGGGCTGTACACGTCTCTACCTTGACCCTCAGAGCCGCCTAGTGCTAAAGATGGTGTCCGAATGTCAGAAGAGATTGGATTTGGAACAGTTAAGTGTTGAAGCGCTATGTGGGTTATCAAGGGCTTTATTTGCATTGGAAGGGCCTGACGGAGGCATGGTAAAACAGGCTATGAATCAGCTCCAAAATAAAGAACCAACTCAATGGAATATGGCAGAGCTAGTTGCGGTTTACAGTATGCTAGCAACTGGTTTAGGTAACGATGGACGCTACCTGGAGCTTCTAAATGAAATGAATGCTCAGGCACTTCGGCAGGCACAACGAATGGACCCAGTGGCGATTAGTAAGATTCTAGGTGCTTTAGTCACACTGAGACAGAATCAAGCATTACCACTTGTAATTGCACTTTGCAAGCAAGCTGTTCATCATGTGCAAAACTTTGCAGATGCAGAACTGACTGTGGTGTTGTCAGCACTTATGCACTATGGACACAGTGACCACTTTCTTGTGGAAGCTCTTGAGCGTCATGTGCCCAAGGTTGCCTTCACCGCTCATGCAGAAACCATAACCAAGGTGATGCAGTATTTCCAGAGAAGGCGCATTCTATCTTCACCTGTTTTTAACACGGTGGCTGAGAGTTTTGTGTATCGCGCAGAGGAGTACTCAACATGGCAGGTGTCACAACAGATAGCTGCTCTTGGAGTTTTGGGATATCTGCCACCTGACGCTGGAAGATTGTTCCGAAAAGTGGAGTCTGTTTTGAATGCCCGGTTTTCACAATTTCAGCCCAGAGCTCTTCTTGACCTACTGTATGCCTGTGCGCTTCTACAGAGGTACCCACTTAACTTCGTCTCAAAAATCTTCAGCCCTTACTTCATGCAGCAGCTACAGGGTAAGAAGCAATGAAGAAGCATGTTCTATACTTTGGATCAATTTTCAGGAATATTGTGATTAATTGATCATTTTTATTGGCAATTGATTAATTGTTTATGTAAATGTTGAAAAACTTCATATACACTTTGCCAAGTGTAAAAATATTATTATATAAATATGCTCAAATGCTATTGGTATTTAACTCTCCATAAATGCTTGATACACTGTATTGTAATAAGGAAGTATTTTAATAATTTATGCTGTTTAACATGAATTTAATTAATAGTATAATAATGTATAGAAAATACAGATTGTGAAAAATGACATTTACTTTTGATTATGATTTCAAGTGATAAAACACTGATCACAGTGTAATTGATGGTTGAACAGTGCTTGTTTTCATTTTGTACTTTAACATACGATCACAGTGCTATAGTGAAAAATCATGTAGGAAATTTATACTTAATCTTTAACATGCTTCTTACCTTTTTAAATAACATCTTTTCCATCTTTGCCCAGGGGAGGAGGGCAGTGGGTTGGATCCCATAGTGCTTGCTCAGCTGACCCAACTCTACATGACTGTAAAGCTGGAGTGTCCGTTTTATGATGTGAGTAAAACTGCATTTTTCTATGCTTAGGGTTTAAGGCTGTTTCACACCAAGAGTGAAATAAATCTGTGTCAGGATGAAAGAAACGTAACTTTCCTTAGTACAATAGAGGGCACAAATCAAATCACCTTTCAGCTAGGGGTGGGGAAAAATTGATTCTTGAGACAAACGATAACTCGTCACCATGATCACCATGATGATTTTTAAATGATTCATACAATAAATAAAGTAACTGTCTTTCTGCAGAAGTACCAGTATGTCTGACTCTGTGCTATAAAGTTTACAACTTTTTACAACATATGCACATTAATAGTTCTCTGGTTATGGTCATATGACATGCAGAGAAACAAATAATCTTTTTTAGTGTGGGGTTTATTTAGAGGGCTGCACGATTTAGTCAAATTATATTGTGATAGTTTTGTCATATATTACAATTTCAACTGGGGTCGGGGTTTGCGAAATATTCATAGAATGTTTTTGCATTTCATTGTGCTTTCTTTTTTATTTTGTTAAGAAGAAATCAACATACTGGACATTGAGAGCCAAAATGTGTAAAATGCTAAATGCATAAATACTTTTAAAAATTGCAGTACATTGTGTAATACAACATCATTACCTTGACAGCTAAATATCGTTGTAAGAATGGAAGGTATGGCAAGTAATATACTTTTGTGGAATATTCCTTTTATGGAAAGCTTGTATTCATTTTGTTGATCCAACTGAAACTATTAATTTTACATTATCAGTTGGTAAATGTTTGCACCTGGTGTGAATTGCTTCATAGGTACCTTCATAGGTTTCTATTCAAAGTCTTCTATGTGACTAATATTAGCACCAAACTTTCACATTTGATTTGAAAGAGCCTTATATGACCCTGATTATACTATTCAAGTTATACAAGCATAATTTTACACATTCTTTTATTACAAAATGTGTCAGAACGGACATCCCAACCAACTTTCAGAAAAACCAGAATGCCCCAAAACAACTTAGGGAGCCAACACATGTATGACAATTGAAATAGGTAAGCTCTGTTTTGAGCATGTGAGCCATTGTCAATTTGAAATCAAGCACAACTTAAACTTGTAAATTTGTCAATGGATCCCTACATTACAGGCAATTTTTGGATTTTAGTCTTGGGGTGGGCTCTGAACATGAGCTGATGTAGAACAGCAGAGTATGTCTTGCCTTAAGTCCTTAAAGTTGGGAAGTGTTTACTTAACTTGTTAGTGATGTCTTTATTTAATGTATGTTTAAATAAATCTGTCATGAACATGACAGCCACTAGTTTGGGCTCTCTTTTGGGGCTCCCTATATAGTTTACAGCATTAGCGGAGATATTTTTTTATCCTTAAGAAACTTTTAATTATATTTAAATTCATTTAAAGACTAAACTACTGTTTAATTTAATAAAAAGCCATTTTGTTTAGTTTTCTCCCACTGCTGTACTGAACCGAACCATGATTTCAAAACCGAGGTACGTACCGAACCGTCAGTTTTGTGTACTGTTACACCTCTAATCATGGGAACTCGGTCTGTAGCTACGAAGCCCCATATGCAGCAAACTGCGATGCAGGGCCAGCATTAAGTTTTTCAGCAATTTCAGCTACAGTAGCTCTTCTGTGTGATCGGACCAAACAGGCTAGCATTTGTTCCCCACATGCATCAGTGAGCTTGGGCACCCATGACCCTGATGCCGCTTTACCGGTTGTCCTTCCTTACACTACTTTTGGTAGGTACTAACCACTGCATAACGGGAACACCACACAAGACTTGCTGTTTTGGAGTGGCTCTGACCCAGTCGTCTAGCCATCACTATTTGGCCCTTGTCTAAGTCACTCAGATCTTTTCGCTCTGTAATTTTTCCCGCTTCCAACATATGAAATTAAAGGACTGATTGTTCACTTGCTGCCTAATATAGCGGGTAAAATAAGTATTGAATATGTCAACATTTTTTTTTTATTAAACACAGTTCCAATGCAGCAATTCACATACAATTTTGAACAGACATCGTTATTAACTTAAGAAGTGTACACAGACAAAGAAATCATAATTTTACAATCCATGAAAAAGCTATGTGTAATAAAGGGAAATGACTCAGGAAAAAGTGCATCCTGTATGACCAAACTTTAAATCTTGCAGTGTGTTTTGGATTGTTGTCCTAGTGGAAGGACCACCAAAGTCTCATCTTCATCATCGTGGTGGATGGCAACAAATTCATCTCAAGAATTCCCAGTACATGGCTCCATTCATCTTCCTTTCAATAATATTGATTCTGCCAGTATCATGAGAAGAGAAACCATATCACAATGCTTCCACCTCGAAAACATCACTGTTGGTATGGTATTTTTAGGGTCATATGTAAAGCCATTTCTCCTCCAAACATGGCATGTGGTATTGTTGCCAAAAGTTAGATTTTTGTCTCATCTGACTATACTAAATTCTCCCATTAGTTCAGACCTTTCCAAATGTTGTGTAGAAAACTTCAAATGAGCTTCAACATACCTTTTCTTCAATAATATAGCTTTCTGTGGTGAGCGTGCATGGAGGCTGTGGTGGTGGAGTGCATTTCCTATTGTTTTCTCTGTGACAACTGTACCTGCTGCCTCCAAGTCTTTCTGGACCTCTTTCCGAGTGGTCCTTAGTTCTTGGGCTACACTTCTGACTAACATTCTGACTTCCTGATCAGAAATCTTGCGAGGAGCTCCTTTGCATGGCCAGTTGATGGTAGAATGATGTTCCTTTCAGTTATGGAAAATGGCCCCAATGGTTCTTACAGGAACATTTAGGAGTTGGAAAATCCTTCTGTAACCAGTACCGTTGTTATGTACGGCAAAAATCTTGTGAAAGTCTTGGGAGAGCTCTTTGCCTCTACCCATCATGAGATGTCCAGTACTTGCATCCAGAGGTCGATAAGCCTTTTTTAACCTAACAACATGCACTAACCCAACTGATTCTAATGTGCACAGGTAGGAGGTAGAACTACTTAGTGAAATCTGTTGCTTTCTTGACTTGCCTTGCCTTAGTGTACTGCTTTTTCTTAGTGTGTTCAACAATTTTTTACCGTGTCATTTCACTTTATTACGCATAACTTTTTTATGGATTGTAGGATTATGATTTTCTTATTTGTATTGATTTCTTGAGCTAATACCAAAATCTGGTCAAAATTTTATGTGAATTGCTGCATTGGAACTTTGTATAATTAAAAAAATGTTAACGTATTCAATACATTATTTTACCCGCTGTATATATCACTCCTTGACAGGTGC
The DNA here is from genome assembly GCA_037950675.1 of Hypophthalmichthys molitrix. Classification (NCBI taxonomy): domain Eukaryota; kingdom Metazoa; phylum Chordata; class Actinopteri; order Cypriniformes; family Xenocyprididae; genus Hypophthalmichthys; species Hypophthalmichthys molitrix. The sequence goes on along the minus strand of CM075498.1, from coordinate 37,435,853 downwards.
CATTGTGATGATATAATAAATGTTATTCACTTCACCTCTCAATGGTTTTAATATTGTGGCTGATCAGTGTTATATACAGTATAAACCATTTTTGATAATATTGCCATTAACTGGCAGCTAGCAAGGTATGATACATTAGTTTTGACTTTTAGCATCTAATATACATGGGTAACACTTTACAATAAGGTTCCATTATTGAACATTGGTTAATGCATTAACTTTTGATTTAAATAATGTATTAATAAGTGTTAAAATTAACTTTGACCTAGATGAATAAATGCTTTAGAAGTATTTTTTTAATTGGTAATTCATGCTAACTTAAGTAGTTAACTAATGTTAACAAATGGAACCTTTAAAGTGTTACCTATACATGTATTTAACAGTAATATAAATTTATTGTTAAAATGTAGTTCAAAATACACAAGTACTAAGTTGGTAAGGAGGACACATAATAAATACTTAATAAATAAGATGATCTTTATCTTATTTTTCTGGATCTTATGAGTGACCTAATGTGGGTGGCCCAAAAATGACCTATAAATGCTTTATAATATTTCATTAAATTAATCTGTATTTATGTCAAGGTGTGTAATGACTCTGTGTTTATATTTATTAAGCATCATATGACAAATTTGAACATAAATCTAAAATTTTACTGCTGGGACTTAAAATGCCCGTTGTTGCATAAACATCCATTTATTTTGCTTATTGATTCATAACCAACAATGCTCATTTCCTACACTTACATGCAGGGTCCACGACTTTCGCCAAAATTTCGTGTGAAGTCATTTTTGGCTTCTGGACAGTCTTTGGAAACTCCGGTGGAACCTCAGTTCTACAATGCTGTGAAGTCTGGCCTAGTGGATCTGCTCGGAGCTCGATCTTACTTTGCTTCCAGAGTACTTACACCATATTGCTATACGCTAGGTAGAGACTATGTAAAAATTGTACAGCTTTCAACTTCTTACAGTAACACATCTCTGTGGTTGTATATGCCAATATTTTCTTGTTTGTATATCTGCAGACATTGAGATAAAACTAGATGAAGAAGGTTATGTCCTGCCTGCCTGTCATTCAGATGAAGTCCATAAGAGGTAATGCATGTCCTGCTATTTGCAAAAAAAAAAAAAAAAAAAAAGGCAGGCACTGATGTTTAATGGTCTGTAAGATTGGATGCATATTCTGAACTCAAAATTAATTATTATGTATTATCAGAATTGCTCTCTGTATTGATGGGTCAAAGCGCTTTGCAGCTAATGCACAGAAACTACTAGGCAAGGAAGCCATCAAGCAGCGTCATCTGAGGATTCTGGGATATGAAGTTGTTCAGGTAAAACCTACATAATTTCTCTTAAGTTTTAATTTACCGGCTTTCTGCTTTATACCTTCATATCATTTGCATGTTTCATAGATCATTTAAAAAATGTTAACAAAATAAGAGGGATCATAAAAGAGATTTTTTTTTTTTTTTTTGGTTACACTTTAGATTAGGATCCAGTTCTCACTATTAACTACGAATTTTGCCTCAATAAACTCCTCATTACTGCTTATTAAGTAAGTAAGGTAGTTGTTAAGTTTAGGTTTTGGGTAGGAATTGAGTACGATTAAGGGATGTAGAATATAGTCATGGAGATTAGAGCATTAATATGTGCTTTATAAGTACTAATAAACAGCCAATATCCTAGTAATATGCAAGCTAATAAGCAACTAGTTAATAGTGAGAAATGAGCATTGGACCCTAAAGTGTTACTGTTTTTTTTTTTTTTGTGCTACCCTGAATAAGCTATCAATTCGTCTTGGGAATGACAGATACAATTCCTGCACAGTGGCCAGAGGGATTTTGAGCCATTCCTCTTCCAGAACAGTGGCCAAATGGCCACTATGCGATGATGGTGGAGGAAAACATTTTCTGACATGCTCCTCTAAAATACCCCAAAGTAACTCAAAAATATTTAGATCTGGTGACTGCAGGCCATGGGAGATGTTTAACTTCACTTTCATGTTAATCAAACTGTTCTGTCACATGTCTTTCTGTGTGTATTGGTGCATTATCATGCTGATACATGGTACCCCCTTTAGGTACAATGTTTTAAACGTTAGATGCACATGGTCCTCCAGAATGGTTCGGTAGTCCTTGGCAGTGATGCCCATCAAGCACAGTAGGGAATGACATGATATTGCAGCCCAAACCATCACTCTGGGCACGCAACGGTCTGGGTGTTAAGCCTCGTTGGTGCTTCTACACACCGTAACTTGACATTGAGTTACACACAATGTACAGTTAAGCCGTGTGTTAGTTTAAACAGTGACAGCTATTATAGGATTGGCTTGATGCAGTGCAGGAGATGCAGATAACTTAGTAAAAAAAATGCTGTCTACTGTGCCATTAGAAAAATGTTCTTTGACCCTCAAGAAACTTTAATTAATGATGTCATATAACAAATCTACTTCCCAGGTAAAGTTAAATAAATTTCTAATTACAACATTGAAATAAAAATATAAAACCTGTACAAATACTAGAAATCTTGAAATAATTAGGAATCATGTATCAAACAGTACATACAGTGGGTACGGAAAGTATTCAGACCCCCTTAAATTTTTCACTCTGTTATATTGCAGCCATTTGCTAAAATCATTTTAGTATCCAAGTTCATTTTTTTTTCCTCATTAATGTACACACAGCACCCCATATTGACAGAAAAACACAGAATTGTTGACATTTTTGCAGATTTATTAAAAAAGAAAACCTGAAATATCACATGGTCCTAAGTATTCAGAGCCTTTGCTCAGTATTTAGTAGAAGCACCCTTTTGATCTAATACAGCCATGAGTCTTTTTGGGAAAGATGCAACAAGTTTTTCACATCTGGATTTGGGGATCCTCTGCCATTCCTCCTTGCAGATCCTCTCCAGTTCTGTCAGGCTGAATGGTAAACATTGGTGGACAGTCATTTTTAGGTCTCTCCAGAGATGCTCAATTGGGTTTAAGTCAGGGCTCTGGCTGGGCCATTCAAGAACAGTCACGGAGTTGTTGTGAAGCCACTCCTTCGTTATTTTAGCTGTGTGCTTAGGGTCATTGTCTTGTTGGAAGGTAAACCTTCGGCCCAGTCTGAGGTCCTGAGCACTCTGGAGAAGGTTTTCGTCCAGGATATCCCTGTACTTGGCCGCATTCATCTTTCCAGTCGTCCTGTCCCTGCAGCTGAAAAACACCCCCACAGCATGATGCTGCCACCACCATGCTTCACTGTTGGGACTGTATTGGACAGATGATGAGCAGTGCCTGGTTTTCTCCACACATACCGCTTAGAATTAAGGCCAAAAAGTTCTATCTTGGTCTCATCAGACCAGAGAATCTTATTTCTCACCATCTTAGCAAACTCCATGCGGGCTTTCATGTGTCTTGCACTGAGGAGAGGCTTCCGTCGGGCCACTCTGCCATAAAGCCCCGACTGGTGGAGGGCTGCAGTGATGGTTGACTTTTTACAACTTTCTCCCATCTCCCGACTGCATCTCTGGAGCTCAGCCACAGTGATCTTTGGGTTCTTCTTTACCTCTCTCACCAAGGCTCTTCTCCCCCGATAGCTCAGTTTGGCCGGATGGCCAGCTCTAGGAAGGGTTCTGGTCGTCCCAAACGTCTTCCATTTAAGGATTATGGAGGCCACTGTGTTCTTAGGAACCTTAAGTGCAGCAGAAATGTTTTTGTAACCTTGGCTAGATCTGTGCCTTGCCACAATTCTGTCTTTGAGCTCTTCAGGCAGTTCCTTTGACCTCATGATTCTCATTTGCTCTGACATGCACTGTGAGCTGTAAGGTCTTATATAGACAGGTGTGTGGCTTTCCTAATCAAGTCCAATCAGTATAATCAAACACAGCTGGACTCAAATGAAGGTGTAGAACCATCTCAAGGATGATCAGAAGAAATGGACAGCACCTGAGTTAAATAAATGAGTGTCACAGCAAAGGGTCTGAATACTTAGGACTATGTGATATTTCAGTTTTTCTTTTTTAATGAATCTGCAAAAATGTCAACAATTCTGTGTTTTTATGTCAATATGGGGTGCTGTGTGTACATTAATAAGGGAAAAAAAATGAACTTAAATGATTTTAGAAAATGGCTGCAATATAACAAAGAGTGAAAAATTTAAGGGGGTCTGAATACTTTCCGTACCCACTGTATTTCAATTATTTATAACTTTGTCATTTTGGTTGCTTGGCTGTTTCTTTATAAAAAAGAACACACTCCTGACGAAAAGTGAGAAGTTTCTGGACCTTTATATGTTGCTGTCTTGCCGGCAGCCAATCGCTGCATTGCTGATCATGGTTTCGGGTATCGATATATCTGCCCTTTCCAATGAACACAAGAACCCGCAATACTCTCAGACAATTTAATCCAGATATTTTAATCAAATTTCTTTGAAAAACCAAATTAGCCAGCAATCAGTTATCATGATTAGAAGATCTGGCATCTGTCAAATAATCTGATATATTATATAGTCACAGATGAGCCAGAGAAATGCACACCAACAATTTGTCTTCTTTTGAACTGATATGTCTCCCATTATGTTGTGTGGATTGTAATATTTTATGTACAGCTGCGCTATTGCTCTGCTGATTCAACCTTCACACTCTGATCTTACTGATGGAATGCAAAATCAGTGAATTGGCCAACAGGCCACAGATATATAGGCTTGAAACCTTTAACACCATACTGGCCAGTGTTTAAGTTTCATTATCCAGCCCCTGTATTTAAAGACACATCTTTTTCGTCAACACTTGACCCAGTAATATTGGCACTTTCTTTTTTCTATTCTCACAAGAAAAAATCCTTGCTACGAGCACTTAATAAGCTGGAATAACTGGGACTTGACACTGCTGCGCTCATATTGATTTAATTGCTTCTATTGTTCTCATTTGTAAGTCGCTTTGGAGAGAAGTGTGCTAAATGATTAAATGTAAATGGATAAAGGTAGTGTAAATGTAATCCATACAACGCAAATCTTCTGAAATTCATACAAATGTCATTTTTTTTCCCCACTCTGTCTAGATTTCATGCTATGAGTTTGAGAAACTCAAGAATAAAGAGGAGGTTTTGGAATATCTGCACAAAAAGATCTTTCCTAACAGCTACAGACTCAGCTGGTAACATCTGGATCACTAAATGCATATTGAACTCCTATTTCAAAAACCAGTGCCCCTTCCAGTAGATTTATTAAGTATATAGATGTTGGTTTTTCAATTTACAAAAAGTTTTTTTTTTTTTGCTCTTAATGTGAGATTCTATGTAAATTCTCATAATAAAAGGAGTGCATAAGATTTTGTCTATTATTGTTTCTCACAAAATGACACAGGCACATTCTTACCGGAGTCAGTTTCCATTTCTGTGTCCTCACATTGAAATGGTTTCGATTTGTTGCCAGTTTTGAACCACTGGCATCACAGAATTGCACAAAATAATACACTGCACATTCAATCTTCAAACATTGTCATATAATAATTTCTTTATATTTGCCTTCAATAAGCAACAGTGTATTGCAGTGCCAAGTAAATCAACTGACATATATCCTTTAGAAAACAAATTATAGCAACAGAATCTACACAGAAGAAAATAAACACGTCCAAAAAAACTAACCCCAATGATTAATGGTGAAAGCTATCATGGATTGATTTCTTATAAAACAATACAAGATTATAAATGTAGATCAAGACTGAGATAAGAGAGATTAAGTCTTGACATTGAAGGTTTGTCCCAATGTTTAATTAAGTATGTGTGTAGATATTTGTCCAAGTCTTTTGAGGGTTTAGAATTGTGTAGCATTGTAATTTTGTTCCATTATGTAGCTGGAATCTGAGGTAGGCCAAACTCGTCCACCAGTACTCCATCCTGCATGAAAACAGCAGAATATTCATATCAATTATAAATCATTTCTTTATTGTGGATACATGTGAACATCCACTGTTATACTAAGCAAAAAAACAGGTATCTAAAAATGCAGTGTGTTCAGAATAAAATACTAATGTGTTGCCATTTAAATAGTACAAGATACAGTATGCAGTATTTTTTTTATCCAATTTTATGTAATGTGCTACCATTGTTTGGCAGTCTAATAAAATTATAATCCATGAAAGAGAATTGAAACAATCTTTTCCATTGCATTTTTCAATTGTATACCTTTTGTTTATTACTGAAATGGGAAGTCCAAATGCATTCCACAGTATTGTGGAATGCAGTTTACGCACAATTACTGAGCATTCTATTAAAGGAATAGTTCACCCAAAAATTAATTCATTTGTTTTGTCTTGAAACCCCCATTCACATTCGGTCACACCTCAGATTTAAAGTGGTCATGAACTGATTTTTTTTAATTAGGGGCCAAGCACCCTTATATTCTGGAAAATACAGTACGTATATCAAATAATTTGTTTTAGGGTTTTATGGCTCGTTAAGCATGTATACCCGGTTAGCGGTTCTGTCTCCTGGTACTCCCTCTGGTATAGCTGGAGCAGAAGCAGCCTCGTCCAGATAGGAATTGTCATCATCCAAAAGGAGTTCGTCACCAAGTGCATCCAGCTCTTATGGTACAAACAAATAAAACCAACATTATTATGTTTTATAGTGAACAAAGTAAATATATACACCAAGTAATACACCAAAAACCATTACTAATGAAATATTAAAATGCTAAATGCACAAAACAAAACAAACTACCTCCCTGCCTGTTTTAACTAACCTGCCTCCAGGTCATCTTCATCGATGTCTGGTGTCCCGTAGCTGCGACTAAGAGCTTCTTGCACTTCATTAGCATCTTCCATCATGTCCTCCAACTGGTCTTGCAGATCCTGCAGCATAAACAGCAAAACGTTTCTATTACACACATTACATTTTTTAATCAGGTCATACAATTACCATTTTACATCAAGTTAAGGGATGAAAGGAATCTTACCTCTATCTGATCAATTTTAATATTCTTGTATGCTTTTTTCATTTCTTTGGCACCAACTTTCATTGCGTCCACCTATTTTAAAAACATTAACATGCATACACAGAAAACAAGTAAGCTTGCTGCATGTTGCAAAACACAAAGGGAAATAAGTTACATTTTAATGTTTTATTTGTATTCTTATGACTGCATTCTTACAGTGGTCTTGGTGTCTTTTAGTGTCTGGATGGTGTAATTTGCTTGTTCCATGTTAAATGACTGCTGCATCAGCTGATCTCTCTGCCCTTCATACCTGGAAATACAACAATTTCCTTCAGTGTCTCATATCAGTTTCAAATGTATGGGGTTAGAATTGTTGCATTATTCCAAATAAATAGATTGAGATTCACAAAAAATAATCAAATTTACAATAGATTAAGATCCACAAATGAATGTAAAGAGTTGTGAAAATTAATCAAATTTACAAATAAATAAAATGAGATTAGCAAATAAAACAAAATTGTGAATCGCTTCTGAAGGGTGGATTCTGGAATTCACTGCCGCTTTAATATATATTTTGAGAGCTTTATAATCATGTTATTAATCAACATTTATCTTTCTAAATATTCATATTATTCTTCAATGTATGTCAAAGCATTTATTTTCATTTTCATCTTCAAACACTAGAGAATAATGATGAATATTGTCTGTACCTCTCACTGAGAGAAAAGTACAACTTAACAGAATGTTTGGGAAATATTTCCTGTTATAGTTAAAGCATGGGCCAACTTCAACCTTGGAGAAGCTGTGTATCTTGTGTGTAGGTCCTGTATTGGTATCAATGGACAACTGGCATTCTACTAGAGACCTGCCAGCGCCTTTTCATGATCTAGAAGGTCACAATCCAGGGTCTGAGCATCAAAAGCTTGATCGATGGAGATGTGCTTCTGACTATCTGTCCATGTGTGGAAGATTACTAATTTTGTCTGTTTTTCTTAGCCAATTAGAATAATTTAACCTGAAGTAATGACGTAGTTAGTGGACTCTGTTAGAGTATAATTGTTGTGGAAATGTGAATGTACGCAGAGCGGCCTACGAACTCCTTGTGAGACTTGAAGCTGCCTTCTGCTGATGAAACTGCAAACTATTCTTCAGTAAATTTTCTTCAATTTACTTTTTTTTTCTTTTTTTTTTTTTTTAACTCTGACTCCAGGTCTTCACCACATCTGGTCTTTTGGGTCTTTAACTGTAAAATTCCCCTACACTTCCTGTGCATTTGTAGATCCCTGTGAGAACAAACCTCTTGTGGAAACGCAAACATGCTGTAACACACGAGAATGTAAAACTAATCCATATGAATCAATCTTTTTATGAAATTCTGAAGTGTCAAAGTGCTAGTTGCAATGGAGCAGTGGCAGCCCCAGAGAATTTTGAACAAAGGTGCTGAGGGGGTGCTAGATCAATGACATGTACTATGTACTATATTTACATACACTACTCACAAAAAGTTAGGGATATTCAACTTTCGGGTAAAATTTATGGAAAATGTAACAAGTCAATGCTACAGTAATATTATATCATGAAAATAGGGCATTTAAGTAGAAGAATGCAATGGTAATTTCTTTATCTCAAACAATTTATTGAAACAAAAGCTAAAACAACAGTGGTGGGTATACCACAACAAAAAATGTCAGTGTCTCAACTTGTCATCAATTGAGCATCAAATACAGCTTGACAACGACGTCTCATGCTGTTCACAAGTCGACTTATTGTCTGCTGAGGCATGGCATTCCGCTCTTCTTGAAGGGCTGTCCTCAGGTCATTGAGGTTCTGGGGTGCAGGGTTACGACCCTCTACACAGCGACTCAGCTGATCCCATAGGTTTTCTATGGGATTCAGTTCTGGAGAAAGTGCAGGCCACTCCATTTGAGGTACCCCAGCCTCCAGCAGCAGTTCCCTGATGAGCTGGGGCATTGTCGTCCATGAAGATGAAATCAGGCCTGTGTTGCTCATGCAGAGGCACAATGACAGGATTAATGATGTTATTCAGGTAGTATTGGCTTGTCACACTACCATTCACAAGGTGTAGGGCAGTTCTGTACTGACTAGACACACCTGCCCAGACTGTAACACCACCACCTCCAAAGGCTCGTTTGGTGACAACAGTGGCTGATGCATAACCATCTCCTGGACTTCTCGAACAGCGTTGGCGGCCATCATTTCTGCTCAATGTGAATCAACTTTCATCAGAGAACAGCACTGAGGTCCACTGGTTCCTCATCCAGTATGCTAGATGACCCTTGCAGGTCGTCTAGCACACAGACCATGCTAATATAAGCAGTTTTGTATGGTCTGACGTGACACTTGGGTGCCTCTCATTTCCCTTAAACGTGCCTGTAGTTGTGTAGCATTCATCATCCAGTTCCACAGGGCACTGTTCACAATGAAGCGGTCATCAGCATGGGATGTGGCCAAAGGCCTTTCTACGCCTTACTGTGACTCTTCCAGTCTCTCGGTGTCTCTGTTGCAACCTGCTGATGACACTCTGTGACACTCTGAGCTCAGTGGCAACTTCCCTCTGAGAACATCACGTTTGAAGCCTCGCAATGGCCAGGTACTGTTGATCAATTGTTAGGTGTCGTACATATTTTCATTGAACCAGAACATTTTGTGGTTGATTCATATATCAGACACTTGTGATTTTTGCAGTTAATCACCTTGTTAGAGAACAGCATGTTATGCAGTAAGTACTGAAACATTGAACAGTTGGACATGTGCATTCAAAAGTTTAGAGAAGGTCAAATTAAGTTCACCTGTAAAGGCTATAGTGCATTTTAGGCGCATTCTGAAATTTCACCCGAAAGTCAAATATCCCTAACTTTTTGTGAGTAGTGATATTATATATATATATATATATATATATATATATATATATACACACACACACACACACACACATACATATATACATACACACACATATACACACACTATAAATAAATAGCACTTTTAATTTTTATTATTTACAATCAATTACAATAAAATTACAATTACAAAAAATAATATTTTACAAATCTGATAAATGATCTATTGCAATATTGTTGTTGTTTAGAGCTTAAAAATATAAAAAGTCACATCAGATCATAACCAAACTGAACAAGCTCAGATCAAACATTTCTGTTTATGTTTGCTCTGCTTTAATTTTAATGTTTAGCATTTTGGTTACTTTTAAAACCTATTAAAACTAAGCAATCATGTCTCATTTCCACAACTTGGGAATACACAGCCCTGAATATATATATTTAAAGGGCTATTCAGACATCTACTGGCTACAGTATGGTATTACAGATTATTTTTTAGTCCTTTGATAAAGAAAGTGTTTTCGTAGCTGGAAGGCGGAGTTTGCACTGTACAACCACGTTGTTTGCATTTTCTTCTTTGAAAAACAGCAGTGAAATTTCCATGAATTGAAAGCGTTTTCCCACGTGGGCAGCATCGTTTCAACTAGCAGCAGTGATTCAATCTGCGTCTGAGGAGATTGTAGACGGGTGTTATTTGCGCATGCACCAGCGGGTGGCTCACGTGAGTCATCACTGGCAACAGAACCAGGAACTACTATCAAGCAGCGCTTAATATGGTGTTATTATGGCAAAATAATTATTTATTTATTTTTAAATGAAACGATTGTAATCCTGATAGTATCCTCCCTTTTTTTCAAAATGTAACTGTAATCTGTTTACTACGTTTTTTGACGTAATTGTAACGAATTAGAGTTACTGGATTTTTGTATCCTGATTACGCAACGTACCATTACGCTGCTTCTACAAACATTTGTGAAAGAATGGGTCGCTCTCAGGAGCTCCGTGAATTCAAGCATGGTACCGTGATAGGTTGCCACCTGTGCATTAAGTCCATTCGTGAAATTTCCTCACTACTAAATATTCCATGTTCACAGAGCGAGGTCAGCAGATGCTGAGACGCACAGTGCGCAGAAGTCACCAACTTTCTGCAGAGTCAAAAGCTACAGACCTCCAAACTTCGTGTGGCCTTCAGATTAGCTCAAGAACAGTGCGTACAGAGCTTCATGGAATGGGTTTCCATGACCAAGTGCAATGCAAAGCGTCGGATGCAGTGGTGTAAAGCACGCCACCACTGGACTCTAGAGCAGTGGAGACGTGTTCTCTGGAGTGACGAATCATGAGTCTGGGTTTGGCGGTTGCCAGGAGAACGGTACTTGCCTGACTACACTGTGCCAAGTGAAAAGTTTGGTGGAGGGGGATTATGGTGTGGGGTTGTCTTTTAGGGTTTGGGCTTTGCCCCTTAGTTCCAGTGAAAGGAACTCTTAAAGCTTCAGCATACCAAGACATTTTGGACAATTTCATGCTCCCATCTTTGTGGGAACAGTTTGGGGATGGCCCCTTCCTGTTCCAACATGACTGCGCACCAATGCACAAAGCAAGGTCCATAAAGACATGGATGAGCGAGTTTGGTGTGGAGGAACTTGACTGGCCTGCACAGAGTCCTGACCTCAACCCGATAGAACACCTTTGGGATGAATTAAGGCCAATTCACACCACACCGACAAACGCCAACAAACTCGTCTGTTGGAGTTTGTTGGATAGGTGTGATATCCCTGTTGGCGTCTGTTGGCGTTGGTCGGAGTTTGTTTTCACCCGACTGAACGTGTTTAATCGGCGTTTGTTTTTACCCGATTGAACATGTTTAATCGGCGTTTGTTGGGTCGTGGAATGTCTGAGCAGTGTTAACAGTTTTCCAACAAACGGCAACAAACGTAATTTGACCTGGCCACGAACTAGTGCCATGACGATGAGGCACGTCCCCTGCAAAGACAGCTGTTTTATCTCACCCGCGCCTCACACACACAACAAAGCACTGCAAAGGTGACATTGCAGCTTGTTCATTACAAAAAAATAAAATACAGTTTAAAAAAAAACATAAAAAGGTACGGTGCTCTTGTATAGGCTACCAACAGCAACGCAATAGGTTGTGATCAGATCGATGGCTACAGTGCTTCGGATTTCAGGTTAGTATTTTTATGTTTTGCCTCAAAAAATCTGTGGAATAAATCTGTGGGGGTGCTATGGGGTGTTTTGGTCTTTCTTGGGGGTGCTGAAGCACCTGCTAGCCCCTCCCTAGCGCCGCCCATGCAATGGACAGAAATCACTCAGATTTCATTAAAAAAAAAAAAAATAGTCATTCGTTGGCGCCAATTTTTTTTGCACAACCTTACTTATTCGAATAAGAGAATGAACTAAAAGAGATAGAAGAAGCTGCAACACAACCACAGGCAGAAGCTTCTGAAAGACAGCAATGGAGAGCTGGTGGTGTAGATGTCATCAGTGCCAAGCTATGCCTACTGAACAGGAGAGCATGTGATGCAGGAGAGCGATGCGACGACACGCATGCGTCGTGGTGCTCTTGTGAATGCGTGTCGGAGACTGATACGGAAGAGAGGAAATTGTTGAATAAAGTAGGTTTTTTTTTTTTTTTGGTGTACAAAAAGTATTCTCATCGCTTCATAAAATTAAGGTTGAACCACAGCAGTCACATGGATTATTTTAATGATGTCTTTAGTACCTTTCTGGACCTTGAAAGTTGTGGTTAAATTGCTTTCTACGGAGGAGTCAGACAGCTCTTGGATTTCATCAAAAATATCTTAATTTGTGTTTTGAAGATGAACAAAGATCTTACGGGTGTGGAACGACATGAGGGTGAGTAATTAATGACAGAATTTTCATTTTTGGGTGAACTAACCCTTTAAGTATTTGGTGCATAGTGAATACAAAAATCTAAATGGCTGTTTAATGTTTAAAAAAAGAAAGCGGCACAGGACAGGAGTAACAGCTGCATTCTTGCATTATATTGTATTACTGTATACCAGAATGTCTACACCTAGTTAAGTCTTAAAACAAACTAGCAAAAGGACGTTTCCCTGGCAGAGTGATGAAATTGTATGTTTTGCCATGAAATAAGAATTTTTGAGAGGCTATGGATGCTCAAAAACATGTCAGCACTCCTAACAGGCACCAAGGGGCAAGGGCCCTATCAATAGTGCTTGCAGTTTTAATTTTTAAGAATTTATACAGAAATGTGACTTTAAGAATGACTACAAGCTTGACTACAGGATGACAAAAGGATGAGTACAAGTGCACTTACATTCTCTTCTGTTTGAGGACTCGCATGGCTTTCTGTTTCACCATGTTCTAGAAAAGAAGCAGAGAAAAAAAAAAAAAAAAATTTGATTTCTTTCAATGTCCTGTGGTGTGTGACGCTTTGTCGACAATACATATGGCTGAATGTTGAATGATTTTTTTTTTTAATTAATTAATTAAACAAATTGATCACCAAATCTAAAAAAAATAAATTAGGTATTTCCAGATTTGCAGATATTCAAAACTAGCATATAAAAGCATCACACCAGGTCTGAACAATACCAAACACCATTGTTGCTTGTGTCTACCAATTGTGACACCACGTTTGAAAACGTGCAAGTATAAATGGAATTTGGGAGCTATAGAAAAAGGAATGACGTTCAGCAAATAACATCTTAAATTGAAATTGTTCCTCACACAAAGCACATATAGGCCCTGTTTACACCTGGGTCATTCTGTGTCAAATCAACCAAATTTTGGAAACTTCCCCAGCTCAAAATTTTGATTTTGATTATTTATTTATTCTACATTAAAAATATTGTGATTAAAGCTAAAATATTAAATGTCACGGATGCATATTTACCGAGTAATCAACGGTTTTTTAGAGGGGGGTCAAAATGACAATTGGAGCCAAATCTTTAAAAAAAAAAATTTAAAAAATGGCAGCATCATTTTATTTTTACACGGAGTTTGGTAGGCATGTTAGTAAAATCTGTTGAGTTTAGCAATCTAGTTTCATTATATGCCAACAGTGAGAGTTCAAAAATGTTTTCTTGTGTTTTTTGCCTCAAGTTTGGATGCCTGTAACTCAAGAAGTATTAAAGGTATCTTAATATCCTTTTCTGGTTCTTAACAAACTTTCCTTTTGGTATCTTCATTTTAATCTTGATGGTTCAATCTCAGAGATATGGAGATCTTAATGCAGCTCCATGTGTAAATTGGTAAATTATACACATTTTCAGTGGTCAAAAACCAAATGTGGGCCACTTTGCATACAGCTGATATAGCAGCAAATCAGCATATTAGAATGATTTCTAATGATCATGTGACACTGAAGACTGGAGTAATGATGCTGAAAATTCAGCTTTGCAATCACAGGAATAAATTACTTTATAAAATATATTCAAACAGAAAACAGTTATTTTAAATTGTAATAATATTTCACAATATTACTGTTTTACTGTATTTTTAATTAACTAAATGCAGCCTTGGTGAGCAGACGAAACTTCTTTTAAAAACATTAAAAATCTTACCGATTCCAAACTTTTGACTGGTAGTGTACAACTGATATTTAATATTTTGGTATTCATCACTATTTATGTTTGTCTTTCTACAGTCATTTAGCCACCCATAGAACCTCCCCTCAAAGAAATCAGGACAGAAATGGTTGAAAGTGGACAAATGACACAGATTAAAACACCAGGTGTAAAGATCAACCAAAACACATTTTAATAACAAGTGTAAACAGGGCCATAGCTACTTAATCATATGGCTTTAAAAGACTTGATCTACTATAGCATACAAATTATATGGACAACTTAAGGTGCATTTTTGTTATTTTTATGAAATGCAAGTAAATGAAACAGAATTACATTTGTTGAGTGAACAATTCCTTTAATGTTTACAGAAAATTTTAATTCCACTCGAGTAAAGTCTGAGCCAAATTTTACCTTTGATGGGCCATCCCTCATTTTCTTCATCTGATCTTTGTATTTCATCAGTTCGGCATCAAGTCTGGCTATCTTCTTGTCAACGGACTCTGCTCGTGAGTCGACCTAATATTTAGCAAGCCAAAGAAAGACATCATATAGGATATAACATGTACATACATAATTAACTGAGATGAGAAGATACCAGCCCTAATATGATAAATGCAGAACGATGTCATAAGTCACTGATCGCTAAAAAAAACCAGCAGGACTGGTTCAAATTCACACAACCTCAACACAAGCCTTTGTCCCTAGAAACACAACTTTCAGAACAAATGTTGTATTTAAAAACACCAATCATGTCAACAACTATAAAAACAACAGAAATATATGTTTATCTATAGGGACCGCGTCTGTTTTACTACGTTACATGACACAGCAGAACATATTTCAACCACTCATAACAAATAACATATTCAAATATCCAGGCTGATAATATGAAGAAACACAATTCAGATAGAGATTTAAGCAAAAAATGAAGCCATTTCAGCTTTCAGGACAAAGTTCTTTTGTTTCTCAGTCTCAAAAGTTAACAACAACAAACACATACACCTGATATACAGTCCGTGAGGTTCGGTGGTGGTCCTTTTGGTTTCCCTCGTCCGAAGATACGATTCATCCCGACACTATTTTAAACAAACAGGCTAAATAAAATAAAAAAAGAAGAAAACAGTATCTCTTCCTTCGCCCGACAACAAAACGCAGCCTGAACAAGGAACCCGGAAGTACTGACGTCATTACGTCCAAGGGGTATCGCTACATGGACGCCTCTTTAGTGACATTTTTAATTATTATAACAATTATTAATAATGCCATTATAATGAGAAATATTCAATTAAAAAATACAAATAAACAAAATAATAAACATAGCAAGAGTACAATACAACAATAATAAAAAAGAATCAAGTCTCATAGCGACTGTTTCTATGGGCAGTGTAGTAAGGTATCGGGTGTGTCTCTGACGCCGCATTCTCCGCTGGATCAACGTCGACGTGCGTCAACGTCGCCGCCATTTTGGACCGGGCGGACTGAAGAAAAGATTCCTGAATAGTTTGTATGGAATACCAAGTCTGCCAACATTAAAAATAAATAAATACATAAATAAATATACAAAGAAATTTAAAAAAGCAAATATATATATATATATATATATATATATATATATATATATATATATATATATATACATATATATATAGAAAAGCAAATAAACAAAAATAAATAATTATTTATACATTTTTTCCTTATTTATGCATATTTATTTTTTCCACATTTATTTATTTTTTCTTTTATTTATACATTTACTCATTTCGATTTTTATTTATTTCCACATTTATTTATTTTTTATGTATTTATTTCCATATTTGTTCATTTCCACATTTATTCATTTTTACATTTCTTTATTTCTACATTTATGTATTTTTACATTTCTTTGTCCGTAGGGTAATGAGGAGGGTGTGGTTTACCTCAGACATAGCAATCGAGCTCAGAGTAGGCGAGGGCGAAGCGTTGAGGCCACAGTGACACCTTGTGGTGTGCCCGAAATACAACAAGTGTAGCCTTCCGATGTTGATACTGTCTGTGATGAATGACTTGGATAGGTATATGGCCAAAATCTTATATCACGGGTTAAGTCATATAATATCACCCTAACTGTACTGTGTGACATGGATAGGCTACTCATTATTCCGATAAAAGGAGGGACTCTGAAATGGAAACTCTTGATATTTTCCATTATTAATCATTGGGCTTGTGTTTGATTGAGATTCAGACACCGGTCAGAACACGGAAAGGAAGAAGCGCACATATAGGCTACAATGAAGTCGACGCAAGCATATTGATTAATGCATTTGAAACAAGACCACAAATTCACTTCACATTAATATTTCCTACTTTTACATGCACAACATGTGACAAACGCTTAAAATACTACGCATATTTCAAGGATCCAGGCATCAGTTACAGTAGAACATTTTGTCGCATCACTTCCCGTGTGGACAGTCACAGCATCACTGATTAATATGGGGTAGGGATGGGCAGATCGATATGAAGTATCGATATATCGATACTGACGTTGAGTATTGAAAGTATCGATACTCATATTAAAATATCTATACTAAGGTGTGTGTTTTTTTTACCAGTGATTTTTTTTATTTAACAGTAAATTTAATGCATATAATATGCATTGAATTGGACAAATAACCTATGTTAGTGAATAATTTGAAGTAGAAGTATTTTCCTGCTCATCTGAACACGCAAATGTTGCAAGTCAGAACCAATCAATCACAGAGAGCGTTCGCTCACTGGCGACACTACATTCAAATGGGGCTGTATTTAGTATCCTAAGAAACCATTGATGCTTTTGGGAAACGCAGCCCAGAACAATGCTTAACAGAAGACAGAAAAATATATTATTATTATTAGTTATTTCACAACAAACAAAATGAAATAGTAGCCTACATAGTTTGTGCAATTATATTTATTTTAACTGAACGTTAAAAGTTCATATTGATGTTCTGTCAGAATACAAATGTTTCATTTTATGGGTGCAACAGCCTGTCACTGGCAGTTCCTTATGAAAATGAACCATTACTACAGTGACTATAGTTCAGCTAGGCATATAGGCTTATTTGTAGATTTTCCATGGTTTACCAAGTAAACATTTTAATCATGTGTAAACAAAAACATAATCTAATAATCTGCAATTAAGGCATATTGAATGTTAAAATGCCTTTCAAATATAATGTCAAGTGGGTATCATAACCCATTTTACTCTTAGTAATTCAATAATTGAATAAATGTTATAATCTACCATATTAGAGGTATCGTATCGGTATCGATATCGGCGATATTGGCCTTGAAAGTATCGGTATCGTATCGAAAACAAAATAAGTGGTATCGCCCATCCCTAATATGGGGTCTTCTTGGTGAATGAAAAACCAAATAGAATCAGGATCACCAATACACTTTTTGATCCAATTGATCTTAAAAGTATTATTTATATCCACATAGTCCAACATTTCAAAACCTCCTTCAGATTTCTTCCCTGCTAATATAGATTTTTTCAGATGGTGGTGTTTGTTTTTCCAACAAAAATTAACCAGCAACTTATTAATTTCTTTATAGGTAGAATCCTGAGCAAATAAAGAAAGGCCATAAATCTAGCCAAACCTTCTGCCTTCGATAACAGAACTCTTCCTAAAGTTGACAAATCTCTCCGTAACCAATTATCAAAAATCAATTTTGTTTTCTTAATTTTGTTGTTAAAATTAAATTGATGCCTAACTGACAAGTTTTTAGATATATAAATTCCTAAATACTTGACACAATCCTTTACTGGAATGTTAAACATTGACTGTTCAGATGAGTCATGTACAGGAAGAATATCACATTTAGTGAGGTTTAAACAGACCTGAGGCATCAGAAAAAGTTTGAACTAATTTAAATGCATTACTGATTTGACTCTTGTCTTTTAAAAATAAAGTTGTATCATCAGCTATTTGTGAAATTTTTATTTCTTTATTAAATAATGTTATAACTATAATGTTAAATAATGTTAAAATCCTGGGTTTTTAACTATACTGATTGATAATAGCTCCACTACAATCAAAAACAAAAAAGGGGAAATTGTTCAAACCTGTCTTACCCCTCTCTTGATAAAAAAAATCTTCCAGAAGTATTAGTTTGTAAAATAATTGAACTATTAATGCCTCCATAAAACATTTTAACTATTTGAATAAATTTGCTATAGCAAATTAAAACAACAAAGCCGAAAGCATTTAATCCCTGCAATAATAATTGGTGCTCAATTGTGTCAAACGCCTTATAAAAGTCGAGAAACAAAATGAGTGCATCTGGATTAACAAAGTGATTATAATCTAACAGGTCTAATACAAGCCTAATATTGGAGCTAATGTGACGTTTATCCTGTTTGAAATTCACTAATTATGTTTCCTAAACCACTTTTCAGTCTGGTTGCATATACTAATGCTAAGATTTTATAGTTAACATTTAATAAAGTAATTGGTCTCCAATTATCAATAAATAAAGGATCTTTATCAGGTTTTAGAATTAAACTAACAACACCTTGTTTCACTGTTGTACTCATTTCTTTATTGTCTAAACACTCTTTATACATGCCATATAAAGCATTTTCTATCAGCTCCCAAAATGCACAATAAAATTCAACACTTAACCCATCTGTTCCTGGGGCTTTGCCTTTTTTCATAGGAAAAAAGAGCTTTAGAAATCTCGTCTTTGGAAATATCCTCCTCACATAAATCTCTATAATCATTAGAAGCTACTGGAACAATTTCTTCAACTGTATGTAAAAATGTACTTATTTTTTCATCATCA
The DNA here is from genome assembly GCA_037950675.1 of Hypophthalmichthys molitrix. Classification (NCBI taxonomy): domain Eukaryota; kingdom Metazoa; phylum Chordata; class Actinopteri; order Cypriniformes; family Xenocyprididae; genus Hypophthalmichthys; species Hypophthalmichthys molitrix. The sequence continues at coordinate 37,416,699 of CM075498.1, read as the reverse complement.
GTATGTGAGGTATATAATATTTCATAAAATATACAAAGAATATAATAATTAATATAATAATTTTTCATAGAATATACAAAGGATGCTAAGGGTTACTGGAAATCTTTTAATTTATTTTTAAAGATGAGATAGAGTTTCTTGCATAATTTCTTCTTTCCAGAGAAGAAAAAAAAAAAAAAACATTTGGCCCTTGACCTCACATAGCTCCTTTGGCTAATTCCGAATACAGGTTATCTATTTCTAGACTGATTTTATGTATTTTAGTATTTTCATCTTCTGACAGAGAGTTTTTTTTAATTAAAGTATTAAGTTCTTCTGTTATCTATTTTTTTTTAACTCTTTACCTCTTCTCATAGCAGTTTCTCTGACTTTGAATTTAAATTGTACAACTTAAATTTTTGTTTTCAAAATTTTTTGCTAACAATTTAACCTGTTCCACAAAATAATTATCAGAGAGCAGAGTGTTGTTTAATTTCCAGTATCCACGATTCACATTACTATGGAAGCCCGTTTCCGCCTCTAAATAAAAAAAAAAAGAGTAATTGCGACTTTTTATCTCAGAATTCTGAGATATAAACTCGCAATTGCGTGATATAAAGTCAGAATTCTGAGATATAAAGTCGCAACTGCGTGATATAAAGTCAGAATTCTGAGATATAAAGTCGCAATTGCGTGATATAAAGTCAGAATTCTGAGATATAAAGTCGCAATTGCGTGATATAAAGTCACAATTCTGAGATATAAAGTCGCAATTGCGTGATATAAAGTCACAATTCTGACATATAAACTCGCAATTGCGTGATAAAAAGTCAGAATTGCGAGTTTTTATCTCAGAATTCTGACTTTTTTTCTCGCAATTGCGAGTTTATATCTCAGAATTCTGACTTTTTTTCTTGTAATTAACTGACGGACAGTTTCTCTGTCTAACAAATACGGACATCCAACATTTCTGGTGCATCCAACGATAGCCGTGCTGCCGTCCTGATGTCTGAAGCTGTTGGTGTATAAAATGTGCCACTTCAGCTTCATTTGTGTTATTGCGTCTCCGCCACAGTTGATTCTTATTATTATTACTATTACTATTATATTGGTATTATTGTGTAATCACAACACATTTGCTCAAAACTTGTCAAATTCATTAGTGTATCCAATTTGGTTAAAAACAACTTATATTCACCAAATACTTCCACTGTAATTTTGTAATTGTAATTCTACCCTTGAATGCCCCCTTTTATGGAGCCACCAGACTTGAGTTGCAGTTACAAAAGTTGATGAAATATGATTTGAAATGATATGAAATATGATGCGTTTTAGTATTAAGCCCACTAGATGGCAGTAAAAGCTGTTTTTTTTTCTCCTGGAAACGCTGTACTCATGTACAAGGTTACCGTGGAAACATGCTATACTATGCATATTCCTGCATAATGTTCTCTCTAATGCCCGCAGACTAATCTTCATGTTATGTGCCTCCTCCAATAATATCAAAATTTCTTTATTGGCAAATAAAGCTAAAAATAATCCTTTATGATGTCTTCCATTTTATGTATAATAATAACGAAGCAGCAATCCTGATGGTCACCCGGAATGAAAGAAAACGCAAGCAAAGTAAGAACTGTGAGAAATAAAGTTTCACGCAATTGCGACTTTATATCTCAGAATTATGGAAGCCCGTTTCCGCCACAAAAAAAAAAAAAAAAAAAAAGAGTAATTGCGACTTTTTATCTCAGAATTCTGACTTTTTATCTCGCAATTGCGAGTTTATATCTCACAATTGCGAGTTATAAAGTCAGAATTCTGAGATATAAAGTCGCAATTGCGTGATATAAAGTCAGAATTCTGACTTTTTTTCTCACAATTGTGTGCAACTTTATTTCTCATAGTTCTTACTTTGCTTGCGTTTCCTTTCATTGCGGGTGACCATCAGGATTGCTGCTTCGTTATTATTATACATAAAATGGAAGACATCATAAAGGATTATTTTTAGCGCGGATTTACCAATAAAGAAATTTTGATTTTATTGGAGGAGGCACATAACATGAAGATTAGTCTCCGGACATTAGAGAGAACATTATGCAGGAATATGCATAGTATAGCATGTTTCCACAGTAACCTTGTACATGAGTACAGCGTTTCCAGGAGAAAAAAAACAGCTTTTACTGCCATCTAGTGGGCTTAATACTAAAACGCATCATATTTCATATAATTTCAAATCATATTTCATCAACTTTTGTAACTGCAACTCAAGTCTGGTGGCTCCATAAAAGGGGGCATTCAAGGGTAGAATTACAATTACAAAATTACAGTGGAAGTATTTGGTGAATAAAAGTTGTTTTTAACAGAATTAGATACACTGATGAATTTGACAAGTTTTGAGCAAATGTGTTGTGATTACACAATAATACCAATATAATAGTAATAGTAATAATAATAAGAACCAACTGTGGCGGAGGCGCAATAAAACAGATGAAGCTGAAGTGGCACATTTTATACACCAACAGCTTCAGACATTAGGACGGCAGCACGGCTATCGTTGGATGCACCAGATGTTGGATGTCCGTATTTGTTAGACAGAGAAACTGTCCGTCAGTTAATTACAAGAAAAAAAGTCAGAATTCTGAGATATAAACTCGCAACTGCGTGATATAAAGTCAGAATTCTGAGATAAAAACTTGCAATTCTGACTTTTTTTCTCGCAATTGCGACTTTATATCTCAGAATTCTGACTTTATAATTCGCAATTGCGAGAAAAAGTCAGAATTCTGAGATAAAAACTCGCAATTCTGACTTTTTATCACGCAATTGCGACTTTATATCTCAGAATTCTGACTTTATATCACGCAATTGCGACTTTATATCTCAGAATTCTGACTTTATATCACGCAATTGCGACTTTATATCTCAGAATTCTGACTTTATAACTCGTAATTGTGAGATATAAACTCGCAATTGCGAGATAAAAAGTCAGAATTCTGAGATAAAAAGTCGCAATTACTCTTTTTTTTTTTTATTTAGTGGCGGAAACGGGCTTCCATACATTACCTTTATCCATACACCCATCAAAAGAAATGGATATAAAAACAGTTAAATCTCCCCATTGGGTTTTTTGTCCGTAGGGTAATGAGGAGGGTGTGGTTTACCTCAGACATAGCAATCGAGCTCAGAGTAGGCGAGGGCGAAGCGTTGAGGCCACAGTGACACCTTGTGGTGTGCCCGAAATACAACAAGTGTAGCCTTCTGATGTTGATACTGTCTGTGATGAATGACTTGGATAGGTATATGGCCAAAATCTTATATCACGGGTTAAGTCATAATATCACCTTAACTATACTGTGTGACATGGAAAGACTACTCTTTATTCTGGACATGGCTGTAAAACATCGTCTGGTCTGGATTTGTAAAATGTCCTGGGCTGGCAAACATTAACAGCAATATGTTCAACAGATCTGATAACAGGGACTGAAATGGAAGCGCTTGATATTTTCCATTATTAATCATTTGTTGACGTGAATGAATGTGGCTGATAAGAGCTTGATTTAGACTCGGACACCGGTCAGAACACGGAAAGCAACCAGCGCACATATAGGCTACAGTGAAGTCGACCCAAGCATATTGATCAATGCATTTGAAACGAGACCACAAATTCACTTCACATTCATTTTCCTGCTTTTACATGCACCAAATGAGACAAACGCTTAAAATACTACGCATATTTCAAAGATCCAAAATGGAAAGAGGCGTCGGTTACAGTAGAACATTTTGTCGCGTCACGTCACTTCCTGTGTGGACAGTCAGAGCATCACTGATTAATAAGGGGTTTTCTTGGTGTGGTCTTATTATTAATCTCACGTCTTAGGCTAAGTTATCAACTAAATATCCAGAAGTAGATAAATCAAAATGTGCCCAAACGGAGCTGGTGAAACACACACATGCATTATGCCTACATAAAGCATCGTTGCCACACACAAATCAAGATTCACAAAAATGAATACTGCATTGTCAGTCACTCCACTTTTTTAAACTCATCTGTTAGAAATGTAAGTGATACGGTAAGACGGAGTTTTATAAATCTTATGTTACTAATATCTGTAAATGTTTCACCAAATCCTGGTCCTTATAATGATTCTGATTCCACTTTTAAAGTTCCTGCTGATTTTAGATCCAGATCAGGCCAGGGTTTTATTCACATGAATGTGAGAAGTTTGCTTCCAAAGTTGGATTTGGTGCGTATCTGGGCAAAAAATACAAGCCCTGATGTTTTAGTAGTATCTGAAACATGGCTCAATAAAACGGTTTCAGATAAAGCCATACAGGGCTGATAGACCAAAGAGAGGAGGGGGGGGAAGCAGTTTATGTGAAGGATAGTTTTGAAGTCACACTGTTACTTTCTGAGTCAGTAGGTAAAAAATATGAATTATTAGCTTTAAACCTTATTGTCTCTACGACCTTACATCTTACTGTAGTTACAGACCTCCATCAGCTAGAAATGATGCCATTTTCTCTCTGATGTATACGGTGACTTCCTTGAATTATAAGGAGCTTGTTCTTCTGTGTGATTTTAATGTGGACTGGCTGCAGTCGGCATCTGATTGTTTTAAAACTATTTGTGACACTTTGAACCTCTTTCAGTTAGTAGAGATTTTCCTTATCCCTGATGTTGAGTCCGCCTGGAAATATTTTTATGATGGCTTTATATCGTCTATCAATAAGCATGCCCCTTTGAAAAAATTTCGTGTTAAAGGTAGGGATAATCCTTGGTTTTCTGAAGCCCTTTCTGCTCTTATTCGTGAGCGTGATGTTGCTTGGGCAAAAGCTAGACAAACTGACTTAAGTTCTGATTGGATCTGCTTTAGGCAGCTTCAAAATAAATGCACAGTTGTTATCAGAAAAGCTAAGGCTGATTATTTTACTGCAAATACTGCTAATTCAAATAATTCCAAAAATTTTTGGCAGAATATAAAGCTGTTAACAGGCAGCAAAAACACTTCTAGCTTCCATTCATGTATAAATATGGACTCCTCTAGTATCTCAGAAAAAGAGCAAATGCTCAGTTGCTCAATAAGCAATAATTGCTCAATACTTTGTTGCCTCTGGCTTTCTATTTGAATCACGAAATATAACATGTCCTGATTCTGATTTTATTGACGCAGAAAGTCGTTCAAAAAAGGAGTTTGGATTTAAACAAATCAAGAATTCGGATGTTTATAAACACTCAGATTGCTGGACACAAATAAATCACCAGGCCCTGATTGTGTGGAACCTATATATTTGAAATTAGCTGCAGATATTATTACATCCCCTTTAACTTGCATTTTTAATCTCTCATTAAATACTGGTGTAGTTCTGGAAATTTGGAAATCAGCTTTTGTTGTTCCTCTGTTATTTTTTAATAAATAACTTAAATTTTTAAAGTGGGTTTCTGAAGCGTATGCATGCAGTAATGTAAGTAGTACATAATTTTAAATGAGTCATAGGCCTATTGGTTTTCTGAAAAAATGTGTTTATTCAACGAAATAAAATGCACATAAAACGAGATGGAAAAATATTTAGAGAAGAAACATAGTAAATTTATTAGGAATAAACACGTGCATTAAAAAAGTCTGTGACAGAATAATTAATTCATAACTGGAATAATTTTCGGACTCATCGCATCTGAAACGACGCTATGCTTATTCTGAAATTCCAGAGCCAGAGTCAATTCGGTCGAATTCAAAAATAGCCGTTTTTTGAAATTTTTGAAATAGATCCGCAATGCAAAGTCAAAATGGAGGAGCGCATACTGTAGTGCTGTTGTTGTCATTCCTAGAAATGTGTTTTTTTTTTTTTTTTTTTTTTACCATTTTTGTATGCATGTTAGTGATAATATCTAATTTATATTAAAGTCCTAGGACTCATTCGCATAAGGCGCACATTGCTGTATCGTTTCCAATCCGGCCAAAATTCTCCTTTAGCTTTTTCCCATACTCCCAGCTCTCCTGCAATACTTCTTTAGTGGGATGTGAAGCCCAATAGTTTGCCATCCACTGTTTCCTTCTTAACTCTAGTGGAAATTCTCCCATTTCTACCTGTATGGCTGACACTGGTGTTGTTTTGAAAGCTCCACAACATATTCTCAAAGCCTGAGCCTGGACTACCTCTAACATTTTTTTAACTGAGATTTAGCTGCCGATCCGAATATTATGCTTCCATAATCTAGAACTAATCGAATTAGTGCCACATATATTCTTTTCAGTGATAATCTACTCGCACACCATTCTCTTCCCCTCAGACATCTCATTACATTTATTACTTTTTGGCACTTTTCCTCCATTTTCAAAAAATGATCTGCAAATGTCAATCGTGAATCTAAATTAATTCCTAAACATTTAAAAGTTCCAACCCTCTCTTAGTCTCTTCCATACATTCTTAGCCTCATTCCCTCCTGAATTCTCTTTCAAGTAAAAAAGACTGACTGAGTCTTTTCTATTGAGAATCTAAACCCCCAATCATAACCCCACTGCACCACTTTATCAATTGCTTCCTGTATTTTCCTGGTTACGTATTTCATATTCCTTCCTCTCTTCCACAACGCCCCATCATCTGCGAACAAAGACTTACCTATGTCTTCTGGAACTTCCCCAAATACATCATAATATTGAAGAGTAATGGGCTTATCACATTGCCTTGAGGTGTGCCATTCTCAACTGTGTATTGATTTGACATGTCTGTCCCAATCCTTACTTGTATTTTCCTTTCCGAAAAGAAAATCCTTTATCCAGTTAATTTTTTCCCCTCCAACCTCTATCTTATTCAGTTTGATTAATAACCCCTCCTTCCACATCATGTCAGGCTTTTTCAATGTTAAAAAAAAAAAAAAAATACTGCTACTACGCTCTCTTTGTTCGCTTACGCCTTTCTTATTTCAGTCTCTAATCTTACCACAGAATCTATTGTACTTCTACTTTTCCTAAAGCCACTCTGACAGTTAGCAAGTAATCGTCTTTTTTCAAGGTTATGAGTCAATCTATCTGCTATCATCCTTTCCATAACTTTGCATAAATTAGAAGTAAGAGCTATTGGTCTACAACTAGTGGGTTTAGTTGGATCCTTAATTACTTAAGTTATCTGGTTGTTAACATCATCTATGTTTCCAGACACCTCAACACTAATCTTTGCATCGCTCAGTTTCCTAAACTTCCCCCAGTCAGCTTTACCAAAATTCCACTTGGGAATTGTATCTTCTGATCCTTCTTCCAATCTTCCACCCACTGAGCATTAAACAGGTAGTGATCACTCCCCACTGTGTTTGCTGTCCAAACTTCCCAATTACTATTTCCAGCCAATGAGTTAGACACTAATGTTATGTCTAATGCTGACTCATTCCCTGTTAATACATTTATTCTAGTTCCTCTACCATCATTCAAGCATACCAATTCTCTTTCACCCATCAATTCTTCAATTACCCTACCCTTAGCATTTGTATGTTGATTACTTACCTATACTTGGGTTTGAGCATTGAAATCTGCACACCAGATTACTTTTTGTCTTGCCCTGATATCCTTAGTAGCTTTTCTAATTTCAGCTTTTTATATGGGTTGTAATAGTTAATAATACTAATTGCCCCTCCCCTCTCTCACACCTCCACCACTATGCACTCTTGATCCTCACCTTTCCCCAGTAATCTATGTGGAATTCCCTTCTTAATAAAAACAGCACATCCTCCTCCTCCTCTCCTTATTACTGAATACCCATGTATCACATAAATTCTAATCTAAATTTGGCTTCAACCAGGTTTCTTGAATACACACTACATCAGGTTTGTCATCTAACTCATTCATGAACTGTTTAAATTCCTGTCCATTAGCCAATAAGCTTCTGGCTCCATTAAGCTCCATTATAAAATAAAAACCATTATTATTATTAACCAACCTATGATGACTTGTGGCTTGACTGATTAGTAAGGGTCCCCCTCACCTCTTCCTATGTCAGTCCCACTACTTCACACTTTCCATAGTCATGGTCTCCTCCACATCTTGCATATCTTCTCTGCCTATTACAGTTTTTTTGCAGTGTGACCAAACCTTTGACATTTAAAGCATCTCATTGGTTTTAGTACATACAATCCTCACTGGGTAGCTCATAAATCCCAAAAATACTTTCTTTCGTACAATCTCCTCTTCAAATTCTATTGACACTTTCTCACTGTCCTTTACCACTCCATCCCTTGTTGCTTTCATTCTTTGAACATTCACAACTTTTGCACCTTTAATATTCTTTAATTCCTCCATCGTTACACTCATTGGTACCCCTGTTATCACTCCTATATTTTCATCTTTTTTCCTTGTTCCAACCCTTCCAATGTTTTCCACCTTGCATTTTGCTATATCCCTAATTTTCAGAGCCTTTTCCATTTGCCCTGCATCAGCACATCTTACCAATCAATTACTATCATTAAGGATTTTCGCAAAATCGATCTCCCCTATCTTATTTGCCAGATTGGTAGTTAGCACAAATGGGCTAACTTTCTTCATTATCTCCTGATTCTTTTCATTAAAGCATATTACAACCTCATATTTCACCTTCATTTCTGAACAGTCTCTTGACTTTCTCCATCATTTTCAGAATCATCATCATTTTCACTTCTTACTCTCTTGTTCCTTTTATCTTTCTTATTACTCAACTCTCCCCTCTTATCCACTCAACTAACTCTGATAGGCTAAGTCTGAATCCCAAATGGCACACTTCTATGCACTTTTGGTCTTGTGGACTTACAATGGCTGCCGCGTGCGCGTGTCCGTTAAGTCCCCTTTGCGCCCACTATGCGCCCTCGATGCGCACTTCAGCTGAGCCTGCAAGTTTGCGAGCTACGCAGAGGACTTTACCTGGCATTACGTCACGGAAGTGCGGACTCAGAAGAAGACCGTGAGAGTTTAGGGTGCCATTTGGGATTCAGTCAAAGTGAGTCCTTTCAAACTCAAGTATCAAACCAAATCATAGTCACAGGGAAAATGAAAAATCATACACACACATAAACACGTAGATAAACTCAACAATTGAAAATCAAATTCAAAATGAATTTTAACATCAATATTATGCAAATAAATACAAAAAATAATACATACATTCAAATAAACACAATGAAACAACGACCCCCTGCTCACACTGGTAAGTAGACTATGCCTACACTACCCATAATTCCTCATGATAAAAAAGGAAACAGGAAGGCCACACTTTTTCTTAAACCCCCACCCCTGGAACCATGCTGCGACCATGAACACAGAGACAAAAGGTAAGAAAATTAAGTTGGTAAACTCTAAATAAAATAAAGAAAGAAAACTGTTGGTGTCTTTTTCCTTTATCCTGGTGTCTAATGTGCACCTTAGACTAGGAAAAATAACCCAAAATTATTTTTAAACAAACAACAAGAAACCAACAAACATTTAAACAAATGAACCAAACAAATGCAAATCAAAACAAATGGCATATACAAGAATTAAGGGTAACTTATGAGATCTTCATATGGGCATTGCTAAAGATTGGATAGGATGTTCTGGCTGGTTGCTAGGGTGTTGCTATGTGGTTGCTAGGCAATTGGTAGGGTGATTTGGGTGGTTGTTACAGTGTTGTAAGGCAGGCATTTCATGCTCCAATGTGGTTGCTAGGGTGCTGTACATGGTTGCCAAACAGTTGCCAGTGTGATATTTAAGGACTTCTTGCCAGTTTTGAGTCAAAACATCCGGTCATTTGATACCTCATTCATGGATGTATGACAATATGGCTCAGTGTGAATTGTCTCATGCCTAGTTCAAAGGTCATTTAAAGAACAGGTAAAGTAAAACATGCTCTCAATTTCAATTTCGTTAGAGCAGTACCATTAGTATAAAATCCTTATGGCCACTTTGATGCATCCTCTTTGGCGTACAAGAAATGACAGCACGAATTGGGCTGATGGCACAATATGGCTCATTGTTTGTTGATTTACATGCCAAGTTCAATTGTTCATAAAAAAATGATACTGTAAAAAGTGCTGAAAATTTGTATTTCGTTAGAGCTGTACATCTTTGTGTCTGCTTTAATGCAGCCTCTGACGGCGGAGAAACAGCACCACAAATCGGGCTGAAACAACAACAACAAAAACATAATTCTAAATGATTTTCTGATGCGAGACTTTTATTTTGAAATGTGTGCATGAAAGCTGTTGAATCCTGTCAGATGCAGTTTAAAGCTGCAGTCCGGCATTTTTCCTCTTTGTCGCCATCTCTGTTTGAAACCTGCAATTGCAGTCATATGCGGGATTGTTATCGTTATGTGCGTTGTGCTTTGGCATGACTCCTCAGTGGATGAATCTAATGTTTGCTGTCAATCACTACACCGGTGTGGATGCTGTACTTCAGAATCACAGATTCTAAATCTTAAACGTATGACCAATATAAGAATTTTCACTGGAAAATATCAGCTGAACAAGTAAGTAACATTTCTGCCGCTTTTGTTCTGACCAACTGAGGAAAAAAGCATTAGGCTTACAATAAATCATGCTGCCAATGATGATTAAATCTAACGATCGCTTAGCTCAGATCACACCAAACCGTGCAAATTATTATTACTGTTATACTTTGCTCTGAAAATGTTAATGTTAACAACATCAGCATTGCGTGACTATGTGTATTTGTGTATTATCGTTACCTGTAGATTTCAATTTCTGTAGCCACTCCACAGTCCAAAGCCTTTTGCTTTTGACTACGGCTGAATCTCCAGTTGTCACTGATTATTGTCATTTGAACCTTTCTGGATTACAATCCGCCATCAAAATGATACGTTTAATTATTTCAGCTGCTGTGAGAACAGGCTATAAAGGATCCGCTACAGCAAGCATCCTCACATGATAAAGCCGACAGGCCTGGACTCCTTCTTTCTGTTTACAGACGTGACGTAATGACGCAAAGACGAACTGCTGCATGCTTGAATTTCCCACGGAAATCCACCAGGTCGCTCTTATTATAAAACGTTATTACAAGCTTACCGTTGTGAATCGAGCTAAGATAATTCGATAGTTTTGAACACTGGCTGGTTATGTACTTGCTCAAAAATTGATTTTGGATAATTTTTAATCAAAAAAAGTTCCGGACTGCAGCTTTAAGTAAAGAGTGCCTGAGAAAAACACGTCGTCCTGGTTTAGTATCTGTTGTCAGATGAGATGTTGTCAGGATATTTGTCAGTGTCATTATTCTTTATGAATAAACAAAATAAACAGTCTCGCAAATGTGAAAAACAAACTTTTCTGTCCTGTCAGTTGTTGTACTGTGCTCGCGGCGCACTACAAGCATACAACTGTAGTTTCCTTTCAATTTCGGTTCAGTCAACATTGCGTCAGTAGCTAATGCTATGGGGAAACCTCTTTCACTTTTGGAGCGTCAGAGGATTATAATGACGATGCCAAGTCTATGGCGACATCTGAGGGAGAGTATTGGTCTCGCAGCCACGGAGGACTTTGTGACGCGTCGCTTCCCTGTTGCTGTAGATAAGGAATTTCTCTACATCATGACTAAGGCAGTGGATGAGATCTGGAATGGTCTTCCCGCACTGAGCCCACCCGCAGCTGGCTAGACGAATGGTTCCTTCAGTTAGGCTGCAGCCAGAGAGCTGGCCTTCAGAGACCTGCTTCATTCTTCCGTGTGGTGCATGCTGAAGTTTCTAACATGTGGCATACCCCGTACTTGGCTTGTGACCATAGCCAATCTCTGGCTCACCCCTGGCATGAAAATGCTGAAACACATGGATGAGAATGGCCATGACACAGAACTGTTTAAAGAGCTCCTCAGTACCATGGAACTGGCTCTGAGGGATACAGAGATGATGGCCAAGTCTGTACAAGTGCTTTTAAAAGATGCTCGAGCTGATGGCTGCAGCCTTGACAGTATGTCAGCTGGACCTGCTTCATATGCGGATGCTTCAACTCTGGCTAAAAGCCCATGTCCCATTTCATGCTTGGCACATGGGTCTATTGTGCATATTGGTGACATGCAAATGCCTGGATGCTATGGCTCCCTGGAGAAGCTCGGCTCTCTATGAACAGGGTGTGATAACGGGACAGGTGTTCAGAGATGCGATGGCAGACCATCTTTTAGAGTCTAGATGGACACGTAGAAAATTTAGCACATAAACTCGAGCTGAGGGCAGTTTATCGCTCTCAAATGCTTTTATGCAGAAGTTCATCACCACCATGTTCTCATGGTGGTGGCATTCATAAATTGCCAGGGCGGTGTCAATTCACATCCCTTGCTGAAGCTTGTGAAGGGCCATCTGCTGTGGTTCAACCAGTATATCCTATCTATTCAAGCGGTCCATGTTCCCTTACCGTTTCAACTGCAGGGAATGAAGTCTGCAGTCACTGGATCTCTTTACATTAGTGGATTTGTTAATCCACGAATGATATAGTGGATTAATAGTGGATTTATGTTTAGCGCTCTAGACAGTTTAGACTCTCTGAGGAGCTTTTTGTGAGCTTTGGTGTCCGCACTAAAGACCTGTTTCAAAGCAGAGGCTATCTCCCTGAATTGTTGAATAGCTCTGGCTTACTCTCAGTTTGGAATGCCCTAGGGTTCGAGCACACAAGGGGGTATGACTTCCTCATGGGCACAGGTAAGTGGAATGTCTATTGAAGACATCTGCTTAGCAACAGGGGTGTACAGAGTACTGAAAAAATATACTCAAGTAATAGTGCCATTACTTTTCAAAAAAATGTGGTGCGATTTCAGCAAAAGTACTTCTCCAAACAAATACTTGTAAGAGTAAAAGAGTAGCTTATTAAAAAGTACTTGTGAGTAGTGAGTACTGAGCTGCAGGTTCTATGCCCTTATAATAAACACTGTACACTGCTATTAAAAACAATTCACATTCTCTTTGCTGTTTGTCAGAAAGAATGAAGAATATATCCTCCAACAGTTTTATAGTCCCCCTGTAGTCAATTATTTTATCCCTTAAAACTCATCTTTGATCAACAAAATGACATATTTTAAAAAAATTCTTCATGCCTTAAAATAGCTTGAATGTAACTCTACACCCTTGCCTCATTTAATATACACAGATCAATGAATATACAAATTAGCCCCGCCTCCACTCGCTCGCGCCAGCTCGGAGAGTCCACTGTTGCTGTAGTGACGAGCAATTTGTTGTTTGTGTTGTGGATATTTAAGAAAAAAGCTTGCTTCGCTTCGTATATTCAGTTGAACAGCTTAACACATCCTTGAATGAGCGCAAATTTCCAGCGTATTTACTTAAAGTTATCAGGTAGGCTGATATATCTATGGTTTGATCCATTCCAGAGGCGGCCAAAATCAGAATTTATAATGGACTGAATAGCTCTCTCAGAACTTGGCGTGCGAGGACACACTGACTGAATATGTACACAAATCACGGTCACACGCACACGCTCAGAGCAATTTTGTTTTAGTATTTAATATTTCGAAGGTCATAAACATGAACTTTATTGGCTTTACTTCAAGTCAGCTGTCACTTTACTTTGGCGCGAGCCCCCATGCGCTCGCACACTTGGCACAGCCCTTGCGACGGTTCTGTCATTAATTAATATGAATTAATATGATTAGCCTTTTGCTTGACTACGTTATCAAACAGCTAATAATGTATTGCTAATGTTACACACACCCTTCCCGTTCTTAATCTCAGACAGAGTCAGATAGCTGCCTTCTAGCAATCAGTATCCTTAAAAACATTTTGAACAACTCAGAACGTCAGTGGAGAAAGGCATATAGTTCATCATAACATTGTAATAGACTCGCTATATTGCTAAAATGAACACAATTTTTCATATCAACAGAAAATATACCGGGATAACCTGGCTTCTCTCGAGACGTTCCTGCTTCAGAGTAGTCATAGTTAATGATATGCTAAAGCCTGCCGGCACGTTGTTGTGATTGGTTACAAGGTAGTCTGTGACATCACAAACACCCACGATTTCAAACCGTGGGTTTTAGACTGTCTTTGATTTACTGCAGTTTCAAACATAAAATACTCAGCAATGGTGCCGACTTATGAATTTGCACATGGTTTATCTTAAAGCATATTAAAAACACTACATAGACATATAAACAACATTAGCTTGATTTTCACCACAGGGGGTCTTTAAGTTTGACTGCCAAATTTTAAAAATCATCACTTATCAGTGATAAAATGTATCTACTTCCAAAACAACAGGGAAAGACTATTAGTGATGAAAAGGTGAAAAATTTTACTTTTAGTACACTCAACACCATTTTAAATAATAATGTATGAAAAATATTGATTTAAAGACTTAGTTCACCTAAAAAATGAAAATTCAGTCATTAATTACCCTAATGTCGTTCCACACCCGTAAGACCTTCGTTCATCTTCGAAACACAAATTAAGATATTTTTGATAAAATCTGATGGCTCAGTGAGGCCTGCACTGCCAACAAGACAATTAACACAATGCCCAGAAAGCTACTAAAAACCACAGTTGCCAACTCTCGCGAGACAAATAAGCAACCGCAGCTTCAAAAACAAGCCCACGTTACATTGTTACAACGTTACATTGTTTGTGAAAATGTAACGTTACATGCGTCTATTTACGTCTACTATCATTACTTGCATTTACAATGTCACATGCCTGCATGTTGAACGATATTTTTCTCCAATGAGGGGGAGAAGGAGGCGGGATGTGGGAGGACGAATTACAGCGCTTGTATTATTGCACTGCTTGGCTATTAGCTGTGAGTAGACAGTGTCAATCAATGTATTGGAGAAGCCCAAAGTTGCGTACTATAAGCAGACTTGGCAACTATGCTAAAAACATATTTAAAACAGTTCATGTGATTACAGTGCTTTAATGTAATGAAGCGACGAGAATACTTTCTGTGTCCATCTGCTGGAAGTTGACCATTATTGTCATACTTAGCCATGTGTAATGTTCAGTTGTTACATTTATGAAATTAATAAAATGCTTTTTTTTGGTTTACATGCTGTAACTGCATATTTGTAAAGGTATGTTAATGTTAATGTTAAAGCTAAGTAGTATAATATACCTAAGGGCAGTATAATATAGCCAAGTTTAGGTCTGAGGAAAATTGCATTGATTGTGATAATTCTGATAGAAACTGTTTGGTTACATCAAACAAACATGATTAGATTACGCTATCTTCACGTAATAATTTTCTGTGGAAATTTGCTACGTAATTAAAAGGTTTGTTTTTTGAGTGCAGACACATTTGCAACAAGGTTAAGCTCCAGTGAGCAAACCTTCACTGCAAGGTATCTTCATTTGCATGTTCCAGATTCTAGGACCCATTTAGTGCAAAAGATCAAGCTGTTGAAATGGATTATGGCTCCTTTCGCCACTGCATTGTTACACAGCACAACCAGTGGAATAAGACACCGCCACCAGACTGCTCACTCAACCACATGGAGCGTATCAAATATCACTTGACCAAATCTCTTTCCAGAGACCTTGGCATTTTTATCAGTATATGATTTTCTAAATTACATTAGATGTTGTGAAGCTGATGTCAGAAACAAATAAACTTTCATTTGTTAGATGCATAAGGTTTTTCACATTACTTTCAGAGAAAAAGGTTAATCTTTCCATAAGATAATGCTACTCTGCCATAGCAACACCCAACTTAATCACTTGCATCTTGTCGATCTTATGCACTTTATTCCTTTATCATTCATTTAGGCAGTTGTGTTGATTACTGTTGTTTATCTTTTTGTCAATAAAATATTATACTTGTGACTTTCTTGTGTTAAAAACAGAAGCTCTACAAGTTATCCAATATCTCACAAATCCTTTAGATTGGACTGCTGACAAACTCCCAGTTTACATGTTTTGTATTTATTCAACAATTCTCCTTGATTGTACTTTACTGTTAAGGTGAAACTCCTTAGCTGGTACCCCATAATTAAAGAAGGAAGGAGTCTTTGGTGATGTGTGACCAAAACCCAAAACATATTTTGGTGCCTCATGCGAGTACCACAATACACATTTTACAATCATCACAACAGTGCAATACTTGCTTTTGTCAGTGTTATTTCATCTTTAAGCTAATACTACACATATATGGTGCGTCAATGTTGTAATGAGAACAACATTATTTTTGTGAATATCTTAAGATGGAATGCTACAATAGTATTACAAAAGTTGTGATAAAATGCAAGTAGCAACAGATCTTCCGTATATTGTGACAGTGTAACAGACTATCGAAAAAGAAAAAGTAGGCTGCTGACTTGGTTCAATGCATCAGTTGCTGATTGATTTTGAGATATGAGCGTTGAACTCAAAAGTGGAGGCAGATGAAAGTGAGCTTGCAGGGGAGGAATTTAAGCAGACTAAATAATTGGAGTAACCTTTTTTTTTTTTAATTGAACATATGCATGCATTAATAACAAGTATTCAGAAAATAGATTTTCATTTCATGTCGACTCTAAAGCTCATCATAGTCTGTCAAACACAATGTTGTTTAATTTTGGATTTTCCAGTCGGCCAAATCAGGACCATGGCTGCATCCGAAAACACAGGCAGCTGACTTGTTGCCTCACTGCCCTGTCAAGCAATGACTTAGCAGGCAGCGTTTGTGCACGATGGTACCTCACGAACCTGATTTCGGACAGACTTAATGAAGGCAGCATAACAATTTAATTATAGATAAAACAAAGAGTGCTTTGGTGACAACACATTGAATATTTAATTACTACAATACTAACTTCTCACTAGAAATGTCATCAAAAGTGGGGAAAGTTGGACAAAATGTACACTTTACACACAAACTGACCACCAACCTCAAATTTCAGACACCATCTTTATTTTTTAGCTCAGGGAATGGAACGCGCAGGATTGTGGGATATCAAAAGCAGCGAAGGATACATCTATGCTGCCTTCAAAAATCGATCAGATGAAGGCATCTCAGGAGACAGGATGTGGCATTGCCTTGTTACCTTCCTACCTCCTTATCCTTTCAGATGCAGCCCATGTGTTAGTCTGTACTTAACACAAGACATAATGCAGAAGAATGAGACTGCTGTATATGGGTGAGACTTTAGCTGAACAGGTGAAATGAAATGATACAGTTACAGGTGATTATAATTCTCAACAGTTTGGTGCATCAGAGTTTTTCCTAATTTATGTGGCCATGCGGTACAAGCATACAAGACTAATAATGAGATGAGCCTGCACAATATATCCGCCTAGTAAAAACAATAACCTATATTATCATATGCCAAACTTTCTCTTCTCACAAAAAAATAAAAAATAATATATATATATATATATATATATATATATATATATATATATATATATATATATATATATATATATTTTGTGAGAAGAGAAAGTTATATATTAATAGTATATTATTAGTTACTATTATTGATTTGTATGCTCTGTTGTTCTATGGATTTTGTAATTTGGGAAAACAATGATGAAGCCAAAAAGTGTCCTGTTATGCGTCATATACAATAACATTTCTTGATCATGATAAGACAATAGTAATTTAGCATACTTCGTTTGCACCTGGCTTGTTCCACAAACAAGGGGACAATATTTCATTTACACTGAATATCAAAAAATACATACAGTATATTCAATGAAAGAAAAGAGTAAGGATATAAATTAAAATGATAAAGGCAGACCAATTGCTCATGTTAATTTATTAGTAGTAAATTAATCTTATTTTTATTTTATTTTTTTTTTACAAATCCACAAGTCCTACCTTGACTTGATAACAAGGCACAAGAACTATTTCGATTTCACTGATTCATTCGCTAATGGCAGTGACTTGAAGATTTTTACATCCTTTGGATTCACTTGTACAATGGGACCAGAAAAAAAAAAAAAAGATTTCAATAAAATGAATGGACACTAATTTGCCATAACTAAAGTCATCTAGCAGATTAAAAAGCAAGTTTAAAAATATTTTGAGATATATTCTTGTTTGAGGTTCTACGGACATTTTTCTGTGTTAAAGAGTCATTTCTTAATACAGATGATGAAATTCTTTTGTCTTTTAATCAAAGCATGTGTATTAAAAAAACAAAAAACAAACAAACAAACAAAAAAAAAAACTCTGTGTGTATGTGTGCGTGAAAGCATTAATAAAGAGTTACTTCATAAATTGTCTCCTCCATTGCGGATGTATTTCACGTTATTTTCCACAATACATTATCCTACATTTAGGTCTAAGGTATGTATTTTTAAAAACAAATCAACAGTTTATCACTATACCATCATTCATATTGATACTAGCCTCTGTTTAAGACACTTTCTGGAATGTTCTGGAATTCATCTGATTGTCCTCTCTCACATTATATCACTTTAAGGTGTGGTCTATCTAATGTACACGCACATACACACTCACACACAAACCTCTCACCTTGAAACTGAAAGCCCACATTAACGTCAAAGGGCTACGTGTTTAAGACTCGACAGAAATCTAGTCAAAGATCCCTCACTTAGAGAAAGGCAACAGAGTTCAAATATCCCAATATAGAAAAATATATATAGATATAAAAACACATGGCGACAATAGAGAACGATAAAGCAACCATTTCTGAAAGTGCACATCAAATAAGATCATTGTCACTGACACCTCTCTTCAGAATGCTCTCTTCATATCCACAGAATCCTTCCACAGGTCAGCTGAAGAGAGAAGCTAGAGTGAAAGGCGGTGTAGAGAGACATCTTATAGTGAGAAGATTTTTCATTTTCACTCAGGTCTTTCATTTACTTCCACTGCAGGAAGTAGAAAAGGGCTCACACACAAGTGGCAGTGTTCAACATCTGAAGACCGACAGTAAAATGCAGTGTCTACCCGCTGTACGGCCAGTGCCATGACACTCTCAGGAATTTCAGAGCAAAGACGCCAATTTGTTTTTATTCTGGTAGATGATAAAAAAAGTACCATTTCAGGTGATGGTGCAAATCAAAGAAATTTCTGTACAATCCTGTCCCTGACTTTTACAGGGTTTTTACAGCTACTGTGGGTCGGAGGAGCAGATCAGACGAATGGGGCTCCAAAGCACTTGAGGCACCACTGCACATTGTTGCTAGGTGGTCTGTCAATGGGGGATAGGACTTTAAGCTGTTCTGCGCTGAGCTCATTGTATGCAAGACGGTATTCACGATTAAATGCTTCTGTGAGGGAAAAAAGAAAGTTAAAAAAGATAGTTAAGAAGTGAATCTCACAAGGATAGGATTCAAAATATAATTTGCACAAATTAAATCACAAAAACTAATAGCATGAGATATAAATATGTACTTTCAAAAATTTTTTCACATTACATTAATGAGAATGAGATTTATTTACATGTCATATAAACAAATTCTATTTCAATGCAAAAAATTGCATCTCAATGCATCTTAATGGCCCTAAACATATGCTTCATGTGCTTCATTCAAATACAACTTTTAAATATTTATTTGACATGTTCTTGACAGGTTTTGTGAGATTTACCCTAGAAGAACTTATTAAATTAATGTAATGACTGTAGTGAAATCACTTTCATGTGAAATCGAAGCATTCACTTACCTACATCAATGTTCTCCCTTCCTAAAGCAACAAGTGACAGAAACAAAATTTCCCTATAGATACTCCTGGAAATGAAGAGAAGAGTTCATTAGAGCACAAGATACTCATACACTCATATATGACAAAATGAGTGCAAATGAGTTAGACCTTGGTGATCACAAACAACAGGGTTCTTATTAAGCTGTATATTAATCTTCATAAGTTTGTGAAAACTCTAGGGATAGTTTTAGCATGTTATTGAATATGATTAGATCTTGGTGTACTAGATCTATTACGAAAGATGCTGTTATTGCTGCTGCAGAAGAGCGATCATCTTAGAAATGCGTAAGATTCCGTCTCTTTGACTACTGTTACAATGAAATGATGGCAGTCCTTGAAGTGTGCTTACTTTTTATTCTACAGTGCTAGCCTGTAGATTATGTATTCTTCATTATATCAAATCATATCTCTCTCTCTCTCTATATATATATAGACATACAGTATATACCTCCTATATATCTCCAAAATCTTTTTATTTTATTTATTTTTTTTTTTGGACAAGCTCAGTGCCAATTCATTTTCCGATAATAATTTTTTTGTGAATTGGAATGTTTGCAAAGGATTGTGGGTGACTGGAGGACACGAAGGATACACCTGATGCATCCTTCAAAATAAGCCAAAGAAGGATGCGAAAAGAAAGCTGCCTTCAAATTGAGACCTTCGATGGAGCTTGATGATGTGGACAGCTGAGATATGCAGCCTTACTAGGACGTAGCCTTCCAATTGAGAAGCACCCATATTTGAGGTCTTGAAACAGGCTGGTGAGTTGAATCAGGTGTGTTTGATTAGGGAGACATCTAAAATGTGCAGTGCACATAATGTGTAATAACTCAAAATACATGCTAGCACTGTATACAGTAAAACGTAAGCACAGTTTCATATTCTTAACATTTACTATATCGTTTGATTTCATTCTAAACATCAAATGCATACATATAAGTTCACAAGTACTAAATTTGCTCCTGCGAATAGTGCATGTTTTTCTTTCAACCAACAAATCTAGCCCACTGGCAAGGCAATGTTGGCTGCTACTCGCAAAAAAAAGTGCTTTGATACGTTCACCTTATAACTAAGGAGGTTATCATTAGAGCATCACTCAGCAGTCAAAAGCACGGCGGTGGTACCGAAGGTGGCAATAGGCTTATTCTGGTTGAGAATGAGTACCATCTGTATTCTTCATTACATATATATATTTTTTATCATTGCATGATCAAGCTCATTGACTTCTATAAATACCTTATAGAAATATTACAGAAGTATTGGCCTGTAAAGAACTACTCATAGTTAAGTTCAACATAATAAAAATCCACAGCACAAATGAAACTAAATCTATTACGACTGTCACAATTAAAGTGATATGTCAAAATGTGTGAAAAGTTTTAGATTAGAGATGATTAGATTAGTCACCAGCGATGAAGAAATCGGAAAGTAATTCTGTACTCTGACAGATTCTCTAATCATAAAATGTGAAGATATGATGTAATCAAGAGATTGATTTCACACTATAGACAGCTTCAGTGTTTTGGAAATAAAAAACAAAACAAACAAAAAATGAGTTTTTATGAATATATATAAAGTATAACCTTGTGCTAGACTGCTTCATTGATGGTGAACATTCTTTTCTCACCTTCTGTATATAATATATTATCAGTCTGCACCATCTATAGTTTTATGTCTGAACTAGTCATATATACAAGATATAAAACGCATGTCCAACCTCTGGCGTTTAACTTCCGGGTGTTTCTTGATCTCCCTAAGGAGCATGTTGATGGGACCGTAAACATCGTTCGTCTGAATGCTGCGTACAATGCTGTTCAGTAGAGTTCGAGTCTCCTGGTGGTCAGTGGGGGCTAAAGTTCCTTTTCTTTGCACTGCATGACAAAGACACTCAAATTCATTGTCATACATGAAGTAGCCTAATGGCAGTCCATCAGGGTTTTTCTACACTATTTATCAAGTTTATTTAGATGTGCACATTCTCATTTGTTGTTCCTAAAAACCATGACAATGAACATTAATGTGTTGATGCTAATACTGAACAAATAAATCTTCTCAAAGCACCCCTGCTGTACTCACAGAAGGTCCTCCAGAGCTGATAGAGGGGCTCGGTGGGCTCCTGATGTAAGTTGACATTGTCCCACAGCAGCTGCACATACACCTGCTTACTGTCCTGAGACAGAGATGTCTGCGGCAGCTACAGGAAAAAAACAGAGAGGGGAGCATTACCATGCAGTTCAGTTCATCAAGCAAGCAATTACTGGGCTGAAATACACAAAATGACTCAACAAATATGAGGTATATTTTCATAAAGAGCTGAATAAAAAAGACATAATGGTCCATTCTGGGTTCATGTAATGCCTCACAAATCAGTTTTTAGACCATACAGTGCAAATGCAAACATAAAGAAATGAAACTAAGCGTTCATTTTTCCAAAATCATTTGGGTGCATCAGGTATGCAACAATATAAAGTAATAACGAATAAGTAAATAAATTGAAAAAAAGAGTGAAAATGACAATTATTCATTTGTAACCATAATTTTTTTTAATTATTATTGCATTTGCACTATGGTCTGAACTGAATTGTAAAGCATTACACAGACCATTCTGAAGCAGTCAGTAAGAAGATGGCAATGTGAATGAAGGTCAAGTACCTGTACTCCATTGTTGCAGTGTTCAGAGGTAAGGATGAGTCCAGGCAGAATGCTGGGCAGATCTAAACGGCGGAAATACCACACCAAGTTCCAGAAGATAATGGGGTGCTGACTGAGGAACGTATGGGTATAGATTACCTGAGAGATAATGGAAATGGATGAATCAAAGAAAATACATACATCAAGCCAAGCACATTACAAGACTACAGGCTGTTGTGCACATTTGAAGACTTGCTTTTGTCTTGTTGGTACACACTTAACACAACTAGAAGCTTACAGAGGGTTCACAGTGTAAGTTTGCTATGATCTGGAGCTCTTTGCCACAGACTTAAAATGAGAAAGGGAAATAGGGAATCATTTTATGAATGTGTTTACTGAACCATCAAAAGGTTGTTGTAAATTCATGCTTGAATACCTGATCCCCCTCATTCTCTAACAGCGACTCCAACTCTTTGCGCAGGACCAGTGGACTGAGATACGGCACAGAAACTGGTTTTGGGTTGGGCCACTTTTGACCCAAAGTGTCCTGGAACAACAAAATACACAATTAATCAAACAACTGTGAGCAATGAGCATGATTCTTGAAAAATTAAGAATATTAAAACTGGAAGATGCTCACTCACCGCCACCTCTTGTAGGCTGTTGGGCAGGCTTGTGGTGGATATGCCATGATTGGGTCTTTGGATCAACTCTAGACTCTGCAGTGGGCCTCCCACACTGTTGCTCCGGGTTAAAGTGTTGCGTTTCTCAGCTTGTCTCTCCATGAGACCCAGGGGGTCTGAATGTACTGGCTCTGGTACAAGGCTACAGTACAAAGTCATAATTCATAATGTGATCTGAGATTTATGTCAAAAACATCAACAGTTAGCTAATAACATTCCCATTTGACCTACTCAATGGAAAATAAATTCTAGCAACAAAACATTTAAGTTGTGGTTAAACAACACATTAATATGTCCAAACTGTAAAGTTTACTTCTGTGTTTCTCTGTTATGCCGAGCTTAGTGGGAGTTTCAAGTGTGAGTGGGTGACTCACCATCTGCGGCTCAACACAAATCTCACTTAGGTATGTTTACAAGCACTCATGTTCATCCATCAACCAAAATTAATACAATCCAATTTCAGAGTCTGAAAGTTTTGTTCCTATGAACAAAACGCATACTTGTTTACATGTGCATTACATGTCTTCTGAACAAAACTTCAGCACATGAGCAGTGCCCAGTTGCCGAGCTTAGAACCAGAGAAAGTCACTGGAGCTTCCGTGAGAATAATAGCCATTTTTGCCTTTATGACATATCTAAAAAGAAAGCTGACATACATGTATGAAGAGGTGTCAGAAGAGTTTTTTTTTTTTTTTTTTTTAGCAAATTCTGCACATATGTGCAAGGTATTTATTAATCCGATTGAAAAAATAGTCAGACTTGAGCGTTTGGATGCTTAATTTTTTCCTGTTGATTGAATTATTTCAGGTCTACACCACCCATTTCAATCTGATCAAAGTTTCTTTAAGATTTATTTGGGTGCATGTAAACGTAGCTACTATGACTGGTATTTGGCTCAGACTCTTATCTTATGGTTTCAAAATCAAGCTTTCAATATTTACTCATGCACCAACAAACACAAAAATTAGGTAAGGTTCATGTTACATTTCAGGATTGTGTTTACATACATCTTTGGGGTTCCACTTTGAGTGACAGGCATCTCGACAGGATCCTTGCTGTCCTCCGGAGATTCTGGAAAGCTCATGAGTTCTGGAGGCTCACTAGGACAGCCTGCTTTCACTTCTGAGGAGCCAGAGGTGGCCGGTTGTGTGCTGGAGCTGTGGATACTGTCTCCTGATGTGCTTGTCAAGTAGAAGCTGTAAACCAGAAATACAGTTACACAGCGGTTATTATTACTTTCTATTAATCAAAATTGTTTATCTGTTACTAAGCACAACTAATAAAGGGATAGTTTACCCAAAAATGAAAATTTTGTCATCATTTACTCACCCTCATTTTTTTTCCAAACCTGTATGAGTTTCTTTCTTCTGTTGAACACAAAAGAATCTATTTTGAAGAATGTTGGTAACCAGACAGTTGATGGTAGCCATTGACTTGCATAGTAGGAAATAAATACTATGGTAATCAATAGCTACTGTCAACTGTCTGATCAACTGTCCAACATTCTTCAAAATATCTTCTTTTGTGTTCAACAGGTTTGGAAAAACATGAGGGTGAGTAAATGATGACAATTTTTTTTATTTTTTCACTTTAACTGTCAAACATAAATTTAAAAACATGAATTGATCACAAAGTCTTGTAAAATGTGTTGTGGTGCAAAACACTGAACATATACAGCGAGACATGACTCAATGGTCTAAAAAATTATGTAAACTAGGGTTGAGCTATCCTTTTGCCCACTGAACATTATTAGCTAAAAAAAGTTGTTTTAGGTTTTTTGCAAAAGAGTAAACATGTCAAAAAATATAAACCATTACTGCAGTATCAAAATATGTTTGCGTTTCCTAGTTGTGAATGCATAATGTATGTTGTGATAAAAATATGAAAAATAGTTTTAAAAATATGGTAACATTTTACTTAAAAGCCTTTATGTATACTGCATTATAAAGGTATTCAAACTGTATGTTAAATGCATTATATCTTTTCATAAATAATTGTACCCAAGGTTAAAACACATTCTAATATTTGCAGATTTCCCTGTTACATCTGAAATTGGTGTATTGTCATGTGTTTTAATGCATTATACTTTTTTTAAAGGTGTGTTTAATGAATAGATACGCATTGTAATGTATTATAACTGTGGTTACAATTATTCATGACATGAGATCGAACAATGTATAATAAAATGCATAACAAGACATAATTAATGCTTTAAAATACTTTTATGTTAATTTTTTCCGCAATATATTATATATAAAGGCTTTAAGTATTACCAATATATATATATATATATATATATATATATATATATATATATATATATATATATATTTATTTATTTATTTTTTTTTTTTTTTTGTGATTTTAAAATATATTTCCACATTTGAACACAGTAAAATTAAATAAAATGTTTGCGCTGTAAACGGACCTAAATCTTTAATAACTCACCCTGGTGTAGCACGCAAGTCATGGAACTCAACATGGAGCAGAGGGAGAAAAGAGATTTGACAAAAAGGACAGGTGCAGTTCAGATTGGAGTCGTCAGCTGTCCAGCCTGCCATGATCTCCTCATCATACACCAGAGCCTCACAAGACCGACACTGAGAGCAGCTGGACATTAGAACCTGTCAAAAAGAAACATGAAGTACAATTGTACCACTTCATTCTGAAGTGATATTGTATTTGAACATCAGCAGAGGGCGCTGATCTCACCTCTAAAGCACAATTCTGATAAATGCTGGAGGTACTGGCATGATGAGAGGAACTATGTTCAGATCTCTCTGAGTCTGCACCTCTCATTGAGCGACCTGGAGTCAAAGCTGTAAAGAACAAATGCAAAGAGAGAAATGTGTTTCAAATAGAACAACAGGGTCTACAGACTATTAACCTTACAATAACATAACCTTACGTGTCGACAGCTGTGCACGGCCGGTATCGCTGCTATCACTGCTGCCGCCCAGGCTGGTATTGCTGTGCGTGAGCCCATTTGAGGCCAGGCTGGGCATCAGGCCTCTGGGTAAAGTGTTCTCTGCTGCTCCCTCTGCAGATAGCAACTGCTCTTCTAGCCTAGCTGGGAAACTGTCTCGGGGCTGTGAGTTATCCTCCTGAATCACAGACATCCAAAATATAGTACAGACTAAACACATGTTTAACATTTACAATAAGGAAACACAAGAGTTTAGCTTTGGTACTAAACACACACCAAGTTTTGATACTGATGACTATGTTAAATCCACATATATTGTTTATGAGAGGAACTAGTATTTTAGTCCTCTAAAATAAACTGGGGTCCGGGGACCCTGAGGGCAAGAGGATTGCTAAAAAAAAAAAAAAAAAATTGCAAAAAGTACAATGACAATATATAAGCCACTTATTTAATTTAGGTAAAAAAACACATCTTTAAAATATTATTTTTTATATTTTTGTCACACAGTACAAATTGGTCTTTAAACATGAACATATACGGTCCTGTTGAATGCATGATTCTGATTGGTTGACAAATGTTTTAAGATTCAATTATTTTCAAGTAAACACAAAGCTAAAGTAGTTCTAGGCAGGTCTTGACCGCATTACAGTTCCTTATCACTTCGCCATATGTTATTTCAGTTATTTCAAAAGCCCTTACCGCCTATTACAACTTCAAAAGAACCAAAATCCACAAAAACACTGACCAAACAAATTAGCCAGAGTGTACCATCTCAGGTGTGCATTATTTTTCTAATATTCAATGGCCCGTTGTCAATTAATTCTTTATATATATATATATATATATATATATATATATATATATTTCTAATCTGGAAAGAGGGTCCCTCACAAGAGGATCATCGTATTTCAGGGGTGCTTGCCATCAAAACATTTAAAGGGGTCATGAATTAAGAAATAAAATTTTCACCTGATCTTTTCACAAATAAATGGGCCACTGAATTATAAAAACATACTATAAATTACTCATTCTTCTGCTTCTTGGTTTTTATCATGTAAAAATGAATGCATCACCACAAGATTGCCTGCACAGACACAGCTGTCACCAAAACTCTTGATATAATCAATAATGTTGTCTACACTGCTCAGTGAATATCTTTTTGCATTGTGTTTCCACTGTTAGTTACGATGAAAGCATTCATTAGAGTGCAGAAATTGAGGTGCAATGGCAAGATTCATGCTTTCAACATGCAAAATATGACTGTGTTTGGCTACAAAGTTCAGCATTGCAACCTGTTACGCAATGGGAGTAGATCTAAAAAATGCTCTAATGAACACTTTACAATTAGGAAAAACGTAGTACAAGTTTTCAGAAGAGTTGCACATGATACGTATGATACTTATTTCATATGCAAAGATGTTACTTATTTATAGAAGTGGCCATTCATGCTGAAGTCTTAAAAGAGACACACCCCTTAAAAATTGAGTGTTTAAATCAGAAGGCTAAAATCAGGTTAAAAATGGTTTTGATGGAAAAATTCTACTAACATTGAGTGCACCTCAGAAAACAAAATAAAAATAAAATTCACGATCCTTTAATAGCCACTGCCCTCAACAAACAGCAGGAAGGTAGGATTGTTGTATTGACATCTGTTGCTTTAACCTTCTGTCTATCCCTGGCTTTCATTTAAAATATCAATGAACACCATTGGAATATATGTTAACCAGTCAAAATCAAGAATTCAACAACAGTATAAGAATGTTACTGAAGCACTGATGAGGTACTTTGCTGACCTATTTCTTCCTAAGATAAGTTTCCCTCTCTAATGTGGTTGGTATAACTCAGGTTTTGATCTGTCTGCATCATGATCTCTGATCAAGAAAACCTCTCGATTTTCTAACAACATTTTTTTCTTTTGGTCTCTCACCTCATCATCTGAGTAGGAGTAAGCTGAGGCCACTGCATCCCACATCTTACTGGCCACATTGGCTGCCTGCTTCATACCTGACTTAAGCATATCTACTTTTGGCCCCAACAGGAGAGA
Source organism: Hypophthalmichthys molitrix (assembly GCA_037950675.1). Lineage (NCBI taxonomy): Eukaryota > Metazoa > Chordata > Actinopteri > Cypriniformes > Xenocyprididae > Hypophthalmichthys > Hypophthalmichthys molitrix. Next base: position 37,388,845 of record CM075498.1, on the reverse strand, counting down.
GTCCATCTTGATGCCTGATATGGAGTTGATAACAGATCCCAGTGAGCTGCTCTGTGATGACTTTACAAGTGCAGTCAGCGATGATGACCTTTGACCTGCAGAGCCTGGGGTCTTAGGGGATTTGAATGCGAATGTCTTAGAGCGCGTGACGGCAGGGCTACGTTTCGGTGTTTCCGCTGAACTAGCCACTTTGACCGGGCCGATCGGAAGGCTCGATCTTCTTTCCAAAGACTGCATAACTGCAGGAGAGTCTGGACAGTTAATTGATTCGTGGTTTAATCCCTGTTGCAACTCCATGCTGGGAGAGCTACCACTTAGGGGTTTACCACTCATGTACATCTCAATCTCATCAGCAAGATTCCTTGACACCACAGGTGGAAAGGGCCGTGTGGACTCCTGGCTCTGAATGGAGGTTGCATCCTCAGTTTCGGAGGCAAGGAGCGAGAGAGGATCAGCTCCCACCTCAACATCCTCCCTCTCCACAGCTTTAGAAGAGGAGGAACCAGTGCTTATGGTTCGCCCAACTCCTTCACTCCCCTGGGATGCTGCTGCATCTACGGAATCTTGCTCCTCTCTACTTTTCTCCACTTTTTCTTCTGCAGCACTGAATGCTTTATGCTCCTTCTTTGGCTTGTCTTCATGTTCCTCTTCCTGGAGGGCAGGGCTCAGTGTAGCCTCCATCTTAAACTCTTTAAAGGGAGCGATGGTTGCAAAAGGAGGAGGGGTCAGGCTGCCAGAGAACACGGCTGCGAGGATTTTTGCATCTGCGCCCATGTGATCAGCGCTGAGCTCCAGACTGCCCTTCTTTTGTAGCATGCCGGCTTTGCTCTCTGCACTGAAACTGCAGCTGCGCTCCATGAAGGCTTTCACCCTCTGCTGCTGTCCAGACTGCGAGACATGTGAATCTGGGATTGCAGAATCATCCTCCACAGGCAGGGTGACATCTTCACTCTTTTTACGGGGCATGAAGAGCTTACCTGTACAAACACCTATTGGAGACATGGAAGACAACAAAAGCAAAGGTACTTAATTCATGAAGCCCTAAATAAATGTTAGATTTTGCTTGTCTAGAAAGAAATGCCAGTACTTGGCAAGGCAACAAAAGTTTTGCGTAAATTAAATGCTGCATCAAAGGCCCTGTTTACACCTGGTATTAATATGCGCTTTCGCCAATCGGATCACAAGTGGATGACGCTAAATACAGGTATAAACAGGGTCTAAAACTTTTTTAACTTGTCCACTTTTGACCACACCCAGAGGTAGTCAAAAAAATCATTCGACCTGATTGCTTTCATAGTGTAGATGCTCATGTGGTCGAATGTGTTCGAACAGCCTACTCTCTGCCTACTGACCTAATGTGTAAACATTATGGGAAGCACGCAAGCCAGAGAGGATTTAAACTTTGTCGGCTGAAGACCCAAGTTTGGTTTGAAGACGAAAAACGTACCAAGCACAATGTTCTTTTACCATTTCTGATTTCTAACATGTGGTTTTTAGGTGGTTTAGGTCTTGTTATCAGAGCAGAAAAAAAGCCGCTGCTCTCTGCTGCATGTGTTTTTCCGTGGTCTCTGTGTGCGTTCATATGTAAATTGCGCAAGCTTATTTTGAACATTAGATCGAAAAATCTGAAAGAAACCCATACATTTATCCACCCTTAGACCCTCCAGTCAAAGAAATCAGGACAGAAATGGTCGAAAGTGTACAAAAAAGATTAAAATACCAGGTGTAAACAGGTATGTATCTGCCTCATCTACTTGTGATCTGATTGAACAAAATGCTTAATATCTTAAATACCAGGTGTAAACAGGGCCAAAAAACTAGTTACCCAGTCATTAATAATCATATCAGTATATATTTCCAGTGACTGACCAGTTTCTTCTCTGCCTGTAGTGCTGTCAAAGTGGACAGGGATCTCAGTGGACAGTTTAACAATGCTGGCTACAAAAGGTGCCATCTCAGCAGGGCTAGGGGGCTCCGTCACAGCTACAACACTGTCCACAGAACTAGCAATATCATCTCCTTTAAAGAGACAAAAGGAGGAAACTATCTTAGCGAAATTATCTTGATGGCAATGTACATTATAATAGACAATCTAAGGTTATAAAAGGAAATGCATTAATGCATGTGATTAAAGCAATATTAAACAACAATAATAAAATATCACCCACAAAACACATTGGTGTCATTTGTATAAACAAGAATGAAAATGGTATTATAGTACTTCTGTGGTAAGCACTATTTTTTTAAATATGAAATATTAGGTCCATAAAGTGTGGGACAATTTTATTATTTAATTATTGCAAATTTGCATTAACTTCAGTGTACTTCCTGTGCATTTTAATTAGCTATATAAAGTACAACAATCCATTTCAGTACCATTTTGGGTCTTGGTTGCTTTGCTGTTGCTGGTGTGGCTGGTAGACAGAGGAGCAGAGGTTAGAGGTCCATCTGCAAGGTCCTGGGGCAACTCATCCTTAGATCCATAACCCTGATCAGACTGACCGGCTTTTGAAATCATAAACACAAAACATACTCAATCAACAATACAAAACATGGAAATGTAAATAAAATTATATTTAATTTCACGCAAAATACATTTGAATCACACAAGGCTACAGTACCTGTACTAAAGTGACTGTTAATAGCGTCCTCACCTATAAGGCTATGGGAGAAGAGTATGTGTTCCTCTACAATAGGTTCATTTGAGCTGTCTACACTGCCATGACTCAGTCTGTCTCCATCAGCACCTGCTGCTGTACCTGCTGAAAGCTCTGTATGAAAATACACACCATTTCACACAGTCATTTCATAATTATGAGAACAGAAGTTCAAATTTAAATAGCCTGCTAGCGATTCTAATCGCAAACATATTTTTTATTAACCAACATCTTGCAAAACAAGTACAAAGTGCAAAGATACATAATGTTTTGATTTATACATAAACTTTTGTAGTGTGACTGCGTTTTTTAAAGCATGACAAGAAGAATAAATTATAATAAAAATAAAAATTGTAACAATATATTAAAACAAAACCATCAAAACCAATAAACACAGAACAACAACCTAGGATGGGATCAAAATATTCGACAAAAAGTTAACCAGCCAATCTATTAAAAAAATTCAGGAGTGAAAAAAAGTGTGCTCAAAAACTTCCTCCCCATATCTCACTCAGCTCTTTCATTAAGGGTTTCCATTGTTCAACAAACAGACTCATTTTGAGTCTTAAGCTGTACGTTATTTTTTCCATCCCATAGATTTCTGGAGCCATTTAATTGTGATGTTCTTCTTTGCGGCAACTAGGAGTATTCATAGGAGGTACCTTTTCTTCTTGCTTTTTATTAAATCTCTCCCAAAATAGCTATTAAAAGGTCTCTGGGCAAATTTGCCTGAAATATTTTATTAAAGAAACCAAATACATTTGTCCAGTAAGGAACTAGAATAGTACAGTCCCAAATGTATGTGTATGCGTGGCTATCTGTTGTCCACACTCCCTCCAACAGGCATTGGACTGACTTAAATTAGGCTATGATTTGGGGTGTTCGAAAATAACGACTAGTCACCTTCCAATTATATTCTCTCCAGATTCTACTACATGTTATTCTATGTATTTCTACATGTATTTCAGCCCTATTCTCATCAGATATCACTACTTTAAGTTCCTTCTCCTATTTTGACTTAATATAATGCGTGTTGTCTTTCTTTATATCTTCCAGAGCAATGTATATACGGCTAATTGGTCTAGGGATCTTGAGCCTGCTAATGATTCTAATGTGTACATGTCTGTCAAAATGCCTGCTGCTCTGTGGCAATTAAATGTAAAAGACATGGCAATTCAATGGATTTAGCCTAAATCTACAATGTAGACAAACTATTTGTGTTTCAATAGCAACTTTTTCCTGTTTCACCTGCATGACATTTTCAACATTTTGTCTATGTATGGGTGATGATGATCTTGTTTGATGTTGAGGACAACAGTGTCAACCTGGCATTTACGAACATTAGACCTAAAATTATAATATCATATTAATCCAGTTACGTACCATTCTCATCAGAATAATCTGTAACACACATTTTAATAGTAGGAAAACTTGCATCAGAAAGAGGAAACTTGTGTCAGAAATAGGAAATGCATTCCATCTGACCAGAAGCGGGGCTAAAACGTATACCCTCCGGGGCTGAAAAACGAAAGACCAGAAGGGGGCATTTCAAAAGCAGAGGCAGGGGCATAAACCGGTATCTAACAACCTAACTATAGGGCCACAAAGTATAAACATTTAAAATGCAAGAGAACAGAAAGGAAGGAACTCAAACCTGTGGTTATCAGAGAAGGACCTTTAAGAAGAGCTGTCCCACGCAGTGCTTGTTTAAACTGCACCACTCCTCGCACCAGGTTCCGCATTTTGGTCCACATGAAGAGTCCGCTACGGTTACGGCTTGGCCAAGGACTTTCCAGGACAGCCTGCACAAAGCACAGACATTGACAGGTCAGAGTAACTATGACAAATTGGTAAAAACATGGTAACACACTGACATTTGTAATGATTGTAAGGCTTCACTAATGCAATTAATGCATCTTTTAATAAGTTTTGAGTTTTGCATGAATATGCCTTCAGGTTCAGGGGCACCAGAGGGAATAACCACAATGAACTATAATTTGACATTCAATCGCATGTAAAACAGTCTCTCAAATTATGTCAACTATTATATTTTTAATACGAAACGACTCATAATATCGCTAGCTAAAAAAAGCTAATTATGTGTAACAGAAAGGTGCTATTATAAAATAATATCATGCCGCTTTGACGTATCAGTCTGTAAGGGTGCAATGGTCTTCACTGCTTTGTGGTGTAGTGTGCATGTGCAAATCAACCAAAATGCCTTTTACTGCCAAGTGTAATGTTAAATCGGTCTTTGTCAGGTGACGTGACACATGTGAGAACCGAAGTGCATTATGGGTGTCGCTGCCATTTGTAAGGTATCAAACAATCTTTGTATCAAAGCCCAGTTGTTGTTTTTTTCTTTCGCTTCCTTTTATTGGAAAAATGGTACACTTTTGTGTGAAAAGCTGCAATAATACATCCCATGATAGAAAATGTCAAAAACTTTACTAAGAGGCAAGATTTTGTTGGTTTCCTACTTGAAAAAAGGCTGTACGGACAGTATGTAGATGCAAGAACAGAGGCGCCGGATGTCCTAGGTTGCAGTGGTGAGGTGCAAAAACATCACTTTCGCCAAGATATCTCCATTTATGTATGTTTGCTCTCTACATTTTCACAAAGGTAAGTTAGAGATTCCTGTTTTCTAAAGTAGCAAACGCATTGTTTTGGAATATACGTACTTGAAACAACAATCAAGTAGTGAAATGTATTAGTGGAATTTAAACTGAATCCCTTTACTTAAATATGTATATATATTTTTAATTCTTACAAGTTTGCTGAAGCTCTTTAAATTTTCATTTTATATATTTGGGTATGACATATTTTTGTTCAGTATCCATATTGGATTATAACTTTCTGACTACTTTTTACAGCTGTGGTCCTATGATATGTAGCTAAAAACCTTTTCATGTCATTGCTGGTCAACCTGCTTAAAGATATGGAGACTGACCCTGACTGGACACCATCTCTACATCAGGGCCACACCAGCATTAAACACAATGGGTGGGTTTCAGTCAGCTCCCTAGTTCAGTAGTTAGGGCATTGATCAGGGTGTCAGCCATTATAAGGACTGTCTCATTCGAAAATAAAACGATCAGTTCTGCTCTTCATTAATACCAGTAATGACACTGTATAAAGAGGATGATGTCATGTTGCCGGAAATTGAGTCATCCGTGTCCTAATGTGTGATAAGCCAGGGTCATTAGTGCCTGAATTTGTGTACACAATATACTGATTCAAGAGCTCAGGAGCTGATTGATACGCACACACAGACGCTAAGCAAGGAAATAAGAAAAAACACAATGCAGCCAGCTGAGACTATGCTCCACCAGGCTGGAGAAAGTGATTGGCTTCATGTCGAGAAGACGCAGGAGGCTGGAGGAGATGGTGATCTGCATGTGCAGAAGTAAACCGACAGCTGCAGCATGGACTTGATAAATACAGGATGTCTGTTATTAGTTGTGGAGATGATGACGATGTTAATGTACTATACTTGTCTGCCAAACCGACAGACAAGAATAGCATGTATAGTTATCTTTATTGAAGTGAATTAGGTTTAAATCGCCGTCATGCATGAATGAATGATATTTTTGCAATTTTACACATAATAATCCACGATGATCACATTACACAAAACTGAAATTGTACGTCAAAATAACACATTGTCAATATTTTTTGAGACCCCCAAAATTTCACAAATCACGTTTTCAGGGGAGCCCATGTCTTATTAAAGGGAGCTGAGCTCCCCCTAGCTACCCCGTAGTTCGCACCCTGCACACAGGGTGATTTGTGAAGGTGAAGTGATTTGTAGTTTTTTTTTTTTGTTTTTTTTTTTCAAATTCACAGGTATATGCACTAATATCCACGAGCCGTAAACCAGATATTTAACTTTACACATGAATGAGGATGGATGCAGCAATGTGTGATTGGGATTCCAAGTTATTGCGGGCTGGTCTGGTTGTATGGATAAATTTTCTAAATCGATAACAGTTTATCCAAATAAAGGCTCCAGGAATATTGTTAAATTTATCTCAGTATAGTATTGTCTCAAGTTTTCTTCTTCTACAGTTTAATGATTTCTAATCAATTTCTAAGTTTTTCTCATCTCTTTTCTGAATTGAACCCACGTGTCTGACAAAGACCCAGTGACATGTGACACTTGTCATGAAATCACCACCAGGTGGCGCAAAGGGATGGTTTGCAACATTGCATAAGGCTGCTGTGACATTTGTACTTTTACATGAAGATAAAATAACAAAATAAATTCCTGGTAACAACAACAACAATAATAATAATAACACTAATAATATAACATTTAATCTCAGCTCATTTTTATCACATAAGTGCTTATTGTTCCAGCTATTTGATTACTGTTACATTGAAATATTACAGTGACCGCAGACTAAACGCTTCAAACTACATTTAATAAATCACTGATGTATTTCAACAGGTCAGGCATGCACATTGAAACATTTATTCCCATACAACACGGAGACTTGCGTATAACATGCAGAAAAACAAAGTGTCCATGAATTAAGAAATTGTTGATCACTTTTTATCATATCATTCCTTTTTAGTTTAAATTAATTGAAATTGAAAAAGAATTGAATTGAAAAAGAAACTCATTTTTTTTTATTGTTTCTTTGTAGCCTACTACTTAAAATGTGAGAACATTGTAGGCTATTAATTCGCTCTTATGATTTGAAAAACAAAGAAATGAATAAATAGTCTAAAATGCAGTCACAATTTAACCACAGTGGAATTAAAACGCAGGGATGAAATATCTGCCACACCTGCCAATGGTCGGTGACTTAAAAAAATTTACTGGACAAAACCATTTTTTACCAGCTATGAAACAAAAACAGGCAGTTATGACACCAATATTTTAGATAATAGTGAAAATTCACAATCCTCTATTCCATTTTTGCTAAAACTAGCAAACTTAACTAATTTATATAATTTTAGTAGCCTACATTTTTTAAAGACAAGTAAACAGTCAGTAATAAAATAAGAACAAATAATCAAATTACAAGCAATAGCACAAATATATGCAATGCAGAGATAGACTAGAAATTAAATAAACAGTGCTTTTCATGCAGGTCTAACGCCGGTTTCACACTGCAAGCGCAAGCAGCACATGAGCAGCGCATATTTTTTTCGGCGTGCATGTTAATCAATGAGTGCATTCACACCGGCAACAGGAGCAGCGCGTAAGCGTCAAGCAGGAGCGTCGCGTAAGCAGCAGTAAAGCGGGGGTTTCGGCGCCGAGTCTATTTTTGCTGCGCTGCTGACGCTCAATTAAAGTGACAGTACACTTTTGATGGACAAAATAAATATAATTTCACACAAAAAGTGTTCCAAAATGCACAGAATAAGCATGTCTAATGTGTTTTAATAAAGAATCAAAAATATTTATTGAAGATTTACCCATTTAAACTTGTTTTTAATTATTCAGTTTGGGTTAAAGTATGGTGTATTATAAAAAACTAAAGTAAACTAGCAAGAAAATATGATATATAAACATTATTTTAGTTATTACACAGAGAGATATATAGGCTGCAGCATACCCAAATCAAACCCGAGTTTGCTGGCTTTTTTCGCCGAGTTTGCAGTCTTGTAAACATGTGCACGCGGCAGATGATGTAAACACAAAGCTTACCTCATTCATGTGCAGCCTTTTTTTTTTGGTTAACATTAAAAACAGACACAGCATCAAGATTATTAGGATGCTGTCACTTTAAGACCGAATGCACGCACAGATCATGCATTTTCTGTTTACTGTTTACTAGTATACTCGCTGGGGCGGGCATTTTTTTACATCATTTTGTGTGAATTTGTCTGTTCAAGCACAGGAAGGCATGAAATAGAGTTCAACTTACTATGTGTGCGCAGTCTGAGACGCTGCTTTCAGGGCACGCGCTTCGGATGTTTTGGACGTTGAACTTTCCACATAGCGCGAGTAACGAATTCCCTTTCATGCGTTTTAGTGCTTGAATTTTTACAGTGGGAAGGCTTAAATTTTCGTAATGATGCAGCACTGACCATCAACTGCACAGAGCATCATTCACATTCATGTTCTCACAACATTGCATTGTCAGAATTCATAAAAATGTTACCGGCCATCTGGCGAATGACACAGTTTCATATACTCGCCAGTCGCCAACACTGATTTTTACTCGCATTTGGCGATTGGCGAGTGTTAATTTTATGCCCTGCTTGGGCACATTTGCAGGACAAACTGTAAGGTAATTTAAAACTCAACTCAGCTCAAACCACAGTTGCAAACCCAATCGCCGTAAAACACAAATAAGAAGCACTGTCATAAGGAACATAGGCTACATTGATCCGTGTATACCAGTAAACACAAACGTTCCCATATGGTTCCTGTTTGGTTATTTTTTGGGTTCTTTTTTTGCAACCTAAAGAGAACGTTCCCAGAATGTTCCCTGCAGGTTATTTTTGGGTTATATTTTATAACCTAAAGAGAATGTTCCCAGAATGTTAGCTGCAGGTTATTTTTGGGTTTTATTTTTGCAAACTAAAGGGAACCTTCCTAGAACATTCCCTGCAGGTTATTTTTGGGTTTTATTTTTATAACCTAAAAAGAACCTTCCCAGAAAATTCCCTGCCGGTTTATTTTTGGGTTTTATTTTTATAACTTAAAAAGAACCTTCCCAGAACGTTCCCTGCAGGTTATTTCGGGTTTATATTTATAACCTCTTTCTTTAGCTGCGCCCCTGATCACGCGCTTCTCCAGCACGCGCCTTCTTATGTCTTCCACAGAATGCCGCGCACTCGCGTAATTTAAAAATGATCAGTCATTTTGTTTTACTGACTGACTAACATTCTTTTATCGATCTCTTTATTAAATAATTAGTTATAATATGAGTCTAAATTGTGTGATTTCAAAGACATTTGACAAGTAATTGAAAAACATTGTTTCAAAAAGGTTTTTGTTTACTGACCAAAAGAGAGACGTCCAGCTATAATTCAATGTTAAGAAATTAATGTAATGTTATCCCAATTAAAGTCACATAATTGTTATTCATTTTTAATGTCTTTGAATAAAATTCATATTTTAAAAAACCCATATTATGTTGAAGTCATTGTTATTTGTCGCTAAGAAACGTAAAATCTGGTTGTGGTACAGTGTCAGTGAAACAAGTTACGAAATCACACATATTAAAGCATAAATTCAATCTTATTTAATCCTCCATATGAAGGTTTATGTGCTCAAATTATTTCAATTAATTAAACAACAGTTCAAAACAAGACATGTTTTGTAGTACTGACGTCTATTCATCCATCTTCCATGCTGCTTATACCATATGGGACGCGGGAATGCTGGATGATAACTGATGTACAGCAGGGTAAATGATATAGTAAAAAGGTTAGGGGAACGTTCCCGGAACGTTCTGGGAAGGTTAGGGGAATGTTCTCCAAACCAACAGGGAACATTCAATTTATTTAAAGAAAACTTTCCTGGCTAACCAACAGAAAACATTAGGATGTATGTTCTGGGATCGTTCCCAGAACGTTTTGGGAACCAGAAAATAACCTTCCCGGAACGTTCTGGGAACCAAAAATTGTTAGCTGGGTTGTTTCACGGCTGTTAAAACTCCCATGCAAAGCCTACTCATTCATCTAGCCTATTAGAGAAAACTATGCTATCACTCTTACCCCCATGCAAATGTTTAGCCTATATGTGACCCGTGCTGGCAAATTTTCAAAAATGAGTTATTATTATTTTCACAATCTCTTTTAAAAAAACCTTCAAAATGATGTATTGGAATCAAGAACAAATGACTGAGATACACCCGTTTGAAATCGATAGAGCCAGCAAAGTCAATTTTGAGAAAAATCGAGTTATAGTTTTCTGAGGGTTCCAAAACAAAATCACCTAGCAATCATACCTAAAAATCTCTGTTAATAACACCTAATTTGGCACACAATCTTCAAAACCAAATATCTATAGGAAAAATATATATTTATTTTTTTTAATGTTTTACTTCAATATATTGAAGTACTGTAATTCTGCTTATATGTGTATATCAGGATTGTGCGCAGTCTGAGGCGTCTTTGTGCACACACTTCAAATCTGTCAGCGCAAGTAAGATCGATTTGTTTACATCAGCATGAGTTTTAAAATCACATTTCTTTGTTGAGATTCATGCCATCAAAAATCCGCTATATGAATATTCACAAAGTTGGAATGCTGTACTTTAAAACGATACAAAACTTGTGCTGAGGAGAAGCGCGAGTGGTGAAGTGAGCAGAGAAAAACAAATTTTTAATGGACAAATGAAAGGTACTCCTCTCAAAAACATAAAAATAAAGATACTTTTAGATGTTTAATTGCTATTTGAAGCATTTGGATCACTAGATGAGGGCTTAATGAACTCATTTTTGAGAAAACCTAAAAATCGACCAAAATCTACTTTTTTTTTTAACTTGTTTTGCCTGTAGCACGTAATTAGCATGTGCACATTCCGACTCATTTTGCCAGTACAGGTCACATGTGATTCACATTTCTATTTTTTAATTTTTTTACAAGAAGAAAAAAAACAAAAAACATAATACATAGGCCTATTAAGAAATATTTTTAAGAAAGTGAGTTCCTCACCTTGTTGTAGTATCCATATGTAATAGCATTGGGTTCAACTCCAGCCTTTTTCATTTCCATTAAGACACGCACAGCCATGACGGGCATCCCCCACAGACCACATAACTGCATCACCACACGGTAACACACCTGTTAAACACACCGGTTATGCTGTAGGGTCACACCAAGGTCTACAGACATGAGTCATTCTTTTCAGAAAAACATGAGTCAATTTAAATGTTATTTTGTTTGCAAGGAAAACACTCAACTATAGTCTCAGATCTTAATGACCCCATTTAAGTTTTGTATAAACAACTGTCTTGAGATCTAAACACAAACGGACAGTACTAAATACAGATATATTGTAATCTGATCACTCAAACCACTTTTGGTGGAGGTCAAGGTTCCATATGATGTGTTGAGTTAATCTAAAATACTCTGTTTTTTTCTATTGTAAAGAAACCACCTTAAGCAACCAGTTCAACACAAATTCAGACCACCTCAGATCCAGGCTGCAGTTCACTTAAAACATGCAAAGGGAAAGAATGAGCTGACATTTGCTAAGTTCCAAATACTTTTAGCTGCGAATTGAGACCACCAATCAATAAGAGATCAGAATCCATTCACAAGTTATTTTATATTGAATAAATGCAAAAAATTATGATAAAATAAAATATTAATTTTTTTTAAAAAACCATTAAACACTATGGAGGACCAAATTATTCAAATTATTCAAAATAAATTGGTATTTGTGAAATGTCCTCTATTATTATGAAAAGAATCTTTGGGAAAATCGTGCTTTGGAAATACATGATTCGTCAAATAGGCATCATTCGTAAATTCAGCATATTATTATGAAAAACAGCTTTCTGAAAAAGAACATTTAATTATGAAAAAAAAAGATATTTAAACAATAATAGTGTGTGAAAGAGGATATTGTGAAATATATTAAACAATAAATGTGTTTTCATGGAATTTTACAAAATAAATAAGATGCATTTATTTATTGATTTAATTAATTAATCAATTAAATAAATCATTTAATTATTATTTAATTATTTCAAAATAAACTGGCACATTTAATTGTTGTTTTATTAAATTCATTATTTATTTATTTCATTTGGAGTAATTTGGTCCTCCATAAAACACAGGCATTGTCTTCTTGATATATAATATAAACAAGGTATATATTAAAACTAGGGATGCACCATACTGCTCTTGTGAACTCATATTCATTAAAATGCTCCGATACCATGCGTTAGGTTCCCTACATTATTACAGGAAAACGTCATGTGATTACTGTGCTGCTACACTGGAGCGGCTCTAAATGTGCACCATAGATGAAATACGATAGAGCAATAGAATGAACAGTGAACAGAACAGAACAGTAACAGAAGCTTGTATAATACATTTGAACAGGCATAAATAAGCATGAAAACAGATGAAGGAAACATCTATTAGCTAAACAAATTAAGCCAACTAATATGATTTATATTATTTTGGTTTCTCTACTCAATATTTTTTAAAAAAAATTATTATATTTAAAGTAATATAAGAATTATTTATTTAAATTATTGTATTTAAGTTTTTTTTTTTTAATTAAATGCAATGAAAATACAGGTTTCATTACTACTGGTGCATTCAAGTCCTCCTGGAAAGTTCGTATTTACCAGGTGGGAAGTTGTGTTTACGACGTCAGGTGTGTTCAAGTTACTTTCGTCGGAGCAAGATGGCGGTGTACCTTATTTTTATTAACAACACAAAAATACAGCAAGGTTTTTGAAATCTATTTCTAGAAAAGGAAGAACAAAGAATGCGCATCAGGTGTGTTTTGCTTGTTTTGCTTTTTGATGTTTTTAATTGCAGCTGTCGCCTTTGGGTTGCTTAGTTGGGGACACTTGACATTTGATATTCAACAGTGTTTTATCTGCCTGCATTGACACCATTGTATGCGAACTGAACTGAGCTGGATGATGACATCACTGTTTATTCCAGTGCTGATATAGATAAATTAACTAAATTAATAACTATTGATTCTTACAACGGAATGAATCAATACTGAATTTACTTAAGATGGACAATGACACCATTTTCTTTAAGAGCTGCTGTGCAGCCAAAATTATATACCAGTTATCACTGTAAAGCTGCTTTGACACAATCTGCATTGCAAAAAGCGCTATATAAATAAAGGTGACTTGACTTGACTAATTAATTTATGAAGCCACTGTAAACTTTATCGTTACATATTATATTGTTATATTACAATGCTATTATATTTTGTGCAGGGAATTATCTTATTTTGTTGTAAATAAAAAAGCCTGACAATATCACTGCTAAATATTGTGATATTCCGCCATGTTTCTTACTGACATGATCGGGGCTTAAAGAAAATCCCGAGCTTCCCACTGGTATTTACGTCATTGTGGTGGGGATCATGTGTGCTCAACTCGTAAATACAGTCTTTTCGACATGACTTGAACACACCATCTGTATCGGTGAGAACGAAAAATGAAATTATCAGTATCGGACTCATTCTGGAAAAACTGGTATCGGTGCATCCCTAAATAAATCTTGTTAAAATTTAAACAAATATTTGTGTCAAATATTTAATGCACGCACCTCATCAAGGACCTCCACTTCAGAGCTCCTCATCTTGAGCAGAACATTAAAGGCCTGCTGCATAGCGCGGGGTTTGGACTGAGCTGTACGCATGCTGGCAGGAAGACAGATGAACCACAGACTGTAGCAGTGACTAAACAGACACTTTGCCCACTGGGGTGGATTGGAATAGAAACGCTTTGCCAACTTGTAGGCCATTTTGATTTCCTGTGTGGAAAAAAAGTGTTTGAGTTTCAGAGACCACAAAGGGCTATTAAAGGGCATTTTCCTATTAAAAAGCTTTCAGGTGCAAGAAACAAATATTGACTAACAACTTGACTAATCAAAACCAAGTACCCAGTTTTGTGCACCTGGGCAGCATTTTTTAAAATAATAATAATAATAATAATAAATGTAGTATTGCATGGTTGGATAAAATGATTAAGCATCAAGGTTGCGCTGCTGAATCAAACCATTAAAAAAATAAATACTTTTTTTTTTTTAAAATTGGTTACTACATAATAACTATCCCTTTAATGTCATGTTTATTCCATGCTGGAACAAATTCATATCATTTAATTCTAAATGTATCTCAAGTGACCTACTGAAGTTTAGATTTAGGATTCAATTCAAATATCCTTGAAGATACTGTTTTCTAAGAGTGTAATATTCATAGGATCTGCACACTTTTATAAAATGCCTAGAGCCCAACCCCTTTGGCCCAGTACTTTTTTAGTTTGTATTATTTTATATTGTCAGGACTCTTACCTATTTTTAGGCTATTGTGTTACAGCATACATCACTGTTCTGATACCGGACGAGCCCCCAATAGTTATGGGGCAAGAATCCTGACAGTATAAAATAATACAAACTTAATTCTGTTTAGGGACAAACAGTGCAGAAGTATTAGCCTCCTATACACCCATTCTTACTGGAAAAACACTAGGGTATCTCCAAAGAGCACACAACCAGGGAAATAGCAACAGTTGTGTTTGGGGAAGTTATTCTGTGACTGGTTAAGATCAGCTGATCTTGGTTTACATTTTAATCTCTGCATCTAGAGCAAAGTGCTACTTGACTCAGAGTGCTTGAGTAACTGATGTTACAACTAGCACACATAGACTGCCAAAATGAAATAACTCTGTTGACACGGAGACCTACTGGCCAATTCACATAGTATCCACCCTAAATAGTACAGTTTGTAAACAGTTTGATGAATTCATGACCTCAAATTGATGAAAGTCATGATTCTGATAAAGGTCATAAAGGTCATAAGGCCATGAATTTAGTGAGGTTGACAAGTTTATACTTTTTTTTTTAACAGCTATACTTTAGGTATGAATTTAGATTCACAGTCACATATTCTGCCATAAGTCCTGCACTTTTAAGATGTCAAGTTAAAAATAGCAACTTTTTACATTTTTAAGAATCCTGTGTACATGTAATGAAAATCTGTAGTACACAGTATAAGCTGGAAAAGTCTAAGTTTGGACAATAAGAGATAGCATTTCAGAATTTCTAGTAGTCTGGTACTATAACATCCTGTAAGAGAATCTTCACCTGTTTGGTTCTTTTGGCCAGCAGGGCAGGGCTGCTGGACACACTGGCCCCTGCAGTTCTTGTACTCAGCGCTGGCCTCAGCTCTTGTGGGCGATCAAACAACTCCAACCGTAAACAAGGGAAATTCTTATAACTGTGGAAAAACAGATGACGCATAAATAGAGGAGCACAAAATAAAATGAAATAGATATTTTTTTTGCATATTTTTTATGGAAGTCATATTGTATGAAAGTATCATTCTGTTTAATCCATAGTTCTAGTTATCGTTTATCATTTTACTGTTCAGTTTCACATTTACATTCTGTTGACATTTCACAAACTCAGTTAAAATATGAACATCTTTGTGTCTTCCTGCTACACCTATAATTGCAACACAACACAAAATATCACTTGAAAACAACCTTGGGATACAGAATGACAGAGAAATGGGGGGAGGAGACTATTATATTGCAAACAGTGCCAGCGGAGAGCAAAGTGCTTGGCCAGTCTCAAGGCTATACTGTGAGTGACAGACTCAATGAGTGTAGATGCATGAAAATAGATTATGGGCTTTTGCTAATGGATAAAGATGCTTTAGATGCAATTAGGGCTGAGGGAGGTGTAGGGGCGAGAGAATGGCAGCCACATAAAGTAGGTCTGGACATAAATTTCCAACAAACAAGTTGCCTTGAAAAGGAATAACCACAGAATTGCAAATTAAGGGTATTACAAAAGCTACAGAATTTCAGTCATTTATGTTCTACTTCAGCCACAACAATCATTATACTTCTGTAATGCTGGAAGAACCTCAGATACTTTGATCTTCTGCACAGCATATTAACAAATAGTCTCCACACCCCGCAGAGCTTAAATGCAAGTGATTTCCACAGAATGTTTATCACTTGAATGTCTCCATTTGGAGAATGTTTATCTTAATGAAAAGTAAAAAAGTACTTAATGAAAAATTGCAAAAGGCTAAGGGCTATGCTGTAGCCAGATGAGCCCATAGTCTGAGACATATTCCATACATTCAACACTATGCATCTTTTATATTTATTTTTGAGCATTTAGTGTTTTGTATTAATTATCTCTGAATTAGCTAACTGAAATAATACATTATTTACCTGACTAATAAATTGTGGATCCTGATTTATTCTCTGATTTTCATGACATCATTACTAGTAAATTTTGAGGAGTCTAGTGTTACTGCAGTTGTCTGACCATTCAATTAATACTATTAATATTCAGTAATGTTATCGATTTGATGGACACTATGGGAACAAAAGTTAAAATGACTAAATTAAGCTGGATAATGACACTATCCGCTCATTAAGTCTGGGGTAAAGCATCACTGTTTCCAGGTCCAAACTCCCTATCAGATACCAAAAGCACGTGCAAATGTACTAAAATCATGGCGTGTTGTAAAGCTACCAAAAAAAAAATCACGATCTTAACCTTTATCTCCATACTGAAATCTCAGATGGCCAGACAGTGATTCATTAAATTGTTAATTATTTAATTATTATTGACAGGGTAGAGAAGAAATTCTTGAATAAAGTCATTATTTTTGTTTTGTTTTCGCGCACAAAAAGTATTCTCGTCGCTTCATAACATTAAGGTTGAACCACTGTAGTCACATGGACTATTTTAACGATGTCTTTACCATTTCTCTGGACCTTGAGTGTGGTAATTTCGTTGCTTTCTATGGGAGATAAAAAACCTCTCAGATTTCATCAAAAATATCTTAATTTGTGTTCCGAAGATGAACGAAGGTCTTGTGGGTTTGGAACGACATGAGGGTGCGTAATTAATGACAGAAATTTCATTTTTGGGTGAACTAACCCTTTACTCGCCTTTGGCTTGCTTAGTTGGGGACAATTGACATTTGATATTCAACAGTGCTTTGATCTGCCGACATTGACACTATTCTTTAAGAGATGCTGTGCAGCCAAAATTATATACCAGTTATCAATGTAAAGCTGCTTTGACACAATCTGCATTGTAAAAAGCGCTATATAAATAAAGGTGACTTGACTTGACTAATATGAACTTAATTTGTTTAATAACTAAAAAACTGTGTTACACTGACACTGTTCAACGTTGAACTGAATTGAGATGAATAATGACACTATTGTCTGACATTAAGATTTATTTTTCTGTTTACTGTTATGCCACTCTGAAACAATCTGTATTGTATAAAGCACTATATAAATAAATGTGACTTGACTTGTATAGTGCTTTTCACAATACAAATTATTTCAAAACAGAGACTTCAGAGAAATCCACAATGTTATTGTTTATAATACCTTAATGTCTAATTGTCCACAGTTCAGATGGCAATGATATAAATAGCCAAAAAGTTGAGATTTGCTATAGAGATTTGCTAAATGAATATTGATCCTGCTGTTAGATACCTGAAAAAAACTTTTTATATTGTTCTTTTGCTCCCATTTGTTTACTTGTTCTTTATTTTATTACTGACTGTTTATTTAATTTCTTGATAAACTTCAGACCAATACCAGGATTATAAAGTTTGCAGGTGACACAACAGTCATCAGACTGATCACTAGTGGAGAGGAAACATGATACAGAAGAGAGGTAGCAGCACTGATGGCCTGGTGTAAAGAAAATAATCTTTCCTTAAATGTACAATAGACCAAGATGATAATTGATCCTAGGAGGAGGAGGAGGAAGGAGCAGCATACCCCAATTTACATCGGTGACACAGAGGAGGAGAGGGTGAAAACCTTTAAATTCCTCGAAATCTACATCAGTGTGGATCTTTGTTGGTCCAATAACACTCAGCAGCTGAACAAATCACAACAGCGACTGTACTTCTTAGGAAGGCTGAGGAAATTTGGCATGGCAACCAAAATCCTCAGCAACTTTTATAGATGCTCAGTTGAAAGTGTGATTACCAGCTTAATCACAGTGTGGTATGGAAGCTGCACTGCTCAGGATAGGAAAGCTCTCCAGTGTGTGATAAAAACTGCACAGTTTTTTTTATTGAGTAGCTTTCCCATCACTTCAGGATATTTACAGCACCAGGGTCATCAGGAGGGCCCACAACATCATCAGGGACAATACACATCCACAACACAACCTCTTTACACTTCTGCCGTCGGGAAGATGGTACAGGAGTGTGAAATCACAGACAAAAAGATTCATAAACAGTTTCTATCCACAAGCCATTAGACTCCTGAACAACACATAAAAACACTAATTACTTCAATCCTCGTATCTTCACTGACTGCTGCACTGTTGTATATTTTTGTTTATTTAGTCTTTGTATATGTATTATATGTACATGTTGTGTAAGGGAGACTGGCATGTAAGAATTTCATTGTGCGGTCTAAAACCGTGGTGTTAATAAATCTCTTGAATTATGACATTCCTATGTGTGTGCACCTGTATTTGGGAGGGGGGTCAGGACCGTCTTCTGGAGGTGGTTCTGGAGGCATGACGAAGACTGTGTGCTCGCTCTTCTGCGACTCATCTAGTTCCATCAGCCTGGTGTCCTCAGACGACTCACCTTCAACCTGTGCAATGCAGTTACAGTTTTACCATTTACAGGTAGTCATTACTGTGTCTAATTTACAACTGTCAAAAGGGTATTACACATGAACCTCCTGTAATGTTTTCAAACCCTAATGTGTTTGATTAAAATGCTGATCAATATGGCCAACCATTTTGTTTTGTTTTTCTTTTAACAAAGCACTCTTGGCTTGTGTTATCCATCAGCCTGCAGACAATTCCTGGAACTTTCCATTACTCTCTCCATATTATTCCCATGCTAAGAGTGTTTAGATACATGATGTGCCAATACACCCAACAGCAGATGGCAGAGTAAATTATTTACTCCACTAAACCAGTTGCTCAGTGTATGAAGAGTAACGACCATCTGTTCCTATATCTCCCTTAACTGTAGATCCTTTATCATAGTCTTTAAAACTGCCGTTTCAAAACAGCTCTGAGGTCAGTAAAACAGAGGCCACATTTACCATCAGGTCCATCTGCTGTCATCATGGTCTATACTCTAAACATAACCTGGGCAGTTTGTGTTTTCTTTTGTTTTGCCTTACATTGGGTGTAACACTAATCTGATATCAAGCATGACACAGAAACACCTTACTGAAAGGAGTGGCTCACCTTTGTACCCTTGTCAGGTCCTTTGTCGGAAGGAAAAAGCTGAAAGTAAGACGTGGGAAACAAATTCAATAATAGGAAACTCTACATCCTCTGTTCTTCCCATTGGGAGATAAGCTTCCTATTAGTGCATCAGAAACCAAAATACTTCTCCAAATTTTTCACAACTAGATTTTTTCATTTTCTTAAGAAATCGTGAGTGGTGTTTCCCTTTGCAAAAGTCGCAGTTACAATTTATTTTAAGGTGTCCGTGTTACAGTGTAATTATACATTTAAGTACTGATAAATATTAATTAACTACATGTACTTACTATAGGGTTAGGATAAGGGTTTGGTTTAGGGTTAGTTGCATGTAATTATGCATAATGTATAGTTATTACTACTGTTTTAGGTGGTTGCTAGGTCAAAAGATTCCACCCCCAAAGTCTCCATGATATTCTGATCCATAGAGAAGACTCAGGTTCAGGCCATTTTATTATCCACTAGGCCAAATTATAGTAATAATACCTAAGCGTGCAGCACTAATAACAAAAATATATTTTAGTTTATTGCATTATATTACAGAATAGGATTCTGAATATGTGCATTGTTTTTTTGCACATCTTACTTTTCCAATGCAGTCATCAAAGAAAGCCAGGCCAGTGTCTTTGTCGCTGACAAAAGTACATTCCTCGATGAAGCGGATGAAGATCTGAGTCTTGGTGAGCTGAGAGTAGAACTTTTGATGAGCACGATCTCTACTCTTCAAGAATCCTAAAGGAAGAGACATCAGCATTAGTCAATGACCAATCAGTTACAGTAGCTCATTACTTTGGCAATAATTACACTTTACACAGGCACTTATAGAGACACGTCTTGCTATGAATTTTAGTTAATGTCTGTTAGCTCTGGAACCATCTGTATGCAAGCATAGTCCTAAAATGTAGTTCTTTAACTGAGGGAACAAACGGACCAAACATGTTGGACAAAATGAGTGCAAGATAAGACACCAATCAAATGCTCTCTAGAATAAGAATGTCCCTCCCTCTGATACCACTTGACTAGCAATGGCAAGTAGCAAATCTTGTTTAAGGCTAAAATGTAAACTAAAAGCTATTGGCTATTACAAAAAAGGGGAGGAGCAACAGGACATCCTACTGGCTTGTCTAGCCAGTGCGTGACACTTGTGGAGCTTATACAGACACAAAAACAAGATCTCATGTCACTACACAGGGCCACTATTCAGCTGTAGGAGTTACCTTGCAGGTCATAGAGTGAGTCTGCAGAAGTAGCTTTATCAGAAGGTGCCTGTGTGATGGGTTTGAGGTAGGTTCGGTAGCCCTTCAGTATGGAGGCCATAAAACGCAGGAACACCTCTTGGATCTCCATCTCTAATTCTGTCTTTTTTTTATACCAGGTGAAGTCTGCCTCGATAGGGGTCATCTCCACTGCCAAGCCTTCAAGTGCTGCACGCCGAACTGCATGGAAACAAATGCTCATTTATAATAGGTCAAATCATAATAATGTTTTTTTTACTGGAAAGAATTTTCAAAGATTTGAGAGATCCCACAGAGAGCAATATTTTCACTGAATAATGAAGCTATAAAGGTGAAAGAAGATCTTACCAGTGGCAAGCTGCTGGTGCAGGTTTCCTAGAGAGTTGATAAGACTCTTGCAGGGCTTCTTTGGGAGATTCTTCCAGTTACTGTGTCTTTTTTCATCAAACCTAAAACAAAAACATTGCAAAAAATGCAGTAGCAATGGAAGAAATTATTAAGCATGCCTTGAAAAAAAACAAATAGCAGTAAATTCCCAAATGTTAAATCTTATAGATTGAGGGTGCTCACAAGTATATAGTGTTGGTGTCCAAATCCACACAGACCACGTCGGGTGGGGGATCATAGAGGTCAAAGTATCTAGAGTCAACGCCCACAATGAAGGGACATGGTGCGTTAAGTACACCCGCCAGAGACAGAGGACAAAGAGGGATATACGGACACTGCCACTGGAATGGGAAGATCATCTGGAAGGAGATGATGATGATAATGTTGTATTTAATCAATAATATATATATATTTCTGGCATACTTTACAAGGGCTACACAGCATCACTCCACCACTGTGATCAGGCTACCTGATTCTGAATGTTTTATAAGAATGAATGTGAATGTTTTTGCTGTGAAATGTTGTAAAAATGTAACAGTGGCCCAACTGTTTAGTGAATTTACCCAAAAGGTTTTTTTTTTTTTTAACCAAACACTCACCGCCACAACGGCCTCAGCGACTCCAGTCAGTACAGCTGGTCTCAAGGAGTGCAACAGGATCTTACTTTCTAGCAGGACAAAATGTAGCAGTGTGGCACAGTTTTCTGGGCCCAGATTCATGAGCAGTGTCCCATAGTCTGCTCCACTGAGAATGGAGAAGAGGAAGAGAGAGAACGGGAGTTTACACAATCAAAATATCAGATGCTGATTTTACAGAAGTGGTTTTAATTGCTGTCAGGAGGACATTTTCATATAAACATATTTGCAAAAACACTGTTTTTAAAGGAGAACATTCAACAGTACTATTTAAAATCTATTATTATACATTCATTCATTCATTCATTCATTCACTTCTACTTCACTCCAGGGGGTTTAAAAACAAAAATGTGTATTTAGATGGTATTTTTATGTGTCTATTATTTATGTTTTATTTGAGTTGCAATGTTAATTAAATAATCTTTTTAATGGCCCGTTCACACCAAGGACGATAACTATAACAATAACTACACTACCAGTCAAAAGTTTGGACACGGTAAGATTTTTAATGTTTTAAAAAGATGTTTCATCTGCTCACCAAGGCTGCATTTATTTAATTAAAAATACAGTAAAAACAGTAATATTACGAAATATTATTACAATTTAAAATAACTGTTCTATTTGAAAATATTTTAAAATGTAATTTATTCTTGTGTTGGCAAAGCTGAATTTTCAGCATCATTACTCCAGTCTTCAGTGTCACATGATCCTTCAGAAATCATTCTAATATGATGATTTGATGCTCAAGAAACATTTATTGTGTACAATTGTACAAAATATTTGTGTACAATATTTCTTTTTCAGGATTCTTTGATAAATAGAAAGTACTACCGTTCAAAAGTTTGGGGTCAGTAAGAATTTTTATTTGTATTTTTTTAAAAATAAAATTAAAAAATTAATTATTTTTTTCAGCAAGGATGCATTAAATTGATCAAAAGTGACAGTAAAGACATTTATAATGTTACAAAATATTATATTTAAAGATAATATTTTCAAATAGAACACAGTTATTTTAAATTGTAATAATATTTCACAATATCACTGTTTTTACTGTATTTTTAATTAAATAAATGCAGCCTTGGTGAGCAGATGAAACTTCTTTTTAAAACATTAAAAAACTTAATGTGTCCAAACTTTTGACTGGTAGTGTTATTAGCGCTCACCAACACACAATAACATGGGTTGCACTTATGCTTGATCTCTTTAAAGGTGGATTCTGATTGGCTGTTCATCTACTGTAAAAATGCATTTTAAAGTATATCCCGATGCAATGTCTTGCCCCTAGACTTCCACCGTAACAGTTATGAATACAAATCATTCAATGTGTTAAAGCAATGCTGTTAATACAATTTAATGGTGCCTAACAGGAATTTCAGGTGGAACTGACATTTGATTGGCCACCCTGTGTGCCACCTCAACATTTAATTCACTACTGACAGTTTGATGCTGATTGACATTTTTCACCTCTTGTTAAGAGGCATTTATTTTGATGTGAGGTGGTGTGACACATTATTAATGTATATTAACATTGAATAATAATAGAATATTAACGCTGGTTGCAAGAAAAATAATAAGAATAAAGGGGATCACACACTGTATGAAAACCACAGATCTGTTCAAAATTCTGTGGTGCCACAGAGCGCCATTCACATAGTTTTCCGTTAAATTACATTATATTTGTCCCAAATCATTGTTAATGTACATAATGACTTCAACTTAGGCTAGAAGAGTGTGTATAGAAATTAAAAAAAAAAAATGTCTTTCTGTGGATTTCTGTCTATGCTTCACATAGAGAGATGTAATAATGTAGAGTGTCCTTTCTCTTTCTGTTTGTGCGGTTTTTATAGCAAAACTCTTTAATGCTACTTTTTTTTTTTCATTCTTGAAGTGAGCTTTTTGCCTGTATGGTGATTAGATTTACTGTTTTGGCCTTGAACTTGAGAATGCGACGCATATGGTGTGAGGCATGGCACTTCTCGGTCGGTGTGCATCATAGACTATTTGAAGTAAGTTTAGGGTTTACCATTAGGTTTAGGTTTCCTGAACAACTTTTACAAAAGTTGAGTCACTATATAGATTAACATTAGATCTTTTGCTCCATTAACAGACAGTTAATTAGATCAGAGAAATAAGAGTTCCAAATTTAGCCTAACATACATTATATGTTTACATCTCTGCTAGTAATACACACAGTGCAGTCACAGCATTGTAAATTACTGTATAGGAATCCTTAGCTAATGTGGGATAATGTGAAATAACCCTTTTGGACTGCACTATTCACCACAGTGAACAAACATGGTCAAAAGTCAATACAATGGAAGTCAATGGGAACCGAAACTGGTTACCAATATTCTTCAAAATATCTATTATGTTCCACAAGAAAAAAAAAAATGTTTATAACAACATGAGGGTGAGTAAATGACAGAATCTGCATTTTTGAGTGGACTATCCCTTTAACGGCAGTCTAAAGTGATCCCTCTCTGATCTTTAGATTGTGTGCTAAGGCTGCACTGGCCAGTACTTAATATTTTGTTTTAATTCAATAGACTGATGCTCAGATAGTTTCATGTTCTGTGAGCAAGAGCACTCAAGCTTAAAAAAAAAAAAAAAAAGCTTAGACTGCAAAATCAAATCTGTTGTGCATTATGCTAGGCTGAAAAGTTGGAAACTTTGAGAAGTGCAGGAAAAATCTTGGCATTCTTTTGACAAGCAAGCATTTCCTATGACCTGCAATTCTTGTCTGACCTCAAACTGTGGATTTGCTGGTCAAAATTAGACAAAATGGGATTCTAAAATAGGTTATAAATGGATTAATGACTCACTATATCTGGATTCAAGAAAAGATCATATATCAACAAAACAGAGAAAAATAAATAACTTCAAAATATATGGATTTTATGATATCAAAACAAATATAAATATTATTATAAACAGTTAGTTCCTGTCCTTGATTCTGACATGGCTATCACCCAACGGTTCTGTGTATCACTACACAACACACTTAGCAACCACTCTTAGCAATGTAAACTGTATGTTCTCAATTGAAATTGTTCATTGAAGCTTACTGTATTATGTAGAAGAATGTTGTGAGAAAAAGATCGAGTGAGCGAGTTTATTTCCTGCATTCAGATTTAGCATTTTCCTTCAGTTCAGTCCTATGTTCATAATAAAAAATCTGTTTAAATGTCTGATGTATCATCTTGTCCTTTTAACATTTAAGGCTTTCTGACAGCACTAGTCAAAGCATTTGTCAGTTGTGTCTTGTTCCGTTTTCAAAACAATTCAGTCTTTTCAATATAAAAGTCTTCGCTACTGACTGACACACTAATAAAGACAGTCTTTGCCGCCATCTAATGGCGTGAAAATGTAACTTCTGTTGCTGTTCACGGTCAGGGACTATTTTTTTCCGGCGGAAGGAAGGCTTTTAGAAAAAGTTTACTTCATGAAAGTTGCACTGACACATATTTTTGGCAATATTTGTATTGTGTGGTAACCGTTTTATAAAAGCAGTAAGGTACTTGAGGTGCTGTATCGTGACTAAGTCACGGCTGAAGGGGTTTACTCCGTTTCGCGTTGTGCCTAACAATGCCCTTCAGCCGTGACTTATGCACGATACAGCACAGCCTCTCGTACCTTATTGCTTACTAGTGGATGTATGAAGTCAGTTCACCTCAGGTTCACACAGGTATCCAAAGGTGTACACTGGAAAAAAGCTGGGTTTTTTTTCCTTTTTTTTTTTATTTACTTATTAACAAATTTATCACAAATTTATTTCATTGTGATCAGTAAACTTAAATATTTAAAACTGAAGTTTACTTAATTTTTGTTGAGACTACATTTAAAATTTTTGATGCATTGAAACCGCATGGTTGGAATTTGAGTTTACAGCATGTTTTGCACTGGATTAAATTGGAAGAGTAAATGTTAAAATTAAGAGTCATTTTTATGCATTTTGAATACAGGCAAACCCTGTTAGTTTTTTTTTTTTTTTTTACGTTCAGTTATGTTGGGCATTTAAAAATAGTTTAATGTACAGTAAATGCAGTGTTGTTAATTTTTTTTTTTGTGGTTACCATTATGCCAAAGAGTAGAGCTTGTGGCTAGGTTGTAAGATGGTTATGTGATGATATAGTGTTTGTTGCTTCATTCAGTGAACATTGTTGTGCTCAGTACAATGACAAATTAAAAACGTACACCTAAAATTACGATAAAATAATTTCATATAAACATTTACCTTAAAAATCCATGTAAAATCAATTTGGGTGTGGGCGATATGACTAAAATCTTATATCACGATATGAGTAATTTTATTTCATGATAACAATATATATCACAATATAGTTTTGCTTTATATATGTTTTTTATGATATCAAAATTTTATAATTCCATTATATGTAATTTCATAATTCCTGCTACAGTTTCATAATAAACCGAAAATATTGTTTACACTTCTAATAATGACATTTAATGTCTCTAACATTGTGTTCTGCAGCATTGCTTTGGCAGAAAATGTGTCAATCAAACTAAAAGCATAATCGTGGTATGGATTAATACACTTCTAAAAAAGCAAAAGGCTGTGCTTTAATTAAAGCTGCAGTCCATAAGTTTTGCCTCTTTGTCACCATCTCTGTTTGAAAGCTGCAATTGCAATTATTTGTGGAATTATCATCTTTAATTGGGTTGTGCATCGGCACGGCTCCTCAGTGCAGATGAATCTAATGTTTGCTATCAGTTACCACATCGGTGTGTCTTGCAAGTATGACCAAAATAAAAAATTTCACTGGAAAATGTAAGTAACATGTCTGCCACTTTTGTTCTGATCAACTGAGGAAAAAAAAGCATTACAATAAATTGCGCTGCCAATGGTGATAAAATCTAACGATCACTTAGCTCGGATCACGTCAAACCGTGCAAACTGTTATTTTTTGTAATACTTTGTTCTCAAATTGTTAATGTTAACAACATCAGCATTGCATGACTATGTGTATTTAGTGTGTATTAGTGTTATCTGTAAATTTCAATATCTGTAGCCACTCGCAGTCTGAAGTCTTTTGTTTTTGACTACAGGTGAATCTCCAGTTGTCACTGATGATTGTCATTTGAAGTTTTCTGGATTACAATCCACCATCAAAATGATAAGTTTAATTATTGTAGCTGCTGTGAGAAAAGGCTATAAATGATCCTCCACATACTATATATCCTACTAGCTGGGACTCCTTTATGTAAACAGACGTGACGTAATGACGCAAAGACGAACGGATGCATGCTCGAATTTCCCGTAGAAACCAAACAGTACCACCAGAATTAGAAAACATTATTACTAGCTCAATTACACAAAAATCATTTACCTTAATGGTAAAGGTGTACAAACAGGTTGGGACAGGATTAAGGTGTCATGTGCCGACAGCTTGCCAGAATGAAAAGAATACAAAAAAATATATATGATTACAGAAGACTTAAGCAGCAATTAAACTTTAAAAAAATGTATATCTCCATATCTATAAAAAAAAAAAAAAAAAACTGTCCTCCTCACCTGGACCAGTATTCTTGGCCTCTGAGGAGAAGGGAAGGAGACATTGTGCATGAAGTGGGATATGTGTCTGAAAAAAACAAAATAAGTAATTATTAACCAACTCGAATCTTGATATCACACTCAAACAGTAAACAGTTTTGTTAAAAACATGGATAGGTGATTTACTGCTAATACAGATATACTGATTTCTGAAGCTGATCCCTAACAAGCTCAATTCTGTCTTGGTCTTAGTTGCAGTTATAGACACCAATAGTTACTGTAAACTCTGATGTTCACTTTTCACTCAAACTATTTTTTTTTCCCCAAAACGTAGTAAGCTGTCCCTGTAGGCTGCATTTTAAGGCTTTATAGACACACTCCTGATATAAATGCTTTTCCAAAAGGTAGAAATTGCGACAAGTTCAGTAAATATAAATATAAATCCATTAAATATAAATATAAATCCAAGATGGTGGACAAAGAGAGAGAAATCTTGATTATAAATATTTAATTAAACACTGAAAAATGGCAATAAAAATTCAATCTAATTAAATATGTACTATTTCACCCAATGATTTTGTGCTGTGTATTTTTATGATTATTAGACTACTATATAATTAGTTTATAGCAACATGTTAATGTCAGATTCTATTAGAATTATATTGTATGTCAAGTCTCTAATGTGGAGTACTAACTGTGTGCCACAAATAGTAACAGCCTATGTAGAGCTTTCCAAATCAGTCACTTATGAGGTTCCATGATGGGTTATGCCTTCTTGGAAGGGAGTTGCCTATGTTCATTAGGTTTTGGATTCAGACCGTAAAAAATACTGTTGTTGTCATTTTTAAAAAAAATGGAGATGACATTATTGGACATAAAACATTTGCATCCCAATTTAGAGGCTGCATCCTTCAAAGGCCGCATTTGAAACCCAAATGAGTCACAGCGGCGCAACGAAGGCTGCCCCAATTCGAAGTCTCCCTTGAGTGAGACCTACAAATGCGTTCTTTGTTTCCCAGGCAATGAAGGATATAACAGATGGATCCTTCATAGCCTAGCCTATCCCAAGATTCATTGCGTGCTGGTGAGGACAGGATTTTCTTTTTGTTTTGAGAGAGAGAAAATGCTGAATTACACTTTATTGTACGTATTGTGTTTCAACATGCTCGAATATCTAATGATACGAATGTAAAAATAAAAACTTTAAAGCTTCAAATCAAAGGTTCAAATGTTGACATATCTTACTAAGACGTAATTTTATATAGTTTATACTCTATACTACATAAATGGACCATGGTGAACATACTAAAACAGGTTGTGAACCCTGTTTTTTTTTTTTTTTTTTTTTTGTTGAATATAACGTTTTAAAAAAGTCCATTACAAACGTTATTGCCACTTGTCAATGGCAGTTGTCACAATTGCTAGGCGACAAGAACAATTCTCCGTAGGCTAGACTGTCCCATTTAAGAACGCATAGTTCGACCTACACAGACTTTGAAGGTGTGGCCTTTGAAGTCCGCTTCCTTTCAAGGATGCAGCCTCTAAATTGGGTCACAGCTAAAGTGTTCTATTTAACAAAAAGTGAACTACAGTTGAAGTAAGAATCTGTTTGTACTTCTCAATGGGCAGAGGGTTGACTCCATTGGCTGACAGCTTGTAAAGGAACATGAGGAATTTTTTGAAGGACTCAAAGAAAGGCCAGCGGGACAGTAGGCAGATGCACTTGTTGGTGTTGACCGTGCGGTTGGGTATGACCTTCTTGTCCACAGTGGAGACCAGACCCAGCTGGATCTTCTGTTTCTCACTGAGGCCGTCCACAGGATATGGCTCATAGAACTGTATTCCTGCTCCATACACCTGCAGAAGGGAAAAAAATAGGACTTGGTAAAGTACAGAGAGTTTTTATAAAACTACTTTTGCATGCAATCCATTAAACCTGAACAGATTCAGGTAGAATTAAATGTCTTTCAGATAATTAAGGTGCTGTTAAGGAATCTAATACATGTCACCACAATTAGAAGTATTAACAAAGCTCATTTTACCATTTTGCACTTTGCACATATAGCTGAATGATAATAGGATCATACTGACATCAAGACATTTTACTCTACCTTTTCCCCATTGGAGTTGGTGAGGACAAATGTTGAGAAGATGGGTAAAGGGTAGCGTGTGTTAGGAGCCCAGCACTCAATCTTGGCCCCCATAGGCAGGCAAAAGAGGGGTACAGACTCAGAGAGGGGAAATGACTCATAGTCCTCCTCAGGATAGCGAAAGATCAGACCTTTAAATGGAAAGTTTTATTAGAAACATTGTGTTTGAATGTGTGCCATGTTCCTAAAATTAGGAACTATCATTAGTACCCTGTCTTATGGTATCAGCATTTGAATTATTATGCTGCAAAAAAAACAAAACAAAACAAAAAAAAAAAAAACAAACACAAATGTCATCTTGAAAGTGATGAGACAGGAAGTTTTGTTTCTCAGTGATTAACACAATGTCATGTGACAGGAAGTGATGTAACATGGAGATAAAGAAACTAGCTGTTTGCTGACAGAAAGTGAACTATGACATACTAGTATGAAAGGTCATGACTACCATATTGAATCATGAAAGCATTCAGCCCTTTAACTAACACATCAAACAGACATAATTTATAAGCACAGTGACGTGCTGAATATATGAAGGGTGTGTAACATTTCTAAAGGAGAACTTTCAGACACTGTTTCACAGAGATCTGGGACCTTTCACAGAACCGTATTAGCAAGACAGACTGTTCTTTACAAATAAAACCACTGGACATACATAATTTCTATAAAATGAAGGCTGCCTGCATGCTCAATGTTTATTTATTTTTTGGCAGAATTAGTACTCATTTTCAGGAAATCTCAGTGGAGTGCTGTTTACTGTGAAATAGCAGTGCTGACATTTACAAGTAGGCCTATCTTTTTAGACCACTGTCAGAATCAATCACCTGAGATCAGAGGAATGAAAAAATATACAAAATAATGGAGGGAGAGAGACGGAGAGAGATGGAGAGAGACAGAGAGAGGAAAGAGACAAGGAAAGGGAAAAAGACAATCAGAAACAGAAGCAGAGATGAAGACTTACCAGCCTTATAGTTGATGGAGTTAGAGGCGGAAACTGACTTCTTGTAGCACAAAAACACACTTGATCCCCACTGAGAATGGAAAACAAAAATGAAAAGGAACAAATTAACTGAATTACATTTATTAAACATTATGTATATAATGCTGTGTGCAAAATGTTTTACAGTACAAGGACAGTATATCTTGTTTGTACAAAGGCTGAGCAGCTAGCAGCATAGGCGGATTAACCACATCCAGGGGGGCACCATGCAAATATTTTTTTCTCCGGTAAGACAAGTGATGCATTCACAAATATCTTTCTAACCATATCCTTTCATCAGAATGTTCTAAATTCTCTGAATGTTTTGTTGAAAGTTTTTTCCCCGTGTGATATCAGCGGACGCCCGATCTACCGATTCACACATACTGCATGAGCAGTGCATTTTCGTTTCGGCGCCCACATTACACTAACAGATCAAAGCATTCCCACTGGGAGCGAGCTGTGCGGTGTCACATCCCTTCGAAGAAATGAAAATTCAGAGTTCATAGCATATTTTCAGTTCAAAAAAATCATGTAGCTATAGAGACGTTTTCCAAAACGGGACAATGAGTGGATAACAAGGCAAACTGGTCTACCTTCTTTTAACCTTTCTTTGAAGGGAGTAAAACATTTGAAAATTATTTTGTAAATTAAATAAAAGCAAATAAAATGAGCTGAGGACAACAATGACTCAAAAAACACTATCCACACTTTTTTGTTGACCATAGAGTCTTAACTGATTAATGGTTTGGATTTCATGATGTCAATAAGCAGTTTGCATTGCAATATTAAGATCTAGAAACAAACATAGACTGATTTTAGTGGGCCGTTGGTTGCATTTGGCATGTTTTCAGTCATTTTGTAATTGTCCAGATTTTTTTTTTAATGATATTTTGCAGCATGCTTTGTTCAGATTTATATCTTATCTTGAAGTGTCACAGATTATTATATTATAACTGTAACAGCTGGCTTCACTAATTCTAAAATGTTTCATTTTGCTGTAAAAAAGTGTTGATTTTGTAAAGATCTACTGTAACTTTATGTAACCTTGTGTTATCAGATAAGTTAATATGAATTCTTTTTGAGTTTAGTAAAATAATAATAATAATAATAATAAATATTACCATATGAAGCACATTTTATTTATTTATTTATTTGCATGGGGATTTTTTTAAGACTCAAAGAGTCTTAGGGTGCGTCTCAATCAGCTCCCTAGCTCCCAAGCTTGTAAATCAGTATATCGTGTACACGAATTCAGGCACTGGTAAGGATGGTAAAGGATGCTGGCTCACTACAGATTGGGACACTGATGACATGAGTCTATTTCCGGCGACGTGACAATGATTGTACAACATAACTACTGATATTTAAGAACAACAGCGGGGCTGATATCTTTCTGACATTACTTGTAATGTTATTTAAAGTACATTATGATAAATAGTTTACTTGTTACATATACATGCAACATTTCAGCCGTAAATAAATTATAAATGTTATCTAGATTATGTTTATTACATGTATGGCAATGTATGTTTATGCTGAAATATAGTTTGTTATAAATGTTAGCTAGATTATGTTTATTACGTGTTTGGCAATGTATGTCTATGCGGAAATATAATAAAATAATGGTTTGTAGTTTTTAAAAACATCTATCATGTGTCGTTAATAGACTTGTGCCGATAATCGGTAATGCGATATATCACGATAATGAATATGCACGATATTGTTATCGTGGGCACTTATAATACCGTAAATAATAATTTATTACCAATTATTAAAATTTTTATAATGCATTTAAGAATAGTTTTCCATCAACTGTATAAAATGCACAACACCGCTGTATTCTGCGTCAAAAGAACACGCGCTCAGATGTAAACAAGCCCAACCTGCATGAGAAGCACATGGCGGAACGAATGAAGGAGACGCGCTGAATGAAAGTGCACGTTCACTCTCTTGACAGCAGAGGGCGCTGATGGAACCATGCAGCGGTTACCCCGGAAACCCCGCAAACAAAGCAACTGCGCTAGTGTTTTTAAAATGCTTCAAACAGCCATTCATTTTTTTTTGTAATCTCAGTATTGTTCATCACAGCACCAAATACTTAATACTTAAAGACTTAATAGGCTATTTATTTTCAAACTTAAACATTTTTATATTTTAATCTGGACTACAACATGCCCTAATGATTAGAAATGTTCTGATTATTTGTTATTGTTCAGTAAAACTTTGAGACATATGACTTCATTAGTTAACATGTTAATTCATTATTACCAAACTGACAATGAAAAATACTTATAAAGCATTCATTAATCTTAGTTAATGTTAATTTCTTAGTTACTGTTTAATAACATTACTAAAATCAAAAGAACTTATTTAATGGACCTGAGATAAAAATAAAAAAAATGATCAGTTGTATTTCTTAACTGACATTAACAAAAAATAATTTTAGTATTAGGTCTAATGCTATTTCATGCATTCTGACTTATTTACACTGTTAAAGAGTTGGACTCTTGCTAAACATGGCCAAAGTTTCAAAAAACGAGTTGGACTTATGACGGACTATTTCTGTGCCAAATACACTCCTTCAGAGTTTGTACATGTCACCAAAGAAGTGTGTTTTTGGTTGTGAGGGAAAGATAACCTTGCTTCCCAAAGAACCCAGCGTTAAGTGGAGCTGAGAGATTTGTGCTCACGCATTACATTGATGCGCTCTCGACACTTGTCATTAAAATAACAATAGAAACCGCCTTAAATTAACTATCAAAATAAGGATGAAGTCGTGTCTGAAAGTTGCAATCACTTTTTTATTGGTTAAAATGAATGAAGAATATCTTGTGTTTTCCATGGCTGCTTGAGCCCTCAGGATCGGCGCTTAAGGCACGCCTCCAGGAGCTCGGCTGTTTTCGGAAAGACTCGGTACAGCATATCTTTCTTTTATAAATCTGCTGCCAGTTGCATAAACAGAGCCAATATGTTAAGACTGTGTCTTAAGTACTAGTATGACCAACTAGTACTATTACTTAAAATATACTACTATAATATTATATACTAAATAATATATTATAATACTATAGTAATATTACTTAAAATATACTATCTACAGGCAAGCAGATGAACTCAGAATATGAACACAACTCGTAAAATTAACATTTAATCATTATAAAGAAAACACTTAATGTGCAATTTAACGCGTTGCTCATAATAAGGGCTCATCTGGTTTCCTGTAAGGTGTATACTGAATTTCATCATTTAATATCACTGTCTTGTGTAAGATAAGCATTTTCTTTTAACTGCTTTCTAGGGTGGAGTACTGTATAACGTTTTTTTTTTCGTTTTACATTATTTTGACCTCCATGCCAACTTACCATGCCACAGTTGAGGTTCTTGTTCACCTTGCAGAAAGTGTGGGGAGGAGTCTCGCCCTTGTTTGTGATGATGACACAGATGTCAGTCACAGCCAGTGAGTTCTGGTGCTGGACGGGGGGTGCTCGGCGGTATGTGATAAATATGCGTTGAGATGCGGCAGAGCTGTTGTTGACATTTGCACAGCGGCCAAACGGTGTGGCCTCAATGACCTCACAACCCTGAATGAGACGCTCTTTACCCTCATACAGGACCCTACAACAAAGAACAAACACTGATCAGCAACTTAACTTTTGATTTTAATAATGTATTAGTAAACATTGAAATTAAGATGAATAAATGTATAAACAATAAAAGTATTGTTCATTCTTAGTTCATGTTGACTAAAGTAGCGGTAACATTTTACAATAAGGGTACATGAATAATCATGTACTAATACCTAAATTAATACTTAATTCAGCATGAACTAATGATTATTGAAAGCATGAACTAATCATGTTAGTCATTATGGATTCATGCATGAATAACAGCAGCCTTAACTACATGTTTGACAGTTAATGCATAAATTAACTTTTTATGGCTAAATTAAATCAAACCTCTTTAAGAATGAATAAGAAGTACTCTGACATTGAAACAAATTTAAATAATATTATCACAGTTTGAACAGTTGATCCTCCTCATCAAATGTAAAAATTACTAAATACACTAATAATTGATCTTAAAAGGTCTTTATCCGTTTTGTGTTGTCCTCGTTACCTTTAAACTCACCCTACTGTGACTTATGAGCAGCTAAATAAAAATAAAACTTCAAAACCCACAAAGAACATTTGTGAAACAGTTCCCAAAGAAACAACCAAACTGGAATCATGGTCAGAAAGTTTGCCGGGTATCAGTACAGCTCACTCTCCATGCAGACACAGGCTGTGATGATACCTTCTCTCTCTGACTTCTTGAAAAGACACACAACATCACTTTACTGGGCTAAATACTCATTGTAGTACATGTGTATTTGATAGTAAGTTTAAAATAAATCATGTGCTGAATTTAGTAAGTAGTTAACAGCAAATTAATTATGATTGTGCTCATGACAAAGTCATGACAAAATAATGCATTAACAAGGCATGAGCTGATGTTAGTGTATGTGTAGTTAACAATGAGTTAGTAATGATGGGCCCCTCAAAGTAAAGTAATGACACAGTAATGCACTAACAAAACATTAAATAAAATATGATTAAACATGCAAGAGTGTCACTCTCATTCCTTTACACCTCCAGTACAAAAAACAAATATAAAGGTTATTGGAGTTCTTTTATTATTTATTTACAGCAAACATATGGACTCAAAAGAAGTGTTTTGTCGTTACGATTAAACGACAAAACAAAACAAGTTATAATGACTAAACAAATGAACAATAAAAATCTGAAAATGGTTTGGATCAAATTAAATTTATTAGTGCTAGTTATTAGTCTCTTTTCCATGTTTGATTAGATGGATCTATGTAATTAACGGCAAAATAATTAGTGCTAGTTATTAGTCTCTTTTCCATGTTTGATTAGATGGATCTATGTAATTAACGGCAAAATAATCATTCACCATTCTAATTATTTGTCATGAAGCTGTAGGCATTATGGTATTATAGTTTAAATTTTGACACTATTCGCGTTTAATTCAAAGTCAGAGACCTAATTATTTATTCTTATACAGAATGTTTGATTTAGTTTATCCCAAATGTTAATTAATACATTCAATATCTAGTCAAGTCAGCTTTATTTTTATAGTGCTTACAATACAGATAGTTTTAAAGCTGCTTTACAGCGGAATTAAACTCTGCTCGCATCACTGAATCATTATTTTCCTGTTGATCACTGTATGCTGCTTTAAACAATCTGTATTGTATAAAGCATTATAGAAATAAAGTTGACTACTCTGAATTAATGTGACAAATAATTAAAATGGTGCATGATTATTTTGCCATTAATTACATAGATCCGTCCAATCAAATGTGGAAAATAGACTGATAACTACCACTAATAAATTTAATTTGATCTAAACCGTTTTCTGATTTTTATTGTTCATTTGTTTAGTCATAACTTTTCTTCCCGGGACTACAGTATGTAGGGTTTGTTTCTGGTGGGTAGGGATGGACGATACCACTTATTTTGTTTTCGATACGATACCGATACTTTCAAGGCCAATATTGCTAATATCGATACGATATCTCTAATCTGAACTTATACATTTCAAAACTTTATAAATTATTGAATTACTGAGAGTAAAATGGGTAATGATACCCAATCAACATTATATTTGAAAGGCAATTTATTAGATTATATTTTTGTTTACACATGGTTAAAATGTTTACTTGTTGTGGTAACCATGGAAATCTACAAATATGCCTTCTATATACCTTGGTGAACTATGGTCACTGTAGTAAGGGTTCATTTTCATAAGGGACTGCCAGTGACAGGCTGTTGCACCCATAAACTGTAACATTTGTATTCTGACAAAACATCAATACGAACTATTAACGTTCAATTTAAATAAATGTAATTGCACAAACTATGTAGGCTACTATTTCATTTTGTTTATTGTGAAATAACTAATAATAATAATATTATATTTTTCTGTCTTCTGTTAAGCATTGTTCTGGGCTGCATTTCCCAAAAGCATCAATGGTGTCTTACGATACTAAACATAGCCCTGTTTGAATGAGCGAACTCTCTGTGATTGATTGGTTCTGACTTGCAGCATTTGAGTGTGTTCAGATGAGCAGGAAAATACTTCTACTACAAATTATTCGCTAACATAGGTTATTTGTCCAATTCAATGCATATTGTATGCATTAAATTTATTGTTAAATAAACAAAATCACTGGTAAAAAAAAAATCATATATTTATATCAATATTTTTTTTTTTGAGTATCGATACTTTCAATACTCAAGGTCAGTATCGATATATCGATACTTCATATCGATCTGCCCATCCCTACTGGTGGGACGCTTATTAGTGGTGCACTCTAGGTGCTCGCTCGGCGCATTAGTTACACTACGGTTCATTGCTATGGCATCTTAATCTTAATCTAATAAATGTTGACTGCTTTGGTAAACTGAATTGATAATTAAAGTCATGTTTGCATGTGTTTTTCTATTAGGATTATTTGGGAAGTTATTGTTTTTTCATTTAATTGTAGCCTTTATGCTTCGATTGCATTAGCTTGTGGACGCGCCATATTTGATTGTAAAAGTGCCATATGTATCTTTACAGATATGTTTGGGCTTTTTTTTTTTGAGCCCATATATGCTTGCTGTAAATAAATAGTAAAAGAACTCCAAATAAACTTTATCTTTGTTTTTTGTACTGGTGGTGTAAACTCATTATTAACTACACATACACTAACATCAACTCATGCCTTGCTAATGCATTATTTTGTCATAACTTTACTTGAGATGGCCCATCATAATTAACTCATTATTAACTAACTATACACTAACTTCACCTCATGCCTTGTTAATGCATTATTTTGTAATGACTTTCCTTTAGAGGGCCCAATCTTAATTAATTCACTGTTAACTACTTAATAAATCAGCACAATTTATTATGAACTTACTATCGAATACACATGTATTAGTACAACGAGTATTTAGCCCAGAAAAGTGATATTGTGTGTCTTTTCAAGAAGTCAGAGAGAGGAGGTACAATATCATCCCAGCCTGCGTGGAGAGTGGACTGAACTGATACCCAGCAAACATTCTGACCATGATTCCAGTTTGGTTGTTTCTTTGGGAACTGTTTATCATAAATGCTCTTTGTGGGTAAATTTGATTCAAAGTCAGAGTACTTCTTATTCATTCTTAAAGAGGTTTGATTTGGTTTAGCCATAAATGTTAATGCATTAACTATCAAACATGTACTAACATGTAGTTAAGGCTGCTGTTATTCATGCCTGAATCCATAATGACTCCAGTCATAATTAAGGATAGTTCTTCATTGGTTCATGATTAGTTCATGATTTCAATAATCATTAGTTCATGTTGAATTAAGTATTAATTTTGGTATTAGTACATGATTATTCATGTACCCTTATTGTAAAGTGTTACCAAAGTAGTTAACTAATGTTTGCTAATGAAACCTTTTGTAAAGTCAAAAGGTTGAAAATGGAAAAATAAAACATTCTGGCATTAATTACCCTTGTGTCATTTCAAATCCTTGTGTTCATCTTCCAAACAACAAATTAATATATTTTTAATAAAATCTAATTTCTGTCACTCCTTTGAAAATCCATTTCCCCAATATGTTGATGTTTCAAAAAGTTTATAAAGACAGATTAGCTCTATGTGTGTTGATCAATGTTTATATGTGAATAAAAGCCTAAATTAAATATGTTCATCACATAAATTCTATTCCATGTTACATCTATTACATCTATTCCATGTAATGCAAGTGCATTACATCATCTTGATATTTATTATTGTGGAGTGATGAGCGAAGGCAAAATACAATGAATGTTGTGTCATGCGTTGGAGGGTGTCTATTTTAAATCACAATGATCAATTAAAAAAGGGGATTTTAGTGATAACTAAAAGGGGGTATGGTGTCTTTGCTTTGATTTGGTCATGGTGAAAATCAGGGAATAGAGGAGTTTGATCCAGGCAGGGGTGAGACTAACGGTGGCGACGCATTAGGCTATATAGATAAAAGAGTGAAGACCTTGAGCTGGACTATAACTCACAGTCAGCTGATGCTGAATGGAGACCAGAAATAGATTTTGAACGTCTGTGCCCTACTTCTGTTATTCAGCTCTTATACAGAAGACAAACAGGATATGGGATATGTTGATGATGATAGTGTGTCTAAACAAAACTAGAGAAATTATGTGTGTATATTTAGGATACAATTTAAAAAAAAAAAAAAAAAAAAAAAAAAAAACTAAGGGGGGGATTTATGAACAAGAATATGTAATTCATATACAATGATCAGTAAAAATACAGAAATTAATTGTTTAAACTGATTGAACTATTAACAATTTTTCAAAACTAACTTTTAACAATTAACTAATTGACCTAAATTAGTGTTGTAGTACTCAAGACCAATCTTGAGACAATTTTTTGAAGTTCTTGGTCCTGTCTTGGGCTCAACCACATTTGTACTCAGTCTCGTCTCTTGTATCAAACTTAAAGGACTCTGGATTTTATTTCTGAGACTGGTCAAGACAACAACTGTGGGGATATCACTAAATTGCTGGAGCACTGTATAATTTTTGTTAACATCATTATATCATTTTATAACATATTATATGATGTAATTAAGCAACATCACGAGCAAGAGAGTTTTCACAAATATGAGCACACTTGCAAACATGATATTGATTTTACACAAACGTTCAATAAATAAAATTTTATTTTTGAAACATTAATCTCAACATTATTTATGCAGTTGTAATTGTACCAATTCAGATGCAGCTTCTACATCACCTTTGCAGTGCAAAGAAGAATTTTGTTGTTAGTGATTTTATTCGATTGGTAACTATTATAGTATTTTTATTTATTTATTTTTTATTAAATATAAGACATTTTTCAGGCCGTACATGTGTATCTTTTTGGTCTTGTCTTGGTCTCCCCTCAAAGTCTTGGTCTTGTCTTGGTCTCAACCCACACTGGTCTTGGTCTCGACTTGGTCTTGGTTTAGATGGTCTTGACTACAACACTAACCTAGCTAACTAGTTAAATTTATTTATACAATTTACAGGCCCCATGAGGTATTAAGATAAGCTGCATTTTGAACACATTTCAGCCATCTATCCCCACAAATTTGTATTATCTTCATTCCATCTTAGTCCAGAATAAGTCGTAGTGGTGCACACATTTTACTAGGCTGCTTGCAACACTGAACGATGAAAATCTGTTTTTGTTGCATTAAAGTGATGGCAGCAACAGTGCTTTGCACTGACTACTCGGGGTGTGACGAGACAGGTAGCTCACGAGAAGAGACTCGCGATTGAGTTCACGGGAACGAGACAAGATTTTTACACACTATTTTTAAGAAAACTTCAAAGATGAAATACATGACTAGAAAAATATCCTGCAGGTGTATTTGAAATGTTTTAACTAATCATCTTGTAATGAATGTCATTTCAGTGCTACTTTCTGAGTATGAATTATCATATGCAGTAAAAGAAAACAATACTCAAGCATTTACTTGCGTTTACTTTTTCGCGATCGCACGTATTCTGTAAATATAAAGAGGCAGTGACCGTTATCCAACTGAATTAAATGGTTTTTATTTAAATAAAAAGTAAAACGAAAGTGGAGGCGTAATGTAAATGTAGTGGTGGCATATTCTTTCCTAATCACCTTCACACTCTGTCATGGCAATATCACAAGACTACTTTTCGCCTCGATGAGAAATCTCGTCAGATTTTAATCTCGTGAGATCTCGTCACACCCCTACTGACTACAGATAATCTTTATTCATGTCAAGGATGTCAATAGGTAGTAAACTCATGATCTGCCAATTATAAAGACCTAAAATTATAACATAATATTATTCTGTTTACATAATAAATATTTGTTCAAGGGTACAGCTACATAGAGGGATACCCATTCACCCTAAAAACTCACCCGACATCAATGAGTGGGGGCTTTCCATGTCCCCTCTTGTAACACAAGAATAGTTCTGGGCTCTTGAGGCTGCCATGGTTGAGATTGGCCGGCTGGCCGCTGTAGGTGCTCTCAATGCATGTGAAACCTTCAGGGACTGTTTCTCCTGCAGACTTGTTGATGACGGCTAGGTCTGTGATAGGTGCCTTGGGCCCACTGGACTTGGCTTCAGATAGATCCTGCTCTAGTGGTGTGGACTTGTCTGTGAGACCAGCTACAACGAAGTAGTCCGTCACGCGGTGACCTTTATCCTCAATCATGGCTGGACAGACCTGTTTAGACAGAAACAACTATTGATTTTGTTTTATAGGTTTTGGGACATATACATATATATATATATATATATATATATATATATATATATATATATATATATATATATATATAATTACACACAAACACACACACATATACACTACCGGTCAAAAGTTTGGAATCGGTAAGATTTTTAATGTTTTTAAAAGAAGTTTCGTCTGCTCACCAAGGATGCATTTATTTAATTAAAAATACAGTAAAAACAGTAATATTGTGAAATATTATTACAATTTAAAATAACTGTTTTCTGTTTGAATATATTTTATAAAGTAATTTATTCCTGTGATGGCAAAGCTGAATTTTCAGCATCATTCCTCCAGTCTTCAGTGTCACATTTTCCTTCAGAAATCATTCTAATATGCTGATTTGCTGCTCAAGAAACATTTATGATTATTATCAATGTTGAAAACAGTTGTGTACTTTTTTTTTTTTTCCAGGATTCCTTGATGAATAGAAAGTTCAAAAGCATCTAGTTCAGCATTTATCTGAAATACAAAGCTTTTGTAACATTATACACTACCGTTCAAAAGTTTGGGGTCAATAAGAATTTTTATTTTTATTTTTTTGAAAAGAAATTAAAGAAATGAATACTTTTATTCAGCAAGGATGCATTAAATCGATCAAAAGTGACAGTAAAGACATTTATAATGTTACAAAAGATTATATTTAAAATAAATGCTGTTTTTTTTACTTTCTATTCATCAAAGAATCCTGAAAAAAAATATTGTACAAAAATATTTTGTACAATTGTACACAATAAATGTTTCTTGAGCAGCAGATCAGCATATTAGAATGATTTCTGAAGGACCATGTGACACTGAAGACAATAGTAATGATGCTGAAAATTCAGCTTTGATCACATGAATAAATTACTTTATAAAATATATTCAAACAGAAAACAGTTATTTTAAATTGTATCAATATTTCACAATATTACTGTTTTTAATGTATTTTTAATTAAATAAATGCAGCCTTGGTGAGCAGACAAAACTTCTTTTAAAAACATTAAAAATCTTACTGATTCCAAACTTTTGACTGGTCGTGTATATTTATACACGACCAGTCAAAAGTTTGGACACGGTAAGATTTTTGCGCCTGCCGGGTGAGTTGACCAATCAGTAAAATCAGCAAGAACAAAGGCAGAAGACCAGAAGTGACCAGCACGATCTGCGTGGGGGCTTTTTAACATCTACAAAAGTCACATCTTTGAGTTTTGGCTTGACCAATGAAAAAGGTGCAATTCTCTGGCGGGAGAGTTTCTTTGTTTGAAAGTGACCACATTTGCATGAGGGGAGTAAGCTAGCAGTTTGTGTCCATTTATACTCTGATAAATATTACAAACACACAATGCATTATATGAGATGGTGATATCCACCAAAGTGTGAACAAGGAGTAATTTGATATGAAACACCACCTAGATGAGCTACATTATCTAACAGTTCTTTTATCAGACATGCATAACACTATACAATATGCAAAAGAACAATATACAAACAGTAATGATGCACAAAATGTCCTGGAGAAATGCATGTTCATTCATTTAGACAGATTTGTCAATGAATTAGTGGTAAGGATTTCATTTCTATAGACCGAATGTATGATTTTTGTGGCCTGTGCTTTTCTGTTCGGGCACTATCTCCCAAGTGTCTTTGAAATGTATGTGGGGAGCAAACGGTGGTAGTTCTCATATTTCTATATAAATAGAAAGAAAAAAACATCAATCAATCATGCATTTGTTCTATAATAGAAACGGTAATTAGATAAAAAAAATGTGGCAACTATGTATGAATGAAAATGTCTGAATGCATATTTGTCATTGGTGGTGGTGCTTGAGACATTATTTAATACTACTACTACTACTACTACTACTAATAATAATATAAAACATGCAGAATTTTGACAGACGCAAATCACATGGTTTGCAACACTCAAACTGATCTGCTGAAATCAAAATGTGGACATTGATAGGTAAGTGCTAATGAATGGGATTGCTGCTTATATATTAGTTCCACCCATTGCCAAAAGAACCAACTGCCGGTGGCTTCTACTTAAGTCTTCAAGGCTTTGTTTTAGATGAAAGGCTAAAATAATGAATAAATAAGTTTCAGTTCACACTGCGTGAGAAATACTGCATACTCTTTACTGCATAAATTAAATATATAATGCTTCTTATTAAAGCTAGCAAAATAATTTGACAAGAACAGTGAATTGCTTTCTCTTTTTCATTTGTTTTTTGATTAACATAACATGGACAGCATCAGGTACATTAGGCTTCTGTCTCTTTAAGACCTAACGTATGGATCCAATATACTTAATTGACACATATCCGATTTTATCCCAAATGTAAACTTAAGACATAACCTACTGTTTATGTAGACAGACATTTTGACAACTTTGTGTGTATTTGACCATTTA
Source organism: Hypophthalmichthys molitrix (assembly GCA_037950675.1). Taxonomy (NCBI): domain Eukaryota; kingdom Metazoa; phylum Chordata; class Actinopteri; order Cypriniformes; family Xenocyprididae; genus Hypophthalmichthys; species Hypophthalmichthys molitrix. The sequence continues at coordinate 37,345,638 of CM075498.1, read as the reverse complement.
AGTGCAGCAAAAAGAACTCAATTCAGCACTCACACGATGTTCTGATTAGGTTTCTGTGCACATGTACAGAAAATGATCAGAACAGTATATGAGTACCGGATATCATTCTCTTTTGTGTCTTATTGAACTTTAACAGTTTAAAATTGCTTGAAAATATAAATGGGCAAGGCTTAAAATGCATTAAAAAGGATAAACATTCATGATGACGCAGCACTGCAACTTTATAATTTTGACATTACATGTGGAACTGTTTAGAAAACTTTTACTACATTTTTTTTTTTTAAACTTTGCAGCCGCCAAGATTAACTAATCGTGAAAGTGATGATTACAACATGATTATATTTACACCGTGTGCAGAATTTTTAGGCAAGTTGATTTTCTGATATTTTGGTAACACTTTACTATAGGGATTCAGGAACACATATTCACTATTAACTATGACTTTTCCCTCAATAAACTCCTAATTTGCTGCTTATTAATAGTTAGTAAGGTAGAATAAGGCATTGATATGTGCTTAATAAGTATTAATAAACAGCCAATAATCTAGTAATATGCATGCTAATAAGCAACTGTTACGGTACAGAGGAGGTCAGAGACAACAGGTAAGGTTGATGTTTATTTGAGACAACCAGAGCAAGTGCAGGTGAGTGAAGCCAGATAGAGTTCGTGATCGTGGATGACTGTGTGTACTAATACTTGTTTCTTCTAGGTGACTTGGACGACGGATGGTCCTTGGGGCAGAAGACACACAGAGACACTCACGGAAGACTGGAGAACACGGAGGATCTAGGAAACACACTGAAAAAACGTCAGGTGTGCATGATCAGTATTCTGGTGAGGGAGTGCGTCGTGATTGGGTGAGTGATGAGCCTGGCGTGTCTGTGACAGCAACTAGCTAAAAGACCCTAAAATAAAGTGTTTCCCATATTTTTTTTTTTCCAAACATATTTTACCAATTCCAAAATTTAATCATTTATAAGTGATATATAATTGTTCATGAAGCCTAGAAATGAAAAATGCCTTATATTCAGGTGTGCATAATTATTAGGTGCTCTTTTACAAAAAGTATTAAATGCTTATATGAAGGATGCAACACTAACGCAATACTAAAAATTGCAAAGTTAAAGGGATAGTTCACACAAAAATGAAAATTACCCCATGATTTACTCACCCTCAAGCCATCCTAGGTGTATATGACATTCTTCTTTCAGACAAATATAGCCTAATCAGAGTTATATTAAATAATGTCCAGGGTAATCCATGCTTTATAATGGGAGTGGATAGCACCCCAAATTCTAAAGACAGAAAAAATTCACTCATCCATTATAAAGAAGTCCACACGGCTCCGGGGGGTTAATAAAGGCTTTCTGAAGCGAAGCAATGCGTTTGTGTAAGAAAAATATCCATATTTCAAACTTTATAAACTGTAATCTCTAGCTTCCGCTAACTGCCATACGCACGTTCATGAGAGAGTGGTGACCAAGCTTATGATGTAGGATGCAAGCGCAGTGTGAGCTCCGGTGACGAACACGGAAGCGCAGAGGAGAGAGCAAAACAAAACACCGGTCACGAATTAAAAGTACAAAAGGGAAGGAGACAACACACCCAGATAGCAAGCAGTAAACAAACTCGCGCAACTGATAGAGAGAGCGGTAACTCACCCATCTGATGAGCCAAAAGTGGTGGAAGACGCAACAAGCTCGCAGCAGCCCGATGGCAAAAATTGCAGTCAACAATCAAGTCCAAAGCACCAACAGTTAGAATTGGAGTAATCCGATGGTAGAAATCCAAATAAAGTAGTAATCCCATCAGTGCAGCAAAACATACAAACAAACAATCCAGGTTTGAAGTGGCAGCCAGTCACGCACAGCGCTCTGCATCTCCCTTTGATGTCGGCGCACGACCGCACGTAATCTCAAGACTTTAGCTTTGTTAAAGCGACCCGGATATTCACAAGAAATGCTTCTTCACATGGATTTCCTTTGCTGTACACAACTTGGTTCTCGCGAGACTAGCATATTCTCACCGGAGCTCACGCTGCGCATGCGTCTTACGTCACAAGCTGGAACGCCACTCTCTCGTGAACGCGCGTATGACAGCTAGCGGAAGTTAGAGATTACAGTTTATAAAGTTTGAAATATGGATTTTTTTTTTTTTTTTACAGAAACGCATCGCTCCCCCCTGGAGCCGTGTGGACTTTTTTTTATAATGGATGAGTGCATTTTTTCTGTCTTTGGAATTTGGGGCACCATCCAATCCCATTTTAAAGCATGGATTACCCTGGACATTATTTAATATAACTTTGATTATATCTTCTAAAAGAAGAATGTCATATACACCTAAGATGGCTTGAGGGTGAGTAAATCATGGGGTAATTTTCATTTTTGGGTGAACTAACCCTTTAAGGCATGACAGCAAAAACGCTCATTGGGTCAGCAGGGTCAGACAAAAACAGGTGAAGAAGAAAAGACACGTTAGCTGCAAAATAGTTAAAGGGTTTGATACGAGATCGGAATCACTGATTCGACTCAAAAGATTCATAACGCTCTGAAGCAGTGTTTTGAAATCGGCCATCACTAGATATTGTTAAAAAGTTTTGGCGCACAAAAAATATTCTCTTCGCTTTATAATAGGTAGAACCACTGAACTCACATGAACTAATTTAAATACGTTTTTAGTACCTTTATGGATCTTGAGAGAGGAAGTACCATTGCTGTCTATGCAGGCCTCACTGAACCATCGGATTTAATCAAAAATATCTAAATTTGTGTTCCGAAGATGAACAAAGGTCTTACGGGTGAGACACGAGGGTGAGTAATAAATGACATTATTTTCATTTTTGGGTGAACTAACCCTTTAAGAATTGAAGTTGAAAGTTGAAGAATTATGTGTGAAACCATCAGGAACCCTTTAGTCTCCAGCGTCACCATTTTCCAGAACTGCAACCTACCTGGAGTCTCCAGAAGTGCAAGGTGTCAGGATCTCAGAGGTTAGGTTAGGTAAAGAATCCTTAAAAAATGATCCTCACTTAATAAGAATTACAAGCTGAAGTGTTGTAAAATACATGAATACTGTTTTTTTAAATAGGCTTTATAGACAGACAGTTTGAGAGTGACTCTTGAAGGACCAGCACCACATCCTCTTGTACCACTGTTTGAAGAATTTTTCTTCCAGAATCTGGCAGTAAGGTATGCAAGTTCATTTTTAGTCCATCTCCTACCCTAAAAAATGTGTCTTGCAGACATGGAATAAAAATGAACTCCCACAGTGGTACAAGAGGATGTGGTGCTGGTCTTTCAAGAGTCACTCTCAATTTGTCAATAAAGCCTATAAAAAAACAGTATTCATGTATTTTACGACACTTCAGCTTGTGATTCTTATTAAAGGTATAGTTCACCCAAAAATGAAAATTCTGTCATCATTTACTCACCCTCAAGTTGTTCCAAACCTGTATAAATTTCTTTGTTTTCTTGAACACAAAGGAAGATATTTTGAAGAATGTAGGAAATTGAACAGTTCTGGGGCACCATTGACTTATTTTTTGGTGCCCCAAAGCGGCCTGGTTACAAACTTTCTTCAAAATATCTTCCTTTGTGTTCAGCAGAACAAAGAAAGGTTTAGAACAACTTGAGGGTGAGTAAATGATGACAGAATTTTCATTTTTGGGTGAATTATCCCTTTAAGTGGGGGTCATTTTTTACGATTCTTTACCTAACATAAGTCTCTGAGATCCTGACACCTTGCACTTCTGGAGACTCCAGGTGGGTTGCAGTTCTGGAAAATGGTGGCACTGGAGACTAAAGGGTTCCTGATGGTTTCACACTGAATTCTTCACCTTAATTCTTAATTATTTTGCAGTTAACACGTGTCTTTTCTTCTCTACCTGTTTTTGTCTGACCATGCTGACCCAATGAGCGTTTTGCTGTCCATTGGTCATGTCATAACTTTGCCATTTCTAGTATTGCATTAGTATTGCATCTTTCTCATGAGCATTTAATCATTTTTGACTTTTCAGTCTGAGTTAAATCTCTATTTTTGGCTAATTTTGCCTGCAAAAGAAAAACTGCCTAATAATTATGCACACCTGAATATAAGGCGTTTTTCATTTTCAGCCTTCATGAACAATTATATAATCACTTATAAATTATTAAATACAAAATTAATAGTAGTTATTAAGATTGACGTGGTTTGGAATTGGTAAAATGTGCTTGGAAAAAGAAATATGATCAGAAAATCAACTTGCCTAATAATTCTGCACATGGTGTAGATCTGCTTCTACTGAATAGAAGGCTGCAGCAGTAAGCACAGCCGCTGATCCCAGTCATATCTGTTGAGCACATGAATGCTATGACCTTTCCATTGCAACGCAATTTCTGCACTCTCACGAATGCATCATCATAACTAACACAGTGCAAACATTATGTAAATAAGATATTCATTGAGCAGGGCAGACATTGTCATTGATTATAATAGGAGTTTTGGTGAAAGTACAGAACTCAAGCCGCTGACTTGCTGAACTTAAAGTGATTTACAGCTCCAGCAATTATAAAAGATGAATTATTTGATCACAACCATTTAGTCACTGGCTTGATCTACTGACACATAAACAGCAATAAACAAATGTATGACTGTGCAAGAGTCCTCCTCACATATCAGAACAATCACTGATCACAGATTAGGCATTACAATTAACACAGTCACTTAAATGTTGCAGCATTACTATCAGGTCCATATCTTTCAGTTAAAGTCTGTTTGCAAAGCATGTGCAGAATTGCAGCTGGTTTAACAAAGTATACACAGTAAAATGAACGATACAAACAAATAAAGCCCTACTAAGACAGTTGAAAATAAACAGGCACTTTTCCTAACAACAGGATTATTTGGAAGGTAATGTTATGTTTAGTCCAGTGATCCTGTTCTAGTAGTTCTTTTGTTTTCAATATAACGCAGCAGTGGGTTGGGGAAAGGATGTAAAGGTAGGTGTTGGTCTGTGCACACAGTCTTGTGCTGATATATTCCTCTCTATTATGTAATAAAAACCTGAAAGTAGGAAACAAGTCATTTTGGCAACTTGATTTCAATAAAAATTGCTTTTGGACTGACAAGTTAGTTTTGAATTCTGAAAATTACAGTATGTTTTTATAGTAAAATGACTCCTTGTATGTAAAAGATCAAGGAAAATTTGATTTCTCAGTTCATGACTCCTTTAAGTCTGGCTTTTTACAGTATTAAGAAAAGATTTTCTTTTTTTTTTTTTTCTTCTTTTTTTTTCAGTACAAAGTTGGAAAATGGTTATTGTTCTAAAAGAAAGTAAGAAAAAACAAAAGACAAAAAGGTTTAATTTGAAACAGCAGTCCTACAAAGTGAGTTGCTTTGTTCTGGGATCTAGAAAAGACTGTGTGCATGGCACAGTAGGCACTGCCATCTGCCAAGCATAAGTTCAGTCCTGCTGTGACTGGCATCATACACAAAGAGAGAGTAGCACCAACCTGCACTGCTGTCAATGAGGCTGAGACTAAAGCCCGGGACACACCAAGCCGACATCAAAGAACTAATGGTGACAAAAGCTGACTGTGTTGTCACCTCTTGTCGGCTGCATCTCGGCCAAAAAGCGGTGCTTGAACACACCAAAAGGGCTAAAAGCACATGCTGTCAACTAGCACCTGCGTTCTGCGGCTGCGTGTAAGTAAATATCTGTCTACATCAGCAGGTATCAATAGTCTATTTTCATCAATCAAAAAGGGAAACTGAAATTATGACTGCAGATAAACCATAAACAAAGCAGCTTGCTTACCATTTTGAATATTTGAATCACGCTGATCACTTTCTACATTCCAGTCGGCTCATGCAGGGCCATAACCACCATAGACATTGAGGTGGACAAGTCCTCTCCAATAATTAGAAATGGCCAAATTGTCCCCCCCAGTATTTGAAATTCTTGCACTGTTCTGCTGCACTCCATTACGCAGAGCTCTGTACTTTGTTAGGATGACAAAAATGTTTAAAATTTACATTTTTTAGTCTGGTCTGCCTCAGCGGTCTAACAACACTCATCAATGACAAAATGATTGAGATGGCCAATCAAATCAAGTGGCCGGGGTTTAATTGTCACAGAAGCAGAGCGTGAATCGCAGCACTAAGTGTCAGTTTAATGTTGAAAGAGAGTGAGGTAAGATGTAAATAGCAAAACATTTAATACATGTAAACTGTTTTGGGATAGAAATGTTAAACAACCGACAGTGACATCCAGTGATGCAAACTACTTGACTTTTTTTTTTTTTTTTTTTATAAATATGGCCATTTTGAATTGAAAATATGTATTTACATGATTCATGTAATTCCTGAGTGTGAGGAGACAAGAAACATTTTACATTTTCGACACATTAGGCATACAAATAAAAGTGCACATATGCATATTTTAATGCAAATTTTATTTGCAAATAGTTCAAAATGATTATTTCCCAACTAGAATGAGACCTAGAATTTCCTTCATTGTTCTGTTTCTTTAGGCTTTATGAAAAATTGGTCCCCCCAGTGTTCAAGACATGGTTACAGCCTTGGGTTCATGTTATTATGAAAATATTTGTGCTTCCGAATGCTCGGTAAGATGGCGTAAAATTATAACAGCCTTTGGTCTTTGCCATCTTGACTTCTTTGCTCACTTTCACCACTTTCATCGCTTTTATTCTCGAGCCTGATGCCTATTCAACATGCTGAATCAGCCCAAAAAGAGCTAACGGTTTGAAACACTAGGAAAAACTAAGCCGACCGATACTCAAAAATGCCCCGACACTGCCCGACGGCCATTTTTCAAAATGTTATGAACCTTAAAGTATTTCATTCATATCACTAAAAAATATCAGTAGTATTTATCAGTATTATGACATGGGAGTGCGTGAAATTCTTACCTTGAAAAAGACAAGGTTCACAGTCTTGAAAATTTAGGAAGCACTGCTCAAGGGAGTTTACTAAATCTATAATCTCCAGTCCAAGAGCAACTCACTAATGAGATGTTACATGGTTACCTGCCATGTAGCAGTAGCTTAAAGGGCACTAATTACAAGTACAGCCTACCCCAAGCATCCTGAGGTTAAATGCAATGCTTCAGGACACAATCATTATAAAACAAGATTAAAAAGTTGCTGTGTTGCTCCTACCCAATACCGAAACTGTAAACTTCACATCAGGGCTGCACAATTTTGTCAAAAATCAGGTTTTGTGACAAATACTGTGATTGCTGAATACTGAGATTTAAACTTTGATATGGTAAGCATTCATCTCATGTACTCTTGAATAGCAGCTGGTTGGATATAAAAGTACAAAACTACAAGATGAGAAGCAATGTATTGTGCCTCCAAAATAAATTATGGTTTTCCTATGCTACGCTTTACTGACACAATTAGGGCTGAAACAATTAGTCGACATTATCGACAATGTCGACAATGGATGATTAGTAATTTCATAGTACTAAATTTTGAAAAATTGTAATAATTGGACCAAAAACCTCTGCATGTAATAACCTAGAATACTGTTTAACACTTAATGGCTGCTCTGTCAAGTCAGTTAGGAACCTGGGTTTGTTATTTGATAGCCACATTTTGACTTGTAAAACCGTATTTTTCCATCTTAAAAATATATCTAAATTACAACATGTTCTCAATGTCAAATGCAGAAAAGTTCATTCAAGCCGAATGGTTTAGCTCCTCAATACTTGAGTGAACTTCTATCACATTGTATTCCTTCACGTCTTTTGCAATCTCAAAATTCTGGCCAGTTGAAGAATATCAATTTTGACTGTAGGCGGTAGATCCTTTTCCTGTTTAGCGCCCAAACTCTGGAACAGTCTTCCTAGCATTGTTCGGGATGCAGACACATTCTGTCAGTTAAATCTAGATTAAAGACCCATCTCTTTAACCTGCCATACACATAACACACTATCACATTCTAATAAATCAAATCCCTTAAAGGATTATTGGGCTGCATAAATTAGGTCAACTGGAACCGGGAACACTTCCCATAACATCCGATTTACTTGTTACATCATAAGAGGAATGGCATCTATGCTAATATTAGTCTGTCTCATTCTTATCCTATTAGTATTATTATTCTATTAGTACTGCAACTGAGCGAGTAGCTCGACACTGGCCGGAGTATGTGGAGACAGCAGAGTCAGTAGTAGAGGCAGAGCGAAGTCGACATTAAAATTGTCAAGAATTAAGTAATAATTAAAAGCAGCTACCCTAGCAGAAGGGGCAGGGGAGACAAACTGAATAAAGGATTGTGGCCAAACTCCCAAAAGTCTCTTCTTTTTCCACTACTATCAGCCAACACACTCAGCGCTACAGCAGCCCTTCTCCCGCCAGACAAAGGGATAAATTTTACTGCTCTCATGGCTTCAAAAATGACAATGTGCCAGTAAGTGTAGTCCATGAACAACACGACACATACATATACAGCACACAGGCAGCGTTAATCGATGACGACCCTTTCTTTCTGGCCAAAACACCTGTCAGACAAGAACACTGTGAGCTTGTTATGAGAGGGCTGGTTAAAAAAAAAAAAATGTTCCCAATTAACAGCGATGCCGTTGATGCACACACAGAAACTTTGTTAATATGAAAAATAGTGAAAAGATCAGGCCCGGTTTTATAAGGGTGCTAGAGAAACATATGCCCTATTGGCGAAAGAGACCTCGTCAACGTTCCAGGACGTATTTGTATCTGCGCTCTGGAGAGCGTCAAGGGTTTCTATTTACAACATGTTTTTGCAGCGTTAAACAATGAAGCCAATCACAGACATATCTGTTGATCTCTTGAACGCAATGGCCAGTCAGAGGTGCTTAAAATCCACTCACCACTCAAAGCGTCAAGAGTTTTTGTTCAGTGTTAAGTTCTGTATGCTCAAGAATCCTCTCATAAAGAAAGTGTAGACACGATGCGAATAAAAGATTCATTGCGCAGTGTAGACATTCTGGAAGCAGGCCTGGAAAAGATTAGTTGATAGTGGCAAGCGTACTGTCAAAAATGTTGTCTCATCTTTGGTAACTGGTTAGATATGTTCAGCAGAGGTGTTATAATAAGTAGAGGAATGTGTCTTCCCATGTGATTTTTGGGGTGGAGGGATTCATTATTTTATTTCACAATTAGAAAATACATCAAAAAAGATTGAGTGTTTTGAGAGAGACAGCAAAATAAGGGTTACTATATTTGGGAACATATTTGGATACAAGGTTTAGTTTTAGTGAGAATGTAGGCAATATTTTAAGGAAAGCAAGTCAAAGGTTGTTTCTTATGTGTAAACTGAAGAGTTTTGATGTTAGTCAATCAATTTGGAAAATGGCATATAAAAGTCATGTTGAGAGTAGTTTAATGTTTAATATTACAGCCTGGTATTGTAACTTAGGAGTAATAAATAAGAATAAGTTGCAAAGGATAGTGAGAATGGCAGAAAAAAAAAAAATAGGACGCCAGCAAACACAGCTTGATAAACTGTATTTCCTGGCAGTACACAGAAGAGCAACAAGGGTTGTATCTGACTCCACACACACACACTTAACTCAGAATTTGTAATGCTTCCATCTGGAACAAGGTATACGATCCCAAAACTTCTTAAAAATATGTAAAAACACACACCAGTCGCAGTTAGAATATTAAATGAAGGGTAAGCAACACTTTGTGAGAACAACTTTTTATTTTTGATGTATTGTGTATGTGTATAATTGTCTTTTTTTTTTTGAGAAGCAAAAGGAGAATTTCCACATTGGTGTAAAAGTTCAAACTAAATTAAAACTAAACTAACCAAATTAAGGTAAAAGGGTGCATAGATGGTGTGTTGGGCACCTGCCCCTGCCTATATATGCATTCTCTGTAAAGCTGCTTTGAAACTATATGTATCGTGAAAAGCACTATACAAATAAATGTGAATTGAATTGAATATATGATAACTGCTCTCTCTAGGTCATCGGCAGAGTGAATGCAGATTTTAATGTTCCGCTGTGGTCGTACTTGTCAAAGGTTTAATAGACATAGCTGAATCGCTGACATTTAGGATGTGTGGGTGTTTAAATCAAGATTGAAATCTTTTATTGATTAATTGTGCAGCTCTAGCTTATGCATTTCTTCCTGTCAATCTCTAAGTCAGAGCATTCTAGTGTGTATGCACTCTAATGCAGTCATAGGACATAACACGCACTGAAAATGTATCTGTGCTAAACTTATTCTTAACCTCAATTTAGTGTGAAATCTAACAACTATTTGCTAACAATTATTTAGTTGCATATGTGAATGATTTACTTGCAATGTAGAAGGTTGAAATGTGAGAAAACAATTAAACCTGGAGCTCTCGGCATCCTTATCACTATTCAGTCTGACACAGTATGTTGGCCTTTTACTGTTACTATAGCAACAGTTTCCAACCTGACTGCACGGGAGGAAAGTATTTGCTTTTCTCTGACATGGAAATGTTTTGTTTCTCATTCTCCCTGAGGTCTACATGCTCTGTCTAATAAAAGTGAGCAGAAGGGTGTAAGTGATTTAAAATTTCTGGATGGGAAGCATGAGAAAAGCTTCAGTAATGCAGACCTTGCATAGAGGATGAGAGAGAGGTGATTGCCAAACATCTAATCCAGCATGCTAAGAGACAAACTAATAACTGTAGCTCACATTCCAGAGAGAGAGAGAGATGCAGGGGTATTCCCAGCTGGAAGAACACATCACTGCTAACGCTACTCATCTGAGCGCATGTCAGAAGAGTTCTAATATGTGACTCATTTGTTTCTCTGATCACGGGCATGATGGACAAGGGTGCCAGTCAAAGGTTTCCAAAGTTTTATCATCATCTCACATTTATTACATCTAATCTGCAACCTAATCTAATTTGTTTGTCAATGGAAAACATGTTACAGGGGTTGATTTTTTCACTGTTTTGGAAACTTTTTACAAAGGCTTCATAATCTGTTAAGCTATGAAAATCCATCATAAAAATATGAATAATGCTTAATCAATCAATTTTTTTTTTTTTAAATGGACAATATCAATTCCAAGGGAGGTGAAACAGCATGAACATTTCCTATCATGATTATAGTGACCGGTTATTAATATTATCATATAAATATATACATATAAATATATGTTGTTGTGAAAAAATGCTCACAAAGTACCGATACACAAACTGATATCATTTCACCAAGCTTTATAATGAAAACAAACAAATAATATTAGCAGAACTATGCAATTTTTGTTTGTATAAACATTAAAACAATAACATTATCAACAATGAACAGATTTTAATAAAAAAACTGTTGGGGTGACTTACAACATAACATACTACATGTTCAAATAAACTTTACACAAAAAGTTTTATAAAATGATATACCTCACAAATCAGTGAGATAGAAAAAATAAATGATTATAGGTATTTTATTAGTTGTGTGGATAATTCTCGATACCTTATTATCTGGATTATTTTGATTTATAGAATGCACATTAGCTTATTTTCCATCAACCGATTAAGTAGTTTCTGTGAAACTAGTGGCACCTATCAGAATTACAATAATAAAGTATATTTTTAAACAACCTTGCAAATGGCCCTTTTGCACATCACACCTCCCTAAACTTTTATGGGTGCTTTTGAAGGCATGTCTCAACAGGTAAAAGTAGGCTACTTTCAATAAAAGGTCCAACATATTTGGAATACTTTTAGCTGTGTTGCTATGTGTCATGATTAAGCAATTGAGTAGGCTAACACTCTGTCTAGAGTGAATGCGTCTAATGAACCAATCCATCAATTTGCACCTACTTTTAACATGACACGCCATAACTGTTTGAAGCTATTTACACTAGAAACAAAGTACACATTATAAACTGGTGCATTTGATTATGTATGTACGTATGGTACTGAAGCATCCATTGTAGCATGTGTTCAGGACATGTTTAATCTTTGAAGGTCTAAATGCAAAAAATTTTGGCTTACACTTCTGTAAACTAAACAGAATGTCTTTTCCCATGTGACGCATCAGCTATGATCCTACACTGGCTAAACACCTCAGCCTGCTACAGTAGCCTATAGCCCAAACTCTTGCTATTGGTTGAGATCTGATGGAAAGAGATCTGAGCAGACCACTCTCAATGTTTTGATGGTGCCTGAGAGGCTCAATGTTTACGATTTTGAGGGGGATAAACCCATGAATGGTATACTAATACTAGTGTAATGAACAATAAACTTGGTTAAGATAATTTATTGTAACATAAAAAAAATTACATACTTCACCTTTAAGTCAGCTGCATATCAGATGAGAAGCGCCATGCTGTGCTTTGACTAATAAAAAGGAAGTCTCATACATACACAAAAAATAGTCTTTCTTTCCAAGAAAACTTATTTTAAAACCAGAATATAGGGTCTTAAATATTGAAACAAATTTGCTAAAATATTTCAAGAGGGTTACCATTGGTTATGTTTAGGGTAGGGGCTGCTTAGGAGAATATATCCATTACATTTAAATAATTAAAACGGTGAATCATTCCTGAAAATTAATAACACAAAGTAAGTGCTATAAAATAGTATAAACTGCTGGTACATTAAAAAAAAAAAAAAAAGGGTCCTAGAAATGCAATCCTAGGACTGCAGTTCTGAAACTGCAGCCACCTGTACTGCAGGATCATGCTTCTCATGTTCCCTTTTGATTTTGTTTCACTTGACATTACATCAGAGCTGGCGCTATGGGGAAACACCTTTCACTGAGAAAATACTGAAGCCTCATTCAATAACACTGTTGTTTTACAACAGCCAATGGTGTTCAAGCACACGAAATAGGAGCGGGCTCGCTCCCTATATAAAGCTACAGTGAGAAACATTGCCTCAGAATTTTACTCCTTCAAGAGAATGTATGCAAGAAGCCTTTCTTGCCGTTGATGCAGCACATAGAACAGGTGACAGTTCTGAGCCGATCCCCTTCAGTGTGACAGGCAAACCTCAGGAAGCGCCTGTGATGAGGGACTTTCTGATTATAGAGTTTACAGTAAGAAGGCAGACTCGTCAGTGTCTCTAACACACAGTCACTTTAAGCAGATCTTGCTGAGTCATCCTCATAGAGGTAATGTCACTTAATGGAAGGGCTGAGGCGACGCCAGGGCCCTCGTCATAGCATTGCTAGGTACCGGACTTAGTTGAGCACTGCATGTACAACTTAGAAGTGCGGATCCTAGAGAATTGTTACCTCTATTGTGCATTTTGTGAGAAGTGTGTGAACCTCTGCTCGTAAGACCAGGGCATTCTGAGCTGATACAGCAGACAAAATAATGCTGTTGAAAAGGGGCAGTCTGCGAATAAACAAGAATATATTGCTCATAAGTGGAAAGTCTTTGAGAGCTGGTATAGCTCACGGAGTGTGGATCCTGTGAATTTCCTGACTCCAGTTATCCTATCTTTCTTGCAGGAGTGTTTGGATGGCGGCTGCGTGCCCTCCAGGCTCAAAGTATATGTAGCTATTATATCAGACTTCCATACAAAACAGATAATAAAGAAAATTTACAGTTTGGCACACACCCGCTTCCTCTCACTCACTCGTCTCATTCGCTTCGGTGCTTGTATTGCACATAATTTTATTCATTCCCGCAGGATTCACATTCACACCAAAAGCACACGCACCACTGATCTATATATGTGGCGCGCACCTAAAGCGCCTTTCAAACAGCTCACGAGTACCAAATTGAGTTGTTTTAAATGGCTTATTGCGCTTAAACTGTCAAATATACACAACATTATGTCAAAATACCCTTCATGAGTATTCAGGTAAACACAGTCAGTTTGGGAATGTAAATAGTTAATGTTGTGCATAGGGATGCACCGATCCGCCTTTTTCACTTCCGATACTGATTCCGATACCTGGGATTCAGTATCGGCCGATACCGATCCGATATTCAAGTAATAATAAAAAAAGTGCTAAATTACCTAATAAACTGTATGCGTCACTGTGTAGAAGAAACTGGGATTATTCTTTTGTGCAAGACAAACATTACTTTCCTAACTTTGTAAAACAAAATAACAAACAGACACAAAAGTAGTGAATTATTTATTAAATAATTGTGCATCAGTGCAACAACTGTAAATAAACCAATAGCTTCACTAGCTTAGACATTCAAAATAAGAAGGAGTCCAGCTGATTCCTTCATCCATGACTCATGGCTTGTTTTTCATGAATGTTTGAGTCATACAAGACATAAACTAAATATATTTATATATAAATATAGGCTGTACTATAAAATTAAAAGACAATTCTTTTTTTTTAATGAGGCAGCAACATATGATAGATAGGACAGAACAAAAAATGCTAACAATCTTTCATTGCGCAAAAGTATTATAATATGAACGGCTCCCATACAGAGTGGCACAAATCGCTTATGTGCATCCCGTGTGCAAAATGATGCGCTTGAAGCAACGTGGAGTCACAGCACGCAGCGGCAGCGCTCCGCATTGAAAGGTTCAAAGCACAAAGTGAAGATATATTGATGCGTATTGTATTACCGGTATCGTTGTCTACAGATGAAGTATAATAATAGAAACATTGATTCATCTTGAAAAGAGTTTCATTGTGTTGACTGTCATAACCGAACGCGATACGCAGTTTGAATGCTGAATGGAGAATGACTGACAGCTGCAGCGGAGGGAGGCATTTACGTGAACTTTAATTTAACGACTTAAATATTTATCTGTACCTCAAATTAAACTATGGAATGGCTTCAGAATACTTGAAATATAGTGCACAAAAACTTTATGGTGCTTTTTAATGTTTTTGTGCCTTTTGTGGAGCTTAACAATAACACAGAACAGTACACGCACAATATCGGATTAGGATCGGTCCCATCCTGCCGATACCCGATCTGACAAAAATGGCAGTATCGGAGCCGATACCCAATCTGAGTATCCCTAGTTGTGCAACTATATATTGGATCCGTGCATAAACTCTTAAAGTAACAGCAGCCTAATAATCCTGCCGCTGTCTGTCATGTTAATTAAAAAAAAAAAAAAAGACAAAAACAATATCACTTGCTGCTCTTGTAACTTTAATTATAAGCATTAATCTGTATTTAATTTTATTTATTTTTCAATTTAATTACTTTATTTCTGTTGTGTATCTTACCTATCGAATATCGATATTTTTCAAGGTATCGTATCGAAGTTAGAAATTCCAGTATCGTGACAACACTATTTTGAGCCCACTCAATATGGGGTATGGCTTCCTCATGAGCATGGGAAAGCAAAATGTCTATTGAAGACATTTGTTTAGCAGTAGGATGGGCTTCGCCAAACACATTTGTCTCGCCGAGACATTGCTTTCATGCCGTGTTACTATGCCCACTTAAGTGCCTTGGAATGCGCAACATTTTTCAATGTGTTGACGTAATATCCACTGAAACAGGAAGGCAGGGTGGGACATATCGAACAGATCCTCTCCTTTTTTAAAATGGCCAATAGCATTTTGTTTATATCACAGCTCGACCAGAGCTGTTAACCTCGGTAAAGCCTCAGTTTCCTTTTTAATCCCTAACCGTCCCTAATCCCTAATCCCTCCTCCTAAATCTCCTCTATATCACAAAATATAGCATTCTGTGTAGAATTCAAATGGGTCTGATATGTTTTGTCATCTGCGCCGACTCGCACATATGATCCGCTCTGTGCTATCTGGACCGGAGCAGACTGTGTGTGCACTGTGGCGGTTCACATGACACTAACATAAAACCAGACTTCATTTGCCTCAATGGAAAGCATATTTACATTGTCTTAATTGTTCCCTGTCCCCTATATAGTGCACTATGTGCCATTCACCATGTAGAAAATAGTAAATATGTGAACAAATGACCGATTTTAGCCGCAGCTTCAGCATCTATTTCTAATGTAGGGGGCAGGGTGCTTTAGATTCGAGGAGCATTTGATTGGACAGAAAATCTGATGAGAAGCTGAAGTGCAGCATGATGTCATAAAAATCGTTGATCCATATTGGCGGAAGCGAGAGACAGTAAGTTTTGAATGCTTATATCTTTTAAATACTAATTTTGTCATTGTTTTGGTGCACAGTAGCTTATAGATAAGATTATTCATAGTAAAAGCCTTAAAACTTCAATTTTCATTTCATGGCGACTTTAAAGATTCTGAGGCAATGTAATGTCGCTCAGCACCACTTTTTATAGGAAGCGAGCCAGCCCCTATTTCACACTTGAACGCCCTTTGTAGAACAATGGCATTATTAAATAAGGCTTCAGTATTTCTTGGTGAAAGGTGTTTCCCCATTAAATTATAACACAATGTCTTGTTCCTTCATATTAATTGCTGGGGTCTAAGTGCTGAAAAAAAGTTAAATTAATTTGAATGAATTATTCAATGACAAATACTTTTAAAAAGTCACTTTTCGCCACCTAGTGGCGTAAGATTTAATTGATACAACCGTTATTTGAAGTGCCGAGTTAGTTTAAAAAGGTGGTTTGCTCCATTTTGATCGCTATCGTAGACATCAGTGTTTAGCCTATATCCTAACTTTAAACTTTTATCTCAGTACTTCTGTGATAATTTGAATATTTAACACAGAAATAACTACTGTGTGGTTCAAAACTGCTCTCTCTGCCTCAGTGCAGCAGCACAAACACAGATTTGAATGTTCCGGTAGGATTTTGTCAAAGGTTTAATAGACATGGGCGAATCACTAATTAATTAATAAAGTAAGATCACATGGGTGCTTGAATTGAGATCGCAATCTTTTTATGATTAATTGTGCAGCTCTACAATGCTGCATGATGTGCCTGCGTGAGACTGTTGCTAACTTTGCTTAATGCTGGACAGTATTTAGCGCAAGTTTTTCAAATCGCTGTAGTCAAATACAGTTTTAATGAAAATTAAAATATAAACAAAAGTTATAGATCGGTAAATAATTTTTTAAAGAAGTCTCTTCTGCTCATCAAGGCTGCATTTATTTGATTCAACATACAGTAAAACATTAATATTGTGAAATATTTTTACAATTTAAAATAATAACTGCTTTCTATTTGAATATATTTGAAAATGCTATTTATTCCTGTGTTGGCAAAGCTGAATTTTTAGCATCATTACTCCAGTCTCACATGATCCTTCACAAAGCATTCTAATATGCTGATTTGCTGCTCAAGAAACATGTATTATTATTATAAATTTTGAAAACAAAACATCTTAAAAAGAATTACAAAATGACTGACAGAATTCTTCTGTGATTTATGCATTTACTGCTGGTAATAATTAGTAGACAATAACTACCTAGTTCCTCCTACCTAGTTCCTGCAATAACTACCTAGCTCTACACTGCAGTGCCAGAAATACCCTGTCATGTCACCACAACTTTGTAGTGTTGTTCTTCTCTCAATCTGTTACAACCTGGTTGTTGCCAACAAAGCAAATGTATCTGTCTAAGCACATGCTGCAAACCACTTGAAAAACACTGCAATGAAAACATCTAAATTGCTATTCTGTTTAGGAGGAGACTAAATATTCTTTCACACAAAGGATAGGTAAACACTGCTGTTGTCATAGCAACAACCTCTAAAAGTTCATGTAGAGTTTACTGCAATGTTTTGGGAAAGAAATGTGTAAGTGTATAAACAAAATGAATGCTCTGTGTGTACAAAATACAGGAGTCACTCCTGTACTAGCAATGTCTGACACAATAATCCATAGTGTTTTCTGGAATCTCACGGCTTTAAGCAAGATGGATGCAAACAGCTGTTTTGGTATGGTGCTAAACCAGTGCTATTCTTGACCAAAGTAAAATGAGCAACGACAGACATTTTTATGTTTCATAAACAATGTTTTGTCCACCACTTAGTCTTTAAAAGAAACCATGCAGACAGTTTATCCTGATACCTACTGCCTGAAAGCAGCACTAAAAACCCCCAAATTTTCCCCAGACTTGGCTAAATACATATGAGGTGGTCTAAATGCATAAGGGCCATTAATAATTCTCCCGTGCAGACAACAAAAAAGAAAATGAAAAAAAAAAAAAAAAATGAAAACTCGTCAAGGCATCCATAAATAAAGTATCTTAAATTGTATTGTTGAGACATAACTGTCATAATCATTTGCTTTAACAGGGTGCTATAGGGAGATATATCATATATCTCCTTCAGTGTCAAACACTGAAATGAATTAGAACCAGACCATAGCATATTATACTAAAAAAAAAAAAACATTATACAAGTGCTAGCATAAAACGTACTACAACCTTCAGTACTACAATAAAACTTTACAAAACAAGGCTGTATTACAACCCCCTTTTGTTCCTTTTTTTATAACTGTAATTCAATGCCGTGTGAATTCTCTAGAAAAGGCCCCTCCTAATTTCATAACTGGTTTCTCTGTGATTCACAAACCAGATCATCAGGTGACGGCAACTTTGTTAGACGTCTCTGAATGCAGTATTAAATACTGCAGAAAAAAAACTGCAAATGCACTTGTAAAACCTATAAATGTATATGCATTTCTGTACCCTCAGACTATTTAGCAGCAATGCTGATTTTGCTGTACAAAAAACAAAAAAACAAAAACTTTCCCAAGATGGCAACATCCATTTCTCAGTAAAGGATAATATGCCGTGCCTACAAATGGTCAAAAATAATATATAATAATAATAATAATGTAACAATTATATTACAAAATGACCCCATATTCAAAACAACCTTTTTCCCCTGGCTGGAATGTTTGTATTGGCAGTTGGGAAACATGAAGTGCTTTCTGCCTTATTTGTTCCACACTGCCTAATCTTTTCCACTAAGTCTTCCTTCTTCACATGCACTGGATAGCCAAGCCCCCTTTTGTCTCTGAAAAAAAAAAACAAGGTCACATTTCCTGGCGATGGCACCGGCCACATCTTGATTCAAGAACTTTCGATACAGAGACCTCATTTTAAAATCCAGTACTTCACCATTTCAAGCAACCATTCTCGTATGTGTTGGTCCACCTTCTAAATCTAACTCACAAAAGTATTATATTTAAACAGGATTTAGTAATGTCAGCAATAGCGGTGTAAAAAAAGCCTGAACAGAATCTCTGCATGTAAGACAAAAGGATAATTGACCCATAAATAAAACGTTTGTCATCAAAAACTATGTTTACATGGGCAGCAGTAATCTAATTATTGACCTTATTCTGAATATGACAATATTTTGATTAAGGTGTTTACATGAGCTGCTTTTAGTATCCTTTCATGTTCCTGTTTTACATGTTATAGAACATAGATTGATTAATGGCACACGTCAATACGTCCCCATACCACGCCGTCAGACGTTCCCTCCAGAATTTCACGTACCAACATACAGTTTGTCTTCGTTATGGTACCATATACAGTACTGGGTGTTTCATTTTTAATTTTACAAAAGCTTTAATTGCAGTTAATTATTTGCTATATGTGCAAATTACATGCTGTATGTGCAAATAGACGACGATGGATACAAATTCTCCAGCAACAGGCCTCCTCTGTACTTTCATTCTGCAACATTTAATTCATGCCATCGTGACAAACTCTGAGGTACTGGATGAGAGATGTGATGAGGTGAGAGGAATTTGATTTGTGCCTTCTTGCTTGAAGCTATACTCTCTTGTTTGTCGTCAAAAGGTTGAACACTTTGTGTTGTGTACGTGTCCTGTCGCAACATGTGGCGAAAACTCCCACACAACGTTAATAGTGTGATTAAGGTGTGATTAAGGTGTGTACATGTCTATAATGCACGATAATGTGACTAAAATAGGAATACTCCACGTCTTAATTCAATTTGTGTTTACTTCAAGTATGACTTTAGCCGGATTAAGGTAATCAGAAATCGCTGTTTATATGGTAGTTTCTTGATCAGAGTATTGTCTTAATCGGGCTATTATCTGAATATTGTTGTCCATGTAAACGTTGACTGACTCACATCTGAATGCACTAGTTAATAGTTAGTTAATAGTGAGAATTTGACCCTAAACTAAAGTGTGACCACAATTACCCTATTACAGGACCCCATGATCAGCCCCCACAGTACCCCTGAGCACTTTGTGATGGAGGGCCACTTCTCTGGATGAAAGACAAAGGAGGAGGGGTGGACAGATGCCCAGTAGCCTTGTGTCTTGCATCTTGCCTTTCTCAATTCACTTGGCTGAGCCAAGAACAGGCCCCAGAATAAAACAGTTGGATTCACTACAGCTAAGCCTGAGGGGAATGACACAAAAAACAACAAAGCACAATGCAGCCGCACTATCATTAGCAGCGGTAATGAGGATGCATCATAGACTGAACATATAAATTTGTATGAGAAAAGAATCACAAGACAGAGAGACATTTGGAAAAGTGCTTCAATAAAGTAAGTGTTTTATGAGATTAAAATCTACTTGTTTAAGCCAAACAACAACAACAACAACAACAAAGTATAAAGCACTGTAGAGATACTCCCTCAGATTCTTTTTGACATCTTGTAATCAAAATGGTAGCCATGTTTCTCAAGAAACACAAATGTCATCATAGACTATAATAGCAAAGACACTGCATGCCAATTAATGCTGTGATGAAACTGTGCAAGAACCCTCAGGTCATGCTTGTGATGACAGGTACCAAGCTCCATATAATGCCAAAGCTTTATGGTTATGGTACATTGTTATTATCATAGAAATAAGGGTCCCCTTTTAAATCTTCAGTAAGAATTTTTATCCCCATCAATGGGAGCTTAAGTGGCCTCTTAACAAATCTTCAAATGTCTGTTGACTAAATTAAGTGCAGTTATCTCACACCACTTGAAATGACACAAGGAAAGCCTCATGACAAGCTGGATATGTCTGTCTCAGGCACCTGTCAATGTGGCACTGTTGACACCATCACTGTTAGAAGAGTAAAGCAATCGCAAACTCCAGACACTGCCAAGTACAGTAAACCATGTTAAGGTCTACAGAAAATCTCCCGTAAAAAGCAGAAGTCTGGGTAAAGTGAGTTTACATTACACATGACATACATTAAAATCAAAGACCACATGGCCACACAGACCAAAGGCCTTTTACTAACTAATAAAAAGTATGAACTATTAATTAGAGTACAGAAAGCTTATTGTAAAATGTTTGCATTTTTTCAACAGGTTTTTCAGGAAAGTTTTGACCATGTTGATAATTTAGAGGCCTTAGAAATTCATGTTACAAATATAACACAGCAGGCTTTATATAGGGTTAGAATATGGTTATTTATTTCTGTATGCCAGAAAAAAAAACTATCAATACCCATTGATAGTTTGGTAAAAAGCAAAAATTTATAAAAATGTGTAATGATAGTATTATTCTAATAAATTAGGTAAACATACTGAGGCTGCCAAGACTCACTCATCCCCCACATCCAACGGGTGAACTATAGAGTGGCTTGTTACAAGCGGGCAGCTGAGCTGATCGTCTGGGGGCCTAAACCCAAGGGTCGGGGTGGGACAAGACAGATCGAGGGATTTTGGAGCCTGTCTGGAAGAGGATGAGGTGGAGATTGATGATGAGATGGACAACGATGATGATTATTGATCCATTTAATAGTGATCAATTTAATAATCTTTCAGTTGTTACAATAGAAAAAAATGGTTTCATGTGGCTAAATTTGCAAAACATAATAGACACCATTAGGTTACAATAACTGTTAATTATCTACAATAACCACACAGCGCACATGTATCTTCTGCTCCTTACTTCCAATCTCTCTCAACATGGGGACAAGTGGTGTCAGTGAACAAATAGGAAAACAAAGTAACTTGCATTACTTATTTGAAAAAGTAACTCAGATATTTTGTTGTAAATTTCAAGGGGAACTATTATGTCCCATTTTACAAGATGTAAAATAAGTCTCTGATGTGTCCAGAGTGTGTATGTGAAGTTTTAGCACAAAATACCCCACAGATAATTTTTTATAGCATGTTAAAACTGCCACTTTTTGGAGTTGAGCAAAAACACGCATTTCAGTGTGTGCCCTTTAAATGCAAATGAGCTGCTGTGCTCAGCATAAGAGGGCGGAGCTTCAAGAGCTGGTTCTCTGGTGTCAGGATTCAGTCAGGACGCACTATAATGTCAGAAACTGTGAATATATGCTGCTTGGAGATAGAACAGGTATACTTAAGTTCAATTACGGTTATAACTTATACTGTCTTCTTGTTTTTATCCACTATATTATTACAAGCCTGTTGTACCGGACCCCGTTCGACTTTACCGATGAGTTTTATGACGTTTATTGTACTTCACACAAAAGATAAAGACTCCATTTTCACTCTAGAAAATCACTGCAAGAGCTTAATAAAACACAGTGCAAGTGTGCATTAAAATATTATCCATAAACTCTCTCTCTCCCTTGCATTACCATCAACATACATAGCGAATTACACAGAAACACTCGTTACAACTAACAGTAAACAAATATATAAAGATTATTATGCCTTTTCGGGTGGTGCTTAATAAACTGGTAAACTTTATATCCGTAAATCCAACTGAATTATAATGAAGTGCTCTCACCTTAATTACTGCCGTATCCAGTATCACTCTGGAGGCTGAAAGCTGGGTCACGAACAGTAGTGATCTATCTTTGAGTAACAAATTTTTAGCACATCCTCTGTTTTGTATTGTCCCTTTGTATTGACATACGTTCACAAAGCAGTCCGGTGTGAAATGATTCGCACAGACATAAACTAATTTTGGTAGAGTTGAGAGAGCATTTTCTTCGAAAACAAAATGAATCTACCTTGTCTTCAGCAGCTCAGATTTCAGGAGTAAATGGAGAGAGCTATGTGGATTAATCCATCCAGCTGCAGAACACCTAAAACGCTTGGGAGACCTTCTCGTCAGTGCAGCAATGCCGGACTGTACAACTGGCTGTGAACTCGCTCAGGGCGGTTCTATGTTAAAACGTTCTATGTCTGTCAACATTTGTAGGCGGGGCCTGTGGCTAACTTGACGTCACACTGCCAGGGATCTGGAAACGGCTTGTTCTGAGACACTGCTTATGATTTATTGGGGATTAAAAAAAAAAGGAGTGGTTGGATTTTTATCATTATAGGGTAGTTGTGTACACACACTGCCAACACACATTTATAGCCAAACACCATGCAAAAGTGAATTTTGCATAATAGGTCCCCTTTAAAAGTAATACGTTACTTTACTAGTTGCTTGAAAAAAGTAATCTGATTATATATTTCTCTCTTCTTTTTTTTTTTTTTTTTTTTTTTGTTATAAGTAAAAGTAAAATAGTGGGTATTAAAAAGTACACATCCCTGTTAAAGATGCAGCTTTTTGAAAAACAAAAAGGAATCCAAGTAAAATAATGTCAGATCTTTTTCCACATTTTATGTAATATTGAAAATAAAAATGTTTGTAACAAATGATTAGAAAAGGGACAAGTGTGCACACCCCTCAACATGGCTGAAACCCTAACTGAAAGTCCAGGTTTAATTCTGCACATTTTTATTTATTTATTTATTTTTTTTTTGGATTTAGGTCTGAGAGTGGGCTCTGACTGGACCATTCCAAAACGCTGTTCTTGCTTTGAAGCCAATAGTTTGTTGACTTAGATTTATGTTTGAGTTTATTATCGTGCTGAAAGATGAACTTCCTCTTTAATGGAGGCCTACGGATTTTTAATGGAGGCCAAAATGGTCTGGTACTTGGCACTATTCATGATTCCTTCTGTCTTGACCCAGCTGAAGAGAAGCAGCATAATAGCATGCTTGCACCTTATAGCCAGCGACAAGATATTTTCCAATACCTCAAAAAGTTCTGCAATGCGATTACGATTCAGGGGTATATCGTTCAACTTTTATTCCTGCAGTTCCTGGATGTGCAATGTTGAATTTTTCTGTCGAATTTGAACCACTGGATTTGTGGAAGCGATTTTGTAAAATTTTGTAAAAATAAATTGGACCGAATATTATAGGTTGTATTTTTAAACAGACCAAGTATTTTGGAAGTGAAATCTGAAAGATGAATATAGATTATTGATTTTTTAATAATGAAAATGTGTGTGAAATGTTTTGAAGTGAAATATTCATAGCCTAAATGTACGACCATGTTGAATTTCAGCCCATATAAATGCAAGCCCTAAAAATACAATGCATCAAAATGCAAGCACGGTTAATGCAATGCGTATTTTTTTCAGTTAGTGCAATTAAATAAGCTGTTTTGTTTCAAACACTTTTAATAGGCTATTAATATTCTTTCATTGTGCAAAAGTATTATAATATGAAAGGCTCCAATTCAGAGCAGCACAAAGCACTTATGCGCATAGCGCATACAGAATGATGCGCTTGAAGCATCACAGAGTCACAGCGCACTCCTATGCAGCAGTTTATTGAGCATTCTCTTTTAACAGTTACTGTGTGTGAGAAGAACGATTCATAGAGCTCTATTCTCCAGTGTTGTGATCTAACAGACACCCGGTAGAAAGTAACATGATTTAGAAACCGCAATAAACTCTCTTAAGATGAAGTCCTTTTTTGCAAAACCATAGACCTTTATCTACTGAAGCACAAAAATAAGTAAAAGAAATTCAGTGGCCTATTTGTGCACTGTTTGAGATGTCTGTGTGCTGCTTTTTGCAAGGCTTTAAACACAAGCAAATTATAAACTTTCCTGAAGATTCAGCACTCGCCCAATCGGGAAAGTGACAGTTCCATCTACTGTCTCAAGTGTCTTTCACAAGCTCTGAAAAGTAGTTTAAACGAGAATGCAGGCATTGGCGATAATGCATATAGACATTGTGTGAAAATGTGGAGAGTGTTAAAACAAACGTGCCTCTTAAATATATAAATAGCCTACACGTATCGTTTTTTTGTGTGTTGCATCGATACATCATATCGTTAGACATTAGATCTATGTATCGATCTATGTCAATGTATTGTTACACCCCTAATAGTGACATGCACTGACTTGCTGTTGTCATGTTTATTTCTGCTGTGTGATAGGCTGTTAGATTAATCCATATTGAGTAAAAATGTCTGCAGCTTATTGTTATCGATTGAAATTTTTATCATGATCTTGATATGATAATGTCTCTTGCCAGCCTCCTTGATAAGTTTTAGTTTTGTTTTTTTACATCCATTTTTGACAGGTGCCCTGTTCTTTGGAATGTCATTGTGGTGCCCCATTGTTTCTATTTGTGCCATGGAATACCTTAAAAACCATCCTAAACATTTATTGTTTTGGAAATACCCTTCTCCTGATTGGTACCTATAGGGCTGGGTATCGATTCAGATGTCCCAATTCGATTAGATTTTGATTTTCAAGGTCTCAATTCGATTCGATTTTGATTCGATTTTTTTATTCAATGAATTCAATAAATTGTCACTGGCCCCACCACAAAAAAAATAATTAATAAAATAGTTATTGTTTTTGTTGTTTTTGACCCATGTATAGCCTACCTATATTGTAATAAATAAGGTTATGACACGCAATATTTTAGATAGCAGTGAAATTTAACAATTCTCGATTCCATTTGAGACCACAGCTAAAACTTCTAATATAAATTTCAAAGAATATTAAAGACAAGTAAACTGTCATTAATAAAAAAGAACAAATAATTATCAAATTAACAAATAAAACAAATTAACAAATAAAAACTGTATATAATCTTCACTGTACAAAATAAATAAAGGTTAATCCTTATTAAAGTTACAAAAACATTATTCAGTGAAGATCGGAGTGATTTTCTCTTTAGTTTGATTAACATTAAAACACAGACAGCTTCTGGAATTTTAGGTGGCTGTCACTTTAAGACTAATGCACTGATACATACAATAATGACACGCATGCGTTCTTTCTCTACTGCTTACCATAACAGTAACCGACTATGTTTATCGAGATACTCGCAAAGGAGGAGATTTTTAGATAAATTTGTGTTAATTTGTCCGTTTAGACGCAAGGAGCGGTGAAAGAGATATAATGTTCTTATTTGCACGCTGAGGCGCGCAGCTCTGAGGTCTTCGGGTATGTGTGACGCACACACAAAACTTCTCACACAGCGCGCGCGAGTTCTCTTTCACTTGAATGCTTATATTGGCAAAGCTTGAAAACGCGTGCAAATGATAAACTTTAATGGCCATGCAGCGCTGGCCCGATCGGGAAACTGACAGTTCCTTCAACTGTCCGGAACGTCTTTCATGCTGAAAGGCGCAGCTGCATCCGCCGTGTTCCGCACTAACTGTAGGTGTCCACTGGAGCGGATTGGGCGGAGCAGAGCGAGCGATTTCAATTCATTCCTATGGAAGTCGAGCTTCACAATCCCACAATGCACCTCGCGAGCGTGAAGCTCGACTTCCATAGGAATGAATTGAAATCGCTCGCTCTGCTCCACGCCAGTGGACACCGTCAATGAATGACACTTTAATATCACGCAAGGTAAATAAGAGGATGACATCTAGTGGAGAAGACTAGTAATAAGATAAATGTCAATCAGATAGGTCCAATGTTTGCGGAAATAAATACGGAAAAAATCAATACGTGGCTTTTGAAAATCGATATTGTATCGACCACATTTTTAAAAAAACGATTAATCGAAAAATCGATTTTTTTGCCCAGCCCTAAATGAGATCCAGATATTTTGTAAGCTCTTCGCAGGCCATGCATTGAGCAATAAGATCAAGAAGATGCAAAGGAAATCCTACAGAGACATCTGATTTTTATTTAGGGTTTAGTCAAAAGATTCCGACATTGACTGAGTTATTTGAGACAGTCATATTGCTTTTAGATGTTTCTTTTAAAAAAATAAAAATACTGATGTTATAATAACGCAGCAGTGTTTTTTTTCGTCATATATATTCAATGGCATAATTTGCATGGCTTCGAAAATGCGCAGGCGATTTATGGAATCACTTAATAATGTGATTAAAATAAAGCACAGATCATTATAATGAGAACTTTATAGGAATCTACAGTAAATTCTGTCCTTGCCCGTGTTTCAGCGTGCTGTCTTAAAAGCGCATCCCGGCGCGAGCACTCCTTCTCTCTCTCACTCTCACTATAGCGCGTAACTTAAAGGATTAGTCCGCTTTCAAATAAAAATTTCCTGATAATTTACTCACCCCCATGTCATCCTTTCCCCATGTTCATGTCTTTCTTTCTTCAGTCGAAAAGAAATTAAGGTTTTTGATGAAAACATTCCAGGATTATTCTCATTATAATGGACTTCAATGGCCTCCAAACGGTTGAAGGTCAAAATTATAGTTTCAGTGCAGCTTCAAAGGGCTTAAACGAGGAATAAGGGTCTTATCTAGCGAAACGATCGGTCATTTTCGAAAAAAATGTAAATATATATGCTTTATATAAACAAATGATCGCCTTCCAAGTGATTCCGCCAAAACTGTACACAGCGGCAGTTAAATTTTTTCCATAAGTAGAATAGGGAAGGCATAGGACATACAGCGTCAGCTTTTTGAAGAACATGAAAGTACGGTTTTGGCGGAAGCACTTGGAAGGCGATCATTTGTTTATATAAACCATATACACTACCAGTCAAAAGTTTGGAGACGGTAAGATTCTTAATGTTTTTAAAAGACGTTTCGTCTGCTCACCAAGGCTGCATTTATTTAATTAAAAATACAGTAAAAACAGTAATATTGTGAAATATTATTACAATTTAAAATAACTGTTTTCTGTTTGAATATATTTTATAAAGTAATTTATTCCTGTGATCAAAGCTGAATTTTCAGCATCATTACTCCAGTCTTCAGTGTCACATGATCCTTCAGAAATCATTCTAATATGCTGATCTGCTGCTCAAGAAACATTTACTGTGTACAATTGTACAAAATATTTGTGTACAATATTTTTTTTTTAGGATTCTTTGATGAATAGAAAGTTCAGAAGAACAGCATTTATTTGAAATATAATCTTTTGTAACATTTTAAATGTCTTTACTGTCACTTTTGATCGATTTAATGCATCCTTATTGAAGAAAAGTATTAATTTCTTTAATTTCTTTTCTTACTGACCCCAAACTTTTGAACGGTAGTGCATATTGTTACAAAAACTTTGTATTTCAGATAAATGTTGTTCTTTTGAACTTTCTATTCATCAAGGAATCCTGAAAAAAAAGTACACAACCGTTTTTAACATTGATAATAATCATAAATGTTTCTTGAGCAGCAAATCAGCATATTAGAATGATTTCTGAAGGATCATGTGACACTGAAGACTGGAGTAATGATGCTGAAAATTCAGCTTTGCCATCACAGGAATAAATTACACTTTACTATATATTCACATAGAAAACAGTTATTTTAAATTGTAATAATATTTCACAATATTACTGTTTTTACTGTATTTTTAATTAAATAAATGCAGCCTTGGTGAGCAGACGAAACTTCTTTTAAAAACATTAAAAATCTTACCGTGTCCAAACTTTTGACTGGTAGTGTACATTTACATTTTTTCGAAAATGACCGATCGTTTCGATAGATAAGACCCTTATTCCTTGTCTGGTATCGTTTAAAGCCCTTTGAAGCTGCAATGAAATTATAATTTTGACCTTCAACCGTTTGGAGGCCATTGAAGTCCATTATAAGGAGAATAATCCTGGAATGTTTTCATCAAAAACCTTAATTTCTTTTCGACTGAAGAAAGAAAGACATGAATATCTTGGATGACATGGGGGTGAGTAAATTATCAGGAAAAATGTATTTGAAAGTGAACTAATCCTTTAAAGCTCACTGGAATTTGCATCTTTTTGTGCCGATACAAGTTGTAATGTTACGTCTATATTATGTTTCGAAGTTATCTGATTAATATCATAGGATGTGTCATAGAACGGGCTTCAGTTTATTGGCATGAAGTCACTCTTCACCTCAGGCAGCTATTCCTTTTAGATGCTTCCTTATTAATAACATTGCTGCATCATAATCAATCTAACACTGTTCTAATCACGTTTTCATAAACAGGTTTTCATGTCATATTTTTATTTTTAACATTCATTTTCCTAACAGTATTCAGATATTTTCATTATCTCCATGACGGTCATGCCCTGTCCCCCGCACACGCCCCGCCCCCTAAGTACTCATTTTTTCAACCTATCGATGATCGAAATGAAAAATTGCCAAAAATGCCCATCCCTAACTGCTATCTGGGTCTGATTCGATTTGATTTCAATTTAATATGGCAATATAGACGCCATTATTTACATTTCCACTGAAGCACATGTAACAACTAATGGTAAGGGGCGTGGTGTTTCCGGACGCTTAAGCGAATCACAATACAGTGGGCCAGCTAACCAATCTGAGCACATTGCGTATTTCGGAGGGAGTGGTATCATAGAATCAGGAAGTCAAACCAGCAGTTCAAATGACAGTGGAAACAGCGGTGTAGAATAAAGGTAAAATATATGAAAAATGTAGCGTTTTTATTTTATTTATTTTTTTTAAACGAGGCATTAAGACGTTAAACTGCGCCCCATAAACACAATCAAGCCTAGGGAAAAAAAAAAAAAAAACACTGAACCACCCCTTTAATTAAATTATCAATTTGTATTCCCACTGTAAGTATGTCAGGACAGGAGGATTTTAATTGTAAATCTACATTACAATAAAGATAATTTAGTGGGAATTGTCCCTAACTGCCATGACAACGTCACAATACAAAAGAAAAGGCTTTGTTACCATGATTCAGACATCTATTAGTATTTCTATCATGACCCAACAAAAAGCTTTTTTTTTTTTTGTTGTTGTTGTTTTTGAGCAAAGTGCCTTAGACGCAAAACATAATAACTCAAGTTACAACTCAGTGACATTATTGATTCCACTTCTCAAAGACTACATAAACCTTTTCAAGCTAAAGGGAGAGCGAGCACAGCAACAGTGTTGTCATGTGGTTTTGTGTTTCCCTTTCATTTGAGCAGCCCTGCCCTCTTGCCACATGGCCTGTCTTATGTCATACCCACAATGCCTCGCGGTTACCTGTAACCACTCCTGTGGACAGCAAGGTCAGTGCACATGCACAAAAAAATGGAGGCACACACAAAACCTTGAGCCTAGTGATCATAATTCAGTATAATGAACAGAGACCCGCTGCACAAACAATAGGTAAATCCAGACAATGCCAAGGTCACTACAGCTATTGATCAATCACTTAAATGTGAACAACTCAGTGACATCTGGATTTCACAAGTTACTTATACAAGCATCTTTCTCTAAACACAATAAAAGTATGAAAACAACAAACTTGTATCTTTGAATCAGCATATTGTCAGATGGCAAATAACATACTTTTTCTTTAAAAAAAAAAAAAAAAGTTCAAATACATATGGTGTATAGAGGACAAATGCACATTTTAGATGCTGGTCATCATTTCTGCACAGCATGTATTTATAACTGTAAATTAATTTTTCTTTTTTTGTTGTTTAACGTATTTTTGTCACACTGATGTCACTGCTTGACATGTCAACCACCCATATGTATGGAGTACAAATATGAAAAGAGCTGTGACACTCAAATTTTGATCTGTAAATATACCAAATATACAAATTTCTATCTCTGCTAGAGCAGACTCAATGGCAAATCATAGGACTCATTTAAAACCAATACTAACAAGATAAATATAATCAAAAATGGCATGTTTATACACCTTAAAGGCATTGAGGCAAAACTGAGACTTAGGCCTGGTTTCACAGACAGGGCTTAGATTAAGCTAGGATTAGGTCTTTGTTCAAGTAGCTTTTATAAATGTGCCTTAGAAGAAAAAGACATTACTGGTGTGCATCTTGAGATATTTTAAGATATGCCAGTGCAAGTTGTTTTCAGTTAAAATAGCTCAACATTAATTTTAGTCTGGGACTAGACTTAACCCCTGGTTTCACAGACATTTTCACAAACATTTTACATATATATATATATATATCTATCTCTCTCTCTCTCTCATATATATATATATATATATATATATATATATATATATATAAAGAGAGAGAGGTTAAAGTGAATTGTCTTAATCATCTGTAGCTTCAAAGAGGCGGATGTAAGTGCGGTATACCTGCACGCTGACACACCCTACAGCACCTACACGTTTTATTTTAGACACCACTGCCATCTCAAAAACTAGCTGCCTTTTAGACATCATATGCACTTAATTTTAGACCAAAAAATGTTGTCTAGGTAGACAACACACTAGATTGTGACACAGCCAGTATCTCTCTTTCCTAACGAGGAGGCCTATGAACCAGCTCCGGCGTCCAACTGTTGCATCTTCATGAGATCGAACAACTTCACACACAGCCCGCTCACACTTTGTGGCAATAAAAAGCAAACTAGAGTCCGTGCTTTAACAACAAATGTCGACCGACCCGTGGAAATAAACACACCTTAAACAAAACGACAACGAAAATAATACATTACGAGACATTCTGAAACTACCAACCGGAGAAAAAGAAACAACTCAATGCGATTGTCTACATTAAGCAACTTCAAACGCAGCAGTACGTACCAGCCGTTCAGAGCACTATAGGAAAACACGATGACATGTAGGCAAGTTGCAACTTTCAGCCTATCCACTCCGTCTCGAGCGAGAATGAAACGTCCACTCAGTGCGAGCGCGCCGTTTATTCCTGGAAACTTTGTTTCTGTACAACACTAGCCTGTATGGCAGCAAGTAGGCGCCATGTTTGTGTTTTGTTACTTTGGTGCGCTCTCGGGTTTCTCGGACTGACTGCTGGAGGCGGGTAGACCCGCCCATGAGTGACTCGCTGCTACATTTCTCCCTGTCTTCCGCCCTGCGCCGACTCATTATACCATATATCTAGAGAGTAGTGCGCACCATGATTAACAGGTGGCTGGTACAGGTTTTACACACTAAAGGACACACAATTATACTTATTTTCAGTATACTAATGTTTGTGTGCATTTGCACAAATTAAAATCAGAAAAGCAAAGACAAATACATTTAAATGGACCACAGAGATAAATGAGTGTTTGCAAAAAAAAAAAAAAAAAATCTTTATTACAAAACATGAACACCAAAATTTAGCCAATATTTAACTTTTACAATTAGTTTGTACATACTAAAGTTTAGTATTGATGTCATAAGAATTTACATGGTTCCGACAAATGAGTTAGTTGATAGCAGCCTTAAAATGGTTCAAAGTCCTTGTGATTAGACTAAGCAAAAGCACATCAAGCAGTAAGTGAATTTCATTTGGCAGACACATTTTGCATCATACAATTATAGTGGTTGAAGATATGTTAGTATTCATCAAGAGACAAATTCACTAAACTGGGCAAGGTGAATTTCTCTGCAGGATAAGGAGGGGAGAGACTCTCAAGCTTGTCCAAATCAAGAGAGAATAACTTCTCGTTAGCAGTCCAGTGGCTCAAACCTTGGCTCTTCCTTGAATGTACTGGGGAGTCTTTGAAAGGGGATTTATCTAAAGAGGCCTCCAAGCACACCTTTGATGTCAGTTCAACAGGTGGCAGTATAAGTTCTTCCTCTTGCTCCTTGTTACTGTGGATCTCTGCTGAACCATCACTGTTAAAGGACACATCATCCTCAAAAAGGCTTGGGAGCTGCTCCTGAGCAATGCTGAATTTAATAACATCACTTGAGCTTTGGCTGTTAAGCGCCTCCAGCTGTGAGGAGTCCCATGACACAGTTGAGTGAAGGGATGACCCCTGCTGGACAGGAAGGGGAGTGCAATGGGCAAGAGTAGTTGAAAATAAGAGGGAAGGCTCTGGACTTGGTCTGGTGCAAGGGCTGTTCGCCTCAACCATGGGCGTTTTGAGCCAAGAAAGACTGTCTTGCCGATTCAGAGACGCTTGTTTCTTCTCAGCCATGCCTTCCTCCACAGCTTTTCTCCACGAACTTCTCACATCCTTAACTAGGGAGAGTTTATATTAAAAAGAAATAAAAACAAAGCTACTTGTTTAACAAAAATATTTCTAATGAAGAGTGAGCTAAATATTTATAACACCAAAATCTTAAATGAAGTAATTAAAAGACTTGTACTTAGACTCTCAGGTGTGCGGCATAGCTGTTTCCTAGCTGAAAAAGGGTCAGATATGGCATTTAGTAACTGCCCAAGATCCATATCACTCCTTCCATTGACTGGACTCATGATCACTGCCTCTGCAAACTGAAAACCAAACAGCAAATTAATCTTTTAACACTACATTTACATAAACTCAAGCAGAGGATTGTCTGCTCCGTATCTGTCCGTGGCGATTTCTCTCAATTCGCACCGGTCATCAGAGAGCAGGTTTAATATAGGGAAAACTTGTGATGGGTAGAGCACTGCTCAGGACTGCCCATGTATCAGTTTCCCAGAGCAAAGTCTACAAGACACTAAAATGCAACCACAGGAATTTTAATCTGTTGTATAGTTGATATATAAAATATAAATATATAGTATAAATAATTTACTTGTAGATGTAGTAGTGTAATAGAAAAACAACAGACCCAACTGTCATGACATGCACACTGCTTGTTCTAAGTAACTGACTCATTCATTGAAAGGGGCATATTCAAAATAATAGCAATGTGGATTTTAATGACAATTCACTCATTCTGTAAAAATAATATTTAAAAAACAGGTGTCATTAATTGTCCTTTAGTGAGGAAGGGTAACAAATGGGTTTGATTCAATTTGACTGGAGAGGGGAAAACAAAAGTGCAGCAAATTATAGGATGCTCAGCTAAAATGATCTTAAATGCTTTAAAATGGCAACAAAAAAACCTAAAACAAGCAAAAGAAAATAAGCAACTACTGTTAAAACAGATCAAAGAATAATCAGAATGGCAAGATTCAGCCAATCATCACCTCCAGAAAGATCAAAGAATATCTAAAATTACCTGCAAGTATTGTTACAGTCAAAAGACATTATCGAAGTTAAATAAAGTTAAAATTTGCCAATGAATGAATCAATTGGTCCAAAGAGAAATGACATAATTCCGTGGACTGATGAGAGTAAAATTGTTCTTTCCAGGTCTAGTGGTCATCAACAGTACATCAAGTGATTATATAATATAAAAACCATCACATACTTGACTTGCCAAGTTGTCATACTCCAAATCTAAAATTTGAGCCTTGTTCTTTAGGACAGATGCCTTTGTTGACTGCAGATTTCTGAGGCAAGGCTGCAAGAGAGGGGGGGGGGGGGGGGGGGGGGGGGACAAATTTTTAAACAAACAAGTTGGAACTAACTGCTCTCCAGAGGGTAAACTGAGGATGAAATACATGTACTACCAGTTTTCAAACATGTTCACAGAAATTCGCTTCAATCCCACACTATTTTCAGAGATCAGATATAATCCAAGCAAACATTCCATTATTTGCATGAACTTCTGGGGCATGAACTTCACAGACTAACATAAACCCCAACCCTTGGTTGATTAACCCATATCTTTCTTACATTTATTGGTTCCAAAAACATTGTGAGTAGTAACCCAAGAGTATGTTCATGGTGAACACACAAAGAAAGAGCACCAAATCCAGGAGTCATGGAAACAGATGCCAAGAAGTATACCACTACTACTACTACTTGTTTAAATATGTTTAAAGTCAATGGGGCACAAGTGCTCCAAGGACCTCATAAGTAAACTAACCCCAAAAGATATTCTGACTATAGCCTGCTCTGGAGCAGGTTAAGTTGCCAACATTACTTGCACCCTGAAAACTGCCTCTTTTTAGAACCCAAAGTTGAGGTTATCCGTTTACTTAACTGCAAACATGAGGTTAGTGTGTTTAGAAAAAACTGAGATGGGGTGTTTGTGCCAGCATGGATGGGACTAAAATGAAGATACACAAGCAGGAAAGTAAAAAGCTTATCAATACAAAACTACCTGTACTGGACTGGGTGTCTGGGTCACAGACTGAATTTTAGCCAGATAAGTCAAGGGAGATTCACATGGTGGTGCATCAAAAGTTGTTTTTTTGGAAAAGCAGCTGTCAGAAGACAGCAGGACCCCCTTATCTTCAGCTGCCATTGAAGTGCTGTTGAGAAATTGGAGGAAGTTACACCATGAAAATGGAACCAAAGTTATTTTTCCAACTTTCTCTCTTTAGAAAAATTGTGCTGTACGTTTGGAGCTCTGGCTCCAGTTGGACATCTGGCTCCAAATGGACATCTGGCTCTGGTTTCTCTGGTTCTCTTTTTGACGGCTGCTCTAGTAGTTCTCAAAAGTGAGGGAGAAGAAAACAGGATAAATACACAATGAGAAAGATATCACATAATGCAGCCATCTAAGCAGTTAACTTACCAGGTAGTTTATATGAATATTGTGAGATGACACTAGCCTCAAAGTTAGCCTCAGAAGCCGGCTCAAATGAGAGAGGAGCCATTGGGGAGACAAAGTCAAGAGCCTGTTAAGTGTTACAGAGAGCAGATCATCATTCAAACAAAATCAGAACTAATAAAGAATTAATAAAGATGCACCAAACTAAATTTGTGACTTCTGTATGCATACTGCTTTGTGGTAATCTGGACACAGCAATGTTTTAGAGAAGACAAGGTGAACTGTATGACCAGTGAAATAAATAGCTAAACTCACAGCATAGATTTAAAAGCATTAATACTAAACAAAAGCAGCAATGACTTCACTTACAGAATCCTCTTTAAGAAAAGAGGACAGGGGTGTGTTTTTCAAACACTCTGCCCACTTGTTCTCCCAGTCTTCCTCAATTCTTCTGATGGAGACCTTGATCTCTGCTGCATCCTCCTTAATCAGTTTCTGCCTGGAAAAAAAGAAGAAAAAAAAGTAAACATACCTTCTAAACCAGGGGTGGCTAAATTCAATCCTGGAGGGCCAATATCCTGCAGAATTTAGCCCCAACTTGCCTCAACACACCTGCCTGAAAATTTCTAGTGTCTAGTAAAATCTTGATTAGCTGGTTCAGGTGTGATTAATTGGTGTTGGAGCTAAACTTTGCAGGACAGTGGCCCTCCAGGAGCAGGACACTCCTGTTCTAAACACTTGACTACTTTAAGTATTATACTGAAACCCTATATTATTATGTTTGAAAGCTGAACAACCAGTAAAAGGTCCCCAAATTCATTGTGTTTCTTCATACTTCATGTGACTGTGAACCCAGGAGGGTATGGCCACAGATTTAAATTGTCAACACATGAATCAAATCAGACACTGATTAATCAGAGACTAACTCACAGGTGACAATGATTTTCAAAATGAAATGAAACAACCATAAGTTTTTGTTTTTCATTTTGTCTTTTAATGTAACATTTAACAAACAACTTTAAAACAAATCCAGATACATGATCATTTAAACATTCTATGGTCTTATTTATTAATGTTCAAGAGCACATTTAATGGTACCTGATAAGCTTGAGGTTTTCTTTTGAGCGGCTGAAAAGCAAGGCATACTCCTGGAGGTCTTGAACCTGTTGGTGTTGAAGCTGTACACTCGGACCTACAATTTTCTCTCTCTCCTCATTAAGGACCCGTAATCCCTCATTTAGAAGCTTCAGCAAAGGCACAATGACAGGCTGCCCTCCCTCATACAAGCTACCAACACTAGACTATGGACACAAATAGAACTTATTGTCAGAATTTTCAACACCATAATAGAAATGCTGACCTATTAAGCTTTTAGGAAATCCATACATTTTCACACGTTAAAAGTTTCCTTTTTCTGCCTGTAAATATCACCTGGTGGGATAGCTGCTCCACACTTTCACGCAGAACCGCTGGTATCTTCACACTCAGGTCCTGCCCACCAAAGATGTACTGGTCCCCCTGTCCACGGATCACACTCTCTACTACTTTTCGTTCTCCTTCAAGGGTGGATAAGATGTCTATCTCAGTCCAAAGGCTTCGCACCTGAGAACGTAATTTAAAAAAAAAAAAAAAAGTAACGTTTAGAATGAGAACAAATAACAGAAAAAAATATTTGTAATGAAATTTCAATAAAGCAGTAAAGAGATTACTTGTAATTACTTTAATAGAAAAGAAACTGGAAAGTAAACGTGGTGCAAACCTTTTGATTTTTTGCAAGAATGTCTTCCTTCAAATCAGCATTAAGGTCTTGTTCTCTACAAACAAGAAACATTGTTTTTAGTTAAGTAAAAACATCTGTGCAACTTACTTTTACAGACCTGAGAAATAAAATGTTTTAGAGATTTACTTAAGCAAATGATCATATTTGGCATCCTCTGCATCACAGTCCCTCAAAGACTTCTCCAAACCTCTGAAAACAAACAAACAAACAAAAAGAAAGAAAACATCTTGGTTACGCATGTAACCCTGGTTTCCTGAGTAGGGAATGAGACACTAGCTGATGCTATAGGAACTGCCCCAGGTGTGATGATTGTCTGAAGATTGTATAGAAACACACCAGTTTGTTGGCTGATGGTGCTGCATCATTGGCATCATTTAAGGATGCACCCATGCCATCAATCCTCAGATTTTGATGAAGGAAGCAGCAGAAAAAGACAAGTATGGTTAAGACTGTCACTCCAAATGTCACTCCAAATCCAAATGCGATATTTACATATCTCTTTTGAGCTACATTCATATGTGGTTTGAAATCCTATTCAAATTTCTGGAAATCCGATTCAGTCTGACAGCTCTGATCAGATTTTGCCTGGTTTATGTGACTTTCTCACGTCAAGTAAACATGCTGAAAGTCACAGCAGAAACAAGGTTGTGTTGTTGCAAAGTGCCGGATGAGCAGAATAACAATATAAAGGAGATGACAGCACGGAATAAAGCCACTCATACCTGCCTCCTACGTTTCTGCTGTTGCCTCATCATAACGGCATAAATAAGTTTGTAAATAATTGTAAATAAGACAACATCCGTATTGCAAACCCCTCCATGCTACGGTTGGTGGTTGTTGTTTTTCAACTCAACATCAACTCAACATCACTGCCATAAAAACCAATGCAGATATTTCAGATAGACAAATAATCGGATTTGGACTGACAGTGTTAACGTAGCCTATGTGTAGGGAATGAGACACCACATGGCAAGCCTTATATGATCCATATATTTCTGGTCTTAGGCTGTGTCCGAAATCGCCCCCATACCCTTAAATAGTGCACTATTTGAAGGGACAGCCATTTGTAGTGGTGTCCGAAACCATAGTGGACATTATTGAGTGCACTCATTCAATCCCACAATGCACCACAATAACGAGTGTACAACTGATGTACGCTCAACGGCTAGAGAATACCCACAATGCACTGTGAGAGTCGCGTGTTGAACTTGGATGAATTCCCGTGTCTCGCCTGAAGATGGCGCCCCCATAATTTTCCAAACTGCTGATCCAATGTGGCTACAGAATGATATTTATACAGGTATAAATTCCTTTTTAAGTGATTATTAAATTGCTTAATTACAGATTATGCATGCTAGTTTCCATGACAGAGTTCAACATCTTAATAATCTTCATAATCTTTTCATTTTACTACTGGGGCTGCCAGTTTGCTAAAATGTTAAACAGCAGGCACAAACTATGCAAAAGTGGCAGCCCTTCCAGTGCACTCAGTGTCCATTCACTCACTCGTTTTCATTCACTCCTTCAGTGGACTATATTAGTGGAGTAATGTAGGGAATAGTGAATGAGGGTATAGGGGGCGATTTCGAACACAGCATTAGAATCTCTACTAACGAGCTGACGAATTGAATCAGGTGTGTTTGATTAGGAGTTTGAAAATGTGTAGTGTTGGTGGGACTCCAGGAACAGGGTTGGGAAACAATGGCTCCGTCCGAAATCGCATACTCTCTTTTGAGTAGGTACTTATTTTGAATAAGTAATTACTTCACGATCAATAAAAGTATGTTCTATATATTATGAATGTGTATAGTATGAATACTACATTCACCATGTTGCCCTTATCACATAACTTACCAGCATTAATTACATTGCTTCACTGCCATTACTATCCCATTAGGCCATGGGAGAGGATTTGTGAAAGTGTCCATCGTATGTACACTTCAAAATCTTACTGGAAGAAGTAGGTCATCTGGGTACTTTTTTCCTACTCTTTTATGAATATTGTGAATTCAGACATACTTCTTTTGTCACATACTGTTTTTTGCCTACTATATAGTAGAGAAGTATGCAATTTCGGATGCAGCCAATCCTTTATACCAAAGGGCCGTGCAACAAGTGGCTGCCATTTAGCTCGCCAATCCCCCAGCATGGTAAGATTTGTTTTAATGTTTTTAAAAGAAGCCTCTTCTGCTC
This sequence comes from Hypophthalmichthys molitrix, assembly GCA_037950675.1. NCBI lineage: Eukaryota > Metazoa > Chordata > Actinopteri > Cypriniformes > Xenocyprididae > Hypophthalmichthys > Hypophthalmichthys molitrix. The sequence goes on along the minus strand of CM075498.1, from coordinate 37,306,469 downwards.
ACCGAGGCTGCATTTATTTGATTCAAAATACAGAAAAACTGTTCTTTTAAATTGTCAAAATATTTCCTAATATTACGGTTTTCTATTTGAATATATATTAAAATGCAATTTATTCCTGTGTTGGCAAAGCTGAATTTTCAGCATCATTACTCCAGTCTTCAGTGTCACATGATCCTTCAGAAATCATCCTAATATGCTGATTTGCTGCTTAAGAAACATTCATTATTATCAATGTTGAAGAGTTGTGTATTTGTTTTTTTCTTTTCAGGATTCTTTGATGAATAGAAAGTTCAAAAGAACAGTATTTATCTGAAAGAGAAAACTTTTGTAACATTATACACTACCGTTCAAAAGTTTGTGATCAATAAGATTTTCTTTTTTTTTTTTTTTGGAAAGAAACTAAAGAAATTAATACTTTTATTCAGCAAGGATGCAAGGCGGGGGGTTAGTACACTGTTGTCTGGAGCATACAAACAGCTTAATGTTGTCTGAGACACAAGTTGCGGTGGAACTGACACCAACAACATTTTCTGCGGGAGGCTTGCCATCCTATTTCTGACCAACAGTTCAAGCACTGTTCTCTTGAACCAAAGGCTGGGAAAACTTAGCAAACTCAGAGCATATGCAGAGACGGAGTTTGTCTGGAGCAGCATTTATTGAAAACTGATCAGCTCTGAGACGCTGAAAACACCAGCAGAAAATGACCTGCTCACGGTTTTATTTTTTGATTAATTGTGTAGCCCAGGCTGCTTGACCATACAAAACTTCTCAATGACAGGATTGACGACGTCACAGAAAAGCCCTGACAGAGAGACATAAATCCCTTCCTGAAAAATAAGAAATCTGAGGATTGATGTAATTGCTGTGTCCTTATATGATGCCGATGACATAAAAGCACTGTCAGTGCTATCAGCCAATAAATTGGCGAGCTTCAGACAATGGCCACACCTGGAGTTGTTTCCATAGTGTCAGTTACTACAGCATTGAGTGAATCTATGAATAGTAATAGTAAATAAATGGTCTAAATCAGGGGTGCCCAACCCTGTTCCTGGATATCTACCTACCTGCAAAGTTTAGCTCCAACCCTGATAAAACACACCTGAATCAACTAATTAAGATCTTCAGGAGTATCTGATACTTACAGACAGGTGTGTTGAACAGGGATGGATTTGAACTCTGCAGGAAGGTAGATCTCCAGGAACAGGGTTGGGCACCCCTGGTCTAAATATAAGATGCAATATCTTACAAAATAATACTTCCTGTAATGTAACAATGATTCAAAAGATGTGGAGTGTCCAGTCAGTGAATGGAGGAAAGTGGCCACTCACTTAGCTCTTTTCTGATAGTCTTGAATAAGACAGTCCTGCTCTACGGTCACTCTCTGCATTAGTCTCTTCACCAGCTGAAATCTTTTCATCTCCAGCTCCTTTGAACTCGCTGGAACTGCAGCAGCCTCAGGGACCCACGTGTCATCTAATTGTTGATGTGACAAATGTAGAACACAATTATATCAATTTGAAAACATACCCTGAACATAATTTGATCCCTGGACAATAGAAAATAACTTCATAATATTTGCTGCAAGCAGTGATGATGACAGGCCCAAGGAAAGGTGTCACCGCCAGACAGTGGATTTATGAAAACAATGCTCGGTACATATATAATTGATCACTTCATCGGAATGGTACTTAACTGGGGGACTTCTGTCGCATTTGCAATGTGAATGTACAAAAAAAATATTGGACATGATTGGAAAAGAATAAATGGTCTTAAAGGGATCATATAATGCCATTTTACAAGATGTAAAATAAGTCCCTGATGTGTATATGTGAAGTTTTAGCTCAAAATACCCCACAGATAACTTTATAGCATGTTAAATTTGTTGCTTTTTGAAGATGAGCAAAAACACTCCGTATTTGTGTGTCCCTTTAAATGCAAATAAGCTGCTACTCCTAAGAAGAGGGCGGGGTTTCAAGAGCTAGTGTTAACAGTGCTGATTACCTCACGCAGACTCACAGAAAATGTCACACACTGTTCAGCCTTTTATGTTCAAACCAGAGTCGGACAATGATGGAAAGGACTCAAGAAGAAGTGACAACATGTAGAATGCAACAGGACGTTTCTGAATGGTTAGTTAATTTATGTAGCTAATGTGGGATATCTTAAAGTCATTGATTAGCATATTCTGTCATGATAATCTATAAATCGCTCGTGTGGGAACTGTTGCAAGATGCCTACAGAGCCAGAGAATACATGCTGCATGAAGATAGAATGGGTATAGTTTAATTTAATTACGGTTATAACTTATGTTGTCGTCTTGCTTTTATGACATGCTATTGCCTTTATGTTACGTACTGTTAGTGTTGTCAAAAAATGTATCGATACTGAAATATCTGAAACAGTTCCAATACGCCTTTTCTGCAGTATCGATACACCGATATCAGCTGCGCGTACTCGCTCTCTCTTCTCTTTGACGGCGAACTGACACGCACCCACCTCCTCCGGTGCGTGAGCATGAAGCTCAACTTCCATAGGAATTAACTAAAAACGCTCGCTTTGCGCCAGTGGACGCGCACCGTCACTCGTCTCATTCGCTCCGGTTGAAGTTCTTGTATTGAGCATAATTTTAGTCATTTGCGCAGGTTTCGCGCTCGCACCATTTAGGCGTGCACACCACTGATCTATATAAGTTGTGCTCTCATAAAGCCACTCAAACAGCTCGCGAGAACCAAATTGGCTTCTTTTTCGTGGCCAATTGCGATTAAACGGTCAAATACATACAAAATTATGTCAAAATGCCCGTCTTGCAGAGTATTCGGGTAAATATAGTCAGTTTTGGAACGTAATTAGTTGAGAGAAAATGCATGTTGTGTTACAGCATATTGAATCCTCCCTGCAAGCTCTTAAAAGGACAGCAACCTAATAAACCTGCTGCTGTCATGTTAATCAAAGAACAAAAGACAAAAAGAAAATCACTTGCTGCTCTTGACTGAAAAACTTTTGTAACTTTAATTAGTCTATAAGCATCTATCTGCATTTCATTTTTACAATGGAAACTATCCAGTGTCATTTTACATTTGATTACTTTAATTTCTATATTATTTCTTACCTGAAAACTACTGTTAGACCCACCTGAAAAACTTAAAACCTGTTTATTTCATTTGTCTCTTTATTGTATTGTATTGTATTTGTGCCATCGTTTGCAATTTTTTTTTCTTTCTTTGTAAATGTAGTTCAATCATTTAAAATATAGCCTCCTTGTGCTATGTGTAAGCTTTTACAACAAAATTACCCAAATTATCAAAAAATTATGAGATAATAAATTATCTGTATGACGGTATGGCAGTTTTTCCCGTTGTATCAAAAATAGTATCGAATATCGATATTTTTCAAGGTATCGTATCGAAGTTGGAAATTCCAGTATCGTGACAACACTACGTACTGTATTGCAATAACATGGCCTCACCCCCGTTGTTGCATGTTCTCAGGGGCAGGATTTATGTCAATTTTAGGGTTAGTGTCACCAACCAGGGAAGAAGCTAGCTGTAGTCCCAACCAGCCATTTGTTGTAGTCCTTAAACAGAGAATTCTTTAAAAGAAAATATCTTCCTTTTGCTTTGAACTTTGAGCATCGTAACTTTGCATATGTTGTTTGTGCTCAAACAGCAACATTACACACTAACTAAAGTTAAAAAAGTGAAATCACTTGTGCTCCCAACTTCAAAAAGTTAAGAGCACCAGCAAAAATTTAGGAGCACCCTCCCCATGTTTTTAATCAAGCTCTCACGCTTAAAATATGCGGATTAGTGATGCAGTTATATCCGTGGAAAAAACGCGGCTTGGGCGGGCCAAGTAATAAGAAAATGATTTTAATAAAGACACAGAACTGTCATTTCACGGTAAAAAAAGCAACAAACATGTGTCGCTCTTTTACTTTCGGGTTTCAACAACAAAGTATAACTCTTCAGGGAATTAAGGAAACACGCCTCGAGCACCTCCATTAATCATTATGTAAAACACAAACGAAAAAAAAACTTATGAAAAATGGTCCATGTTTAAGCAGCAATGGAGATAAAACAAAACAGAGAAATTTCAAAAAGGGGAATTAAAAACAAAATGTGTGGAAGCGTTTTAGTGAAGTAGTTAACCAGGACGAATCAAGTGCTTGTAGGCATGTGACAGTATCAAATTTTCATATAGCGATATATTGCTGAAGCTTTTATCATGGTATGGAGCATTATCACAATATTGAAATAAGTTGCAAAAAAAGTTTGTAATATAACAGGTTTAATAACTTTTTCTTGTAACAAAAAGAACTCACAAAATAATAAAGTAAACAAATGTTTCAAACTGAAGTGCAAAAGAATTATAAATAACGGGTATCACTTTACAGTAAGGTCTCATTAGTTAGCATTAGTTAATGCATTAACTAATATTAATAATGATTAATAGCTACATTTGTTACAAAAGTTATTCTATTAAAATACAAATTTCATGTTAACTCAGGTTCATTAAATAATAGTTACAACTTTTGATTTTAATGAAGTGTTATTACATGTTGAAATTAAAGATTAATAAATGCTTTAGTTAATTCACTAGTTAACAAACTGACAATGAAAAATACTTCTAATGTTAAATAATGGAGCCTTATTTTAAAGTGTGACTGAACAACAAAGAATCGGAACAAATTAAAACAATATCTAGGGCATGTTGTAGTCCATATTAAAATATAAAAATGTTTATGTTTGAAATTAAATAGCCTTACGTCTAAGTATTTGGTACCGTGATGAACACAATAGCGAATACAAAAATCTGAATTTTAAAAGTTTAAAACTTTTAAATACTGTAGTAGCTGTAGCGCAGCTGCTTTGTTTACGGGGGTTACTGGGGTAACCGCAGCATTTCTGCTTTTCCATCAGCACCCTCTGCTGTCAGAGAGTGAAAGCAAAGTCCCTTTAAGACAAGTAATTTCACTCGGCGGCCATCTTTGAAACGCCTCTTGGGCATGCAAGTGCAGCTCCTATCTCTGAATGGGAAAATATCAAAATCTCCAAAGCTGTTTGCAAAGCTTTCGATTAAATTTCATATTTGAAATCACCAGTGAAATCTGACAACAACTGTCTCACATTTTGTTTCTAAATGCTTGAATCATGACAAAAAAAAAAAAAAAAAAAAAGGTATTTTCCAGGCTGGATCAAGCTAATCCTATCATTTCGGAGGCGCGTGTCTGATTGTTTCTATAGGAACCGGACATTCTAATGGCCGCGCAGTGACGCAATGACTTTACCAATCAGCGATTGGCTCTTATTTAGAAGGCGGGACTTATTCTGCCATATTGCGCGTTGCACTTTCTCCCATTCATAATAATACGAGTGACGCGTCTTGTGTTATTCTATAGACTTTGGTGAAAGTGCATTTTCATTCAGCGCGTCTCCTTCACTCATTCCGCCATGCGCTGCTCATGCACGTTGGGCTTGTTTACATCAGTAAAGCCATTAATGGGCTTATTCAAGTCCTTTTTTTTTTTTTTAAGTTATTTTTATCCATTCCGCATCTCCCACGTGTTTTAGCAAGGCTGTCTGTGTTGCAAGTTGGTGAATGAAGATACTTGCTAGGTCACTACTCTACTTTATTAATTTATCCAGTGTAAAAACTAGGCACCGCCACACAAATGTGGCTTTTTGTTAATAACTGTCCTACTACAGGATTTAACACAGAGTAACAGCTCAATACCTTTTACAAAAAACACTATAACAGTCTGTCACAGACAATTCTAGTTGCATTTTTTATTAATTAATTGAAATTGTCCTATGACTATGTTCTGGCCCGCCATCTAGTGGTGAATTTTTTTTTGGCCCAATGCCAAACTTAATTGCCGACCCCTGCTCTAATCGTTTTTGACTAAATATTACACATTATAAAATAACTAGGTTTAAAAATACATTTTGTCAATGTGAAGTATGAAATACTCAAAAAATCTTAAGAAAAACAACTTTTCTTGTGAATGAATGACACAAAGCGAGCACCGCACTTTCCCTTTGTAATCACAGCAGCTGTCAGTCAGTGCAGCACAAGATCAATGATTTCAGCACACTGGTAAAAACACACATTTTATTCAATTAATCTAACTAAAGTGCACAATAAATATTTAATTTTTGAAGCTTTTTTTCACATAAAAGTATAAAAACTGATAGTCGAATTGAATTTAGCAGAGGAGGAACACTGAGGTACGTCTTTATTTTTTGACATCTCACCAGAAGTTTTCAAGCTGGCTTATATTATTGCGGAAGTTCTAAAGAACGCTCCATGCATATAGCCCATTCCTGCTGCCATCTGGCTGCACTATGACCTTAACCATGATCCAAATCAGACAATGCACTTTTGTCATTAATTTAGTCAAAAAAATTTTTTTTTTTTTTTTTTTTTCCCTAACAGACTTAGTATTACAGTGTCAGAGTATTTGATAATATAGTTATTCTTATTTCTACTAAAGCAGTGGTTCTCAAACTGGAATACGCGTACCCCTGGGGGTAAGTGAGGTGACAGAGGGGGTACACAAACAAAATGAGTTTTGCCATTCATATCATTCTACATTTCTTTAAAATAACATTAAAACCAAGCATGTATTTCTAGCAGGCAAAATGCCATAAATACATAACATTTGAACGAATCGTGAGAGTCACTGATTCAATAACCCATTCATAAATGCAGCCACTTGCTTCTTTACTGAATGAATGACTCGATGACTCACTCATTAAGAGAGTGACTTACTGCCACCTACTGGTGTTTTTCATTTTATATTTAAAAATAGCTTATTTTTTACCATCATTGCATATTTCTCTATTTAACATTTATTTATTATTATTATTTAAAACAATTTATTTTATAAAGGTATTTATAAAGGTAAAAATGCACTGGGAAATACATTTAAGGGAGCAAATATTGTCTCTTATTGAAAAAGTGGAAGTGAAAGAGAGGGGGTACGCAGAAGGATGTTAAATGCCTCAGGGTGTACTCCACTCTCCACTGTACTAAAGCAATCATTTGTATATAGAGTCAACCGAATGGGAGAATAAACGCAACTTTGAGGTGCACCAGTACTAATAAATTTGACATCAGAAAGTGTATTATTTACTTTAACATATTGAGTATGATTGGTCAAGAAAGAAGAACCACCTAGTGGTCAACGTCAATAAAGCATTGATTGTAGTAGGAGATTTAACATGGCAGAAAGGGAGAGTGCACACTTTATTACAGTCCATCGGCTATAAAGTTTACCAGTTTATTAAGCACCCCCAAAAAGGCATAGGGTCTGTATATATTTGTTGACTGTTAGTTGTAACGAGTGTTTTGTGTAATTTGCTGTGTATGTTGATGATAATGCAAGGGAGAGAGAAAGTTCATAGATAAAAGACTTTAATGTGCACTTCTTGTACCGTTTTATTCAGCTCTTATGGTGATTTTCTGGAGTAAAAACGTATGCTTCATGTTTTGGTGATGTACAATAAACTTTATATAAAGCTCATCAGTAAAGATTTGGCCATCATTCGGGTCAGTCGGCCATAGTTCAAGGTCCGCTTCAACAGGCCTGTAAGTTACTAATAGTGAATAAAAGCAAGATGACAACATGAGTTATACCCGCAATTAAACTGAACTATACCTGTTCTATCTCCATGCAGCATATATTCTCTGGCTCTGTAGGCATCATTTTCAGACTCCAGTTCGAACTGAACATTGTTACAGAGAGCTTCTGACATTATTAGTGCATGCATGAGATTGTTCTGTCCCCGAAGCTCGGAGCATCAGCTCTTGAAGCTCTGCCCTCTTATGCTGGGAGCAGCAGCTCATTTGCATTTAAAGGAACACACACTAAAACAGCGCGTTTTAGAAACAACTGGACTCTAGGCAGAGAAACGTGGATTTGCAGTAGGGCTGCATGATATATCGTTTTAGCATCAAAATCGTGATGTGTGCATCCGCGACAGTCGCATACTAGGATCTGTGATATCTAGTATAGGAATCGTTAATCCATATGGACCAGACACCATTAGACTCGTGCCGATATTCGGTAATACGGTATATCACCATAATGAATATGCACAATATTGTTATCATGGGCACTTCAAAATACCGTAAATAATAATTTATTACCAATTATTAATTTTTATAATGCATTTAAGAATACTTTCCCTATCAACCGTATAAAATGCACAACACCGCTGTATTCTGCGTCTAAGGGACACGCGCTCAGATGTAAACAAGCCCAATGTGCATGAGAAGTGCATAAGAAGCACATGGCGGAACGAGTGAAGGAGACGTGCTGAATGAAAGTGCACATTCACTCTGACAACAGAGGGCGCTGATGGAACAGCAGAATGCAGTGGTTACCCCGGAAACCCTGCAAACAAAGCATCTGTGCTAGTGAGGTTTTTAAAATGCTTCAAACTGCCATTATGCCATGTATTTCTTAACTAACATTAACAAAAAAAATACTTTCTGTAACAAATGATATTAATTAAATAATGAGACCTTATTGTAAAATGTTACCTGTTGTTCTTTATAGCCTAATTCTTTTGCACTTTAATCCATTTGAAAATTTTACTTTATATATTTGTGTATTGTATTATTGTATTTAAACATTCAGAGTTATTTTTGTTATTACAAATAGAGTTCTTAAACCTGTTATGCTATGACAACACTTTTTTTTGCAACTTATTTCAATATCGTGATAATACCGTATACCGCGATAAAAGCTTCAGCAATTATTCGCAACATGAAAATTTGATACCGTCACATGCCTTGACACCATGGTTCAAAACACGTGATTCTCTGATCAAATGCAAAGTTTGACCATAATACAATGAACGTTTATCATTAGAACGTGTTGTAGGTCCTGTCAGTTTAAACATTCAAGAGATTTTAACTATTTGAGCACACAAAGACACGCAAGAAAACTCAATTCTGAACATGCGGCTGTTTTATGTGTGCGCGAAGAGCCACGCAGATGCACGTGAACACCGAGTGCCTTTCTCTTCCGCATCTATTTGTGCCTGAACGGACACATACATGGAGAAAAAAAAAAAAAAAAAGCCAAAATGCACGTAAAAGATCGAGTAGTCTCGTAAAAACAATTGATTATGGCTTAGGTGAACAAAACAATTGGGAAAGAAAAACGGATGTTACAGTATTTTGGATCCACGCCGAGCATTTGGGCTTAAAGTGACAGAAGCCCCTGCTGCTTTCTGTGTCATGAATGTTAATCAAACAACAAAAATGAAAAAAAAAAAAATCACTTTTGTGGTTTTAACACAGATGAATTATGTTTAATTTATACAGTGAGACTTTGCAATGTTATTTTACATTTGATTATTCAATTTCTGTACCTGAATACTATTAGACTTACCTGGAAAATATAAAGCACTATTAATTTCATTTGTATCTGTGTTTTATTATATTTATACATGCTTTTAATTTGTTCATTATTTTCTATGCATATTCACTCACCTACAAAAATCACCTCAATGATTCATTAGTTCATTAATTCTTTCCAAATAGAGTTATTCAAGTCATTTGGTGAATCTTCTTTCATATCGCAATATATATGGCAGAAAAACAAAATATTGCAATGTCAGTTTTTTCCAATATCGTGCAGCCCTAATTTGCAGTTATCATTTTGTGTCAAAATGTTGGATTTTGGGGTAAATTCATACCCTATATATCGTATTGTTATATACTGTGTTGACAACTCGTTAATTAAATATTTACCATCTTATATTCTGCATAATTGGGTGTTTTTAAATAAACAATGACTAAAACTATACAAGTTTTAGTGCTGGACGATATGACGATAGATATAAAACATTGAAATAAGTGATCACTCGGATTTAGACCTACCTATTTTGTAGTTATATAAAGCGTTCACAGGCAGATGTGCTTTATGCATCGTGTTTCCTGACATTTATATGTGCCTGATTTCGATGTCGGGGAAGACATCGAAATCAGGCACATATAAATGTCAGGAAACACGATTCCTGGCTGTATGTCAATATCCAGATGTAATCGTTTGTTTTACTCACGTTTTTGCAGTTTCCCCTATTAAATCCAGTCATGCAGCAGGCTCTTTTACCACTCATTCCAGCTGAGGGAGCATGTTCCGGCGGGAAAGTGACGACAATGCATACCTTCTATTATCTGTGGGGTATTTTGAGCTAAAATTTCACATTCACTCTCTGGAGACGTCAGAGACTTATTTTACATCTCTTAAAAAGAGATTGTCACAATGCCGGCTTAGCATCGCAATGGCATCGTCTATCGCCCCAACCCTAGTGGAAAAACAGCATGACCCGCTATGAAAAGGCACTAAATGCAGCCAGGACCGAGCATTTCCACAAACTCATAGAAAATAACCAGAACAATCCAAGGTATTGATTTAATATAGTCGCTAGACTAACAAATAAACAGATATCACCTGAACTGAATATTCCATCACAGTTTAGTAATAATGACTTTATTAATTTCTTCACAAAGAAAATTGAAATTATCAGAAATACAATTGTAAATGTACAACCTTTGATGGTGTTTTATGAATTAGCGTCTACTACCTTACAGAACGATTACAGTGCATTACAAATATAGGACACAAAGATCTAAATAAACTTATCAATGCATCTAAATAAACAAGTTTATTAGACCCAGTTCCCACTAAATTATTCAAAGAGTTGTTACCTGTAGCAGAAGAGCCTCTTCTCAATATTATTAACTCGTCTCTGTCTAGGTCATGTTCCAAAACCGTTTAAGCTGGGAGTTATTAAAAGGGATAGTTCACCCAAAAATGAAATGATTTACTCACCCTCAAGCCATCCTAGGTGTATATGACTATCCTCTTTCAGATGAACACAATCCGAGATATATTTAAAAATATCCTAAGTCCTTTAAGGTTTATAACAGTTGTGAATGGTAGAACAAATTCTACCCTCAAAATGCATTCATTCATAAAAAAAAAAATGAATCCATACGACTCAGGAGGGTTAATAAAGGAAGCGAAGGGATGCGTTCTGTAAGAAAAATATCCATATTTAAAACTTTTTAAATTCAAATAAATAATGAGCTTCCGGTGGATGACCGTACACATACTGCACATGTCAATTTGGGCAGAAGAGCAACCTTTGACCTGACGTGATGACGCAATGACACGCGGAGCCGCAGAGGAGAGAGCAAAACAAAACACTAGTCATGAATTAGTAGTTTAAAATGAGAAATTTTAAAGAGAAATGTCAGAGGATTTCAATATAATAGAAGAGGAGCTTTAGTTTGTTGCCCAGCCATATTTGTTTGAACCGTGAGAGCAGTCTAAGCTTATGATATTTCTGACGCGATGAATGACGCAGGATGTAGAGGATTACTCATCTGGCGCAAGTCGACTTGCGCATTCTGCGTGCGGTCTTTCGCCGGAAGCTAGTTGTTTGAATATATAAAGTTTTAAATATGGATATTTTTCTTACATTATTTACCCTCGGGAGTCGTAAGGATGGATGCATTTTTTCTGTCTTCAGAATTTGGCCTACCATTAACAACCATTATAAACCTTGGATGACTAAGGATATTTTTAAATATATCTCGGATTGTGTTAGTCTGAAAGAAGATAGTCATATACACCTAGGATGAATTGAGGGTGAGTAAATCATGGGATAATTTTCATTTTTGGGTGAACTATCCATTTAAGTCTCTCATTAAGAAACCTCAACTAGATCCAAATGAATTGGTAAATTACAGACCCATTTCAAATGTACCGTTTATGTCTAAAATACTACAAGAAGCTCATTCCTGCAAAAAAAAAAAAGAAAAAAAAAGAAAAGACATCTATGAAAAATTTCAGTCGTGACAAAAGAACGAAAGACTCAGACCAAAAGACTCAAGAGATGAACTAATAATTTCTGTTTCCGCATTCAGCCTATGGGGCTGACAGGATGAACAAAGGACTTGAACCCGAAGACTCGAGAGGTGAACTAATCATTTCTGTTTCCGCTACTGCATGCATTGCCTATGGGGCTGTCACTGCCCAGTTCGGACACCGACAACGGAACTAATGACTCGAACCCGAAGACACGAGAGGTGAACTAATCTTTCTGGGGGACAGACATGATAAATGTGAGATGACAAAAGAAAGAATGACTCGGATCGGGAGGTGAGGTGAACTAACAGACTGCATAGCCTGAAGACCCTGCTAAGCAATTAATCAATCATTTCTTACTTGTAATTTGGCCTTCATGGCTGCATTAGCCTATAGTTTATTTTTTATTCAAAATGTGATAAACGTTTGCGTAAGTAGTATGTGTTGGGGAATTTAACATTTTAACATTTTAATTACACTACCAGTCAAAAGTTTGGAAACATTACTATTTTTTAAGTCTCTTATGCTCATTAAGGCTGCATTTATTTCATAATAAATACAGAAAAAAAACAATAATATTGTGAAATATTACTACAATTTAAAGTTATGGTTTTCTATTTTAATATACTTTAAAATATAATTTATTTCTGTGATGCAAAGCTGAATTGTCAGCATCAATACTCCAGTCTTCGGTGTCACATGATCCTTCAGAAATCATTGTAATATGCTGATTTATTATCAATGTTGGAAACAGTTGTGCTGCTTAATATTATTTTATAACCTGTGATACTTTTTCAGGATTCTTTGATGAATAAAAAGTTAAAAGATATCAGCATTTATTTAAAATAGAAATCTTTTGTAACAATATACACTACAGTTCAAAAGTTTGGGGTCAGTCTTTTTTTTGAAAGACATTAATACTTTTATTCAGCACGGATGTGTTAAATTGATAAAAAGTGATAGTAAAGATTTATATTGTTAGAAAAGATTTATATTTTGAATAAATGCTGTTCTTTTTAACCTTTTATTCATCAATGAATCCTGAAAAAAGTATCACAGGTTCAAAAAAAAAAAAAAAATTAAGCAACACAATTGTTTTCAACGTTGATAATAACGGAGTATCAAATCAGCATATTAGAATGATTGCTGAAGGATCATGCGACACTGAAGACTGGAGTAATCATGCTGAAAATTCAGCTTTGCATCACAGAAATAAATTATATATTAAAGTATATTAAAATAGAAAACCACAATTTTAAATTGTAATAATATTTCACAATATTATCGTTTTTTCTATTATTTATTTATTATGAAATAAATGCAGCTTTAATGAGCATCGTTCAAGAGACATCGTTCAAAAACATTAAAAATAGTAAGGTTTCTAAACTGGTAGTGTATATTCTGCTGAAATGAACAAAATGACTTGAAAAAAAGATTTGTTCATTTTGCTGAATGAGATTTAAAGATTCGAATCAGTAAAATGATCCAAACTTCCCGCTACTAGTAGAAACGGTAAAATGGCTTAATTATGTCCCACGGTCCGGATGGAACTAAGCCAAGGTCCGGAACCTGTGCCGCAGTCTACCATTTGAATACCACTGCCCCAAATGGTTTAGCTCTTGTATATTTTTCCTGTATATTTATAATATTTATTACTGCCCTACAATCCATCATGCTCTTGAAGGTCACTAAACTCTGGACATTTAGAAGTACCTAGGATATCTAAAAGTACATTTACACTACAACAATGTACTAAAAACGGAAAAGTTTTTTCTTTGTACAGATGACAACGTGAACAAAACTATCCAGACTATGGACAGACTAAACACGTAATACGCATGTGCATGACACCGTTTTCACAGATTCATGTTTTTACAGTTTACACGGAGATGACAAAGGTATCGTTTTCAAAAACTTGCACTTTGAAACCTGTTTTCAAAAGTTTGCGTTTTCAGGCCACCAAAACGGTGTTGTGTAAACAGCCCCTAAGTCCACTACAGGAGGGAGAGCATTCTCTCATCTGGCTCACAAACTCTGGAATAGCCTTCCTGATAATGTTCGAGGCTCTGAGACTTTCTCTCAGTTTAAAACTAGATTAAAGACATCTCTTTAGTCAAGCATTCAAATTCAAGTATTGCTTGAATCATTATGAACACCAGCTACGCTAATTATCTTCCATTTGCTTTTCTGTTTTATCTCTGCACAGACTTCAGACGACCCAACACCCTTGAAGAGATGACGCTGACCCCTACAAGGGCCTCAGATGACGGCAAGTTGAATCAACATGCACAACTGCCAAAATTTCTATATATTGTAATCAGTAATCATTTTGATCACAACTTGTAATAATTTCTTTAACAAGCTCATTGTTTCTGTCTAAAATGAATTCACGCTAGCTAACTGCATGGTTTCTATTGTCTTGAATTGTACATTTCTGAAACGGACACAAAGTCACCTCTACTAACAGATTACTCAAAACGGTAATGTAGACACATGCATTTTCTGTAAAGCTGCTTTGAAATTATATGTATTGTGAAAAGCGCTATACAAATAAACTGAATTGAATCAGGTGCTGCAATTTGTTTTTTATATATGTACATTTCTGAAATACAATACTTGGACACAGTCACCTCTGATATCAGATCACTCTAAATTGTAATGTAGACATGCTTTTTTTGTAAAGTTGCTTTGAAACAATATGTATTGTGAAAAGCGCTATACAAATAAATGTTAATTGAATTGAATTTCTGGTCCCTAAAAATAATGGCATACCTGTGGTCAATGTCTTCAGTGTTTTCAGCATGACATATTTGGATAAGTGGAGCATCAAGTTGATAAATCTTGGTCCAAAAGCAGAGAGCAAATGTGATGCAGCTACCTTAGGAAAAGTATTACCTTCCTCATTCTAAATATTGAATTAAAAAAGAAAAAAGAAAAAATTAAAAACCAGTAAAGGTGCATAAAGACTACAATAAAAGTATTCAGTAAAATAGTGAAATAGTAAAATACATTAATATGTAACCTAAGTTTTTTGTCCCTAAACATTCTCTAGCAATGCAACATGCACATGTAAATTTTATGTAAAACACAAAATGCACATACCGCTATCTCCTGGAGCCATGCAAAAGCCACCTTGCGAAACTCAGCATCACGTTTATGATCCCAAATTGGCCAGCAAAGTCTATACAGACAATAACATTTTTGAATCAGCAATTCAAATAACAACATATGAGGATTGTAAAATTAAAAAAGTACTGTATAGTGCTACCTGAAGACGTCTTGGGCACGAGTGGGATTCAGTTTATCAAATAAAAAGCGGATGACAATGTAGAAGGCCTCTTTGTTCGGCTTATCAAACATGTTCCTTCAAATAAATAAATAAATAAAATTAAAGCAAGCAAGCAGCATTGATCAGGCCCTCACACCATAGTGTGCCAGAGCATCCCTAGCCTCTCAACAAGTACTTTCTGTTTCATTGCTTAAAGTCAAAATTTTTCATGCAACCAGGGGAACGGCAATCCATTTTGCTTGGTGGAAAGGTGCAAGAATTCATAGAGTAAACGTTTAGCAGGAGTGAGTTATTTTTCAGTTTCCAGTGAAGGATCCAGCACGTTTTAGGCAGTTACTATAGGCTGCAAAGAATCATAAATACGGAGAGAATGCCACAACGGAAAATCTGAAATGACCTCGAGCATAGGTATTTTAGGCCAAATGGAGGGGAAGAGAAAAAAAAAAAAAAAAAGTACAATAACTGTTCTGTTAATATAATCCTCTCTTTTTCCTTGCAATTCTGTCTTTTTTTCCCTCGCAATTGCGAGTTTATATCTGGCAGATATATCTGGATGACTTCTCTCAGAATTGTGAGATATAAACTCGCAATTTGTGAGATATTAGGTCCAATTCTGAGGGAAAAAAGACTTTTTTCCTCAGAATTGCGAGTTTATATTTCACAATTCAGACTTAACTCACAACTGCGTGTTATAAAGTCAGAATTGCGAGATATAAAAAGTTGCTATTTTTTTATTCAGTGGCTGAAAAAAGACTCCATACAAAAGACTTTTGTTGACAAATACATGAATTTCTCAGTTCAGATAACACGGAGAATGAGTAAACATTGTTTATTTACATAAACTACTGACATTGCACTTGACATGGCATTCTACTGTTTTAACTGCAAAAACGTGTTCTGCGTGAATGGACCCTGCATTTATTTAATTAAAAATACAGTAAAAACAGTAATATTGTGAAATATTATTACAATTTAAAATAACTTTGTTCTATTTGAAAATATTTTAAAATGTAATTTATTCTTGTGTTGGCAAATCTGAATTTTTCAGTGTATTTTTAATTAAATAAATGCAGCCTTGGTAAGCAGACGAAACTTCTTTTTAAAACATTAAAAATCTTACCATGTCCAAACTTTTGACTGGTAGTGTATATTTTTCATGCTGCTAACTCCACATTGCAAAATTTCTGGATTGAATATTCCAGCTGAATATTATTGACAGTGATAACTATAGCAATGGACAGAACAAAATCTGATATGTCAAATGATCTATGCATTAAGTCTTGGGAATGTAAATGCAAAATAATAGACCTGCCACTTTTTCTATGTAATGTGTTACTTATGTGTTCATTTTATTACTAACTTTTCAAATCAGTCACTCAGGGACTTTCTACATAATTCAATAAAAAAGTTTTATGATCTGTCCTGAGTGATTTTTTTTTATTTTTTTAATTTCATAAATAAATTGGATAAGTTAATATTATCAACAGTTTCTTTAACGATCAAAAAATTTGTTTTGGATTTTTTGTCAGTACTGGGCTCGCAGTTCATATGGGTACTGTAAGGTAATTTGTAATGTGAGAGTGGATGGCAGTGTTCATCCACCACCATCGAAGACTATTTTTGACCCAGGAAAAACCCTGATTTGTGTCTTTGTTTTATTGTATTTATTTGTGATATTGCTTGTAATTTGTTTATTTGTTCTTATTTTATTAATGGCTGTTTACTAGTCGGTTTTAAATTTATATTAAGTTTGAAGTTTTTGCTGTGGTATCAAAGTTGGAATTGAGAATTGTGAAACTTCACTGGTATCTTAAAAATATTGGTGTCATAACCTTATTT
This sequence comes from Hypophthalmichthys molitrix, assembly GCA_037950675.1. Lineage (NCBI taxonomy): Eukaryota > Metazoa > Chordata > Actinopteri > Cypriniformes > Xenocyprididae > Hypophthalmichthys > Hypophthalmichthys molitrix. The sequence goes on along the minus strand of CM075498.1, from coordinate 37,289,451 downwards.
ATTAGAATACAAGGTTGCATGCCATGGGTCAAAACAATAACATTTTTTTTTTTTACTCATTTCTGTTTTTGTATGTTATTACTTTTTTCTATTGGCCAAACCAGAGGAGTATTAAAAGCACTTTTCACAAGACCCAACATTTCTGTTGGGCGGAGCATTGTTCGGCTCAATCAGCTCCCTAGCATCCTAGGACTTAAAGCATATAGTGTACAGGCACTGGTAAGGACAATAAGGATCCTGACTCAATACATATTGGGACACTAATGACTATTTCTGTTGACAGGATAATGTCCTTATTGTACAACATCACAACTGGCATTTAAGAACAATAGCAGAACTGATATCTTTATTATATATTTTTTTAAAAAAATTTATTTAAAGTACATTATGAAAATCACTTGGTTGTTATACGTGCAACATTTCAGTCGTAAATAAATTGTTAGCTAGATTGTTTTTTTTGTTTGTTTGTTTGTTTTTTTTACATGTAGCGATGTATGTTTATGCTGACATATAATTAAATAATGGTTTGTAATTTAAAAAACATCTATCGCGTGTCATTATGTCTAGTGAATTGGCTTATGTTTCAAGCTTCAGAATTTCCGTTAAGGAAACAGTGAGCATCGACGCTCCCTGGTTTTCACTGTACATTGTGGGACTTTTCTGGGAGTGAAAATTTTACTATATAGAAAGCCATTAAAATGGACGACTCCCTGATCAGTGCCTGTACTACAGAACTAGAGGAGTTGATTGAGACGCACCCTATGTGTGTGTGTACCGAATTTCGTACATATACATGCAACGTGTAAAATTTTTGGCTGTATTCAAAAATGTACATCTGGATCAGTGTAACTAAAAAAAACTAATTGTAACGTAAACTGTAAACGTATGACATACATATTGTACGACTGCATTGTAAAAGCCAGACGATTACGAGCTAATGAAGAAGCTATTCAGTTATGAGCGAAAAAAAAGATAGCATGACTTACATTCCCAGATTTAGATGTTTGATGTTTTTGGTAACGGTATCTGGTCTGAATTCGAGGCACAGGAGGCACCACCATAAGTATTTACCGTTTGTTTTCTGTAGTTTAGACATCTCGCATAATAGGGCAGCAGGCTAAGCGCTTCAGGATCATACGACAAATAACTCAGCGATCAGTTGGACAAACACTTTGCAAGCTATCAATGATAACCAATTCACACCATAGTAATCGTTATAACTCTTGGTCTGAATGAGACCGACTCAAAAAATACACTGAATAAAATGTTTACTTATATTCAAAATCGTCGCAACTTCCTGCTAACCGCCAAATTATTTGAGCATATTTTCAGCGTCTGTGGCTTCGTCTCAAAACTTTGTCACGACAGACTCGTGCCCTTGTTTAATCCTGATTTATATATACAAATACAAGGCTAAAGTAAAATGGCGAATGCGTCGCTCAGACGAAAGTCTATTCAGTGTGTTTATATATCAGCATTTTTAAGTGCGCGAAATGCGAGGGCGTTGCATGTATTGAAGCACGACCATTGAGATTGGGCGGGACCTGAATTACGTTACAGCTCCTACTACGGCAAACAAAAAAGGTCAAACAAGTCAAAGGGAAAACAGAACGCGTCGCGCGCGCTATTTTCTTTAGAAGCAGAAGGACTGGAAAAAAAATCTTTATTGAGATAAAGAGAGCACTTAAGTCAATTAAAACGTAATTTCCAGATTATTATTAAGTTATATGTTAAAACACCGCGAGGAATCGTTAAAAGTGATTTTTTTTTTTTTTTTTTTTTTTTTCAGTAAAAAATAATTTTTCAATAATATTTGGAATGAGGGAACATTGCCGAATAGCTTAAAAGAAGCGGTAATAATTCTTATAAGGAAACCATGAATCCAAACAATTCTTTGAGGCCTATAACTCTGAGTGCTCGTTAATGCAAATTAAAGTAGGCTAAAGGATGACAGTAAATCGGCAAATGTATTATTTGGAGAAAATATTTTTTTCTCTGAGCATCGAAATGGTTTTTAGATGTGGTGAGGGAACACTGGACCTATTATAGCCTACCTTTGGAAACAGAAATAAGAAAAATACTGACAAATAAAGAAATAATGATAGCAGTATAATTGACATCAAAAGGGTAAACAACATGTAATGGAAGGATTTACTGCATGATAAAGTTAAATCAGATGGGCATTAATGGAAGAATATAGGCCTATAACTGGATGGATTAAAAATGTATTCTTATGAATAGAACTATAAGCAGGGTTAGATTTTAAGGGGGGATGCGGGGGATGGCAATCCCCTTGTTGAAAAAAAATGATAAAAACCCCTTACTATCCCCTTAAGATCAATAATTTATATATTATGTAAAACGTAGCCGATGAAATATTACAAATTTCTACGTATGATAATTTACGAACTATAAATAATGGCGATTAGCCAATCAGAACTCACAAGTAAATGCGCACAAGCTCACCTAGCTGTGTGTGCGTGTGTGTGTGTGTACACTTGTATTTATTACTTTGTGGGGTCCAGAAGACCACGAAGTACGAAAGATATGGAATGTTTGACTTTGTGGGGTCCTTTAATTGGACCAAAATCTTTTATATGAGACTAAATGTTGACTCAATTTACTACCGTCCTTCCCTACGCTATACCTAAACCTACCCGTCACAGGAACCTATCCCTAAACCTACCCGTCACAGGAACCTATCCCTAAACCTAACCGTTACAGGAACTTAACGTAATTTTAACATTCTATATATATATATATATATATATATATATATATATATATATACACACACACACAAACACACACTGAACAAAATTATAAACGCAACACTTGTTTTTGCCCCCATTTTTCATGAGCTAAACTCAAAGATCTAAGACTTTTTGTATGTACACAAAAGGCCTATTTCTCTCAAATATTGTTCACAAATCTGTCTAAATCTGCATTAGTGAGCACTTCTCCTTTGGTGAGAAAATCCATCCACCTCAAAAGTGTGGCATATCAAGATGCTGATTAGACAGCATGATTATTGCACAGGTGTGCCTTAGGCTGGCCACAATAAAAGGCCACTCTAAAATGTGCAGTTTTACTGTATTGGGGGGGTTCGGGGGGATCCAAAAACCAGTCAGTATCTGGTGTGACCACCATTTGCCTCACACAATGCAACACATCTCCTTCAAGTTGATCAGGTTGTTGATTGTGGCCTGTGGAATGTTGGTCCACTCCTCTTCAACGGCTGTGCGAAGTAGCTGGATATTGGCAGGAACTGGAACGCGGGGTCTTGACCTGACTGCAGTTCGTCGTCATAACCGACTTGAGTGGGCAAATGCTCACAATCGATGGCGTCTGGCACTTTGGAGAGGTGTTCTCTTCATGCATCTTAATCAACTTTTTGTAATCATCAGTAACAATTAAGTTCAAAGTAAGTACAGAGCACAGTATAAATGAGTACACCTGACCACATCTGAACATGTTATTAAAAAAAAAAAAGAAATAAAGAAATAAAGATTAATTTCTAAATTGGGTTTCAGAGAGGTATGATCATTCATACTGTGTACTGTATCTTAACTTTAACTGCAACCTTTCAACGGGGTAAAGTGCTGAAACCCTTTTATACTGTATTTAATAGAAAATATATTAACCTGACAATATATTAAACTGACAAAGAATGATAACAAAAAACTGTTTAGTGGAAGTATAGTGGTAATGTAGCGGTGAAGTACAGCAAATATAACTATGTTCTCATTTTTCCCCAGCAGCTACAGCTCCATAAAAATAATAAATCAAGTTAATATAGTATCTAAGAACATAATAATAATGCAATCAATCAGTCTAAAGTTTAACTCACTTGCATCTGGTCCATTGATGAAGCCATGTCTATTCGTTTTACAACAGGCGTCCAATCACAACAGACTTCCGGAAAAACTGAATTGACCAATGACATGTGAGGTTACAATGAAATAAGCAAAGTCCCGCCCCATGACTGTCAAAGAAAAAGTGTTCACACGAGCAAAATAGAAGATCGAGCGCGAGTGTGGGGAATGATGACGCGCGCGGATTTAAAATGAGCTTGCGGGCTCCCGTTTCCTCACATGTAGATCTGTTATCCTCTCGCGGAAGTGATTTACTGCGCACGCAAGCATCAGTTGTGCACTCGGTTATTAATGGCATTAAAATGCCACCATAGTTATATATCACTTGCCCACTGTTACCGCAGCACCGCCCCAACATCGTTTTGATTTTTTTTTAATAGGAATAATCATTTAGTTCAGTTAGAGAACAGACACTACAGTTAAAACGGAACGCGTGTGCTCAATTCAGTGAGCCGAACAGGACTCACAGGAAAGATCAGCAGCAGGAGTCAGATTTCACCTCACTTCGCCCATTTCGCCTCACATTTCTGAATGACAAAAGGATGGATGAACATTTGATGACAAAGTGAAATGTAAACGCGCATATTTAAGCGATTTTGTCATTATACTGTTTTGTTGTGGTGTTTTTCATTAAGAATAATAACGAAGCCACGCACCCACCACAAAACAAGAAAACAAAACCAACGGGGTGCTCAGACTTGCATGTGACAGTAAATTAAACCTCAATGACAAATGACTGAAACAACCAGGTACAAGTAGACAGACACTAATGACAGCTGAGTATAAGCAGAGTAATGAGTCCAGGACAAGGGAGTATGGGAAATGGAGTCCAATAAGTCCAGGTTGCAGTGCCCTCTGGTGGCTAAGCAGGGCACTCCAGCTAGTGATCATGACATTACCCGCTCTCTATGGAGCGGCTACCAGACGCTCTAACATGGCTAAACACAAAACAAAATTTCAGGAGGGAGGTGGACTAGAGGTGGAATCAGGGGAAGGGATGGTGGGCCAGGTCCGTGAAGGGGCAGAGGAGCTAGGGATGAAGGCTTTGCAGGCGGCCCAGGCAGAATCGGCAAATCAGGTGGCCAGTGTGGGTAAAGCTGCCACCACAGCAGCACAAACGGGCTTGAAGGCCCCCACGGTGGCACAAACGACCACCACAGCAATGCAGACAGGCTTGGAAGTCCCCACGGTGGCACAGATGACCATCACAGCAGTGCAGATGAGCTTGTAGATCTCCACGGTGGTACAGAAGACCACCACAGCAGTGCAGATGGGCTTAAAGATCCCCACGGTGGAGTAGATGACCACCACAGTCGTGCAGATGGTGTTGTAGACCTCCACGGTGGCACAGACGACCACCACAGCAGTGCAGATGGGCTTGAAGATTCCCATGGTGAAGCAGATGACCACCAGAGCCGTGCAGATGGTGTTATAGACCTCCTCCACGGTTGATCCAGTGGATCTACAGGCCAACACAGCTGATCAGACAAAACTGAAACATTGAACACAAAGAGGTTAGCGTTGGCCATTAGGGCCATAACAGGACAGGCAGAGGGCTCAGGAACGCCCTCCAAGGCTCTATCAAGAACCTCCTCTCTGGTCTTGTTGAGGCAGACAGACAGTTCAGGAATAACTTCTACGATCGTGTTGAAGCAAGCAGACAGTTCAGGAATGACCTCTATGGTTGTAACAGGGCAGACAGGGAACCTAGGGAGGACCCTTGTGGTCGTATCAAGGCAGACAAGGAACTTAGGGACGACCTCCTTGGTCGTATCAAGGCAGACAAGGAACTTAGGGACGACCTCCGTGGTCGTATCAGGGCAGACAAGAACTCAGGCAAACTCTGGAGTGAACTCATGGACTGGAGCAGGCTCATGGTCTGGAGCTGATGTGTGCGCAGCCCACACACACCAAATAGCTGTGGGCTCAGCCGTGGCAGCCATCTCGGCTGAGGGCTCAGGCATGGCTGAGGGCTCAGGCGTGGCAGCCATCTTGGCTGAGGGCTCAGGCGTGGCAGCCATCTCGGCTGAGGGTTCAGGTGTGGCAGCCATCTCGGCTGAGGGTTCTGGAGCAGACTCACGGGCTGGAGTGGGCTCTGGAGCGGACTCACAGGCTGGAGCGGGTTCTGGAGCGGACCTTCGGACCTGGTATTGCCCATTCACAATGATTGTGGAGATATCTGACAAAGCCCCAAAAATCCAAGATCTGAAGTCTATCCATCTCCCATAAGGGCAGAGGGTCATCAAGACGTTTATTAAAGATATCCTTGAGAACAACATCATCTTAATCCAACCCCACCGCCATGGTCCAAAAGGTCTTGGCAAAGTTTCCTACCTCCAACCCCTGATGATGCAGCGCAGTCAACGGCCGAATACGAGCCATCCGCTTCCTCTTAGTGGCTGGAGGGACAATCTAAATCCCCATACTGCTGGATCTTAAGTTGATTGAGGTTTATGTCATGGTGCTCTGAGACTTGAGGTAGATCCAATTGCAGCTTTATTTAAGGATATCCAAAATCATTGTCATACATCCAGGCAAGAGTCAAAATCCATAAACAGTCCACACAAAACAAGAAAACAACACCAACGGGATGCTCAGACTTGCATGTGACAGTAAATTAAACCTCAATGACAAATGACTGAAACAACCAGGTATAAGTAGACAGACACTAATGACATGAGTGAAAACAGCTGAGTATAATCAGAGTAATGAGTCCAGGACAAGGGAGTATGGGACATGGAGTCCAATAAGGAAAGGCAATAGTCCAGGTTGGAGTGCTCTCTGGTGGCTAAGCAGGGCACTCCAGCTAGTGATCATGACACAAAGTTTTTGAATGAAGGTATGAAGCGCTGAAAAGCGTGGAGCTCAAAAAAATTGTGATTTTAATCTCATATATTAAAGTGATAAGCCTCAAGATGCTGTTGTTAGTTTCCAGCTGCAGAACCGAAGCACCAGCAGTTTGAGAACCACAGTTTCAGAGCCGCAGCCACAGAACCGGAAGTGATGGGCGGGGCTTAAATAGTCATAGTTGCGCTACCCATACACGTAATTTTCTTTTGTTAAACAGGCTGTTTTCACATGGATTTTGATAGGATTGATGTCTACAATATTTAACAACAATAATTTTAAATTAAGTCACTTTTCTGTTCATATAATATGCATAAGATATCATGACGTACAATGAGGATTTTTACCATGTAAACGGCTAATACAAACTATTTTTTGTTAGTTCATATGGCATGAACTAATTTGTATAAACTGAGAACAAATACTTTAAACCATATAATTTTGTGTAACCATATAAAATGTAAAATGTGTAACCATATAAAATGTCTCCCTTGACTGTATGTGATATTATTTCCTTGTGTATGTTCATGTTGTGAACTTGTGACAAATAGCCTACTTAAAGACACTGAGGTATGTATTTAATCATTGCAAATCCCTGAACAAGTGAAACATGCATTTAAGCCTGTGAAACATTTGACAACAGAAGGTGTAGCCTATGTGTGTGGTATTTCTGTCATGATGTGGTGAACACTATTTGTTTTCATACAGAGAAACACACGTTTTACTTGTTCAAGGCTTTGTATTAAATGGTTATTTTTATTTGACATTAAATACGTTACAATCTAAGTATTATTTGTAACAACATGAACACAGGAAATAATATGATCAAATATAGTCAAATAGGAAACACTTTACAACATGTTACACATTTATTAATATATATTTTTAAAATAATACAACAAAACTTGTATAATTGTAGTATCATTGAAGTAACAATAAACTACAGTGTTTTGTATCCATTAACATTAAATCTTCTCATACTCTGTGTCGTTAAGTATTATTTTGGTAACACTTTACATTAAGGTTCCCTTTGTAAAGGTGTTTGTTAATGAGTAATAAGTCATTTACAAATGCATTATAAATCATTAATAAGCAGTTATAACTGCATGAATAAAAAGGGTGACTTTAACACAATACCTGCCAAATAGTGAGCTGTTTTTAACTCACATGTTATAAAAGCTTAATAAATGTATTTATTCACACTTATTTAACTCAAAACCAGATTCCTGATTTACTTCATGATGCAGCAAAAATTGACTATCAATTAGACTGAAGGGTGTTGTATTTGTGGTTTTCTTATTAATATCTCACGACTGCTACTTTTCTTACTATGTTTGCTTACCAGAAGCTTCTGTCTTACCCATGATACTTTCCATGATCAGGTCATGATCCCTATCCACAGCAGTGCATAAAAACTTTCTTGTTTTTAAGATGAAATTCCAACTTTATTTTGAAAATAAAACATATATAACTTGATGAGATATTAATAATGAAAAAATTAATTCCAGTATTAGTTACCTGTAAACCTTAATGTAGGGTAGACACTTGTGAATCATTTATTCATGAGTTATAAACATTAATAACCTGTGAAAGTAGGGATGCACCGATATCATTTTATAAGGACTGAGTACGAGTACCGATATTTTTTTCTGGTACTCGCCGATACTGATACCAATGCCTATACATTTATCAATTTCTCTTTTTTTTTTTTTTTTTTGGTGATGTTGCAGTTTTCCAAGTATGATACGTAATGAATGTAGGACAGCTTCTTTATTATTACTCTAATGAAAAAAGTAATACATTTTAATGTGTTTGTCACAAACTTTACAGAACAAAAAGTTTACAGTGTCCAATAACCTTCAAATGGTATAATTACCAATATATATAATTGTTGTTATATAAAAAGAAATTTACAAACAATACAACAAATACTATAGAGATACAAATAGGTTACAGTAGGTTTATATTACCATGTATACATAATTTAACATCTTTTGTTGTTTTATTAACATTAATGACACAGTGGTTTTCAACCTGTGGGCCGCGGCCCACTAGGGGTCCTTAGTGATCCTCCAGGTGGGCCGCGAGATAACTTAAAATTAATTTAAACGTATTAATTAATATAATTCATTAATTTAATTATTAATATGTTACATTAAAAAGCTAAAATAAATTAATTAAAAAAATACATTTAAAACAAGGCACCACCTCTCTCATACGTATTCTGTGATTGTTTCGGATCAGCCCACTGAGCCCAGGTCGTTTCTCATCGTGCTGCTGTGAAATACAGACTGAACGGTGGCTCAAAACGCAAACTCTCTCAGTTGGGAAAAGAAAACCAGTGTCGCTAAAAAGGTTTTAATGGATGACGATTGTAATGAAGGTAAAGACGATTACAGTGACATACAGGAGTCGTACATAATGCATGTATGAGTGACTTGTACTTATTTGTTTAAGTTACTGTATAACTGAGCAGAGTAAGTACTTTTAAGTTGTAAAGAATGTCTGCAAAGTATGTTTGCAAAAAATAACTGAAAGTTTTCTTCATGAGTTTCTTTAAAGAAATAATAGCATGGGGTTGAAAAGTTATAACACTACAATGCAAATGTTTTTGTGAAGTAAAAAAAGGGGGGGGGGGGGGGGGCATGCAGTATTGATTCGGAGAGGAGGGGGGCCTTGGTGTAAAAAATGGTTGGGAACCACTGTAATTGTAACGAGTGGGATTGTCACACGAAGTGGGATCCATAAGCAGGCTTTATTAAACAGTTCTCGTGGTCAAACAGGCAAGGGTCAAACAGTGGCAAACAGGTACAGCAGGGAATAGACAGAATCGTGGTCATAGAACAGGCAGTAGATCAGGGCAGGCAGATAACAATCTCAAGTCCAGTACAGAGCAAATAGTCCAAAGGACAGGCAGCAGAGAATCGTAAACGGGTAGCAGACTGGGTCAATAACAGGCAGACAAACACAATAAAGGACGCTCAGAAATGCAAACCGTAGTAGTACAAGACCTCGCAATGATTGCAAGGTTGAGAGCAGCTTGAATAGTCTAGGTGATGCGCTGCAGGTGTGGTAATTAGTGCCAAGGTACGGGGCTTATGGGAAGTGTAGTGCATGTATGGAGATGTGTGTATGCGTTAGTATTCGGGTGATGGCGCCCTCTGATGGTCAGAGGAGGGAATCATAGAGTTCGTCTCTGTGACAGTATTGACAAATATTTAATTAGGCTACGGTCCCTTTAAGACGAATCCATGGATACTGACACATATCCTGTTTTCACCTAAAATGTTTATGTCCACTTAAGTCTTAACCGACTGTATTTACGTGAGATACTCCACACGATGGACATTTTGACAACTATGTGTCAGTGGCGAGGCCAGAAATCTTCAAGTGGGTGGACCCTGGTGAAATAGGATGGACCTCTATTTTTTGTCTAATATATATATACATACTAAACAAGATAATGTATGTTACTATAGGTTCTGACAAAATGATAATTGCTGCAGTCTATTTAAAAATATAAAATTTGAATTATTAAAAAAAAAAAAAAAAAAAAAAATGTTTGAATGAATGATTCAAGGATTAAATAAAAAAAAATAAAAATAAAAATAAAAAAAATTAAAAAAAAGTAACAGTCACTTGTCACCACCAACTGGGTAACAATATATTGATACTATCTTTATTTGAAGCATTACTTTCAAAAAGATTTAGGCCTACTCAGTGTTACTGTAGACATCAGTTTATATCTGAAATAAACTTTTATCCAAGTATATTGTTCTATATTATATCCAATAATTCAAATGTTTGTTACAGTACAGAAGGGTCAGAGACAGGAGATACCGTTTAGGATGTTTATTGGAGACACACAGCAGAGTAAACAGAAGTGCAGGTGAGTAGTGATGGTTTGTAAGGTGAAATGGATCGATGAGATGAGATAATACTGTCCTTGTATGTTGGCAGGTGAGAGGATCCTGGATGACGCTGGAGACTGGAGACACACACACAGACTGGAAACACACGAGGAGACTTGGAGACGCTGGAGACAGGTAAGTTTGTAGATAGGAGTCCTTGATGTAAGCATGTAGGCAAGTCTAGATGCGAACGAGACCGGACAGTGAATGAGAGTGTCTTTTATGGTGGCGGTGATTGGTGAGCTGATGAGGTGCAGGTGCAGGTGCGTGTGATCAGTACTCTGGAGATGGAGTGCGCTGTGATTGGGCAGTGTTGGAACCTGGCGTGTCTGTGACAGTAACCCCCCCTCCACGACCCGCTCCTGAGGGCCAAGGACCACGACGTCGTGGTGGTCGTCCTCTTCCACGAGGGGCAGGTCTGTCAGGATGGTTGGTGTGGAAGGTTTGAAGAAGGTTGGGGTCTAAGATGTCATCCCTGGGGACCCAGGAGCGTTCCTCGGGTCCGTAGCCCTCCCAGTCCACGAGGTACTCCAGAAGACCACCACGGCGCTGGGAGTCCAAGATCTCACACACTTCATAGGCAGCACCGTCGTCCAGGATGAGTGGAAGGGGGGGTTCGGCGGCTGCCACGCCAGGTCCTGTGGGAAGAGAAACAGAAGGGTGGTGAGGCTTGAGGAGAGACACATGGAATGTGGGGTGAATACGGTACTGTGGAGGCAGTTGGAGCTGGTAGGTGACGGGGTTGATCTGCTTAATGATGGTAAACGGGCCAATGAACCTGGGGCTCAGCTTATGGCAGGGCAGACGCAGGCGGATGTCTCGGGTTGACAGCCAGACCTTCTGTCCAGGTTGGTAGATGGGGGCGTTGGAGCGACGAAGGTCTGCTGTCATTCTGCGTCTGCGCAGGGCTCGCTGCAGTTGATGGTGTGCTGAGTCCCAGACCCTCTCGCTCTCTCGGAACCAGTAATCAACAGATGGAACGTCGGAGGGTTCCCCAGACCAGGGGAACAGAGGGGGTTGGTAGCCGAGTACGCACTGAAATGGAGTGAGACCGGTGGATGGCTGGCGTAGGGAGTTTCGGGCATACTCAGCCCAACCCTGGTACTGGTTCCAAGAGTCCTGGTGGCCGTGACAGAAGGTACGGAGGAAGCGACCGATCTCCTGGATCTTTCTCTCCGTCTGCCCGTTCGACTGGGGGTGGTATCCCGACGTGAGGCTGACTCCAGTGTTGGTGGAGGCATTGGAGGAGGGTACGGTCTCCTCAGACCAGGAGATGGCGATAACGTCTTCGGGTAGGATGGGTTCTGGGTCTTCGGATTTCTCATCAGGGGCATGCAGACGGGAGAGTGCATCAGCCTTAAATGTTCTTAGGTCCAGGATGGTAGGAGATTGTGAAATTAAAACGTGTGAAGAATAGGGCCCAGCGTGCTTGTCTAGGGTTGAGTCTTTTGGCGGATCGTAGGTACTCAAGGTTATGGTCAGTTAGGACAAGGAAGGGATGTTTAGCTCCCTCCAACAAATGCCTCCACTCCTCCAGAGCAAGCTTGACAGCGAGGAGTTCTCCATTTCCGATGTCATAATTCATCTCCGCCGGCTTGAGCTTGTGGGAGAAGAAGGCACATGGATGGAGTCTACTTGGGGTCCCCTGCTGCTGGGACAACACCGCTCCTACTCCAGTGGTGGAGGCGTCCACTTCCACCATGAAGGGCAGCTCGGGATCTGGGTGGACGAGGAGAGGAGCGGTTTCTTTGAGAGCTTTGAAGGCGTTGGTGGCTGCAGGGGTCCAGGACAGAGACTTGGGCTTATTGCGTAGAAGGTTGGTGAGTGGACTGGATAGGGAACTGCAATTCTGGATGAATCGACGGTAGAAATTGGAGAAGCCGAGAAAACGTTGAAGCTCTTTGATGGTTGTGGGAGTGGGCCAGTTCTTGATGGCCTCCACCTTCCTCTCGTCCAACCTGGATGCCACTGCTGTCGATGTTGTAGCCTAGGAATTGTACAGAGGGCTGATGGAAGGAGCATTTCTCGGCTTTAAGGAAGAGGTGGAATTTCCGCAGGCGTCCCAGGACCTCCGCAACGTGATGGCGATGTTCGGCCAGGCTCCGGGAGTAGATGAGGATATCATCGATGTAAACCAAGACGAACTTGTGGAGGAACTCCTGGAGCACCTCATGAATGAAGTCCTGGAATACGGAGGGGACGTTGACCAGGCCATACGGCATAACAAGATATTCATAGTGGCCGGTAGGTGTCACGAAGGAGGTCTTCCACTCGTCCCCCTCGCGTATCCGGATGAGGTTATACGCGCTGCGGAGGTCCAATTTAGTGAAGACAGTGGCACCACGGAGATGTTCCAGGGCTGATGGGATGAGAGGAAGGGGGTAACGGAACTTTACTGTGATGTTGTTTAGTGCACGGTAGTCAATACATGGCTGCAAGCCTCCGTCCTTCTTTGCCACAAAGAAAAAACTGGAAGCAGCAGGGGAAGTAGACGGCCGGATGTATCCTTGGGCTAGGGCCTCCTTGATGTATTCCTCCATGGCCTTCTCCTCCGGGATTGACAGGGGGTAGATCCTTCCCCTGGGCACTGACTCACCCGGAAGCAGATCGATGGCACAGTCCCCAGTCGTATGTAACTTTGAGACGGTCCCTAAGCAGAGTAAACAGAAGTGCAGGTGCGTAGTGATGGTTTGTAAGGTGAAATGGATCGATGAGATGAAATAATACTGTCCTTGTATGTTGGCAGGTGAGAGGATCCTGGATGACGCTGGAGACTGGAGACGCTGGAGACTGGAGACACTCACACACAGACTGGAAACACACGAGGAGACTTGGAGACGCTGGAGACAGGTAAGTTTGTAGATAGTTCTTGAGGTAAGCAGGTAAGCCTAGATGCAAACGAGACCGGACAGTGAATGAGAGTGTGTGAGTGTCTTTTATGGTGGCGGTGATTGGTGAGCTGATGAGGTGCAGGTGCGTGTGATCAGTACTCTGGAGATGGAGTGCGCTGTGATTGGGCAGTGTTGGAACCTGGCGTGTCTGTGACAATGTTTGTTAGACAGAAATAATGTTGAAAAGACTTTCTGTGATTTTATTGATTTATATTTTGAATAAGCCTAAACAAGAAACATTTAGAGTAAATATAAATAATAATTAAAAAAAACTAGAATACTGCTAGAATATTTAACTGGAATATTCAATTAGACATGATGAACTAAATAGTCCACTACAAAAAAAAAAACAAAAAAAAGGAAAAAAAAAAGAAATGCCATATGGCACTCGAATCGGTGAATCTGTTCATTACGAACCTTCCGAACGAAGTGATTCACTAGAATGAATTGGACTGTCTAAAGCTACACATGAGGACCGTTTAAGACGAACCGATTCAACAGAATAAATTGGACTTACCAGTGCTATACGAGATGGAGCCGACAGTTTCGTTGTTTACCTCCGCTCGTCAGTAAACAAATGTGGCATTAAAAACAGACTGCCGCGCTGCACAGCTAATCGTTGGGGAAAAGTAGCTTTTTACTGGAAAAGCTTGTGTTGAAAGCAGAGTCATAATGGTGTGCGGGAAGGACACAATACTGAACAAAAGCTCGATTTAATTTCATTGTCATCACTTCATTTTGTAGAAATTGTTTACACACAGGTGACTATGTTACCATAGAATAAATTGTTACTGTAGAATAAATAGGCTAATCACAGTAAAAATGAAACAAACCGGCACACATAGGCTATTATAAGCGCGACTCGTGGACGGTGACAGACGCTGCGTAGAAACAGCTGCTGTCGCGACTCTGGAAAGCTGAGTTCAACGGCGCAAAATAAAAACATATTATGTTATGTGTATTTTTAATAATACATTTTTCAAATTATATATAGGCCTTCACAATAGATATGATTATTACCAAAGTAGTGTCTGGAAATAAAACAAAATATTCTGGCACCTTTGATTGGGTGGGCCAGCCATCAATCTGGGTGGGCCAGTGCCGCCCTGGCCCTTCTGTAGCCTCGCCACTGCTATGTGTGCATTTGACCATTCAGGCGCAAGGAGAACTGATCGCGCGCTGTCTGAGAGAACTGGGATCGCACGCAAGAAATAGCAGTAGGAGTAAAATCTTTGCGTGGCAGGGGGAGCTGCTGCTTGACCTGCCACTCGAGCCACCACGGTTATGTGCGCCTGTCTTGGGATCCGCCACGGTTATATGCGCCTGCCTCGGGACCCGCCACGGTTATGTGTGCCTGCACATAATAATTTTAATTATTATATTTTGAAGGAGGTGCAAAAAAAACTTTATTCTCTCCATTTCATCAGTTTGTTTCAAAGTAACTGCTATTAGTTATAAAACATTACTCAATTTAATATTAACACACATTAACTAAATTCTGAAGATTAAATTAATATTTCTTAACTTTCTGAATGTTATTAATTCATATAATTACTGTTAATATAGAACATCATTGATTGACAGGATATATTGACCCTGATTATCGGCTGTTTTTAAACCATCGGCCGATAGCCGATAGTGTGAAAATTTGCTTTTATCGGCCAATACCAATTATTGGCCGATATATTGGTGCATCTGTAATATTTATTACAATAAACTGTCTGTCAAATCATATGTAAAAATTATTTTTCACTGCTGTAAATGGGCTCATACACAAAATATGTCATCATTTGAAAGCTCAATAGCATTTGAAGAGAATAGCAGATATAGCTTCTACGGAACTGTTAGATATGCTATATAGCATAACTGATAGTTTGAGAGGATAAATAATATATATATATTCAGTCATTCAATAATTCATCTCTTTGCCTAGAATGTTATGTTTACATATGATATCATAGTTTATTTTAATAAATATAAAACATGTAAAATGTGTACATTATAGTTAATGTGTACATTACAGCACCTAGGTGAACATTTTTGGTTTTATGACTGTAAGTCATTCAGTTCAAATGCTATTGAGCTTTAAATTATGACACAGGCTATTTTGTGTATGAGCCCATATACAGTATGAAATACATATAATTTGACAGTTTAGTAAATATTTTAGTAAATATCAAAAATCTAAAAGGAGTGCATTATAGGTGACACTTAGATGAACACTTTACAGTTGGCTTCATTTTCAGGAGTCATTCTCTTCAAATGCTATTGAAGTTAGAAACATGTATACCAGTGTCGTATGTAACTTTGAGACGGTCCCTAAATTTGCGAATATTGAACGTCTAACTTCAAACCAACTTTGTCTCAGTGTATCAGATTCAGGCAGCTAAAACAGTGAGAGATCTTGAGGCTGGCGCAACGCCAAGCTGTGGCAGGTGCGACCCTTAGGAGGAGCTATGAGATGCCCTCCATTATGGGCAAAAAGAGTGAATAAAATATGAGATAAGATGAGAAACAATGCAGTCCTGCTCTTATTTATGTATCTGTTTGCTCGCGTGCATCAATCGGAGTGTCTGGTAGCTGTAAACAGTGAGAGAAGTTGTGGCAGGCGCGACACTAAGCTGTGGCAGATGCAACGCTAGTAGGAGCCACGAGACGCGCTCCATTATGAACAAAAAGAGCGTTATGAACCATTGCGTTCGTTTTGTCATATTACTTCTGGCTGAGAGGGACCTAAGCTAGTCACTAGCGGTAATCCTATAGCTGTAATGGTAGATTATAACAGAAAGCAAATATGTTAAGTATTATATGCTCAGTTAGGGGCTGCCATAACAATTGGATTAAGAAAAGAGAACAATTGCATCAACGATGTTACAAACACAATGTGAAGCAGTCAGAGTGTTGCGGTGCAGATTTGGTAGTCTGAGAAAAATTTTGAGAATCCTAAAAGATCCCTGTAATCCTAGGCTAAAATCTGTAGTCTTTGATCACTAGTTTGACATGTTCTCAGACAGCTGATTAATGACCGCTGCGATCAAATTTTACCTCTGACGAAATTCTGGCAGTGTCAGAAGATTTGGCACACAGTCCTGCAGTGTGACTTTTCCTACGACAAACGTCAAATTGTCTTCGTTTTTCAAGACAAGCCATGATCAAAATTAACGCTAGAGATGTCTTTGTTAGCCACCATTTCAGTCCCGTGTGCATGTCCGTTTTAACGCGTCTTGACTGTCGTACAGTCTGACATAAATGACGGCTTAAGACGAGGAGTACCTGAAGTAATAGCTGAAGGCGCTAAACTTGAAGTTCATATTAAAAAAATACAACGAATCTTGCATTATTACCATTGCCACCTATGTATTTCATATTTACGATAGTACAATGGTACATATTTACTATAGTATTATGGTACTTTACAGTCTTACAGTAGCTTACATTATTCCTCTAAGTTACAGAAATTGCAGATGCTAGCAGGCCAGCAAGCTACATCTCTCATTCAGTTATTGATACTGACCTACGTATTAACACTAGAGTTAGAGATTGTATGTACTGTCTCGTTATTAATGCATCTCTCTCACACACTGTTCTGTTCAAGTATGGGTGCCATCATATATTAATTCTCATGATGTATTTATAGTACTTATGTAAAAATATGTTTTATTTCCACAGATGCATCGATGAGCGTCAGTGATGCAGTGGAAAACTGTGAGGATGCATCCACATGCCCCTGAACTGTGAAGCAGAAACACACTGGGAGGATACATCTGTCTCTGACCACAACTACGCTTCAAAATCACAACTCAACCTGAAGCCACCTACATGTGATATGAGAACACAGTGCGTTGAGCCGGCACCATTGTACACAACTCTGCTGAGAAACAACCACCTTTGTCAGCGCACAGGGTTGACATTGGATGTATTTCATTCAGTCGCTAAGCACCTTACTACTACTACATACACCATAAGCTTCCAGCTACACACTTGGGATCAGCTCCTGATGACTCTGATGAAGCTGCGTCTTAATTTACTGCAGAGTGATCTTGCTGAAAGGTTTGGTGTTTCAAAACCTGGTGTTGTGATAAATTCATAACTGCAAATTCAGGGTTCCTGGAATACCTTCGTCCACGCGATGAAGTAATTACAGACAGAGGCTTCACCATTACCGATCTCCTCTATGAAAGGAAGGTGAAACTTGTCATTCCAGCATTCACCAAGAGAGGCGTGCGATGAAGACTCTCAGAAGGAAACAGGCGCATCGCCAAGCGGTCATATGACTGAACTGCGGTCAAAGTTCATGTGACAAGAACCAACCGATCAGCTTCGACCTTCCCGTAACAACATCGAAAGCTCGGCCAAACAGCTGATCATAGCTGTACAGGGCGGGTTTTAATTCATCATCTCCATAAATATATCTATTAGTAGAGCTAATGCAAGGGGTAGAAATCAATTAATCCTTTGCTGATACTTCCTCTTCATCTTGGAGAGTGCAGTTCATGGTTGCATAGCAACGACAGAAGCCATGGGAGCGCAAGTGCTTTGGAAAGGAGTGGCGCGGCCGTGCTTTCCATGCATTTTAGACACGACGTGTGAACAGCCCCTTAAACACGGTACATTCCTTCAGATTAATGCCATGTTGAAGCAAAAGTCAGTGCCGATTGTAATGAACTGAGCATGTGCGTGATGAGATAAGGGCTGTTTCTCAATTCCAAGAACGCAGAGAACGGACTGGCGTTCTCATGGAGTCCGGTCTTGCCAGGCGACCTTGAAAGAACGAACTCGGAAGGACGCGAGGACACAAAACGCATCATTTGAGTATTGAGATGTGCTGCGATCTTGTTGCTCAACTGACCGTCCCAGCATATTATAAGTGGCTAATGCACAATAAATACAACATAACATCACAAACAAATGTCATAACCTATTAAAAGATTTCTTTCATATTATTATAGACATTGTTTACATATAATTTTATATCTTTTTATTTCACCGCGTGTATTTATGAAAATGAGTAGCCTTTATGTTACATGCTTTGTCAATATTAAGATTCTTTTTTATATTCCAATAAAAATACTGCAGGCTTTCTTCAGGTTATCACTTTATTAAAATTAAGCAAAACAAACGGACAAATGTTTACTTTCATGAGCCGTCATGTATATGCGAGCGGGAATCTCATAAGTGAGAACGAGAAATTTAAAGCTTGCAGGCTTCCGTAAGTCGACCGCCTGCAGCGTCTTCTGGTTCGATTCTCTCAAGTCTGCATTTGATGCATCCTCGATATCAAGAACACATCCGGGTACTTTCATGTGTCCATGACGTAGAGCAAGAACACAAGGACGCAAGATCGCTTAAGAGCGCATATTGAGAAACAGCCAAGGTCTTTGTCGCAGGTCCTAGCAGAGAGATACAACTGTAAAATGCTCACTACCGTTCGCCGTGCACAGTGTTGCCAAGTCCGCGGTTTTCCTACGGAATTGGACTAGTTTTACACTGTTGCCGCGGGTTGTTTTTTCATGTCGCGGGTTGAATTGATAAAAAATAACATGATATTTAGCTCCTGGAATGTAAATTTTACCATGGGACCCCCCTGAAATGAGATTTCTAGTTTTGGGCTAGTTTTGAGGAGAAATTGGGCGGGTTTTGTTGTGAAAACTTGGCAACCCTGGCCGTGTGAAACTGACTGAAAAAAGTCAGGAATCGATAAACAGAACAGAAATGCGTGCATCGTATCGAATCCCCAGACTCGATGACAATGATGCTGTGGGGATCACATAAGTAGCTTCAGCTACGTGTTAGTGCCAAGATGGCAGTGGTGTGAATGGTCACGTTTTCTATGCATCTGTAGTTTGAGGAGTTTAAAGCTAACAAACTGAAATTTGAGTATGTAAAGTTACAATTGTGAAAATTTATGTTTTTTCAATATTTTTTCTGGCAATACTTGCAGCTTCTGACGTGATATAATGGGCAAAAAAAGGAAAAATCACTCCCTTTATGAGAGCGCTATACTAGCTGGACACCTCGTGGAAGAATGCTGCACGACCGACCGACATGGGAAATATTAATCTTGAGACAGAAATCGGTGCCAATGAAGAGGTTCTTGCATGGCCTACTTGCTCTACTCAATCCAAGAATCTTGTGAGATCGAAATGCATGAACGAAGTTTCCTTATCTACACTCCACTGATAAAACAGTTGTCATTTCTTGCAGAAAACTCAACAAACTGTCTGAAAAAGTCTCATATGAGTGAAGAGGTCAAGATGCACACTGTCAAGATCGTTCAACTTGAAAAGGAGATTAAGTAATTGCGAGTTGAAAACGTAAGTCTGAAAGAAAGCCTTGATGAAATGCAACGGTACTCACGTAAGCATGACAATCGACATCCTAAGAAAGATGGTCCCCAGTATCCAGAACAAGTTGGATGTAGTAGTTGATGTTGTACACCGCCTGGGGCAAAGGAGATCCGACGGAGCACCTCATAACCGCATGCGTTTCACCATGCGAACCTACAGAGACATGGTATGGCGGGCTGCGAAAGACTCTCGCTATCTAAAAGAAAATAAGCTTCAGATCAAGGAGGCACTGATCAAACAAGATTTTGAGGCTAGAGCCAAATTATGGCCGCTAGTCAAGAAGGCTTGTGAGGAGGGGAAGAAGGTTTCATGGAAGGGTCCCCATGCTTTTGTCGCTGGGAAAAACTTAACCCTTGAGATGTACAATGGGAACTTAACCCTTGAGATGTACAACGTACTGTGTTTTATATTCGCAGATTACCTTCATGAAACAACTTATTTGAATTTAACTCGAGACTTGAGTGTGAACAATTTTGCATGTCATTAGTTGCACAGATCAGTTTCTCTTTTTTTTTATGATTTGTACTTTATTGATTTTCTTTTTTGCAGATGTGGTATAAACAATCAAGTACTAAACATATAAACAATCCACAAACAGATACATATAACAAAACAGGCAATAAATGGTAACAATATAAAAAATAAGTAAATACAACAGTATAAAGTGAAAAGAAAGAAGGCAGGGATATTGACAGCACCACAAGTTTCCACTATAAGTTAAATCATATTCACCATGACCATTGTTTTGTCTCGTCACATGCTTGCTACAGAAATTTGATTACAGAAATTCAAAAATTTCCCCCATTCTTCAGAATAAATTTCGATCCTCCCATGCAGACTATAGGAGAGTTTTTTAAGGGCTGCCACCCACCCTAAATCCGAAAGCCACTCTAAAATCGGAGGCCTTCCAGAAGATTTCCAGTTTTTTACAATCACACCTCTGCCCAGCATGATGCAGCTCTGTATCCACTCTGATTCATTTATTTTAACATGACTTAAAGGATGAGGGTCACCAAGAATATATAAACTAGGACAGAGATAATACTGGGTCTGTGATATCTTTAAAATATAATCGTGCACCTCCCTCCAAAAATACTGGACTTCTGGGCATTGCCATAAAACATAAAATAGGTTGCCCTCCTCTCTCTGGCATCGCCAACATTCAGGATTATCCTTAAAACTTGCTCTAAACAGCCTTCTGGGTGTCCAGTAGAATCTGTGTAAGATTTTAAATTGTATGAGACGTGTTCTAATATCTCTGGACATCAATTTTAAATTCCCAGTGATCCTCCCCCATTCTTCATCTTCAAATGTGCATCCCAAATCTTTTTTCCAAATTATCTTAACCGCAGAACTAATATTTTGGCCCATCTGACTAATAAGTAAGGAATAATATTTAAACGTCTCATGGCCAGTACACACAATCTTCTGGATCATCTTGAGAGTGTTTTTACCCCTGGGAGCATATGAGGGGGAGGTAAAGATACTTGTGAGCATATGTCTCATCTGTAGATATCTCCAGAACTGATCGTTAGACAAGGTGAATTTTCTCTCAAAAGATATTAAAGCATCATCCTCATAAAGATCTTCCAGAATATTTATATTTTTATTTATCCATTTCTTTCAGAACACAGGTGTTCCACCTATTAGCAACTTTGGATTGGCCCAAATAGCAGATGAAGGGCTTAAAAAAAGTTTCAACCCCTAGAATACGACAAGTCTTCTTTCAAACTGTTTGGAGATGGGAAATAATTGGATGATTACACACTGGTAGTGGTAGTTGGTTATCAATATGGACTCAAAAGGTATAAGTGGACAGGTGGATTTTTCCATAACTAGCCATGGGGGAGCTCATTCTGGAGGTAACATCCATTGTCCCAGGTGTCTCAAACCAAATGCATAATCTTTTAATAGTGTTCAATGGTATATGATCCAGAAATACTGGTGCATGGTCTTAAATCAATATGTTGCCAATTGTACAGTTTAGCATAGAGGGAACAATGTTTTTTTAAATAAAAAAAATAATCTATACATGAATGTGTGTTTAATAATCTATACATGAATATGAATATGTGAATATGTGTAAGCACTTGATCAGTTTCTCATTTACAAACAGCCTTCAAAGAGCATTCCAATTGAACGTTTCATTTGTGCTCGGACAGACTAATTCCTTCATTTGCACACTACCTTCGTGGAGCATCTGCAGTCGAACTTGACTCCTGTGCTGTGCATGGACAAACTAATTGCAGACCGCTTTATGGAGCAACATGAAAGTTTTTGTACTCTGTTGTGGTTCCTTCATCATAAGTAAGTTATGCCCTCCCATACAGTTGCACTTTTGCCTAAGTTATAGGGTATGTGTTAGCTTTAACTACCTCTTTGTCAACGCAGGTTTACAGCGGTAAGCTTTAAAACCTTTGTGTGTTCTTGTTAGTGTTCTTATTCAAGTTACTCTTCCTGTTTTATTTTTTGTTTTATTGTCCTATGCAAGACTTGGTGTTTAACTCTTTGAGTATTATCTCGTTAAACACTCGTGGCTTGAGAGATCTCACTAAAAGAAAACGTCTCAGGTTACGTATGTAATCATGGTTCCCTGAGAACAGGGAACGAGACACTGCATTTGAAACGCATATGGGGAATGCCTCCGCGTGAACTGGTGTCTGAAAACAATATCAACTCACGACAATCCTATTGGCCGGCGACAGCCTATGACGTCATCATAGCGCGACCCGGAAGTATATAAGGAGTGCCTAGAGAACCAGTCAGTACCTTATCGTCTGAAGGGACTGTTCAGCAGGCAGCCCTGATGCATGGCTAGGAAACGCAGTGTCTCGTTCCCTGTTCTCAGGGAACCATAGTTTCATACATAACCTGAGACGTTCCTTTTCGAAAGGGAACTCTACACTGCATTTGAAACGCATATGGGGAATGATATACCCACGCCACCATGCTTGAGGGGAGTGCATGCCAAAAAATGGCTAGACAAACGTCAGAACTAGCAGCTTCAACTGAAATGCCAGAACCACTGCCTCTACGGGTCATACATAGGCTGTCAGTGACAGCATTCCCTATGACCAACAGCCCAAGCTATAAGCCTCAAAGAGGCCTTCCGCAGAAGGCCTACCAAGGCCGCTCAAAGGCTTCTGGAACCAAGCTTCTTTTCAAAGAAAAGAAGGTACCTTTAAGGCAATGTGGCCAGGGGGCCCGAGGGAACCCTAGCCGGTCACTTGTCAGGGGAACGTACTCGACCCTGATTGCCACCAGGGAGGCTGACCTGGTCTACCTTTACAGAAACCTAGTCTTGGCCAACAACCTGTCTGATCACAGAGTCTCAAATCACATTCTTCAGAGAAGATATCCAGTAAGAGTGACTGCAAAGAGGCAGTAACCAACTCAGACCAGAGTGTAGAGATGGGGATCCCAGAGAGCAGGACTCAGCTTAGCACTTTTTACCCTTACCAATGAGGGTAGTAACACTCTGCTCAATCCTAGGTTTTACTCAGCAGTTGATTATTTGCATTGAGGAGGCTGTGCACTCTAAAGGAACCCAACAAGGGGAGTACATTTACCAGCCTGGGGGCTGATCCTCAATAGGGAGGCCTTAGTAAGGCCCTTAACCACTGACCAGCTTAGGGAGCTAAGTACTATGCAGGACAACCCTCAAACGAGGGGAGTACAGAGCTCAACCTAACAGATAAACCATACTGTAGGCACAGAATCATGGAGGCCCCGGAAGGGGCCTGCAACATGACGCAAATTCTACATTGTGTAGAAATACCTCACAGTAGCCTTGCGAAAGGCCAACATGTGAAACTACACAATCTGTTTAAAGAACACCAGATGTGGGGGGAAAAGCTTAAAGGGCGGCCTGTGAAGGCCACACACCTAGACAGCTTGCTTGCTGATAAGCAAAATCCCACAAACATGGAACTCACTCAGAATGAATCAAGTTTAACTAGCAGATAAGACTGTAGAGTGCCCACATATTACAGTCTACCTCAACACATTCCAACAAGTAGTGTACTCAGTAAAAACACTTTTTACTCTTTAAGCAAGAGGAGTACAACTTACACCATTGTGCTTTAGAGGAGGTCCAAACAGGACCTGCGACTTCAGAATAAAAAAGTTTCTAAGCTCAGAGGAGCAAAGCTCAACCGAAGCACACAATGTCAGGTGGCCTGTAAGGCCGACGCTAAACATAGATCCATCTGAAGTTAGTGAAAGCTAATCTCAAAACTCTAGCATTTACTCTAGCATCTAGCATTAGGAGAAAGCTAATTAACCAAAAGGTGGCTAACAGTGCAGCTTAGTTAAAGCCGACATCTGAATACCTATGAATGGTGGCTTCATTATTTGAAGCCAACACATCCAAAAAAGGGGACAAACAAAGTACTACCCTTTTTAATAATATATCGTTCCAGCCAACCTAATGGAACTTCAGGGCCCTTAGTCCGCTTCCTATACAAGAAACTGATTATAAATATAAAGAGACCTACCAAGCCAATTTCAGCAGGTCTAACTGAAATGCTTACAAACAGACATTGTGTGTAAAGCAGCACCCGCCTGACCTGCTGCCGCATATAGAGCGTTGGAGCCTACCTATATCACGAGATAGTTGCACCCATCTCGTTAGTAGGAGGCATCGACGCGTACCCATACTTACTCCATCAACACCAGCGAATTAACCTGCTGATGTTGATGAATGCGAGCTGAATACAGGTCCTTCCATGCCTTCTCGATCTCAATATGAAGATCAAGAAGGAATGGAAAGCTTACGGTGGCTGGAGGATTATGCCAAAAAAGGAACCGTTCGACAAACAATCTGCAAGCGGTTTCTTTCTTAACCTGCTCCAATGCCAGCTGCAGTCTGCCAGAGGCGCGTTCCATAATCTCACACGTAGGGGCAGGGTGGCTCTGAGGATTCAGGAGGCTCACCAACTTAATCCTCATCAGCCATCTCCTGCTCTCTTGTTTGGCATAGAACAAAAAGAGCAACTGCTGCTGAATCTAATGATGTCATAGACAACACATCATCATATTCACACAGCTCTCTCCCGTCAGCCATTGAAGGTCACAGGGAATTTTCACCCCTTCAACTCTTCAACAAGCTCCAGCTGAGAACCCCATAATCTAGTCTCTACTCTGCGTCAGCAAGAGTAAGACCCGAACCATTAGGTGCAGCTGTTGGTCCTTCTCCTCTCGAGGAAAAGACCAGAAGAGAGTGGAGCATTTTACAAGTAAAACACACTCACAATAACAAACAGACAGATCCCACAAGAACTGCCTGTACATGCTCTTTTGTTCTCATAAAAGACAACGTTATAAGTTATGTGTGTGATCAGATGTCAACACTATGGGACACAGATGCACACACTTCCTGAAACGTTTGTCAGACATAAATAGTCTTACCTTAATATCGGTTTGATATCGTTTCAAACAAAACAGTTCCTGAAGACAAAACAAAAAACAAAAAACGCCTACTTCTCTACTATTTAGTAGGGGAAAAGCAGTAGGCGAGCTAATAAGTATGTCCGAATCCTTAGTATTCAAAAAAGAGTAGGCGAGAATTACCTGGGTGATGTCTAATTCTCGCGAGATTCAGACATGCGTCTACTTAAAGTGCGTCCGAAACTGCCTACTTCTTTACTATATAGTAGGGGAAAAGCAGTAGGCGAGCCAATAAGTATGTCTTAAACCTCAGTAATAAAAGAGTAGGCGAGAAGTTCCCGGATGCCCTACTGCTTCCGCCCAGATTCTGAAGTGTTCCTCGAAGGATGCTTTTCTATCCCAGGGGCCCACGGGAGAGAATACGTCATAATCGAACACGGGGGAGAAAAGCGACGCGGATGCTTTCAAATGTGAGTAAACACGCATTTGTAGAGTAAACTGTTGAAGTGTTGAAGGTGTAAAGACACTAGACAGTATAGTTGTGATTTTGCTGTAAAAACACGTTTTATTATGTACAGATAACGGGAGCTTCAGTAAACACACGTTTGTCTCCAAGGTGGATTTACATGAATTCTAAACCATATACATCTTAAAGATGCTTACTAAATGTTTATTTAACATCTGACAGGAAAATTTTCTTTAATTATTATGACTTATGAGTGATGGATTATGTACTATGAGTGATGTGTGTGTGCTATTATGTAGAATTCACTGTTGTCAAAACGGTTTACATTACATGAATGAAAATAATGTAAATAAACAAATCTACAGTAACTAAACATAAGTTATCTATTTTATTTGTCCATTAGTACTGTTGGTAAATTAAGGAACATTTGTGTTTGATAAAAAGTGAGTTAACAAATAAATCTCAGAGGAAACTTGAATTTTGTCTAGATGTTACAGGGTCAGATGATCACGTGTGTTTATCCGGTGGAGAGATGCCATCAAAGGCTTTGAGTGAGTATACTACAGAAATGAATACAAAATCTACTTAAATCTTAAGTTGTAGTTTATTTTAATGTAATTTCAAACAGAGTTATCACAGCACTTTTCTGATTCTTGATTTCTGTGCATTTGCTGCAGAGCTTTTGTGGTGGAGCAGGACCTGCAAGGCAAGGTGACAGCAGCATTTGTGAACAAAAAAAAGGGAAAACCTGAAAAAAAAAAAAATAGAAAGCAAGATCATTTTGTTACTTCTAATACAGAAATCAGAAGACATTGTGCTGTTAAAATGACTGCTTTTGTGTTATGTTTGTGCATTTTTGTAGGATGTGAAATGTCTTCAGACTGGTGTGAACACTGAGGATGGAGAGACACAGCAGATCCTGGAAATTGTGTATAGCCATGGATGAGACCCTCCATCACTCCACCTGCCCTTACTGCCTTATCTGGACCAGATGTTGATGTGGTCTCTTCATCCTCAGTGAGCCCAGAGTCAGCGAGAGCTTCTAGACAAAGACTAAAGGACATTGAGGATGTGATTTTGGTCCAGTTTGTTCTGCTGGTTTCTGTTCATACAGTGGAGCCCAACTTTCATAAGCTTCAAAAGCATCATCAAATAATGTAATGAAGCTTCTGGAAGTCATGGCTATGCTGACTGATATTGTATGAACAGAAACTAGCAGGACAAACTTGACCAAAATCACCTTTTGTGTTCAGAAACAACTACAACAACAACAACAAAATGAACACAGGGATTGAACAGTGTGAAGGTGAGTAAATAATGTCTGAATTTATATGTTTGTGTGAACTAACCCTTTATGCCCCTAAATAGAAATTGTATGAAATGTATGTATGCAATTATATTATAGTAGTACCTTGAAAAAGTAAACTTTAAGAAATAAGCAGCTTTATTGAGTGTTTGTGCCCAAGACACTAACAAAAAAGGATTTACAAAAATCAAATTTACAATTGTACATTTGGCAGATGCTGTTATCCAAAGAGACTTACAGTGCTCTTATTACAGGGATGATCCCTGTGGAGTAAAGTGTCTTGATCAAGGACACATTGGTGGAGATGCTGCAGAGATTGAGCCAGCAACCTTCTGCTTACCAGTTCAGTGGTTTAGCCCACTACACCACAAAAGTAATGAAGCTACAACAAAAATTAGCATGTAATTGTAAGAATATGAAATGAAATATGGCAAGAAACAGAATGCTGACATGAATAAATTGTAAAATGTTTTAATCTGTTCAAATGTTTTACAGGTAGTCTTGCTCATGGAGAGCACCCAAATGTTTGGAGCAGACACAGAAGCAGCCAGATTGCCCCGCGCATCTTCTCCCACTCTTGCTTCAAGGTTGTGGGGTTCAGGGGTCCATCATCATCATTTTCCTCATCCTCTGGATCAACGATGTCCCCATTGAGAAGAGCAGCAGTGAGGGACATGATGGACGGCAAAGACAGGTGAAGGTGTTCACGGTGGTCAGCCGTAGAATGGGCACAGCTTGTGTTGAGATGACGTGAGGATCACCGCCTGCAAATACATGATTGTTAGAACAATAAGTTTGAATAAAGCTTTGTTTCATGTGTTATTTACATGTATATGCATTTATTTATTGTCATTGTTACTTTTATTATTTTACTTTTTTTATTAATTAAGCTATTATTATCAGTAAATTTATATATTTTATTACTTCATGCATTAATTCATTGCTTGACTGTAAATTGAGAGGTATTCACATCAGCTGTATTTGTCTAGTGTGTATTCATGCACAGCTATGTCATTGTCACATCCACACACTACATGAACTGTCAGTTTGTTTGTTTTCTTTTGTCACGTGTTCCTTTGTTCCTTGTTCCCGCCACAATCTGTTTCCATGGACGTTCATCATCACCACAGCTGTTTATCATTTGAGTTCATTAGTGTGTGTGTATATCAGTTCAGTTCTGTCAGTATGTCTTTGTCGGGTCTCGTTTGTATAATGAATGTGTTGGTGTATGTTCTGCTCTGGATTCTGTGTTTCTCCCTGTGGATTATCAAGTAAAGACTTATTCAACTTACTCTTCCTCGTCGTGTGTTGGTTACACCACCATTACGTAACAGAAGACCCGACCAATACAGTTGCGGCGTGTTTTGTCATCAGTGTTTTGTTTGTTCCGTGTTTTTGGTTAGTTTGCTTTTTTGTTTTTTCCCGCACTATGGACCCTTTTTTTTCTGTACAACTGCTTTGCCTTGAGCAGAAGGACCGCTTCCTCGAGGCACATCTAGAGGTTTTCATCCATCTTGTGCCATTCACTACTTTCCCGGACAGCAGCCTCTGCAACTTTCTATATGCCGGCCTGAACACCGCCACCAAAGCACTGCTCTCCGGAGAACGGCCTCGAGGGAGCTTCCTGGAATACGTTGAGTGGGTGCTGGTGTCCTGTAATTCACCGTTCACTGTTACCATCATCGACGACACCAGCCCCACTAGCTACCCAGTGCCCAGCCAACAACACCCCGACTGCGAGGATCGAGCCCACCGCAGGCAATATGAGCCATTCCGCCGCGATGTACACGTCAGCGCACACAAGCGCGACCGAGTTGAATGTCGCCATGGAGCTTGAGCAACGCGTGCCTGACCAGGTGTGTGAGCCGGGTGCCACTTCCATCGCTGAGGGAGTCTTAGTGGATTCGACGGGATGGAAGGAAGCCCTGCCCAAC
This sequence comes from Hypophthalmichthys molitrix, assembly GCA_037950675.1. NCBI lineage: Eukaryota > Metazoa > Chordata > Actinopteri > Cypriniformes > Xenocyprididae > Hypophthalmichthys > Hypophthalmichthys molitrix. Next base: position 37,260,486 of record CM075498.1, on the reverse strand, counting down.
CCCCCACCACTGAGAGTGAGTGTTCGGCCACCGCACTGGAGAGAATATTTTTTGATGTTGGAGAGGTTGTTTTGTTTCTCCCTCTGTTATCTACTGAGTCTGTCTATGTTTCCGTCTCCCGCTGGTTCCGTCCAGCCCTGAACTGTCCGTCTCCCCGGTGGTTCTGTTCAGCCCTGAACTGTCCGTCTCCCCGCTGGTTTCGTCCAGCCCTGTGTTCCCTCCCAACCTCCCTCATCCTCTACCTCTCCAGCACACCTTGGACTCTGTTTTTTGTTTTGGACTTTCCTCTGCTCCTCAGTTTTTTTCCCAGTCCCCAGCTAATCCTGTTGTCCCATCATCTATGCCTCCTATCAGTCCCTCAGCGCCTCCTCTCAGTGGTGAGGCTACACCTCGGGCCCTCTGGAAGTCATCTCGTCACGGCTGTGAGAAGCCCTTGGCTCCGCCCTCTGCCTCTGCACGCTCCAGTCCTCCTCGATCTGACGTCCCAACTCCTGCGCCTACGCTCCTTCCTCCCTCGATGCCGGCAGAGACCGTCGGACTTTCAGCCTCGCAGGACTCCCTCAGTACGTCAGCTCCACCTGGGTCGGGCATCGCTACGCCTATGCCACAGACTTACGGGCCGGTCACTCCACCCCTTCGTCTTCGGCCAGCTCCTCCCTCCCTCTGGCTCCACCTCCGCCCTCGGTCGCTCCTGCTCGCCTTCAGCCCTCCGGGTCTCTACCACCACCTCGGGTGGTCGTCACTACGGCTATGTCGCGGCCACCTAGATCTTCAGAGTTCCTCCACTACATCGGCTCTCTGGCTTCGCGGTGGGCTTCATCATCGGTGTCGCCGTTGCCTCCGGTCATCCCCATGGCGGCCCCTATGATCTTCGCTCCATGGCTCCTCCCTCCTGCGCCGCCGCCATGGGACACAGGGGAGGTGAGTGAGACAGACATTTGGACTGAAAGCATTCGTTCCAGTGGGCAATTTGTCCCTCTCTCCAGCAGATGTGTGGGTTATGGGTGCGTAACCATGGCAGACCTAGGATGATGGACGAGTTTGAAGTGGGTAGAATGGGGGGAAGTCATCTACCATGGCCCACGGCAGCTATCAACTCCTTCAAACTGCTTAAAGAACGTTTCACGACAGCACCCATACTGCACCACCCTGATGATGCTTCCAGCACGGGCATTGGAGCTGTTCTTTCGTAGAGACATGGTAATCCCCCCAAACTGTACACCTGTGCATTTTATTCCCAAAAACTCAACCCAGCTGAACAGAATTATGATGTGGGCAATCGAGAACTCCTTGCCATGAAGGCGGCCTTCGAGGAATGGCGTCATTGGCTAGAAGGGGCTAAACTTCCTTTCCTGGTGCTAACTGATCACCGTAATCTAGAATATCTGCGCTCAGCGAAACGACTCAACCCAAGACAGGCTAGGTGGGCATTATACGTCAAGTTCACTGTCACCTATCGACCCGGTTCCAAGAATGTCAAGGCGGATGCGCTGTCCAGGCAGTTTGAAACCTCTACTGACCCCCTTTCCAACGAACTCATTATTTCCCCAACACTCATCATAGCCCCACTCCAATGGGATATCATGACTGAAATCACTGAGGCCCAGGTTACTGATCCTACACCACCACACTGTCCCCAGAACCTAACTTACGTTCCGACCAGCCTACGTGACAAGGTACTCAAGTTAGTACACAACACACCCAGCTCTGGACACCCTGGCATCAATGCTACAGTGCAGCTTCTCAATAACAAATTTTGGTGGCCATCTTTGCAGTCAGATACCATTGCTTTCGTCCAGAACTGTGATACCTGCTAAATGTCCAAATCCACCCGACAGGTACCTGCCGGTCTCCTCCAGCCACTACCCATTCCCCAGCGGCCGTGGTCCCACATAGCCATTGACTATGTTAATGATCTCCCAAGCTCCCAGGGTCACACCACCATACTCACCGTGATCGATCGGTTCTCCAAGGCCTGTCGTTTCATCCCTTTGCCAAGATTGCCATCAGTCCTGGACACTGCGGAACATTTATGCAATTGGGTGTTCCGCTTCTATGCCCTTCCTGAGGACATTGTGTCAGACCGGGGGACCCCAGTTCACCTCTCGAGTCTGGTCAGCATTCTTTCAGAAGCTCAATGTTAACATCAGCCTAACCTCAGGCTACCATCCTCAGTCCAATGGTCAGGCGGAACGCCTTAACCAAGAGCTCACTCGGTTCCTCAGGTCATACTGCCATCGTAACCAAGCAGATTGGAGTCGATTGGACTATTTAACGAGCACTCACACACACTCACTGCGAAGTTTTGTTTTGCCATTGCTAACAACTCTGAGCGTTTATCCCTGTGTATGATTTCCCTGTGTATGACCCTGGACTGTTTTCCCTGTTTTCGATACATTGCCGCCTGCCCTGATCTTTGTTCTCCGTCTGCCTGGATTGTGTGTTTACCATTTGCTGCCTGCCCAGACCTATTGCCTGGTTTACGACTACAACTCTGCTCAGCCCTGTTTGTATCTGACGCTGGTGATTGACCCCTGTCTGTGTACACTACGAAGTATCTTTTAATAAAGCTGCAAATGGATCCTAACTCTGTTGAGTCATCGTTACAGTATTGTTGATATATTCTGTGATACATTCTATTTCATTAATGTCATCTATAAATCGTTTGCAATAAAAAGTAAAATAAAAAAAAGTCTATGGAAGCAGCAATAACAATCCATTCAAATATAATTTGCCAACGTTTATTCACGCACTCATAAATTCTCCTCCTCCTTCATATCTGTCGTAGGAGTTGAACTTTTCCAACGTCATAAGGGATTTTTTGTCCTGAAAAACCTTTATAAGTTAGCCCCCATGATCTGATTACAGTTTCAGCATTATAAAAAACGTTCAGAAAGGAACATTTTTGTATGCTTTCATATGAAATTATAAAACCGAGTGAAACATTGTATATGAGAGCTTTATTGCATTTATTTCTGCAAAACAAAAGGCTGATTTTATAAGAAGATGGAGCTGATGTAGGCAGTACTTCTACTTCTAACTGTAAGTAGTCTGTGCAAATAGTTCAGACTATGTGAAAAATATGTAGTTCATGCAGTGATATTTATATTTTATGACCGCCCTATAGGTTTGGATGTTTTAGCATTTATTCATGCAAAATAAAAGGCTGATAACTTGTTAAGAAGATTGAGTGAATGTAGGTAATAGTTCTGGTGGATGAAGGGCCCCCTCAAGAGGTAAAGCCCAGGGGCCCCTTGTAGTCTTAATGCGGCCCTGCCCATAGCAACGCGTTATGGAAACGCCTCACACTGACGGATATGTAAAAAATAATAGGAATTTTCCAACTTTTAAGTGATTCGTTACTATTGTACACATTCTCATGTTAATTATAATTCAAATGCATTTTGTTTTATTGACTACAATATTATCTTTGCTATTTGCACCCAAACATTAACATACAGTAATAGTCATTAAATATTTTGAATGGGACTCGAGTGGTCTCAGGAATGAGTCCGATTCCTAATATGTTCGAGTACGGATCAATTCCGAGTCAATATGCACACGAGTCTATGACAAGACCAAGACCGTTACAATATGGTCTTGAGACCGAGTCTGAGTCTCGAGTACTACAACACTGTCCATTTCTCTAAAATCCCCTCACAAACGTCTGCTGTCAGCTGTCACACACAGCGGCTAGCCCATGTAACAACGCTCGGCTCATTGTTGCCACGTCTGGAATTGGGCTACTTTTACACTTGTGCCGTGATTACGCTACTTTTGGGATGGTTTTGTTGCGCAGACCTGGCAACCCTGCACCTCAGTTAGACCTTCCTCCACTTCAAAGGCCCACCCCTTTCATGCACTTCGAAGTGCGCAGCCCCTCAGTTGGGACACAACTTTGGGCTGTGTTCCTTTTATGCCCTTCACTCACTAACTTCCCTCCGTCTCGTGGACTCGGATGTGCGTCATGTTGCATGAGTGGCCACTACTGGCGGAACTCATGCATAAGGTTTAAATGAAAAGCTCTAAGTCCTTGATCACTTGGAATTCACTGGAGCTGATTTATTATTTAAACCCCTTTTGTACTTATGAATTTGTTTTATGCACCATTCTATATACTTATAAGTTGTTGGAGAAAATATATAAAATCCTATAGGTATAGCCTATGCGCTGTTGGAAAAAAATAAAATTACACAAATTAAAATATCAATAGTATAAACTTTGACTGTGAACATAAGGTAGCATAAGTATACATAAGTACATAACATAAGTATTATGCAGTTGAATCTCAACTTAACTAATATATTATACACTATTATGTGATTAATTCTCAAAATAATTAATATATCATACACTTCAGTTAAGCGCAATCTGCTGTGATGTCACAATCAAGTTGAATTGTGGGATATAGAGTTGCTTGAAGTGTACATCAGAGTAGACTAAATCGAGGGACGAGGGTCTATCCATATAAACTTCCCTTGTCCACTTCATGAAGTGGAATGCACATAAAAATGGCGGCAGGGATTCCCCCGAGGGGAAGTGCTTAGGAAAGTTTCCAGTGCGTGTCTAAAATTGGAGTATAACGCAGCCCGGTTTGGAATTTATGGAATCCCAAACCTGCCAATATTAAAAATAAATAAATACATAAATAAATATACAAGAGAGCGAGAGTGAAGCTTTGAGGCCACAGTGACACCATGTGGTGTTGCCGAAATACAAGAAGTGTAGCCTTCTGACAAGCCTGCGATACTGGGATGAATGACTTGATGGCCAATATGGCCAAAATCTTACATCACGGGTTAAGTCATATAATATCACCCAAACTGTACTGTGTGACATGGATAGGCTACTCTTTATTCCGGACAGGGGCCGTAGAACATCGTATGGTCTGGATTTGTAAAATATCCTGGGATTCGGACACTGTCAGAACACGGAAAGGAACCAGCGCACATATAGGCTACAGTGAAGTTGGCGCAAGCATATTGATCAATGCATTTGAAACGAGACCACAAATTCACTTTACATTCATATTTCCTACTTTTACATGCACAACATGTGATTAAACATAAATTATCTATTGCAATATTATTATCGTTGTTGTTTAGAGCTTAAAAATGTAAAAGTGACATCAGATCATAAACAAACTGAACAAGCTCGGATCAAACATTTCTGTTCATGTTTGTTCTGCTTTAATTTTAATGTTTAACATTTTGGTTACTTTTAAAACCTATTAAAACTAAGCAATCATGTCTCATTTCCACAGCTTGGGAATATAAAGCCCTGAATATTTATATGTAAAGGGCTATATGACATCTAGTGGCTACAGTATGGTATTACAGATTATTTTTTTAGTCCTTTGATAAAGAAAGTGTTTTCGTAGCTGGAAGGCAGAGTTTGCCCTGTACAACCATGTTATTTGCATTTTCTTCTTTGAAAACAAAATAGCAGTGAAATTTCCATGGATTGAAAACGTTTTCATTGCGGGAAGCATTTTAATAGCAGCAGTGATTCAATATGCGTCTGAGGAGACTGTACACGGGTGTTATTTAAGCATGCACCAGCCGTGAGTCATCACTGGCAACAGAACCAGGAAAAACTGTAAAATCAAGCAGCGCTTAATATTGTGTGATTATGGCTCTATATAGTATTATTTATTTTTAAATGAAACCATTGTAATCCTGATAGTATTCCCGCTTTTTTCAAAATGTAACTGTAATCTGATTACTACTTTTTTATGTAACTGTAACGAATTACAGTTACTGTACAACATGTGATTAAACATAAATTATCAGTAACTGTAACGAATTACAGTTACTGGATTTTTGTATCCTGATTACATAATGCTGTTGCATGCATTCTGTTACTCCCTAACCCTGTTGTAGCCTACAGCTATGTGCGCTGGTTCCTTTCCGTGTTCTGACGGTGTCCGAATCTAAATCAAACGCAAGTCCATTCATTCAAATGATTAATAATGGAAAATAACGTGCGCTTCCATTTTAGAGTCCCTGTTATCAGATCTGTTGAGGATGTTGATGTTCATGTTTGCCAGTCCAGGACATTTTACAAATCCAGACCAGACGATGTTCTACGGCCATGTCCGGAATAAAGAGTAGCCTATCCATGTCACACAGTACAGTTAAGGTGATATTATATGACTTAACCCGTGATATAAGATTTTATATTGGTCATCAAGTCATTCATCCCAGTATCGCAGACTTGTCAGTAGGCTACACTTCTTGTATTTCGACCACACCACAATGTGTCACTGTGGCTTCAACGCTTCGCTCTCGCCTACTCTGAGCTCGATTGCTATGTCTGAGGTAAACCACGCCCTCTTTGTCATTACCCCACGGACAAAGAAATGTAGAAATACATAAATGTAAAAATAAAGAAATGTAGAAAAGAATAAATGTGGAAATGAACAAATGTAGAAATAAATAAATGTATAACTTGTTTTTTGCTTTTCTGTGTTTATTGATTTATATGTTTATTTATTTTTTAATTTTTTAACATTTCTTTATATATTTCTTTATTTATGTATTTATTTATTTATTTTTAATATCGGCAGGTTTGAGATTCCATAAGAATTTGCAAAATAAATGTGGAAAAAAATAAATATATACATAAATAAGGAAATAAATCTATAAACAATTATTTATTTTTGTTTTTTTGCTTTTCTGTGTATATTTATTTACATATTTATTTATTTTTGATTTTTTTTTTACATTTCTTTGTATATTTATTTATTTATTTATTTATGTATTTATTTTTAATATTGGCAGATTTGAGATTCCATAAGAATTTGCAAAATAAATGTGGAAAAAAAAATATATACATAAATAAGGAAATAAATGTATAAACAATTATTTATTTTTGCTTTTTTGCTTTTCTGTGTATATTTATTTATATATATATATTTTTTTTTTTTATTATTATTATCATTATTATTATTATTTTTTACATTTCTTTGTATATTTATTTATTTATTTATTTATGTATTTATTTATTTATTTTTAATATTGGCAGGTTCGAGATTCCATAAGAATTTGCCCTTAATCGGAACAACGCACTCTCTTCCTGTACACGTTGCTCTAAGAACACCGTGACGTATGCATTAGCCGGGCAACCACTGGAATATAGCATTGAGTTAAACCATGGAGACTCTCTTCAGCCTACCGTTTGCTGTACTTGAATGCCCGAATATCAAACTTAAAAAACCATCATGGCTACATATGCCTTCTGCAATGACCGTATATGCCGTCGTGATTGTTTCATATTTTCTCATCACCGGCGGTAAGAGTCTCAAAGCCATCTCAGGCTAAACTAGCCTCTAGCTATTAATCCTTATCTTGTTGTCTGTGCAGATAACAGCACAACCGTTTTATTTACAAGTTATATTTTGCAGTAGATACGTTGTGTATTACACTTTATGTGAATATGAAGATGCATATGCTTCCGTGCTTTGTGAAATAATCTTGCGAGTTAGTCTGATTTCTCTCACAATGCTGTTAGCATTCATACATCTCAAATTATATCGTACACGTAGACAGAATGATTTGTTCTTCTGTTCCTTATTATATATGACATGAACAAGAATGAATTTTTATTTTGCTAAATAGTTAAATAAAGTGCGATATTACTCTGTCTCCAAATGACTAAACAAAGCTGTGATCATGCTGCTATAATCTTCTGATCTCTTCAGGAATCATATACGATGTGATCGTTGAACCTCCGAGTGTTGGATCAATGACAGATGAACACGGACATCAGCGGCCTGTGGCCTTTCTGGCGTACAGGTAATGGTTTTCGTTTGAAGCAGACAGTCAACGTAAAAATCAGTATTAGGAATGTGCATCTCCATAACTGAGGCCGATGTGATACGCATCTCGATGCAGCCAACGATACGATTCATTAAAGATACATATGAAGCAGCTACCGATGCGATACGATTCACCCCTATCGATGCGATGCGGATTCGATTCAATACAATACGATGTAATGGAAAAAATATGATGCTATGCAGTTCAATATGTAGGGCTCTAAACTTATTTTTTCCTCATTCTGTTTTTTACTAAATTACTCTTGAAATTAAAACATGGATGAAAAATTGTGTATTCATTCAAAAATAAAGTCTTATTTATTGTAGTAGTAGTAGTAGTAGTATTACATTACATGATATCATACAATAGTAATACAATAGTAGTATACAGTTCTACAATTGTAATAGGGCTATATTTCTGTTACAAGTTAAACCGAGCTTTTATTGAGGGGTTGCTGTGATCTTGAAGTTTCTGTGTATGTGTGTGTATGATTAGAATATTTTTTCTCAAATTAAATGGTAAAATGCTCATGAAGTGAATCTCAGAGCAGCTCTGGAGATGAAGTTTGTATTCATGTCGTCATATAGTCAGATGAAAACACTGGAAAAAAATGCCACAAGCGTCATGAGTGCTTCAGTATGTGTAGTAAACATTCACGAACTTTGTAATGCCATGTTAATCTATATTCTATGTGACTCTCAGGACATGCCTCGGTCTCCGTAAAGGGGGTCGCACACCGGACGAGAAGCTCAGCGCCGTGCCACGGTTTTAAAATTCGAACGCATTGTTTTCTATGAGTGTATGGCATTCACACCGGCGACGCCATTCAGCTGGATTTAAGGCCCGGGTATACTTCGCTTTATGCGCCCGGACGTGTCTTGCGCGCAGTCGTATCCGCGCATCTTTCAAAGTATACTTAACCACGGATGCGTGCAGATGACCGAGTTTGACACATGTGCAGTACAATTTTTTCTATACTCTTTAACAATTTTTTCTATGTCATCAATGTGACATTCGCTGGGCAGGACCGGAGAAGAGAAATGGTACGTCCACCATTTCAACATAGTTCAGAAGATACACCAAGAGAACAAGAATCAAAAACGCATGGTCTCGAAATTTGTACTGCACACGGATGGGGTGTGCGGCAGTATACACCTGGGCTTTATACTTTCGCCTGGCTCCGCGCCGCGAGCCTCCGTCAACTGCGTGCGTCAGCCTGCGGCACCCAGCTACGACTCAGGAAATTGTTCAAAATCCTGCCGTGCCACAGAGCACCATTTAACATGGTTAATGTACATACTGACGCCTGTGCTGCAAGATACAATATTCAAGCTGTTAAACTAAGAATGTAAAACTATAGTCTAAACATATTGGTAAAATGTATAATAAACATAGCCCTTTCTTTGATTAACGTTCGAAAGTCAGCTATTATTCAATAATAATAAAAAATAATAAATATAGCTAAAACTCATCTTCTATCAGGACTCGATTCGAAATTGAGCTCGCACATATAGATTGTGCGCGTCCGGTGTGCGATACCGGTGAAGCCCGATTTATACTCGATGGGTCCACATGTTTGCTTGGGTGCGCGAGACAAAAATGATGTCATTGCAGTGTTTGCGGAAGTGCGCGTTGAGTGCGCACTACTTCTTCTCACCGCTACTTCCTGCTGATTTAGGGAACAATTTCTCCGGGTCACAAATTATTGGTCACTTAATAAGTAATATAAGTACAGTGCATTTACTAATAATTATATACAAATAAATCATTTTTTCCCGATGCAAATATGCAGTGGCAGTTCTAGCTTGTATGGTGCCCTGGGCAAACCACCCTTTCTAGCACCAACCCCAACACCCCCCAACCCCCGACTATAATATTGTGGACAATTGAAAAATTTTTTTTATACTTTAGTACAAAAAATGCTAAACTTTAATACAGTATATAGTATAATATAGTCATTTTTATTGTTATAATAATGACTTTATAATGTCTATACATAAATCTAGGCCTAAATGAAAAGCCATTGAGTAATATTCTGTATCATCTAGTTACTGTAGTTACAAATTCATGTTATTTTAATTGTAAAAGTGTTTGTTTTTCAGCAGATGTCAGCAATCGTCCAATAAACCAAGTCACATTTTTTCATGTCTGTAACGGTAAAATGCGGTTCTACTACAGTTATGAAGTGATTAATTTAAACTATTCGCAAATAATATTGTTTTAAAATATGCACACATTCACTCTTACTGATATCTGATATGTCGAAAATGCAAAACGTTTCTTGTCTCGTCACATTCCGTTATGAGTTACCTGAATCAAATGTAAATTATACCATAATTTACGTTCAAAACAGTGAAAGTTCTTAAGAAGTTGAGTTGCTTGCATCCCTGGATATTACTGTTGGTCGTTCAGCATTCCTCTTGTAAGACAGTTAAATATTAATGTTTAGCTGCTACTTTCCACACATTCTTTCAGAGGTAAAACTAAAGCGTTGCTCTGGAATTCATACTCGTCTTCTGTGAACAGTAAGACCCGTCCTCTTTGATTAGATTGGCCATCTCTCTCATTTTGACATTGACGAGCACTGTTAGACTGTTAAGACAGAGCAACCTAAAAACCTTTAAAACTTTGTCATCCAAATAAGAGCTGCACGTAATGGAGTGCAGAGAAGCATCATATCAAATATTGAGGGACAATTTGGCCATTTCTAATTTTTGGGGAGACTTGTCCCTCTAAATGTCTATGGTGGCTATATATATAACATATACTCCACATTTCATACAGTTATATGTATATCTTCTACATTTAAAATTTATAATGAATGAGTGCTATACAAAGAGTTAAAAACACATTGGCCTACCTAATGCAGAGGAAGCTGCCTCCTTTCCAAGTTGATAGTGGAAGCGTCAGAATTAGAGACCCCTCTCCTGTAGTTGTGGGTTTATTTTTTTTAAAAAAAGAATAAATATCCATTTAGTTTAGTTAGTCTGCTATTTAGCATAAGCCTAAACTATAGAGGGAAGAGAACTGTGATATGATTTGTGATATGATTTGAGAGTTGGGAGAGAATGGGTTTCTTTTTTTTTGTCTTAATGTATTCATTCTACTCACTAAAATGATGGGATAAAACAAATAAAATGAGAAAATGGGAATTATTTAATTTATTTTTATTCATAGCTCCCACAAAATCATAAATGGCTCTGCACTATTTACATCTCACAGCAACACTCGGCCGTCTTTCATTACTGAATGATTCAGCGTTTTGAACAAATTGGTTGAGTCAAAGATTCAATGGCCCATTCCTAAACACCTGCCTCATTCTTGAATGAATCAGCCATTTGAACGAATTGTTTGAATGAATGACTAAGACAGTCACTTGCTGCCTCCTACTGGCGGTTCAGTTTCATGTTTAAAAGTATAATTTTCCCAACATTTCTTATTTGTATATTCAAAAATATTTAAAGAATCTCATAAAAATTTTCTTATTGAATTTATTGGTCAGATGTAAAAATGTAAAATAAAAGATGAAGCATACATTTAATAAGATTAAGGGAAAGCTCTTTATAAAGGTAAAAAAAATGTCCTTGGGGTAAATATCACAAATATGCAGATTTAAATATGTAAAAGCTGATGGAACTTTGTTGAGACAAGCACATGACAAGGCTTAATGTCGAACCCTGCATTTTGTATTTATATGTTCTCCTTTAGGCCTACAGAAAGATTATATCATCAGATGTAGCTTTGCATCTAGAATGATTTTTTATCAGCATTTTAGTGTTCATAGCAGAGGGCTTTGTCAACTTATATTTTAAAGTTTGTCAATTGGTAAGATTTTGTAGACTTTGCATACACGCATGCACCCCTCGAAAGCCTGAAACATAACAAATCCCAATTTAACCCCTGCTAACACCACACATTAATAGTACGTAGCAACATGCAGAGTGTGCATGAGAACAGTTTCTGCGTGGAACGCCACGATGAGTTTAGCAACACAGATCATAGATCATATACGGACTGGAGTAAGCGTGCTTCAAGTGGATACACTTCTCTTTTTCTCCCAAAATATAACAGAGTTTGTCTATGTGGCTTGCTTGCTGGACTTCGGTTAAAATTTGAGCAATTTGGGTGAAATAAGTTTCTCTAATGTTGTTGTATTTGCTGCACTGTGTGAGGAAGTTGGTGTGTTTCCAATAAATCGTGCACAAGGTCATTCTCTGGGTGTCCTGCCCTGTATGTAAGAGCGCAGTGATGGTGGGCATCTGTCTGCGTGTCTGACAGATGGACCCAGAACTTCACTGCTCTCTTCTGGATTTCATATAGGAGAGGGAATCTGCACAGTTCTGCCCTGCATCCCAGACTAGGGGCATTTCTGTGAAGTCCCGGGATGTTTTTGCAGAACTCGAGGTGGAAAATGTCTGTGGGGTTTTTATCCCAAGATTTATAGTTTAATTTAAATTTGGGACCCCAGATTTCACAGCCATACAGAAGCTAAGATTGTGAGACCCAGATAATTATAATATGTGACATGATTAAGAAGTGTTCCCCTGATGTAAAATTATATTTTTTGTCAGTAAAGCAAGTTTTGTTTTGTTTTTTCTGGAAGATCATAATTTTGGGCTTCTCCATGTTTATTGGTAAGGCTCAGTCACTACTGTACTGTTCTAGAATTGAAAGGCTTTCATGCAGTCCCTCTTCATGAGGTGACAGCAGCAGAAGGTCGTCAGTGTACAGAAGGCATTTGATTTCTCTGCCCTCGAGGGTCAGACCAGGACAAGGGGACTTCTCAAGTGCTGATGCCAACTCATTGATATAGATATTAAAGGATTAGTTCACTTTGAAATGTAAATTAGCCAAACCTTTACTCACTCTCAAGCCATCCTAGGTGTATATGACTTTCTTGTTTCTGACGAAGACAATCAGAGAAATATTAATAAATATCCTGACGCATTCGAGCTTTATAATAGCAGTGATAGAGTTCAATGAGTATGAGCTGAAGAAAGTGCTTTCATCCACATCCATCCATCATAAACATACTCCACACAGCTCCGGAGTGTTAATAAAGGCCTTCTGAAGCGAAGCGATGTGATTGTGTAAAAATAATACCCATATTTAAACAAGTTATGAAGTCGAATTTCGAGCTTCCGCCAGACCGCCTTCCGTATTCAATGTACGCAGAAAGTGTAAACCTCTTGCAGTTCACAAAGCTTACGCTACGTCATGCGCCTTCCCTATTAAACTGTAATTGACGCAACGCCAGTTTACACTTTCTTCGTAACTTGTATACGGAAGGCGACAGTTTAATCTTCTGAAGATGGCAGAAGATTCACTGACCTGTTCAGACTGAGGACTGTGGTCTGATAAAGGTAGCTGTTGCATCACTGTGAAATAATTGATTTTATTTTGGTCTATATCTGTGATGGCGTAATCTACTGTGAGGCTGCCTAAATGTGAGCAGTAGGTAAATTGACCCAGAGAATCACCCTTTGTTCTGCCATTAACTATATAAAGACCTAGGCTTTTGCAGAGCTGCAGGACTTGTTTTCCATGTCTGTTAATTGTGTTGTTGTAATTCTGATGTGTTTTAGTAAAACGTTTTTGTTGATGATTAAGTGAACCATTTATATATTTATATATGTCTCCATCTGAGCTGATGTAGTCCACTTCCTTCCCCGTTCTAGCATCCAGATCCCCCATTAACAGAACTGATCCTATAGACTGAAAGTAAATGATCTCTGACTCTAGGGTTGAGAAGATATCATTATAATAAGGCGACTTCTATGGGGGGATATATGTGGCACAATTACTAACAAAATCAGGGTTAGTAATTTTCTCCCCAAAAGCTGAAGAGAATATCCCTTGAATATTATAACATGTTATTTTAAATAAGGACATTGAGAAATATTGTGTTTACCAGAACAATGTATGAATTCATGACCAAATCATGTTTAAAAATATAAATTAATCATTTAAAAAGGTAATATAGAGGATATATAGATATACAGTGAGTTAATTAATTTTACAAATGTTAAATTTAAAAAATAAAATAAAATAAAATAATGAAATCATTAAGAAATAATGATCATACTTGATCACAGACACGCTTGAGGAAACTGACGGGTTGCAGGAGTGAAGGAGCTCTGAGGTTGTGTGCTGATACTCTTCTGATGTTGTGTTGAGACAAGTATTCAGGAGAGGAGGTGCTGTGTGTTTGTGCGCTGATACTGCTGATGTTGTTTTGTGTGTAGCTGGTTTCTGGTCTCCTCCAGCAGTCTCTCCAGTGTGTGGCCGTGTTGTTCTCTTCTAACCACTTCCTCTCTCACCCTCCTCAGTTCCTGGTGCAGCTCTTGATTGTTGTCCTTCGGTTGTCTGACAGCAGAGCAGAGCTGTTGAAGTTGTTGAATGCTGTGATGGCTGGTGGAGGTTGGTAGTTTCCTCTTTAAACAGGAAGAAGTCCTGCTCCAGTTCAGCGACGTTGTCTCTCAAGGCCTTTATCTTCGGAGATGCAGGAGTGCTGACGTGTCTGTCTTGTTATAAGAGTTCTTGAACTGGGGTTCATGTTTGGTGCCCATTGTTTTGCAGAGACCGTCCTCTGTGTTGCTCTTCACTTCAGGATCTTTCTTTAATAGGGATTTTCGAATATTCGATTCGTTTATTTAATTATAGAATATCGAATAGGTTGTGCGATTTTCGTCTTTAAAAAATCCTCATGTTTTCAATGGTGACACGTTCATGTAAACAGAGGGTGGCGCGCGCTGCCAATAACGCACCTACAAGCTGTCAATCAACCCTTAGACAACAGAAGAACACGTTGTCTCACACGCAAACTGTAGACTAGCGTGGCATGTAACAGAGACGTTAAAATCAATGTTAACACAAGTGCCGTCATTCAGGCTGTTCACAATGTTATAACTCGTTTAGGCAGCCTAAAATCATTATGGCTTGAGGTAGGCTTGCTGCGATAGTTGGTGTTGTCGGCATAGGCGTAATTTGCGGGTGGGGCGGGTGGGACATGTCCCTACCACTTTTTGCCAGGGTCGATATTGTCCCCACCACTTTTTGAAAGATCTCGCGGTACGGATGTATGTAATACAAAAGAAACTTTTCTAGTTGATTAGCAATTTGTTCATTTGTGTTAAATAATAGGCGATCTGGGGCTAGGATATGTTGTTTTTGAAATCATGTTGCTCATTGCCGCTATTAGTGTCGCAACAGTGTTCTCTTGACGCTTCTCTTGTGCACAGTGCGCAGTCTTCACACGGACGAGCGCTTCAATCTATGCTGTTGCAGAGACTCTCTATTCATTTAGGTGAAATCACAAAACAAAATGCACATAAACGTGTCCCTGCTGAACATCTTTGGTTTTAATGAGAAAAAAATAAAATAGATTACAGGTGCTGGTCATATAATTAGAATATCATCAATTTTGATGATTATAACTGACAACTAAGGAAAATCCCAAATTCAGTAACTCTAATCAGCTAATTAACTCAAAACACCTGCAAAGGCCTTTAAATGGTCTCTCAGTCTAGTTCTGTAGGCTACACAATCATGGGGAAGACTGCTGACTTGACAGTTGTCCAAAAGATGACCATTGACACCTTGCACAAGGAGGGCAAGACACAAAAGGCCATTGCAAAAGAGGCTGGCTGTTCACAGAGCTCTGTGTCCAAGCACGTTAATAGAGAGGCGAAGGGAAGGAAAAGATGTGGTAGAAAAAAGTGTACAAGCAATAGGGATAACCGCACCCTGGAGAGGATTGTGAAACAAAACCCATTCAAAAATGTTGGGGAGATTCACAAAGAGTGGACTGCAGCTGGAGTCAGTGCTTCAAGAATCAGACGTACAGACGTATGCAAGACATGGGTTTCAGCTGTCGCATTCCTTGTGTCAAGCCACTCTTGAACAACAGACAGCGTCAGAAGCGTCTCGCCTGGGCTAAAGACAAAAAGGACTGGACTGCTGCTGAGTGGTCCAAAGTTATGTTCTCTGATCAAAGTAAATTTTGCATTTCCTTTGTAAATCAGGGTCCCAGAGTCTGGAGGAAGAGAGGAGAGGCACACAATCCACGTTGCTTGCGGTCCAGTGTAAAGTTTCCACAATCAGTGATGGTTTGGGGTGCCATGTCATCTGCTGGTGTTGGTCCACTGTGTTTTCTGAGGTCCAAGATCAACGCAGCCATATACCAGGAAGTTTTAGAGCACTTCATGCTTCCTGCTGCTGACCAACTTTATGGAGATGCAGATTTCATTTTCCAACAGGACTTGGCACCTGCACACAGTGCCAAAGCTACCAGTACCTGGTTTAAGGACCATGGTATCCCTGTTCTTAATTGGCTAGCAAACTCGCCTGACCTTGACCCCATAGAAAATCTATGGGGTATTGTGAAGAGGAAGATGCGATATGCCAGACCCAACAATGCAGAAGAGCTGAAGGCCACTATCAGAGGAACCTGGGCTCTTATAACACCTGAGCAGTGCCACAGTCTGATCGACTCCATGCCACGCCGCATTGCTGCAGTAATTCAGGCAAAAGGAGCCCCAACTAAGTATTGAGTGGTGTACATGCTCATACTTTTCATGTTCATACTTTTCAGTTGGCCAAGATTTCTAAAAATCCTTTCTTTGTATTGGTCTTAATAAACTTTAGTAATATTCTAATTTTCTGAGATACTGAATTTGGGATTTTCCTTAGTTGTCAGTTATAAGCATCAAAATTAAAAGAAATAAACATTTGAAATATATCAGTCTGTGTGTAATGAATGAATATAATACACAAGTTTCACTTTTTGAATGGAATTAGTGAAATCAAATTTTTATGATATTCTAATTATATGACCAGCACCTGTGTGTGTGTGTGTGTGTATATATATATATCTATCTATCGGGGGCAAATGGCACATGGCCATTGTTTTATGTATATATATATATATATATATATATATATATATTTATATATATATATATATATATATATATATATAATATATATATATATATATATATTAAAGTGGTTGTCTGCGTAAAATTACAGAGCAGGGTCAGTGCATGCTGATGCACACAGTGCGCAGAAGTCGCCAACTTTCTGCAGCGTCAATAGCTACAGACCTACAAACTTTGTGTAGCCTTCAGATTAGCTCAAGAACAGTGCGTAGAGAGCTTCATGGAATGGGTTTCCATGGCCGAGCAGCTGCATCCAAGCCTTACATCACCAAGTGCAATGCAAAGTGTTGGATACAGTGGTGTAAAGCACGCCGTCACTGGACTCTAGAGCAGTGGAGACGTTCTCTGGAGTTTACGAATCACGCTTCTCTGTCTGGCAATCCGATGGAAGAGTCTGGGTTTGGCGGTTGCCCGGAGAACGGTACTTGCCTTGCTGCATTGTGCCAAGTGTAAAGTTTGGTGGAGGGGGGTGTAACACAGTTCGTATATACGGGAAGAAGGAGGCGGGAACCGGCGAACATTCAACACAAATTTAATATATAAAATAAACAAATACAAAACGAAAGTAATGCCGGCAGACCCTCACGGCCGTCTGCCGGCCACACAAACATAACAAAACCATGAAATAAAGTCCAGGCCTGGTCCTCTCTCGTCTTTCACTGTCGTCGCTCCCCTTTTATGCTTCCGGAGCTCCTCCGTGAGAGATTCGAGGCCGGTGCAACGCGCAGCTGACGCTCGTTATCACTCGCGTCACCGGCCTCGTGCCGTTCCCTCACGGCTCTCGCCCGCCCTGCTCGTCACAGGGGGATTATAGTGTGGGGTTGTTTTCCAGGGCTTGGGCTTGGCCCCTTAGTTCCAGTGAAAGGAACTCGTAAGGCTTCAGCATACCAAGACATTTTGGACAATTTTATGCTTCCAATGTTGTGGGAACAGTTTTGGGATGGCCCCTTCCTGTTCCAACATGTCTGCGCACCAGTGCACAAAGCAAGGTCCATAAAGACATGGATGAGCGAGTTTGGTGTGGAGGAACTTGACTGGCCTCAACCCAATAGAACACCTTTGGGATGAATTAGAGCGGAGACTGCGAGCCAGGCCTTCTCGCCAACATCACTGCCTGACCTTACAAATGCAAATGCTTCTAAAAGAATGGTCAAAAATTCCCATAAACACACTCCTAAACCTCATGGAAAGCCTTACCAGAAGAGTTGAGCCTGTTATAGCTGCAAAGGGTGGGCCAACTCCATATTAAACCCTACGGATTAAGAATGGGATGTCATTAAAGTTCATGTGCATGTAAAGGCAGGCATCCCTAATATAGGCATAATATAGAGAGAGAGAGAGAGAGAGAGAGAGAGAGAGAGCTGCATGATTATGGAAAAATCGAGTATTTATTTTTTTTGGTTTAATCACAATTCTCCCACAATTCTGAATAAACAAATAAATGAAATCACATGTATCTATTAGAGGTTCTGACGAAATGTTAGTTGCTGTAGTCTATTTAAAGAAATATTTAATTCATTTAAATTATTATTTTTTGAATGATTTAAAGACTTCGCTTCATTACTTTACTACATTCCATTACTGGATGAATTAGCGTTTCAAATGTTTTGCTCTCTTCACAGAAACATAAAATGGTAGACAAATATGTCTCATTTTTCTTTTTTTTTTTTTTAACCTATTATTGTCATGGTAGGTTGCAGACAGGCAGATGAAGACGAAGAATGAGATTCAATACGAAGGTTTAATAATATAAAACAGACAGGCGAACAGGCAACAACACACATTTAACACTGATACCGGACAAAGAACTGAACACAAGCAGGAACTAAATACACACCGGTAAATAACGAACAGCTGTGAGGGTGGTTAGTGTCCATGGTGACTGATGAGTGGCGGCAAGGTGGAACGTGGAACACGAGACCGGAGTGACAACAAACTGGAAGTCCTTGAACAGAACATAATGGTGACAATTATTCTGTAGTTACATAATTTTGTGAGGTTTTAAACTCGTCCACACTCTGCTCCCTTTCTTGTCTGCCGCTGGCTCTAAAGTACAATTTGAAAGTGCAGTGCTGATGCTCCGCAATGAATTCATACATCCATGTGCAAAGCATTTTTGCAATGTCAGAGAATGGGACGTGACACTGCATGGCCCGCTCCCTAGTGTGAATGCTGTTATCTGTTAGTGAATGGGCTTATGCAGTATGTGTGAATCCAGTTATAGATTGTGCATACGCTGATATCAGACCATGGGTAGAAAGACTTTTGTGAATGCATTGCTTGTCTTATCAGAGAAAGAGATGCTTGACTTGCCCAGTTGCCCATATGGATGATAATTTGTTTTTTAGTCAGTACATAACACTGTAATGAAGTTTCTTTGTTTTTGGAAAACTTGTTTTAAAATGACCCTATTATGGATTTTTGAAAATGACCTTTCATGTAGTGTGTAACATAGCTCTAAGACAATGAAAACATCCCGCAACGTTTTAAATCTGAAAGTGCACCGTATATAAAGTTATTGTCTCTCAGAAGTAATAGTCGACTCTGAGTAAATTAAACGAGCCGTTTGTGGAACGAATCCCAAGCCCACTTATTGCGTGCGCAGATGCCAGGGAAAATTAATTTTTTCAGCAATACCACCGCAATACAATCTTTTGTTGTGTTCCCGTCATTTTAATGATGACTGCTTCTCAATCCTCGGGGAGTTTAACGCAGGATTCACAATACGCTTGGTCTTAAAATATGGATCAATGCCCAGTGTATTTGGAACAGCTTGCTCCTCTGAATCTCAACCTGAAGTATGATTAATAATTGATTATATTTTCTAGCGATTGTTCAAAATTTGTAGTTTTGTATGTTCTGTTGTGTAACGTACATCCCTAGTCTGTATGTCTCCTGCTAACCGGCTAACTCACGTTTCTGTAGTTCTGCTATTCAGATGTAGGTCCAATATTGTCTAAAAATGTGTTGATTAATGCAGTTTGTCTGTCTTATTACTTTGAGTAATGATCAAGTATGGAGCACAACTTTTGTTTACAAAGAGTAATGCATTATCAGCTATTCACGTTTGTGCTCGGCTAACGTGGGAGTTTACAACATAGTTGTGGGCTTGGTTCCTTAGAACAAACAGTTTTTTTCCTCTGCGTTTTTATTAGTACAATAGAGTAAGCTCTGTCTGTGTTGTAATAGGATGTTCAGATGCTAGTCCGCGTTAACTAGTTGAAGTATTCTCTCTGTTAACATTAATGTAAAACAATGATATAGCCATTTTTTACTTTGTTAATAGTTATGATGAAAAAGTCTGTGTACACATCTGGCCTAAATGTTTATCTTATGTTAGAGGTTTTCAGCTTCGCCTGGCATTCTGATACAGTTCCCACAGGTGCACCTACATAAAGTATAACAACGACGCTGCTAATCACGTCTTATAAATATGAAAACTTAAGGTGACACTTACTATATAGAAACGCCCTACTTCAGTCGTGATTGCGAATCAGTTTCTGGTTGATCGACTACTTCAGACATTTCATTGTCGGACTCAGGCTCGAATTGATACGGTAAAATCGATGCTATCTTTTCTGTCCATGCATTGTATACAATGTCTTGCGAATTGATAGTCATTCAGTTATGGCAATCGGCGCGTGGTGCACACAGTAGACCAGTGTTTCTCAAACTTTTTCTGCCATTCCCCACTTTGGAGGTAGAAAAGAGTTCCCAGCCCTACCTGTCCCCAATCGCCCCAACAAAATGGTAATAAACTAAGCTAAAATGTGTTTTATTAACATCACATTTTAAAAACATTACCTCAAATAACAGCATTAAAAACTTTCAAATAGAGAAAATAAAAGTGCAATTATATTATCACTTTGTATGAAAAGACTTTGTTCAAAAAAAAAAAGAATAATAATTTAATTGAATTAGGATTAAACCTTTTCATGCGTGAGTTTAAATTAAAATATTCTAGCTGAGTTTTTTTTTTTTTTTTTTTTTTTTTTTTTTTTTTGAACGCGACCATTATTTTAGAACATTTCCCCTTATGTTTCCATGGCAACGCTTCATGCTTGTCATGTCACACACCGCAGCTAATAACACTGTATGACAGATGTATTGCTTTTTTTTCGTTTCTCCTTTTTTATTCAAAATATTCACAAACTTGCTTACCATGTCATCAACTATCTGATATTCCTATTCTCAAATACGTGTGAGTGTGTTTTGTCATTTAAAAACCTTAATAAATGATCTTGATCTATAACGCGAAATCGGCGCCGCCATGTTTGTTTGCACAGCTGCTCAAAGAGTCAAGTGATTTATTTTTTTATTTATTTATTTTTTTATTTTTTTTTATTTTACCAAACCAGTTCAGTAGAAATCCCGCCCTGGAGACGATTCTAAACATTTCATTGGCCGTGTTAATCACAACAACGATTGCCTACACCTAACCCTGATCCCTAAACCTACCCGTCACTGTAGCCTCAGCCAGTTAAATTGGTTGCAGGGTGGGGTTTTCCGCTGAACCGTTTGGGGAAAAAAATCACGCCAAAGCGTCATTGTCAGTCAGATTTACAGCACGTGAATTCATCAGTTTCTCCCAAAATACATGTAAGTAAGTGGCCTGTGATCTGGGAGAAAAATAGAGTAAACTTTATAGTTACTTACACTATGTGTATCCGATATGAATAAAACTTATATTTTTATTTGAGAACTTAATTATATTTGAATTTATTGTTATGCTGCTTCCATAGACATCGTGTTTATTTTACAAGCTCTACATGTATTGTTTTACTAGTACTTATGGATTTTTAAATGTCTGAAGCCTAAAATAAACATTATGTTGTTGAAAACGCTGCATAGTTGTGATAAATGACAAGCGCTGCTGAGCGCTTCCGTCTCTGGCTCAGCGCCAGCCAAAGTGCGAAACCACAGTTTGAATCTGGCAGTTATGTGACATCACTGAACATAAATCCCATATGTGGGATTGTACTCTCAGGGGCACAGAAATAAAAATCCTATATGTGGGGACGTACCGCTCAAAAGGTTAATAGAGATGGGCACAAAAATGACCAAATTTCCTCCTGTTTGTCGCGCCCCACTTGTCATGTCTCTATTCCCCACCAGTGGGGCTCGCCCCACACTTTGAGAAACGCTGCAGTAGACCAATCACTAAGGATTGGGCCATCTGACCAATCAGAGCGGTGTAGACTCATGGAAAGGAGGGGTTTAGTGAGACTGATTCTTTGAACCGCTTCTAACGAATCGTTTACAAAACATTGAGAACTGAGGTGAAATTAAATGTATATTATGAAAAAATGAAAGTGTTTTTTGACCTTTCATGCATGTAAACTTGTTGTAGGAGACTCCCAAAATAATATTAGGAACCTTAAAAAAGGCATAATGGGGCACTTTAATATACCTTAAATTTTGACATGCAGAACAGCACAGCAGTGCTTCTGTGATCCCTGTAGTTAGATAAACGTGTTTAAGTGCAACATTAGTCTGTCTCTGAATGATTGTTTTCTCTCTTAAAGGGTGAATGGGCAGTACATCATGGAGGGGTTGGCATCCAGTTTTCTCTTCACCATGGGAGGCCTTGGCTTCATAATTCTGGATCGCTCTAATGCACCCAACATTCCCAAGCTCAACCGTTTCCTCCTGCTCTTCATCGGCTTTGTCAGTGTGCTACTGAGCTTTTTCATGGCCAGAGTCTTCATGAGAATGAAACTGCCGTAAGTCACTACACTTTACATTAGCTTTTTAAACATTATTTAGATATTTATATTTTATTACACTGGAAACACCTACTCATTCTTTAATATTGTTAGGGGCCAAGCACAGGTATTGTGTTATTGTGTAAGATTGATACCAGACTGTCTGGACCAAGAAGGGGCTACACTCTGAGAAAACAAAGGAAATTAACATTTGAACTCTCTCTTGCGAAATTAGCAACCCATCCAAGTCGATCACACGTCAGTATTGTCTTAATCTACATTTCCTTTTCTTCTCCCCCTCTTCCCCATCTTTTTTCTTTACATGTGGAGATGACCTGAAATTCACCCAAAAATCTATATGGTTTAATGTGAACAATTATCATACAGCACTATACATGTTTGGTATAATTTGAAATGTCTCAGTGCGACTGGTACAATGGTCTCATCCCCACAGAAGTAAACCAAAAGGTAATAATAAAGGTTTTAAGAGTTTAGAGACACTTCGCTTACTGTAGTGGGTGTGGCCTCTTCTTTCATGCAAATTACCTTCTGTCCTCAGTAAGGTGTAAACTACCCAAGTATGGGGCCTCGATTATTTAAGGAAATGCTGCAAAGGGCTCAAGGCATGGTTCTTTAGCCAGAATGGTTCTAGAAACTCAGTTATAGGAACTAGACACTAGGATAGTTCCCCAAGAACTAATTTCTCCCCTGGGCCACCTGGAATAGGAACTGTGAAGCGACCGACAGCAGCGTCTTTAAGCGCGGCATTTACATACGCTATATTTGTGGTGTGTTGTGGGTTTCTTGATAACGGAGATGGAATGTAAACACATCATTTACGGGACTGAAAGAGCAAAAAGTGGGGCTAAGAGACAAAATATCCTATGACAACTTTCAGTATTAAATATCATGGAGGTGGAGAAAAGAACACAACCCTGCAGATAACAGGCAAATGCCGTTATCGCTGTTTTTCATGTTCGTGAAGTTTACACAGTTTACACATGTTTACACAGCTTTTTTAAAAAATGCCAGGTGCTAGTGTTTGCGTTTGACCAATCAGCGTGCACTCACGTCACTGATAGTTCCTATAGTGCTGGTTTAGACCCTACTCTGAAGTGGGAGCTAATTTAGTTCCTTCAAAAGGAGTTCCTAGAACTAAAATCGTTCCTAGTTCCTGCGGTGCAAACACGGCAAAATCCGGGTACTTCAGCCAATAGTTCTAGGACAATGAAAAGGTTCCTCCGGTGCGAAAGACCCTTATGCTGTGTGTCCTTCAGACACTCAGCAGTATGTATCTTTCTGATATCAGGTATGCATCTTTTACTCTTTATTTCTTAGCATTTGATGTTTTGTATCAATTATCTTTGAGTCGATTATGTAATTGGCATGATACATTTACCTGCCTAATAAATTGTTACATTTGATTTTATTCTGACTTACTCTGAAATTATTGACTTCAGTAGATTACGATGTATCCTTTGTTACAGCAAATCTGCGACCATGGTTAAGTACATATTTAATTTCGGTTTGTATTTAGCATGGGGCACATCTGGCGAGATTCTAGATTTCTGATAACTGCTTGAACGTTAACTAAGTTGTTATACAGTCGCATTCACTATATGGGGCTAGACAAACACAAGTACTAGCCATAACCTTTGGTCATTATCTCTGCTTTAATGAAGTTGTTATATAGTTACATTATTAACTATATGGTGCCAGATAAAATACTACCAAGGTTCTAGTCAAGTCATCTTCATTTATATAGCGCTTTTTACAATACAGATCACAGTGATAATAGGAAAATTAATGGACAGAGATTTTTTTCTAGTAAGCATGAGGCGACATTATTACCTCATAGTACTGCTCAATACTTTGTTGAAGCACCTTTGGCACCAATTATAGCCTCAAGCGTTTTTGAGTATGATGCTACAAGCTTGGCACACCTATTTTTGGGCAGTTTCTCCCATTCTTCTTTGCAGGACCTCTCAAGCTCCATCAGGTTAGATGCGGAGCGTCGGTGCACAGCCGTTTTCAGATCTCTCCAGAGATGTTTAATTGGGTTCAAGTGTGGGCTGTGGCTGGGCCACTCAAGGACATTCACAGAGTTGTCCCGAAGCCACTCCTTTGTTATCTTGGCTGCGTGCTTAGGGTCGTTGTCCGGTTGGGATGATGAACCTTTGCACCCGTCTGAGGTCCAGAGTGGTCCTTCAGGCCAAAGAGTACAATCTTTGTTTCATCAGACCAAAGAATTGTTTCTCATGGTCTGAGAGTCCTCCAGGTGGGCTGTCATGTGCCTTTTATGGTTGTTCTTCTGGAAGGTTCTCCTCTCTCCACAGAGAAATGCTGGAGCTCTGTCAGAGTGACCATCGGGTTCTTGGTCACCTCCCTGACTAAGGCCCTTCTCCCCCGATCAATCAGTTTGGCCGGGCGGTCCGCTCTAGGAAGAGTCCTGGTGGTTCCAAGCTTCTTCCTTTTACAGATGATGGAGGCCACTGTGCTCATTTGGGACCTTTAATGCTGCAGAATATTTTCTGTACCCTTCCCCAGATCTGTGCCTTGATACAGTCCTGTCTCATAGGTCTACTCTTGGACTGCATGTCTTGGTTTGTGCTCTGACATGCACTGTTAACTGTGGGACCTTGGTGTGTGCCTTTCCAAATCATGACTGTCCACCTAAATTCAGTAGATTGGACAAGTTGTAGAAACATCTCAAGGATGATCAGTGGAAACAGGATGCACCTGAGTTCAATTTTGAATGTCATGGCAAAGGCTGTGAATACTTATGTACATGTGATTATATATAAAAAAAAAAAATATATATATATATATATATAAAATAAAAAAATCACAAACAAACGTCTTTCAAACAAACGTCTTTCACATTGTCGTTATGGGGTGTTGTTTGTAGAATTTTGAGGAAAATAATGAATTTAATCCCTTTTGAAATAAGGCTGTAACATAACATAAAATGTGGAAAAAGTGGTGGGGCTTATAACAGTTCTGTGGAATGTAATGCAAATGCTTCTGTTGTTGCCTTGGTAACGCAAGTGTTTACAGATGTATGAGATGTAAACAGGGACAGCATTATGGAGGATGATCAGGTATTTCTTTTAATTTGATGAATAACTTGTTTACTTCACTCAAATAGCACGCTTGGCCAGCTAAAGAGAAACTGTTAGCCAGGCAACAGTCAAGCAACCAATCCTGAGTGGCGATGTCACTACATGCATTCTACCAGCACGATTCAACAACCATAGACAACAATGCTGAGAATTCTGGGCCGAGAACGGTTTGTAATAGTGTAAACCAAGCTGAAGTGGAAATCTAACTGGAACGTTTCCTTACCGTTCTTAGAACCGTTTGGCCCAACAGTGTAAAAGAGGCCATTGTCATCCTACACTGATGACAGCACCAGTTCCACCTACTGTTAAATTGTCTTGAGTAATTAAATCATATTACAAGTGATTCTATTTATGATTTTTTTTTTTATTTTTTTTTTTACCTGTTTTGGCTAAAATAATCTAAAAATGTCTTGAATTACTAATTGTAGCAGTTGTTGTGCTTGGCCCCATTCATTTCTGCTTGCAGCTATATTTGTTATTTTCAGAGCAATGTTTCAGCAGTTTCTTTAAAGCTGTATACATGCATCATCATATTGTGGTTTTAGATTATTCTCTGTTGTCTTGCATTTGATGAACTTTTTGTATTTCTGATCATTATCTGAATGTGTTTATCTTGCAGTGGTTACCTTATGGGTTAAAGCTGCAATATGGCATACGCCGCTGGAGAGATTAAAGAGAACATACAGAAAACCATTCCAGTGCCAAGGACTCAATCAAATGCTGATCAGTTATTGCCACTGGCAGAAATTTCCTCCTTTATTTTTTTATTTTTTTGTGGTGACATGCAACTTGGACTCTAACAGGACTCTAAATGTGCTAAATTTACTTCTCAACATTGCTGATAAAAACATCTCATTACATTTGTAAAAAATCCAGAGGGTGATCAGTATTATATTGATGCCCTTAAAAATGACTGTTGTGGTCAAACAAAATCCATTTTGAATATCTCCTTATACTATTTTGTAGACAGCCTGCTCTGTGAAAAACCCTTAAATGTGGCTGTTTGATGTGCTGTTTTTTCTATAATAAAAAAATGTATTTCCCACAAAACTTTTCTAAGTTTGAATTATTTGATGATTCAAAATTCTACTTTGTGAAATTATATAAAGTAAAAAAAAATTACAATGAAAGGCTCTTTTAAAGTTATGAAATAGATTTAAAATGTAATAAGACTTGTAGATGTTTTGATAAACACTAGAGAGCAGCACTGAATAGACGGACCTGAAATAAACAGTGCTGCAGGGATGATAATACCCAGAAACCAGTTTAATCATCCTCAGGTCAATGGATTTTTTGGAAGGGTTTTTGGTTAAATGCTTGAAACAAGGTTTGGATAACACAAGCTCAAGAGATTTTCACATTTTGTTCTACAATGTGAAATACATCATTAATACCCCCTTGAGATTTTATTTTTTTTTTACGTGGCAAAAAGGGGACTATAGAGGTTGTCATGGCCATTAAATGTTTTCATGCCAAACAGGTAAACTATTCTAATTTTAAGGGAACTTTTAAAGGAAAATGTTTTTGAATAAAGAAAGTGTTGTCGGAAGCCTAATAGTCATGTAACCACAGTGTAGTTCATTTAGGGCTTACATTTAGCTTCTTACTCATGGCAATTATGCTTAGTCATAAAGTCATTAAAGTTGTTAATTTGTTAAGATTATCATGATGAACAAAATGTGTAAGAATCCTGAACTTTTGTTGGTTACAGAGCTTTATTTATTTATTTTTCAATAATTCAGTGCCAATGGAAAAATCCTATTGGGTGATGCTAACTTCTGGGTTGGTCTACAAAAATGTCACCACTGCAGCACTTCGAGTGCAAAAATCCTAAATTAAGACAGAATTGTACTTTGAAACAATGTTATATGAGTCTCTCTCTTTTTTTTTTTTTATTTTTATTTAATCTTTTGATACGCTTAAGCAGCACCCCTCTTTCAACTAAGTTTTCAAAATCTTTCATTCTACATTGGTTTTTTGCCATGCTGCCTTTTATCTAGAGGGCGTTTTCCACTCCATCAGACAGGAGTGATTCTCCAGCTGTTTTACTGTGGCAGACATCAGCAGAACCTGCTGAGTGTGCATTTTCTCAGGTATGTATGCAGTTGAACAGGCTGTTGAAAAACAAGCAGTGTTGAAGGTGCACTTGCTGTATCTAATTTGGTATAGATGGATTTAAACTTATCTATAGTCTCTCCCACAAAAATAACCAGCTCCAGCAGGTGTCCCTCAGTTCACTTGTCACAACACAGATAATGATAATGCCATAAATACAATGATTTATTAGCTGCTTATTGCTCTTTTGTTCTTTTTTCCCCCCATCATTTATAGCTTTCTATGTGTGAAAGCTAATACCATCATATTGGATAATTTTATTTCACCCAGAGGTAATATTTCAAAACTCATTATTAGAAACACTGATACAGTTCTGACTGGCACTACTAAAATATATGGCAATGTAATCTTCATACAGTGTAGATCCATTATAACATGGAAAATGTTACAGACATAATTAAATTGTAATTTAAAGCAGCTGTGTCCCCCACTGTTTCATTAGGTTCTTAGTCTCTTGTTGGTTTTTTTGCTGTGAGGTATTGTGCCGGTGTGCTTGTGGCTGCTGTCATTTGAAGCATAATCGAGGGCCAGGCCATTTTCCTCACTGTGTTCCTTGGAACCAAAAGGTAAAGAACACAAGATATTAGTTGTTTCAGTCCCTTTTGATTCTGCGTTAAGTAGGTTATATAATAAACTGCAAGTTTACCTTTCTCTTACTATGTCCATTCTCTGAGATTACTGCTTCATGCATGTGAAGGCCCAAAGCCTTTTCTAAGTCTAGAACAAAAGAATAAAGCACAAATTACCATGAGAAGTGTGAACCAAAATTTATTAAACCAGGTTTTGAGTTACTAGAAGTACCTGTCAGAATTTGGTCAATCGTCTCCACGGCAAGTTCCGCATCCTCTCTCGTGAAGCACATGGGAGGCTTGAACTTCAGAACGTTGCGGTGTGGGCCATCAGCACTGAGCAGAATCCGCTGCTCTTTTAGTCTTTAAAAATAAAACACAAAACAAAAAAAAAATGTGTTTTATATATATATATATATATATTTTAAGCTTTGCTTCAATGTTAAATGGAAGGTGGAGGAGCGCAAGGTCTCTAACATCCACCAGCTCCGTGATGTCGTCATGGAGGAGTGGAAGAGGACTCCAGTGGCAACCTGAGCTCTGGTGAACTCCATGCCTAAGAGGGTTAAGGCAGTGTTGGAGAATAACGGTGGCAACACAAAATATTTACACTTTGGGCCCAATTTGGGCATTTTCAATTAGGGGTGTACTCACTTTTGTGGCCCGCGGTTTAGACATTAATGGCTGTGTGCTGAGTTATTTTGAGGGTACAGCAAATTTAGACTGTTATACAAGCTGTACACTCACTACTTTACATTGTAGCAAAGTGTCATTTCTTCAGTGTTGTCACATGAAAAGATATAAAATATTTACAAAAATGTGAGAGGTGTACTCACTTCTGTGAGATACTGTGTCTGTATATATATATATATATATATATATATATATATATATATATGTATATGTGTGTGTGTATATATATATATATATATATATATACAGAAGTGAGATACTGTGTCTGTATATATATATATATATATATATATATATATGTATATGTGTGTGTGTGTGTATATATATATATATATATATACAGAAGTGAGATACTGTGTCTGTATATATATATATATATATATATATATATATATATATATATATATATATGTATATGTGTGTGTGTGTGTGTGTATATATATATATATATATATATATAATGTTCTCTTCACATTCTCATAGCAAGCAATAATAGAAGTGGTCTAAATAAAAAAAAAAGTGCATATATCTTCTGTGGAAGTCTCAGGACCAAAAAAATGTCCAAACAGCAGCCTCCTTTTTCCATTTCTACTGAATCAAAACAATGAGCTTATGCTGAGTTCATGCCATGTCGTAACCGTTATTAAGAGATGGCAACCTGTGACGTTCTACTCAAAGCTGTTCGCGTTCACTGACTCTGAATTATGTATTTCTATGGCAACTCTATCAACGCTGAAATGAATCTACAGCAGGTCAGGTAGTAAAAGTCAGTTGTTTACGTTCATTATTATTATTATAAAGCTATGTGCATATACATGAGACATGAGGTAATTTAACACTTCTGATGCTTTGTAGACTGCTCTGGCTGTGTGTGTTCATGTGTTTTGGAGGAGGCGTGGCTTTGGAGGGCGTTGAAGAGAGGGTGGAATGCTTTCAAAGCTAGCTTGCTATTGCTAGCCTTTACAAAATTGCATACCCTACCTTTAATTTGCCATGTTTTGTGGCTAAGTGAACAAACTATTTATTTACAACTTGTTTTATATTATTACTAAATTGTATGTGAAACATACACAAATAACAAATAGCAAAAAAAAAAAGTGACAAAATATGTAATTTTGTAACTTGCATATCTTCAATAATCTTATGCGTGGTATGCAAACAAACCTGTTAAACTTTAAAAAAAAATCCTCTTTTTAATGCATGACTCGTTCTCACCTGTAAATAACATCCTGAGCTTCAGCTGTGGCAGGTGTCCTCTTATCACGGTTCCTTACCAGCTCCAACCCAATAAACAGACCACGGCCCCTAGAAAACAAAATGTTTGACCTGCAACTTTAAACCTCCGGGCAATGTGTGTTCCAGACATACTTTCATCAGCACTATTACAAGTGTACCACCATCACAAACAACCCCAGGGAAATGATTTACACAAGTCTTGCAACATACAGAGGCCATGTAACTTCAATAATCTTATGCAAACATAGTCATGGTTACACCATGGCACAGTATTACTCACACTGTCTTTACTGCAGAATTTGTTGGTATATGAATAAAGAAATGATGGCATTATGGATCTGATCATGTCCATCAACTACTGATTTTATGATTTTTAGAAGTTAGGAGGGAGTTAACCAACCTCACATCACCCACTAAAGGGTGTCTTTTCTTCAGATCATCCAAAAGCTGAGTCAGGTAACCTCCGACACGCAGGGCATTGCCTTGGAGATCTTCCTTCTCAATTACATCTAGCACCGCCAATCCAATAGCACATGATACTGGGTTACCTCCAAACTAGAGAACACCAAGGGACGGATATTCTTCAGCCTTTTGCTTTTCGTGTTAACAAGAATTTCTGCTCTAGGCCCTATATATGTTGCTCACACTTCTGGGGCCTCATTTATAAAATGTTGCATAGAAACTGACCTACATTTGTTGTTACGATCATTTCTCAAATGTGAAACGCAAAAAACAAATGTAAGCCAAAAAATAAAAAATAAAAGTACGTACGCCTCTCTTCCAGATGTGAAATTTGCAAATGATCTTGAAATTGTTCACAGCTAAATGGTTTCAGATCTCCGCCTTGTTAACGCTGCCTAATCAATATCATTAACATATAAAAGAGAACCAGTCAATGTACAAATTCTTTACTTGAGAATGGCGAGTGGCAAGAACTGCTTAGATTTCCAAATACTTGCAGTACTTCGACTCTCTGCCATAAAGAAATGTGCATACGTCTGCTTAGACCATGACGTTGGGCTAAGCACTTTTCTTAAATTTTCACGTTTTCATAAAATATGAACGTTGGCGTGGATTTTAGCATACACACACTCTAAGTTCAAATCTGTGCATACTCACAAGTTATAAACGAGGTCCCTGTTAACAATGCAAATAGTTTTATTTTTAAATATGTTGTTGTTTTAGTATTAAACTGTATTACATCGTGCCTGCCATTGTCAAAATATGGTTTCTTTTTGTCCTCACTGTGTTGAAGTACTCCATTCCAGATGACATGAAGCTTTCGGCGACCTCTCTAGTGGTGATCACACATGACATTGGATGACCATTTCCAATAGGTTTTCCCATTGTAACAATATCTGGTACAAAATCTTCTCCTTGTAGCTGGAAGCCCCAAAAGTGGGTGCCCACCCTGCCAAAGCCCACCTGGACCTCATCAGCAATGAAAATGCCTCCTGCATTTCTCACATGCCTGTGGTAAAGCAAGAGTTGTGGTATATACAAATTGGAATGTATGCATATTTATATTCAGAAACACACATATTTCATATGATACATGCATTATAAGACATATCCCTAGTTTGACAAATGCACACTTGGATACAAAGTGATTCATTAATGGGCACAAAATAAAACGGTAGAATTTTATTATCCAAAAATTGTAATACTGTTTGGTCCAATTAAAGAAATAAAACCCTGCACCAGTCAAATTAAAATTAACTTTATAAATGTAGTTAATAAAACAAACCAAATCACAAGCAAATTTAAATTGTGCTGAATTTACAGACATAATTTAAGCTTAGAAATGAGGAAAACAAATGCAAATGGTATATTAGCCTATAGATTAACTATGTCACTGATTGAGTGAAGCAGACGAGCTGCAATCATGTAACTAAAATGTTTCAATCAGAGCCAGTTAAGCACTTGGTAGTACATACTGTGCCACTTTTTGGAAGTAGCCCACTGGAGGAATGACCTGCCCTCCACAACTCTGCAGTGACTCAGCAATAAAAGCGGCAATCTACACAGGAAAAGATCACATGAGTCCCTTGTACCCTAGTGGCAATACGTGCAAGGTCCTACTGATGGAAGCGTCCTTTTTAAAAGCTGCTTAAGATGACTATAACAGCCACTCCCATGATCACAGCTGAAGAAAGCACAGAACATTCACAAAGAAACTCAGGATGAAAACGGGCACATACGAGGACATCAAGCCATTTTGACACAGTTGCCATGATGTTTGGGCAATTCATTCACTGATTCTCACAGATTCACGACAGTTCTCACTTCTGAAATGGGACTGTGTAATGACCCCTTATTTTCCTGCAACAGAAGGTTAAGGGGCTTTTTGAAGATGCACATGCATTTCTGCAAATCATTGAGAACTTTAGGCATCTAGGAGGCAAGAAAAATTCCCGTCTTTGCTTGAACCTGGAGAGAAGGAAAACAGCAACAGGTGGAGAGCAGAGGGAATGTGGGGAGGGAAAAGGAAAGGATACAGAGGAAATCAGTCAATAATGGAGATCACACAGGAAATCACTGACTGGAAAGATCATGTCAATGAATTTAAGGCAAAACACTGCAGGCAAAAACATTTTCATACACTGGTCAATTTTGAGATTTTGGACTATTTGGCTTTTCATAAAGTGTTGTTTCAGACTAGTGGAAAGAAAACATCTAAAATACACTTTTAAACATTTAATTTATTGCACTTTATCTATTTGCTTCTTTGGATTTCAGTTACAGTACATATCTTTAAAGGCTGTTTCTCAAAACGAGTTGTTTCTCATGCACTGAGCAAGAAATCTCTAATTCAGAAGTAATAATTTACCAAAATTTAGAGTTTTATTCCTATATATATTCTGAAAGTTTTTACAGAGGGGTTTGTTCATATATTATTTGTCTGGTTTTATAGAGCATTTTACTTCCAAAACACTTTTTTTTCTGGCCATAGTATACTATAATAGTATTTTCTGAATTATGGAGTGATAAAAAAAAATAAAAAATAAAAATAAAAAAACAAAATCCCCTCTATAAAAACCATTGACTCTAATATGTCAACCAAATGAAACAATTTTGAGCCAGGCTTTATCCAATGTTCAGGTTTCTGTTCTGGAAATGTGCGCAAATCAGTGCATTTAATTAGATAAAGCCTAGTTTGCATATTTTTTAAAAAAAAGTTTGCAATACTTAACCCTTGTGTGTCAATTAAAAAAAAAGTTACTCTGAGGTCCTTAGAGGACAAAAATGTCCATGTCAAAAAAACAGCACAGATTAAGTTTGGTCTCATTTTAAAGAAGACCCTTGGCAGATTATTGTTAAAGTAAAAAGACAAAAAGTTAAAAAAATGAAAGAAAAAAAAAGTTATTAGAGAAAGAAAGGTATTCAGTAATGGACCAAAGTTTAAAGGTACAGTCAGTAAAGAACGCTGATTTCTGTGTATGTTAAATAACTTTGATGGACATTCACTCACCTTATGTCCCTTTTCATGGGCCTGTTCGATTACATCTTTGACATTTTCAGCATAGGCAGTAGCAGGGTCTGGGTGGTCTTCACGATATTTGCCTCTATAAATGTCTGGACTGAGTGCCTAAGGAATTAGAACATTTATGAATAGTTAGTCAGTTTACAGTGCAGAAATATATCTCTTCACTGGGTTGGCAAATTTAAATACAACCTGTGCATGTATACTTTTATTCTGCAGTTTTGTTCTGCAGTGTGTAATTCAATTGGTATCATTTAAAAATTATTTTATTTTGGTGTAATTTAGAAATTGAATTGCAAAAAATATGAAAATATCCTGCGCCAATTTGTATATTAAATATATTTTCTGGGTACGTAGATTCAGTTTATATAACATGAATAAACAAAAGAAGGAATCCCCAACACCAGGTAAATTCAAATTCCAAGATTTATTGAGAAAAATATTTTACTGAAGATTCTCATATGAAGTAACAACAAAATACAAAAGTGCCCTTCAAAAAATGGCTGTGCACAAAAAAACAAACAAAACAAAACAAAACAAAAACCCCTTTCGGTCCATCTTGGACTGTCTTCAGTGCTTAAATCTTTACAACATAAATCAACTGCATTTATACATAATTCAAGGCAAGGCCCAAAAAGTTAACACAATTGATAGAAGGCCGGTTAACTGATTGTAAATTGAATGGATTGGATAATACATTTAAATCCCACCCACATGGCTGGAGTAATCCTTCACATGTTCCAGCAACAAACAGCAATGAAAAAGGCATCAAGCAAGAAAAATTTAGAGTCTCATTAAGTCCAAAAGGTTGTTCAGTTAAAAAAATCCAATGACTTTCACACTGTAGTAATCTTTGTTCAGTGTTAGAACATCTATGGGATATATTAAAAATGCCACAAACAGATGGAACATGGACTGGATGATTTGCTTCATTAAAATATCTAGCAACTGGAGATTTAAAATCACCCCAATGCTCAGAACTACAATTTATTAATACAAGTACATTTTGCCAATGTACTGTAAACCAGTCTAAACCCGTCCCGTAGTTGCACCACAGTAGGTATGGACCAAACGGTTTTTAATGGTTAGTCCTCTAGAGTGAACAAAAAGATGTAAATCAGTAAATAAATTCTTACCAGCATTTTAATTACTACTCAATGAAACTCCCTTTTGACCCTTCAGTGAAGAGAGTTTCAAGGACTAGTCATTCTTAAAGTATCACATGTTCTACTACATCCCCATTTGTGCTGAAATAAAGAACATAATAATAATAATAATAATAAAAGGTATATGCTATCAGTTCATAGTGTTGGTAAGAATTTATTTACTAATTTGACTCATTTGTTCACTCTGCAACTTTTGATGTTTGTTGCTGGAGCATGTGCCAAGAATTACTTCAGCCATGTGGGTGGGATTCACATCAATTACCCATTCATTGTATAATCATTTAACTAGCATTTTACCAATTGTGTTAATTATTTGGTGTCTTCAGTTAGTGCCTTGAACAATGCATAAATGCAGTTAATTTATGTTGTAAAGATTTAAGCACCATTTTACCAAAATGGACTGAAAGGTTTGTTTTTTCTTTTGGTGCACAGTCACTTTTTTGTTAGTGCACTTTTGTATTTTGTTGTCATTTTAAATGAGAATCTTCTGTAAAATACTTTTCTCAATGGATCTTGGACTTTGAATTTGTTTGGTGTGCAGATTCCTTTCTTTTTAAATTGAATTGCAAACATAGTGACCCAAACACTGCCCCATTTACCATTTGTCTAGTCAAGTCAAGTCACCTTTATCTATATAGGTGCATCTATATCTTTTACAATGCAGATTGTGTCAAAGCAGCTTTACAGTGTTAACTAATGAAAATAATTTTGGCTGTACGGCAGCTCTAGAAGAAAATGGTGTCATTGTCCAGCTGAAGTAAGTTCATACATTCCGCTGTAAAAATCATTAGTTATTAATTTAGTTAACAGCTCTGGAGAAAGCAGTGATGTCATCACCCAGCTCAGTTCAGTTTGCATACAATGGTAGGCAGATCAAAAACATTATTGAATATTAAGTGTCAATCAGACAGTCCCACCTCAAACTCATGCCACTACAGACTAGATACTCTAACACAGAGCAATGCATAGCACCACAGTGTTTACACTTCAGCCTATGAAAAGATTACTATTCTCTTCATATTAAGTTAGCATAGGATAAAGTATTTCACACTGAAAATATGACACATCAACTTCATTATCTGTTTTTTTTTTTTACAGGATATCTACTATAAACGTAATACCAATATTTAGATCAATATTTAGTAATTTCAATATTTAGATAAAAAGAACAACAGTGTTGGTACTCTGTATCCAATTCACAAATAAGGGAGTAAAGAACAGGGAACCTGAGCTTAACCCTTTCTACAACATGCTAGCTGTACACAAAATAATGTTATGGGTTGTCTTATCACTATTTGTGGAAAGGTATTTCAATGCCATAGCAAGGATTACATTCAAGTCACAAGTGCCCTGGATTTACTGTACTCCACTTTAAGCATACAGCATAATGTTAACATTAGAGGCCTCAAAATAAAGACCAAGCATCCTTAAAGAGACGCTCCATAAAAAAATACATGCTAAGTGGTTACGTATGCTGATGTGGCTCACTAACTTGTAACACGATACTGACTGATCACCACAGTCAGAGTTCCTTACAATAAGGTGATGACTGAGAGGCTAGATCACCACAGCCACAGCCCTCAGTGTTGTCAATTTTTGGATTCCAAACTTGTGGTTACTCTGCATTCCAGTTTAAAAAATTTTCAAGGTAATATATTTAACAAATGTCATGACATTTTACAACCTCAACTAACCTTGCAGGTCAAAATTCAATTCAAGGTCAAAATTCAATTCAATCCAATTCACATTTATGCTTTTCACAATACACATCTGCATTACAATTTAGAGTAATTTGTTATCAGAGGTTACTGTGTCTATATGTCCTGAAATGTATACTTGTAAGATAATACAAATCATGCAGTTAATTAACATCATGTATTCATTTAGGCAGAAACAATGATCTTATTAAAGCAGTTATTACAAGTTGTGATCATAATGATTGAAGATTTAAGCACTGTTTTTATTTGTTTTTATTCTGCATGTAGTTTGCACCACATGACTTGTTAATCACACCACATTAATCTGATTTAGTGGACAAAAATTTTTCACATATTAATAAACAGAGAAAATATTTGTCTAGGAAAAAAATTATAAAGGATTATGCCAAGCTACACAAGGGTCCCTTTTGAATGGGAACGAGACACTTTGTCCTAAGAAGCCAATGGGGAATGCCTCCAGCTTGACCGCTGTCTAAAGCATGTGTCAAAACCTGACAATAACAGCCTATGATGTCACTACTGGTGCGACCAGAGTATAAAAAGGCGTCTGTAGTACACAACCTCTTTCTTGTCACCAGGAGCCAGTCGTTTGTGACATGTCGGAGGCAGTTATGGCAGCAAAAGCTTTTTTTGATTGGCCATGATCGGCCAATCGATGGTGGCAATGGTGGCTACTGAGAGGCATCTCTGGGTGAACGTGACAGACATCAGGGAGAAAGAGAGAAACTTTCTCCTCAATGTGCCAGTTTTGCCCTATAAGCACTTCAGCACACCGGTTGAGACAGTGGTCGAGATATTCAGAGAGGCAAATGCACTGTCTGCAGCCTTCAAGACCTATATATCATGCCGGTCCTCTGAGTTTTGCTAGGTCTCTTCTCGTGAGACCTCCACTCATCAGGGGTGTGTCCCCTGTAGTGGCAGGCAGGATATATTTTTATCCTTGGCCATATTCCCTTTAAGGTGTTCTTTGAATACCAGGCCCTGAGCTAAGCTGCCTGTTGATATGTGGCCCTAGAGAATAGAGTCATGATGACCGCTGGTGTGCAACTTTTAGGATGGGGAACTGTGACTACGGATTATCTCTGTTGAGTCATTGACTTATGTCAGTTATACGGCATTTATTCCTTGGTGGAGTGGCATGGAGGAGTGGGCATTTGTTCACCATTAGTGTCCTATGACACAGTGCCAGTTCCCATTATAAAGGGAACATCTCGGATTACAAATGTAACCTTGGTTCCCTTAGAAGGGCAACAAGAAACTGAGTATCATTACCATGCTTCAGGTATGCCTGCCCACATCTCCTTCAGACAAGAAGTGGATGATGGCACCCTTTACAGGCAGTGGAGACATCGTAGGCTGTCACCAGCCAGTGTTATTGTTGTGTTTTGACATGTGCTTCAGACACCGGTCATACCGGAGGGCATTTCTATTAGCATCCTAAGACGAAGTGTCTCCTTCCCCTTCTCAGGGAACTAAGGATACATTCGTTACCCGAGACATTTTCTTTTAAGAATTGCATTCGTTAGTTTATTAGATCCCAAAAAACATGAGCAGTGTGTATAATATTCAAATACTATATATATATATATATATATATATATATATATTAGGGCTACAACAACTCTTCGATAATTGATAATGAAAATCATCGACAAGATTCATAAAATATTTGTGTTCTCTTCATTATTCATAAAATATTCATAAAATATTTGTGTTCTTTATTATGACAGGTAGTCTAATAAATTTAGCACTGTACGTTTTCATAGCATTCAATTGGCACATTTGTTTGAAGTACATTGGGCAGGACATGCAATAATGTGTTTTTTGTCCAAAAAAAAAAAAAAAAAGGATTTTTAACTAATTGATTAACAAAATAATCATTAGTTGCAGTAATATATATATACACTGTGTATATATATATATAGGCTATATATAGTGAATTCGAAAAATAGAAAGAGACATTAGAAGTTTGGCTAGACATTTTTCGTTTGGCCATCTCTGAAAGATGTGCATGTGACCATATGTCAAATCCAATATGTCAAACGTCTCATGTTGCAACACTCACCACGTGCACATGTTGGCTCGCCTCTGCACCAGCCATCTGATGAAACTTATATGGACTGATATCAATGAGCGATGACACATGACCATGGTAGGCACTGCAGGAGAAACACACTGAATGCAAAACTCACAAGAATCAACGTAACAAAGTTTCACCATGTTTGAGAGGGCTTGAGTTATCTTATCTTCTAATGATTTTTTTGCTTATGTGAGTGGCCCAGAAACAAAACAATGCAGCAATAAATCACATATATAAATAATAAATCACACTATATTTTTTGAATGGATATGGCCTTTGTTCAAATAAACCCAAAGACGAGGTGATGCTTCTTTTTGCACAGCATTGATTTTGAATGCCAAGGCAGATGCTGACTATGTATATCCATAGGCAAAACAATGTGAATGTTCTCCACAGTGTAGCGAATTTACATGTATTCAATCAATTAGCTCAAATTATGGGTGAAATATATATATAATTAAGTCATAACGCGTTATGATTAATTATAATATAGATCGACCAAAGAGGGAATTATGCACATATATTGTGAATTAATTACAACGGATTATAATTAATTACATATATGATTAGGTCTAGTTCAATAGTGATTTGAGAAAGACTATCCTAGTTTGTCCAGCAAACCGTCAGTTTTCTCATAAACTATTTATAAAAGGAAGTTGGTCTCTGGCCACGAGAATAACTTCCTATTATAGCATTAAAGCGTAAAGCAGTTTTGCAGAATCAAACGTAGAAGGGACCTGGTTCGTGAATGAGCAACAGAGGCAATCAAGCATGAATATAATGTATTTAATATACGAAACTACAACTACATGTGCTAATGTTATATAATTAGATATACACAAAGAAATACACATATATACAAAAGCGAAAGTAAAGACAGGAAAACAGAGGTGATCAAAGAAAGTGGCAAATTACAAACAGTTAAACCTTTGAGAGCCAACAAGGAAACTCAGCTTATGCATGGAGCTTAAAACGCTTCGAAAAGAATAGTTTTATACTTGCATAGTGTTTTAGGTGCTGGAGTTGCGTGTCTTTCTGGAGGAGTTTCAATGCGTGCGGCTGGAGCGATTGGTCCTTTTCCGAGACTGGGTTCTCGGCGGGGTTTTCAAACAAGGTTTTAACTTGAGAGTAAGATAACCGGAAAATAAAGAAGAGAGAGTCCGTCTCCGAGGTGATGGAGGATGACGGAGGCTTGACAGAAGCGAACTTGTGCCAAACAGATGGTCGTCCCGAAGATGCAGAGGAGCGCGTGATGGAAGCGCGGTCGCCGAGACGTCCGGGAGAGACGTGCGTGAGGTGGCGACGGACAATCGAAAGACGATTGAGAGATAATCGAGAGACAATCGAGAGACGCGTGTGAATGTCTTTTAAGGACAAACAAGTCAAACGCCTTCTCGGATGCGTCAGCCAATGGTGCGGGTGCAACTTTGGCGGGCAAACTTTTTCTTTGTCTCCATTTATGGCCTCATTTGCATAATTTATGAAGTGTCAGAACTGAGTACATTCTCTTCAAAATACCATTAAAATAGAACAATGCATTTTACAGTGATGTGACATACATTGTTATTTAGGGCATAAAGAGAGCTTTACAATGAGACCAAACTCGTCGGACATCAACACATAAAAAGTGAGGGATACAGTTTATACTTGAATATACCGCTTAGAATAAAACTAACACTGCTACAATCATAACTAATCTTATATACTAGGGATACATGCACGTTCACTTGAATACAGCAACGGGTACACTTTGGTATAGTCATATTTTGAGGCTAAATGTAGATACAGTTTCCAAACGTATGTTTGTGTCTCTGTATGTGTGTGTGTGATGTGTATTGGGTTTTCGCAGCGTCTTGGGTATGCCACATGGCCCTTAGTGCCATGTGGAGGGGGAGCATGGGTGACTCTTTGAAGTCCCCAGAGCTGGGGAGAAAGCCTCCTGCTTCTCCTCACTGAAGGTAACAAAGATGCCACCAGGGTAATTTCATCTAGACCTGCCGGAGCCATGGTCTATGGGTTATCTGAAGGAGGTCAAACGTTAAAAGCTTTCTTTAATTTATAGTTGTATTGATAATTTTGATCCACCACAGACGCTACAGTCCCCCTTTCGGCCGACGAGGTTCATGTGTGGACCTCGTTGGACGTCAACAAAGTCGGATGATAGATGGATCATGATGGTCAAGCAACAGGTGGTTTGCTACTCATCCTCGGCCTTTGGTTCCTCAGATGGAGAGTTCATCTCGATGAGGTTTGGCATATTCTCCGTCTTGGTACTTCCTCTCCTTGGTTTCCTTTTGAAACCTCTAGGAAGGGCAGGCAGGCACTTGTCCAGGGATTCTCGCATCCCTTTGATCCTCTTGAACAGGATGAAGGCCAGGCCTAGTGTCAATATGTACCCGATTGCCATGGAGAGACAGAGGGCCGTGTCGGCAGCCGTCCAAGCCTGGGCTATAGGTGAGCTGGTGAGGATGGGCAGTCGGGACAGTGCTTGGAGGGATGTGTCAATGGGAGTAATGTCGATCAACTGGGACCCCCCTTTCTCAATCCTAAGTTCCAGTTCTGGATCTAAGGTGAGGTTGTGATCCTTGAAGAAGGTTGGGATCTCCAGTTCAGACTGGTATTCTTCGCTTGAGAGATGGTATAATGCCAGATCGTCGAGGTGGAGGATGGCGCCTGTGGGTACCTGAACCCACATACTTTGGTTGGGCAGGCTGATACGAGTGGCGGTGTCGTGCTGATCGTAGGTCAGGGTGGCAGTGCGAATGGGGGTGTTGATGAGCCATCGATTGGCCACAATCTCGGCTTGTGTTCCGATAACTTGGGTGCGAGGCTTGGCCTCGGCAGGGCAGCGTGTATTGCTG
Organism: Hypophthalmichthys molitrix; assembly: GCA_037950675.1. NCBI lineage: Eukaryota > Metazoa > Chordata > Actinopteri > Cypriniformes > Xenocyprididae > Hypophthalmichthys > Hypophthalmichthys molitrix. The sequence goes on along the minus strand of CM075498.1, from coordinate 37,218,978 downwards.
TTCATGGGTTGCAACCCGCAGATTCCTTCAGTGTTGTCTCTGAGGAAAGGTTTACTGGGGCAGAGGTAGTGAATGTCTTTGGTCAAAATACACATGTGCAAATTGGGAGTCAGGTACAGCTGTGGGTGGCTGTCGTGGTAGGCTACCACTTTTGGTGTGTGTATCTTGATATGGGTGTTACCTTGCCAAAATCCGACATTGACTATGTCTTTGAGTCGGTAGATGTTGCTTGATTCAATGATGGGTAGGTTCAGGAGGAAGGCCACCTCACTCTGTTCGGGGTCGACGTGTAGTAGGATGGCGCTACCCAGAGAGTAGGCGAGGTGGGTTTGAAGAGGGTCCGTAGGTCTAGCGGTAGCAGATGCCAGCACAGTTTGTATGAGGCTTAGGGGCACGAGGTACGGGGGAATCCTACCCATGGCCAAGCTGTCCATGGAGGAGCTCACTTCCCGCAGCATGTCTGTCATCAGAGCTGTGACCAGCTGAGTTTGGGCAAAGTCATTCTGGAAAACGGTAAACAGTTGCTTCATTGAATTCACTGTTTGGTTCAGCAAGACACTGTGAGTATTTAGAACCACCACAGTGCCTTTCAGAGTTTTGCCGATGGTTTGTAGGGTTTGGCTCTGTGTTGCGAGCTGTTCTCTCAGCTGTGGAATCTCAGTCTGAATTTCAGTCACATGCCGCCTTACGGTGGCTAGGCTCACTGCGTTGACACTAGACATGCCGAGGTTAAACAGGGTCCCGACGGCAGCGGCAGCTCCGAGCAAAGCTCCCAAGAACCGTTTGGTGCATCGGTTATGTCCACTTAATTCAGCTTGTGTGACAGTCATTTTCTCCAGTTGAGTGAGCATGTGCTTGACATTGGCCATGAGGTGAGTGCCTCTGTTAGAGTCGACTCTAAGTGGCAGTCTGGGCCTGGTGAAGATGTGGTTCATCAGGAGGTAGGCCAGGGTCTGGGCAGTGTCATTAGGTGCTGGAAGACACTCTACCCCCTTGGTAAATTGGCACACGACCGTGAGGAAATATTCGTTACCTCTTGTTGATCTGGGCATGAGACCCACCCAGTCTATCTGGAGGTCCGACCATGGAAATGTGATTCCTCTGTGTTGCAGTGGAGCTCTGTGAATTGGGTTTGCCGGTTGGAATTGACAGCAAACCAGACATCCTCTGACATACTCTGCCCCATCATGCTGTATGCTGGGCCAATATGCCACTTGTTTTAATGTCTCATAAGTGGCTCTGGTACCATGGTGTCTGGCACATGGTGCGTTGTGGGCATATATTAGCGTGCCCCCCTTTTGGCACTGTGGCATTACAAGCTTTGGCGCTGTGAGGTCATCAGGGGCATACCAGAGAATGTTTACCTCCACACGCAGCATGTGTTTGTTCTCATGCAGTCGTTTGAGGCTAGTGGCCGCAGTGGGATCAGATGCCGTGATCGGGTGGTTGGAGGGGTCTGAGAGGTGGTTTAATATAGCTTGTATGGAGGTGTTTGAGACTTGGAGATCAGCTATATCATTGTTGGAAATTTGTGGAGCCAGTGAAAGTGGCTGTGAGGTGGGAACTGTTGCAGGAACAGTTCGTTGGCTGTGGGTTATTGCTGCCAGACTAAGGGTGGGCGACTGGGGTGGGGGTGACCGTAGATTGCCATGTAGTGTGCCAGTCTTGGCAAGGGCATCAGTTTGGTCATTTGAGTCTTTGTCACACCCTGGTTGCTTTGAGTGTCCTTTCACCTTTTCCCAGTAAACGATCATGTCATTTGTTTGAGTGATGTCATCACATGCTTGGAACAGGTGTTGATGTTTGACCGGCTTGTTGCTTTCAGTCTTGAAACTATTTTGTTTCCAGCCCGGTAGGTGGCATGTGAAACTGAGTCTGGCATAGTTTGAGTCTGTGCAACTGAGGAGTTCTCTGATGTTATGGGCTGAGACGACTTGAAGGGTTATGAGAGTAGCTGCTACTTCAGCATACTGCAATGACTGGGGACCCAACCTGAAGTGTTGTGGTGGGCAGGGTTGGTTGTTTAACCATAACACCCTTGCACCTGCCTTTAGGATGCCCTCATGGTTGTAGGAACATCCATCGACGTAGGCGGTGGGCATACCTTGGCACGCATTCTCTTCAGAGTATCTGTGACCGGTTGGTTGTTGTTGTTGGGGTACCTCTATCTCCAGTGTTGACGCTGTTGTGTCATTAGAGCAGTTTTGGCCGGCAGCCAAGCCGTCGCTTAGTGCAGACTTGTGATTTTGGGCATATCGTGCCTCAACGTTGCGCCCCTGGAGGGCCATCAGCCACGTAGTTATGCGTGAGTTGGTGACCACGCCATCTTGGATGCGTTGGGTGTTGAGGAAAGTGATAGGCTGGTGACAGGTTTCTATGATAACCTTTTGCGCTCCGATGTAGTTGGAGAATCTTTGGATGGCCCATACCGTGCCTGCTTTGTTCAGGAAGATGTTGAATTCTGCTGGCGAGTTGGCATAGTCGAATGAGCACCGCGTGAACGTGTACTGTCGGTTGCCAAGGGTGAAGGCCAGCTTGTGTTGATCTTCTGGATGCACGGGTATGGTCCAGAATCCTGATGCCCCATCAAGCATAGAGAAGATGGTGGCTCCTCTGATTCTGGGTAGTTCCTGCTCCAGCTGTGTCATGGGCCCTCGTGACAGTGGCACTTGTTGGTTCAAGTTTCTGTAATCAATGGTGGGTCGCCACTTGCCATTTGGTTTGAGAACGGGCCAGCTGGGGGCGGAGTAGGTGCTGTTGCATGGGCGGATGACACCTGTTTCTTCCATGGAACGAATAATCTCCTGCACTGGTTCGTGTGAGGCGATGGGAATTTTGTACTGCCTGACGAAGGTGGGAGGAGCATTTGGGTGTGTTGGAATACGCACCGTATGAAGGTTAGTGAGGCCACAGTCTAAAGAGTCTTTTGCAAATGACGCTTTGAATTTGTACAGGACCTGTCTGAGTTTCTGACGGTCTGCGTCATTCTTGAGGGCATTTGCATCTTTCAGAATTTGCTGGACCTGAGTCTCAAATCCTGGGAATGGCTCCTCTGTTGTAGCGTCACTTGTCAAGTGGGCAGTCAGAGGTGCAGCAATTTCATGAGTTTTGCAGACAGGCTGGTTATAGACTGTGTATACTGCGAGGTGTTGGTCCTCCCTCAGCTCCATTCTGCACACCTGTTCTGTGGCTACCGGCATGATGGAAGTGATGGAGATGATCTTGAAGGGTGCTGTGAACACTGTGTTGTCTGAGCTTCCTTCTGGGATCATTGCAGGTGGTATTGAGCCAATAACTGGTAATATGAGTTCAAAGTCATGGAAGTCTTGACTCACTAGCCATCCCAGACGGTAGGCCTTGGGAATTCTGATGTCTGTGGCCGTGCAGTTGTTGAACAACATGTAGACTACATGGGGTGATGCGTCAGTGAGGGGTGTGGCTTCCAGAGTGAGTCCAAGTTCCACGCCTTCGGGTGAAAGTTGGGAGAAACCCAGCGTGTTGTTTAGGGTTTGACCATGTCGCATGTTGAGCCAAACGGCGACCCCTTTGGTGTAAGCTGGTACTACAGCTTCCTGTTCGTTGACCAGGATGCAGACCTCGGGAATGGTCTGGCCTGACAGGAAGTTTTCAGTGTTGACAAAAACAACAGGGGGCTGTAAAGTCATTGAGGCCCACACCACCTCATTAATAAAGTTCACTTGAGCTTTAGGGTGCATCAGGAGGTCCGGAAGGACCAGGAAGTGATGGGTTAGACGCCAGTCGTTCCATTTCAAGTTCAAAGCGCGGATGTCCTTGGCAGTTGTCATGGTTGACAGACGAGAGTCCCATGGGAAGCGTGTGTGCTTGTTGGCAAATGGGAGGTCCGGTGTTCCTTCAGTGAGAGCACTGACCAGGGTGTGGCTGAAGGCTGAGTGGTCTGCCCACAGTGTGCGAATAATGTCTGTTGTTGTTACATCATTCAGCTGTAAATCTGTCATGACCTTGAGGCAGAAGGAGTCAGAGTCTATGGTAAGTTGAAGAGTGCAGTGTGGCGAACTTGAACTTTGCTCTGGGGCTGAAACGGGGTTCCCGCGGCTAGCTGCGAGATTTCCCGTGATCTCTGTGACCTGACAGTCTGGCTCAGGTGGTCTGGGTGACTGGAAAGGCAGAGGTTCTCGCACTTGAGTCCAGATTTTCAGCTGTTTGTAGTCCAATAAGGGCTCAAAGCGTTCTAGCAGGTCTTTGCCGATGAAAGGGGAAAACGCGTCCCTTTGTGATATGTACACAGGAGGTACCAAGCTCATTGGACCGACTGTGCGGTGGATGGGAGCTATTTGTTCAAGTTGTACCTCATTTTGGCTGTACGGCTGCACATTCAGCTCACATCTTTGCGATTTAAGAGTCTGATTTTGTCTCTTAGCTTCGGCTCTAGGTCTTTCAAAAAGGTCAGATGATGTCAGAGTGAGATCTGCTCTGGTGTCTACCAGGGCTTCACTTCTCACATCATTTTCCACAGGAATGGCTAGGGTCAGTTCTGGGCAGTGATCAGAGACTGGATAAATGGTTGGATTTTCTACAGTCTTTTCAGACGCAGCTTTTCGCTTAGAATAAGCCTTGTGGGCTAAGTCTCGCAGCTGCTGAGTAGACATACTGCGTGGGCAGGCCAAGGCTCCCAGATGATGACTCACCGCAGGGTGCAGATTTCGGAGAAACAGAATTTTGAAGTTGAAATCTTCCTCCATTCCTGGCTCGTTACATGCTCCGAAGTAGGCCCTTCGCAGTCGGTTGTAGTAAGCTTGTGGGTTTTCCAGTCGGCCCTGTTTAAGGTCCATGGCAGCAGGGAGCCCTTGGTCCGATTCAGGGTCAGACAACTCTTTGATCAAAGCCTGTCGCAGTTGCTGGTAGTTGGATTTGACAGCTGCTGGCAAAAGTTCTTTGGCGCTGGACGTCTTGGGCAGTGGACTTTCAACCCCCTTTTGGACTAGGGATTCTTGACTGGCCAGGGGAAACTCTGTGATGGATGTTTCCCCTCCCAGCCCATTTTGCAGTTCTCTGTAAGGAGTATCGAGTTCATCTTTTGAATAGTTTCTTTGTTGTTTCAGAGCAATGACTTCTTTCCAGGCCTGTTTAGGATGATTTTCACAGGCCCTGGCTTTAGCGTCTCTTTCTTTCAGCTCAGTCTCTGCTCTGGCTAGGAGAACTTCACCTTGTTGGAGTTTTCCAGTTCTTTCCTCTCTGGATTTCTTTTCCAACTGCTCTCTACGCCCCATCTCCGGGTGGAGCTCTGCAAGGGCCTTTTGAAGTTTCTCCCCCTCGACTTGTAGCTCGGAGTCGGATCCATCTGCTGTCCCACGCTGGTTTTGGGTCTCGAGGAGTAGCTGATCGATGCGACGTTGAGTCTGGGCCTGATTCCTCCGGGCCTCCTCGGCCTGAAGCTTGAGCGCTGCTACTTCCTGTTCCAGGAGGGCGTTGTTTCTCTCCCTAGGCCTCACCTGGGCAATGAGATTGTGGACAAGGCCGCCGACGATTTTTGCCCATTCTTTGTGGCTGTAGCTCTGGGTCGGATCGTGGGCCATCAGTTGATTCAGGTCCTCATCCAGCTGCTTGCTGCTCAGGTGCTGGAGGTCGCTGGCGGCATTGGGCAGGAACGTGTTGGTCATGACGCCCAGCCAGGTCTCAAGATGATCCCAGTGGGTGTCAGGTCTAGATGCTTGCGACATAGTGGCTTACTGTTGACGAGAGAAAGACAGCACAAAAAGAACCAATGCAAGCTTGCGCGGGATTGGCGGGTTACGATCTCACGTAATTAGATAAACTTTGTGTGTGATTCCAACTAACTGGTGCAGACAGTTAGTGGAATGTACGCCGTCAATGGACGGGAATGACCACGTGGGCCAATTTGTGTGGGTGAGTGCCAAATCTGAATAAGGATTTTGACAGGCGGTAGCTCAGTTGGTCCTCTAATGACTCTGGCTGCTCGGGTCGTTTATCTATTATTCAGCTTCCGTGATGGCTCTCACAGGTACTGCTTTTACATGAACTGAAAGAAACAAAAAACACAACAGAGAAGCAAATAGACCAAGACAAAATAGAGACAATTTCGAGTAAGTAAAATGAAAGTGAGATACCATTAGAGAGAGAGAGAGAGGAGTTAAGGAGCTTAAACTTATTACCACGGTTAGGGTTTAAGGCAGGCCTGATGAGGGCGCTGTTGAGTTATCAAACCTAAGGAAATGGTATGGTTCAAGAATAGAAGGGGTTGGCCAAACACTTAAATGGTCAGAGAATATCTACTATTCTGTGGCTTTTAATAAGTGAGTGGACTGTATATCATTGCTCTAGGCCTGGGGTGAATTGTGATTGCTCAGATACGGACTCAATGGCAGAGGCAGCCTTTCCTTGACGTTCCACCACTCGACTGCGGTGTCCGTGGGCACCCTGTCCCCTTTGTACCACGATGCAACCACACAAACGGTGACTTTTAGCACAATTGGTAGCTTTGCAACTGTACTTAGGCGAGGTGTTTTGCCAACGGCCAGACTGACAGATCAAAATTGAGTTTTCCCTGAGCCAAGAGTCTGACCCCGCAGGCAGTTACTCTCAACGGGCGGTTCTGTCGTGCAGAAGCCTAAACAGGGAAATTAAACAAAATTGCCCTTGTTGTCAGCCTGGACTCGTTGCCTCCCTGCACCTGATGTACCCAATTGCTGATGTCCCGCGTGTTGCCGGTGGTACGAGGTCAGAAATGTCCACGATTCACGCACAGCCAGTGCCGGATCCGCCAGGCCAGGTGACTCCACTCACTGGAACTCACTGAAACAACCGCCAACTCACCACCGAGCACTAGAGGGGGCACTATCTGCAAGTACACCAATGGTCAAGTAAACACAATTTAATTGTAAATTTAAATCTAAATTTAAGTCTTGCTTAAACCAAATTTAAATAATTAAATGTGTAGGGCAAGAGAATTGGGGTCTGAAATGACAATCAGAATGAATTAGCTAAGAAGCAGAACAGAAACAAACAATAAAGCAAAGAAGAAGAAAAAAAAAACAGTTCAGTGGCGCTTGATTCAAACTTAAATTAAACTTGGTTTAATTAAATTTTAAATAAGTGCACAGAATAAGAGAGTGGGAGGAGGAGAGAGGAGAAAGCCTTCCCTATTTGAGAGTGCCCCCTTTTTGGGGGGGGGGCTGCTCCTTGATGAGCAAATGTCAATCGATGACACCAAAACTTGAATTTAAATTTCAATTAAACGTTGTTTAATTAAATTTAAATAAGTGTATAAAATAAGGGAGGCTTGGGTATAAGGATGCTATCGACAGAAAAAGAAGTAAAGAAATAAATATGAGAAAAGAACAAACAAAAACAAAACAAAAAGAGAAACGAAAGGAAGGAATTTCCAAAATAAAAAAAATAATTCAAGAGGGAAATAATTAAAACAGAATAAAGTAGAAATGTACACACAGGAAAAAGGAAAAGAAAAACTCCAAGGGAGTGAATTGACTTATCTGGGGAGTGTCCACAAGGGGGAGCACTTCCAGAAAGTGAATTCTCTTGTTGGAAGGGGAACTTAATTAAAATTAAAATTTAAAACGTGTTTAAACTAAATTTAAATCAGTAAAACCGCATTCCAAATACAAATAGACAGGATAACCGTCAAAACAATAAAACAAAAGACTTATAACAGCCAGCAAATTAAAATAGCCAAAGGAAAGTTGGAAATAATTCAGATCAAACACGAGGAAAGCAGACCTAACCCAGAACGCCCACAAGATGGCGTTAATGGGTCCACACAACAATGACGTAGGGAGGTGTGCCACACACCTGAACAGACTGCCCTCTGGCGTTTAGTCAGAGGTACTGCATCCACCTACTTTAAAAATCGTGACTTTTAAATCTAGCGCACGGCCGATTTAACTGCAACTTATCACTTATAATATTCAGAATCTCGGCGGATTCTCTTGTGCCAGTTCACTGGACACGAACATGTAACTTTAGCAGGATTTCTTCGCTGCGTTACAAATTAACACTGGATCAGGGTGTTAATAACTCCCCATTTCACACATCAATCGGATAAGCCAGATAAACTGTTTTCCAGATTAGATTTGCCCTAGGTAACGTTGGTTAGCTACGCCAATGGTTTACCAAGAGTGAGGGAGTGAGGCGCTATTTTGTATTATCGGACAATACAATAATTCAAATTTTATAGCGCTACGATTTATGAGGCCTTCTAGACGGAGAGGGAGAGACTCGTCCCTAACGGTCTTTAATCACGCTGAAAAACGATTTCTTCGTTTTATTCAAGCGGAAATGAATATTAAAGCTGTCCTGCAAAAAGATTGTCTCCCTTTTGCAGGAACGAGTTTAATATTAATGAAACTGCAGTTTTATTTTAACGGTTAACAATTGGCTAAAATGTTTGGACACAAATAGCAGTTTGTTAACGTTTCCATGTGAGGAACGCGTTGCGTCTGGTCTCACTGTATAAAGCGCGCATAAACATTAATAAACACACAGATTTATTCTGAGTTGCTCAAGCACAGAACCAAGTTTAAAACGTTGCTCGCGTATCTCCACCAAAAAAATTAAATATATATGTAGCGAATTTACATGTATTCAATCAATTAGCTCAAATTATGGGTGAAATATATATATAATTAAGTCATAACGCGTTATGATTAATTATAATATAGATCGACCAAAGAGGGAATTATGCACATATATTGTGAATTAATTACAACGGATTATAATTAATTACATATATGATTAGGTCTAGTTCAATAGTGATTTGAGAAAGACTATCCTAGTTTGTCCAGCAAACCGTCAGTTTTCTCATAAACTATTTATAAAAGGAAGTTGGTCTCTGGCCACGAGAATAACTTCCTATTATAGCATTAAAGCGTAAAGCAGTTTTGCAGAATCAAACGTAGAAGGGACCTGGTTCGTGAATGAGCAACAGAGGCAATCAAGCATGAATATAATGTATTTAATATACGAAACTACAACTACATGTGCTAATGTTATATAATTAGATATACACAAAGAAATACACATATATACAAAAGCGAAAGTAAAGACAGGAAAACAGAGGTGATCAAAGAAAGTGGCAAATTACAAACAGTTAAACCTTTGAGAGCCAACAAGGAAACTCAGCTTATGCATGGAGCTTAAAACGCTTCGAAAAGAATAGTTTTATACTTGCATAGTGTTTTAGGTGCTGGAGTTGCGTGTCTTTCTGGAGGAGTTTCAATGCGTGCGGCTGGAGCGATTGGTCCTTTTCCGAGACTGGGTTCTCGGCGGGGTTTTCAAACAAGGTTTTAACTTGAGAGTAAGATAACCGGAAAATAAAGAAGAGAGAGTCCGTCTCCGAGGTGATGGAGGATGACGGAGGCTTGACAGAAGCGAACTTGTGCCAAACAGATGGTCGTCCCGAAGATGCAGAGGAGCGCGTGATGGAAGCGCGGTCGCCGAGACGTCCGGGAGAGACGTGCGTGAGGTGGCGACGGACAATCGAAAGACGATTGAGAGATAATCGAGAGACAATCGAGAGACGCGTGTGAATGTCTTTTAAGGACAAACAAGTCAAACGCCTTCTCGGATGCGTCAGCCAATGGTGCGGGTGCAACTTTGGCGGGCAAACTTTTTCTTTGTCTCCATTTATGGCCTCATTTGCATAATTTATGAAGTGTCAGAACTGAGTACATTCTCTTCAAAATACCATTAAAATAGAACAATGCATTTTACAGTGATGTGACATACATTGTTATTTAGGGCATAAAGAGAGCTTTACAATGAGACCAAACTCGTCGGACATCAACACATAAAAAGTGAGGGATACAGTTTATACTTGAATATACCGCTTAGAATAAAACTAACACTGCTACAATCATAACTAATCTTATATACTAGGGATACATGCACGTTCACTTGAATACAGCAACGGGTACACTTTGGTATAGTCATATTTTGAGGCTAAATGTAGATACAGTTTCCAAACGTATGTTTGTGTCTCTGTATGTGTGTGTGTGATGTGTATTGGGTTTTCGCAGCGTCTTGGGTATGCCACATGGCCCTTAGTGCCATGTGGAGGGGGAGCATGGGTGACTCTTTGAAGTCCCCAGAGCTGGGGAGAAAGCCTCCTGCTTCTCCTCACTGAAGGTAACAAAGATGCCACCAGGGTAATTTCATCTAGACCTGCCGGAGCCATGGTCTATGGGTTATCTGAAGGAGGTCAAACGTTAAAAGCTTTCTTTAATTTATAGTTGTATTGATAATTTTGATCCACCACAGACGCTACAACAGTATGTCCAGATACAAGACTTAAGATAAAGTTAATATTTAAGCTATGAGCTTCACGCTTCTAAGAACTTGGTTACTGTTTAGATCCCAGTGCAAAGGAAGAGGAGACACAGCCAGTGTGCTGTTGACTTACTTCTCCAGTGTGATGATGTCTTTGTGGCCGGTGTACTGCCAGGCCAACCTCAGGGCCAGATCATTTGCCTCGGACCTATATGTAAAATTGGAAAAGTTGATCACGGGTTTGAGTCACCTTAATAATCAAGCTGCTGCTTTTAACACTGAAAAGTGTTACCTAGCCATCCAACAAAAAAGCAGGTTTTTTCTACATGTCTGTAAAACCTGTTTCAAACAGGGAGTGTTTTGAAGTATGCAGTAAACTCCATGTGCATGTACAGTATACGCTGAACAGAACAGTACAGTACACAAAATATATGTCTCTTCTTTTGACAAAAATGCAGTAACTTCTTCATTACTGCACTCCCCTAGTGCAAACAGGTGGTCTATGGTCTATTCAGACTGTCTGAGAACAGACTGTCTGAGCTCACAGACCTACCCTGAGTTGACAAAGTAGCACACAGAGAGCTTTTCAGGAAGGGTGGCTTGGAGACGCTGAGCATACAGGACCAGATTGTCATGTAAGAAGCGAGAGTTGGTGTTGAGAAGCTCCATTTGCTTTGTTCCTGCTTCAACCACATCTGGGTGGCAATGACCCACTGGAGAAAAACACAGAAACAGCAGGTGAATAATTACTTTAGGGATGAATGTATTAGCACATATAATTGCACTCAGGGAGATATATTCATGTAATAATGGCAATGAACTCAGAAGGACTGTATTAAATTGTCGATTGTCTGTGTGAAGACTGCGCATGTGCACGAGCACCAAGAGAACTGATAACAGCAGCAACGAGCACTGGCCATGATTTCAAAAACAACACATTCCAGCGGATAGATTTAACTTTTATTTAACACAGACCCAGGGGCAGAGCTAGGGGTGGGCTAAGGGGGCTGGAGCCCTGAATGTTTTTTCAAAAGCCCCGAATCTTTCGGATTTGACGTTTCTTAACAGTTCTTATCAAAATATAATTTTTCTAAACATTTCTCTCTATTAAAATATGTTAAACAGTTCAATACCGCTTTTCTACAGTATCCTTTCTCTCTCTTCTCTCCGACAGCGAGTTCACACATGCCTCAGTTATACACCTCCTCTCACTCACTCAGAGCAGTGGCAGGCCTCGGTCATAGCTAAATGGTATTTGTATTTTGCCAATGAACTAAAATCGAAACCGTGAAATGGCTTTGTGCCTTTATAAAACAACAAAAGACAGTGATTAAGTAGTCTGTCTGTGCTGCGTGTTTTAAATAGAAGTGTGTGCTTTACTCACGCGATTAGCTGGTGATTAAAATAAAAGCTCAAGGATTTATCTTAGAAATTAGTACAGAAGTATTGCAATTTCCCTATACTGTTGTGTAAAGTAACTAATAATTGTCATTTATTTTAGAGTGCATTTGTTACAATAGGCCTATATGGATATTACTGTCATATGAATAATTATATAGGCCTAAAACATTATTATATTATTATTTTATTGTAATAATTGTTTGGCATCCTTAAACACAATATAGACTGAGACTCTATATCACAACTAAAAAGATGTTTGAACCCTCTTTCATGTCCAGGTACAATGCTGTTTCTTTGGTCAATTTGCACACTGTACATGGGTTGAAGCTCTTAAAGGGTTAGTTCACCCAAAAATGAAAATTCTGTCATTTTTTACTCACCCTCATGCCGTTCCACACCTGTAAGACCTTTGTTAATCTTCGGAACGCAAATTGAGATATTTTTGTTGAAATCCGATGGCTCCGTAAGACCTGCATAGGGAGCAATGACATTTCCTCTCTCAAGATCCATAAAGGTACTAAAAACATATTTAAATCAGTTCATGTGAGTACAGTGGTTCCTTATAAACATTATAAAGCGACGAGAATATTTTTGGTGCGCCAAAAAAACAAACAATATAATGACTTATATAGTGATGGCCAATTTCAAAACACTGCTTCAGGAAGCTTCGGAGTGTTATGAATCAGCGTGTCGAATCAACGGTTCGGAGCGCCAAAGTCACGTGATTTCAGCAGTTTGGCGGTTTGACACGCGATCCGAATCATGATTCGATACGCTGATTCATTATGCTCTGAAGCTTCCTGAAGCAGTGTTTTGAAATTGGCCATCACTATATAAGTCGTTATTTTGTTTTTTTGGCGCACCAAAAATATTCTCGTCGCTTTATAATATTAATATTGAACCACTGTACTCACATGAACTGTTTTTAGTACATTAATACTTGAGAGGAAATGTCATTGTTCCCTTTGCAGGCCTCACTGAGTCATCAGATTTCAACAAAAATATCTTAATTTGTGTTCCGAAGATTAACAAAGGTCTTACAGGTGTGGAACAGCATGAGGGTGAGTAATAAATGACATTATTTTCATTTTTGGGTGAACTAACCCTTTCATTTTGAGCTTCCAAAGTGCACCAGATTGATGCATTTAACCTTAAAATGTACAAAATTCTTACGGGCCCCCAGACCCCCCTAGAGGAGGTACACCCAACATTGTTGTAGTATTCTTGAGTAAAGTTCATAAAATGTATATAATTTCACACTGGAATTTGTAAAACTAAGCTCCTTTCATGTCAGTAAAGCTGTTAAAAGAAAATTAAAATGTCATTGGACAAAATAGATTTGGGCTAAGCCCCGAACATTTACAATGTCTGGCTCCGCCCCTGCACAGACCTACGAATTTCTTATCGAATGGAGATGTTTCTTTCTTTTAGGTACAATTATCTTGAAGTCTTGAAGTGTCTAAAAATTAGTCTTGCACTAATCTGTGGGCTATCGCCAAAAAATGATGGAAGCCTATTTAAGTTGTTTCAGCTGTCATGAGGAAAAAATCCATCAGAACGCACCGGCGCGTTCGTCGGTCAGAGGGATACAAATGTAGTCAATTTAGTTAAATATTTATATTTATAGCCTAATATTATTTTTTAAATTTCACCTATGTTGATTATGAAAAGTGAATAGCATGACGGATGCGCAATGTCGGGAGACATGCAGCGGGTCAGACATGAGTTTGAAGTCTTAAGTGTAAGTCTTTCTTTAAAGTGAATTTCGTTTAGTAGAAATTGTATCTTAATTTCAATCAATGTTTCATCAACCAATTGCCTATATTTAATAAATAGGAAGAAAACCAAGAACGTCGGGTGTGGAATGGATTGAAGTGCGTAACAAATGAACCCATGTTTCCGCGGCCTTTGAATAAGGCTGAAGCAATAGACGTCTGTTTTTATTAAATTTCTTAAATACGTCTTTATTACTTAATTAATTGATAAGATATTGTTGGTCTAACAATATATTTTAGCTGGCCTAAATTCTAAGTTAGACACAAATTTGCGTATATAAGGTTCCCTTCTAGACAGGCGCGTAGATGTGCTTGTATGTGCTTCATAACTGTGCAGCCCAGGGGGCCCATCATAATAGCTACACTGGGGCCCGTCATTACTATGTTACTACATTACTAAATGGAGGAATTACAGTTATGTCATTCCTGTGGGCCAAGTTTGTCAGCAGTGCTTTATCATTAGCTACCATGTTTACCAGATATATGCCACTTTGCTCTTGGCTGATTTGTCTAGTTCAGGTTTATAAATAAAATCTGAAAAGTAAAGTAATAAAATAAAATCTGCTCAGGAGCAGGTAAACTGTGTAGTGTAAATTACCATGGTGACGAACAACACTAAAAACCAATCCATCTTCTTGAGCCAGAAAAACTAGAGTTTGCTCAAACTCAAAAATTCAAAATTACCTGGGTAGCAACTGAAACCCGCTTTGTGCAACATTTTGTAAGGGTGCAACTGACCTTTTTTTTTCAGCTAATGTTTTCCTATAACCACTTATGTAATAAGAGTTTGTGTTGGTTCTATTGCAACTTATATAAAATTAGTGTTTAAATAATGACAAATGAAATACAAAGGGTTTATGATATCAATAGATAGCCTATCATCCACAATTTAATGAGATGGTAGTATATCTCAAAACTGGTGTACATTTTTTCTAAATGCACTTATGTATGCTCTTTTAGTAAATGTAAGAGGTTTTCCAATACTGGCTTCAGGTTATAAAATATTTGATTCTAGACACTTACATAGTAAGGAGATTGAGAAAATTGTATTAAACAAGTTGCTTTAAAAACTGCATGAAATTTACTCTGAAAAGTTCACATCTCTGGATTTCATCAGTTAATTTTTTAAAAGATTTACATTTTACTTTTAAAAACTTGACTGGTTAGATACTTTTAAATGAGCAAAAATTTCGATAATGTATTCAAACCTCAATTGCTCTGCACTTTTCACACCCCGGGTTAACTGGAAGTCAGTATCTTACTTTAGATCTAAGGAATTTGCCTTTAGGTGCAGTTAGCTCTTGAGGAATTTTGACCAGCTGCACTGTGTAGGGATCTTTTAAACATTTTACATTTTTGATTTATAATCAATATTTTACAAATATTTGATTTTATTTGGCTCCAACAGAATATCACATAACCTGAGTTTGAAATTAATCAGGTGTACAGTTCACAAGTATTTGGTTCAATCCCTGGTGCATCTATTCTACTTAGTCTTTTGTATATCTGACTCCATTTTTGGAGTCTCTATCTAAGTACAAATAGCGTCCCTTGTTGGCAAACGCTATTTACACTAGCTCCACCCACCAATGTCTCATTGGGCCACAAAAGTTTAAAGAAAAAAAAAAAAACACACACATGGAAATCAGCATCTTCAGTGGTGCAGTAGCGAGTGAGGTTCGCAGACCTGACTTTTAACGCGATCGACGCGGGTTCGAATCTGCCTTTTGCCAAGCTCACATTTATTTTCAATAAAAATGAAAATAATGTTCTAAAAGTGGAAATAAACTGCGAACTAGTGATTAATAATATTAAAAATGTTTATTGGGTAGGGTTAGAGAAAGGTGTAGGGAGGGTTTTTATTCTCCCAATAAGACAGCATCCATTTAATAATTTTAATAAACATAATAATTAACACTCTATGATATTATTGCATCCTGTTAATGTACAAAAAATACTAAGGTGCAAATAGTATCTGCTAATATAAAGTATAGATAGCATCTATTTACTATTTACTCTTATTGCAAAGAACTGATACTTTTACATGGTGTAAATAGACTCTATCGCTATTTTCACCTAGTGTAAATAGCATATTGCTAAGAAAATGCTGCTATTGTCACTTAATGTAAATAGAATATATTATTTTAACTTATTGTAAATAGAATATATTGCTATTTACACTTGCCTTTTATTTTAGTTTACAGTTTTATGTTGATGTGTTTTAGGTGAGGATATTTTCCACACATCTTCTATACAAATTTACTACAACCACAATTTCCCTTTAAAATTACATACCATGTGCTACGTTGTTTATGCAGTCCAGGTATTTTTCATCTTTTTCGTTGTACATGTACTGACCCCTTGCACGTACAATCTTGATAGGGTCATGACTGAAGAACACTTTGCAGGATGGACTACATATGGGGGCAAAAGCAATGAGAAAAAACAAACAAACAAAAAAAAAACATTAAAAAACAGAAATAAAAGACTTGTATCGACTGGCGCATTAACCATTATGTTAAAGAATTTAAGCCATAAAGAATTTGAATTATTAGAGCAAGGTTTGTCTTGAGACATGTATTCTATGAAAGATTTCTGATGAAACATAACACGTCAGATCTTCTTTTTATCACGATAAGTGCCGGTATAGACTTGATCCAGCCATAAACATGCAATTATGTAACTAAGTTTCCTTCTACACTGCACAAACACTACACATCTCAAAACTCATTTCAAATGTCTTCTGATATTAATGTTGTTTTATTTCTCAGTGAGGAAAAAGATATCCTCTGTGCCACGCTTTGCTTTTAGGGTCTATAGGCTAATTATGTTTCTTTTTTTAAAGTACATTTTTAGGCACGTCAAAAATGTCTACCCCTATTGACACATTTTAACATAAAAATCGGCACATAGGCCTAACAGTTGTCATAACTCATATTAGTTTGCACGTAATAATTGCAGTAATGTCTCCTTACCCTACATGTTTCTGTCGGAGATCGATAGTCTTCTGCTTATCGAAAGTTTCCGTTGCCATTTCTGCGCCTGTAGGAGCTCACAAACGCGTGTGACTGCTGCTAGAGGTAGAATGTAGATGTGTGCGTGCGTGCGCGCGCGGTAGAGTACTGTCAACTCCATTGATGTGTGTGTGTGTGTGTTTATGTGAGAGAGAGAGAGAGAGAGAGAGAGAGAGAGACCCTAATGATAATCACGGTCAATATCAGTTTAATCACAATTGCAAAAATGGACCGTTCGCTCCACTCTAAATGTAGATTACAGTGATCAAACACTTGGAGAAAACAAATTTTATTTGGCTCAAACAGAATATCACATAACAGGAGTTTGAAATGAAGTTTCCAGAGCCATGGACACGCATAACAATGAACAATCTTGTGGCAATTAGCAAGTACTTTAAATGGTACAACAAAAATTAATAGCATATAGCCTACAAGAATTGAAAAATGTTAGAAATAAGAGAGATTTTTACAATTTTTTTTTACAGTTCAAAAGTTTTAGATCGGTAAGATTTTTTAAAAGGTTTTTAAAAGAAGTCTCCGCTCACCAAGGCTGCATTTAATTGATCAAAAGTGACAGTAAATACATTTACAATTTTAAAAAAGCTTTCTATTTCAGATAAAAACTGTTCTATTCTATTCAACAAAGAATCTTGAAAAAATTGTTTAACTGTTCACATTTAATAATAATAATAATAAATGTTTCTTGAGCAGCAAATCAGCATATTAGAATGATTTCTGAAGGATCACGTGACACTGAAGACTGGAGTAATGATGCTCAAATTTCAGCTTTGCCAACAGGAATAAATTGCATTTTAAAATATATTCAAATAGAAAACACTTATGTTAAATTGTAAAAATATTTCACATTATTACTGTTTTTGCTGTATTTTGGATCAAATAAATGCAGCCTTGGTGAGCAGAAAAGACTTCTTTTAAAAACATTAAAACTCTTACAGATCTAAAAATAAACTTTTGAACAGGAACAGTAGTGTGGGTGTATATATATATATATATATTTATATATATACACACCAAAATGAGGTTAACTGATAATTTGATAATCACGGCAAACAAATTCACAATTTTCACTACAATAACACTTGATCAAATTATGAACAATATATTTTGTTCAAATCTTTGTCTATCTGTGTGTGTGTCTCTACATCTGCAACATCTGTATCTACATTTGGGGGAAATCAATCAATTGGAGAACATGGTAAATCAAACAAGCAGTTGAAACATTGTACAAACATATATCTAGAAAATCATAAATTGTCATAACTTACAAAGATTAGGAAAACAAAGTAAAATAATTTTCTGTAATAAACCTATGTTGGCGGAAAAAGAGGAAAAGAAAACAAGGAAATGTTTTCAGAAATGATTTAAAGTTAAACGAATGAACAAACATCAGTTTGAAAGTCACATTTGGCCCATGCCTTCTATACATACATACATACATATTATATATATATCATCATAAAGAAACATTTTGTGACATTATAATAGTAACAATAAATGAACACAAATTAAATGTTTATGAAAATCTGACTGGTATGCAGTGGCACTTATTTTGAAAACAAATACACTGCCAGGCCACCCAAAAAAAATAAAAAAAAATAAAAAAAATAAAAAATCGCCGTTTGGATTTAAATAAGCAAATGCTTAAGAGTCTATGACTGGATCATTATTGCAGTGATTATGTTTGTAGCATGTTATGTTTGATAACACTTCTTCTAACCCTATTGATGGAGTGTGTAGCTTTTCATTTCTTAAACAACCATGTAGGAAGACACATCATGGCCATATTCCAGGATAACCATGTCAAGATCGGGCTCAAATTGTGAAAGAAAGGTTGGGAGGGAGCATGAAGAATCATTCATTTTCACACATGAATTGGCACCTCTGAGTCCAGACCTTAAATTCATTGAAAGTCTTTGGGATGTGCTGGAGTAGACTTTACAGAGTGCTCTTGCATTGTCAATAACCAAAAATTGAGTCACCTCTTGATGGAAATAATCAATGAAAAGATACACACTCCATCAATTAGGGTTAGAAGTTGCAAAACATTATAACATGCTAGAATCATTATAATCAATGATAGACCCGTAAGCATTTGCCTATTTAAATCCAAAAAGCGACTTTTTTTTTTTTTGGCCAGGCATTGTATTTGAAAAATCCAGCTTAGCCATTTCTGTTTTCAGTCTTGTTTGCAACTGTATTCTGGACTGTTAAAACAAAACAAATCCCCAGAGCCAACATGAAAGCGATTCAAATATATTCGTATTATACAATGCACACTTATACAATGTGGCAGAGTGTGACATCAAAACACATTTGTATATGGTGCACATTACATCAGTACATAAAAAAAGAAATATAAATTGCACTTAAAAAAAAAAGGAAAATATTTAACTGTGCATTTATAGTCCACTATACATATATTAATCTAAATTTAATGCAACAAGAGATGGAGAGAAAGAATGAAAAAGAGAAAAACGAAGTAGAGACATTACATTTCAGATTCATTCCAGTTACATTTCAGATTAATTCCTTCAAATTTCCAGTCAATATTTCATCAAAATCTTGTCATCAGAACTATAATCATCACACTGTCTGCAACTGCAGCATGAACAGAAGTAAAACACCTTATGGTGAAAGGTATTTCAACTTTCATATTATCAGGAATACCTGTTGAATGTTGCAGTATAGCAAGTAAAAGAAAAAAAGAAGAAGAAAGAAACAGCCGAAAAAGAAATTAAAATTACTATCTAATTAAATTATCTAATGATCATTAAATTCAGTATATACAAAACTTCTTTCAGTACAATATTTCTGCATTGTTATCATGATCTTAAATGCCCATCAGAGGTTGAGAGAGACCATAATCCTGCCATCTCCAGACAGAAAACCCATTATAACACCAGCAGTGCTGTGATCATGCATGTTTTAATGTATCTATTGGCTATTGAATAGATATTAAAAAGTTCAAAGTAATAGTCAAAATGGTTTTAAAGCTGTAAAAATAAATGAACTCTGGAATGTAGCGGTGTTGGCAAATTATAGGCTATAAAATAATAATCACTGCTGACTGTTTGCACCTTGTACTGTACTGTACCTTGTACTGTACATTAACATTGTATTTGATTGTGGCGACTAATACTGATTGATTTCAAATGTTTACTCAGAATTTCATTGCCACAAAACCACAGTGTCCCAACTTTCCCATTCCCTTAGACACCCCCAAGAAAGTCATGAAGAATGTAACACTTTCAGCTCCAACAATACATGAACAGCATTTATGAGCCTTTATAGCTGCAAAAGATACACTGAAATGTTATCTCTACATCTCAAAGATTACAAAAGAAATAAATATTTTCAACAAAGGAAGGAATGACAAATTACTTCATGCACAAAGACTATAATACACAAAATGAACAAATCAAACAATGAGCAAAAAGTCATAATTAAAAATATGCCATCCTGCTGTTCTCAGTAGATCTGTGTAGCTCACTGCTACGAAAAGAACCCCACTGACAAGAGAACAAACATAGCTTTGCCAATGGAGGGATAAATGTAGCAACTTCCCATGCATCACGTACACCATCCTTTTTCAAGGATTTCTGAGTTTCAGCTGCCTAGCTTACTCTGGAGCAGCCGCAGATGGTGGATGCATCTTGTGTCCTGCTCTTTCGATAATCGGAATTTGTAAGTTGTCACTCTCACTACAAGGCAGAGCAACGGCAAGGAGCAGGAGGCCCAGATGCCACACTGACCTCTTTGCAATAAAGAAATCCAGCAATCACGCTTTTCTCACTTTCTCAAGCCACCAGCCAAGGCGTGACACCCTTTATAAGGTGAAAAGAAAAGAGAAATGAACCCCCTCTAGATAAATACATCTTTTTGATTTGATCTGAAAGACAGGCAGTTAGTGATTTGCAGAAGCCATTCACTTTGACCACACCACAAAGTGATATGTATACATACTTCAAGTTGGCATCATGCTTGTTTCGGGGTGTGTGGATAGAGTCTTTAGTGATTTAAGCTGGTAGTATGGATGGTGTGGAGAAAAAATGGCAAACACACTAAGATCTTGTTTAAGAGCCAAAGCTGATCCCTTAGTCGCTTCCTCCTCCTCCTTTCGGTTTACCCTGTTAGTCTGTTTTGGTATCCACGCTCATTCTGGGCCATGCAAAGCTGGGCAAACACGCCCTCATGAATAAGAGTTTCTTGCTGGTCAAGTCTTTAAATTCCACAGTGTTGATGTGAATATAATGCACATTGCCATGAGCACACAGAAGTGACAGGAGCAACTACGTGTGAGCTTCATGACTTGTTTTTTTGTTGTTGTTGTTCTTTTATGTATACATACATCCACTTTCCTTTATTTTTTTTCACTTAATTGTTTCAGGAATTTAAAAAAAAATATATAAATACAAAAAAGTAAATCTATTTACAAACTCCATGCGTTTTGTGTTAGACTGATCACTGAAAAGAAAACACAAAGATGTAAATGTTTTAATATACAGAGAAATAGTAAAGACAGTTTCAAAGGCCAAAGGATGTGAGTTACCACTCACTGGTTTATATATGAATGAATAACTTAAACTTCATGCTGTTATTATATCAACGGAGCTCGTTATCCCTAATACTTAACTCCACTTTACAAAATATCTATAAGCTTTATGAGGATCTTCTTAAACTTACCTTCTGCCAACAGCCTGGCATTGGAAGTCCATCTGGACCCTGTAGTGAAAAAAAAAGAAAAAAAAGAAAAAGAAAAAACAGGAAATATGCAGCATCAGTTTATACGTTTAAGAATGCGTGTTTCATTTCCTTAATAAATTAATATATTAAAGTTTAAACAGGCTTTTGAGGTATTATGTTTAACTAAACTAAATCCCCAAAGTGGCTAACCATAACCATGTGTTAACTCATGTATTTCGTGAAACTGCCAGTCAATGGTGCATGCAAAGACACTATTATACAATAAATAAATAAACAAACAAACCAGTTTCATATATTAATTTATACTGAAACAAACCAGACATGGTAATTCGAAGCAAGCTAACTGATTAAAAAAATAAAGCAATTCTGAATTGGCCATGAATAGTCAGATGTGTTATTGACACTACAAACACTTAGTCTTTGATCAAACATTGTAAATAGGCATAAGAAAAAGTCAAACTGAACTACTCATATCATTAATAATTTCAATAATGAAGTAGGACTCCTATACTGTACATATACTTTATACATACATGCTCTAATGTTCTACCTTTCTTTTAATAATAATGCGTTAATTCAGATATGAAAGTGACACAGTCAATTGTATAGTTATCTGAAGTCATTAAACATGGGGATTCAGGATGTGAATTGAAGAGTCATTTTTTTCTTCTTCTTCTGTAGGATTGAGTGCCCAATTGGAACAGGGAGGGAACAGGAGAGGGTTAAAGGCTGGAGGAAAGAGACTCATGCTGACACTGAACTAAATAACCTCTCTGGAATGGTCTGGCACGAGATGGATTATTTAGGGGATCTAAGGTTAATTATGACTGGTTAATTCATCTTAGGAGAGCAAACACTATTCAATAAGCAGAAAGAGTAGTGCTTAATTTTTTTTCTCAGAAAAACCAGAATAAGATTTAATGTTATTACAGCAGGTGAGAAAATATGATATTGGTGCGAGTGAATGCAATTTTCAGTAAATATTACATAGAAGGGTGAATTAAACTATTAGGGAATAAATGAGAGCTATTGATGCTAATATATAGTTGGGAAAAACATGTTAAAATGTCTTTGACTTTACCTGTAGAAAGCAGGCATGCAGTACAGTTAAAAGTGAAATGGCAATGACATACTGTAAGCTCTGCTCCACTATTTATAAGCCATGTATGGAGGTTAAAAAAAGTATGGGTGAGAGGTGCTCAACATGCACAGGAGAGGTAGGAAAACAGGATACTGTACCAATTGGCACGGGGCATCCAGCCCATCCAGGCCAGGCTGACCTGGCTCGCCCTTTTCACCCTTAAAGCCCCGGAAACCCTGTGTCATAGAAATGGAACTAGGAGTGTTACTAGGATAGAGGCTGCAGGCACCCTTCCGGCCACCCATTGAGAGGGCACGGCACAGGGCAGAGAGGAGTGGCCCAGTGGTTTCTTGGTAATCATGTTTACCACCTTTCCTTAATATGAACAATGTTTTACCCTAAAAGAGACCAATTTGTCCAGGCTTTTGTCCTAGAAAGTACCTTGTGTGGTTTGTAAGATTTAGGAATTCCATTTTTAAAAAGATGTTGGAAGTATTTGTTTTGGCAAAACAATATATATTTCAGATATCAAGGATTAGGTGACCACGGGACAACTCTTCCCTTAAGGGTCCGCTGTCTTACTTCAGGGGCAGTTTTCCAGCTCTCAGCTGGGACATACCAGTGGGCAGGGTGCATCTAATCCAGGGGCACCCTGTTCTCCTTTCTCCCCCTTAGGCCCCTTTTTGCCCTTCTTTCCCTTCTCCCCCTGTGGACACAATAGTTTGGTCAGCTGAAGAATATGTCTGATCAGAGTTCGTAAAGTATTTTAAAATGTGTACAGTGTTTTGAGACCAGTATTTTGTATGTGTGTGTTTAAATTAAACTATGTATTTAAAGCCACATTTAGAATTTTTTGTTTATGTTATTGGTTGATATGGTAGTCTTGGAGTTGAAACTTGGTGTCGTGGATACAGCATAATGCAAAAGCTGTATGCCACTAAAAATATGCTATATTCATTTATTTAAAGGGATAGTTCACCCAAAAATGAAAATTCCATCATTAATTACTTTTGTTCATCTTCGGAACACAAATCAAGATCTTTTTGATGAAATCTGAGAGCTTTGCAACTTTGACGCTTCAAAAAGTTCATAAAGAGATTGTAAAAATTAATCCATATGAATTGAGTGATTTAGTCCAAATTTTCTGAAGAGACATGAACACTTTTATATGATAAACAGATTGATTTTAAGCTTTTATATAAACATTTATCAACTTACACATCAGTTGTGGGAAATGGAAGCTCAAGTGTGTTTGCTTGACCTGAGAGAACCAGTGAAGTTCATTCTCATGTGTTACGCAGCATGTTTGAGCTTCTACAAGAAACAATGAGGTTTGTTCTCACGTGTCACGCAGGTTTAGTTGAGCTTCTGTTTATGTTCCCTGATCATTTGTGTGAATAAATGCATAAATTAAATCTGTTCATCATATTGTAATGATACTGCTCAGAGACTCAAATAGTTGAGGATCCAAATGCAGTTTATTTATTTAAGGGACAAACCAGAACCGTAATCCAAAAGAACAGGCAAAAGGTCAAAACACTGGCAGGCAGGCAGTCCAAACAAACAAAAAAACCAAGGCAGGGTACAATGGCTAAGGGTAGTCCAGAACAGGTTGTAGAAACATCCAAGACAGAAGAAAACAAGAAACAACAGCTCAGAAATGCAGTACCAACAGTGATGCAAGACCTAGTGATGAATGACTGAAGACCGAGGTTAAATAAGCAGACACTAACAAGCAAATAAGGAAAAGGTGAATGTAATCATGGCTGATAAGTCAGAGCAGTGGGTGATGGGAAATGGAGTCTTTGACAGAGATAATAGTCCGGGGTGGAGTGCCCTCTAGTGGCAATGACGGGCAATCTCACTGGTGATTGTGACACAAAGCGATTGAGTCTCTTTATAAAATTTGGACTAAACCACTCGATTCATACACGGCCTGGAGACTGAGGCTGGACAGACGGCCAGGGCGAAGAAGGCTGGACAGACCCCATTGGCAGAGCAGAGGACCACCACTGCAGCTCAGATGGGCTTGAAGACCCCCACGGTGGAGCAGATGACCACCACTGAAGCCCAGATTGGCTTGAAGACCCCCACTGCGAAGCAGACGACTACCACTGCATCTCA
This sequence comes from Hypophthalmichthys molitrix, assembly GCA_037950675.1. NCBI lineage: Eukaryota > Metazoa > Chordata > Actinopteri > Cypriniformes > Xenocyprididae > Hypophthalmichthys > Hypophthalmichthys molitrix. The sequence continues at coordinate 37,194,577 of CM075498.1, read as the reverse complement.
GATGGGCTTGAAGACCCCCACGGCAGGGCAGACAACCACAACAGTAGATCAGGTAACACTGGAAACCCACATGGCTGAACAGGAGAAACAAACATGAAGCACAGAGAGGTTAGCCCCTAGGGCCATGACAGTGCAGGCAGGGAGCTCAGAAAAGCCCTCCAGGGCTCTGACTGGAATGTCCTCTCTGGTCATGTTGCGGCGGGCAGACAGTTCAGGAACAATCGCTGTGGTTATGTCGGGACAGACAGGAAACTCAGAGACGACCTTAGTGGTTGTGTCAAGGCAGACAGGAAACACAGGGACGACCTCCGTGGTCGTGTCAAGGCAGGCAGGAAACTCAGGGACGACCTCCGTGGTCGTGTCAAGGCAGACAGGAAACCCATAGGCCACGAGGGTGGGTTCTGGGACTGGGGCAAACTCTGGAATAGAGTCATGGACAGAGGTAGACTCAGGAGTGGACTCATGGATTGAAGTGGGCTCAGGAGCGGATTCATGGACTGGAGCAGGATCTGGAGCGGACTCATGGGCTGGAGTGGGCTCAGGGATTGGAGCTGATGTGTGCGCAGCCCACACACACCAAATGGCTGTGGCCATGATGGCCAACGCTGCAGTCTCTGAAGTTTCAGTGGCAGCCACCTCGGCTGAGGGCTCAGGCGTGGCAGCCACCTCGGCTGAGGGCTCAGGCGTGGCAGCCACCTCGGCTGAGGGCTCAGGCGTGGCAGCCACCTCGGCTGAGGGCTCAGGCGTGGCAGCCACCTCGGCTGAGGGCTCAGGCGTGGCAGCCACCTCGGCTGAGGGCTCAGGCGTGGCAGCCACCTCGGCTGAGGGCTCAGGCGTGGCAGCCACCTCGGCTGAGGGCTCAGGCGTGGCAGCCACCTCGGCTGAGGGCTCAGGCGTGGCAGCCACCTCGGCTGAGGGCTCAGGCGTGGCAGCCACCTCGGCTGAGGGCTCAGGCGTGGCAGCCACCTCGGCTGAGGGCTCAGGCGTGGCAGCCACCTCGGCTGAGGGCTCAGGCGTGGCAGCCACCTCGGCTGAGGGCTCAGGCGTGGCAGCCACCTCGGCTGAGGGCTCAGGCGTGGCAGCCACCTCGGCTGAGGGCTCAGGCGTGGCAGCCACCTCGGAAACTGGAACTATAGGGCAGGAGGATGCATAAAGCACAGGGCTAGCAATCCTTAAAACAGGACACGCTGGTGACAAAGATGGACCAAGCTCTGTGCCCATCAGAGCTAGGTGTGTTCTGCCCCCCTCCAAAAAATATTTAGGGGTAGCTTCCTCCTTAACCTCCCCCACTGTAAAAGGTGAACCAACCATGAGCAGAGCGAAATCCAAAAATTCAGCAAGCGACCCTCGAGGACTATTACGGATTAGATAATCTTGCAGTGATTTGTTTAATCCGTGAAGAAAGAAGAAATTTGTTTAATCCAGAAGAAATCAATGAGGGCAAAGTCAGGCAGGTCAGAAAAATAGGCAATGTCCAGTAACTTTTGAATATGGTCCTCGAGGGTACAATTACCTTGATGTTGGCGGATGAGACATACTGCTGGATCCAATGGTTTGGCTAGGTCTTTCTGTAATGATACTGCTCCGAAACTCGAATGGTTGAGGATCCAAATGCAGTTTATTTATTTAAGGGACAAACCAGAACCGTAATCCAAAAGAACAGGCAAAAGGTCAAGACACTGGCAGGCAGGCAGTCCAAACAAACAAACAAAAACCAAGGCAGGGTACAACATGTAGACAGGGTACATGGGTACATGGTGTAGAAACATCCATGACACAAGAAAACAAGAAACAACAGCTCAGAAATGCGGTACCAACAGTGATCCAAGACCTAGAGATGAGTGACTGAAGACCGAGGTTAAATAAGCAGGCACTAACAAGCAAATAAGGAAAAGGTGAATGTAATCATGGCTGATAAGTCAGAGCAGTGGGTGATGGGAAATGGAGTCTTTGACAGAGATAATAGTCCGGGGTGGAGTGCCCTCTAGTGGCAATGACGGGCAATCTCACTGGTGATTGTGACGCATTTAAAGCGATTGAGTCTCTTTATAAAATTTGGACTTAACCACTCAATTCATACACTGCAGATTAGTTTTACAATCTTGTTATGAACTTTTTGAAACCTCAAAGTGGTAGTTGCGCAGCTTTCAAATCTATCTATCTATCTATCTATCTATCTAATGGGGGGAGTGCATTTATTAGGCTTAAATGGAGTCATATACATGAATTCAAACATTTTTTAAAGGTAATATTAATTTCTTTAGGGGTATTTCATGAAGAAAAAAACAACAACTACTAAAACTACTAAAACCTAATATATTCTGACAATAATCAGTCTTATTTTCTAAACTGTCACAATATAAAGAACTCAATGCATAACTGAATGAAATATACAGTAACTACATTCAAACATCCATTATAGTTTTACTGAAAAATGTTACTAAGAAGGGAAGCTTGTGAGGGAGGCTTTGAGGGAAAGGAAAAGTTAGATGGGAATACCAGGAAGTGGGATGAGAGTTGGTCAATTACAGATGAAGGGAAAAGGATTGACAGCAGTCTTACAGGGCACAAGGGAAGAGAAAGGGAAGCAGGGAAATACCCCACAACAGCACCACCACCCAACAAACAGGTGAAAGAAACTGCATCATGTCATGACAAACACAGAAAAGTCAGTTCCTTCTTTGCTGCATGGTTACAACACTAAATTAAACATTATGCATGAATTAAACATTATACACAAACAGCTCAACCTGTTTGATATTCCAAGAGATTACATTCATTTTAAATTTTAAATGATGAAAATAAAGAAAAATGAATTGATGGTGATTTAATTAAATACCAAAAACAAATGCGATGAAATGGTCATGCTTTGTGCGTATGGCGTTATTTTACGGACAAATGTCGAGAGCACATTACTGTGACGCGAGAGCTCATCAATGTAATGCGTGAGCGCAAATCTCTCCGCTCGCGCACGGATTTCCTTTGCTCTCGCACAAAACTGGACGTGCGCTCTCAAATATACAGTGCTCTCTTATGAACTGCCTCTCCTCTCGCTCAGATATTGCGTGTGCACGCTCAAACTATGTCCTGCGCACTCAAACTGCACCTGTGCCCCCGCGAATCTCTCCGTGCTCTTGCAGAAATTAATTTGCTTCTGGATTAAACGCTGTCAAAAGTTATCAACCAATCAGAAGAGACGATTGATCCATGAAAATGCTACGTGGAATCTTATTGGCTGAGAGTGAACTGCGCATTTTAAAATTAGGTTTTTATTTGTTAACATTAGCTAATGTATTATCTAACATGAACTAACAATGTGTAATACATTACTGTAATTATTAATCTTTGTTAACGTTAGTTAAAATACAGCTGTTGGTTGGTTGTTTACTTCACAGTGCATTTACTAATGTTAACAAATTCAACTTTTGATTTTAATAATGTATTAGTAAATGTTGAAATTAACATTAACAAAGATTAATAAATGCTGTATAAGTGCAGTTCATGATTAATGTTCATGTTAACTAATGCAGTTAAATAATGTTAAATAACCGAAAAATATCTTCTGATTTAAGACAGAACAAGATCAGGGTCAGATCATCATTCCCTAAATACATAAAATGTGGAGATCAAATATACCACCTATAGTGAATTTCTTTTGAGGTCTGGTAAAACATAACATACAAAATACTTCGCCTATAAGCTCTTATGTATGCACGATTAATCAAAAGAACGCGATCTTATTCCTAAATGACAACGATTCGGCTATGTCTATAAAACCTTTGAAATTACAGTCATACCGGAATATTTAAACCTGCTTTTGCATTGCCGCTGAAAGCAGTGGTAATGTAAGCTATATGTTTTAAACAGCTTCACAAAGTGTTTTCAACAACACACAACTGCTACTTCTGTGTTGCAAACATTAAATAATAATGCAAATATTGCAATAACAATTTATAGTCCTAATATACACTGATTTCAGCAATAAAAAAATGAGTAAATGACCTTTGAAACTAATGTTATTACACTGTTCTGCCAGTAGGTGGTCACCAGTGACACTGGAAGAAACGTCTTCATTAATTTTAAACGATTTTGTAATGAATTCATTTAAATTAATACATATTTTTTAATAGGCAAATGTATAACATTTTACACATTTCTAAATAGACCGATTTATAACATTAAATTAGTCGTTTAATCTTTTGTTTTCAATTAATGTTTTTTAAATGTTTTGGTCCATGATATTGGCTAATATGATGGTTTTGGATAAATTGTTCAGTGGGGTTTGACCTGTAATGGGATGCAGTTAGACAAACAAGCTTATTAATATAGAAACCATCCAAGATATGGCCTAAATTTTGATTAATATTATTAAATTGTAAAATTGTATTGTATTATTAAATTGTAAAGAAATTAAATATCCATTTTTATGAAAGAATTCCATGTGCGGCTCACTCTCAGCCAATAAGATTCCACGTAGCATTTTCATGGATCAGTCGTCTCTTCTGATTGGTTGATAACTTTTGACAGCGTTTAATCCAGAATATCTGTGCGAGAGGAGAGGCAGTTCATAAGGGAGCACTGTATATTTGAGAGCGCGCGTCCAGTTTTGTGCCAGAGCAAAGGAAATCCGCACGCGAGCGGAGAGATTTGCGCTCGCGCATTACATTGATGTGCTCTCGCGTCACAATAATGTGCTCTCGACATTTGTCAGTAAAATAACTCCATATGTGCGCACATATTTATAAGAAAGAGAAACAGTTAGGAACATGACAAGCAGCAATTATCAGGGTCCAAGCACAAACAATTCATGAAGACGGTAGTTATTAGGGCTGCACGATTTATTGCACGATACGAAAAATAACATTGAACTTAAACGCGATTCTTAGTCCGATTATGAAATCGTAAAGGCTGCTATTATTTTTTTTATGTGCATCTTGTCAATGAAGTATGGCTCCAAATGCTAATCCATCTTAAAGCACTGCAAGTTTGGGTCGCTTATAATGTATATTTGAAAAAGCAACATGAGTCAAACATCTTTCTAGACATGAGAAGCATTTATTAACAACAAAAGACAACATTTAATAACATGTTTTTACTCCAAACTCACTTCATAATGACAGTTGAGCATCCTTCTGTGAGATGATGTGGCTTCTTACACAGGATAAGGCAATCCTGTGTTTATTTCATGTTTAATCAATCAAAGTATTTCAATCTTCTGTTTATTCAGCTACAGTGATATGACGTGTGTTTTCGTATGCGACAGGGAATTTCTGGGCTTTCAGATGGAGAAGCATTTACTACTGATCACAGAGCTGTACAGCTCTGACAAGCTGCGCATAAAATAATTGCAGCCTTTGCCAAATCATGTGTGGTTTAATCACGATAAATCGTGCAGCCCTAACAGTTATACAATGGTCATGTCTTTAAGTGTCTCTGTATGGAAGTATTATTTTATGTAGTCTACTATTTTACAATCGACAAATATTATTATCTCCTTATTTTAATTGGACATACATTCAGTCATGTCTGGCAACTTTGGAGAATACTTTGCAAACTTTCTTTGCAAACTGATTAGACTTTTGATTTTAGATTAGACTTCATTAAACTTTATGAAACTATAAAGAGTTTTATGCATAGTTAATCTGTTGAACCATTTACACAAATTTAAACTGAGACCTAAAAGGGATTGTTATTATGTGGCTCCCTCTGGTGGATAACATTGGTATCCTGACCTTCATCATTCCCACTGACATAAAAGGATATTTTAAAAATAGCTCTTAGCACCCCGAGCATCAGAAATTCATTAAACTGTCATATTTATTCAGAATGTCCTGTTGACCATGTCTATCAATTTTTGTTAAGTGTGGACACTGCAACAATAGAACAATTTGTGCAAATGGGCATTTCCACATCCATAAATGAAAATTTATAGATAATAATAAAAAAAATTGACTCATTCTTGAAGGGGCTTAAAGCAAGGATTCACACAGCTTCGGATTTATTAGCTAAAATGTAAAATAGCTTGTTATAGCGCCACCCTGTGGCCGATTTTCAAAAAATGTGGAATACACATTTTCAGACAATGTATGAATATTCAGATTTGATGTTATTAGCTGCTGAAATTTGTTCGGCGGCTGGCAGTTTTTTTTTTTTTTTTTAAAGTATCTTGAGTCATATTACAGGATATGTTAGGACATCCACCAAAGAAGCAGCAAGTGCTTCAATTTCATGGATCATACGGCTGCAGAGTTATAGTGGTTTTTTAGTTGTAGCGCCCTTTATTAGTAGATTTTCAAAACTTAGTGTGCATCATCAAGTCAAGTCACTTTTATTTGTCTTTTTACAATGTAGATTGTTTCAAAGCAGCTTTAAGGTGATAACAAGAAAAATAATGTAACAAAGTTTGTTTTGGCTATACAGCAGCTCCAGAAGAAAACACTGTTATTAAGTTCAGTATTGATTCATTTCCATTTTAAAAATCATTATTTATTGATTTAGTTGTCACGTTCAGTTCAGTTTAGTTTCAGTTTTCATGGACTTTCAGTTTGTTTTCATTTGACACGTCTGTTTTTATTCCTGACACTTGTTAGTCTCCTTGGTTACCGTGATTAGTTATTAGATCATTAGTTTCAGCTGTGTTCACCCCATCACCATCTGTATTTATGTCACTCTGTTTTAGTTCTCAATTGTCCAGTCTCGTTTCATGTTGTGTGTGTACCCTGCTGCCTGTTTAGATTTGTACCTGTTTGGATTATTCTATTAAACTGTGTGTTGGAACTTTATTCGTCTTCATCTGCCTGTCTAAACACCCGTTACATTAGTTCATTTAGTTCATCATCAGAATGACCTGTTTCTATGGTGCCAAGTTTCATTAAGATTGGACATTGTGTTCAGCAGATTTAGGTCAACTAGTAAAAATGGGTGTTGCCTGACCAATTAATTTTTGCAATGCTTTGACGAATCAAAATTCTTTTGAATTTTTTTTTTCCTTATGAGTGTCTGGGAATGATGTGTAGCAAATTTTGTGCAAACTGATACGGCTTTCAGCTTGAAATTGTTTTTATTCTAGTCTTTATGGTTGCGGAGATCTGAGCAAAATGTAAAAGTACTTTATCTACCATGGTTTGATTGGTATGTGTTTTTATGTGCACCTGAGTAGTGAGGGGCAATTGGGACCATCCTGCTGCCAAATTTGTTTCTGAGACTTGATTTGTGAACACCATATTCATTCATCTGGCCAGAAGACAACTAGTCCCCCAACTGAGCCTGCTTTCTCCCAAGGTTTTTTTTTTCTCCATTTCTGTCACCAATCGAGTTTGTGTTCCTTGTCACAGTCACCTTTATTAATTGAATAACCTCATTAACTTTAGACAGTTATTGAACCAAACTATATCAACACTGAACTGATTTCAACTGGATAATATTGGTTTACTATTGTCTTTTGAGAGCTGCTTTACAGCAGAATTGAATTCTGTTTGCATCACTTGCATCAGTATTTTCCTGTTTATCACTACAAATCTGCTTTGAATCTGTATTGTTTAAAGTGCTATATAAATAAAGGTGACTTGACAACTTATAATAATGTAATAAACTTTTGACCAATATGTGGCACTGTTACTAAGGCTACATCCACACAAAGCCAGAGCTTTCCCTCTCTGATCTTTTTTTTTCCCTCGTCTCAAGTAATATCTGCGTACACATGAAACCACTGAAACCGACTCAAGTAGTATACATGCCAGACCAGTATGTGGCGCTGTAATTCTGCCACAAGGATACACTAAAAATAGAGAATAAGACTTGGAACATGCGCATAAACCTTGCGCACTGTATACAAACAAAGCTTAGAAATAAATCTTTATTTTAGTAAAGCTAATAGGCTCAGTAGCTTCTGTAGCATGAACACAAGCATGTAGTCCGCTATTGTTGTTGTTGTTTCTGTTACATGACGTAGCGGTGTCTGACTAGGGTAGACACGTGGGGTGATGACATCATCGCTTCACAAAATATACGGATTGGCTGTACACATGAAAATGCAAGGGCGTCGTTTTCAGATTTATCCACTCTGGGACCCGGTTTCAAAAAATAGCAGTTTCACCTTCTGAAAACGCCGGATCCATCTGGACGAAATGTCTATACGATTCAAAATTTTTGCATATACAGCTAAACTTGTCTTTGTGTAGACGGGCCCTAAATTGATGTGGTGTTGTCAGAGTAAGGCGACAATAACACATACCGAGATTGGTGTCAATATGTCATCAATCAAAAAGCTTTTATTAACTTTTTGCCAGCATGATTTCACAATGATCTGAGTTGATTTTGGTGAAAATTGGATCAGCAGTCTAGGAGCAGTTCGAAAAAGTAGATTTTAAACTAAATTCAAAATGGCGGACAGCAAGTTTGACTGAATATGGCATATTATTGCTCTCTATCAAGACCAGTTTTATTAAAATAGGCAAAATTAATCAAGAGCTTTTAGCTTTTTTTTTTCTTTTTTAATTTTGATCGCAAGGTGGCATTCTTTTTCAGTATCTTCCGGGCACGGTGCCAATGACACATACAGAGTTCAGTAACAATATGTTAATGCGTTTGTAAAAGCATTTTACAAAAAAATTCAAAATGGCCATAGCTCAAAATGACCAACATGGAAAAACTGGGTATCATTCAACTAGGCATGCTGCACTGAATCAAAAGAGAGAGTTTTATAATTTTTTGGGCAAACCATTCAGAAGTCATAAGCAAAAATAGCCATTTTCCAGTAGGTGCTGATGTGCCAAAATGATTCAAGTAGCCTTTTTGACCATCCATTTGAAAAGAAATTGGTCTATCAAAAAGCATTTATTAACTTTTTGCCAGGGGACTTCCGGTTAAGAGGGCTAATGGAGTAGATGTGTTTGTTTCCCGCTCCCATATTTTCTAGTCCAATCTAACATTTTAAGCCCATTTAATCATGCTTTTTTAGGTTAAAACAAACAATCTATCATGCACTCTATACTTCTGTCTAAACATGACTTCTAAATTGGCTAAGCAGCGCAAAAAAGAAACGAAAACGGACACTGTAGATGACGCTTTTAGCTAGCTTAACATGGCAGCAATGGCCAAGCTCCTAGAACAACATCGCCAGGTCCTATCGGCCGAATTTAAAACCAAAAAAAAAGACATCTCAACACTCAAGGAGAAGACTGACAGCATTCAGACCACGTTGTAAAATCACAGACATAAAATTGCTTTGCTCGAATCGAGTGCCAATGATTTAGACGAGCGGGTACGAGCATTGGAAGCGACCTGCGCCACACTGGCTGAGAGTAATGCAAAGCTACAAAATAAAGTTGTGGACCTTGAAGCACACAGCTGCTGTAACAATATTCAGATTGTGGGCTTACCGGAATCACTCGAAGGGCAGCGTCTTTAAGTTTTCTTTGTGCAAGTTCTCGTAGACATTTTGGAGAAGACATCTTACCCTCTCTGCCGGAGATTGACCGGGCACACAGAGCTTTCATTAGGAAACCAGCGACCGGGAAGAAACAGAGGCCAGTCATCATCCGGCTCCATCACTACCGTCATAAAGAGCTGATCATCCGTGAGGCTTGAGCCAAAAAAGGCAAACTGGTTTACCAAGGCAGCCCAGTCATCAAGGTTTCTTTTTGTTTAAACTATTGTATTGCAAAATCACTTGGTTGCCTTATAGCTGGCAGAAGCACATAAATAGCAAATTAAAAAAAACATTTTATACTTATCTTTAATCATTTTATTTTTATTCATTTATTTTAATTTGGTGTATATTATTAAGGTTCTTCCCTTTTGCACTTTTATGCTATAAAAGTTAGACTTTGAGCTTAGGGTGACCACCTGGCTATTGATCTGTTGCAGGACAGTAGATGTGATTTTGCGGGACAGTGCGGGACACGTGAGACAGATAAATTTACAACTATTACGCTTTGTAAATATTGATTTACATTTGTTGGCAAACTTGGCATATGCGCCGATTAATGTTTCTGTTGGTGGGTGCCCACACTAAAATGTTGCGCTTATGGCAACATTAAATCCTGGAGAGAAGACAATTCTAGATTCACGGCTGCACATGCAGGAAGACAAAGTTTGAGCACGCAGATGTAATATCTGAGCGAGAGCGCGCGCGCGTCCAGTTTTGTGCAAGGGAATCCGCCTGTGAGCGGAGAGATTGCTCGCGCATTTGATGCACTCTCGTGTTACAATAATTTTGACAATAAATCTTGACATTTTTCATTATAGTAACGCCACAGAACCCGCATTAAATAAACTATTAACGTGAGAAGAAAGTCGTGTCTGAACGGCGCAATTTTTTATTGGTCAAAACTAATGGAGAATATCTCGTTTTTCCGTAGGTCCTCGACCATTTCCGTGGGTAGCGTTTGATCGCCGCTGTTCGTTGGAAATATTTAACATCAGGATGGATGACTACACGCTTTAAATCATCTATTTGGGCAGCTTTGAGCTGCTCTTGAGGTTCTTATCTACCGACTTTGATGAGGCCCGCTTTTATTCATTTGCGCTTTCCACTCAGCGGGAAAACCTCTCTCTATTGCGTTGGTTGGTTATTTTCACAGCTAGAATATGACAGCTGCACAAATAGATTTTTAAATGCCAGTCACAGTTATTATATTTCTTACTGTGGTATTGTAATTTCAGGGATGAAAAAAAATTACAGACATAAATGAAATGCGGGACACTACTTAAGTCTTGCAGGACGTGGGACAAAGCTCCCAATTTCGGGACGGGTGGTCACCCTATTTGAACTTGTGTTCCTGTTCAAGTTTTATAGGGCTTACCAATGAAACAGGGAAATGAGATCTAGAAGGATAGATTTGGTAGTGGAAGTTGAGCCTAAGTGCTCAGGGAAGTTAGTTGTTAAAGGTGGGTGGGGGGTGGTTCGTTGTTGGATTGGAGGCGTCAGGGAATTTGCTCTCCCTTTCATTTTTTTTTTTTTTTTTTAAATTTTTTTCTTCTTTCTTTTCTTTTCTTTTGTTTTTGTTCTGTTTCTTTAGTTTCTCTCCTATATTTGGATCCAGAATGCTTTCTGCCAGCTCAATGCTATCCTGTTTTGTTAACCTCTCCGAATGGTTAATACCGCCATGTCAGGGGACGGGTGCCTGCGTCCAGTGTTCTGGAACACCAAGGGAATGAACAGTGCCATCAAACTTAGTAAGATTTTATTGCACTTACGGGATCTTAAGGCAGATATTATGTTTCTACAAGAAACTCACCTACGAACGGCAGATATTTTTCATACTAAGAGGGCTTGGATGGGTCACCTGTTTCACTCCAAATTCTCTCAGAGAGCTTGCGGGGCTGCTATCATCATTCATAAAAGAGTTATGTTTGAACCCACAGAGACTATTATTGATCCAAATGGCAAACTCCACAACATACCAATAATCTTAACTTCCATATATGCTCCCAACTGGGACAATGATGAGTAAGTTTCTCAAAAGTAGATGAACATCATATAATTATCGGGAAGTGATTTTAACCTGGTTCAAGATGTATCCCTTGACAGGTCTTCCTCTAAGTATTTATTAACATAACTTTACCTCCTAACAGACCATCACCCCCACCCTGGAGATTCAACTCCTCCAGACTGTCAGAGTGCATTCAAAGATTTCCTTTCCTCGCAGATTAATTTTTACTTCGAACTTAATCAGACTCCAGACATTAGTAGCTACACCTTATGGGAGGCTTTCAAAGCATTCATTCATGGCCAGGTAATTTCATATTACTCACAGGTGAGGGAAGCCGTAAGACTTAGACTGTCAATAGCTGACGAACTGTCTAATGGAATGCTCTGGAATGAGCACATGAGCTGAAGCGGACTCTGGAGCGGGCTCATGAGCTGGAGTGGACTCTGGAGCGGGCGCATGGGATGGAGCGGACTCTGGAGTGGGCTCATGGACTGGAGCGAACTCTGGAGCAGGCTCATGGGCTGGACCCATCACTGGACTCTGGTCAGGGGCTGGACCCATCACTGGACTCTGGTCAGGGGCTGGAGCAAATGTGAGTGTGGCCCAGACACACACAAATTCTAGCGCCATTATTGGCACTGTTATGCTCTTTGGGCTGAGGCGGTCTCTGGAGAGCATTTTAGAGTGGACTCTGGAGAGCTTTCTGAAGCGGACACTGGGGAACTTTCTGGAGCGGACACTGGAGAATTTTCTGGAGCGGACTCTGGAGAACTTTCTGGAGCCAACACTGGAGTGTACTCACAGGCTGGAGCTGACACTGGAGCGGTGGGATTGGGGTGGAAATCCTCCGCTGGGCAGCTGGTGTTGATAGCACTGTCGTTTTCCCCAGTCCCAGCAGCACTCATGCAGCCCCAGACTATGATTCTACCACCACCATGCTTGACTGTATAGGCAAGACACAATTTTCTTGGTACTTCTCACCAGGGCGTTGTCACACATGCTGGACACCATCTGAGTCAACCTGACACACAGCATGAGGACTCAACTACTTTGATCGACCCTTGCGAGGCCTGTTCCGAGTGAAACCCATCTTGGAAAACCTCTGTATGACCTTGGCCACTGTACTGTAACTCAGTTTCAGGGTGTTACTGATCTTCTTATAGCCTAGGCCATCTTTGTCGAGAGCAACAATTCTAATTCTCAAATCCTCAGAGAGTACTTTGCCATGAGGTGCCATGTTGAACATCCAGTGGTCAGTATGAGAGGATTGTACTCAAAGCACCAAATCTCTAATATAAGATACGCAAATTTGGTCCTATCAAGCAGACAAAAACATGAACATGATGAATAGGACATGTGGCTTTGCATGATTAAAAGACGTAAAGCTGTTATCACTTAGGTTGTACTCACTTTTGTTGGCAGCTATTTTAGACAATAATGGCTGTATGTTGAGTTATTTTCAGAAGACAGTAAATCTATACTGCTATACAAGCAGCACATTGACTGCTCTAAAATATATACAAGTTTAATTTCTATAGTATTCTCCCTTGAGAAGATATACTTAAATAGTTGCTGAAATGTGAGGGGTGTACTCACTTATCACGGAGATCACTAAAATTAACATTAAAGAGGTGTGTGAACTCGCAAGTACAATGTCAGAAAAAGTAATTGGCTCTGGCCCTCTTCCTGTTCGTCAGAGTGATGACATAGTTAGCAGATTATCATCACTCAATGGCTAGCTGTCTAAGTGGTGTCCGCAGAATAATATAGGTTTCATAGACAATTGGAAAAGTTTTTGGGGCAGACCTGACCTGTTGAAAAGAGATTGGTAAAAGGTGCTGCTCTTCTCTCTAGTAATATGGCACATAGTCTTAGAGCTGAAACATGACAAACTGGGGCCCAGGTCAGGAAGCAGACAGACCGGCTAAACCGACCATCTGCTAGCTGCCTCACGTCACAGAAGTCAGATAATTATTATCCCAGATAGATTATTATCACATAGAGACTGTGTCTGTACCCCGAATTAGTAAAAACAAAAAACTTCCAAACCCATTTAAGGGTTAAAATTTAATTGATGTTCAACAAATAAAAAATAGAGATAATACTGATAAACAAATGATAAAGCTTGAGTTGTTAAATATTAGATCCCTTTCTTCAAAAGCATTTATTGTAAATTATATTATCACAGACAATAATCTAGATTTGCTGTGTTTGACAAAAACCTGGTTAAAACCGGACGATTACATTACTTAAAATGAGTCTAGCCCTCAAGGTTACGATTATCGACACAATCCTTGTCAGAAAGGCAAAGGGGGAGGTGTTGCTGTAATTTATAGTAATATTTACAGTATTACTCAAAAGTCTTTCAAATATAATTCCTTCGAAGTGATGGTACTTTATGTAACATTATGTAAGTTGACATTTGTGCTGGCTACTGTATACAGGCCACCAGGACACCATACAGACTTTATCAAAGAATTTGCTGATTTTCTATCAGAGTTAGTACTAGCTGCAGATAAAGTCCTTGTTGTTGGTGATTTTAATATCCATGTAGATAATGAAAAAGACGCATTGGGATTGGCATTTACAGACATTCTAAACTCTATTGGAGTTAGACAACACATGTCAGGACCTACTCATTGTCATAATTATACTTTAGATCTAATATTGTCACATGGAATCGATATTGATGCTGTTGAAATTCTGCAGCAGAGTGATGACATCTCAGATCATTATCTAGTCTTGTGTATACTACATTTAGTCAAGGCTGCAAAACTGCCTCCCTGCCATAAATATGGTAGAACCATCACTTCTACCACTAAAGATTGCTTTATAAATAATCTTACTGATCAGTTTCATTGCCTTAGCATACCAGACAACTTAGAAGACCTTAATGTTGCAACAGAAACTATTGCCTCTGTCTTTTCCAGCACATTAGACTCAGTTGCTCCTTTGCGCTTAAAAAGATTAAGGAAATTAATCCAACACCATGGTACAATGAGCACACTCGGTCTCTTAAGGGAGCAGCCAGAAAAATGGAGCGCAGCTGGAAGAAAACAAAACTAGAAGTCTTTCGCATTTCGTGGAGAGAGAGAATGATTGAGTACAGAAAGGCCTTAAAAACTACTAGATCTGCCTATTTTTCAAATCTTTTAGAAGAAAATAAACACAACCCTAGGTATTTATTTGATACAGTGGCTAAATTAACAAGCAATAAAGCTTCTGATGTTTCCAAAGAGCACAGCAGTAATGACTTTAAGAACTTCTTTACTTGCAAGATTGACAATATTAGAGAGAAAATTATAACCATGCAACCGTGTACTACAGTATCACGTCAGAAAGTGCATTGTAGTGTCCCTGAGGAAAAATTTAATTCATTCACTGCTTTAGGAGAGGAAGAATTGTCTAAACTTGTTAAATCATCAAAATCAACGACATGCATGTTAGACCCTATACTGACTAAGCTATTGAAAGCGATGCCTCCAGAGGTCATAGATCCTCTTCTTAATATCGTTAATTCGTCTTTATCACTAGGATACGTACCAAAAAGTTTTAAGCTGGCTATTATTAAACCTCTTATTAAAAAACCACAACTTGATCCTAGAGAATTAGTCAATTACAGGCCGATCTCAAATCTCACTTTCCTGTCAAAAATACTAGAAAAGGCAGTATCATCACAATTTTCACATTTTTAGAAAGAAACAGTATCTGTGAGGATTTCCAGTCAAGATTTACACCGTACCATAGTACTGAGACTGCTCTCATTAGAGTTACTAATAATTTGCTCTTATCATCAGATCGTGGTTGTATCTCTCTATTAGTGTTACTGGATCTTAGTGCTGCATTTGACACTATCGATCACAACATTCTTTTAAAGAGACTCGAAAATTATGTTGGCATTAGTGGAATTGCATTGTCATAGTTCAAATCATACTTATCTGACTGTTATCACTTTGTAGTAGTAAACGAAGAGATGTCATATTGGCATTGGTCTCTTGACAAAGCATGACAACAGAGCGTGTGAGCAGACACCTCTGAAAGTCTGATAACAGCACCCACGTCACAGACCGTTGTGCAAACAACAACCTTGTGTAGCCAAAGCTAGCTCTTTAGCAACCCTACACGTATACCCTACAAGTTAAAGCCCTTTACCTTGACTAAAAGCTGTTAGCACCCTGTTAACACCTAGACACGTGCGAGCATGAAGTGTAACCTTCGAACCAGAGACTCCATAGACTCTGGGACCCTTTAGACTAAGGGACTTTGATTTGAACTATTGATGAGGGTACAAAGCTTTATGAAGCTCTGAATCAAATGAATCAATTGTGTCACAAATGATTCACAGTTTCGAACCGCTCAAAGCGCCACAAGCTGGTGACCCCTGGTGGTCAGAACAGTAAGTGCAGCGAAAAATTAACTCAATGAGACATATTTAATAAACCATTCACAAATGTTTTATTGAAGGTGTGATCAACAAATCATCTAATATCCTTAAACATGAGGTTTCTGTTAAGACGTGATACTTCAGTAAACTGTAGGGCTCGTTTATGAAAGCTGGGCTAATCAGAAAAATAAGAGAATTTTAAATATGTCTCTTCCCTTTATCAAATGCATCATTTAAATGTGTTATATACATTTCATGTACAAATTATATGTAGACATTGGTTCATGAGATCTAGAGACGAACCATCGAAATTTCAAATCATTTTGAAACAGCTATGATGCAACACGAAACCTCGTTTACTGAAATCAAGTGACTTTAGCAGCTTGATACATGCTTTGAATCACTGATTCAAGACAAATGATTCACATGGGTTCCGAAGCTTCACAAGGCATGCCTCAAAGGCATCCATCAATGGTTTAAACCAGTGGTCGCCAACCCGTTGATCGCGATCGACTGGTCGATCTTTATCACTGTTCCAGTAGTTCGTGAAAATTACAGAAATATGAATACAAAAATACATTACATTTCTCCAGTCTTTGTACTGTATTTTATTTTATTTATTTATTTTTTTGTTATTTTCTGGAGCTACTGGGACAGTGATAAAGGTAAATAGCCTGTCTGTAAACTTGCAGTCTGTAAACGGCCATTAGCAAGCGGCCAGAGACGCTGAAGATGGACGCAAAGAGGAGAGGATTATAGAAAATATAAATATTGAATTGGGGGTGAGGGCTTATATGAATGCATCTCTAAAAGGAATTACTGTCTTCAGAAAAATTTCGATGCAATGGCATTTTATTTTCCTCTTACCTCCGAATAAAGTAACTAATTATTAGAGCAGTTCAGCTTTGTTTACAGAGGTAACCAAGGAAACACTGTATCACTGCTGTTCCATAAGCGCCACCTGCTGTCAGAGAGTGAATTGACGTCTGCTGTTTTTATTTCATGCTTTTTTGTGTGTAGCATATAATTTCACAAAGATAAAGTCAGACCGTTCTGTTTTTGCTTTAAATCTTGAAATTAAATCTAATTCAAATGAAAAACAACTGCTCATGCAACATGTGTAGCATCTTTGTTTGGATTGTGATTAAAAAGCAGTGGTTCCCTCTAATTTGAAATGGTTATGTATTTTTGTTTATTATAATAATATTATTAATAATAAATATCAGCAACCGGTATCAGAATCGGCCAATTTGCTTGTAAAAATAAATAAATCAGAATCTAAATTGGCCGCGATAAAAATACTAAATACAATCTGGGCTGTCTTTTTCTATCAAGTAGATCTTGTCTTTCATAGAGGTCGAGGTCAGGGATCTTGGGCCCTGAAAAGGTTGGTGACCACTGGCTTAAACCATTTGTGTGTATGGTTGTTTTTATTATTTTTTATTATTTATTATTTATTCTGTTTTATTTTAGTTTATCTCCTTCACTCACTTTGTTTAGCCTAAATATCCCTATTCAATATCCCTAAATATCCCTAAATTTTAAATTTAATAAAATCAATTTGTTTAAATACCTATCCTCTTAGTCTCCTAGAGCTATAAGTAAATTCTAATTTTACTTTTTATTTTAATCTTATTCCTTTATTTTACTTCTATTTCATTCACATACTTTCTTAACCTGAATATCGCTATTCAGCCAAGTTGAATTTAATTAAATTTAAAATTTAATTAAATCAATTTGTTTATTTGTCTTTCCTTTAGTTTCTTAGAGCTAAAAGGAAATTCTAATTTCACTTTTGATTTCGACTTTAATCCTCCTCTATTTTTATTTTATTTCATTCACTTACCTTTGTTTAAGCCTCAATATCTCTATTCAGCCAAGTTGAATTTAATTAAATTTGAAATTTAATTAAATAAATTTGTGTATTTACTTCTCCTTTTTGTTCCATAGAGCTAAAAGGACCTTCGACTTTTACACTATTTTAGTTATTTTACCATTACCATCTTCCCTCTCTTTATAGGATTACAGTAGTTCTAGAAACTGTTGTTTCCTTAATGAGGTATAATGAGTTATAGGTTATAAATATCCTAATTCTTATCTCTTCGCCACGCTACCCCTCCTCACTCCTTAGTGCCAGGCTGAGTACATGAAGTATGGCCACCGTCCGATGCACTGTAGGCCCCAGAAAATATTAGAAACACCTTGAGATGTTTGGTGTTTCTCTGTTAGCCTAGCAAATAGTCTAACCCTAGGTCTTAAGCTTACAGCAGCAATTATTTGAACAAGTGACATCTGCTTAGCCATATCACCTAGCAAAACTAAATAGGTAAAACCCTTTTTCCCCCTTTCCCTTTCTGATTTCATTTTATTGTTTCATTTCAGTTTTGTTTATTTGTTACCCTCATGGTGACAACCTGTGGAAAGAACCATCAGTATTTTGAGTAATAGTTTGATGAGATGTACCAGCCCTGTCATCAGTAGATGCAGCTTACAGCCGTCAACAAAGATACTCAAACCCCTTAGTTGTGTTCACCAACACTAAGTGTCATACTAGCTTCCCTCACATCAGCTATTCACGCCTTACACGGCCCACATAGCCATCCTGTACGAACTTGCATTTGCCTTTGCCATCCCTCTCTCTTGTGTCCCCACAAGTGTGCCAGTTTGCCTAGGACATCCGTGCCTGCCATCCAGGACCCCCTGGAGACCCAGCAGAATGGTGTGATGGACATCCTTCAGCCAAAGCAGCCATGAACTTGCAACTGCACAGAAAGGAACAGCGAGATTGGCAACACAAGCAGACACTCGACACCCAGCTTGAGCCACAAAGACCATCATCTTCTCCTTAGTCCATGCTCTTACGGGCTTCCAACAGGAGGTAAATGAACAAATGCTGCAAGTCACAGAGTTCCCCAGAGAACCAACCCACTCAGCGTAAGAAGGCCCAGGACAGATGCAAGGACCCTGACAGAGTGGAGCAATGGAGGGAGATCACCAGTCTTCAGGAGGCTCTGACAGCTGTTGAGCACCGATAGCAGCTGAATAATGCCACCAAACAAGACCTGAAAGGAGAACTTTCCCATTTATGGAACTTAAAGAACTGTTTAAATTTAAAGAGACGCTAAAGCTAAGGCCCTTGAAGGCCATCTGCATGCAGCCAGAGCTGAAATCCAAACACTGCCTCAGAAATTCTACAACATTAGGGACAAACTTGTTTTGGTCCAAACAGTATCGAAACACTCCCACCAACTGCAAATGGACCCCACAAGAAAAATGCACCCTGATGGACTTCACAACAGCAGCACAAGCTCCCCCAGCCCCGCACAAAGAGGGGTGGAGCTAAAGCCCTCTGCTTAACACTTCAGCTGCCAGTTTCCTGAGACCCTCTGCAGCTGCAGAAGGAAAAGGATAAATTCAGACAAACCCTGAAACGGCAATTTAAGTAATACTCAAAGGTCTCAGGCAAATGGCCAGACACATCCCTGCATTCACATCAGAGCCTGCAGGAGACCACAACGTCCATGCCAACATATGAGACATTAATTTTCACCCGCAGTCTTTGACCGGGGTGACCCACCAAGACAGACTCTCTGTTCTGGATCACATCCAGCCCAGAGTCACGACACTTTCTGGCTAGGCAGCCAGAAAACCTCTAATCAGACTACCAGCAGCTGAAACCTGCCAGCATAAAGGAATTCTCAGACCCAGAATTCTGAAAGTGGACTGAGTGCTGCCCTAGACACAAAGCAGGGCAGATCTGAAAGTCCCTATGTTACTGCCAGAGACTCAGACAAACCTAGAATGGAAGGAGGACACCAGCCTTTTCCTCCGACACCAGTTAGTCACCTTTTAGGCCACACAGCCTGCCCCCACACAATGCCTTCTGCTTGGCCTCTACAAAAAGCTCCTAGTCAGCATAGGGCATAAAGCTTTCAAAGCAGGTGATAACGAGTGTTTGCAGAAAAGCAGGAGTCTGCATTAGTAAAATTTGAATTTTACTGTTTGAAAGAAAACCTTGAATGAATGTGTAATCCTCAAATGCCCATAACCGTCTATGGCTATGCACGACTATTTGATTTGGCACTGCTGCGCTTTGGTTTTCAAGACAACGACTTGTCAAAAGAAAACGCTAACTCCAGATAGCGCATATGTCACGTGACACCAGATTGAGCTGGTTAAGATAGCACGGACTAGGGCCATTTGCTTAAACCACTGTCCACCTAAAAGTGTGCTTTTGATAATTCCGACACGACATTTGATACGCATGTAGATCGCTAGTTGCTGGCTTGTTAGATGCAGATAAAA
Organism: Hypophthalmichthys molitrix; assembly: GCA_037950675.1. Classification (NCBI taxonomy): domain Eukaryota; kingdom Metazoa; phylum Chordata; class Actinopteri; order Cypriniformes; family Xenocyprididae; genus Hypophthalmichthys; species Hypophthalmichthys molitrix. Next base: position 37,174,453 of record CM075498.1, on the reverse strand, counting down.
CAATAGCTTGAATTGACATCTCTGCTGTAACAGAAAGAGTTTTAACACATCTTAACATGTTAACACATGTTAATCTGACTTTAGCAAAGAAACTCTAACTTAAGTATTAAAGTGTTAGTCTGTTTTGACAAAAGAATCTCAACTCAGCGGCATATAAACTGTACCAGAATTGATTAGTCTGCTTTGGTTGGAAAAAAAAAAAATCCCAATTGCAGTATTGCTTAACCTGTTTCTGATGAAGAAATCTCAGTACAGTGTTATATGAATATAGATTTGGATGATAGTCTCCTTTCTACAGAGTAAAGGCCTTAGAAATAATAGTCAGAGTGACATCATTTGTCTAAACTTTAGCTGCATCTACAAGCATAGCTACCTGGTGATCAATACATCAGTATTCATTCACAGGAAGAGAATCTTGCGTGCTTAAACAAGTTTTGACTTGCGGTAAATCTGCTTAATTACTCTTTAAACAAGTACAGGAAGTTGTTCAGAGTAAAGAGAAGAGGTTACATGAGTAAAATTTGCAAATGTCAAACCACATTTGGATTTTACTGAATGTAACATCAAGTTTTTGAAAATCTTGAAGTATAAGCACCACATTTAAACTCAATGCATAACTTGTTTAAAATGTGTAGACATTCTTCATGAACTGTTGAATTGCTCTGACATGCACTGCTTCCCATGACAACAACTTGTCACAGGAAGTGCTAACTCGCCACCTCGTGACATCATAATGTAAACAAACCAGGCTAGGAAGCTAAGCTAACACGGCCTAGTGGCCCCTCAGCTAAGGTGTAGCTAACTAATAACTTCTACAGTAGCAGTAGCACCATTTACTTGAAGCCTTTAACTACAGCGGTGCATATGCAGTGAGAAGTGAACCCTGTTCAATTAAATTTGCAGTTACTCTAATTAAATCAAAATTTAATTACATGTAAACTGCTTAGCTAGAGAAGAATTCCTGTAGTCAGGCAGCCAGTCACTTGTTTATTCTTTCACCTTTTGATTTTAGGATTTACCCCTATTTTCTAGTGAGGTATTTGTTTGTCCAGAGAGCCCGAAAGGAACCAGAGACACTTTTTATTTGTGATTCTGTTTATTCCCAACAAGTGCACTAAGTCCTATGACCCTGCTACTCAAGTATTCTCAGTGATTACTAGGGCATAACTATAGTTCTTTGCACCGGCTATAAACCCAATCCGAATAGGAAAGCTGTTCTTTTTCCTTTTCCTCCTCTTCTTCACTTCGTATGGGATCTAGACTGTTGTGAGCCATCAGGAGATTCTGAAAAATAATTGACCATAAGATCCATCTTAGGTCATTTATTAAAGCTCGACTTACACCTTTCAGAAACATTCTCAAAACCACACAAATCTTAGCGTCCATAGCTAAAATAGTCATCACAGAAAACACACTTCACTAGCAAGCTATGCCTGAGACAACAAGCTGGATGTTAGATTCCTAGCTGGTTCATTCAACCTTTAGCTCTGAACTCTTTAGGGTCAGTCCCTTACTCTCACCACAAGTGTGTCAAAATGTTGCAGATGCTCAGTTTAACCTCCAAGACGGGAGACCCAGAGCACTGACAAGCCATCATGGCTGCTGATGACCAGCAGCACCAGAGCCAAACGCAACTGGACAATGACAGGAGAGGACCAGTTACACATGACCCAAGGCAGAGTTACAGCCACACCAGGCTGATCAAGAGTATCATCTCCTTAGCCCTAGCTCATGGATCTGAAAACAGAAGGTAAACAACCTTACATAACAGATCACAGTCTCGCAAGGAGCGGACATGTGCTCCAAGTCTCTCAGACCAGCACAGAACTATCACCATGGCAACAGCCCAGGTACCAGCCTGGGAGAAGCCATGGAAGACGGCATGGAAGACAGCACCCTTAACCTGCAAATACCACAGGACGTCCCACAGCCATGAACTACAACATGCTCCTCCAAATCCTTCACACGGGTGCCAAACGGAGGCTGCACGAGGACAGCTGGATGCATCTGCCTCAGAGTAACAGGAGCTGTTGACACGAGAAAAACAGCTCCCTGAACAGGACTCACCCGAGGAGTACTGTGAAGTACAAGCTTCCGACTCCTCGCCCAACAGAGCAAAACCAACCGAAACTGCATCGGTGGGGGGTTCTGCCTGTGGGCCTGCAAGGCCTAGGCCTCGACCTCGACCCCTTTGTGAACCACCTTTGTTAGCAAAGTTGCTTTATTACTGAGAACACTGATGGTCCTCCCAGCTTGTTTAATTGACTTCTCCATTGCTCCATTTCCTGTTCCCACTTTGGTTTCACTCTATCATTTATCATTTTAAACATGTACGTGTGACGTGTGTGTATGTATGTGTTTGTTAGTTTAGTTATGTGTTTGTGATTTAGTTAATAAAACTTGTGCACAATACATATTTGGTTCTGACTCACTGTCTGCAATAAATTGCCTCTTAAATGATTTAGATTTTGCTACCAGCTCTAAGTGCTGTAAATGCTAAGAAATAATTATTTTTCTATGGCCATGAAAAATACCCTTCTCTTAGAATTATTTAATAATCAATACTGAATGTTCACAGAATTAAACTGATTGATTGTAATTTTAATGTAGCTACATCGAGTTAATCTGATTAACTGATTCAAATATTCATAATTAATAACCATAATAAGTTATGAATAATTATTAATATTTCCCCTTTGAGCTAATATCGCTACATAGTATGCAACAAGATGTTCCCTTTCAAAGGTTCACTCAACGCTGTAAGTAGCTGATGCAATGTCTTTGAAAATAGCTTTACAGAAAAAAGCTTTACAGAAAAAAAACTAGAAAAACTGCCAACATCTACAAGCAATTAATGTGCCATGAGAGATGCTCGCCTTTGCAGACTCCCAAGAAGTCTCCCTGAGTTTTGACCCACCATTGAAATGGTCTCATTTGAAACAGGCCCAGTGACGCAGCTGCCTTGAAAATCTAGCAGAGGCAGACTTAAACATTAGAACATTAGGGTGCTGATCGATTGCTCCTGTCTGCCTCGCTGCTGAATAGTTTGCGTCTGTAGCTCCGTATAGCTTTGTTTGTTTTTTTGAGTCTATTTATTATCGTTGCTTGTTGTCTATTTTATCATCACCATATATCTGATATTGTCTAATATTGTCCGTTCATCACATTAATCTGACGTCGTTAGCTTTTAATCTTTTAATCTAAATCACTATCACAACGTGTTAACATTTCGCTAGCTTGTTAGCTTGACATCCGTGCCCACCGTCCTTTTCTCTCACACACTCCTTTTTATACGAGTCCATCAAACTGTGGTAAGTCGGATCAGTCTATAAACACAGTGAGTTATGTCATCCTCTCCTTTTGTTGTTACTTGCACTGCTTGTCATATGCATAGTATAGCTCTCTCTGTCATAAATGCAAGGAGATAGTCAGGCTGACAGAGAAAATCTCAGAATTAGAAATCTTCTCTCTAGTAATATGGCACATAGTCTTAGAGCTGAAACATGACCAACTGAGGCCCAGGTCAGAAAGCAGACAGACTGGCTAAACCGACCGTCTGCTAGCCGTCTCACGTCGCAGAGGTCAAATAAATACCAACACATAGAGACTCTTTCACCTAGATATTTTCACATAGAGAATGTGGGCCGTATTTTAATGATCTAAGCGCATGGTCTAAAGCACATGGCGCAAGTGCACTTTTGCTAGTTTAAGGACGGGAAAAATGGTTGGTGCGCCCGGCACATTGTCTAAAGAGGTTGTCCCTATTCTCTTAATGAGTCATGGGTGTGTTTTGGGCATAACATGCAATAAACCAATCAGAGTCTCATCTCCCATTCCCTTCAAGTCAAGTCATCTTCATTTATATAGCGCTTTTCACAATACATATTGTTTCAAAGCAGCTTCACAGTGACAATAGGAAAATTAATTGACAGAGATTGTTTTGGATTTACAGCAGCGCTAAGAAAAAAAATTATCGAGCTTAAGTTGGTTTTTGATTGAATCACTTCTGTTGTAAAAATGGTTAATTATTACTTTAGGGGCTGCTTAAATTACATCTTTCCTACTGAAAACCAAATACCTTTAATGCATTCTTGCCGTTCATTTACGTGTTTAGTCTGTAGGTTTGCGTGTTTGAGTGTGTATGTGCGCAGAAGCTTGGTCTTTTTTATAAAGTTATTGGCAAATTACTTGTCTGGTCTGCATAATACAGAAAAATTAGTTGTGTCTGCGGATCTATGCAAACTAGAATAATTTTGATAACGTTTTTATACAAAGGGAAAGGAAAGGGAAGGAGGCCTTCGCAGGGGATAATTTAGTTGAAACATCAGGGCTGCGTCATGTCTAGATGCAGGTCCTTCATCCCATCTGGATACGGCCTGGATCTGGCAGGCTGTGGCAAACCTCAGGATAAACAGAGAGAGACTAATATTAGCGTAGACGCCATTCTTATGATGTAGCGAGTACACCTGATGTTATAGGAAGTGTTCCCGGTTCCGGCTGACCTAATCTATGCAGCCTAACAATTTACATGATTTGAATTATAGAAGTAGATAATGTATTATGTGTATGCAAGTTTAAACACATGTGTTTTTAGTCTAGATTTAAACTGACAGAGTGTGTCTGCTTCCCGAACAGTGATAGGAAGACTGTTCCAAAGTTTAGGTGCTAAATAGGAAAAGGATCTGCCGCCTGCAGTTGATTTTGATATTCCAGGTATTATCAACTGGCCTGAATTCTGAGATCGCAATAGACGTGAAGGACTATAATGCATTAAGAGCTCGCTCAGGTACTGGGGAGCTAAACCATTTAGTGCTTTGTAAGTAAGTAGCAAGATTTTAAAATCTATACGATGTTTAATAGGGAGCCAATGCAGTGTTGACAGAACCGGACTAATATGGACATACTTCCTGGTTCTAGTAAGAACTTTAGCTGCTGCATTTTGGAAGAGCAGTAGTTTGTTTAACAGGCAAGCGGAACAACCACCCAGTAGAGCGTTACAGTAATCTAGCCTTGAGGTCATGAACACATGAACTAACTGTTCCGCATTTGTCATTGAGAGTATATGTCGTAGTTTAGATATATTTTTAAGATGGAAGAATGCAGTTTTACAGATGCTAGAAACATGGCTTTCAAATGAAAGATTGGTATCAAAGAGTACACCCAGGTTCCTAACTGACGACTTAACAGAGCACCCATCAAGTGTTAAAACAGTATTCTAGGTTATTACGTGCAAAGGTTTTTGGTCCAAAAATTAGTATTTCTGTTTTTTTCTGAATTTAGTAGTAAGAAATTACTGGTCATCCAATTTTTTTATGTCAGCTATGCATTCCGTTAATTTTGTGAATTGGTAAGTTTCGTCAGGGCGCGAAGAAATATAGAGCTGAATATCATAAGCGTAACAGTGAAAACTAATGCCATGCTTCCTAATGATATCTTACAAGGGTAGCATGTACAGAGTGAAAAGCAACGGTCCTAGTACTTAGCCTTGCGGTACACCATATTGAACTTGTGATCGATATGACATCTCTTCGTTTACTACTACAAACTGATAACGGTCAGATAAGTATGATTTTAACCATGCCAATGCAATTCCACTAATGACAACATGATTTTCAAGTCTATTTAAAATAATATTGCGGTCGATAGTGTCAAAAGCAGCACTGAGATCTAGTAACACTAATAGAGATACACAACCACAATCTGATGATAAGAGCAAATTATTTGTAACTCTAATGAGAACAGTCTCAGTACTATGGTACGGTCTAAATCCTGACCGGACATCCTCACAGATACCATTTCTTTCCAAGAAGGAACATAGTTGCGATGATACTGCCTTTTCTAGTATTTTTGACAGAAAAGGTAGATTGGAGATCAGCCTGTAATTGACTAATTCTCTAGGATCAAGTTGTGTTTTTTTAATAAGAGGTTTAATAATAGCCAGTTTAAAAGTTTTCGGTACGTATCCTAGTGATAAAGATAAATTAATGATATTAAGAAGAATAAAAGACAGTTGCGCTCAAGCCATGGCGTATTCGCTATTTACAAGGCGTAATTTGAAAGCGGAATTTTGAACGCGTCTATCGTGAGGAAACGGATCTGTTCGTGCACGAGGTTAAAGCGGGAAAAGCCGGATTCCACCAAAGCATTTTTATTTTTATGCACACAATAATAATCTTTTACATTTTAATCCTTTTATTTTTAATATTTGGCATGTTTTTGTGCTGTTGCGCTTCCCTGTGTGTATAATAAGCAGAACGCACGTGCATTGTGCACCCGCATATAGGCACATATTACTAACGCTCTCTTTAAATAACAGAACGCCCTGGGTTACTTCACTGAGGCGGGAACGAGAAGCAGCGCTGATAAAGCACAGCTTGGAGTGTAGCCTTTGAAAGGGAACACCTGGCGCCACATTGTCTATCATACACCTTTTTTAGGTGAACTAACCCTTTAACAAAGAAAAATGGCTATATCATTGTTTGACATTACAATGAGTGTTTACTGTTTACAAAGAAAATACTTCAACTAGTTAGTGTGGACTAGCATCTTAACATCCTATTACAATACAGATAGAGCTCCACTCTATTGTAATAATAAAAACACAGAGGAAAAAAACAGTTTGTTTTGTTTATTGTAAACTCCCACGTTAGCCAAGCACAAACATGAATAGCTGATAATGCATTAGACTTTGTAAGTCATGCTCCATCCTTGATCAGTACTCGAAGTAATAAGACAGACAAGCTGCATTAATCAACACATTTTTAGACAATATTGGACCCACATCTGAATAGCAGAACTACAGAAATGTCAGTTAGCTGGTTAGCAGGAGACAGACTAGGGTGTACGTTACACAACATAACATACAAAACTACGAATTTTGAACGATCGCTGGCAAATAAAAACATCAATCATAAATCATACTTACAGGTTGAGGATTCAGTTTACAAACGACTCATTTAATTGACTATGAGTCGACTCTTACTTTTAAAAGACAATAACTTTATATACGGTGCACTTTCAGATTTAAAACTTTGCAGGATGTTTTCATTCACTTAGAGCTATGTTACACACTACATGAAAGGTAATTTTCAAAAATCCATAATTGGGGCACTTTAAAGAAGATTAAGGAAATTAGTCCAACGCCGTGGTACAACGAGCACACTCGGGCCTTAAGAGAGCAGCCAGAAAAATGGAGCACAGCTGGAAGAAAACAAAACTAGAAGTTTTTCGCATTTCGTGGAGAGAATGATTGAGAAAGGCCTTTAAAGCTGCTAGATCTGCTTATTTTTCAAATATTTTAGAAGAAAATAAACATAACCCTAAGTATTTATTTGATACAGTGGCTAAATTAACGAGAAATAATGTTTCAACTTCTAATGTTTCCAAACAGCACAGCAGTAATGACTTTATGAACTTTATGAAAATTATAACCATGCAACCGTCTACTACAGTATCGCGTCAGACAGTGCATTGTAGTATCCCTGAGGAAAAATTCCATTCATTTGCTGCTATAGGAGAGGAAGAATTATCTAAACTTGTTTAATCATCGAAATCAACAACATGTATGTTAGACCCTATACCGACTAAGCTATTGAAAGAGATGCTTCCAGAGGTCATAGATCCTCTTCTTAATATCATTAATTCATCTTTATCACTAGGATACGTACTGAAACTTTTAAGCTGGCTATTATCAAACCTCTTATTAAAAAACCACAACTTAATCGTAGAGAATTAGTCAATTACAGGCAGATCTCGAATCTACCTTTTCTGTCAAAAATACTAGAAAAGGCAGTATCATCGCAACTATGTTCCTTCTTGGAAAGAAATGGTATCTGTGAGGATTTCCAGTCAGGATTTAGACCATACCATAGTACTGAGACTGCTCTCATTAGAGTTACAAATAATTTGCTCTTATCATCAGATCATGGTTGTATCTCTCTATTAGTGTTACTAGATCTCAATGCTGCTTTTGACACTATTGACCACAATATTCTTTTGAATAGACTTTAAAATTATGTTGGCATTAGTGGAATTGCATTGGCATGGTTCAAATCATACTTATCTGACCGTTATCAGTTCGTAGTAGTAAATGAAGAGATGTCATATCGATAAGTTCAATATGGAGTACCACAAGGCTCAGTACTAGGACCGTTGCTTTTCACTCTGTATATGCTACCCTTGGGAGATATTATTAGGAAGCATGGCGTTAGTTTTCACTGTTAATGATACTCAGCTCTATATTCCTTCGCGCCCTGACGAAACTTACCAATTCAAAAAATTAACGGAATGCATAGCTGATTTTGATTTTGAAAATTTGGATGACTAGTAAATTCCTACTACTAAATTCAGAAAAAAACAGAGATTCTAATTATTGGACCAAAAACTTCTGCACATAATAACCTAGAATACTGTCTAACACTTGATGGCTGCACTGTTAAGTCTTTGTAGTCAGTTAGGAACCTGGGTGTGCTCTTTGATACCAATCTTTAATTTGAAAGCCACATTTCTAGCATCTGTAAGACCGCATTCTTCCATCTTAAAAATATATCTAAGCTGCTCTCAATGACAAATGCGGAACAGTTAGTTCATGCGTTCATGACCTCAAGGCTAGATTACTGTAACACGCTACTGGGTGGTTGCCCTGCTCATCTGATAAACAAACTACAGCTGGTCCAAAACGCAGCAGCTAGAGTTCTTACTAGAACCAGGAAGTATGACCATATTAGCCCGGTTCTGTCAACACTGCATTGGATCCCTATTAAACATCATATAGATTTGAAAATTTTGCTAATTACTTACAAAGCACTAAATGGTTTAGCTCCCTAGTACCTGAGCGAGCTCTTAATAGCTCATTATAGTCCTTCACATCTATTGCGATCTCAGAATTCAGGCCAGTTGATAATACCTAGAATATAAAAATCAACCGCAGGCGGTAGATCCTTTTCCTTTTTAGCACTTAAACTTTGGAACAGTCTTCCTAGTATTGTTCAGGAAGCAGACACACTCATCAGTTTAAATCTAGACTAAAAACACATCACTTTAACCTGGCATACACATGACACACTATCTACTTCTATAATTCAAATAATGTAAATTGTTAGGCTGCACTTCCCATAACACCTGATGTGGCGTTTGCGCTAATATTAGTCTCTCCCTGTTTATCCCAAGGTTTGCCGTAGTCTGCAGGATCCAGGCCGTATCCAGTTGAGATGAAGGACCTGCGCCTCGACACAACGAAAACGCAGCCCTGAAGTGTCAACTTAACTATCCCCTGCGAAGGCCTCCTTCCCTTCCCTTTCCCTATGAATAGATAAAACGTTATGAAAATTATTCCAGTTCGCATAGATCCGCGGACATGACTAATTTTTCTGTATTATGCGGACCAGACTAAACACGTAAATGAATGGCAAGAATGCATTAGAGGTCTTCGGTTTTCAGTAGGAAAGGTGTCATTTAAGCGGCCCCTAAGTTAATAATTAAGAATTTTTACAACGGAAGTGATTCAATCAAAAATCTACTTTAGCTCGATAATAATATTTTCTTACAGCTACTGTAAAGCCAAAACAATCTCTGTCAATTAATTTTCCTATTATCACTGTGAAGCTGCTTTGAAACAATCTGTATTGTGAAAAGCTCTATATAAATAAGAATGACTTGACTTGACAAAGGTAGGCGACTGCCTTGGGCCCCCAAAGCCAAGGGCCTCCTAAAATGCTTTTTATATATGAGATGCCAGTTCAGCACGTATGTGCAAGCGGATGCTGTGACATTTGTTACCATGACAACCATCGCCAAGTGTCCGCCTTGAGCATTTTTCTTGTGTATCCTGTTTGTAGCAAATAAGAATATCATGCATCTGAATATAAATATTGAGCAACAGTGCATATTATATTTTTATTGTTTTAAAACGATGCTCACTCGTTTCTGTGAAGGACCCAAGTAAAGGACGCATGCGCAGTTACTTTCCACACAGGCACTCAACACTGACACCTCACTGAACACACTGCACATATATTTGTGGTTGAAGTAATCCTTGAATGATGCGACCACAGCCATATTGCGCCAGAGCGCCCACCACACACCAGCTTATTGGTGGAGAGGAGACAGAGTGATGAAGCCAATCAGTAAATGGGGATGATTAGGAGGCCATGATGGACAGAGGCCAAATTTGGCATTGCCTTCAGATGGTGCTTGTTACAGTATAGTATCCCCGTCAGCAAGCATCACAACAGAGAAAGGAACCTCAAGGTTGATCCAGGTAAATGTGTGCATTTGTATAGGGCCCCATTCCTATATTTTGCCTGGCTATAAATGACTAAATCCACCCCGGAAAACTGTGAATCAAACATTGATGTCCCAGTCTATTCTGGAATCATTCAGACAGGTGAAAAACAATAGAACCTAATCAGAACACAGCTGCATCTGCATTGAGTACGAGTAAAAGATAAAAAATACGGCAGAAATGGCAGTAGAACACTCTTCTGGGATTCATGCAGCAAGCGTCTCTCAGATCATCAGTGAATTCAACCACAGAAATATGGTTCACACGATCAGGTGAGAGAGAGAGAGATAGGGAGTCTGTGCACTCTCCATTTCACACGCTTACCGTGTGTGTCCTTGTTCATGGGGATATGGAGGTACACACTTCCTAATTGACATTGTGTTTCACCACGAAGAAACAAGATCCACTTTAGTTGGTCGCTGAAGCACAAAAATCCAATGCAAAGAGAAAACTTTTATCACATACTAGATAAATCGCTTCCTGAAGAATAAGAAATCTGAGGAGTAATGGTCCAGAAGCTTCCTTATAAAGCACTGGTGACGCAATGCCTCAATTGTTTCTATATGGGCTTTACACAGCCTTGAGTGAACCTATACAAAGGAAACTTATTTAATATTTTATGAAGGTTATGATATTTATAATGGCTTACAAGTGAACTTAGAATTGAGGTCAATGCAGTCTTATTTGATTTTACAGAACCTTACTGTAAATGTGTCAAGGCTACTGTAAATTATTTCAAGTGCCATGCTAATATAATCTACAGTATAAAACTGATATTGTATAACAATGTAATTAAACCCTCTATATATTTCCTCTTTTTATATTTAGAGGTAAATAATATGTTAAGACATCTTTTTAGACATTTAGACATCTTAAAAACTAAAATGGGGACTGGATTTCCTGCTTATTATATATTGCATTGGCACATTCCAAGACATTAAAGACTGAACATGGTACAGTCTCAGTCTATGAAAAAGGCAGGTGAAATCATGAATCATGCAAGAGAAGAAGCCAGAATACAGAGCCATTTCAAAAGCAAGAGCCTGTTGTCAATGGACTTGCTCTGTATTTCTTGCTGGAGTAAGAAATAATATTAAAATTTCACTTGACAGTAAATTAAAAAAAGAATGACTTTTTTGGCTTTTATGATTATGGGATGGTAAAATGCCATGATAGTAATGAAACTCTGAATGATGACATACAAATACTTGAACAAATACAGCTGTAGGAAAAAAGTATGTGAACCCTTTGTCTTTCCCTGAACTTTTACATAATTTGACCATAAAATTTTGAGCAGATGTAAGCCACAACAATAGACAAACAGTTTACTGAATTTTTTTTTTTTTTTTTTTTTTTTTTTAATTGCCTTTATAAAAACACTGTGTAAACATTAGGGGTGTAATGGTACACAAAAATGTTGGTTCAGTATATACCTCGGTTTTGAACTCCCATTTCACTACATGTTCGGTACAGCAGGGGAAAAAGTAAACCATGTTTATTTATTTAAAATATGGTTTACTGAACAAGCTTTGTTAAATCTGTATTTAAGTAAAAAAAAAAAAAATGTCTGTCAATATTGCTGCAAACAGCAGCAACATACACTGCAGTTTATGGTGCTATTGTAATTGGGGGAAGAGATTTGAAGTGCTTTACACTTTTGGATGCAAAATATGTTAGCAAAATATTTTAGAATTAGGTCCCATTTAAATCCCCTCCGTCTTTTTGATATGCATGTGCACCAGCACTCCTTCATTGATGTCTGTGAAGTTAAACGTAGACTGTTGTCAGGATAATCCTTAATGCCAGTGGTTTTCAACTTGTGGGCCGCAGCCCACTAGGGGTCCTCAGTGATCCTCCAGGGGGGCCGCGAGATAATATTTAAATTAATTTTAAGTTAATATAATTCATTAAATTTATTATTAATACGTTACATTAAAAAAGATAAATTAAATTAATTAAAAAATACATTTAAAACAAGGCACCTGTTACATTGTGAGGTTGCAGAGACGAGCCGTTCACGGAGATCCACAATAAACGGGTATTAATATTATTAATATTATTAATACAAAGAAGAGATACACAACTTCACACACTTATGACAACATTCAGGTGGAAACAGGAGGATGATGGGAAATGGATTCCGGGAAACGAGGGAACTGTGACAGTACCTCCCCGGTAGGCATGGCCTCGCGCCGTAGATGGAACAACCGGGGAGGGGGGGTGGGCGCCCTGGAGACCTTACGCAGGTGCAGGGAGAGGAGCAGACGGGACCGGAGGTCTCCAGGGCGGATCTAGGAGTTTGGGCGGCCATGGCGATCAGAGGCCGTGGACGGCCATGGCGAGTCAGGAGTTCAGAACCCCGCCCATGAGTTCCCCACCCACAGGTACCTGGCCCCCCCACCAAAATTTTCTTGGGGGTTTTCCTGGTAGCGGGTTCGTCGGTTGCTGGAGCGGGCTCGTCGGCTGCTGGAGCGGGCTCGTGGGAAGCTGGAGCGGGCTCGAGGAGGGCTGGAGCCGCTGGCTCTGCCCAAAAGTCAATAAGCCACTCCGTATCCTTTGGCGGCTCGTGGAAGGCTGGAGCGGGCTCGTGGAAGGCTGGAGCGGGCTCGTGGAAGGCTGGAGCGGGCTCGTGGAAGGCTGGAGTGGGGTCTGGAGAAGGAGTCCAGGACATCCCCATATTCAATCAACAGCCCCACTGGTACTGGGGGCTTGGGTGAGGCAGCGACCGTCTTCGTGGGCCGTCTGGGCCTCTTGGAGGATTTCCCCTTTTTAGGCGGAATGGGTTTGGGGTTAGACAGGACCACCGGGGAATGCCCACTGGAGCAGCAGGTGGAGGAAGTCGGCGGCTGGTGAACTGACCAGGCCGCCTGTGTGTCTGAGAGGGCTGGACGAGGAGAATACGGCTCATTTTGAACCTCTAGAATTTCGAACTCTGAACCATTAAGAAAGAGAATCAGATTAATAGACTCGACTAGGGAAAAGAGGCATTCTGGTTCAAAATAACGAATCGTATCCTCGTCCAGACCTCTCAGAAAACAGGAGTTAAGAATTGCATCTGGCCAGCTCACCTTACTAGAAAGCTTGGCGAATTCCTCCACATACTTCTCCAGCGGGCAGCCGTCCTGTCTGGCAGTCCAGAGACGGTCCTCCACTGAGAGCTTGGGCTGGCCTTTATTCGGGGGCACCGGAACTAGGAAGATACCCATTGTTAGTTTGTGGAAATCCAGTCGGTTACGGTCTGTTCTTCTGTTACGTTGTAAGGTTGCAGAGACAAGGCGTTCACGGAGATCCACAATAAACGGGTATTTATTAATACAAAGAAGAGATACACAACTTCACACACTTATGACAACATTCAGAACAGACAAGGAGTGCAGGGAGTGAGTCCATTATAAAGGTAGTGAGTATGATGAAGTCCAGGTGCAGGTGATCGGTGATGATGGGGAGATGACGAGGAAGTGAGTGCAGGTGTGGAAACAGGAGGATGATGGGAAATGGAGTCCGGGAAACGAGGGAACTGTGACAGCACCATCTCTCTCGTACGTATTCTGTGATTGTTTTGGATCAGCCCAGGCCGTTTCTCATCATGCTGCTGTGAAATACAGACCGAACGGTGGCTCAAAATGCAAACTAACTAACAGCTGGAAAAAGAAAACGAATGTCGCTAAAAAGGTTTTGATGGATGACGAATGTAATGAAGGTAAAGAAGATTACAGTGACATACAGTCGTACACAAGGCATGCGCGAGTCCGTTATTACTTGCAAACAAACCGCACATTTGCACTCTCGACTCACTGATCGCTATAACATCGTATTTCTGCATGAACACAGTTCAATATATTTGCGTAGTTGTCAAAATGAATGTACTGTGAGTGTTTTATAACAGATGCTCGCCAAACAAGCGTGTTTTGGAGAAGTTTGAGAAGATCAGTGGTGTTATGTGTTTAATCATTTTGAATGGATCTGCAGAGAATTTAAATTCAGTCCTTTGGTATCTCCCTGTGATCTTGTTTGGTATGGCATGTTGACTAGTGCTTATTTGTTTAAGTTACTGTATTACTGAGCAGAGTAAGTACTTTTAAGTTGTAAAGCATGTCTGCAAAGTATGTTTGCAAAAATTAACTCTGAAGGTTTAAATCTATCTCGAGTTTCTTCTTTAAAGAAATAATAACATGGGGTTGAAACGTAATAACACTACAATACAATAGTTTTTGTGAATAAAAAAAAAGGGGTGGGGGGGCTGGTGGGCCGTGCAGTATTGATTCGGAGGAAGGGGGCCTTGGCATAAAAAAGGTTGGGAACCATTGCTTTATGCTAAATGTAAATACTTTTACAAATACTTAAATTGTAACATTTACAGGTTTACAACTGTAAGATGAAAGTTGTGCGCTGAAGAAAACGCATCTCAAATGCCAGCCAAAATGCCAAATGTCAAATCTGACAGCAGGGCAAGGTTTTTATGTTGTAGGTTTTTTTGTTGTTAATTTTTTCAGAAAAAACTGATTGGTCCACTGATTGGTGAACCAAAGATCAAACCTTGCCATCATCAGTTCTTCCTCAGTTCCGCTCAACAGAATAATAGTCATCCGCAGCTACAGTTGTACGGATTCTTAAAGCATTTATTGCAACTACATATGATGACACAAATACTTACAATTACTTTAATCAAGATATAAATATTACATTTATTGTAAATTAAATCTTTTTAAATACTAATACAAAAAGAAAAGTATAAATGGAAAAACGAAGAAACCATTCATTTATCAAATATTCGACCCTTCTCCTGAAAATAAAATTTAATCTCGTCTTTTTTTTACATATTTATTTTTATCACAATTTGTTCTAATGCACCAAATGGATGTACAATAAAACTGAAATGGATAAACCGCTTGAATATGCAACCTCTACATGTGGGTGGGAATGCTACGCCTCTTTCCACTGATGGGTCAACCAAACATCAGACCGTGCCATCATCAGTTCTTCCTCAGTTTTGTGCAACAGAATAATAGTCATCCGATGCTAAAGTTGGATTCTTATCGACATTATTCCTGATGAGTCTACTGCGTTTTGAATTATGGGTGGCACTTCCGGTTTGGGGAACTTCCATTCAAAAAGACTGAAATGAATCATTTCAAATCATAAGGTTGCAAATAAAGCTTATCCATCAGTTGTTACAATACAGAAGAGACGGAGACAACGGGAAACAGGTAAGTGATGTTTATTGAACAACCAGATGAACAGGCAGTGATGCAGGTGAGTAAATGGCAATGTGGCAGGTTGAATGGAAGATAACTGAATGGTAATACTGTCCTTTGTGTTGTAGGAGTGGAGATCGTGGATGGCAGAGGAATGGAGATCGTAGCAGAGAGGAGAAGACACTTGGGAACTCACACGAAGACTGGAACACGGAAGGAAACAAGGAGCACGCTGGAGACGAGACAGTAAGTATACTGGAGTCCTTGAGGTAAGCATAGAAGACATTCTATGTGCAAACGAGACCGGACGCTGACTGGAGTGTGTGAGTCCGTTATGTCGTGACTAATTGTGGTGCTGATTGAAGACAGGTGCGTGTGCTCAGTACTCTGGTGAGGGAGTGCGCTGTGATTGGGTGATGGAGCCTGGCGTGTCTGTGACAGTAATACCCCTCCACCATGAATGCGGTACTGTGCAGGTAGCTTGAGTTGGTAGGTGACCGGGTTGATCTGCTTGGTGATGGTGAAGGGGCCAATGAATCTGGGACTTAGCTTTCTGCAGGGCAGACGCAGTCTGATGTCCCAAGTAGACAGCCAGACCTTCTGTCCCGGTTGGTAGACTGGAGTGTTGGAACGTCGAAGGTCAGCTGTCATCCTGCGTCTGCGCAAAGCCCGTTGGAGTTGATGGTGAGCAGAGTCCCAGACCCTCTCGCTCTCTCTGAACCAGTAGTCGACAGCTGGTACATCCAACGGTTCCCCTGACCAGGGGAAGAGTGGGGGTTGGTAACCGAGCACGCACTGGAAGAGAGTGAGTCCAGTGGTAGGTTGGCGCAGGGAGTTCTGTGCGTACTCGGCCTAACCCAGAAACTGGTTCCAAGAGTCCTGGTGGCCATTGCAGAAGGTACAGAGGGACCGGCCAATCTCCTGAATCCTCCTCTCCGTCTGCCCGTTCGACTGCGGGTGGTATCCAGATGAGAGGCTCATGGTCACACCTAGGAGAGAGAAGAATGCTTGCCATACTCTGGAGATGAGCTGAGGTCCTCGATCCGATACTGTGTCCTCTGGAATTCCGTAATATCTGAAGATGATCTCAGCCGTTTCCATTGCAGAGGGCAGACCCATGTTTGGCCACCAGAAGCGCTCTTTCAGCAGCGAGAGGGTTTCATTGACCCTGGGGTGGCCAGTGCACAGCGACGTTTGGGAAGAGTGGATGAGTGGAGTGCGCCGTGTCCTGTTGATGTACTGCAAACCTGGGGGGCAACCCGGCGGAGTGTTGGTGGAGGCACTGGAGGAGGGAATGGTGGCTTCAGACCAGCTGATAGGACTCAAGATAATCTTTTCAGGTAGGATTGATTTGGGCTCCTCAGTGTTTTCTTCGGGATTATGGAGACAAGATAAGGCATCTGCCTTGAGGATAGGAGATAGTGAAGTGAAAACGTGTGAAGAATGCCCAGCATGCCTGTCGAGGATTCAATCTCTTGGCATCTCTGAGATACTCCAGGTTTTTATGGTCAGTAAGTACCAAGAAGGGGAGCTTGGCACCCTCTAACCAATGCCTCCACCCTTCCAGGGCCAGCTTGATGGCCAGAAGTTCCCTGTTGCCGATGTCGTAGTTTCTCTCCGCCAGGTTGAGTTTGTGAGAGAAGAAGGCACATGGATGGAGTCTACTTGGGTTCCCCTGCTGCTGAGATAACACCGCTCCCACTCCTGTGGTTGAAGCATCCACTTCGACGATGAAGGGCTTCTCTGGATCAGGATGAACGAGGAGGGGAGCGGTGATGAAGGCTTCCTTCAAGGTGTTGAAGGCATTGGTGGCAGCTGCTGACCAGGACAGAGACTTGGGCCTGTTGTGGAGGAGGTTGGTCAAAGGACTTGTGATGGAGCTGTAGTTTTGGATAAATCTGCGGGAGAAATTTGCAAATCCTAAGAATCTTTGGAGTTCATTGATGGTGGATGGAGTTGTCCAGTACTTGATGGCTTCGACTTTCCCCTCGTCCATCTGGATGCCACTGCTGTTGATGTTGTAGCCAAGGAACTGCACTGAGGGTTGATGGAAAGAGCATTTTTCAGCCTTGAGGAACAGATGGAATTCCCTCAGGCGTTTCAGGACCTCTGCAACATGGTGGCGATGTTCGGCCATGCTCGGGGAGTATATCAGGATGTCATCAATATAGACCAGAACGAACTTGTGAAGAAACTCCCGGAGCACCTTGTGGATGAAGTCCTGAAATACGGAGGGGGCATTGAACCGGCCATACGGCATGACGCAGTACTCATAGTGTCCAGGAGGGGTCACGAAGGCTGTCTTCCATTCGTCCCCCTCACATTTTCGGATGAGGTTGTAAGCGTTGCGGAGGTCCAACTTGGTGAACACAGTGGCACCGCGGAGATGTTCCAGAGCTGCTGGGACGAGGGGAAGTGGGTAACGGAACTTGACAGTGATCTTGTTGAGTGCCTGGTAGTCAATACAATGCCACAAAGAAGAAGCTCGAAGCAGCAGGTGAAGTAGACGGGCGGATGTAGCCTTGTAGCGCCTCCTTGATGTATTCCTCCATGGCCTTCTCCTCAGGAATTGACAGAGGGTAGATCTTCCCACAGGGGGACTGACTCACCCGGAAGCAGATCAATGGCACAGTCCCATGGCCGGTGTGGAGGCAGCTTGGAGGCTTTCCTCGGGCAAAAGACATCACTGAAGGTGATGTTCTATGTGCAAACGAGACCGGACGCTGACTGGAGTGTGTGTGAGTCCTTTATGTCATGACTAATTGTAGTGCTGATTGAATACAGGTGCTTGTGCTCAGTACTCTGGTGAGGGAGTGCGCTGTGATTGGGTGATGGTGGAGCCTGGCGTGTCTGTGACATCAGTTTGACTGAATGAGCCGTCAATTTTCCTTCATGTTTTATTTTCAGACATCATGAGAATAAAGTAACACTTGGTATTTTAACTTGTTATAACAAGAATATCTATGGCAAGAGATCTTTTCAGTCGCTGCATTCTTTTCCTCATGATTATTTTCTTTTTTCCCTTTGCATTCTGCTGTAATAGTATGAAAAAGAAGAACAGATTTGTGGTCTGTTCTCCCGATTTAATCTGATATATCTCATTAATAATTCACTGGACTGCACAAAGAATCTCTCGTTTTTCTCATCAAATCCTCACGTCTCTTTCAAGGTTTGTTTTCACAGGTAAATACAATTGACAATTGATGGAAATCACTTTGAAATAGTATCACGCAATGCTGAAGTTAATGAACATTTTTGATTATGGCAACGTATGTTACATCCCAGACAGCAACCAGATCTATGCCAAAACTATGTTGCTGTCTGGGATAGTACAGATATATATATTACTACAGTGATATTTAACCTGTCCGTTATTGCTGTGGAAAGAAATGCGCTTTTGGGGTTATTCATGGTCAAAATAACTTGTTTAAGCTTTTACACTTTAAAATGTCCTTTTAATGTTCAATGGTTAAAGGGTGAGTAGAATAATGTAACCTCACTGTACCCAGTTAAAAAAAAAAAAAAAAAAAAATTATTGTATTCATAGATCGAGCCTTTCACTGATTGTTCACAGCTTAATGGAAGTTACACCCATAATTCATGCAAAGAGTCATGGTGCGTAGGAATATGGTGGATATCGTTTCACGAGTTACTTATAAATGATTAGATAAGAGTAAAAGAGTATGCATATTTGGCGTGCTGTCCGGGGGAGGGCTCTGAGCTCGGAATGTGGCTCGAACCCAGAGTACTCCCCCCGTATCTCTGACGGGGTGGTGGAGGGATGCAAAAAAAAACTGTCAAGTTACTATCGGCTATGTATTTATAGGCCTCCTCTTATGCTGATTTTGGTAGATCATTTGAACATGCTCCTCCCGAACTTTGTTAATAAAACATCATTTATTGCATTTATTTAATTTATTCAACCAGACTAACAAATGACTTGACATAAACCATACCAGGGCGGAGCCTAGACAAGGCTTTCTTCAGTGTAGGCATAAATTGTGCAACATACACGTGAAATTTTTCATTTTTTATTTATTTATTTATTTATATATATATATATATATATATTAATTTACTTTGTAGCTGCACTCACAACTACCCCCTAGCCTAAATCTTTTTCACACCACCTATTTTATTTATCTGACCAACTATCAAAATCTGTGTGGCAAAGCTGTGCGATGCACTGGACAGCGCGGAGCAGATGCATTTAGGCTACATTACTGAAGAGCAGACTAGCATCGATTTAAGTGTACATGTATGACATTATTTAGTATCAATGTAGTTTACAGTCAAAGCACATCTATTGTTTTTGGTTATTATTCTATTTTGAGTTTTTTCATAGAGAAGTTTATTCAAATGTAGGCTATCATATGTAATTTTCCCACTGCACTGGTATGTTACACATATATATAATACATGCTATTTGTTCCTCAAAGTGGTACTGTTGTTTCAGTAATTGATTTTACTGAATTGTGATAATTTGATGAAGAAGATAAACTTGTTTGAGAAGCCAATTTGCATTAAATTAAATAGGTTAAAGGGACAGTTCACCCAAAAATGAAAATTCTGTAAATAAAGGGGTGATGAACTGAGAAATCAAATTTTCCTTGAGCTTTTGACATATAAGAGGTCATCATACTATAAGAATATCCTTTAAGTTTCAGAGCTGAAAACTTCCTTGTTAGTCCAATAAAAGCTTTTATTGACACCAGACCCAGCAAATGACAGGATTTTCAAAGTGGGGATCTATGACGTCAAAGGGCAGCAAGCACCGCCTCTGCAGAAGAAGATCAATGCCTACTTCATCACTGCCTGTTTAGCCCCGCCAACCGATTCGTACATGACATGCAATAGAATAGGTAGCCTAAGTAACATAGGCCTAGGTGGTGCTAAACCAGATTGAGCTACCAAGCAATAAACATGCCGTTGAGGATTACAAAATATTGTGCAGTGCCTGGACTCGACAGTAATGCGACAACATGTAAGTAACTATATTAATTCTAATGCCTGATCTGATATTAATGATTCATGTACAGTCAGATGTTCTTTGTCTGAGTGTCAGTAAATCATACCCGTGACTAAACGTCAACTTGCGCTGTTTCTCTTAGTAGGATGAAAATAATCTGTTATTTAACGGTGATTAAATTATATAAAGAAAGTGATCAAAGAAAGCTCCCTTTGCAATCGTTGGAGCAGTGCGCGCTGAAGCTTTCAATCAAACAGCGCAAGTTTATCAGTGACTGACACGCATCTCTTAGTTATATCGCATTTGCACTGTTAGTGAAGATGAAAGCATTTGTTAGTGTACAGAAATTAAGTTGCAATGATGAGATCACTGCTTTCATGTGCTCAACAACATGTCTGTGATCAGCTACAGTGTTCATCTCTGCAACCTTTCATGCCACAATCTAAATATAATGCCATAGATATAAATGTAATGCAACACTTTTCACGATTTGTTAACCTTGAGAGCTGTAATAGTAAAAATGCGCTAAAAGAGAGAGTAATACTTGGCTATTTCAAATGGAAAGATGTTATCCAATCACAGCAGTGGGCGTTTACACTGAAGTCTCACAGCAGACATGCCCCTTAAAACAGAGTGTTCAAACCAGAGGACTAAAATCAGGGTAGGAAAAATGCCTTTTATTTATAAATTATGGCAATTTTGGATGTAAATAGCATACTAACATTATAAGTGCACCCCAGGAAACATTATAAAACAATAAAACAATGCAGTTCATGACCCCTTTAATTACTCATCCTCTTGTCGTTCCAAACCCTTAAGACTTTCGTTCATCTTCAGAACACAAATGAAGATCTTTTTGATGAAATCTGAGAGCTTTCTGTCCCTCCATAGACAGCTGCATAACTACCACTTTTACACTTTAAAAAGTTCATAAAGAGATCGCAAAACTAATTCATATGAATTGAGCGGTTTAGTCCAAATTTTCTGAAGAGACATGATCACTTTATATGATGAACACACTGAATTTAGGCTTTTATTCACATATAAACATTCATTAACTCACACATCACTTGTGGTAAATGGAAGCTCAAGCGTGTTTGCTTAACATGTGAGAACCATTGAGGTTCATTCTCATGCGTTACGCAGCACGTTTGAGCTTCCAGAAGAGGTTTGTTCTCCTGTGTCAAGCATGTTCAGTTAAGCTTCTGTTTATGTTTGCTGATCAATGTTTATATGTAAATAAAAGCCTAAATTAAATCTGTTCATCATATACAGTGATCGAGTCTCTTCAGAAAATTTTGACTAAGGGTGTTTTCACACCTATGGATCGTTTGTTTTGTTCCAAAACAGGGACTAAATTTGTTACAATGTTGCATTTTCTTCTTGGTTCGGTTCGTTTTCACATGGCAACATTTCAAAGCGTACCAAAATGCATTTAGGCAAGTCACATGCGACAGTTTTCTCTGCGTTATCCATCAAAATAATGATTGACAAGTTCGCTCCATGAGCTTATTGCGGCTTTATTTGTAACTGTCGAGACAAACGCAAACACTACATGAATGTAGCCATCATTCCCGCTGTTAAATTATATACTACATTCATATTAATGCTGCGGCAAATTCAAACACGCGCTCTCTGTCTCTGGATTTCCCAGCGCTGTCTAGTAGGCGAACTGTTGTCAGTGTGTCGAGAAACCATATGAATTTTATAATGATGCAGAGCGGGAATCAAGGCTTCGTCGAGACAGCATTCTCGCACAGAAATTGCGTTCCAGGGGGGAGAAATGGGAACGCAGGGGCACCGCGATGCAACTGCAAAGGGCACTTTTACTTTCGCGATCAAAGGGGCAGGGGCTCAAGCCACTTTGAACATTTAATTCATTATTACAGTTTATTCACTATAGTTTTTTAAAAAAATGTAATAAAATATGACAAGATCTCAGAGTTAAACTGTGTCAGAAAAAAATA
Source organism: Hypophthalmichthys molitrix (assembly GCA_037950675.1). Lineage (NCBI taxonomy): Eukaryota > Metazoa > Chordata > Actinopteri > Cypriniformes > Xenocyprididae > Hypophthalmichthys > Hypophthalmichthys molitrix. Next base: position 37,152,040 of record CM075498.1, on the reverse strand, counting down.
ATCTTAATTATGTCGGATAAAACTTAAAAAAAAAAAAAAAAACATGGTCAGGTCAAAGTTTTTATCAATTTTACTGGTAGTCCACTGTATGAAGAATTTTTGGGTATAATATGTCACAGTTTACTTTATTTTGCTATCCTCACTTACATAAATGAACTATAGTGTCCTGCACCCACTAGTAAAAAAATATAAAAAATTATATTTAGTGTCTGAAAAATTTTTTTTGGTTTGACTGTGTAACTGTCAGAAATTAACTTTCCCATATGGGGCATATTTGCCCCCTCAAACTGATTTTCAGTGGAATTTTTTATTTACTTTTTTTTAAACTTTATATATGAAAATATCCCCTGAATCTTAAATAAATATGTATGTCATCTTTAATGTTAAATTCTTAAATTTAGTAAATTAAATTAGAATGAAATGACACTATAGGCTGTTACCAATTAAATTAGTATCAACTAAAGCTATCTTTGCACTGCAGAGGTTAGGCGTAGCGAACCAAAAGACCTGTACCAAAAATTTTCAGTTCAAATATGTGTACCGTTGCATACCCCAAGTAAAAATTCAGTGTAGGGAGAGAAAAGGTTTAATAATTTTACATGTAAACCATGTTTGTCTTTTGTTTTGGTTTAGCTGAAGATCAGATTAAATTATGTGATTAATGTTGATTTATTTTTGCAGAAAGAGTTCATATACTTTTTCCTACAGCTATAAATATTGATATTTTCCTATTGTAGCAGAAAATCTGTTAAAAGTGAGATCTTAACACTGATCTCCAACTCCATGGCCCACATTAGGTCTATATGAAGGCCTCTGTACCTGAGCTGCTTTGTAAATGTCCATTGACATCAGATCTAATCAATAAAGAGAGCGAACGGTTCATTCCCTGTTTCACAACATCTATGTCACAATCACCTTTTCTCCTCTTTCCCCCACGTCGCCCTTGTCTCCCTTTAAGCCTGGTAACCCCTGCAAAAATACAACTTCAAGTAATTACAAATGCTTGGAGGCTCATCGGTTCAGGGGTAAAGAACTTCACTGAGTTTGTTTAGAGCTACTAGAGGGCAGAACAGTAGCAAAAAGCGACCCAGGAAACAATAAATGACAAGAGTCAACACATAAGCAGAACATTAAAAGCTACAACTCACATCCATTCCAGGTGTTCCAGCAGCTCCCTTCAAAAAAAAAAAAAAAAAAAAATTTGATCATTATTAAATTGTCAAATTATTATGAATGTTTTTATTTTATTTTTTTTATTAAACATTTAAAAAATATTTGAGTACTTACAGGTAACCCATATGGCCCTCTGGGTCCAGGATCACCAACATCACCCTTCTCACCCTGTGACAGGTACATTGAACAGCACCTTTTATATAAACAAATCTAGTGTGTAGTATAATGTTCACACATAGTTTCTATCCTGATTTTTGTAATTGTACAATTAGCCAGCTTTTACAAGTGAGGCTCCCTCTCCACTTCCTCCAGATCATCAGAGGGAGCTCTCACTAGAATATTGACTGTTGCTATTTCGGACTCCATTTCCCATAGGCCCTCATACCTGGGACTGATTGCACACACACCTGCAGTTCATCACTCACACACTATTTAAGCACGCCACACACACGCCACTTTTGTGAAGTCTTGATTTGCTACGGTGGTTGTTTCTGAGTGTTTCTATTGCTGATGGTTATTCTGTGTTTGATCTTGGGCTGTTTCCTGTTGTTTGATTCTCTGCTGCCTGCCCTGACTATTGCCTGTTTATTGGATTGTGAATGTAAGCTGCCAGCCCTGACCTTTTGCCTGATTTTTGGCTGTGTATGTTTGCTGCCTGCCTCGATCCAAGCCTGTCCCAGTTTACTATTTTGTTTTGCCTTCTCTACTGCCACTGCTGTGTATCGACCCTGTACTGTTTAACTCTGACCAAAATAAAGCTGCAGATGGATCCTCACTCTGCTGACTCTGTGTTACACCAGCAAAGACAGCAAAAAAACAGCAACAAACATAAAAACCAAAATAAAATAAAATAAACTTACTCTATCTCCTTTCGGACCTGCTGGACCAGGAGCCCCAATTGGTCCATCCATACCCTGTAAATAAAAGTAAGATGTTTTACATATATATATATATATATATATATATATATATATATATATATATATATATATATATATATATATAACTTGCATATCAACACAGTTCAGAAAATCAGACTGCCAAGTTTTATCAATCTGCTCTTCATAGTCCTTTTCTCAGACTTTATCTTTAGCAATTAATCATGCAAATCCCAAAATAAATACACGAATGAGCATAAATAATAAATGGAATGTTAATGGATGAGTGAGTGTTAAATCTGTGTTAATGTCAAACTTGTCAGCAGAAAGACAGAGTAACTCTTTTTGTTGGCACATTGAGCTGAACACTGATGAAACATTAACAATAATGAGTCTAACCACATTCCCCAGTCATCATAAATGTGTTACGAGACCCTTTTTTTCTTTTTTTTTTTAAGAGGTAGGATGGTGGTGGTGGGAAGAGGGGTGTGGAACATGGCTTGAGACTCACCCTGGGTCCCGGCTTGCCATCCAAGCCAGATGCTCCCTGTGCATTTATGGAAGTATGAATGGAGGTTTGAAAAGTGCGATTAGTACATGATGAGTGAACTGGACAAAAAATCTTGTGAAATTAACAGCTGTTAACAAAGATAAACAAATAGATGTTTAACCAACACACAAAGTTTAAGGGGCAGCAAATCAGGCTTACAGGTGCTGGTCATATAATTAGAATCTCATCAAAAAGTTGATTTATTTCACTAATTCCATTCAAAAAGTGAAACCTGTATATTATATTCATTCATTACACACAGACTGATATATTTCAAATGTTTATTTCTTTTAATTTTGATGATTATAACTGACAACTAAGGAAAATCCCAAATTCAGTATCTCAGAAAATTAGAATATTACTTAAGACCAATACAAAGAAAGGATTTTTAGAAATCTTGGCCAACTAAAAAGTATGAACATGAAAAGTATGAGCATGTACAGCACTCAATACTTAGTTGGGGCTCCTTTTGCCTGAATTACTGCAGCAATGCGGCGTGGCATGGAGTCGATCAGTCTGTGGCACTGCTCAGGTGTTATAAGAGCCCAGGTTGCTCTGATAGTGGCCTTCAGCTCTTCTGCATTGTTGGGTCTGGCATATCGCATCTTCCTCTTCACAATACCCCATAGATTTTCTATGGGGTTAAGGTCAGGTGAGTTTGCTGGCCAATTAAGAACAGGGATACCATGGTCCTTAAACCAGGTACTGGTAGCTTTGGCACTGTGTGCAGGTGCCAAGTCCTGTTGGAAAATGAAATCTGCATCTCCATAAAGTTGGTCAGCAGCAGGAAGCATGAAGTGCTCTAAAACTTCCTGGTTTACGGCTGCGTTGACCTTGGACCTCAGAAAACACAGTGGACCAACACCAGCAGATGACATGGCACCCCAAACCATTACTGACTGTGGAAACTTTACACTGGACCTCAAGCAACGTGGATTGTGTGCCTCTCCTCTCTTCCTCCAGACTCTGGGACCCTGATTTCCAAAGGAGATGCAAAATTTACTTTCATCAGAGAACATAACTTTGGACCACTCAGCAGCAGTCCAGTCCTTTTTGTCTTTAGCCTAGGCGAGACGCTTCTGACGCTGTCTGTTGTTCAAGAGTGACTTGACACAAGGAATGCGACAGCTGAAACCCATCTCTTGCATATGTCTGTGCGTAGTGGTTCTTGAAGCACTGACTCCAGCTGCAGTCCACTCTTTGTGAATCTCCCCCACATTTTTGAATGGGTTTTGTTTCACAATCCTCTCCAGGGTGCGGTTATCCCTATTGCTTGTACACTTTTTTCTACCACATCTTTTCCTTCCCTTCGCCTCTCTATTAATGTGCTTGGACACAGAGCTCTGTGAACAGCCAGCCTCTTTTGCAATGACCTTTTGTGTCTTGCCCTCCTTGTGCAAGGTGTCAATGGTCGTCTTTTGGACAACTGTCAAGTCAGCAGTCTTCCCCATGATTGTGTAGCCTACAGAACTAGACTGAGAGACCATTTAAAGGCCTTTGCAGGTGTTTTGAGTTAATCAGCTGATTAAAGTGTGGCACCAGGTGTCTTCAATATTGAACCTTTTCACAATATTCTAATTTTCTGAGATACTGAATTTGGGATTTTCCTTAGTTGTCAGTTATAATCATCAAAATTAAAAGAAATAAACATTTGAAATATATCAGTCTGTGTGTAATGAATGAATATAATATACAAGTTTCACTTTTTGAATGGAATTAGTGAAATAAATCAACTTTTTGATGATATTCTAATTATATGACCAGCACCTGTAGTTGTCTGCACAAGTCACGGTAACGAAAACATACGTTTATAACATCAAACAAATGAACAGTGGGGAATGTGGTAAAGGTTAGAAGATGTTGAGCCAAAATTAGTGGGGATGAAGTACTAAGATCCTAGGATGCACAACTGTTGTGTACTTACAGGGAGACCCAGGGGTCCTCTGTCACCCTTATACCCAGTCTCCCCTCGCAGTCCCTTGAGACCATGCAACCCTGGTTCCCCCTAAATAGAGGAGTAGCAGAGGAGAGTGTAGGGAATGCTGGGTAACATTTACTCAGAAGCATCCTGTCTTTTGGTTTCTGGACAAATAGCACAGATTTAAATCCTCCTGAATAAATTGTACCTGATAGTCTACAAAGACTTGGATGACTATAATGACTAAGAACATTTTGTGATAGGAGCACACAGTGGGAGTTAAAGTTAAAGTAAAAGTAGTGAGTAAGATCTGCTGCAAGTCTCATACCATTTTGTATGTCCAAACAATGTTCAAGTAATTACTTTCATCTTTGACAGAAGGCGATTTGCTCTCTGAAAAATTCATGCCAAGTTTGCTGCATGCTTTAAACACCAAATGTCTTTCCACAAGGAAAGTAGGTAATTCAGAAAGGCAATAACTTGAAATTAATTAATTAGCAACAAAGTTAAAAGATAGGCATGACTGTGGCACTGATATCAGCTATAGAGCAGATATGCTCCACTCAGTAATGATGTACCTTTGGGCCAGGGAATCCATGAGGACCCTGCAACACAACACAGCATTAATAACACACACACACACACACTTGTATATGTGGTTTACAGGGACTCTCCATAGGTGTAATGGTTTTTATACTGTACAAGCTGTATATATTATGTTGGATTGAGAAAGCCTGGCCAGAAAATTTGAAAACCTTGTTTAAAAAAGTTTAAAAACCTTGAAATTTGAAGCAGTTTTAGGTTTTAAGTTTGAAGGTTTTAAAGCCATGCAGTCTCTCTGAGACTGGTCTGGAATAACACGACAATAAACTACAGACTTTCATAACTGTGTTAATTAATAGAGATCAGGTGCAAAGAGTCCTTTTTGTGATGCTAAGCTAGTTGGTTCCCTTTCGAAAGGGAACTCGCTCTGTGTTTGAAACACTATGGGGAACGTCACACATGACCCGGTGTCTGAAAGCCAACTATCCAAAAACTCCAATCCTATTGGCCGGTGACAGTCTATGATGTAACATGGTGTTACCCGGAAATATAAAGGGAGCGCCTGGAGAATCAGTCAGAATCTTCTTGTCTTTCAGGACTGTTGTGTCTATTGCCTCTGTTCAACTACTCGGTAAGAAAGTTTTCAACTATGTCTGAGAACAAGGAGAAATGTTTTAGGAAGTGTGCTGATCCGTGTCCAAGATTCTTTGCACCCGGATGACACACACAACCTATGTGTTCACTGTCTGGGAGAAGAACATGCGCGACCAGTGCTTGAGGGTGCTGAGTAAACTGTGAGCGTTTTAATATGAAAACGCTCCGTTCCCGTCTGGTCCTCTTTTCGAGGAAAGGGGCGTCGACATCTGTACCCGGTGGTTCTGGCCCCGCTCATGCTGAGGTAGAGCGGCGGCTGCATTCATGGGGCTCGCAGATGGAGCTTGCCGTGGAGTTTGAGAGAGGTGTTACTGTCTCTCAGCCTCTGGCGGCATTTGGCGGGGATGAGCTCATCGGATCCAGGAGCGAGTGTTCTTCTGGCAGCTAGCCCCAGAGAGCAGGAGATGGCGGTGGAGGAAGACGCGGCCGAGACCGCTTCTTTCTCCAGGCCTCCTTGCCCAGAGTTATTGAAGGTTATGGAACGCGCCTCGGGCAGGCTGCAGCTGCCATGGGAGCGCGTGAGGAGAGAAACCGTGCGTGGAAGCCTTGACGAACGGTTTCTGTCCGGCCATAACCCGGTAACTCCAGGGAAGGTAAGCCTTCCATTCCTTCCAGATCTCTACGTTGAGATCGAGAAGGCATGGAAGAACCCGTACTCGGCTAGAATTCATTTACAACAGCGGGGGAATTTCGCTGATGTGGAGGGATTGAGCCAGCACGGGTATGTGTCGATGCCACCCATTGACGAGACGTTCGCTAACTATCTCGTCACGGGTAGTGCACCAACACTGAAAGCTCCGGTCCTGCCGACCAGACCCCTTAAAGTAACATTACATCTGAACGGCAGGGCGTACGCTGCAGCAGGTCAGGCTGGTGCGGCTTTGCACACTATGGCAGTGTTGCAAGCCTACCAGGAGGACTTGCTGAAGGATCTGGACCAGGGGCAGGGGCAGGGTCTGTCCCCTGACGCGGTGGCTGAGCTGTGCCGCACCACAGATCTTGCTCTGCTGGCCACGGAGAGACATCTGTGGTTGAACATGGCGGACATCGGGGAGAAAGAGAAGGGCTTTCTCCTTGATGCCCCGGTTTCGCCTTCTGAGCTTTTCAGATCTTTCGTTGAGACGGTCGTGGGAAAGTTCAGAGAGGCGAAGGCGTGCTCAGCAGCATTTAAAACATGCATCCCACTCAGATCCGGTTCTGGGCCCAGACAGCCAGGAGGCCCTGGCCCGTCTCGAGTTGAGGCTCAGAGACAGGGCCAGAGATCCAGTGTCGCCGCTCGAGCGCCTCCTCCTCCTTGGAGTAAGTTGCAAAAGTGGCAGGATATGAGGAATAAGAAGAGAGATCTTAGAGAGGTGATTGAGCACAGGCGTCGGCAACGCCGGTGATCGGTTTCCCTCTCTGGCGAGGGCAGGTGTACGCCTGCCCTCGCCCTTCTTCCTCTGCCTCCCGGTGCGATTTTAATGTAATCTGTTCATGCTCGGGACACCTTTGAACAGTCAGGCTGATGGTCGGGCCCATGATGAATTCTTCTGAGGCCTGCCTTCTGGCTTGATAGTAAAAAGGGTTCTTTTGGGCTTTAGAACCTCGGATTCCATCCTTCTTTTACAACACAAGGAGGAGGAGTCTTTGGTCTTCGAGCCACAGGAAGGTAAGCAAGGTCCTTTTTATTCAATTTGACCTTGTTCTCCTGTATAGTTTTTCCTGGGCATGTAACAGTAAAAACTTTAAGGGTTTTTTTGGGCAACTGAAGTTGTTAAAGTCGGCTAAGCAGGCCACAAAATGGCTGCCGCTTAGCCCCTTTTCTGTGTGGGTAACTTCTCAGCTAGTATTCCAAAATAGTCTGAGTTAGCACTCATTACTTCAGTTTTTATGTCTAGGTCGGCCCTTACCGGCCGCCTGACATTATTGCTTGAAGCTTCACTTTCCTTCTCTTTCCATGAGATTTGGAAGTGAAAATCAGGCCCCATTAGGCATGTGGCATTTTTTATTAGGCCCATAGCTTAGTGGCTAGGCTAGAGCTAGGTTAAGGTGTTAATTAACCCTGTTTTACTATCCTCTATCAGGTCGTATAGTTCCTAGTTCTGGCCTCCTCCTGAGGGAGTTGTTAGGCCGTATGCTCATTGTCCCCTTGTTTATGTAGGTGCAATTGGTTGAGTTAACAGCTAGGTTGTAGACTGTTTTTTAGACTCCCTGTGCTGGTTTTCTCAGGTGGTAGGCCCTTATCCTTGTTGTAGATAAGTTATGCTGTGTATGCTAGGCTCCACTTTCTAGAACTTTTCATGCTATGAAAATGTTTTACCCTGAGCCACTTGATTTTCCATTCAAGTTTGAGTTGACGGTGCTAGCAAAAAATTTAGCCCGTTCTCTAGGGCTCAGTACAGATTTGTGAATCTGTTTGGAGAGAACATTTACCCTTCTAATAAAGGATAGCATGTATTTCAAAGCATTGTGTTTTGCTTTGAGTTCTAGCCTTTTGCCCTACATTTGTATGTGAGCTTACTTTATGCTGCCACAGGTTAGCACCTGTTCTCATATTGCAGGCCTTAATTTCGGCCTCAATATAGAGAGAATGGTGACTATATTTATATTTCCCCAGTCAGGGTTTATTGTGTCACTGAGTGCATCACCTGTTACATTGCATACTCAGGGTAGTGTTAGAACCACCTTTTCAGTCTGGTTTCTATAAGCTCCCTTTGGGTATCTTGATACAGCTATATTGCATATAACTTGGAAATGTAGGCTCTTATGTCTTTAGCCTCTTTCTAGTTAGCAGCTTGTGTTTTTCAAGTGCTGTTGTTAGGTATCTTTGTTTGCTCACATAGATTTTATACTGCCACAGGCTTATGCTATGTGTCTGTTCAGGGTAGTAGGCCTTGGTAGGCCTCCCTTGAACCATGTAGGCATCTTTTGGTTCCCTTTAGTCACTGGTATAGGGTACATTGCATGTTGGAATGTATAGCCATAATTCAGGTTGTTGTTAAGCTTCCCACAGCTTTGCTGGGTTAGAGCTGGTTCCCTGTAGCTTGGTTCCCTTATATTCACAAGCTGGCGCCACGTGTCACTGGAATGGTAGGCCCTAATAGGCCTCCTTTTTAGTCTACATGTTGGCACAATTTGTGTTTATACATCTACAATTGGGCTGAACGCCACTTGTTGCTGAACTTGAAGGCCCCTTAGGCCTCCTTTTTAGCTGACATGTTGGCAGGATGCTTATATTCCAATGCCACCATCGGCCACGCCCCACCTCTGTTGAGTAGGCCTTAAGCAGGCCTCTCGTAGAGTTTTATGGCGCAATGTGCATTTCCTTTTAGAAATGAATTGCTAAATTATGCATGGCCTGATGGTTGGTATGGTTATGGTCGCCACTAGCTGATGCCATGTGTTTACTAAGGTAGGCCCTATGGGCCTCCTGTGTAGCATGTTGGAGTTCAGTTATGTACTCCTCTCACTTTGAGAGTAAAAAGGTGCTTTTACCGAGTACTCTTCTGAGTGTCTGACCTCTCAGGGATGAGTTTTTGTGGTAAAACCTTACTGAGGTTTGGTTTTAACTACATCAGCCTCCTTGAGTCTGCGTAATGCCACCATCGGCCGCGCCCCACCTCTGTTGAGAAGGCCTTAAGCAGGCCTCTCATGGAGTATGGTGGCATAATATGCATTTCCTTCTTAGGAATTAATCACTGAATGCATGGCCTGATGGTTGGTATGGTTACGGCGCCACTAGCTGATGCCACGTGTCTACTAGGGTAGTTCAGTTGTGTACTCCTCTCACTTTGAGAGTAAAAGGTGCTTTTACCGAGTACTATTCTGAGTGGCTGACCTCCCAGAGGTGACTTTTGTGGTATAACCTTACTGAGGTTTGGTTTTGACTACATCAGCCTCCTTGTGTCTGGGTTTCTACTCTAGTTGAGCTAGATAGCTACCTAGTATCTAGGTTGGTTCTATTTTGCTCCTAGAACCCTAATGGCCACCAGACTAACGCTGTATGCCTAAAGGTTCTCACCTTTGTGAACATACTAGTGTATGTTATATGGTACTCCTCTCGCTGAGAGAGTTACAACTGTTTTACTGAGTACTTTCTGGTTGGCCAGGGCCCCAGGTGATGATTTAACCTCCTTGTGTTTCGGTTATTTGTCCTCCTGGGTGCTACAAACACTGCCGCGAGCTGACCCCATGTGTCTGCTGAGGTTATAGGCCTGTCAAAGGCCTTCCTTAGTGCGTGTTGGCGTATGTACTCCTCTTGCTTTAAAGAGTAAAAGGGTTCTTTTACCGAGTGCACTGCTTGTTGGATTGAGTTAGGTGGACTGTCACGTGGGCACTTTACAGTCTATTGCTGTTACTAAGTCATATGTCCTGCTCCCAGCATGACAGGTGTTCAAAGTGGCCCTCTCTAGCCACCTTTGAATATCCTACCTATGTGACGAAGTGCTCTTCGTATGTAAGTCTTGCTCCATATAGAGCTACTATCATGATGTAGGCCCCTTCCGGCCTTCATGTTCATGTGCCCACAGTATGGTCTACCTGTTAGGTAGAGCTTTGTACTTCCCTTCTAGGGTTGTCTTGTAATAGTGCTTAGCTCCCTAAGCTGATCACTGGTTGTAGGCTCCCTTGATGCCTCCTCCTGAGGATCAGCCCTAGGCTGGTTTGTGCCCTTGTATAACAGGGTTTCTAGCGCACAGCCTCCTCAGTGCAAATAATCAAGCGCTAAGTAGATCCTAGGATGAGCGGTTTATAGCACTCAGCTGAGTTCTGCTCTCCAGGATGCCCGTCTCTACGCGTGGGTTTGAGTTGCTTACTGCCCCTTCTGCAGTCGCTCTTACCTGCTCTCTTCTCTGAAGAAAGCGTTACTGAGATTCTGTATTCAGACAGGGTTGGCCAAGACTAAGTTTGTCCTTCATCAGACCAGGTCGGCCTCGGGGGTGACTTCGTTCCACTCTAGTGACTGGCCGGGGCTCCTTTCGGTTCCCTGGCCACATTCCCTTTAAGGGTCCACTTTTCCCCGGAAAATTTGGTTCCAGATGCCTTGAGCGGCCTTGGTAGGCTTTCTACGGAAGGCCTCTTTTAGGCTCAGCTTGGGCTGGTGGCAGTAGGGAATGCTGTCACTGACAGCCTGGTGTGACCCGAGGGTGAGTTGCTAGCGTTTCTTCATGCTACCCTTGAGAGATATCATTAGGAAGCATGGCGTTAATTTTCACTGTTACGCTGATGATACTTAGCTCTATATTTCTTCGTGCCCTGATGAAACTTACCAATTCACAAAATTAACAGAATGCATAGCTGATATAAAAAATTGGATGACCAGTAATTTCCTACTTCTAAATTCAGAAAAAACAGAGATTCTAATTTTTGGACCAAAAACTTCTTCACGTAATAACCTAGAATACTGTCTAACACTTGATGGCTGCTCTGTTAAGTCTTCGTCTTCAGTTAGGAACCTAGGTGTGCTCTTTGATACCAATCTTTCATTTGAAGGCCATGTTACTAGCATCTGTAAAACCGCATTCTTCCATCTTAAAAATATATCTAAACTACGACATATGCTCTCAATGAAAAATGCAGAACAGTTAGTTCATGCGTTCATGACCTCAAGGCTAGATTACTGTAACGCTCTACTGGGTGGTTGTTCCGCTCGCCTGATAAATAAACTACAGCTCGTATAAAATACAGCAGCTAGAGTTCTTACTAGAACTAGGAAGTATGACCATATCAGCCCAGTTCTGTCAACACTGCATTGGCTTCCTGTTAAACATCATATAGATTTTAAAATCTTGCTAATTACTTACAAAGCACTAAATGGTTTAGCTCCCCAGTACCTTAGCGAGCTCTTAAAGCATTATAGTCCTTCACGTCTATTGCGATCTCAGAATTCAGGCCAGCTGATAATACCTAGAATATCAAAATCAACCGCAGGCGGTAGATCCTTCTCCTATTTGGCACCTAAACTCTGGAACAATCTTCCTAGCATTGTTCGGGAAGCAGACACACTCTGTCAGTTTAAATCTAGACTAAAAACGCATCTCTTTAACTTGGCATACACATAACACATTATCAATTTATATTTTCAAATCCGTTAAAGGATTATTAGGCTGCATAAATTAGGTCAGCTGGAACCGGGAACACTTCCTATAACACCAGATGTACTGGTTACATCAGAAGAAGAATGGAATCTACGCTAATATTAGTCTTTCTGTTTATCCCGAGGTTTACCGTAGTCAACCAGATCCGGGCCGTTTCCAGGTGAGACCGAGGACTGGCGCCTTGACACGACCACAACGCAGCCCAGAGATATCTGCAGAGATTGAGTCAACTAGATCATCCATTGTGAAGACCTTATCGACACGACAGCCAGTGGCACAGCTCCTCAACAAACCGTCCATACCGGTGTGATGAATACGATCCTCAACTGGACTGAACTGGAATAAATACTTTGAATGTTGCGATCCTATCGGACATATGTTAGCAACCTGAATCGTAACAAAGCACTGTTCGCCAGAGGAGAACTGGCCCCCCGACTAAGCCTGGTTTCTCCCAAGGTTTTTTAACACAGAAGTCTATTTGCCACCTGTTTGCCATCTGATGTCACCTGTTGGAGTTTGGGTTCCTTGCAGCTGTTGCCTTTGGCTTGCTTAGTTGGGGACACTTGACATTTGACTTGACATTTGATATTCAACAGTGCTTTGATCTGCCGGCATTGACACTATTCTTTAAGAGCTGCTGTGCAGCCAAAATTATATACCAGTTATCAATGTAAAGCTGCTTTGACACAATCTGCATTGTAAAAAGCGCTATATAAATAAAGGTGACTTGACTTGACTTCGAAACTGCTCTATTCTTGTCTCAGCCATATGTTTGGCATGCACTCTCCTTTAGCATGGCGGCGTGGGTATATCGTTCCCCATAGCGTTTCAAATGCAGAGCGAGTTCCCTTTCGAAAGGGAACGTCTCAGGTTACGTATGTAACCATTGTTCCCTGAGAACCTGGGAACGAGACTCTGCGTTTCCTTGCCATGCTTCAGACTGCCTGCTGAACAGTCTCTCAAGACGATAGATTCTGACTGGTTCTCCAGGCGCTCCCTTTATACTTCCGGGTCATGCCACGTTACGTCATAGGCTGTCGCCGGCCAATAGGATTGGAGTTTTTGGATAGTTGGCTTTCAGACACCGGGTCCTGTGTGACGTTCCCCATAGCGTTTTAAACGCAGAGTCTCGTTCCCTGGTTCTCAGGGAACCATGGTTACATACGTAACCTGAGACGATATATCCACTGCTAAAATAATAAATAAATGACATCTAAGCATTCCTTAAAACAAGATCAAGTTTTATTACAATTAATATTAATATATTACAATATAATATATTAAATTGTTGTTGCTTCAATCAAAAACCTCACTAAATTTTGGCAGATTCATGCCTACATCAGCAAAAAATAATTAAATTTAAATTATCTTTAAAAAAAAAAAAAAAAACTTATTACCATTTCTGTTGTGCAAGGCATTTTAACTCACCATGGGTCCAGGTGGTCCATGTGGACCAGGTGCTCCAGGAGGCCCAATAATCTGTTAATGTGAGCAAAATGAAAATTGCATAACTGAAATATAGACAGAAGACATGAGTGACAGCAGGGCACAAAGATGGAGAAGCTGTTTAAATCATCTGGCCCTCAATTACACTACTAAAGTAAGGCCCAATATAAGGTAAAGTGATTTGGCATCATACATGCAAAGTGATGATAAAACATTTACTCTCAGTACATGCACTGACTTTATGCAAACTGTCACTCTTATAAAGACTAGTCTCAGTTCTCTACAGCTGTCATTGACTGTGAGTTAGACATCAGACCATACATGCACGTATACTTAATTCACATTTTGGTTGTACTTACCGATGATCCCTGAGGACCAGGCAGGCCAGTGTCTCCTTTGTCTCCTTTTAGACCATTCACACCCTGCACACACATTACTGAGATATGACTTAACTTGTTATTGTTTTAAACAAGGTGACAAGCCATTAGGCCTGTTCAAGATCAAATATTTTATATTCTGTTTAATATCACAAGTATCAACAAATCTCACTCTCTGATCATTTTACCTGTAAGCCAGGAAGACCCATTGATCCCTTTTCTCCTGATATTCCAGGGGTTCCCATATCACCCTTTGAACCTTTGTGACCCTATCAACATGTGTGGATTATATTAATTGTGATATATGATTATATAAAAACGGAGTGAAATTGTGCTTAAATTAGATATTTTGTTCCACTTACTCTTTCTCCATCAAGTCCAGGAAGTCCAGGAACACCCTGATCACCCTGTGAAAAGCAATAATATTTCTCTATAGACTAAAATGAACTGCAGTCACATTGTGATCTTTGTCTTCACAAAGGTTGCAGTCGCAAGCACATAAAAATCTAGACTCTTACGTAAGACCCTCATTTAACTGCCCATATCGGCCATTTTGTTAATAGATTATGTGGTTACCTTCATTCCCTTTGGTCCAACTGGCCCAGGAGGTCCAGGGGGACCCTAAATCACAATAATAAATAAAAGAAAATAAGAAAAAAAAAAAAAATGACATGAGAATGTGAGAGACAATGTGTCATTTCTGTGATAATCTGTGATAACACACATATCACAGGCTATATTCAAACAGATCCAACCAACTCTGAATACATATAGCTGAGAAAGGGCCTAGGCAGACTGAACCACATTCACAGCTACTTTGATCCTTGTTACATAGGAGATAAGTCTTTATCTCAAGTCAGATAAAACAAGTGTTAAGGAACACTGGGACAGCAACACACAATGTTCTGTCAATAAGGCACTGGTAAGAGAATTAGCAGAATTAGGGGAGAAACATGTTTATGGAAGTGTTGAATTCATGCTGAACAAAAAAACAGCACTCATATAACACACAGACAAAACAGAGGTGAATTACCGTAACTGTAATAGTAGTTATCTTCTGTAGGCGGTCAGGAAAAAGGGAAAGTAAAGGTAAAATATTTATGAACACAGTTATGAACAAGACCAACCTGTGTGTCATATTTTCTGTCTGTGTACCAATACCACTGCTACAGGTGTTTATCCATTATGCATTTTTGGGTGTTTATCTAAATTATTGTGAAGTCAATTCAGTGTGAACAGTCAGACTGAATTTCATGCATTTAATTTAAATCCTTATTTTATGTCATAATTATTCTCAATCACTTGAGCAGAAACTAGAAATTGGGCACTTTGGTTTATGATGTGAAAGTGCTGTCCTAACTTACGCAGTTAAATACAGTTTAGAAATATGATTTCCAATGAAAGATCACACTGTAGATATGATTCCACTAACCTGAAGAGCCTCTTGAATGTTTCCATTGTAGTCTATGATTTCAGTTGTACCCTGTTCACCTTTCTCCCCAGGTGGCCCCTGAATAACAATTAGATTTTAAATGAGTGGGGAAATGTAAATGCCAGCAGTGTTTTTAAAAAGAGGGACTTGACACAATAATTGTCTTATGACAATGTTCTCATTTTGAAGCTTCCAGTACCTCATTATACTAGAAACTGAGACTAGATCAAAGCAAACCAATGTGCTTAATCACATAATTTACTTGAAATAGTGAACATTTCAACTAATAACTTCACACCTAATAACTGTGCAAGGAGATGTCTTTTGCAATTAAGGATTTTCCAGCATTGAGACCGCTGGCCCTAGTCATACTTGGGCTCGTTTTGGTTCTCATTGATAGCATGGATCTTTTTTATACCTCATTGCAGCTGCATAACCTAAATCATCCCTCCCGACTGGACACCTCTACATTTGATTGGTGTAGTACCCTCGGAATTGCTCGTTGTGCACGTTACGTCCATCGGTCTGCAAAATGTTGATGGATTTATGATTACAACTCTTTTTCATCAATACCTGCGATCTGGTCGCACAGATCAAAGCATTACCATAGGAACGATGTCACTTTCCATCGCGTCGTTACTCTTATACCCTTAACCAGAGACACTTCTTACTTGTCATGTTGTGTAACGCATTTGCCCCATCGACACAACTGTGCCCTTTTGAGCATTCGTTCCTTGACTGGCAAGGGTACGCTGCTGTATGACATTATAGTTGAGAGAAATCTGGATTTTCTAACTGAAAACTGGCAAACATCTGATGATTTCATTGAACTTAACCTTTTAACCCCACCTGGATATAGTTATCTGACAAAATCTGTTTCTAGCTTTGAATGTCATATCATTTAAACTTGCTGGTCCTGCTCCACTTCTGATTCTGTTGATTTATAGACCCCCTAAGTATAATACAAACTTTCTCTCTGAATTGACTGAACTTCTTACTCTCGCATGTGTCCAGCATGACAGAATCATAACGCTAGGTGACTTTATGTCGATTCTGATTGTACTTCTACGAAAGACTTTATGTCTGTTTTGGATTATTTTGATGTATCCCAGCACATTGATTTTCCCACGCACTTACATTCTCATACTCTTGATTTGCTTTGTACTGCTGGTATTGACGATGTTGGTGCTCAGGGTCATGAATTGGGCATCTCTTATCATAAACTTATTGTCTTTGGTTTTTCTCTCCCTCTTGTAAAACCAAAAACTAAAACTACTATATCTTACCGTAACCTGAAATCTATAACTGCTAATAATTTATCTGTTACTATTGCTGCCTCCCCTCTTCCTTCCTCACTTAACCTCCTGAGCCCTGATGAGATACTTTCAATTTATAATAAATCTATTTGTAATGCTTTGGATGACCTCACTCCATTGAAAACTAGAACTGTCCCATCCACCCACTCCTCCCCTTGGTTCACCCCGGAACTTAGAGTAATGAAAACGAATTGTAGGCGTCTTGAATGACTATATAAAAAATCTTCCCTTCTAGTTCATGCCATGGCTTTTTTCAGATTCAGATTCATCTTTCTACTGTCATTAATAAAGCCAAATGCAAACCTAAATCTCTCTTCTCTGAGATAAACAAACTTGTCAAACCATCATCAGTAGGTATTAATGGCTCTATTGATCTCTGTGAAAGCTTTCAATCATTTTTCCTACATAAAATTTATCAAATTTATCAAGCTTTTTCCCCAAATGTCTCTTCCTACTCATCTCCATGTCTGATAGGTCATCCGCTAAACACTTTTTTTTTACTCACAAATACATCTGTGGTTGAACAACTGATCACCAAATCTAACTCTGCCTCCTGTACACTCGATCCTATTCCAACATACCTACTTGAAACCCTTTTGCCTTCACTTATCCAACCTATTACTCATATTATTAACAGATCTCTTGCCATTGGTTGTTTTCCGCATGATCTAAAAGTAGCTGTCATCACCCCAATTCTTAAGAAGTCTGATCTTGATAACACTGATCTGAACTATAGACCAATATCAAACCTCCCATTTGTTGCTAAATTACTGGAGAAGGTTGTTGTAGCACAACTGCAGTCACATTTAGAGAAACACAATCTTTTTGAACCATTTCAATCTGGCTTTTGTCCCTCCCACAACACAGAAACAGCACTTTTAAAAGTGGTAAAGGATCTCCTTTTGATTTCTGATTCAGGTGCCCATAGTATCCTGGTTCTCCTTGATCTCAGTGTGGCATTTGATACTGTTTGCCATTCTATACTTCTTTCTCGGCTATCTGAAATAGGTATTACTGGTGCTGCTTTTCAGTGGTTAACTTCATATCTATCGGATAGACAGCAATTTGTTGGGATAGGTAAGAATAGATCTCGTACCGTCACTATTTCCTGTGGTGTACCCCGGGGTTTTGTACTTGGTCCCGTACTTGGTCCCCTTTTGTTTCTCATTTATGTGCTGCCACTGGGTCAGATCATCATACGTTATGGTCTCAATTTTCATAGTTACGCTGATGATATTCAAATTTATTTTACAGTTAAACCCAACTCAGTCTGTCCACCCCTTTCTGTTATTTCTTGTCTTCAGGAACTTAAAACCTGGATGTCTGATAACTTTTTACAACTTAATGCAGATAAAACTGAAATCCTGCTGGTTGGCCCTAAATCACAGAGCTTTTCCCAGCACGACATTTTTATTGATATCAATGGTGTCCAGATTAGGCCATCAACAACTGTGCGGAATTTGGGAGTGTTGTTCGACTCTACGCTATGTTTTGATTCACATATTGGTCAGATTGTTAAATCATGCTTTTACCAATTGCGAAACATTGTTCATATACGTCCCTCACTTAATTCTAGAGAAGCGTGCTTTGGCAGCCTACCTGCCAAAGCAATTAAACGCCTTTAAATGGTACAAAACTCTGCTGCTCAAGCCCTTACATGTAACAAAAAATCTGCGCATATCACTCCCATCCTTTACCAACTTCACTGGCTTCCTGTGGTCAATCGTATCCAGTTTAAACTCTTAGTCTTAGTTTATAAGGCCTGTCATGACCTCGCACCTCAATACCTTTCCGAGTTAGTGCAACCTTATGTTCCTGCCCGGACCCTCAGATCTAGCAATGATAACTTGCTTGTCGTGCCCAAGTATAAACTCTCTACTGTGGGTGGTAGGGCTTTCAGTATTATAGGCCCTAAGCTATGGAATAAGCTACCCCATAATCTTCGTGCTACATCCTCTCTTCAGACTTTTAAATCTCAACTTAAAACTCATCTATTCACTCAAATAATTCTCTTTCCTTCCTGTTTCTCTGTCTCCCTTTTTTCTGTTTGTATGTTACACGACCACTCTCTTGATATAGGCTAAGTGATGTTTATCATCTAATTGCTTGACCTCTCATGTTAATTATCTGTAGTTATTTGTTGTCAACTTCTGTTCTGCTGAATTTCCCTTCTGACTGTCTGTTATATTTTCTTTGTCAATTGATTGTATTATTGTTTTGTCTATTGATTGTATTAATTTTGTGAAACAACCTTGGGTTCTTGAAAGGCGCTATAAAAAATAAACATATTATTATTATTATTATTACACCATGACAAAATATTAATTCCTTTAACAGCTTTTCAGTCCTTTTATGTGAGAACTTTACTTCAAAAACTTCATCACAGTTATTTTTCATTGCACAGTCACTTATTTATGGACTTTCACTTACTTGCCAACTTGTTTCATTGCATTATGTCCTGGATTTGTGAATAATCAATAAATCCTGCCCTTTCTGGTTTCATTCAGTCAAGTGCAACACTAACCCAATTACGTCAGCATGACAAGTGCATATTTAGGAGGAAAAAAAATCTAGATTTTAACATATAATTCTGTATACTCTTTTGTATATTATACTCCAAAAGATAATGAAGTTTAAACCCAACAGCAATCAAATGAAGTCAGAATAAAGCTAATTTATAGGCCACTATTATATATGATAGTCAGAGTTGACAAAAGTCATTTTTAGACATGTGTAGACTTTACTCACTTGTGATCCTGTTGGGCCTACATCACCTTTGTCTCCTGCATCCCCCTGTAATTTTAAAATATGGGCAGAGAGTATATTTAGTCATTTAAGACAGCAGAATATTTGCTATTTGTTATAGTAACATGTAACAAATGTTCCTTGTTTTAGGATTTTAGCTTTAAATTTGAATGGTTTTTAACTTCCTAATGCATGGCTTACTAAGGAACTGAGACTGACCTTTGAACCTTTTGGGCCTGGTGCTCCTGGTTCCCCCTGCTCTCCCTTTACAATTATTTGAAGACAGTTAAAAATGTATTATTTAACAACACATTCGGAAGCAACCTGATAAAATATCTATGGATCTGAGTGTGGTCAGATTAATCATTGTTCACGTTACTGGAACAGCAATAACGTAATTAAATACTGGTGCTAAAACAAAGAAATGTCTGTTCCCTTTTTAAAGCCCCCCTTGAGAATTACACAGGTGGTAATATGGTTTATGCCATATAACATTTCCAGCCTTAGTTTTCTTGAGGTACTAATAAGAGATTGTTTATTTGAACTTGGAAAGGCAGACTGACTGTCATTTAATGGCTTTTATCTGATATAGAGTGGGGATTCATTATGTTTCACACACACACACACACACACACACACACACACAAAGGTTTGTTTTGCTATCAAAGTGAGGACATTCCATAGGCATAATGGTTTTTATACTGTACAAACTGTACATTCTATCCTCCCACACTACCCCTACCCCTAAACCTACCCATCACAGAAAACATTCTGTATTTTTACATTTTTAATTAAACATTTAGTATGTTTTTAAAGCTATTTTAAACATGAGGACATATTTCATGTTTACGTTGTAATACCAGTGTAATACCCATGTCATTATACAAATTTGTGTCCTCGTAAATCACAAAAACGCGTGCGTGCACACACACACACACACACACACACACATACATAAAAAAATGTTGTACTGTTGTTTGTAGAAAGATCACAGGCAGAGAAAATTAACCCTTGTCTAAATCTCATTCAAAATAAATAGTTTCCTAAGGAAATTTGGCAAGATAATCATTTCATATAATCTCTAAGGCAATATAGAGATTTTAATATTTTGACCAAAGTAAACACACAATTAAAGTTCAGGGGATGAGAACTGCCTACTCATTGTGACAGCTCTGAGAGTTTTCTCTACATGAATGGCTTTTCCCATCATTAGATGACCACTTCAGTAGCACTTATTTACTGCTCATCTTACCTTGTGTCCTGCTGGACCTGTCTCACCACGTTCACCCTTGCCAGACGGTCCAGGTTCCCCTCGCTCACCCTACAAAAAGATTTTTGCGAGGGATTTTTTGTGTGTGTGTGTGTGTGTGTGTGTGTTCAGATATTCTTTATCACAATCTATCCTATCATAAAAAAGCCTAGGGTGCTTAAACTGATCTCTCAGTCTGATTAAGCTGGTCTGCTCTGCTGGTTTTAGAAATGACCAGCTAAACAGCTTACAAGGTGAACACTTTGAAATTATAATTTTACAGAACAATTTGCACATGCTGGTTCTCAACCAGGGGGCCAAGGCCCATAGGGGCCTCTGAAAATCTCCAGGGAGGCCCCAGTAAGACTTAACATTATTTAAATTATTATTTAACAATCTTAAATAACATCCTATACAAAAATAACAAAGATGTAAAACAGTAAATGGACATTATATATTTGAGTTTGTTCATTCTTATTACAATATAGAAGTACCAGAAGTACGTCAGCTTCCAATATTGTCTTAGACAAAGCAGGGCAATTGAGTAAAAAAAAGTTGAGAACTACTGAATTAGACTCCACTCTTTACTCTTTCCTTCATGTCTACTGATTTCTTTGAAATGTCCTGTAGAGGGCAGTATGACAGCACATGCTGTATGTATTTTGACAAAGACTGACTGGAGTCTCTTAATAGAATCCTCATTGCACTGCCTTTTGCATAAATCACACCTTTAATCAAAAACTTAATTTGTACATTGGCTTAATAATCTAACTAATCAGAAAAATGGTTTAAAAGAAATTCTTCTCTCAGTAAGAGATTGTCGAGTAGTGATCCCATACACACTGAACAAACTTTTGTAGTCATTTGTTGTTTGTTAACTCTATAGTCCTTAACAGAGCTATCACAGATATATCTGAATCAAACCACGACCACAACATTAAACTGGGATATACAACACAACTGGTGGTCCTACAAACCCACCTTAGTTCCTGGCAGGCCTGGAAGCCCAGGCTCACCTTGAGGCCCAAAGAAACCAGGTTCACCCTGCATACAGAAGCCACACATGGAATTGTCTGTCAATCATGGGACACAAGTTAAGTATTCTACTAAATCAAATTATGCCAAGTTTACACTAGAGGATTTTAAGCCCGATTTACAAGTTAACAAGCTCGCCGACAGGTCAGGCTGTGATCGGGTGAAAATCAGCGGGTGATCGGCGTTCGCCAATCTTCATGTATGAACTACTCAAAGACGCATCAAAGAGGCTCACTAACGCGTCGCTGACACTATGGAAGGCCAAAAGGTTAAAAAACACGTGAAATTTAACACATCAACAACACGTGAAATACGCGTAAACAACACGTATTTAAAGCGTATTTCACGTGTTAGATGTTTGCGCGTGAAATATGCGTTCAAATATGCATATTTCACGAGTGAAATACATGTGAAATATGCGTTAAAAATCAGTTTGAAGGGGTCATTGGCTGCTGAAAACTTGGGTCAAACCATTTCTGTGAGCTTAAAGGGGTGTACCATTCATAAGCTGTGTCTCATTTAATTTAATTTCGAAGGCTGCATCCTCCAGAGGACACATCCTGTGAAGGATGTGGCATACGGAGTGTCCTTAACCAGAATTAAACGAGACATCCTTCGTAGGACACACGGGCAGGAAAGGAAACAGGAAGTATCGCGTTGCTATGCCAACATGTTCACGGCTGAGTTGTTGCGCTCTCACAACAGTTAAATGAATGAAAATTATTTATAAATTTGGAAAGTAATTTGAAAAGAAAATGTATTTACTTGTTTTATTTTGGTTAATGCTTGAGGAGCTGGCGTATGTACAACAGATATCTGTTACAGAGACAAAGGAGGAGAATATTAAGAAGAACAAAGTTTAAAACAAAAACAAGCTTGAAACTACTTACATTTAAACACGCTTGCACTGTACATGTACATCTGCCGACGCCGCCATTTAAAAAAAAATAAAAAATTCAAATAAATGACGGTTGTTAACAGTGACGCAAATAATTGTGGGCTATCTGCAGCAGCGAAGGATACACCTCATGCATCCTCCGAATTCCTGTGAAAGAAGGGCGCATTCGAAGGTCACTTCGAAGAGTCCTACTTACATTTCTGAAATGATACAGCCTCAATGAAGTATGTAACCTTCAAATGCGACCTCCGGAGGATGCAGCATTCGAAATGAGACACAGCTATAGACTAGGATACCACCATTTAACATACTAGATCAGCTTATTCAGCCTTTTTATTTTGTCCCTTTTTGTCTTTTTTGTATAACCTATAGAAATAATATATTTAAATTGCAGTTTTATGAAAATTTAGATTTATATTATATTACAAATAAAACTGCCTCGTTTTTCTCCACATGCCTTTTTTTAGTAAATAAACACATTAGTGGACATTATAGCTTTAACAGTGAGCAAACTTAAGTTAGCATCAAAGCATTACAATTTGTGTGGGGGAATCAGTTACAGTGGAGGTAAGCAATCAATACAGGTTTAAGACAGACAATAGTAATCAATATTGACAGACAATTGTAATCAATATCTGTCTTTGGAGAACAATGTGAGCTTTTCTTGTGCTTACATTTACAGCTATTGCCAGCAGGCGGCGCTTATTATACACTCACCAGACAAACATGCAGGTGATATTATCCATTTAAATGAATATAAAGACTTAAAGTATTTAAATTTGGCATTTTAGAATGCATATAAGTATTTAAGACTTGCAGGTCAGGTATAAGAACTTGATTTGGCTTTCCTGCATGACAGCAGAACTATTCTAAAGTCCTAGGCCACCCTGAAAATTGGTATTAAAGCAATTTATCCGTGAAATGATGAGGTAATTTGTTAAAACACTTCATAACATTTAAGTAAACATATAAACATAAAAATACTAAGTAGCTCATTGTTTTTCTTAGAACCACACACATATTGTTTATATCTGCAGTAATTTGAATTATTACTGAAACACCTATTGTACACTTCATAACAGCTAGAATTAATTTTATGGCTGCTTTTTTTGACAGTTTATATCCTGGTTTAGCAATGTGACAGACTTGATTGGCTTACTGAAAGTATTAAAAGGCTAGGGCGGAAGACTAATTGTATTGCAAACTGCTCAAGGACCTGCAACATGAAGGTAGTTGTACAAACTATGAGTTACAGGATTAGTTTTGAGTTGACAAAATTAAACCAACAGAAATCAGGCTTTGTTGATGCCATGAAGCAACTCATTACTTTCTCTGTCAACACTGATCTTAAAGCTTTGAACCAAACCCCTGCTGTTATTGGCAGCAGATCGAGATACAATATAATTTAAAGTTGTAAGGGTAACAATTTACAATAAGGTTCATTAGTTAACATTAGTTAACTATATTAGGTAACATGAACTAATAATGAATTGCACTTATACAGCATTTATTAATCTTACTGTTAATTTCAACATTTACTAATACATTATTAAAATCTTGTTAACATTAGTTAATGCACTGTGAACTAACATGAACAAACAATGAACAACTGTATTTTCATTAACTAACATTAACGAAGATTAGTAAATAAAATAACAAACGTATTGCTCATGGTTAGTTCATGTTAGTTAATACATTAACTAATGTTTAACTAATGAAACTTATTGGCTTTATTCATTGGCTAAGTGCTTGTTTTTGAGATATTCTTGATGGTTTACGGTTTAACTTAATGTATATGGGTTAGAATAGGTTAATTCTGTTTATTAATCTGTTCAGTTGTGTATTTTATATTCATCACGTGTATATCTGTTTAGAACATTTAATGTTATTATCGTGTATTTTTATATTTACTAACTGAGTATATTCTAATAACTGAGTTGTTGTGGTGACAAATAAACAGGTTACTCCCAAATTTCCAACATCTTTTCACAAAGTCTCTTACCGGACACCCTGTGGCGGGATTCAAACCTAACCAGCAGTATACTCAAATGAGACTGTGCTATTAAAGCTAACTTTTTTTTTTCTTCAGTTCCCCACTTACTTTAGCTTCCTCAAGCACTGACAGAACACAGACTCTGACTGAGCCAGGCCAGTTGACATCCAAGCTTGTGGTCATACATGTACAAATGTACAGTAGGTCAGTGTGTTAACTTATTCATTACTATTTAAAATCAGAACTGATGTCACTGAAAGTTTACATGTACAATAGACCTATAGTACAGACTTTTTATTCACAAAACCAGCCTCATGTTGTTTTAGAGCTGTGAATGATTGCAATGTATGTGCAGGCTATTTTTGTTATGATTCTATAGGGCAGGGCCACTGTCCTGACGAGCTTGATTAGCTGGATCAGGCGTATTGGAGCTGGTTGAATCTAAACTCTGCAGGACAGTGGCCCTGCAGGAAATGTGTTGTGCACTTGTGGTGTAGGGAATGCTAAAAAAATGTATTGTTGACCTTTAATATGTACTGGATTGTATGCGGTGATGGGAATAACGGTGTTGTAAATAAACAGCGTTAATTTTTTCAGTAACGAGTAATCAAACGAATTACTAGTTTCCCTGTTACAAAGCTGTTACTGTAGGCCTAACTGACAATAAAATGTGGCGTTACTATAACTGAGCTCCAGTGTTGGGAGTAATGCATTGCAAAAGTAATTATATTACAATAATATATCACTTTTTGCTGTAACGCAGTAATATAACGCATTACTAATAAAAATTTGGGTAATATTATACTCTCAGTAAAGCACGTTACAGCAACGCATTTTAACCCGAAATTAAGTGCAGTTAGTTTTATTTTTTACCAACACTGCATGACATTCCAGCACCAGAGAGTAAAATAGTGGGTAAAATAGTATGTCTATTTCCTGTTGCTGGAATTCGATGGTTGAAATGACTGCAGAGACGGATTCTACATTTGTGAAATGGACATAGCTACTCCCATTATTTTCAGAGAAAGGGACAAGAATGCAATAATTGCAATATTGCAATCAATGTGCAGCACTGAGGGAATGTTTTAAAATAAGCACTTGAAAAATCACCTGGACCGGTGCCAGGGTAACACTAGATAACTGAGACAGCTTCAGGGTCGGAGAAGAGAAAGAATGCGCCGAACTAGAGCACGGGCAAGACAAAGCAACAGATGCCGAAATATCAGTGAGCCGCGAGTGCACGTACAGTCATACACAGTTTGTTTGTGCATCAATAATAACGGACTCGTGCATGCCTAATGTATGACTCCTGTATGTCACTGTAATCATCTTTACCTTTATTACAGTCGTCATCCATCAAAACTTTATCAGCGACACTGGTTTTCATTATCCAACTGAGAGATGTAGTTCCCTTGCGATACTACACAAGTACAAGTGCTCGCCGCTCTCTATTCTACTCGCCGCTCTCAAGCTGCTCGCCGCTCTCTAGCAGCCGCCGCCCACAAGCAGCCTGCAGCTCTCTTGCCGCTCTATCAGCTCGCCGCTCAGATCGCCGCTCTAGTGCAGCGCTGATTGCCCGCCACTTCACAGCAACCAGATGAGCTTGCCACTCTCAAGTAGCTCTGTTCCCACGCCACCCAGCCTGGTCAGCACTTCGCCCCCGAGCGGGACCTTTCTGTGGTTCTTAGAGTCCTCCTTTTGAACCAATCCAGACTGCCGACTTACGGCCCCTGTCGCTGAAAACTGCCCTACTGCTAGCTTTAGCATCAGTTAAGCATGTGGGAGCTTTACAGGCGCTCTCTGTGAGCCCCTTGTGTCTTGAATTCGGGTCTAACGACTCCAAAGTCATGGATATGTCCCGAAAGTCTTATCTACCCCCTTTAGGGCACAGATGGTCGTTCTCTCCGCTCTTCCTCCTTCTCAGGATTAACAGGAGTTGAACCTACTCTGTCCTGTCAGGGCCCTGAGAACTAACATTGACCGTTCCGCCTCTTTTCGTCAGGCAGAACAGCTTTTTGTTTGCTTCGGTGGCCGTGCAAAAGGTCTTCCGGTCACGAAGCTCAGGCTTTCCAGATGGATATTCGACGCTATAGCACTCACTTTCTCCTCCTTAGGCCTTCAATGTCCTTTGGGTGTAAGAGCGCATTCCACGAGAGGTATGGCCTCCTCGTGGGCGTGGTCCTGTGGCTTTCCATCACCGACATCTGTGCGGCGGCTGGGCCTCACCATCCACATTTGTCAGATTTTATAATCTAGATGTCCCTGCGCTTCAGACGCAGGTCCTTTCTGCATGAGCCTCTCTGCTGTGTCCAGCTTATGGCTTTCCATTACGACCCTGACCACATCCAGGTGTAACTGTATTCTTTGCCCTCTATACGGCATGAAGCGTCCCGTGAGTAGCGCGGCAAAGTACGCAGTACTCGTGTAGTATCACAAGGGAACGTACTCGGTTACTAACGTAACCTTGGTTCCCTTAGATACGTAAGTAGGCAGTCTGGATTGGTTTAAAAGTACTGTGTACTTTGCTGGGCTTGGTTCAAAAGTACTGCGTACTTTGCCGCGCTACTCGTGGAACGCCTCATGCCGTTGCTTCAGTTGAATTAAATCGATTTGCCATGGTGAGACGGCTGCTTGTATAGCCTGATACCCCGCCCCTTTTGGTGGGCTTGAGCGGCCTCACTCACCATTGGCTCGCACAGTTCATCATTGGTTCGTTTACTTTAACTCCACAAACCAATGACCGTGCAGTTACACTGCGTGATTGAATAAAGGGTTCAGAATCTGAGAAAAAAAGGAGTTCCCTTTCAAAAGGGAACTCGCACTGCGTCCTAAAATGCAACTGGGGAACGCCCTCACGTGGCGAGTGTCTGAAACAATCTGTCCAATCTCGACAATCCTATTGGCCGGCGACAGCCTATGACGTAACTCAGGTGTAACCAGGAAGTATAAATCTGGAGAACATGTCATCCTCTTTTCATCTTCAGGGACTGTTTGTCTGTAGCGATCTGTTCAAGGTAAGACAATTGTTTTACTATGGCTGAGAAACGTTTCAAGCATTGTGCTGATCTGTGTCCTAGATATTTGACACTGGAGGATACACATGACTTGTGCGTTCATTGTCTGGGCAAAGAGCATGCACGCTCTGTTCTCGAGGGAGCAGTTTGCGTGCACTGCGAGCGTCTTCCTATGAGGAAGCTCCGCTCTCGTCCATCTTCTCGAGAGACAAGTTGTGCACCTGTGCCTGGTGGCTCGGGCCTGGCTTGTGCTGAGGCAGAGAGGCGGCTTAAGTCGGGGGGGTTCACAGGTGTAGCTCGCCGAACGCTTTGAGAGGGGTGTCACTGTCTCTCGCGATTCGGCGGCTTGCGAGAGTGATCTGCTCGACGAGGATGCTATTTTTCTTGCATCCTCCAGTTCAGCAGACAGTGCTCTTTTGGCTCCTAGCCAAGATGAAGAGCAGTCGATGGTCGAGGCTGGCAATGAAAGTGTTCAACGTGATAGGGCACGCTTCAGATAGATTAAAGCTGTCGTGGGAGCGCGTTCAGGAAGATATTGGACGAACGTTATCTTTCTGGCCACCGTCGTGCAGTCCCCGTGAGCCTTCCATTCCTTCCCGCTCTCCATTCTGAGATCGAGAAAGCATAGAAGAACCCATATTCAGCCCGCATCCATCGACATGGGCATGCAGATTATGCCAATGTTGAGGGATTGCATGAGCATGGATGTGTGGCGATGCCTCCCATTGACGAGTCGTTTGCAAACCATCTCATCGGCGGGGGAGCATCATCTCTTAAAGCTCCGGCTCTGCCTACTAGACCGCTTAAGACCACCTCGCATCTGAACGGCAGAGCATATGTGGCGGCAGGTCAGGCTGGTGTTTCACTGCATACCATGGCAGTGCTTCAAGCTTACCAGGCTGATCTGCTGAAAGATTTAGACTAGGGTCAGGGTCTTTCACCTGAGGCGGTAGCTGAGTTGTGCCGCACCACAGACCTGGCTCTCCGCCTCCGCTGCAGTGATCGGTAGATGGAGAGACACCTGTGGGTGAACTTGGCGGATATCGGGGAGAAAGAGAAGGGTTTTCTGCTCGATGCCCCCGTCTCGCCCTCTGAACTTCCGTCGAGGTGGTGGTTGGAAAGTTCAAAGAGGCGAGGGCGCGCTCAGCAGCATTTAAATCTTGTACACCGCGCCGGTCTGAATCTACGCCCAGACAGCGGGGGGACCTGGCCCGTCCTGGTCTCAGGACCATAGACAGGGCCAGAAATCTAGCGTCGCCACTCGGGCCCCTCCTCCTCAGAAGAGCAGGTCGCAGAAAAGGCGAGAAGCTAGGAAGAAGAAGCAGGATCTTAGGGAAGTTATACAGCGCAGGCGTTCTGAACCCCAGTAAGTATTTCTTCCCTTTCTGAGGGTTTGCACACTCCACCCTCTCCTCTTCTTCTGTCAATCTGTTCCCTTCGTCCCCACAGGCGCTTCTACATTGGTCCTGAGGCTGGGCCGATGATGAGTATGTTCCCTGAGCTGGAACTTTTCTGACAGTCCGGTCAGGGTTTGAAGTGAAGTGCAGCCTTTAGACTGCATGAGTATGGCAGGCGCCTTTTACATTTATAAGTTGGCCCTTTTTTCTCTGTATGTCTCAGGTTGAGTTTTTTATAGGTCACCTCTATTTTATTAGAGCCGTTGCTTTTGCACTGACCTCAAAGCTCCCTGCATAAGGCTTTTTTGGGGGACGTTTTATTGGGTTTTTTTCAGAACAAAAACTTTTTGTGTGGCAAGCCATTTTTATGATTAACACCTTTTCTGGAGTCACCTTCTTGGTTGAACTCCAGCAAAGCTCACAATTCAAGTAGCTGGCTATTCTTAAAGAATTTGGCCTCCTTGCTAACCTTCACTTAGGTTGTAGTGAAGTGGTATCCTCTCGTTTTGAGAGTCTAAGGCGATATGCTGAAACTTTCTGCTCCCCTGAGCTCCAGATGTATCATGACTTTAGGTATGGTCGTTCTCTTACATCACCCTGTGATGCGTGTTGGCTTTCTTTTTGCCTCCACCCTGTCCAGGGTTCGGTGTAGTGTGCAGGCGTTTTCTATTATCGCCGCCCTTTAGGCCACAGGTGTTTTACCTGTTCGAACATACCTGCCTCCTCTTGCCATAAGAGTTGGGTTTTTTGTACAGAAAACCCTTTTAGAATACACAAAAAACTGCTGAAAATGATATATAATATAGTGTATTTTGTCTATAATATTGCTATAATAAACAAACAAACAAAAAAATAAGCATTTATGATTTTGATCAGTTTTATTCTTTCAGGAGACACAAGACTCTGTTACAATCTAGACCATCCTCCAAATTTGTAAAATTCCTTATATGTGCATCATTTTTTGTCACCTGTGTCGAGAATGACCTTAGCATCACCTGTCTGCCTCCTGGAGATGTGATGCCAGCTGTGCCAGTTGCTGCTGCTGCTCACTAATCTTCAAAAGAAACTGAAACAAAGAAATTACTGTTTATACACACAGTTTTTGCACTGTAATAATACCCATTTCACAATATCAAAATGTAGATTTACTGAAATGGCAATTCTATTCAAGTTTGGATACTTGCAGACAGCTGTGCAGTGTGCAATTAGCCTTGCCATAACCCAAATGTATAGTTTTGTCATTTTTGTGGGGTCAAATAATAGTTTATCATATTGGTTGATGTTCTTTCACATTTTAAAATAATAATATTTCAATCAAAAATGAGTATAAGCATTGTAAATGCAGTAATACAGTTTATACATACCAAAGTCCTCTCCTCTCGTGCATCCTCCCCATTGCGTCGCTGGCCGAGGCAATAATCACTTTAGTTTTGCTTTCAAAGATCTCTTTTATCAATGTCATCGATGCTTTTCCGTTGCTAGATGTGATTATCGAAATCAAAACAGTCCATAAACTAAAAATCCTCACAAAAACTCACAAATACTTCAGTCAAGCCAGCTCGCGCGTCAACCGGAACTGAATGTGAGAGATCAGCCTGTGTCAAATTTCTCGGTTTCTGAATGGATGGTTGGCTTGATTGACATGTCCCCACCAACGCTAACTTTTGGGCATGATTTATATATCATCGACATGTCCTCAGAAAACATTAGCACGCTTTGATTTATGGTTTGGAGATTGCGTGTTTCTTCGAGAGAGCATTTCTTGTTCTGCACATCCGCGACAAAACAGTTGATTATTTACTAACGAAATCTCACAGAAATGTGAAAATGGTCTCATTTGAAAGAAAATATCCTAAGCTAGTTTGTAGCTTTTTTTTTTACACTGTTTTAGTTTGATACTGACTTAAGCAGCCCCTATCAAAAGTGCCGGGTCAATTTCTGTCTTTTTAAAACTGCGGGGGTGTCCTGACCCCCCGTCCCCCGTGCCAATGGCGCGCCTGCTAACTGATGATGATTGGTGTGTGACTACACAAATATAATTTTAAACTGATAATAATGTAGGATAATAATGTCTGTGTCAGAGCATGTAAGCAGAGCGCAAGCTCAAACCAAAAAACCCTTTGTGACATGCTGGATCAAAAATATGTGAAATAAGTTTTTTGTAGTCAACTAGTAGTTGTTCATTTAAGCCATTAGTTGACCAATCACATTTATATAAATTTAATTTCTTAAATACTGGAGAGAATAAACCAAAATAATGAGCGTTTACATAATATAGGCTACATAGCACTCGAGCGTACGCATAAAGCTCGCCATAAAGAACCGGCAAAAGTAGCTAACGATTATGAATGTGGAAAAAAAAAAAAAAAAACAGCAATTGTTTATCAATAAACTAATATTTTCTGAATCATTGTCGGCTGCAAAGATGAAGTTAGCATTGCTGACTCTCATCATCTCTGCATGTTGACGCGCTTAGAGAGAAAATGCACATTTCATTAGGATTACATAATCAGAGAGTATTTATTTTCGTTTTGAATTATTTAGTTTAAAAGTAGACATTTGAAGCTTTCTATAGATATATTTTTCATGTCTGTGAGGCAAGCAGCCTATACGCTGAGTTCTGGCTCATTTAGCCTGTAAGACGCGCTCCAGTTCACGTGCAAGTGATCGCGCTGGCGCCTCGATGTCATGATTATATTGTCTGCTATATTTGCTTCTTATTTATTAAATCCAGGCAATTGGTTGATGAAACATTGATTAAAATTAAGATACAATTTTTACAAAACGAAATTCACTTTAAAGAAAGGCTTTCTACAAAACAAAACTTAATGAAGTGGTCAAAATCATGTCTGACCCACTCAATGTCTCCCGATATATTGCGCGTCTTATGATGTATAATATCTTACTCATGCTGTTCACTTTTCATAATCAAATAGATTAAATTAAAAAATAGCATTATAATAGGACTATATAAACATAAATATGAAACTAAATACGTTTTCTGTAATGACTACCAACACGTAGCCTATAGTACAGTACAGAGAAATTTCATGTCGTGAGCAAGAGCGGATCATGAGTGTTGAGTCGGATCCAACATAATTTATTTTTAGACTTATTTGTTGGCCAGTTGTGGTCTGTGCAATAAATATTAAAAGTTCTAAACCATCTATTGTGGTTTATTGTTCCACTATAGTAATATATTATTTACAATAATATACTGAATTTGATAGGTGTCTCTCACATTGTCCCACAACAGCATTAAAATGTGTAGATTAGTGTACAATGTTTTATAATAATATTTTATTCTATTTAGTGTCCATTTCATTCATTGTAACATATTTAATATTGGGGCATCCAAGTTATTTGACATATTTGAAAAAAAATGTTTTAAAAGTAATGCAATAGTTACTTTCCTTGGTAAATTGTTACTTTTATAATGATGTAACTCAGTTACTTACTCAGTTACTATTTGTGAGAAGTAAGTAACTAATTACTTACACTGATTGTATGATACATTAGGAGCTTTCTAAGTGAAACTTGCTTATATAAAAAAGTGTAAAGGGCTAAATTAGCAATTTAAAAGGGGAGTCAATGCAGTGTCACTTGTCATCATTCTTAGCTATTTTATTAAAGCCTTCTTTGGACAAAGTAGATAAATGTATGAAACTGTGAATGTACCCCTGCAGTGTGAGGCCCACACCGTTAAATATGTGTTGT
This sequence comes from Hypophthalmichthys molitrix, assembly GCA_037950675.1. Lineage (NCBI taxonomy): Eukaryota > Metazoa > Chordata > Actinopteri > Cypriniformes > Xenocyprididae > Hypophthalmichthys > Hypophthalmichthys molitrix. The sequence continues at coordinate 37,119,631 of CM075498.1, read as the reverse complement.
TTGCGTGTATTTCACACGTTGCTGATGTGTTAAATTTCATGTGTTTTTTAACCTTTTGGCCTTCCATACACAGAGCTGGGCAAGTTACTTCCAAAATGTAATACATTACTAGTTACTGTCATTTGAAAGTAATTGGTTACACTACAATATTACTGTCTCTGAATTGTAATGCATTACACTACTTTTGCGTTACTTTCAACAAAATAACAAAAATGCTAAAATGTAGTTTATTGTTGCTCATTATACATCCAGTGGAGGGCGATGTGGTATAGCATAATGACTGTGTAGGCCAGTGATCCTCCAGGGGGGCTTGATAACTTAAAATTTTTTGAGATAACTTAAAATTAATTTAAATATAGTAATATAATTAATTAATTGTATTATTAATACGTTAAACTAAATATTAAACAAACACCACCTCTCTGCGCAATCTCCGATTGTTTCGGAGCAGCCCACGCCGATTTTCATCGCGCTGTGTGAACTACAAACTGAACATGCGGCTCAAAACACACATACTATACGCAAACTACATCTCTCAGTTGGATAAAGAAAACCAGTGTTGCTGATAAAGCTTTGATGGATGACGACTGTAATGAATGTAAAGATGATTACAGTGACATACAGGAGTCGTACATTAGGCATGCACGAATCCGTTATTATTGATGCGCAAACAAACTGTATGACTGTATGTACGCTCGCGGCTCACTGATATTTCTGCATCTGTTGCTTTGTCTTGCCCGCGCTCTCGTCCGGTGCATTCTTTCTCTTCTCCGACCCTGAAACTCTCTCAGTTATCTAGTGTTAGCCTGGCATCGGTCCATGTGATTTTCAAGTGCTATTTTAAAAACGTTCCCTCAGTGCCGCACATTGATTGCAATATTGCGTTCACATGTTGAGTTTTTTTTTTGTTTTGTTTTTTGCGCGCTCAAGTTCGTTGTTTCAAATGTAGATGCGCGGCAAGCGTGCTCATAAGAGAAGTGACGCGCTCGTTTTTTTCCAGGCGCAGCGAGATGAAAAAATCTCAACTTTTCAGAATGCCGCAAGGTCATGTGGCAAGAACCAACCGATCAGCTTCGGCCTTTCCGTAACAAAACGTCGAAAGCTCAGCCGAGATGGACGAGCTTTCGACAGGATGGGTTTTTATTTCTCATCTCCATAAATATATCCAGTAGTAGAGCTAATGCAAGGGATAGAAATTAATTTATCCTTGTCTTCATGGCTCATAGCAACGGCAGACACCACAGGAGCGCAAGCTTTCGAGCGCTTTTGAAAAGATGAGATAGTGGCGCGGCCAGCGTTTTTTTTTAGAGGCGACATGTGAATATTTAATAACTCTCCACTGCTGAAGTCTTTCACCTTTGCATCTAAAAGTTGTCTGTCGTTGTCTTTTGGTCACTTGTATTAAGCTTGTATCTGTGGTTTTTTTTTTTTTTTTTGGTTTTTTTTTGGGGTTTTTTTTAATATGCCTATTCTTTGGCCAAATAGAATTTAAAACTACACGTCTGTTGAATGTGGTGTGTACCATAGCTGTTTATATATAAAACAATTTCTTTATGAAGTAACTCTGACGTCATGAATATCGATTATTTTCTTAGCACCCCACATAATGGTCTAGCCCGCCCTTAGCACCGGTAGAGAAAAATTCTGGCGCCGTGCATGGTTACAGCAAAAAGTAATATATTACTGTAATATAATTAGGCTACTTTTGTAATGCGTTAGGCCCAACACTGTCCATATGACAACTCACTAACGCCAGACAAATATCTAGCATGCTAAATATCTGGAGCTGTCGGCCGACTCCATATCCTGAAAAAAATAAAAATAAAAAAAAAATAATAATAAAAAATAATAATAATGAATATAGCTGCGAGCAGCAATCATCGGGGTTCAATCACTTTAAGGCCTTTAAGCACATGCATAAAAAGGTCCATTAATTAAACGTGCTTAAACACATTTTGTTGCAGAAATGGATATTTGAAATCAATAATGAGGTAAGAAAATGCCTATTCCAGGTTTTCCCTTTAAAAATCACCATTTTCAGGTCTCAATGTAATTGTAATGTTATATTACTGCAAACACATACGTCAAATGAACAAATGAAGTGGTAAACCTTGACAAAATGTGATTTGTAATGTTTTTCTAAGGATTTATATAGTTTAAAGGGATTTTATATGACAAAACCTTGAAACCTTGAACTATATTAGTGGCCTTCTGCTGCCATCTGGTGGCACAAAATAACAGTGTCAGGCAATTTACTATAGAAAAAATATGGTTTTAAAGGTTTTTTGACAGTTATAGCGCCACCTATTGCGCGATCTTCCCCACTTTTTTGTGATGTCCTCATAGTGTGCCCATACATATGTGTGTTAATTTTGGTGAAAATATCTCATTTCGTTTTGAAGTTATAGATACTTACAGTTGTGCTCAAAATTATTCATACCTTTGGTAAATATGGCCAAAAAAGGCTGTGAAAATAAATCTGCATCGTTAATCATTTTGATCTTTTATTTTAAAAATCTACAAAAATCCAACCTTTCATTGGAGAATAATAAATTTAAATGGTGGGAAAATCTCATTATGAAATAAATCATAATAAATAAATAAATCAATCAGCTGTTATCTTGGGAAAAGGAGGTTGCAAAAAGTATTGAATAAAAGGGTATGATTATTTGTGAGCAATGTGTATTAGAGAAAAACATTTCTCTCATAATGAAATTTCCCCCCCATTTAAAATTATTATTCTCCAATGAAAGGTTGGATTTTTGTAGATTTTTAAAATAAAAGATCAAAAGGATTAACGATGCAGATTTATTTTCACAGCCTTCTGTATATATATATATATATATATATATATATATATATATATATATATATATATATATTGGTTAATAAAAAATTAACCAAGAACGTCTTTGATTGGATTTTTTTTTTTTTTTTTTGCCACTTCCTATCAAAATTTTGACATTTGGGCTTTGACGTTTAGTAAACCAACTTAGGTTCTGTGTTTCCTATGGTGGTTTCGTCTTGATTGGACTAACGGTTTTGAAGATACTCGCAAAAGTTTTTTAAGCGCTTAATCACAACATTGCACAAACCATAAGCCGAAACCTGGCAAGTCTGGTATTGTTGGACTCGGCGAGGTTTCAGGAGTCTAAAGATGTTTCACTCCGGTGAAAATAAGTCGACCACACCCACAGTTATTTTCAGCTAAAACCATTAAAAACACGTTTTTTAAAGGTTTTTAACAGTTATAGCGCCACCTATGGTCCGATCTACACAAAAATTGGCATGCTTTTTTAGAGTCATCTGCTCACCTTTTTTCGTGAAGTTCTGAGTTTTCGTTTAGGCTTTATAGGCTTTTGGGTATATTTAGCCAAGCCCATTTTCTAAATGACCCTGTTATAGCGACCCAAAGGGTAAAGTTAAACTTTTTTTTTTTTTTTTTTTGATAATTATTGAACGAGAGAGTCCAGAGAATTGCCCTGTACTCGTTTGGTTCCGATCGGGTGAAAAACCTAGATCATGATGTAGGTTTTTAAATGACAAAACACTCACTTGCAAATATATGAGAATCTGAATATCAGATAGTTGATGACATGGAGAGAAAAGCGATACATCTGTCTTCATGGAAACAATAAAGTAAACATTCTAATGGTGGCCTTAACTCTGGGAGGGCAGCCAGAATATTTTAAATTTATGTGTGAAAGGGTTCATTTAATTTTAATTAAATTTAATTCAAAATTTAATCTAATTTCTTCCCAATGTCCATTTTCAAATAAAGTTATTGGGTGACAGAGTTGTTGTCAGCTCATGTAGTGTGTGTAACCCCCTGTTGCAGATCATTTACATAGTGTCACGTAGTGTGAACACCACCACTACTTAAAGACTCCACAGCAAGTCATGTAATCTGAACAGCACAGCGATCTGCCGACGTTTAAAGTCCTGTAGTGTAAACTTGGCATCAAACTGTAAATCAAAAATTGGAGCACTGTAGACAAACAACCTTCCAAAGCATTCATGTCATATAGTATCAAGCCAAAAGTCTTTTCTTGGACTGATTTGAGTTGATAATTGTCTAGATTCTAATTAAAACCTGCAAAAGGCTTTCTGTCATAAATTATTTCCTCACCTTAATGATATTGCTAGTATGGTAACTAACATTCATGTAAAATTCTGATTTAAAAGAAATGATGTCTGAGTTCATGGTATACATGAGAAAAGGAATGTTTCTAATATAATAATAAAACACCTTAACATCTGATATTTTCAGTGCCATTTAATCAAACATTCTAACCTCTCTTATTCAGTGAATGAACACTATGTGCACATTTAAGGGTCTCATTCTCAGATTCCTCAAACGAACATTAGAGCATCACATTAGCACAATGTTAGCATTCAGATCTTAAGTAAAACTAGGGTTACATAGAATGGGAGGGATTTTTACAAAGCCAACAGGTTGCAGGCATATAAAAAAACACAAACAAAAATCATAAAAAAAAAATCATTGTTTGAAAAATCATAATACATGCCAGTGACACCAATAATTTTTGTGAAAATAAAGGGTGAAGCATAAAAATACCAATGAAATCAGTCAGATATGTAATTTCTGTAGAGTTAAATCTTACTCCTAGTCTGAAGATGAGAGTCTTTACGTGAATACAAGGATAAACTGAGCCAAGTAATTGTCTGATTCACTGATGAATCATTAATGAATGATTCTATAATCAATAAATCCTTATTTGAATAAGCATTTGAATAAGCCAATGTAAAACACACTCCATTGAGAAAGATATATGGACACAATACAGTTGCACTTCAACAACTGTTACAGAGTCTATAGATATGACATTGGCTGACAAGCAGCTGGATATGGGGGATGGGTCGGGCCGGGGGTTTTGGAGGCACAACATTTACCTTAATCCCAGGGAGTCCAGGCAGCCCTGGAAGTCCTGGCTCACCCTATGTAAGAAAAGTGCAACAAATTAAACCCAAACCAAGGCGCCATGATCCTGGAAACCCAGCTCAACTACAATAGGTTTCCTCTAAGGCCACAATATCAAAAGACTGGCCCTGGTTCACATTCTAAAGTGAAAATCATCTAAATTCTGCAGTTAAAGCAAAGATATATTGGCCATCTAATGGTGTTGCAGTTGGATCATTTCAGATGTTTTAAATTAATGGTAAAATCCATTTTGAGATCTACTAAAATCGTAAGACATGTCTACAATTATATTTGTTTTTTTCTGCTTATCTCTTATGCTAAAATAGAATATTGATTCCATTAGACCATAAGATATATTATTATTATTATTATTATTACAGCTGTCGATTTAACTTTACTAGTTAATTTAATTAATTAGTTATGGGAAAATAATGTGAATAAAATGATTTAATGCATTTAACGCACCAGACCTACATGAGGTCATACATTTCATTCAGCTGATTGATGACATGATGCAGGGCAACAACTCACTGCATGATGGAGCCTATAGAATGCAGTTAGAATGCCCCTAAAATTCAAGATATCAGAGCAAAAATGCCTCTGTATGATATAGTTAAGGAATATCACACAAGTAATGAGCGCAATATCACACAGGTGCTATGTTTGTCCTGGATAGCATTAGTGTAAATGTGATATGATTTTATACAACAGTTTAATAAATAAGTGGTTAATATTGTGTTATATTTTAGACACAATAGTGTCTATTTTGTTATTGTCTCAGTTTTGCCAACAAAAATATTGCCTGTAAAAGCCACAGCAGAACTGTTGTGTGTCTCCGAGCAACACACAGTGGTGTTTTGTTTCTGAATGAATCCACGTTTTGAGCAAATCAATTGGGTGAACCAATGATTTAATGGCCATTTCCTTCATTCCTGAATGAATCAGCCATTTGAACGAATTTAATGAATGAATGAATGACTCAGTGACTTTTTTTTATTGCAATCTTTTAAACAATGAACATACAAGGGCAATAACATATTTTACATTAAATAATCATCAAATTAAATGTTATGATAAATAAAAAGAAAAGAAAGTAGCAAAAAATTCACATGTATAAACAAAGTTACAAATTATTCAAAGAATATATTTAAGGCTTTAAAATAATTTTAAAAATAATAATACCTTCTAGTTTAAGATCTAAGTTTGGCTTTTCATCTATATTATTTTATAGCAAATTTATAGGTTCTGAGGGAATGGCATTGATTACCATCATAAACTCACTGACAGGTATATAAATTGAATATTTTCCTAAAAATTCTGAATAAGTAAGTAAATGACCATTACAATTCAAAAGTTGTGAAACCAACAAAATATTTTCCTTAAGCCAATTAACTAAAAATAAAGATTTATTTTTGTGTATAATGTATTTATTATTCCAAATTAAGCATTTGTGAGGGGAGAAATTGTGTTTGTATACAAGCATCCATGATAACAGTGCCTGCTATGAAAATTTGAACGTTTTATGGGAAGACTGTTAATATTAAAATTACAATTAAGAAGAAATTCAATACCACAAACTTTTGCAAAAATAATATTAGGGATATAATACCATCATTTATCTTTGGACCGAATATAGTTTTGTATCCATTTCATTTTAAATACAGTATTAGATTTTTCAAAATCAAGTACATTAAGCCCACATTGTGTCAAAGTCAGCAGTCCATTCACACTACATTTCCCATCATCCCTCCTTCTGATCACCTGCACTCCTTCAGCAATCACCCAGTTACTCACCACTAATCACCTGCACCTGTCACTCATCATCCCATCAGCCATGGACTATTTAAGCACACATGTCAGCCATACTCATTGTCTGTTCTCCCTAAAGGATATTAGATGATAACCTTATGCTCTGCTTATCTGGTTTGCCATCCTTCTAAGAAGGATGTCTTCCGCCTGTGTCTCTGTGCACTTCCTCTGTCTTCATAGATTTACTCTGGTCAACTGCAACTGAGGTGTGTGTGCTCATCCTGTCCCCTTCATTCAGTAACTCATCTGCTACACTTATGAAAGAACTGTTACCACCCACTCATGTGTTTAAACTGTGTTTAAAGTTCTCCCATTGTGCTCGAGTCACACCTTGGAGAAGTGACTTACAAATTGTTTTTTGTTTTTTTCCCCAAATAACATTTAAATAAAAATCTCCATTGATTATACGTTTTGGAACATCTATGGCCATTGCAGCATAAACTAGTCTAGCTAACCTTTCAGATTTTGGTAATAAAACTCTCCCATTTAAAGTAATACGCCAAATGTTGAATTTCTTTTGAATTTTATTAATTAATGGGGTATAATTAAGATTTACTCTTTCTTTTTAGTCTTTGCATATCTTAATATGGTCTTTAATTGGAATGCCACATAAATCTGATGAGTTAATTGGTCTTTTAATGCAAATAATTCACTTTTATATATATATATATATATATATATATATATATATATAGACAACCCTGATACTAAATAGAACTCATTAAGACACTCAAAAGCTAATTTTAATTATTTTATGTCTCTTAAAAAAATTGCTGTATCATCTGCTAATTGGGAACATTTAATTACATTATTGGCCAACTGAATACCTTGAAATGGATTAATTTTAATATGAAGATCATTACTTGCATGACCAATAGAAACAGAGGAGATAATGGGTCTCTTTGTGTGACACTTCTACCTATATTGAATATAGGAGTGGTCCCTAAAGGAAGTTTAAAGGTAGTTCACCCAAAAATGAAAATGTCATTTAGATTAACGAAGGTCCTACGGGTGTGGAATGGCATGAGGGTGAGTAATAAATGACAGAATTTTCATTTTTGGGTGAACTAACCCTTTAATAGAGCTATTGCAATTATTGTATAACGTACGAACTGCACGGATAAAGTTGTTGCCAAAACCAAAGAAATCAAGAACATCAAATAGAAAGTTGTGGTTTATAGTATTGAAAGCTTTATAAAAATCTATAAGAGAATGTAACTATTATCATTTAAAAGAAAATCGTAATCAATCAAATCTAGTATTAATCGAATATTATTGCCAATATATCTTCCACATATGAAGCCAGATTGTCAGCCATCTATGATTTCATTTAAAGCTAACTTTAGTCATTTTGCAAAGATATGTGAAAATATAGTAGTCAACATTTGAAGTGGATCAAAACCTTACATCAAAGTTGTCTTAAAACCTTCTTCTTAGGACAACGTAGTTCTTAGGACAACTTTGATGAAATATTTTGAACCACTTCAAATGTTGAGTAGCTACTGTAATTTAGTATCATTATTGACCAAAGTTATTGGCCTCCAATTCTCTATATTTAGTAAGTCTTTACCCGGCTTAGGAATGATCTGGACAATTTTCAAAAGGAATTGCAAATTGTATTTACAATTGCGTTTTACATATGTGGACGCATAAACCCCATGTCTTTTGAGTTATGACCCTGTCATATTTAAATAGCAATCTCAATTACCACGTCTGCTTTTTCGTTTTCTTTGCGTAGCGTATGCAGCCTGCCAAAACTCAAATGCAATCGCAGTTCATTTAGGATTTGAATTTCCGATGCCTTACACGGAAACCTGTCAATCAGCGTCAGAGGTGGGACTACACTATGGGGCGTGTTTGTATGGTAAGTGACGTCACTCGCAGTCGACTGTCAAGAGGGAAAATGTCATGCCGATTGGGGGAAAGAAAATCTGATACATGCTTCTCTCTTAGACAATTTTTATTTGTTGTAGAAGGATGTTTTGTTTGGTTTTTATCATGTTGATAAAAATCTAAAGGACAAATAATTTCTAATAAATCATTTATTTTACTAGCTATTTTTTATATTAGTGCAAATTTCTGTCTGTAAAGCCCCTATTTATTATATTTTGTAAAGATTTGAAGTATTACTTGGATACAATATCTACCTCCAGCAATGTTAAAGCCTTAAAATCGATATCATTGTGTGCATCTTATATTTGTTCTTTCCTGTAATGTACAGTTGAAAGTATGCTCTGTGACCATTTGCCTGGCTGTTAAAAAGTGCATTTTGAGACACCTTTACTTTATATAATGTAATTTATATTTTTTTGTATGTTTATTTTTTGTTTGTTCTTTATTTTACTTTTTTTTGTTTTGTGATTTTGTTGTTAACAGGGTTGTATGTTTTTGTGTACTTGTCTATAAACCTGATGAACAATGGAGGTAATCGGTGAAATTGTGGAGGAACTAATGATGCTCGCGCAGCAAGTTGACGACAGTACATACTCTAGATTTCCTCTTACGCAGAAGTCATTTCGTTTTGGACAGGTTAAATGAGTTTGTCGCCTTGACGAACAGCAGCATCAGTAATGTTGTCTTCACCAACCTGAGCGAAGTGGCTGACAGGCTTTTTGTGAGGGACACAACAACTAAAGGACCAGGTCGTCCTTTGATGGACAGACCACTAGAGATGATTGAGTACTACGTAATGTGGTTGCTCATGTGTCCAGCTTGCGCGCCTGCTTGGAGGATCTGAGCGAACCATTCGTAGAAGACTAAAACAGCATGGGTTATGGTACATACAATTTTCATAAATGTGTACTTTATGGAGAAAAAAGCATTTGGAATGTATGGCACCGTATATAATATATAGTGAATATTAATAACACAGATTGTCAGATGATATATATTTTTGTATAAGGCAATAATAAAAGCATAAATACCTAGCATGATCAAAGCACTCCTTTAAAAACAACCCTTACGAAAATTACCCATGGTTTTATTACAACAATTTTTTTTTTTTTTTTTTTTGGTGTGTGTATTTATTACCATTTGTATAACCACAGAAATACCTTAGTTAATGTATGGTTTTTATAGAAAAACATGGTTAATTTGTGGTTATCATTGAATAACTACAAATAGCCATTTTTTTTTTTTCCCTTAATAAAACCATGGTTAATTTTTGTAAGGGAAGTCTTGGCCTGGAGAGCCAAAGGTAGCTGCCATATATGTGATGTGATCTGAGAAAACCCATCACATGGTGAAATTTTACAGTATCACAGATTTCAATACCATGTGAAAGCTGGATTCGAGGATTCTCTTTCCAAATCTGTTTTTACTTCTTTCATAGCTTGTCTGTAACAAAAGTTATGGTTATGAAGTCGGCTGATCGCTCTGATTTTCAGGAATGGAATTCTGAGAAAAACAGGTTTAAATAACCGTCAACCCCTTTTTTCGCACATACATGAAAATCCACTATCCAAACATAAATGGTTGTAATTCAAGAATGCTTTGGAATACAGACCTAAGGTTGGTCTTGTTTTAAAGAAGACACTTGTCAGATTATTGTAGAAGTGAAATAAATTATGAAAGTGAAATAAAAAAAAGTTATAGAAGTTTAGGTTTATGAAAATGTAAAAAATAAGATTGTTTTTATTTTATAATATATTAAAAAGCATATTTTATTCTTAAAATGCAAGAAAATAAAAGCCAAAAATGTCAACATTCCAAATTTTAGGTTGAAAATGTTCAAAAATTGGCTTTCAGTAAGATTTTGTTTGGGCGCAGTACCAAACTTTTTCACTAGATGACACCCAAGCTCCATGTCTGACCTTTTAAGTGCGCCTCCATTTATTTGAGTAATCTGAAACATATATTTTCATACATTTTATGAAGTAGACATCCTTTTCAGAAGTAGTATGGGCAGTTTGTCAGTATTTGATTTGAATTCAACCTTTAATAAACACACAGCCTAATTCGAACATGTGTATTCATTATAGCTCCATTGTTTTCTTGTGCTCCGCCTTCTCACGATAACATATTAAAAAAAAAAATCTTTGCGTGTCGTAGTTTATACAGGAGTGGTGGGAAATTTGCATTAATACACCTTCATTCTACATATTATATGGTTTATTTTGATAGGTGAACTGTCTTTGTAGTGTTAAAGGGATAGTTCACCCAAAAATGAAAATTTGATGTTTATCTGCTTACTCCCAGGACATCCAAGATGTAGGTGACTTTGTTTCTTCAGTAGAACACAAATGATGATTTTTAACTCCAACCGTTGCAGTCTGTTAGGCGTATAATGCATGTCAATGGTAACAATCTATGAGAGTAAAAAAAACAAACATGCACAGACAACTCCAAATTAAACCCTGCGGCTCGTGACGACACACTGATGTCCTAAGACACGAAACGATTGGTTTGTGCGAGAAACCGAACAGTATTTATATCATTTTTTACCTCTAATACACCACTATGTCCAACTGCCTTGAGCGCACGCATGGCATCCGGTGCGTGAGGTGTGTACGCGACTGGTGTAGTTTACGCAAGCGCCGGAAGTGATCTCTCGCGCGTATAAGTCACTCATTGTTTACACAGTGCACAAACATTGTAGGTATGACGGCTAATCAAATGGTACTTGCGCTTATCCGGATTGTTCAAACCGACTTAAAACTAAAAGATTAAGCTCTCTCGCCCTAACCAATTGGGGAGTGGTGACTTTCCACGTATTCCCAAATTCTGAGCCTGCTCGCCTGAAGTTATGGTTGATTGCTCTTCGGCTGGATATCAACACACCCATTAACGTACTAAAGTTGTTGAGGGTCTGCAGCAATCATTTTTCCCCTGATGATTTTTACATACCCAGGAGAGGATCACGTACGACTGAAACCATCAGCTGTGCCTATGGTTTTTCCCACATCCAATTGAGGTATCTAAACAAGATCTTTGTATGTGTCCTTTTTATTTGTAAAGCTGCCCTTATGAAAAGTAACAAAATAAAATGAAGTTTTGATGTAATAAAACCATGTTTTTCAGTGGTTTACTTCCATTTGTATAACAACTGTTGTACTACAGGCTCCATGTTTAAACTACCCCAGTTGCGTACACACCTCACGCACCGGAGGTGCCCACACTCAAGGCAGTTGGACATAGTGGTGTATTAGAGGTAAAAAAATGATATAAATACTGTTCGGTTTCTCGCACAAACCGATCGTTTCGTGTCTTAGGACATCAATGTGTCGTCACGAGCCGCAGGGTTTAATTTGGATTTGTCTGTGCATGTTTTTTTTTACTCTCATATATTATGTTACCATTTCCATGCATTATACGACTGACAGATGCAATACATCTTGGATGCCATGGGGGTAAGCAGAAAAACATCAAATTTAAAATATCAATTTCTTCAACAAAATGTGTGTAAGCACATTTAATTAATGGAGTTATCATGGAAAACAAACTTAACACAAAGCAGACACTTTTAAAGTGAAAGTGAGCCAATAAGAGGTCCTCTGCTGCCACCTGCTGTCTAAAATAGTAGTTTTGTCATACTACTCACTAATATTGTTCTATAATTCATATTTAGACTTTTAAAAAATCACTATTTTAACATATACTATCACTTTTTGTCAAAATTCATCACTACATTTCCATTAGAATATTAGTTGTAACAGTTGTACCATATTATGAGTAAAATGAAACCTGGAAAGGATGTTTTACTGAGATTTGCAGAAAACATCTTTACCCATCATGTATTTCAAATACTGAATCTACAGGAAGCTGTGTGTGTCATTTAAAATCTCTTTTAAACTATATAAATTCTTATAATAACATTTATTATACATAACAATTATTTAACATTAGAATTACATCGAGACCTGAAAATTATGATTTTTAAAGGGGAAACCTGGAATAAATATTTTCTTGCCTCATTATTGATTTCAAATATCCATATCTGCAACAAAATGTTTTTTGTCATACTATTCACTATTCTATAATTCATATTTAGACTTTACTATCACCTTATTATCAAAATCCATCACTACATTTCAGTTAGAGTATTAGTTTTAACAGTTATGCCACATTATGAGTAAAATGAAACCTGAAAATGATGTTTTACTGAGATTTGCAGAAAACATCTAAACCTATCATGTATATTACATACTAAATCTTCAAGAAAATATGTTTGTGTTTGTGCGTGTGTGTAAGCACGCTTACTATGTACCAAGTTATTGTTTAAGCCTTTTCTTTCTCTGTGTTTGTTTTAGCATATATCATAGCTGTTCCTCTGTGATTTCATTGGTTACATGCTTGCTAAATAAAACAATTCCTTTTTACGCATATGTGCTTAAAGGCCTTAAAGTGTTTGAACCCCGGTAAATGCTGCTTGCAGCTTTAATTATTTTTTTTTTATTACCTCCGCTGGGTGTGTTCTTAACAGTAACGTTAGAGAAAGACAGCCTTGCCACTATAAATCACATATTCCTGCACTTAACAGGCGAATTTTGCCAAGATGTTATAAATTGATAATTTAATGAAAACCCAATTTGGACCAAAAAAAAAAAAAAGATATTCGACATATTTTTTGACTTGAAAACGTTCCATCGCGACATCCGACGGGTTTTCCCAGATCGCATCACATATATATTGTATGTATTAATATTAACTATATGTACAGTGCCATACATTCCAAATGCTTTTTCTTTTTTTCCATAAAGCACACTTTTATGAAAATTGTATGTACCTTAATCCATGCTGTTCTAGTCTTCTACGTATGGCTCAGATCCAATCCTTGCTGTGCGAGCATCATAAGTTCCTCCACAATTTCACAGATTACCTACATTGTTCAAAGCATTCGGCATGATATTTCTTTATTATTATTATGACTGAAAACAGAGATGACATTTATGATATAGGCTTTGTATAGAGTACACATCGGCATGACATTTCCTCTCTTGACAGTCGACTGCGAGTGATGTCACTTACCATACGAACACGCCCCATAGTGTATTCCCACCTCTGACGCTGATTGACAGGTTTCTGTGTAAGGCATCGGAAATTCAAATGCTAAAGGAATTGCGATTGCATTTGAGTTTTGGCAGGCTGCATACGCGACACAAAGAAAAAGAAAAAGCAGACGTGGTAATTGAGATTGCTATTTAAATATGACGGTCATAACTCGAAAGACAACTCAAAATACAGTTGCAAATGGACTTTGCTTTTTCATTTGAAATTTGGCAGTCACTGTGCATTCGCGACAGCGAAAACGCAAAAGGTAATGCAAGATTTGCAATTGCGTTTGGATTATGTCACGGTTTATGAGTCCACATATGTAAAACGTCCTTTTGAAAATTGTCCGGAATATCCTTCCATATAGTTGGCAACATTACTTATTTTTCCAATCTTTTGTTTGATTGTTTGTTTGTTTGTTTGTTTGTTTTATTTATAGAGCACAATTAAAACAACACCAGGTTGACCAATGTGCTGTACAACAGTAACTAGTAAAAGGGAGACCAACAGCACAAGAAGAAAAAGGAGAAATAAATAAATAAGCAAATAAAACAAACATCATAGCCAAGAAACCCACTTTCTTTGAAGACATATAAAAAGAAATTTTGAGACATCTTTAAATTCTTGGTAAAATTCACAGGTCAAATCATCATTACCTGGTGCCTTATAAGTTTTTCAATACATTTTTGAATTTCTCCAAGAGTGATGTTTTGATATCAAAATAATTTTGGAATCTTGATTTATAATTTTACCTTTTTTTTTTTTTTTAAGTGGATCTAGAAAAAGGGCAGTATTACCTATATTATCATTTTGTGTATATACATTTTTATAAAATGTTGCAACATAATTAAATATTAAATTTGGGTCCATTGTAAGAGAATCACTAATCTTAAGTTTCTTTAAAGTGGAAAAACGTCTCAGGTTACGTATGTAACCATGGTTCCATAGGGAACGAGACTCTGCGTTTACTGCTTTGGGGAACGTCACACGTGACCTGGTGTCTGAAAGCCAACTATCCAACAACTGCGACAGCCTATGACGTAATATGGCACAACCCGGAAGTATATAAGGAGCGCCTAGAGAATCAGTCAGTATCTTATCGTCTTGAGGGACTGTTCAGCAGGCAGCCCGAGGCATGGCATGGCAACGCAGAGTCTCGTTCCCTGTTCTCAGGGAACCATTGTTACATACGTAACCTGAGACGTTCCCTTTCGAAAGGGAACTCAACTCTGCGTTTACCGCTTTGGGGAACGATATACCCATGCCGCCATGCTTGAAGAGAGTGCATGCCAAAGATGGCTAGACAAACGTCCGGCAGTTCGAAAGAAATGCCATAAGCAACTCACCCTCGGGTCACGCAAGGCTGTCAGTGACAGCATTCCCTATGGCCACTAGCCCAAGCTGAGCCTAAAAGAGGCCTTCCGCAGAAAGCCTTCCAAGGCTGCTCAGAGCTTCTGGGACCAACATTTCCATGGAAAAGTGGTCCCTTAAAGGGAATGTGGCCAGGAAACCGAAAGGAAGCCCGGCCAGTCACTAGAGGGGAACGAAGTCACCCTCAATGCCACCAGGGAGGCCGACCTGGTCTGACGAAGGACACACTTAGTCTTGGCCAACCCTGTCTGAATACAGAATCTCAAAAACGCATTCTTCAGAGAAGAGAGCAGGTAAGAGCGACTGTGAAAGAGCAGTAAGCAACTCAGCTGAGTGAGAACTCAGCTGAGTGTTATAAACCCTCGTATTGAGGGGAGTATAATCCGCTCATCCTAGGATCTACTCACTGTCTGACCAAAGCACTAAGGAGGCTGTGCGCTAGAAACCCTGATTCAGGGGAGCACAAACCAGCCTGGGGCTGATCTCAATGGGAGACTTCATAGAAGTCTACCACCAATGACCAGCTTGGGGAGCTAAGCACAATTACACAGACAACCCAAAAGGGAAGTACGAAGCTCACCTAGCAGATAGACCATACTGTAGGCACATAGTCATGGAGGCCGGGAAGAAGGGGCCTTCAACATAACAAAAGTTCTAGAAGAAGAACTAAATATGACACCAGAAGCTCAAGTCGCATGGTGGTATTCCAGGGTGGCCCATAAGGCCACTCACCTAAAAAAATAACATGCTAAGCGCACAACCGACCACGCAATTAAGAAGCTGTGAGTGCCCACAAACAGTCCATCCCAACACAATCCAGCGAGCAGTGTACTCGGTAAAAGAACCTTTTACTCTTTAAGCAAGAGGAGTACAACGTACGCAAACACGCGCTAAAGAAGGCCCCATGGGCCTATAACCTCAGCAGACACGTGGCATCAGCTCGTGGCAGTGTTATCAAGCTCCAGGCGGGACAAAAACCGACTACAAAGGAGGTTAATAAGTCACCCAGAGCCCTGGCCAGCCAGTGACATAAAATCCCCTTTACTCTCTTAGTAAAGAAAATATAAGAGAATGTAAAAGGTACATGCCAGCATGTTCCCAAGGAGGCCTCGAGGGCCTACCTATCACACGCGGCATCAGCTAGCGGCCACTAAAGTTCTAGGAGCAAAAATAGAACAGAGTTAAAAACAAGGTAACTACTTAGCTCAACTAGAGCTAAAGGAGACCATGCTCAAGGAAGTAAATGCATAAAACCGACCAAACAATCGGTTCAACACAAGAACTCACCCTGAGCGGAAAGCCACTCAGAAAATGTACTCAGTAAAAGCACCTTTTACTCTCTAAGCAAGAGGAGTACACAGCACAACATGATACATAGGAGGCCTAAAAAGGCCTACGACCCGTAAACACGTGGCGTCAGCAAGTGGCAATCACGACCCATCCATGGTGATGAGTCAAATAAAAACCAACACAAACTGTGCCCACATGCAACTGAAAGGAGGCCCTGGTAGGGCCTTCAACCTCCATAAACACATGGCATCAGCCAGTGGTAGCTTCATGACTAAACCAGCCAGTAGGCCAAGTACTCGAAAAGACACCTTAACACTTGGATAAGAGGAGTACACACTCCGCCACGGTACTCTATGACAGGCCTGACCTAGGGCCTACTCATACAGAGGTGGGCGTGGCCGATGGCGGTGAGAGTCAACAAACAAGACTCAACCATGATGAGTCTCAAACATAACCAACCCAGCTGTGCCAACATGAAAACTGAAAAGGAGGCCTGGCAAGGCCTACTACTTTTAGCAACACGTGGCGCCAGCCAGTGGTCATAAATTGGGACCAAGCTCAAAGGGAACCAGCTCTAGACCCAACAAAATAATTGTGGGTAACTAGCTACAACAACCTGAGCTAAGCCTACACATTCCAACAGGCAATGTACCAAAAAATTACATGGTACAAAAAATATGCTAACATGGTCTAAGGGAGGCCTACAAGGCCTACCACCTCAAACAACATGAGCATAAGCCTGAGGCAGTGCTAAGATACGTGAGCAAACTCGCGATCATATACCAACAGCGACCGAGATACAAGCTGTACTTAGAAGGAGGCTAAGAATAAAGAGCCAACAATCTTTACAGTAGATGTAAAACAGCTGCTGTGGTCATGATCGACTGGGAGCTAACAGAGAATACGCACAAATTTTGTATCAGACTCTAGATGCTTGTGTTCATGATGCAGAAGCTACTGAGCCAAAATAAAGCGTTATTTCTAAGCTTTACTATAGTTTGTATAAAGCGCGCAAGGTTTATGCGCATGCTCCAAGTCTTATTCGCTGTTTTAAGTGTATCTCTGTGGCAGAATTACAGCGCCACATACTGGTCTGGCATGTATACTACATCGTTTTGAGTCGTTTCAGTGGTTTCGTGTGGACGCAGATATTTCTTGAGATGAGGGGAAAAAAAAGATTGGATAGGGTAAGCTCCGGCTTCGTGTGGACGTAGCCAGAGATCATCTTTAATTCTAACCAGAAATAAGATTCTCTACACTCAACCTGAGTGTGCAATCCACCAGGTGATGCACTCAGTGAAACACAAACCCTACCCGGGGAGTACAACAAACCACCTCGTTCTTAGATAGAGGCTAATCACAGCCTGCTATCACAGAAACAGCTAACCTGTGGCAGCACTAGAGTAAGCTCACATATATTTATGTATGTAGGGCCAAGGCTTAGAACCCAAAGCAAAAATAAATGCTTTGTAATACATGCCATCCAAACAGGATAAATGCTTTCACCAGACAGATCTGTAGATCTGTGCTGAACCCTTGAGAACGGAGGCTAAAAACTAGCACCGTAGCTCAAACTTGAATATAATTCAAGGGGCTCACAGGAAGACATTATAAGGCATGACAAAGTTCTAGAAAGTGGGGCCTAGCAACACTGCATAACCATCTTCTCAAAGATAAGTGCCTACCACCTGGGAAAAACAGCACCAGGAAGGCTAATAACAGCCTATAACCTTAGCTGTTAACCTCAGCCATAGCACCTACATAATAACGAAGGGGAAATGGGCATACGGCCTAACAACTCCTTAGAAAAATATTATCAAAGGCCCAGCCGTCAGCCTGACTGTTAAAGAAGCACCTGAGCATGTAAAATGAAACCAAAAACTCAGGAGGCGGAGGAAGAAGGGGCGAGGGCAAACGCAAAGTCACCCCCGCAACAAGAGAGAATGATTACAGACTCTATTGATGTATGTGATCGATCACCTCCTCCAAAGCCTGCTTCTTTCTCCTCGAGTCCAGCCATCTCTGCGCCTTGCTCTGAAAGGAGAAGGTGCCCGAGCAGCCATACTGGATCTCTGGCCCCATCTCAGAGCCTCAGCTCGAGATGGTCCAGCCCCCTGATTAACTACATGCTCAGACAAAACTATACAGGAAAACAAGGTCTCATTTTAAAACAAAAAATAGACCCATCTCATCTTCCTGCGGCTCAAAGACCGAAGATATTCTTTTAAGCCTAAAAGATCCTCTCATTATCAAACCAAAAAAGCGGGTCGACAGAAAATAATCACTATGGGCCCAGCCATCAGTCTGACCATAAGAAGTATCTGAGCATGATATAAATTATATATACATGCATATAAATACATATATATATATATATATATATATATATATATATATATATATATATATGAAGAGAAAGAAGAAGAGGAGAGGGTAGATATAAATCGCCCTTATAGCTGGGGGATCGATTACAGACGCAACAGTGTTTACAATCGATCACCCGTCACACTCTCGCTTCTTCCTCCTCCTGTCTGTCTGGGCTCAGATACAAATCTGAATGGCTAGGGGGTTTTCCATGCCCTCCCGATCTCAAACGCAGAGATCAGAAAGGAATGGAAAGTTTATGGGAGCTGCAACATTCATGGACAGAAAGGAACCGCTCGTCAAGCAGTCCGCACTTGGCCCCTTTTCTTAACGCGCTCTCACTGCAGCTACTGCCTGCTGAAAAACGCGTCCCAAAAACACCAGCAGCTCCGCATACAGCCGCCAGAGGAGCGCTCTCTGCCGGAATATTTAGAATTCCATTTACCTTTTTCTAAGCACTTTCTCCTTGACCTTATGAACGCACCCTTAGATTTATATTCATAGATTTGTTCTAATTCCAATTACAATTTTATTAAAATATTTTTATCTTCTTCACTTTCTATTTGTTTATCATAGACTTCTGTTATATTTTGAATTAAAACATTTTCTCTGTTTCTTTTGGCTTTGGCTATTCCCAAGCAGGGAAGGCTATCTTCAAGCAGTGAATTATTTAATTTCTAGTAGCTGAAATTGAATCCTCGAGTTCTTGTATCTCCAAGGTTGATAATTATATGAATTATTTTATGGTCACTAAAGACTGAAGGCACAATGTCAATCTCCTGAATTTGATTTCCAAGTTCCTCAGATGTTGATTTCCGATCCTAGATTGTAAAGATCTGTCTATTTTTAAGAAATCCATAATTTCTTCTCTAAAGTTTTGCAATAACAACCGATTTTATAAGGGATGATTGTGACAATCATCCCTTATAAAATCATAGATGTTCCCCAAAATTAAGACATTATTTTCATTTTCTACAACCAAAATCAACCACCTTCCACAAGAGTGAGCTTTACTTTTTAGAAATTTTCCTTTATAACTGCCTTTCAAAATTGCAACCCCTGCTGATTTATTACTCCCATATGTCAACCAGATATCACTACCCCATTGGTTTTTCAAAAAAACAAAAAAACAAAAAAAAAACAAAGTCAAACATTACTGCATGAGTTTCCTGTAAAAAATAAAAGTCAGCCTTAAATCTTTTAAGAAATAAAAAAATGCCTTTCTCTTTAACAAATCACGAATGCCCTTAACATTGAACGAATATAAACATAAAGACATACTATCTTAATAAGCTACTAAGACAAAGTGCTTTCCATTCACCCAAGAACAACCTTTACATTAATAACCTATATAATTGAGTGTCACATAACAAAAATATAACATTCTTCAACTGAAAGTAAAAGAAACAAAAATTAAATAACACAAAATACTACCCCTATATCATAAAATAATATCCAGCATATATACACAAATCAACATAAGGCCCGAGTTATATCAACTCAGAAATAAATGTGTAATGTTCTGCAAACCTTAACTTTCTGGACTGAAGATATTCTGAACCCTTCGAATTTTTCCACAAGAAGCTCTTGGTTGATCTCGCTGTAAATCTGACCGGTCGAACTTTCTCTGCGCTTTTCCTCCCGACTCGATGTACAATGTCAATGTGACGAGGAAAGTTATCTGTAGCCTCTTTCTTGCTCTGTCAGACCATAAAGCATTAGATTCCATCTTCTTTGGTATCTTTCAGCCTCATTTACTCTTTCTTCCAGCTCTGATATTCTCTTTTGGTGTTCTTCGTTTACTTCCTTAAGAGTTACAACATCTTTCTTAACATCATGCATCTCTTTGAAGAGAAAATCGGTAGCTTCCTTTAATGTTTATGCATGCTCTGTTTTGTTTGATCTCTTGGTGTAGGGTTTCAGTATTTTGATTCATTTTCTCCGCCAGTATTTGCACGTTGTTATTCTGTACCTCAGAAAGTGTTGGCTCTTGTACTTTTTTTTTTTTTTGGATCTGGCGTGCATGGCTCCGAACCCGGGATCGGAGTGGGATCTGAACTACTGCAGCGAGCGCAGGGATGCGTCTCCATGACTTTCATCTTTTGATTTTCAGCGTGATCAACAGAACGATTTTTCCTTGAACCAGAGTCTGTATTTTCCCCTCGTTTCCGCCATTACAGCATACAACTCATGGGGAAAAGTTTCCAGCTATCTCTCAATTGCGCAGCTTTCAGTCGTTGGAATTATATTTGTATAGGGTAGCGCGGCGCACAAACTAACGTGGGGTTAGTTGTAACACCCATGGTTTAAATACTTCCACACACGCTAGCATGAAGAAACCTGGCATATTTACTAGTTGCCATATCGACAATATATAGAGAAAAAATTGCGCCAAAATTCAGAAACATTTGGAAGATATCACTGAACATTTATTTAACAATAGCAAAAGTAAATTTCTTACTTAAGCTAATTTTTCATCTATAGTTTTTGTGTTTATTTAAAATTAGACAAATCTGATATTATTTTAATCTCCAATCTGTTGTTTAGCAGTTTGGGTAGTTCTTTAATGCTTCACTAACTAGCAGAAGAAACTAACCAGGTTTAAATTCCAGTTGCGCAGACAGTGTTCGTTGTAAAACTGCGTTACAATGTGCCCCGCTATTAGAACTATACTGTTCTATACAGTTACGATACAACTGGCATAATCAACTTTTATGAATGTCTGTTGAGAAACCATGGAAAAAAGGTGAATAAAGACTGAGAGGAAGAATCTGAACATTTGGAAAATATTATCTCAAGAAATTTACAGCATTTGTACTGGCTCGCCTATTTATCTCGTGTTCTGTGAGAGTGTTCACTGTCAAACCATAAAATTATTTAAATTTGAATTTCTAAAAAAATGCAATTATTTTATATGAAAAAAAATAATAATTGTCTTTTATTGACAAAATATTTTAGTTTGTCATGTAAATTTTTTTTAAATTAAATCAGATAACATTTTTAGCTGTCATATTTTAATGTTACAATGTGCCCCACCTATGGGGCATGTTGTCACATTTCACTTCCCTTCTTTCCTGGTAAATAAAGAAAAAAGTATACACTGTATTAATGAAACAAAGCCACATATTTGTACCAGACACGTGTGAAATTAATGTGAAACAAAAGAAATTCTCTGAACCCATTTACACAAACTGAGAAAGTCAAAAAGCGTTAGGTTGTGCCCCTCTCTCCTCTATACTTATTTCTAAAGGTTGAAGACTGTTAATTTACACATTTGTTTCTCCATAATTAAATACCATACACTGCACATTAGTTAAAAAGTCTGTAAAGTTGTTCAATGGGTGTGAAAAACGAGTACAAACTCTAACAACAAAATACTCCATCTGTCAAGTCAAGTCATCTTCATTTATATAGCACTTTTCACAATACATATTGTTTCAAAGCAGCTTCACAGTGACAATAGGAAAATTATTATTGAGCTAAAGTTGTTTTTTAATCGGACTGTATCGGACGCCATCTTGGCCAGCCTCCATGACTCAATGACTTACTCATTTAGACATTTACCACGACCTATTGGCAGTTTAGAGTATCACTTCATTAAAAAAAATAATAATAATTTCGTATTTTAGGTATAGTTTGCCCAAAAATGAAAACTCTGATTATTTACATTCATGTCGTTTTAAACCTGCATGACTTTTTTTCTTTTGCGAAACATAAAAGAAGATCTTTTGACGAATGTTAGTAACCAAACTGTTTTGGTCTGTAAATATATCTAAATGCCAATTCAGATGCAGCTTCTGTTAAAGGGTTAGTTCACCCCAAAATTTTTATCTTTTACGTTATTCAAGTTCGGTTGAGCTTCTGCTTATGTTCGCTGATCATTTACATTTACATTTATGCATTTGGCAGACGCTTTTATCCAAAGCGACTTACACTGCATTATACTACACATTTTTTTGTATCTGAGTATGTGCAATTCCTGAGATCAAACCCACGACCATGGCATTGCTAGTGCCACGCTCTAACCACTGAGCTACAGGAAAACATATGTTCAATGCTTAAATGTGAGTAAAAGCTTAAATTAAATCTTTTCATCATAAAAAGCGATCAAGTTTCTTCAGAAAATTTGGACTAAAACTAATTTATTCATTTTCCGATCTCTTTATGGTCTTTTTGAAGCGTGTCATTGCAAATACAGTCAATGGATGAAAAGACATCTCTCAGATTTAATCAAAAAGATTTTCATTTGTGTTCTGAAGATGAACGAAAGTCTTACGAGTTTGGAACGACATGAGGGTGAGTAATTAATGACATAATTTTCATTTTGGGGTGAACTAACCCTTTAAGGCCATTGTAGCCTAAACGTTTGTGTAATAAATTCTATGCTGAATCAAATAAAATATTAATTTCTAAAGCTATTTTTGTAGTCTATTTGATGTTTTTCTCATTTAATACAATAATGACTTTAAAATATCTTTTGGGGTAATTTTTCAGCCAACTTTGATGTGCAGTTAATTTGTAATTAATTAGATTAAACGTCTTAATCGCTTGACAGCCCTAATTATTATATTACGTTAGGCACAGTATATCATGAGAAAAGAGGAAGAAAAGCTAAATCCTCAGAAGCACTAACATACCATCAGATAAAATTCTGTTGTTAATTAAATCGTTCATGCTCTGCTGAAATAAATACATATGTGAAAAGCGAGTAGGGCAAGTGCTCAAAATGGTGTTGTTAAATAGATCCAAGATTGCAGTTTGAGAGTTGTATTTTTTCACAGGATCTTTTTAAAGTCTGTAAATGTGATGAACCTTTCTGTAAGAGTAGAAGTCAAGCTGTTCACTTGGGTCTCACACTGAACTTGGAACAGATAAATTATTCAGTGAAGCCTAATGGTGCTTTAATAGTAAACAGAACAAAAGTACAACTAAAAGTAGATAAACTATAATGGCATGGTGTAAAATTATGTTTTTTATCAGTTTGGAAATAAATAGTTTTTACTGCTTGTGTTGGAGCCAGAGAGGAGTTCAATTCTCAGTAAATGAATAGTCTATGCCCAGGTGTACTAAGGCACAAACTAAAAGGTTCCTTAAAAACATCAAATCAAAAAAGCATTATTATTTATAGGTCATATCAGTTCACCTGAAAACAGGCTGAAAAGAAAGCTTACCAACAAGGAAGCAAGCACATGTTGGTAAGCTTTGCTTCATAGGCTACAGCCATATGGTGCAAAAAAGTTAGTACGCTATAATACTTTTTGGTTAATCATTAATGCCTATGTTTTATTAAAACAAATTCTCAGTGTTCTCTATAAATGAATCAGCTGTCATTAAGACACATATGCAGTCCTTTGTTTCAAACAATAACTATCTTAAGTGTATACAGTACTCTGGCCAGCAATGCAGTATGCGGTTTTACCTTTTGTCCTCCACGTCCTGGCTCTCCTGGCTCACCCTGTAATAATAAAAATGCTTTTAAGTGCTCACCTGCATATGCCAAGTGAAAAAGAACAAGTAGAACTTGCTAAAAACACGGACTTAAAGATAAAAATAATTCTGAGGTTCTGTCTTACCTTAATTCCAGCAGCAGAGGATCCTGCATTACCCTATGAGAGATATAAAATGCATAGTAAATTTGTTTATTCAGTATACTTGATAAAACGGAGCCATTTGTAACTGTAGCATCTAAAATTTGAAAGTGTAACATCTTCCCTATACCACATGATGGTGTTTTTTTTGGAAAATTTGGAAGTCACAATGCTGCTGAGCAAAGCATGCCAAAGCAAAGGTTAAACTAGTGCACAAAGCAGCTCATCAGATTGTGTGAGTATACAAGCAAAGCAGATTAGCTTAAGTGAAACAAATAAGAAGAGCTTCTCCTACTGCCATAACAAGAATAGGACACAAAGGGAAAAAGGAGGAAGAAGATTGCCTTTGATTGGGTATATTCTAGCAATTGTGGAGAAAATTCATGGAGGGTCTTCATTTAAGGTTAGTTGTTGTGTAATCGACTGTGTCACTGTAACTACATCATGCTATTAAGGCAAAATATACACTATATTGCCAAAAGTTTTGCGACGCCTGCCTTTCCATGCACATGAACTTTAATGACATCCCATTCTTAATCCGTAGGGTTTAATATAGAGTTGGCCACCCTTTGC
This sequence comes from Hypophthalmichthys molitrix, assembly GCA_037950675.1. Taxonomy (NCBI): domain Eukaryota; kingdom Metazoa; phylum Chordata; class Actinopteri; order Cypriniformes; family Xenocyprididae; genus Hypophthalmichthys; species Hypophthalmichthys molitrix. The sequence goes on along the minus strand of CM075498.1, from coordinate 37,094,704 downwards.
AGCTATAACAGCTTCAACTCTTCAGGGAAGGCTTTCCACAAGGTTTAGGAGTGTGTTTATGGGAATTTTTGACCATACTTTTAGAAGCGTTTGTGAGGTCAGGCACTGATGTTGGACGAGAAGGCCTGGCTAACAGTCTCCGCACTAATTCATCCCAAAGGTGTTCTGTTGGGTTGAGGTCAGTACTCTGTGCAGGCCAGTCAAGTTCCTCCACACCAAACTCACTCATCCATGTCTTTATGGACCTTGCTTTGTGCACTGGTGCGCAGCCATGTTGGAACAGTAAGGGGCCATCCCCAAACTGTTCCCACAAAGTTGGGAGCCTGAAATTGTCCAAAATGTCTTGGTATGTTGAAGCATTAAGAGTTCCTTTCACTGGAACTAAGGGGCCAAGCCCAACCTCTGAAAAACAACCCCACACCATATTCCCCTCTCCACCAAACTTTACACTTGGCACAATGCAGTCAGGCAAGTACCATTCTCCTGGCAACTGCCAAACCTAGACTTGTCCATCGGATTCCCAGACAGAGAAGCGTGATTCGTCACTCCAGAGAACATCTCCACTTCTCTGGTCCAGTGGTGGCGTGCTTTACATTACTGCATCCGACACTTTGAATTTCACTTGGTGATATAAGGCTTGGATGCAGCTGGTTGGCCATGGAAACCCATTCCATGCTCTCTACGCATTGTTCTTGAGCTAATCTGAAGGCCACACAAAGTTTTGAGGTCTGTAGTTATTGACTTTCCAGAAAGTTGGCGCTGACCCTGCTCTGTGATTTTATGTGGCCTACCACTTTGTGGCTGAGTTGCTGTTGTTCCCAATTGTTTCCAGTTTGTTATATTACCACTAACAGTTGACCGTGGAATATTAAGTAGTGAGGAAATCTCACTAATGAACTTATTGCACAGGTGACAACCTATCACGGTACTACGCTTGAATTCACTGAGCTCCTAAGAGCAACCCATTCTTTCACAAATGTTTGTAGAAGCAGTCTGCATTAGTGATGTTCGGTTCTTGAATGAATCGTTCTTTTGAGCCAGTTGAAACCGGTTCATAGGAAGTAACCGGTCGAGCCGGTTCACTAATCAAACTGAATCAAACTTTAGTTCTGGGTTGATGACGCAAGACGCACAAGCCGTAGTAGCACGTCCGACTCAAAAAGAACCGATTGAGCCGGTTCAACCAACTGTCGAAGTTTGCAGAGGATTACCGAGGACTCAAAAAGAACCAAATGAGCCGGTTTAACCAGATGTAGAGGTTTGCCGAGGATTACAGAGGAGTCTGATGAGTGAGTTGACTCATCAGACTCCTCTGTAGGGTTACAGAGGACTCAAAAAGAACCGAACGAGCCGGTTTAACCAGATGTAGAGGTTTGCCGAGGATTACAGAGGAGTCTGATGAGTGAGTTGACGATACCATGCAAGCCTGAAGCACGTAATGGAAATATGCTTATTGTGACTATTTAATTAAAACCTGCAAAAACCTTTTTGTCGAGAGATGTAATTAAATTTTACTATGGTTTATTATACAGTTGAGCTCAAAAGTTTACATATGTAAATGTGAATCATTTTAACAAAATAAGAAGAATCATGAAAATTGCATTTTATTTAGTACTGTCCTGAATAAACTATTTCACATAACAGATGTTTACATAAAGTCCACAAGAGAAAAAAATAGCTAAATTTATAAAAATGACCCTATTCAAAAGTTTACATCCCCTTGATTCTTAATACTGTGTGGTTACCTGGATGATCCACAACTGTTTTTTTGTTTTGAGATGGTTGTTCATGAGTCCCTTGTTTGTTCTGAGCAGTTAAACTGAGCTCTGTTCTTCAGAAAAATCCTCCAGGTTCTGTAGATTCTTTGGTTTTCCAGCATCTTTTGCATATTTGAACTCTTTCCAGCAGTGACTGTATAATTCTGAGATCCATCTTTTCACAGTGAGGACAATTGAGGGACTCAAACACAACTATTAAAAAAGGTTCAAACATTCACTGATGCTCCAGAAGGAAACACGACGCATTAGGAGTCGGGGATGTAAACTTTTTGAATTGGATGAACAGAATAAATTGTACTTTTTTTTGTCTTCTGGGAAACATGTAAGTATCTTTTGTAGCTTCCAAAGGGCAGAACTAAATGAATAAAATAAAAAAACAAAATAAAAAAAAAACTTGCACTTCAACTTCTTGTTCAAAAGTTTTCACCCCTGACTCTTAATGCATCGTGTTTCCTTCTGGAGCATCAGTGTTTTTGTGTTCTAGTAATTGTAAATAAAACCTTGCTGCTTCAATTGATCCTGCATCCTCTCCTCGATTACAACCAGCCCTGACAATGTGTGTGTTGTAGTTACGAATCTTATCCAAGATGTAGGCTAATCAATATTAGTCAGTTGTGTCCGACATAAAGGATCCGCAATCCAATGAAACTATGACCACAAACAAGAGGGGGTTCACAAACCATTAAGTGAATGAAAGGCAATAATCAGCAATAGGCCTAGGCTATGCGTTCACAGAAATAGCTTTTTATTTGAATGTTTCAATATGCATTGACACAGATGACTTTATTTAAATGTTTTCTTGATATAACATGACAATGAGTTGTTAGAAAAGAAATGCATAGTGACATTATAGCATGATGAACCTATGAATCGGCTTTTTGAACCGGTTCATTGAGCCGAACTGTTCGAAAAGAGCCAGTTCACAGTGATGAATCGGACTAGTCTGCATGCCTAGGTGCTTGTTTATACACCTGTGGCCATGGAAGTGATTGGAACATCTGAATTCAATGATCTGGAGGGGTGTCCCAATACTTTTGGCAATATAGTGTATGTACCACCAAGATTCGATTCTTAGTCACTAGATTGTGCTATTATGCCCAAATTTCCATGTACCATTTAAACTTTGACATTCCTTTGCATTAAGGAGGTTAAATATCACTCAGTTTCTGATGATGAGAGTAATCCGCTTAATGTGCCTTCAAAGCTAATGTTTAAGAAATAATTACTGTACTAACTCACTGGCTTTCATTTATCAAATAAAGATTCAATGAAACCCACAAAACAGGATTTATGATGGCATCATACATCAAGTCAAGGCAACCTAAATAAATTCATAAAATACGCTAGTGTAAATGTTTTCATTTCTTGCACACAAACACACTGTGCAGCATCTGTTTCACATTAAACAGATGTGTGCCAGTGCAAAGCAAATCATTGACATTCAAAACATTGAGATGATTAAGTTCAGTCTGGGTGAAAAAGCTGGCACAGTGGATGCACAGGTGCAGCAGAATATCTGAAAATGTCTTTCTGCTTCAAACTGCCATATTTCCTAAGGGAACAAAATCTGGAAAAAACACTGAAGGTGTTTGTTTCAATGTCCCTGAGAAGAACATGCAATGAGAAACCTCTCCATCTGTTGTTTTTGAATATTTTTAACAAGTTTTATGTTTATACTTTGTGATCAGACAAAAATATATGCATAAAAAAGACTTAAAGATTAATAATAACCATTGCTTTGGCTATATCTGTTGTGTTTTGGTTTCATTTTCTCTGTTTCCTATGCTCATTTGCCTGTGTTCTGTATCCATAGTTAGTTTCTTTGGTTGCTAAATAATCCCACACCTGTTCCTAGTTCTGTTAATTATTTTTCCCTGTGTATTTAAGCCCTGAGTTTAGTCTGTTCTTTGTCCAAGCATCATTTGCATTTATGTTATACGTGATTGTGTTTATTGTATTACTCACTGTGATTGTGTATATATATATATATATATATATATTTAAAAAAAAAATGGACTTGCTGGCCATCCAGCTGCTCTACCTGGAGCAAGAGCAGGAGCATTTTTACATCTGACCAGCCTAAACGAATGCACCAAGGCACGCCTGCCCAGTGATGGTGCTCGGGGACATTCACAGAGTTTGTGGAGTGGCTGCTGGTGAACTGCTGTTCTGCATTTACCATCTGTGCCACTGTGGACGTCACCAACCCCACTCCAGACCCAGAGCCCAGCCAGCCGCCTCTCATGGACAAAACGCCAGAGTCCACCACAAACCAAGGGCCCAAGCCTGCCGCAATGAAAGAGCCAGTAAAGAGGACTAAGCCAACCACCGCCCCAGAGCCTGGGCCAATGGAAAAGTCTGACCAGGTGCGTAAGCCAGCTACATCATCCATGCCCGTGGGGCTACTTGTGGGGATGGAAAAAAGTCCCACCTTCACTCCCGCCATTCACTCCACCTCGGCTCCACCTGGGACCATTGCCCTTATGGTTTCACCGGGCTCCCTCGTCCCTTCAGCTACGTCACTCTGCCAGCACCATGGACTTTCAGGACTTTGACTGTGCTTTGTGCACTTCATTACAATCACTCATGTGTGACAACTTCTATGCTATGTCTTGGTTATGCTATTAAACACCAAAGAAGTAGCCTAATGCATGTTTTAGCTCTTATTTGTTACACTGCAACAACAGAAATAAATTGAAAGCATAAAAACATTGATTTGAGAGTATCTGCATGTCTTGGGGACTTTATTTGCAGTGAGGACTAGAGGATGATTGGAGGTGGTGGGAAAAAGCAGCTGGGCCCTCAGCCTGCTGCTGAACTTGTGGTTCCACTTCACATGTGTCTTGTTCTCAGAGGTTGTTGAGGAATGCATGCCCTGGATTTTACGGGCTTCATTATGATGCAAGCTTAATTTGCTGTTTTTTTGTTTTGTTTAGTTTTTTTAATAAACTACTTTACTACTTTAACTAGCTAGCTATAAACTACTTTAACAGTTAGATCTGGATGTCAGTAAACTCCACCACAATCAGCACAGCACCTTCATGCCTCATCCTTTCCCTTTTATAAGGATATTCTTAGTGTACAATAGATGCATGAGCAAGCTATGTCCAGAAATTATATGCAATAGTTTCCCCTCATTTGTTGCTGTAAAAGTTTTATGTTTGGTTTGAAATGACAACATTCAACTAAGACAAGTCTTTTTCTACTTTATAGAGCAGTTTTAGGCTAAAAACACAATAGATTAAAGTGCATTCTGTTGTGAACCTGTCAAACACTGGCAGAGATTTATATTGGTAACAATTCATCACATCTGGTTCTGGTTGAGTTATGTCTCCAGGCCTTATGTTATTCCATTAAAGAATGTTTGCAAGCATGAAATGCCATGCAGACTAATAACTTGCAAAAACATATTACATATTCTTTGCTGTTGCTATTAATACTTTTTGTTTTTCAGAAAAACTGCAGCATGATATAAAATGTGAATATAAAACGTGCCTTATTCGGTCTCGTAAAAATCTCTGCAACATGCCTTAACAAGGTTTTGATCATGTTTTTATACTCATAATAAACCAAGAGTACTAAAAGATCATCAAAACGTGAACCAGTAACAGCACAACATACTGAGAACATAATATTTTTTTGCTAAGATAAACCACGGATAAGGGGTCACTGTCAGATTGTTTGACATAAGGTGTAACACAATTACTTTTTGGAAGAGATTTCCTTAATGACATTTTTTCAAGAAAATTAGCAAAGTAAGCAGAAATTGTTGCCATAGTTATGGTATTCAATCAAAAGATCAAAATAACTGAGGAGAAGCATTGTAATAAAAATAAATAAATAACATGACACATTCTCATCCAGACAAGACTAGATTTCTCTAAGGACCCCTGAGGGTGAACCACATGTTCAATTTTAAAAAGGATTCTAATCAAAGTTCATACACTGAACAAATTTATAAACGCAACACTTTTGTTTTTGCCCCCATTTTTCATGAGCTGAACTCAAAGATCTAAGACTTTTTCTATGTACGCAAAAGGCCTATTTCTCTCAAATATTGTTCACAAATCTGTCTAAATCTGTGTTAGTGAGCACTTCTCCTTTGCCAAGATAATCCATCCACCTCATAGGTGTGGCAAATCAAGATGCTGATTAGACAGCATGATTATTGCACAGGTGTGCCTTAGGCTGGCCACAATAAAAGGCCACTCTAAAATGTGCAGTTTTATCACATAGCACAATGTCACAGATGTTGCAAGTTTTGAGGGAGCGTGCAATTGGCAGGCTGACTGCAGGAATGTCCACCAGAGCTGTTGCCCGTGAATTGAATGTTCATTTCTCTACCATAAGCTGTCTCCAAAGGCCTCACAACCGCAGACCATGAGTAACCACACCAGCCCAGGACCTCCACATCCAGCATCTTTACCTCCAAGATCGTCTGAGACCTGAGATCGTGGTTATGCAAAAATCGGTTTGCATAACCACAGAATTTCTGCATAAACTGTCAGAAACCGTCTCAGGGAAGCTCATCTTCATGCTCGTAGTCCTCATCGGGGTCTCAATCTGACTGCAGTTCGTTGTCGTAACCGACTTGAGTGGGCAAATGCTCACATTTGATGGCATCTGGCACTTTGGAGAGGTGCTCTCTTCACGGATGAATCCCGGTTTTCACTGTACAGGGCAGATGGCAGACAGTGTGTATGGCATTGTGTGGGTGAGCGGTTTGCTGATGTCAACGTTGTGGATCGAGTGGTATGGGCAGGCGTATGTTATGGACAATGAACTCAGGTGCATTTTATTGATGGCATTTTGAATGCACAGAGATACCATGACAAGATCCTGAGGCCCATTGTTGTGTCATTCATCCACCATCACCTCATGTTGCAGCATGATAATGCACGGCCCCATGTTGCAAGGATCTGTACACAATTCCGGGAAGCTGAAAACATCCCAGTTCTTGCATGGCCAGCATACTCACCGGACATGTCACCCATTGAGCATGTTTGGGATGCTCTGGATCGGCGTATACGACAGATTGTTCCAGTTCCTGCCAATATCCAGCAACTTCGCACAGCCATTGAAGAGGAGTGGACCAACATTCCACAGGCCACAATCAACAACCTGATCAACTCTAAAACTGCACATTTTAGAGTGGCCTTTTATTGTGGCCAGCCTAAGGCACACCTGTGCAATAATCATGCTGTCTAATCAGCATCTTGATATGCTACACCTGTGAGGTGGATGGATTATCTCAGCAAAGGAGAAGTGCTCACTAACACAGATTTAGACAGATTTGTGAACAATATTTGAGAGAAATAGAAAAAGTCTTAGATCTTTGAGTTCAGCTCATGAAAAATGGGAGCAAAAACAAAAGTGTTGCGTTTATAATTTTGTTCAGTGAAAACTAGGGGTGAATAGGGGTACAGCTGAGAGACGTGAAACATGGTTCTAGAGTATTACATGGATGAGAGAACATGGCTTGAAGCAGTAAACTCTGATGGTGTTAATCATGGCACATTAAAAGGTAATTCAAAGTGATGTTGCCATCATAAAAGTCAGCTTTTAATTAGAAAGAAAACTGCTTATAGAGTTTGCTGACTGACTTAATGGGACTGTGATACTGGCACACATTGGATAAATTAATGAAGTGTCACTAGACTACATATAAGTGAGGGAATGAAGTGTGTAATTTCTGATATAAAAGCTCACTGAGGTTTATGAGGAATGATGTCGACTGAAATTTTTGCACTTTTTTTTTTTTTTTTTTAGAAACAGTTGCTTTCTATTGAGTCTGTTCTGTACAAGATTGCGAGGAACTGCCGGGAGAACATGCTTGTTGGTCAAACCTCCAAAACCCAAAAGCCTTTTTGCAATCCAATCACAGTTTATTTGTGTTATGTTTTGACCCAGAGAGGATTTTTCCACCTCCGAGATCTGAGTGATTTTAGTGAGAACTGTGCTACATGGCAAGTCACAGTTAATTTCACACCCAGTTAAATATTTTTACACATTAGGCCAAAAAGGCACTGTTGTAAGCATGCATCCCCACTGGAATAAAACCTCATATGTCTTTATGCCATGCAGAGACACACACAATAATTTCAAAATAGCTGAATAGTTGGCACTTAAGTTTACATCATAGTACGAAGCCCCTAAAGAGAACTTTGCAAAAAAACAAACAAAAAAAAAAAAACATTATATTATATATTTAATTTCAAGTTCTATTAAATACCATTCTCAGGGTATAAATACTGGGTTTAGGTCAGTAATCCCAACAGCAGTCATAGGGAAGTCTGCTGACTTGACAGTTGTCCAGAAGACGATCATCAAGACCCTCTACAATGAGGGTAAGCCACAGAGGGTCATTGCTGAAAGAGCTGGCTGTTCGCAGAGTGCTGTGCCAAAGAATATTCATGGAAAGTTGACTGGAAGGAAAAAGTGTGGTAGGAAAAGGTGTACAAGTGAAAGGAATGGCCGCAGATTTGAGAAGATTGTCAGGCGAAGCTGATTCAAGAACTTAGAAGAGCTTCAAAAGGAGTGGAATGAAGCTGGAGTCAGTGCATCAAGAGCCACCGCACACAGACGTCTTCAGGAAATAGGCTACAACTGTCACATTCCACATACCAAGCCACTTCTGAACCAAAGACAACGTCAGAAGCGTCTTATCTGGGCTAAGGAGAAAAAGAACTGGACTGTTGCTCAGTGGTCCAAAGTCCTCTTTTCAGATGAAAGTCAATTTTGCATTTCATTTGGAAATCAAAGTCCCAGAGTCTGGAGGAAGAGTGGAGAGGCACAGAAACCATGTTGCTTGAAGTCCAGTGTGAAGTTTCCACAGTCAGTGATGATTTGGGCTGCCATGTCATCTGCTGGTATTGGTCCACTGTGTTTTCTGAAGTCCACAGTCAAGGCAGCCATCTACCAGGAAATTTTAGAACATTTCATGCTTCCTTCTGCTGACAAGCGTTATGGAGATGCTGATTTCATTTTCCAGCAGGATTTGGCACCTGCCCACACTGCCAAAGGTACCAAAAGCTGGTTCAATGACCATGGTGTTACTGTGCTTGATTGGCCAGCAAACTCGCCTGACCTGAACCCCATAGAGAATCTATGGGGTATTGTCAAGAGGAAGATGAGATACACCAGACAGACCCAACAATGCAGATGACCTGAAGGCCGCTATCAAAGCAACCTGGGCTTCCATTACACCTGAGCAGTGCCACAGGCTGATTGCCTTCATGCCACGCCACATTGATGCAGTAATTCATGCAAAAGGAGGCCCAACCAAATATTGAGTGCATAGAAATGAACATACTTTTCAGAAGCCTGACATTTCTGTTTAAAATATCCATTTTTTTTATTGATCTTATGAAGTATTCTAATTTATTGAGATATTGGGTTTTTGTTAAATGTGAGCCAAAATCATCACAGTTAAAAGAACCAAAGACTTAAAGTACTTCAGTCTGTGTGCACTGAATTGATTTAATACATGAGTTCCACAATTTGAGTTGAATTATTGAAATAAATTAACTTTTCCATGACATTCTAATTCATTGAGATGCACCTGTATACAGTGGGTACGGAAAGTATTCAGACCCCCTTACATTTTTCACTCTTTGTTATATTGCAGCCATTTGCTAAAATCATTTAAGTTTTAAAATCATTTAATTTTTTTTCCTCATTAATGTACACACAGCACCCCATATTGACAGAAAAACACAGAATTGTTGACATTTTTGCAGATTTATTAAAAAAGAAAAACTGAAATATCACATGGTCCTAAGTATTCAGACCCTTTTCTCAGTATTTAGTAGAAGCACCCTTTTGATCTAATACAACCATGAGTCTTTTTGGGAAAGATGCAACAAGTTTTTCACACCTGGATTTGGGGATCCTCTGCCATTCCTCCTTGCAGATCCTCTCCAGTTCTCTCAGGTTGGATGGTAAACGTTGGTGGACAGCCATTTTTAGGTCTCTCCAGAGATGCTCAATTGGGTTTAAGTCAGGGCTCTGGCAGGGCCATTCAAGAACAGTCACAGAGTTGTTGTGAAGCCACTCCTTCGTTATTTTAGCTGTGTGCTTAGGGTCATTGTCTTGTTGGAAGGTAAACCTTCGGCCCAGTCTGAGGTCCTGAGCACTCTGGAGAAGGTTTTCGTCCAGGATATCCCTGTACTTGGCCGCGTTCATCTTTCCCTCGATTGCAACCAGTCGTCCTGTCCCTGCAGCTGAAAAACACCCCCACAGCATGATGCTGCCACCACCATGCTTCACTGTTGGGACTGTATTGGATAGGTGATGAGCAGTGCCTGGTTTTCTCCACACATACCGCTTAGAATTAAGGCCAAAAAGTTCTATCTTGGTCTCATCAGACCAGAGTATCTTATTTCTCACCATCTTAGCAAACTCCATGCGGGCTTTCATGTGTCTTGCACTGAGGAGAGGCTTCCGTCGGGCCACTCTGCCATAAAGCCCCGACTGGTGGAGGGCTGCAGTGATGGTTGACTTTCTACAACTTTCTCCCATCTCCCGACTGCATCTCTGGAGCTCAGCCACAGTGATCTTTGGGTTCTTCTTTACCTCTCTCACCAAGGCTCTTCTCCCCCGATAGCTCAGTTTGGCCAGACGGCCAGCTCTAGGAAGGGTTCTGGTCGTCCCAAACGTCTTCCATTTAAGGATTATGGAGGCCACTGTGCTCTTAGGAACCTTAAGTGCAGCAGAAATTTTTTTGTAACCTTGGCCAGATCTGTGCCTTGCCACAATTCTGTCTCTGAGCTCTTCAGGCAGTTCCTTTGACCTCATGATTCTCATTTGCTCTGACATGCACTGTGAGCTGTAAGGTCTTATATAGACAGGTGTGTGGCTTTCCTAATCAAGTCCAATCAGTATAATCAAACACAGCTGGACTCAAATGAAGGTGTAGAACCATCTCAAGGATGATCAGAAGAAATGGACAGCACCTGAGTTAAATATATGAGTGTCACAGCAAAGGGTCTGAATACTTAGGACCATGTGATATTTCAATTTTTCTTTTTTAATAAATCTGCAAAAATGTCAACAATTCTGTGTTTTTCTGTCAATATGGGGTGCTGTGTGTACATTAATGAGGAAAAAAAATGAACTTAAATGATTTTAGCAAATGGCTGCAATATAACAAAGAGTGAAAAATGTAAGGGGGTCTGAATACTTTCCGTACCCACTGTATATGCACATGAATTAATAAAGATCTATTTGCTCAAAATTTGACTTTTGTTAGGGTAGTACATCCTATATCATGGTCTTATGTCCACTTTAACGCATGCTCTGTGATAGCCGAGAAACTGTGCAGTGAAATGGACTGATGGCGCAATATGGCTGTGTGCATTGTAAAGTTCATGGTTGGCTATTTGCCAAGTTCAAAGGTCCATAAAAAAGACTGATTCAGTAAGAAGTACTCAAAATTTGGCTTTCGTTAGGGCAGTACATCCTATATAAGCTCTTATGTTTGCTTCAATGTCGTCATAAATTGAGAAATTAAACTTTCCTTGATCTTTTGGCATCTAAGAGGACTTTCTAAACATATTGTAAAATATCCTAAAAGTTTCAAAACTCAAAACAATGTTTATGTATCAGTAAATCAAGCCAGTGACTAAACGGTCAACTTCACATTGTTTCTCTTAGCAGCATGAAAATAATCTGTTATTTAAATTGTGATTTAAATTATATACAGAAAGCGATAAAAGAACGCTCACTTTATAATCGCCGGAGCTGTCAGTCAATCACACAGTGCATGTGTAATCATTCCACTGAAGGCAAGTTGCTGAACCCAAGTGCAGTTTTATTTAAGTCTAACAAACATAAACAGGATACAAAGCAAAGACTTGGCTTGGCACAAAAACAACATAAAACTCACCAACCATGGTTACAGGGGCGATACTTGACAAAGACTGAGAAAACATGAGGTCAGTATATATACACAGGGACTAATGACTAGACAAGACACACCTGTGCACAATCAAACCAATGACAACATAGGACACATGACAAGGGAGCACATGGCAGGATCACACATGACACAAACAAGGGCAACACATGGCAAAAGGGAGCACATGGCTAATAGGAAACATAACAATGAGACATGAAACTACAAAAATAAGACATGACACAAATACAAAACTATATGTGACAGATCCCCCCCTCTATGGGCGGCTCCCGATGCCCAACAAAACCAAAACTATACAAAGTCCAGGAGGGTGGTGGAGCAGAGGTGGTCGTGGGGGGGAGGAATGGTGGGCTAGGCCTGTGCAGGGGAACAGGACATGGACTATGGCATGGCAATGGCAGGCCTGGGTCGTGGGGCATGGGCGGACCTGGCAAGCTAGCACACCTATAGCCCCCCCTGTTAAGTTATAATTCATTATTCATATTTGCCTTTTGAGCTAATTTGCTACACAATTTTGCCCTAAATGTTTGCTCTGTATACAATAATACAATATAGGTAACATTATTCAATATCACTTTTGGGAGAGATCTTTTTACTTAGCCTTATTCACAGCAGAGTCTGCCAAAACACTTGATCATTTTCTCACAGTCTGGATGTGTGCCTGCATCTGACATCATTACATTTCTCTTTTTTGCTTTTCCCGGTATAGATCTTATACCTGTAGCCTGTAATGTTTTCAGGCCAGGCCCTGGCATTCCCAGACAACATGGGCCAAAAGGTCTGTATCCTCTTTGAATAACTCATAATGAATCTTTGATGATTTTTTTTGGAAAAGCAGTAGACATTGATTCCAGATCATTGTGCAGACAGGACCGAGCCATTACACATCAGTGCTCTTAGTCAGTGGTGAATCATACATGGGTTGCCTTGGTCTGATTAATGTTAATAAAGTCCTTTTCAAAGAAAGTCTGTTCACCCAGCAGCCATATTTGGAATGGCTTCGGGTAGCTATTTCAGGCATCCAAGACAGTACTATATATTTCAGTGGTGAAATCCTGAAACCTCAAAAACTGCTTGCCATAGTCACATTTAAATTATAATGTTCAAATAGCATTTTAAAAAAGTCTGTATTTAATAATAAAAAATGATGTGCATGGATATATCATGATCAAGATGGCTGCTTTGGTTTTGAGCTCTGCAGTACTTTTACTATTTTTGTTTGTTTGTACTGTTTTATGTAATTTTTTTTCCAGTTAGCTTTACTAGGAACAAATTTCTAGACATCAGGAACAGCACACCAAACAACTTTTTGCTGACTTTTTTTTTTTCAGTGGCCATTGTTATTTTTTGAGTACTTTATTTATAGACATTTATATGGAGACCCTAAAGGGACATAGTGGTGGAAAAAATTTGGGATGGGAGGAAAAAATATTTTTCAAAGCTTTTGCTTTCTCTCGCAAAACTTTTGCATCCCCTGAGAAACTTTGCGTTCCCTCGCAAAACTTTGCATTCCCTTCGCAAACTTTTGCGTTCTCTATTGCAAAGACATTTGCGTGCGTTCGCAAACTTTTGCATTCTCGCAAACAGTGTTGGGAGTAACGCATTACAAAAGTAATTATATTACAGTAATATATTACTTTTTGCTGTAACGCAGTAATATAACGCATTACTAATAAAATTTGGGTAATATTATACTTGTTACAATCTCAGTAAAGCACGTTACAACAACGCATTTAACCCGAAATTAAGTGATGTTAGTTTTATTTTTTACCAACACCGCATGACATTCAAGCAACCAGAGAGTAAAATAGTGGGTAAAATAGTAGCCTATGTCTATTTCCTGCTGCTGGAATTCGATGATTGAAATGACTGCAGAGATGGATTCTACATTTGTGAAATGGACATAGCCACTCCCATTATTTTCAGAGAAAGGGACAAGAACGCAATAAGTACAATATTGCAATCAATGTGCGGCACTGAGGGAACGTTTTCTAGCACTTGAAAAATCACCTGGACCTGTGCCAGGCTAACACTAGATAACTGAGAGAGCTTCAGGGTCGGAGAAGAGAAAGAATGCGCCGGACTAAAGCGCGGGCAAGACAAATGCAGAAATATCAGTGAGCCGCGAGTGCACATACAGTCATACACGGTTTGTTTGCGCATCAATAATAACAGATTCGTGCATGCCTAATGTACGACTCTTGTATGTCACTGTAATCATCTTTACCTTCATCTTTACCTTTACACTTCATTACATTCATCCATCAAAACTTTATCAGCGACACTGGTTTTCTATATCCAACTGAGAGATATAGTTTGCGTATAGTATGTTACTGATGCGGTTGGGTGTTTTGAGCCGCATGTTCAGTTTGTATTTCACACGGCGCGATGAGAATCGGCGTGGGCTGCTCCGAAACAATTGGAGAATACGCAGAGAGGTGTTTTTTGTTTAATATTTAATTTAACGTATTAATAATAGAATTAATGAATTATATTACTATATTTAAATTCATTTTAAGTTATCTCAAAAACTTTTAAGTTATCAAGCCCTCCTGGAGGATCACTGGCCTACACAGTCATTGCTATACCACATCGCCCTCCACTGGATGCATAATGAGCATCAATAAACTACATTTTAGCATTTTATGCCGTCATACTTCTGTAGTTATTTTATTGAAAGTAACTCAAAAGTAATGCATTACAATTCAGAGACAGTAATATTCAACGTGTTCTCCAACCAATACGCCTAAATAGGTTGTTTGTCACTTCCCTGAAATAGGAGTGTTTACTAAGGTTGCGCCCCTATCGACAACAGGGCACTTTCATTTTAATTCATGAAATACGACCCATAGGAGCGTTTGCTAAAGTTGCGCCCCATCAACAACAGGACACTTTTATTTTAGTGCATTATTCCCTTTTGTCTGCGTCATATTTCGGGTTTCGCGTAGCTCAATTGGCAGAACATTGCAATATATAACAATATGCAATCATGTGATCATGCGATCGTGGGTTCGATCCCAGAGAACGCATATGCTCATAAAGTGTATATGCACTATAAATCACTAAGGGTAGGTTTAGGAGTGGTGTGGGTGTAGTCGTTAATTAAAAAAAAAAAAAAATGAGTTTTGCTAAATGGAAATAGGACAAATAGTTTAAAAAGTCCACACATTGCATTTAAATGAACACAAATTTTGATTGGTAACGACAGTCATACGTCATTTCATGACGACAGACATAACACGACACTGTCATTACGCCTGCTAGAGGGCGGATGACTTTAAAACGTAAATATAGGTCGTAATAAGGTGCTTGAAAAGGACCTATAGGGTTGTTTTTTTTTTTTGGAAGGGCAGTCTCGTAATATCGTAGTGTAACCAATTACTTTCAAATGACAGTAACTAGTAATATATAATGTATGACATTTTGGAAGTAACTTGCCCAACTCTGCTCGCAAAACCTGTTGTGAGATCGGACAAACACCCCCCTTGCTTGTAAAAATAAATAAATCAGAATCTAAATTGGCCACGAAAAAAATACTAAATACAATCTGGGCTGTCTTCTTCTATCAGGTAGATCTTGTCTTTCATAAAGGTCGAGGTCAGGGATCTTGGGCTTAAAAAGGTTGGTGACCATTGGCCTAGAGTCTGAACTTTACAATAAATGTAGCCAATTTGATTAACTCCTACTGTACTGCTGAGTTATTTGCTGGAGGAAAAAAAAAAAAAAAAACAATTTAAGAAATTTTTTTACTATGTACTCCAATGTGTCAAAGCATCATACAGCTCAGATAATCATGTGTTATATGTCATTTGAAATGTCTCACTGAGTAGAATACAACGAGTATAATTGTTTTGGGCTTTGATTAAACTTGAGTTTTTCTATGTAAAGCCCCGCAAGACCCATTTGTAAATAATAAACCAATGCAGCATTTATGTCACGTTTCGTGTTGTAAAATCAAGAAACATGCTCTGATTGTGGAACATTTTTTACAGCATTTACAGCAGATTCTCACGACTAAAATGAGTCCAACATCAGCATAATCCAATAAACCGATCACGAGATATTGTTCACGAAATTACGAAACATAAAACCCTACAGGCGCACAGATGCTACCTAAAACTAAAATGTAGCTATCACTTGGCATTTCCGCTTATAACTTCATGAAACGTGCATATATTGTATTACTTACAGTGGATTCTACTGACTGAAATGAGTCCAAGACCAAAATAATCCCATGTGTCTGACACGAGCTACTTCACGTGAAAGAACGATTTTAAAAAAGCCCATCAGGGGCCGCCAATGGATAAACAAAAAGGCTACCTTGGTTCCAAATGCTGTAACTCTATTTCTTTTATGGGATCACCACGAAATTTGAACCAGATGCAGCTCACATCTAGTGCTGTAATAACATCACCAAAAAAGAAGTGTCCTCCTACCTTATTTCCTCTCTGAGTTATAGTATGTCAAATATGAAATATATGTACAATTTCCCTTGAGCAAACTTTTATTTTTTTTTTAATTTATGAGCAGTTTGTCCAAATTTAATTACATATTTTAATTTAAAAATGTAAAAAGTTTTCTTTAAAATACCAACCTTTTGACTCTCCTTGCTAGAGATTTGAAGTTATTAGTTATTTTTGTGCATGTCACTCAGAAAACAAAAAAATTAAAAATGCCTACCTTTGTTCCAAATGCTATAACTTTTGATTTGAGCCAGATACAGCTCACATATAGAGGAACATCACCAAAATGAATGAACCCGCTACCGTATTTCCTTCATGAGATATTCCATTTTAAATTAGAAAGATATGTAAATTTTCCTTTTTTCTACTACTACTTATTTTTTCTTTTTTCTTTTTCTTTTGCTGTTTAGTTGCAGTTTCTCAGCATGAGAATATCCAAATTTATTTGTTATTATTATTATTGTTAATTTCGATTATTATTATTATTATTAAAAAATTTCGATTCCAACCTTTTGACTCTCCTTGCTATAGTTTTGAAGTTATGAGTCTTTACTTTTTTGTGTGTCACTCTGGGAAAAAAAAAAAAAAAAAAAAAAAAAACCTCTGATAATACCCTCAGGGCTTAAGGGGTTAATTTCCCTCTGGCAGTGGTTCAGACAGCTCTGTATGTTAACAATGGAGAGGTTAATAGTTTTATTTTAAACTTGGACTTAAGTACAGTATAAAGAAATATGTTCAGTGTTTAGTTCAAAGCATTGTTTTGACAAAAGTGAAAGACACCTGAACTGAATAAGTTTGGTAAAATTGGCAACAATCATTTGAATTTCCCAGATTAATAACTTGTGAGCTAAACGTTGTTAAAACACAAATAACACCCCTTTTCATTCATAGTAACATAGACAACGAGCTACAATCTAATTTTCCTCAAAACGAGGAAAACAAAAATACATTGATCTCTATGGCAATATGCAGGAGACTGAAGGGACCGTCTGCAAAGCCCAAAAGACTACAAAAATAGTCAATAACTTCAATGTCATTTGTAATCACAGCACCTGTCAGTCAAGGCAGCGCAAGCTCAATGATTTTGGCACACTTGTTAAAACTCACATTTTATTCAGTGAATCTAACTAAAGTGCACAATAAATATTTTATTTTAGATTTTTTTTTTTTTACTCAAAAGTGTGAAACTGATGGTCGAACTGAATTTAGCCGAGGAGGAACACTGAGGTATTTATTTATTTATTTATTTTATGTTGTTTTAAATTTGAATAACTGAATAAATGACTATTTAAGTGACTATATTCTGATTATAACCTAAGTATTAGCCTACACTATTGATGCTCAACACACCAGTAACATTTCACTGCTGGCTTATATTATTGCGGAAGTTCTAAAGAACGCATATAGTCAGTTGTCACCAAATTCAGTTCACAGAACAATGCTCTCCTGATGGTTATACTACAACTCTTAATTTATCAAACTAAGTGCTGTTTTTTTTTGGGGGGGGGGGGGATTAATTAAATCTTTTTAATTAAATCTTTTCAAAAATCAGCGATGAAAAAGCCCTTGCACCCGGGCTCACCGCCACCCGTTGGCCTTAGGAAATCAGTGAACAGTGGGCGACATGCATGTAAGCAAGAAAATACAGGAGAATTATGGCAAAGTCATTTCAAATTGGCACACTTCCTGCTGCCAACAGGTGGCGCTTTAACTGTAACTGAATATTGCCATGTAGATGTGTTCAGGTCAGGACTATTATCAAACATGTAAAGTTTGGGGCAGATCGGACATTGTATCACTGAGTTACAAGAGCTTCCTCTTTCATGGCAAAACATCAGACTTTGTCAGGCCACCATGGACACGCCCTTCAGCGAAAACTTAAGATCTTTGATATTTATCATCACTAAGGTCTTAAGATTAGACTGACAACATATGATGTTGATTTGGTAAATCTTTATGAGGAGTTAATCACAGTATAAAACGTCATTTCCTGTTGCCCGCAGGTGGCGCTATGACTTTGACTGAATATTATCATGTAGATGTCTTCAGGCCAGGACTCCAATAAATCATGTGAAGTTTGGGGCAGATCCAACATTGTATACCCGAGTTACAACAGCTTCCTGTTTCATGGCGAAACAAAGGCCTTTAGATAAGACTGACCATATATGATGTTGATCTGATTAAAGCTCTAGGAGCTCTAAGTATGACATATGGGAATGGCAAAAATGGCACAAATTTTGCTGAGAAAATTAAAAATATCTGACTTCCTGTTGGTTTTCAGATTTTGCACCAGGACTTTTTTGTTGGTATTGGGCTGCCACATGTGTCTACCGAATTTCATACCTGTACGTGAAACGTAGCGTGAGGGGCACGCCGTTGAAATTTTGTAGGTGGCGCTATCAAGCCATTTTGCCACGCCTAATTCTGAGACCCATAACAGATGTAAATTTTCACCACTTCTGACGTGTGTGCAAAGTTTCATGAGTTTTTGAGCATGTTTAGGCCCTCAAAAATGAGATTCATTTGGGAGAAGAAGGAGAAATATAGCTGCAAGCAGCGATGACGGGCCCAAGCCCAGTGGCACCACCACCCCGGTGGCTTCAGGGCAACTGTGCACAGCGGGCAATGGGCATTTAAAATAGTTAAACATAAAAGGTCTATGTCAAATTCACACCACATTTACTGCAGCAGCTGGTGCCCATATGATCACAAACCACAACAGCCACATCCATGAGATCATTTAAAATTAGATGAATTTCATGTCATAGAATGTCATAGGTCACTTTGAAATGAGTGCAAAGTTATCTTTTGCAGCTCAAAATGTTCTAAGTCTAAGTCCAGTGTTAATCTAAGTCAAGTATTTGTCTCAAGGTTTTTAAGAGTGAGATTTAAGAACCAGTTGGAGACTGACCTGTTAGTTGAGTCAGATTGTTCAATAACATTTTAAACAATAAGAATAAAATCTATACTGTGACAGAAATTAGTACTTGATAATCTCTACATATATACATTTAAATGTAATACTAAAATAGTAATACAAAAATAAATAATAATACAAAAATATTTAAAGCAAAATTAACTGTTAAAAATATACGTTCAGATGAATTTATTAAAGGTCTTTTATTAACAAAATTATTAAACTAATGATATAAAACTATATAGTCAGTGAACTACAAATGAACTGGTTCTTTGCCTTAATTTTGTTATACAAATTTATAGAAGAGAAGGGCTAAGAGATTTCCTATCCTATAATGCAGACAATAGGACACAGCAATGAAAAGTTTAAACCTGCAAGACTAACACACAAACACACACAGACAGAGAGAGAGAGAGTGAGAGAGAGAGAGAGAGAGAGAGAGAGAGACACTGTTTTATCAGTAAGTTGCCTCAGAAGATTCAACATTTTAAATAAAAAATAAAATCTATTAGTCTTTGATAATCTCTAAATATATGCATCCAAACAATGTACCCACTGAATATAATTATACCTTTAAACAGTGTTTTCAACAAAGTGTTGTAAAATCTGTTGTTTTCTCAGCCCAGTTGAAAAATAAAAATTTGAAAAAAATTTGCTGCCCTCTAGTGCTTATTCTATATATGACATTTGAATATTATTTAAATTATTTTAACCAAAGAGCAGTTATCTGCCTAATTTAACTTACACATAATTCTTGATATTAAAAAATAAATTAAAATGTGTTCATTTATAATATTTGTATTATTTTATATTGAAAAAGGGGGCGTATAATTCCTTGGTTTGTAAATATAAGTATTTTCCTGTTTGCCTTATTGTTCTTATTTTTAAACCTTGCCATGGCAACACCATTCAAGATATCCTATAATCATTCGTAATTTAGCATCTTCAGTATCTTGTCATCATATTCAAAACGTTTGGTGGCGAATGCATGAATCCACTAAGAGGAGTAGATAAAATTTCAGAGATTGTTTATTCAAAAAATCCACATTCAAACAAAAATATATGACTTCCTGTTGGTCAGAGCAAATGACTGTACATTAGAAAGTTGTCCGGCTTAATGAGAATAACATGTGTACCATGTTTGGGGACTGTAGATAAAACTAACCCCCCCACTTTTGTCAAAAGATGGCACTATAGAGGCCCTGCTCCCCACCTGTTTATACGGTTTTGCCCATGTCTACTGGTTGATATCTCTGACATCTCTTGCAATTTGAAGCATCTTAAGAGTCTCAAAAGCATCCAAAACAAATATTAACGTTTGATGCATTCCCATGGCAACAGGGTTTGAGATATCACTTTAATTCTTTAATTCTAACACTAATTCTTTTCAAAGGACTACATTCACCATATCTTGACATTATTCTGATGAAGTTTGAAGCAAATCGGATAAAAATAAGAGGGTGATCTCAAAGCATTTTGAAAGTGACACACTTCCTGCTGCCAGTTGCTGGCGCTATAACTTTGACTCACAATAGTCACATCCATGTGATCAGCCTTGTACAACGAACACACAGCTGAAGTTTCATAAAAATCAACCAATGTATGCAGAAGTTATAACACACTTCCTGATTCCCTTTTCTCGCCATAAATTTGTTGCCTCGCCATGGCCACACCGTTCGAGATATCAAAAATCCGCTGGCAATTTTACATCCTCAATGTCTTGACTTCATGCTGACCGAGTTTGGTGGTAATCGGATTAATCGCCTAGGAGGAGTATATCAAATTCCAGAGCATGCGTTTCTCAAACAACCCATAATAACCGACTTCCTGTTGAGCTGGCGTATAACTTAAAGCACGAAAGTTGTTAGGCTCGGTGAGGTCTATATGTGTACAGAGTTTCATACTTACAGGTGCTGGTCATATAATTAGAATATCATCAAAAAGTTGATTTATTTCACTAATTCCATTCAAAAAGTGAAACTTGTATATTATATTCATTCATTACACACAGACTGATATATTTCTTTTAATTTTGTTGATTATAACTGACAACTAAGGAAAATCCCAAATTCAGTATCTCAGAAAATTAGAATATTGTGAAAAGGTTCAATATTGAAGACACCTGGTGCCACACTCTAATCAGCTAATTAACTCAAAACACCTGCAAAGGCCTTTAAATGGTCTCTCAGTCTAGTTCTGTAGGCTACACAATCATGGGGAAGACTGCTGACTTGACAGTTGTCCAAAAGACGACCATTGACACCTTGCACAAGGAGGGCAAGACACAAAAGGCCATTGCAAAAGAGGCTGGCTGTTCACAGAGCTCTGTGTCCAAGCACATTAATAGAGAGGCGAAGGGAAGGAAAAGATGTGGTAGAAAAAAGTGTACAAGCAATAGGGATAACCGCACCCTGGAGAGGATTGTGAAACAAAACCCATTCAAAAATGTGGGGGAGATTCACAAAGAGTGGACTGCAGCTGGAGTCAGTGCTTCAAGAATCACTACGCACAGACGTATGCAAGACATGGGTTTCAGCTGTCGCATTCCTTGTGTCAAGCCACTCTTGAACAACAGACAGCATCAGAAGCGTCTCGCCTGGGCTAAAGACAAAAAGGACTGGACTGCTGCTGAGTGGTCCAAAGTTATGTTCTCTGATGAAAGTAAATTTTGCATTTCCTTTGGAAATCAGGGTCCCAGAGTCTGGAGGAAGAGAGGAGAGGCACACAATCCACGTTTGGGGTGCCATGTCATCTGCTGGTGTTGGTCCACTGTGTTTTCTGAGGTCCAAGGTCAACACAGCCGTATACCAGGAAGTTTTAGAGCACTTCATGCTTCCTGCTGCTGACCAACTTTATGGAGATGCAGATTTCATTTTCCAACAGGACTTGGCACCTGCACACAGTGCCAAAGCTACCAGTACCTGGTTTAAGGACCATGGTATCCCTGTTCTTAATTGGCCAGCAAACTCACCTGAGTTTTCGTGCATGTTTAGGCCCTCAAAAATGCGATTCACTTTGGAGAAGAATCGGAATAATAATTAAAGCTGCAAGCAGCGATGAAACGGCCCTCGCACCCGGGCTCACCACCACCCGTTGGCATTAGAAAAACAGTGAACAGTGGCCGACATGCATGTAAGCGAGTAAATACAGAAGAATTACGACAAAGTCATTTCAAAGTGCCACACTTCCTGCTGCCAACAGGTGGTGCTTTGACTGTAACTGAATATTGGCATGTAGATGTCTTCAGGCCAGGACTATTATCAAACGTGAAGTTTGGAGCAGATCGGACATTGTATGTCTGAATTACAACAACTTCCTGTTTTGTGGCATTAATCGCAAAAATTAGCTCTTAGCCAAGTTTTGCATGATTTAACGTGTTTCTACCATGTTTGGTACTTTGTGGCATAATGAAATGTGTTTCTGGGAGTGAATTACAGTGTAAAGCATGCCATTTCCTGTTGCCCACAGGTGGCGCTATAACTGTAACTGAATATTGCCATGTAGATGTCTTCAGGCCAGAACTCTAATAAAACACGTGAAGTTTGGGGCAGATCGGACATTGTATATCTGGCTGCCACGGACACGCCCTTCAGTGAAGAGTCAAGATCTTTGCAATGTAACGTCACAAAGGTCTTTAGATTAGACTGACCAAATATGACGTTGATCTGATTAAAGCTCTAGGAGGAGTTTGTTAAAGTACAACGTGTGGAAATGACACAATTTTGCTAAGAAAATTAAAAATATCAGACTTCCTGTTCGGTTTCAGATTTTGCTCCAAGAGACTTTTTTGTAGGTATTGGGCTGTTACATGTGTGTACCAAATTCCATACTTGTACGTGAAACGTAGCGCGAGGGGCACTCCGTTGAAAATTTATAGGTGGCGCTATCGAGCCATTTTACCCCGCCCAATTCTGAAACTCTCATCAGATGTACATTTTCACCACTTCTGATGCGTTTGCAAAGTTTCATGAGTTTTCGAGCATGTTTAGGCCCCCAAAAATGCAATCCATTTCGGAGAAGAAAAAGAGTAATAAATATAGTGTAGCGTCTGCAGTGGAACAAAATCATCAACACAACTATCAATTAAAGAAAGCTTTTAACGTTTGACCTCCTTTGGATAACCCATAGACCATGGCTCCGGCAGGTCTAGATGAAATGACCCTATTGGCATCTTTGTTGCCTTCATTGAAGAGAAGCAGGAGGCCTTCTCACCAGCTCCGGGGACTTCAAAGAGTCACCTGTGCTTCACCCCACATGGCGCTAAGGGCCATGTGGCATATCCAAGACACTGTGAAAACCCAATACACATCACACACACACACACATACAGAGACTCAAACACACATTTGGAGACTGTATCTACATTTAGCCTCAAAATATGACTATGTCAGAGTGTACCTGTTGTTGTATTCAAGCTACATGCATGTATCTATCCCTAGTATATAAGCTTAACTATGACTGTAGTTGTGTTAGTTTATTCTAAACGATAAATTCATAAACTGTATCTTCCCTTTTTTGTCTTTGCCACCCGGCAAGTTTAGTCTCGTTTCAAACCTCTCTGAATGTTCTGAATGGTGTACTCAGATCTGACACCTCATAAACTATGCAAATTAGGGTCATAAATGGAGACAAAGAAAAAGTTTGCCCGCCAAACTTTCACCCTCGCCATTGGCTGGCGCATCCAAGGAGGTGTTTTTGGCTTGTTTGTCCTTAAAAAGACAACCACACGCACATTTCTTTTGTCTCTCGATTGTCCTTCACCATCTCACGCACGTCTCTCCTGGATGTCTCGGCGACCGCGCTCCCATCACGCGCTCTTCTGCTTCTTCGGGACGACCATCTTTTTGGCACAAGTTTTCTTTTGTCAAGCCTTCATCATCCTCCATCACCTAGGAGACGGACTCTCTCTTCTTTATTTTCCGGTTATCTTACTCTTAAGTTAAAATCTTGTTTGAAAATACCGCCGAGAACCCTGCCTGGACCAATCGCTCCAGCCGCACGCATCGAAACTCCTGCAGAAAGACAAGCAACCGCAGCACCTAAACCTATGCAAATATAGAACCATTCTTTTCGAAGAGTTTTAAGCTCCATGCGTAAGCTGAGTTTCCTTGCTGGCTCTCAAAGGTTTAACTGTTTGTAATTTGCCATTTTCTTTGATCACCTCTGTTTTCCTGCCTTTACTTTCGCTTTTGTATATATGTGTATTCTTTGTGCATATTTAGCCGTATAGCCCATGTATTCGTAGTTTCGTATATTAAATGCATTATATTCATGCTTAATTGTCTCTGTTGCTCATTCAACAAACCAAGTCACTTCTACGTTTGATTCTGCAAAAACTGCTTTACGCTTTAATGCTATAATAGGAAGTTATTCTTGTGGCCAGAGACTAACTTCCTTTTATAATAGTCTATGAGAAAACTGATGGTTTGCTGGACAAACTAGGATAGTCTTTCTCAAACCACTATTAAACTAGAACTGATCATATATATAATTAATTGTAATCCATTGTAATTAATTCACAATATATGTGCATAATTCCCTCTTTGGTTGATCTATATTATAATTAATCATAACACGTTATGACTTAATTATATATATATTTCACCCATAATTTGAGCTAATTGATTAAATACCTGTAAATTTGTTACAATAGCTGCAAGCAGCGATGACGGGCCCAAGCCTGTCTGTGCACGGCGGGCAAAAGGCATTTAAAACGGGTAAACATAAAAGGAATATGTCAAAGTCATTTGAATACACCACATTTACTGCAGCAGTTGGTGCCAATATGATCACAAACCACAACAGCCACATCAATGAGATTGTTTAAATTTAGATGAATTTCATGTCATAGAATGTCATAGGTCAATTTCAAATGAGTGCAGAATATCATCCTAATCTGCCATGTATTATCCTAACACTTCTCTTCATGTGTTTTTTTGACCTCCCTGAGCCATCGTTTGTGCACCAATCTTATGCACCAAAAGCATGCTTTCATTTAATATGTGTGGTATAAGATGAAAAAATTAAATAAAAAAATTAATAAATAGAGCCAAATCACAGAACCTGCAAAAACAATTTTAATGTCAGTCTCAGGTAATAGTAAGGTACATGTCTAGATTTCTCTGCTCACTCATGCAAGTTTATTTTAAACAGCCACTTTTATAATCATGTGAAATTTACTGAAACAGGGTTTTTTTTTATAAATTTGAACTATATCAATAAATAATTAATTAAAATAATTATAACTGTAATTGTAAAAACTAATAACTCAAACAACATTTAGAAAACTAGTCCTGTCCGAATAGTGATATAGTGTCATGGTTCAATGTCAAATGAGAAGTTATCATTTGCAGTTCAAAATTTTTATAAGTTCATCAATAAATGGGTAATCAGTAAAAGGGTTAAAGACCACTAATCAAGATTGTAATATACACACACACACACACAGTGAGGGGGGAGAGAGAGAGAGACAGTGACACAGACAGAGACCCACACACAGACAAACCCCACCCCCCACACCACACACACACACACACACAGAATGAGTGAGACTAAGGGAGTGACGGGGTCAGAGAGAGAGAGAGAGAGAGAGAGAGAGAGAGAGAGAGAGAGAGAGTGTTTGAAAAATCCACATTCAAACCAAAATATCTGACTTCCTGTTGGTTGGAGCTAATGACTGTAAATTAGAAAGTTGTCTGGTTTAATGAGAATAATAAGTGTACCAAGTTTGGTGACTGTAGGTTAAACTAACCCCCCCACTTATTAAACTTTGACATGTTGCCATGGCAACAATATTTAAGATATCACAAATACATTTTCAGGTCTACATCTGTCATGTTTTGACATTATTGTGATGAAGTTTGAAGCAAATCGGGTAAAAATAAGAGGGTGATCTCAAAGCATTTTGAAAGTGATACACTTCCTGCTGCCAGTTTGTGGCGCTATAACTTTGACTCACAATAGTTACATCCATGTGATCGGGCTCCTACACCGAACACACTGCTGAAGTTTCATAAAAATCAATCAGTGTATGCAGAAGTTATAACACACTTCCTGATTCCCTTTTCTTGCCATAAATTTGTTGCCTCGCCACGGCCAAACCATTCGAGATATCAAAAATCCGCTGGCAATTTTACATCCTCAATGTCTTGACTTCATGCTGACCGAGTTTGGTGGTGATCGGATTAATCGCCTAGGAGGAGTACATCAAATTCCAGAGCATGCGTTTTTCAAACAACCCATAATAGCCGACTTCCTGTTGAGCCGGTGTATAACTTAGAGCATGAAAGTTGTTAGGCCCGATGAGGTCTATGTGTACCGATTTTCATACTTATATGGACCAAGTTTTCGGACCCCGCCCGGGTACCAGCTTCTGCCCGGCGTGCAAAATTTCAAGAGTTTTTGAGCACGTTAAGGGCCCCAAAAACCCCAAATAATAATAATAATAAATATAGCTGCAAGCAGCGATGACGGGCCCAAGCCCGGTGGCATCGCCACCCCCGGTGGCTTCTGGGCAGCTGTGCACGGCAGGCAATGATCATTTAAATGTAGGTGAATTTCATGTCATAGAATGTCATAAGTCAATTTCAAATGAGTGCACAATACCGTCCTAATTTGCCATGTTTGCGTTTTTCTCAGACAACCACTATAAAAGTAGGTAGTTTGCTCTGAAAATTGTTATTTGCGTAAACTCAACAGTACTCTGAGAAATCTAATCCAGTGAAATGTGAATGTCTGTGATTGCTGATGTTGTTTAACCCTAACACTTCTCCATGTATTTTTTTTACCTCCCTGAGCTGTTGTTTGCGCAATAATCTTATGCACCAAAATCATGCTTTCATTTAATTTCAGTATGAGCAGTATTTGATGTAAAAAATCATATATAATTAATAAATAGAGCCAAATCATGGAACTTGCAAAGATGATTTGAATATCTGTCTTGGGTAAAAGTAAGGCATGTGTCTAGATCTTTCTGCTCACTTTCTGCTCACTACAAGTTTGTTATAAACAGCCTCTTTTATAAAATCATGTGAAATTTATGTAAATATGGGTTTTGAAAAAAAAATATAGAATTATATAAATAACTAATTTAAAGACATGCGTCATTTGTGATGCTCACAAACACAGCACATGACTTTCTGTAATGCCCATGTCTACAAAACACACACTCTCCTTTGTAAAAAAAAAAAAAGAAAAAAAAAAAAAGGTAGTCTTGTCTGAATGAATACATGAAATCACAGTTGACGGGCAATAAGAATTGTAACTCAAGTGTAATTTCTAAAAGTAGTCCTGTCCAAATAGTGATATAGAGTCATAGTTCAATTTCAAATGAGTGTGAAGTTATCATTTGCAGTGTGTTTTTATATTTTAATTAACCTAATTATCAAACTAATAATATAATACTATGTTTTCAGTGGCCTACAAATACACTGGCTTGATTAGCTGCTTCAGGTGTGTTTGATTAGGGTTGGCACTAAACTCTGAAGCACAGGGAGTCTGCAAGAAAAGGGTTAAAGAACTGATCAAGGGAGAAACTGACACACACACACACCCAAGTGAACCTGAGGAACCAAGGGGGAGGGGAAGGAGAGAGAGAGAGAGAGACAGACTGAGAGGATAATTTTAAACACAAAAATGACATCTAAATTGTGGCAGAAAGTAGTCTTTGATAAATGCTTAAATATACCTGCACATACAGTTTAAAATAAAAAAGAAATCATTGCTCTATCGATCTAAACTATTGTTCTATTGCTAAATTTATCCAACTCTGTTTAAAAATAGGTATATGCTGCCCTCTAGTTATGGGCACCTAAAGTATGACATTTATCTATTTTTTAAACAGATATAATTAATCTGCCTATTTTTAACTTACACATGCTTTTTGCATTGAAAAAAAATGAATAAAATGTGTTTATTTCAAACATTTGTATTATTCTATACATAAATTAATTGTGTATAGTGTTTTTTTTAGGTAATATGAGTCGTTCCATTTCCATTGACATTACTTTCATCTCTCACCATGGCAATACCGTTCGAGATATCCAATATCCGTTCGCAATTTAACATCTTCAATGTCTTAGCACCATGGTAAAAAATGTTTGGTCTGAATTGAATAACCCCCCTAGAAGTAGTAGTTTAACATTCAGAGCTTGTTTATTCAAAAAATCCACATTCAAACCAAAATATCTGACTTCCTTTTGGTCGGAGCTAATGAGAGTATTAGAAAGTTGTTCAGCATAATGAGACCAATATGTGTACCGAGTTTGGTGACTGTAGGTTAAACTAACCCCCCCCCCCCCCACACACACACACACTTTTGTCAAAAGGTGGCGCTGTAGAGCCCCTGCTCCCTGCCCATTTCTATGGCTTTGCCCATGTCTACTGGATGACAATATTGATGTGTGTGTCAAGTTTCATGCAATTTGAAGCATGTTAAGTGGCTCAAAAATGCCCAAGAATCTTATTAAAGTTTGACGTGTTGCCATGGCAACAATATTTAAGGTATATTTATTTAAGGTAATACATTTACAGGTCTACATCTGCCATGTTTTGACATTATTGTGATGAAGTTTGAAGCAAATCGGGTAAAAATAAGAGGGTGATCTCAAAGCATTTTGAAAGTGACACACTTCCTGCTGCCAAGTTGGTGGTGCTATAACTTTGACTCACAATAGTCACATCCATGTGATAGGACTCCTACAAACAACACACTGCTGAAGTTTCATAAAAATCAATCAATGTATGCAGATGTTATAACACACTTCCTGTTTCCCTTTTCTCGCCATAAATTTGTTGCCTCGCCACGGCCAAACCGTTCGAGATATCAAAAATCCACTGGCAATTTTACATCCTCAATGTCTTGAATTCATGCTGACCGAGTTTGGTGGTGATTGGATTAATTGCCTAGGAGGAGTATATCAAATTCCAGATCATGCGTTTTTCAAACAACCCATAATAGCCGACTTCCTGTTGAGCTGGCGTATAACTTAGAGCACGAAAGTTGTTCAGCCCAATGAGGTCTTTATGTGTACTTAGTTTCATACTAATACGTGCAAGCGCATCTGATAAATGGACCAAGTTTTCGGACCCCGTTCAAGGGGGCGCTGTTTAACATTAAACATGCCCGGGTGCCCGGGTACCAGCTTCTGCCCGGCCCTGATGGCCGCGGATTCCGATGTGTGTGCAAAGTTTCAAGAGTTTTCAAACATGTGAAGGGCCCCAAAACTGCCAAAAACATAGAAAATAATAATAATAATAATAATCCTAAAGAAAACCATAGGGCCTTCGCCTTCGGCTTGGGCCCTAATAATAATAATCCTAAAGAAAACAATAGGGCCTTTGCCTTCGGCCCTAATAATCCTAAAGAAAACAATAGGGCCTTCGCCTTTGGCTTGGGCCCTAATAATAATAATCCTTAGAAAAACAAGAGGGCCCTGCGCCACCAGTGGCTTGGGCCCTAATAATAATCCTTAGGGGATCAAGAAGGCCCTGCACCACCAGTGGCTTTCAAACATGTTAAGGGCCCCAAAAGTGCCAAAAACATAGAAATAATAATAATAATAATAATAATAATAAAGAAAACAATAGGGCCTTCGCCGTGGGCCCTAATAATAAAAATAATCCTAAAGAAAACAATAGGGCCTTCGCCTTTAACTTGGACCCTAATAATAATAATCCTAAAGAAAACAATAGGGCCTTCGTCTTCGGCTTGGGCCCTAATAAATATAGCTGCAAGCAGCGATGACGGGCCAAAGCCCGGTGGCACCGCCACCCCGGTGGCTTCAGAGCAACTGTGCATGGCGGGCAATGGGCATTTAAAATGGTTAAACATAAAAGCTCTATGTCAAATTCACACCACATTTACTGCAGCAGCTGGTGCCCATATGATCACAAAACAGCCACATCCATGAGATCATTTAAAATTAGATGAATTTCATGTCATAGAATGTCATAGGTCACTTTGATATGAGTGCAATGTTAATCTAAGTCAAGTATTTGTCTTAAGGTTTTTAATATATATTTTTCTAAACCATTAAAAGTGTCACTGACCCCCCCTCACCATCCCCCATCCCCACCCACACACAAACAGAGGCAGAGTGAGATTTAAGAACCAGTTGGAGACTGAACATTTTAAACAATAAGAATAAAATCTATACTGTCACAGAAATTAGTACATGATAATCTCTAAATATATACATTTAAATGTAATACCAAAATGTTAATACAAAAATAATTAATAATGCTACTCCTTCTAGAGTGTTAATGCTACAAGCACCAAACTCCACAGACCTGGGCCCTGATGTGTAGCAGGCTGCTATATCTTTTTAGACTGAACAAACATACAGTTTTTTTAATAATAATTTTTTTAACTCAAAATTTTTCCATAGACTTACATTAACAGAGCAAAAATGCGCCCTCTAGAGGAGTAGTACCTTCCACTGGAGGAAGTCGGTTAAAAAAATCATCTTGTTTTCAGCCCAGTCAAATGACAAAATGTTACAAAGAGAGCACTTCACAAGCTGTTTGTTTATGTCAACTGGAAATATTTATCGAATGACGTCTTAAACAGTTTATGGATACGTTCATCACTGTTGTAAAATAATTTGGTCATACTGCAGCAGACGAGCCCTTACTTTCGTTTTTGTCCTCACTATGTTCGTCATTCACATGTGTTTTTTAACCTTGATAAATCAAACCTTCCAGCGATTCGACAAGATTCGATCACAAGAACGCATTAAAGAGGTACATTTAGATTTTGGAAGAGGTTTTGAGTGAATTCAGAGAGTTGACGATCCGAGCCGTGACTCTTAAGGGATAGTTCACCCAAAAATGAGGCATTGCCAAGCCAATATCAAAGTTTGTTTACGAACTTTATCTTCTAGTTATTATTCTTACCTGAGTTTGTGCCTGCTACTCCTGCTTTAATGCTACAAGCACCAAACTCTCCACAGACCTGGGCCCTGATGTGTAGTAAGTTGCTATGTCTTTTCAGACTGATCAGAGTTACAGTTTTTGTAAAATTAATTTTCAAACACAAATTTTTTTCCATAGACTTGCATTGTTTTTTTGTTTTGTTTTTTAAATTGCACCTCTAGAGGATCAGTACCGTCCACTCATTATAAGAAATCATTTGCTCATGCATTCACTTTCGATTTGGTCAGCTCGTGAGCCTCATGTAACCCAGGCTGCGCCGGTGCTGCTGCCGCTCTCAGCATGAGCAGATGAGAGAGAGAGACATGAAAACAGCTGCACAGAAATAATTAAGCTACAGGTCCATATGTATGCACAAATTGATCATGTGTATGCACGTCTTACACACCTCATGGGTAAGTTTATCACTGTTCTATTTGCTCATATTATAGCAGATGAGCTTTGCATTATTTTAGACCAGATCACTTTCGTTTTGTCAGTTTGCCATTTGTATGTTTTAAGGTTTACAAGTTTGAACCATTCTAGCGACTGTACAATGTACAAGCAAAGGAACACATGAAAGAGTTACATTTAGTAAATGCAAACTGTTTTGTTTGACAGAAAGAGGCGTGAGTCATGTCTTTCAACGTGAGTGCCCACTGCTACGTGTCCTCACTATGTTCGTCATTTGCATGTGTTTTTTGACCTTGCTAAATAAAACATTCAAGCGATTGGACAAGATTCTATCACAAGAACGCATTAAAGAGGTATATTTAGAGTTTGGAAGCGCTTTTGTGTGTGACAAAGAGACGGGTCGCATCTCTAATAACGCTTGCGCATTCTCGCTTCTATCAGTGCTTCAACGACATCATGTCCAAAATACATGGCGAATCTCATTCAAGCATGCACAAGAACGCATTAAAGAGCTTCTTTGTTTGAATGTTTATGTGTATGACTGTGTAAATGTGTTAATGATGTGTGGCATCTGTGCAAAGATTTGTGCATTAAACAGCTGCATCGTGTCGCCAGCACTGTTGCCACTCTCAGCATGAGCAGATGAGAGAGAAAGACATGAGACAGCTGCATGGAGCGATTTCCAGAAACCTTCTGTGAGAAAATGTTAATATAGAGTGAAAAGCCATCTACAATCTCAGTATTGATTGGGTGATTGCATGTTTTACACAGTTTATTGAACAGGTTAATCAACACGCATACACATTCAGACAGTTGACGAGCCAAGCCTCTTAAAGGGGCACTGACTTCAGTTCCTTTATAGATAAGTTCAAGCATAATCTCTAATCTTCTGAATGAAGAAAACATTTCAAAACTCATGTGTAAGCAAATGCTGTTGCCATTCCCAAACACTAATGGTGAAAACAGCATGCATATTTGTATTACTGATATATATTACTGTTAAATGCCATTTTAATTATTGGCACATTATTTTCCATGTTTCCTTTTTTTTTTTTTTTTTTGTGTGTAATTATTGACAAAATGTTTAAATAAACCTTGAAATATAACAACATAAATTGCAGTTATTATTTATTTGTATGTTAACTAAGGTTATACTAGTAAGCCACTATAATTGACTAATCAGAAAACAATAGATATTCAATGTTAACAAAAAAAAAATGGTCACACTTTATATTAGGTGTCCTTGTGTAATTATATAAATAACTAAACTGCAGATATTTAAAAAATATATATATGTACAATGTAAAAACATGTACACAATAATTAAATGATTAATTTAAATGTTAGTACTTAGTAGTTAAAGACACCTAATATAAAAAATAATAGATAGAAAAATCAATAGATCCATCGATCCTCAAAACAATTGTTACAACTCTAAATACAAGAAATTCTTTCTTTCTTTCTCTCTTTCTCTCTTTCTTTCTTTCTTTCTTTCTTTCTTTCGGGGCCAGCTCCAGAACACGGAAGAGAAATATGCGTTGGCTCTTTTGACTCGGGCTCCCTGTCAAGGCTTTCCCAAGCCAACATCAAAGTTTGTTTACGAACTTTAGCTTCTAGTTATTATTGTTATACTCTGTTCTCTAATTGTTAATGTTAACAACATCAGCATTGTGTAACTGTGTGTTTAATGTGTATTAGCGTTACCTGTAGATTTTAATTTCTGTAGCCACTCCACAGTCTGAAGTATTTTGGTTTTGACTATGGGTTAATCTCCAGTTGTCACTGATGATGTCATTTGGACCTTTCTGGATTACAATCCACCATCAAAATGACAAATTTAATTATTCCAGCTGCTGTGAGAAGAGGCTGTAAATGATCCGCTACCAGCAGCATCCTCACATGCCATAGCCTATAGCCTGCTAGCTGGGACTCCTTCTTTCTGTTTACAGACGTGAAGTAATGATGCAAAGACGAACGACTGCATGCTCGAATTTCCCGCAGAAACCCACCAGTATCGATTTTATTATAAAATTATTACAAGCTTACCGTTGTAAATCGGGCTAAGGTAAGGAAGTTTTGAACACTGGCTGGTTATGTACTTGCTCAAAAACTGATTTTGGATAATTTTTAACCAAAAAAAGTTATGGACTGCGGCTTTAAGCATACTTAATAAAATGAACTTGAAGTACACTTGAAGAGTTTGGTTCCAAAACGCGATAAACGGCATTTTCAAAAAAATTTAGTTTCCGCCAAATTCAGTATTGTATCTGGTCGGTATTGAAAAGTCATTTATTAATTTTGTGCAAAATGCAATATCCGTCATGTTATTGTCATGTTTTCTTCCTTTCTTTCCAAAACACGACAAATGCCAGTCTCCTTTCTCTGCAGAATGCGATATATCCGTTCAACCAATCACAGCGCACCATTCCACGCACTGTAAACAGTAATGGCGGCGCTCTGAATACACCCGGCATCCTAGTTTTCCTTATCTGCTTTGTACTTTGTGATCAACAAAAACAGAAAAATGAATAATTTTGATGCAATTGATGAACCTGTGGTGGTTTCTGTGGTGGGGAAGAAACGCAAGTCATCGAAAGGTAATCAAGAGATTAAGAAGATGAGGCACTTGAGTCTGGAGGAGGAAAAATGCCGGCTGTTGCTTGTTCCACCACAGCATCAAATTCTGTCATGGTCCCCAAAACTGAATCATGGACAGTTTTTAAAAGCCATTTTTAATACCAGTGTACTCTGTAAATGTGTTTATTTTAACCGTGCGGTGCCGCCAGATACTCTTTAATCGGTAATGACAAACGTAGACATAATTCATTTATAACATTAACAAGATGACTCGTTGAATTCATTTTGGGAGCGACTACTGAATGTATTTTTAGTAAAATGCCTGTATATAAGATTAGTATTGGCAAAGCTCAGAGGCTGTCATATATGTGAATCAACTTACTTTGTTGTGTATTTTCAATATGAAAAATAACTTTTATATTGATGGATTAATTGCATTTTGATAAAAAAACATCATGGATTTATTGCATTTTGGGGAAAAAATAATCAGTTTTTATAATAAACCTTTTAAAATCATGTTGTAGATTTTAATTTTTAATGTTTTTATAACCAAAAGATGCTATGTGAAAGTTTGAAACAGAAAATATTTGTTTTCATCTTGCCACTTTCTTGGTAAAGAAAACACCTTTTTACTCAAATTAATCAAAATGGAGTTATAGCGTTTTGGAACCAAACTCTTCATTTCTTTTTCGTAAGTGTTCTCACCCACACAAACAAGGACATTTCAAACTCTGCTGCTCTTTGCTTCACAGAAGCATGGCTGAACAGGGCCATTCCAGATAGCGCATTACATCTAATGGGCTTCCAGCTGTTCAGATTGGATCGCATCGCCAAGTTATCCGTGAAAACGAAAGGCGGTGGATTATGTTTTTATATCAATGAAGGATGGTGTACAGATGTGACAGTGTTAAAGAAGATGTGCAGCCCTAATTTGGAAGCTCTCTTCATTAATTTTAAGCCTTTTTATTCGCCATGGGAGTTTTCCTTTTTTATTCTGGTGAGTGTGTACATACCTCCCGACGACTGGGTGAGCATGGCTTTGCAACAGCTGGTTGATCAGATTACACACACGGAGCACCGTTACCCGGACTGTTTTATTATCATTCTTAGTGATTTTAATAAAGTTAATCTCACCTGCGAACTGCCTAAATACAGACAGCACACCAGGGTGATAAAATACTAGATTATTGCTACAGTGCTTTAAAGGATGTGTATCACTCTGTCCAAAGCAGAGTGGCTTTGGGACTCTCTGGTGACTGTTTGGTTCAACTTCTCCCAGCCTACAGGCAGAAACTTAAATATGCTAAGCCTGTAGTAAGAACTGCAAAGAGAGGGACCAATGAAACAGAGCGGGATTTACAAGTCTATTTCGACTCAGCTTCTGTATGGGCATGTAAGTTCCCACCAGGACTTATTTAACATATAACAACGATAAGCCATGGTTTACTGCAAAACTCAAACAGCTTCACCAGGCCAAAGTGGATGCTTACAGGAGTGGGGACAAAACCTTGTACAAACAGGCCAAAAACACACTGAATATGGAGATAAGAGTAGCTAAGAGAAGCTACTCTGAAAAGCTGAAAAAACAGTTTTCAACTAACAACCCGGCATCAGTGTGGAAGAGCCTGAGAGCCATCACCAAATACAAGACACCATCCCCCATTACTGTGGAGAATCAACAACTAGCCTATGATCCGAATGTGTTTTACTGCAGATTTGAAAAGCCTGCCTCACATCCCACACCCACTCTGACCATCTCTCCACACAACCATCAACACCCCCTCCCCCTACTGCTTCTGAGCCTGCGCTTAAGATCTGTGAGGATGTAACAGGATGTATGCAGGGTCTTCAGGAAACACAAGATAAGAAAGCAAAAGGCCCAAACAGTGTCTCACCAGCCTGTCTCAAAGCATGTGCTTTCCAGCTGTCATCCATCTTCACGCTGATCTTCAATAGATCACTGGAGATGTGTGAAGTCCCTTCCTGCTTCAAACGCTTCACCATCATCCCTGTTGCCAAGAAACCAAAAATTACAGGACTAAATGACTACAGACCTGTTGCTTTGATGTCTGTGGTCATAAAGTCATTTGAGAGACTGGTGCTGGCCCACCTGAAGGACATCACTGGACCCTTGCTGGACCCCCTGCAGTTTGCTTATTGAGCAAACAGGTCTGTGAATGATGCAGCCAACATGGGACTGCACTACATTCTGCAACATCTGGACAAACCAGGGACTTATGTGAGGATTCTGTTTGTGGACTTCAGCTCTGCTTTCAGCACCATTATCCTGGATACCCTCCTGAATAAACTGACACAGCTCTCTGTACCCACCTCCATCTGTCAGTGGATCATCAACTTCCTGAAAGACAGGCAGCAGCTAGTGAGGCTGGGAAAACTCACATCTAGGACCCTTACCATCAGCACTGGTGCTACTCAGGCTGCTCTTCTCCCTCTAAACAAATGACTGCACCTCTAAAGACCCCTCTGTCAATTTCCTGAAGTTTGCAGATGACATCAGAGGACATCACAGTCATCAGCCTCATCCAAGACGGTGATGAGTCAGCTTACAGACAAGAGGTTGAGTAGCTGGCTGTCTGCTGCAGTCATAACAACTTTGTAGTGATTTTACTTTCGCCCATCCAAGGACGCACAGTAAAATAGGGATTGGTACTCACGTCACCGCTGACGTTGTGATTTTTGGATCACACGTCTCTTAAGGTGTGGTTATGAGTACATCAGATGACCACCTCTCCCCCTTTTCCTAGTTCAGGGCACCAGTCAAGGTCTATTACCTTTGCAGTATGAGAACACTCTCAACAGGGGCTTTTCATTCATTTAGAATTAATGTAAAGTGGTCCGCTGATTTATTTGAAAGATTGGTGAGATTGCTAACTTGTAGAACCTTTTCTGTATTATCAGCACAAGGAAGACACACGTGTAATAAAATAAATTTTATTAACAAAAGATAAACAAGAATAACTAACACAACTACTAAATGAATACCATGAATGATAAAGGAATAAAGTGCATAAAATACATAGAATACAAGTGATTAAGTTGGTTGTGGCTATGGAAGAGTTACGTTATCTTATGGAAAGATAAACTGTTTCTCTGAAAATAATAAGGTGGAGAACCTTATTATGCACTAAACAAATAAACGAAAGATTATTTGTTATTAACTAACATCAGCTATATTACATCTAATGGGAATTAGGAAATTATATACTGATAATGTACAACAATGCCAAGGTCTCTGGAAAGAGGTTTGGTTAAGTGATATTTACGTTCCACGTGGTTGAGTCCGACGACGGTGACGTCTTCCACTGGTTGTGCTGGGTGACAATGCAGTGGGGAGAGGAGCCAGAATCTGTTTCAACAGTCTTGAACACGAAGCTCTGTGGGATGCTGATCTCCTGGAGCACCAGAGGGGTCCTAAAATCTGGAACACGCAGATGAGGCCCTGGTGTAGGTGCAGAAGGTCCTTAACAATCTGGAACACGCAGACGAAGGTACCTTGGAGTGTAGGTTTGCTCTCCTGAGCTTAACCTTGTTGCAAATGTCGTTACTGTCTCGCTGGACGGAAACAACGTAGTGTTTGTCAGTGTCTCTTTCCTCACAGGCTGGAGGCTCAGAACGTGGTCGTATCGGTTGCTGCCTCACTAGCTGTAGACTCAGATCATGGGATCTGTTGTTGTCTCTCTGGACGAACCGGAGGCTCAGAACGGTGTTGTATCTGTTAATGTCTATCCCCGTACAGGACAGACTCAGAACGGTATATCGGTTGTGTCTCACCCGATGGGAGACTCAGAACGGTATATCTGTTAATGTCTATCCCCACTAAAGGACAGACTCAGAACGATGTATCTGTTGTGTCTCACCCGATGGGGGACTCAGAACTTGGTATATCTGTTAATGTCTCACTCCTTACAGAGTTGAGACCCAGAACTGTATATCTGTTAATGTCTATCCCCGCTAAAGGACAGACTCAGAACTGTATATCTGTTAATGTCTATCCCCGCTAAAGGACAGACTCAGAACAAGGAGTGTCTGTTGAAAGGGTACCTTTATCCCTTTCCGATGAGGAGGAGATTGCAATTTGGCGCTTCTCCATTCAAGTGCTGTGATTGGCTGCTGGCATCGGAGGGGACACACACAGTGTGGCCCACCCTTCTTTCCCCTGTGGAGCTCATTTGCATAAAGAACAAAGTTGGAAGTCTTTAAAGTTTACCAATGCATTTCTCACTTTCCAAACCACCACCAGAATACCTTTGGCAATATCCTAAACAAATAGAGACTAAACATGATGGAAAAAGACT
Organism: Hypophthalmichthys molitrix; assembly: GCA_037950675.1. NCBI lineage: Eukaryota > Metazoa > Chordata > Actinopteri > Cypriniformes > Xenocyprididae > Hypophthalmichthys > Hypophthalmichthys molitrix. The sequence goes on along the minus strand of CM075498.1, from coordinate 37,056,413 downwards.
GAACTGTCATGCATTCATTCAATTGTACATTAACAGCTGAATTTGTGTCTGATGTTGCATTACAAATAGCTGTCACTGAGAATACTTATTTCTGTGAATAAGTATGAAATGCATGTGTAGTTTGCATCAGTTCTAAGGTTTTCAAACATAGTTTTGAATGGATTTGGATAGATCTTTGTGATCTCTATTTGTTTCACCCATTGCTGCTGAGGTCCTGAGGAATTTTTATGGCAGTCTCTGGCCAACCTTAGGAAGTAGTGTCTAGATGGGTGAAGGGCAGAAACTGCATGTGGACCAATGAGAAGTCCTGTCCTTCCCAGGCTTGGTACAAGAGGTCTTCTTCTTGCCCTCTAAGAGGTGTCTGGATCTTGTCCTTACATCTTTATCTGATGGCATTGGACAGTTTGTTTGTGTTAGTCCACCAAGATCCAATCAAAATGTAGCAAACCTTTGTCTGCTGTTACGGACAGAGAGGGGCCCGGCCATAAACTGGGCCCTGGAATGCGCTGTTCACTACAACTTGGAGCTGAACACACTCAAAACTGTGGAGATGAATGTGGACTTTAGGAGAAACCCCCCAGCACTCCCCCTCCTGGGCACCACCATCTCTCAGGGCCTGAAGTGGGACAATCACATTGACTCCATTGTGAAAAAGGCCCAACAGAGGTTGTACTTTCTTCATCAAATGAAAAAGTTCAACCCGCCACAGGCGCAGGTGACACAGTTTTACTCAGCTGTTATCGAGTCTGTTCTGTGCAATTCTATAACTGTCTGGTTTGGGTCAGCCTGCAAATATATAAACAGATGTAAGAAAACTGTTGGTGCCTAAATACTTGACAAATGCGTTGCGATCACAATCATGCAACTATATTATTGAACTTTAATACATAAATTAATATAACAGTAATATAACAGTCCTTGATTACCAATCAAGTAGGCATGAAAGTCTTTGCAAGACGTGTTGAGTCAAAACAAAAAAGTTGTTTTGTGTACACAGAAACCCCTGCTATATTGAAGAAAAATGCAATATTTTGTTAAATAATGCGATATTTGATATGCGTTACGATATTGCTTTAAAGGGGTGGTTCACTGGTTTTTTTCTAGGCTTGATTGTGTTAATGGGGCACAGTTTAACATGTCTTAATGCTTCATTTAAAAAAAAAAAAAAAAAAAAAAAAAAACACTGTATTTTTCATATATTTTATCTTTATTCTAGACCGATGTCTCCATTTTCATTTGAACGGCCGGTTTGACTTCCTGGTTCTATGATACCAATGGTTCTATGATATCCCTCCGAAATACGCAATGGGCTCAGATTGGTTAGCTGGCCCAGTGTATTGTGATTCGCTGAAGCGTCTAGCGCACGTCGTACGGAAACGGCACACCCCTTACCATTACGGGCAATAGTTGCATGCTTTCAGTGGAAATGTAAATAATGGCATCAATACTGCCGCATTAAGGTTGCTTTACAATATTATAACACATAAATGGCAGCAGACAGGAAAACAATACGAAAACATAAAATACATAACACATAACATCATACAGTCAGAGGTCAGAGAAGCAAGAAACAAAAAGAAAAGTTTTAAGGTGGGTTTTGAAATCATGTAATGATGAGAGATCACGAATGTGCTTGGGAATGGAGTTTCAGAGTGTGGGGGCAGAGATGTAAAATGCCCGACCACCAAATGATGCTAGTTTGTGACGTGGAATCAACAACAGACCAGTATCAGAAGATCTTAATGTGCGCATAGGAGAGTAGGTATGAATGAGATCAGAAATATACTGGGGGGCAAGTCCATGAAGTGCTTTGAATGTGATGAGGAGTATTTTGTATTGAATTCGAAAAACGAACAGGTAGCCAATGGAGTCTGCGTAGAATGGGAGTAATGTGAGAAGATTTCTTTGAATAAGTGAGAACCCTAGCTGCAGAGTTTTGAATATATTGGAGCTTATTATTGTTGTGTTTGGTAAACCATAGAAAAGAGAATTACAGTAGTCGAGTCGGGAAGTAATGAAGGCGTGAACCAGTGTCTCAGCATCACTGGAATGTAAGAAGGGACGTAAACGTGCAATATTACGGAGGTGAAAGAAGGCAGACTTAGTGAGTGAAGAGATGTGTGGAAGGAAGGAGAGTGATGAGTCAAAGATTATATCTAGGTTTTTAACGGAGGTGGAAGGTTGAACCAAGACTCCTGCAATGTTAACATTGACTGAACATACATGACTGAGTAGTAGGATTTTTGTAAAGATATCGTTTAATTTACTGCATGAACAACTATTTGTCGATAAACACTGAACAAAATTGGACTCTCTAGAGACGTCTAGAGTTTTATACACTACCAGTCAAAAGTTTGTAATCGGTAAGATTTTTAATGTTTTTAAAAGAAGTTTCGTCTGCTCACCAAGGCTGCATTTATTTAATTAAAAAAACAGTAATATTGTGAAATATTATTACAATTTAAAATAACTGTTTTCTGTTTGAATATATTTTATAATTTATTCCTGTGATCAAAGCTTAATTTTCAGCATCATTACTCCAGTCTTCAGTGTCACATGATCAGAAATCATTCCAATATGCTGATTTGCTGCTCAAGAAACATTTATGATTATTATCAATGTTGAAAACAGTTGTGTACTTTTGTGTACAATTGTACAAAATATTTGTGTACAATAATTTTTTTTTTTTTTTAGGATTCCTTGATCAATAGAAAGTTCAAAAGAACAGCATTTATCTGAAATACAAAGCTTTTGTAACATTATACACTACCGTTCAAAAGTTTGGGGTCAGTAAGAATTTTTATTATTTTATTTTTTTTAAAGAAATTATACAAATTAATACTTTTAGTCAGCAAGGATGCATTAAATTGATCAAAAGTGACAGTAAAGATATTTATGTTATAAAAGATTATATTTCAAATAAATGCTGTTCTTTTGGACTTTCTATTCATCAAAGAATCCTGAAAAAAAAATATTGTACACAAATATTTTGTACAATTGTACACAATAAATGTTTCTTGAGCAACAGATCAGCATATTAGAATGATTTCTGAAGGATCGTGACACTGAAGTCTGGAGTAATGATGCTGAAAATTCAGCTTTGATCACAGGAATAAATTACTATATAAAATATATTCAAACAGAAAACATAGAAAACACAAACAGTTATTTTAAATTGTAATAATATTTCACAATATTACTGTTTTTACTGTATTTTTAATTAAATAAATGCAGTCTTGGTGAGCAGACGAAACTTCTTTTAAAAACATAAAAAATCTTACCATTTCCAAACTTTTGACTGGTAGTGTAGTTGCACACCGAAGATAACCACAGAGAATAACCAACCATCATGGGGAGCTCCAGATTAAAAATGATCAATATGATACACCTGTGTTTTGTCAGATGAGGAGAGTGTATGGGTTCAGATGGCTGTATGAATGTATGTATGTATGCATGTATGTATGTATGCATGGGTTAATTTTTATGATTTCCCCAGAGAAGGGACTAAGTGTTACTACTGACAGAAGTGAAAGATTCTGTTGTAGAGGGAAATGGGGGAAAAAAGAGGTACTGGTTAGAGGAGTGAACGAAAGTTTTATTTTTCATCCAGTAAATGGATGCATGACATTTGATGTCTAGAGAACAACAGTTTATATAATAAGGGCTGAAGGAGTAAGCAGCTATAAGGCTGTCTGTGCGATTTGGGGATTGAGATATTGTTATTGAACACAGACTCACAACAATGTAGAAATGGATATGAGAGTTTATTTGTAGATGCAGGTGATGGAAACAAGCAGGTGAGTGAAGCAGTTCAAGTAGTAATGCAATAATTGATAGATATACTGACAATTCTGTATATTGCAGGTGATTGAGGAGGTCGTGGATGACCGCAGCTGAAGCACACACACTTTGGCTGGAAAGTGGAGAGAGAACAGAGTCTGATAAGGAAGACGCTGGAGACACAGAGGATCAGGAAGACACTGGAGACACAGAGGATCTGGAAGATGCTGGAGACAATAGCATACACTGTCCAGAGGTAAGTGCTGACAGATAAGTGAATCCTTCTTCAAACGAGACCAGACAAAGTGCCAGAGTGATGTGTGTGCTTAAATGCTGCTTGTGTGATGATGATAAGATCGGGGTGATTGCTGAGCGTGAGCAGGTGGGCAGAAGGAGGGATGATGGGAAATGGAGTTCGGGGAAGGTGAGAGAGAGATGGTGACCGTGACAGATACATAATATTTAGGTAATAAAATATTTGAGTTTATGGAAAACAGTAGAGATAAGTGAAACTAAGACAATAATGATAATACTTGTTCCATCTGCAGAATAACCATTTGATAGAGGAATACTGTAACAAGTAGCTATAATAAAAAAAAATATATAGTAATGTTATTGTCAGAGTCACAGCCAGAACCAACCAACATCAACACATCGTCACCAGATCTACACGCTCCACCCACTCATTCACAATCTCCTGAGTTCTAATCACCTGCACCTGCGCATCATCCGACACACTATAAAGACTCACTACCCCTGCACTTCAGTGTCTGGTCTCGTTATACGTACCTTGGACTACTTACCTGAGCCATCCAGATCTTCCTCCATCAGTCTTCCATTGTCTGTTCTCCCTCCTTCGTTGATCTATTCCTGCAAAGAGACATTCCCCCGTTACTACTTCAGCTAAGTGACTGTTTAACGTGCTTGTGTCTATTCTCACCTGCATCATCCATCTGCCAGTTTCTGAGCCTCTGTTTTCAATAAACTACCTGTTTAACACTTACCTGCCTGCCTCTGTCTGTGTCCTGACAGAAGACCAGACCCCATGCAGAGCACCACGGATTCTGGCGGAGATCGGACTACGGATCCGTTCGCCGTACTGGTCGACGCTGTACGATCATCACTTCAGCCATCCGTCAGCACTTCACCAGCAGTCCCCGCGGATCTTGTGCATGCCGTCCGTCAGTCACTCCTTCACCCAGCACCTGCTGCTTCTCCCGCTGCCTCTGTCAGTCCCATGGCCCGACCAGCGACATTCTCCGGTGCGTCAGAGGATTGTAGTGGGTTCCTCCTACAGTGTTCACTATACCTCGAAGCCCAGTGTCAACTATTCAACTCTGAACGCGCCCGGGTGGTGTTCGTAATCTCACTGCTCTCGGGTCGTGCACTACAGTGGGCTCAACCTCTATGGGAATCCAATGCCCCCGTAACATCTACCATCGCCGCTTTCTTCAGTCACTTCCGGGAAGTTTTTGGACAAAGCACTGCTGAAATTTCAGTACACGACCAACTCTACAACCTACGTCAAGAAGATGAGTCTGTGAGTATGTACACCCTCCAGTTTCGTACTATGGCGGCCGCTAGTGGCTGGAATGAAACTGCACTCATCACAGCCTTACATCAATGCTTAAATTCGAATGTCAAACAGTTAATGGTTTTTCACGATGATACTATGGGACTGGAAAATCTCATTCAGAAAACCATCCGTGTGGCCCAACTCTTTTCAGCATGTTCAATCAAAAACCCCACTGTAAATCCTCTGCCCACCGTACCAATTGTTGCCCTTCCAGCACCTGAACAGATGCAGGTTGATTCCTATCGCCTGACTCGAGCAGAGCGTCAGAGGAGAATCCTTCAACATCTATGTTTATACTGTGGGGGAGAAGAATATGTCATCGCTGCCTGCCCCACCACGCCCAGCGGTGAGTATAATCCAATTACCAGCTCTAATCGCTCCTCTTACAAGAACAAATGTACATTCAGCAAATGGTTGGGCACCCAATTACCACCTCATCGACCATGGGACTGCGCCATTGACCTGCTGCCTGGGGCTACTCTACCCATATGTAGGGTTTACCCATTGTCCATCCCGGAACAGAAGACCATGGAGGAGTACATTCAAGAGGCTTTGAAACAACGCTTTATTCAACCATCAACATCCCCTGCCGCTTCAACCTTCTTCTTTGTGGCCAAAAAGGACGGAGGCTTGAGGCCGTGCATTGACTATCGTCATCTAAACTCCCAGACTGTGAAATACAGTTATCCCCTTCCTCTTGTCCCTGCGGCTCTGGAGCAGCTACTGGGAGCTCGCATCTTCTCCAAGCTGGACCTGTGGAGTGCCCATAACCTCATTCGTATATGCCAGGGGGATGAGTGGAAGACTACCTTCATCACACCATCTGGAGACTATGAATACCGGGTCATGCCGTATGGCCTGTCCAACTCTTCCTCTGTGTTCCAGAATTATATGAATGAGGTGTTCCGGGAGTACCTCCAACGATTCGTCATTGTCTACATAGACAACATTCTCATCTACTCCTGGAACCAGGCCGAACATCGCCGCCACGTCACACAGGTCCTTGAGAAGCTACGTCAACATCACCTCTACCTCAAGCTGGAGAAGTGTGAGTTCCACAGCACCTCCGTACACTTCCTTGGCTACATCATCGACCAACATGGTATCCAGATGGACCAGAGGAAGGTGGAAACCATCCGAAACTGGCCATTACCCACTACAGTGAAAGAGTTACAACGCTTCCTTGGGTTTGCCAATTTCTACCGTCGTTTCATCCACAATTACAGTCTTCTCAGTGCACCCCTCACATCTCTTCTCAAGGGCCGGCCCAAGTCTCTGTCCTGGACTCCATCTGCCCAAGAAGCCTTCCATCAGCTCCAAGAAGCTTTTCTCACTGCTCCGATCCTGATACACCTCAATCCTGATCTCCCGTTCGTCGTCGAGGTCGACACTTCATCCACCGGGTCGGGGCGGTATTGTCCCAGCGGCAGGGTGATCCTCCACAACTCCATCCACGCGCCTTCTACTCCAAGAAGCTATCCCCACTGGAGAAAAACTACGACATCGGTAATCGAGAACTCCTCGCCATCAAGTTAGCTCTGGAGGAATGGAGACACTGGCTGGAGGGAGCTAACCACCAGTTCGAGGTAATAACGGATCACCGAATCCTAGAATACCTTCAAGAGGCGAAGAGACTAAACCCTCACCAAGCTCGCTGGTCCCTCTTCTTCACCAGGTTTAATTTCACGGTCTCCTATCGCCCTGGAAACAAGAATTGTAAGGCGGATGCCTTGTCCCATTTGCACCAACCTGATCCAGAGAACTCCTCTCCTGAACCTGTCTTCCCTCCAGCCATGATTGTCAGTCCTATTCTGTGGTCCATCAACCAACGCATTTCACAAGCTAATCTCTCCGAAACTGCTCTGCCAGGAGGTCCAGAGGGGCTCCCCGGTACATAGGTCCATTCATGATATAGAGGCAGCTCAACGAGGTCACCTATCGACTAAACCTACCTGCACAGTACCGTATTTCTCCATCCTTCCATGTTTCTCTGTTAAAACCCCACACTGAACCTTTGTCTCCTCCATCCACACATTCTGGTGGCGATGTGGTACCCCCTCCTCCCGACATCAGTCCCATCTACCGGGTGCGGGCCATTCTCGACTCTCGACGACGGGGTCCCCGACTGGAAAACCTTGTCGACTGAGAGGACTGCGGCCCGGAGGAACATTCCTGGGTCAACCGACAGGACATCCTCGACCCCACGCTCCTCAAACAATTCCACACTGAACATCCGGACCGCCCTGCTCCCCAGGGTCGAGGTAGACCCCATCGTAGTCGCCCCTTCCGGTCTTCAGGAGTCACCAGTGGAGGAGGGGGTACTGTCACGGAGTCACAGCCAGAACCAACCAACATCAACATATCGTCACCAGATCTACACGCTCCACCCACTCTTTCACAATCTCCTGAGTTCTAATCACCTGCACTTGCGCATCATCAGACACACTATAAAGACTCTACCCCTGCACTTCAGTGTCTGGTCTCGTTATACGTACCTTGGACTATTTACCTGCTACTTACCTGAGCCATCCAGATCTTCCTCCATCTTTCTTCCATCGTCTGTTCTCTCTCTTTCGTTGATCTATTCCTCTAAAGAGACATTTCCTCGATACTCCTTCAGCTAAGTGACTGTTTAACATGCTTGTGTCTATTCTCACCTGCATCATCCATCTGCCAGTTTCCGTGCCTCTGTTTTCAATAAACTACCTGTTTAACACTTACCTGCCTGCCTCTGTCTGTGTCCTGACAGTTATGAAAATAAAATTTCTAAGATTTATGGAACTATTTATGAACACCTGTTAAGTCAAATTAAGTTAATATTATTATGAACTATGACAATGCATTTCCAAAATGCAAACTGTTTTAAAACAGCTTTAAAGATCTTGAACATTTTTGAAAAGAACAAGAGAAAAAAATAAGGTCATACGATTGAAGTCTTAAGGAAGTTTTTTTTTATTTGAAAATACATGTCATCTGTCAAAAGTGTTAAGCTGGGCTAGAGTTAAAAGATACAGTAGACAACATCTGAAGTGGATCAAAACCTTTCATCAGAGTTATCCTAAAACCTTCTTCTTAGGACAACTTAGTTCTTAGAACAACTTTGATTAACTTTTTTGATCCACTTCAAATGTTGACTACTGTAGTAGAATGAAATTATGTTAAAAGTTTATGAAAATGCAATTACCAGCTATGAATGCCTTAAGCCCAAAGTATAATTCGGCCGCTCACCCCATCCGTGTGCAGCCCAAATTTCGAGACCGTGCAGATGGTGCGCGTGCAAAAGGGCATGTGCAAGCAGGACAGAAGAGTCCATTAGGTGGTAATACGCACAGTACTGAGTACAATGTGCAGTCGTCGAAGAAGGGTGTGTAAAGAGCGATTCAACAACAAGACGAGTAAACTCAGAAGCATAACCTTCTCCATGCACTATTGGATGCACTATTTTTCTTCTCCGATCCTGCTCGGCGAATGTCCCATTGATGACACAATGTCTAGTAAGACTATAGAAAAATTTGTACTGCGCATGTGTCGAACTCGGTCATCCACGCGCATCCGTGGTTTAGTATACTTTGAAAGATGCGCGGATGTGACTGCGCGCGAGACTCGTCCGGGCGCAAAAAAAAAATAAAAAATATATATATATATATATATATACATATATATATAGTATACCCGGGCCTTAAGAGTCAGCTGAGTGCTGTTATCTGAGCCTAAGTGATAACAAGCTATTAATAGTAGAGCACAGTGCTCCAGTTGAAAATCACAGACACAGAGATGTTAAAAAAAATTATTGCCATGAAGAGGGCAATTTGTTGTTAAATGTGTCAAAGTAAAACTCAATGACTTTAAAGAGGTCTTTAAATACAGACCTTGAATGATAGATGGTTACATTTTAGACTAAATTTATTCTATGACCAGTAACTTTTTTGTCTAATTATTAGTCTCCACCATGATAGAGGGCCGATGGCTCCGGTCACAGATGTAGTAGAACATTACACTGAATGGATAGTTGTGAGAACTAAATTTACTGAGTATAATCTCAGCATTGCTATATGTTGCTGCTTTGAAGATGTCTAATGGATTTTAGTGATTAAATATTGCTGTTATTAACCTGTCGCCCTGTTTTAACAATATTAGGCAATCTGGCTAATGGCTCTGGTGGCTCTTGAATGCACCTTTCCTAAAGCTCCAGAAAACACCTGATTCTGTTGAAGAAAAAACTGTTAAAGATTTCATAATGGGAAAAAGCGGTTACCAGTGTGCATGAGGTGATTTCTCAATGAAGAGTAAGATTCTCTTTGGCCTTGATAGAGAACAACCTAGGGCAGGGGGTTATCGCTGCCACTGGGCATTTACCCTGATGGGAGTTGTTTTATGTGAGATGGGTATGAGAGTGGAGTGGATGTCTGCGAGGCCAGCACAGCAGCATCATAAACGGGGTCATAAAATCATAAAAAATGTTCCTCCATACCACTCACCAGAAACCGGTGAGCACATGCGACATATTCTAAACAAGCATGCAAACTTTTATGGAGATCGGAATAGAGGTTGGCGCTATAACTGTTACAAAGCTTTGAAAACCTTGCATTACCTATGGTAAATTGCCTGTATTGGCTGAAAATGGTCTTTTCCATCTATGATTTAAGTGGTTACATGCTTGCTAAATAAAATATAATATCTTTTTATGCAAGTGCTTAAAGGTCTTAAAGCGCTTGAACCCCGTTAATTGCTGCTTGCAGCTATATTTATTATTATTGTTCATTTTATTTAGTCTTATTTAAATGTTCTTTCTGTTTCTTGTTTTACTGTTGTTAAAAAGTCTAACCAGGGACTGGGGCTGCAAATTAGCCTTTGGCTAGAAGCCTGTATGTGGAGCATCGGCTGCTTGAAATTGTAGCAATGTTATACTGCATTGTCCCTGTTAAATAAACTAATAAATAAATAAAATATGTATGTATGTATGTACCAAGAGCTCCTGAAAAAAACCCACAACAAATTCCTTGTGTTTGCGCACATTTGAATAAAGCTCATTCTGATTCTGATATTTCACGCTGGGCCAGCCAAAGGGCATGTGCAGTCCTAAGCACACAACTTAGGAAACTGACTGTGACAGCCGGCACTTCTAACGACAGCTGCAATGACGCGATGACTTTAACAATTTGCTACTGGCTCCTTTATTTAGAAGGTGGGACTTATACTGCCATAATGCCTGTTGCACTTTCTCCTATTCATAGTAATATGAGTGAACCAACTTTGAATATCTAAAGTCTGTGATGGTTGCACATATGGACAAGAAACACTGAAGAAGGTGGATATTGTGATAATATTTCCTGTACAAATGTTACAGTATGTCTGAAATATATCACTAGCTAAACCTGATTTGAGTCATACCTAGTGGCGGAAGTAGACTTTTATACATGGGGTGGCCAGGGGGCGTCCAAAGCTACTTTAAGGGGTCCATAGACCGTGAAAGAATATCATGTGTAATACTTATTTGTTTTCATTGTTTTGACCCATGTAACAGTGCATTCTAATAAATAAGATACCAAAATTGTAGATACCACTGAAATTTCACAATTCTAAATTCTAACTTGTATACCAAAGCAAACTACAAGCCTAACTAATATTAATGTAAAACATAATTTAAGACAAGTCAGTAATAAAATAAGGACAGTGCTAAAAATTAAGTGCTTGAAGTTTTTCAGGTCTAACAGTACTTCAGGTACAGAAATAGAATAATCTTAACTTAGAATAATCAGAAATAGAATAAACTTAACATTGCATAATCTTCATTGTATAAATACAATATAGATCAATCCTTGTTAAAGCTACATTAAATCAAGATTCATTCAAGTGATTTTTTTTCTTTAGTTCTTTGATTAACTTAAATGACACAAACGGCAGCAGCTAGGCTATATTAGGCTGTTGTCACTATAAGACAGAAAGATGTCAGAGCAGGATTTGAGCGAACTTCGATTTACCAGTGAGCAGTAAATGAATGTAGCATTCGCTTGAGCCGTAAGTGATTGAGCAGACTGCACTGGCATAGAGCGAAATATTGAGCGGAGCGTCACACTGCTCCACTTTGCTTACATGCTCTGATGTCTGTTATGAAAAGCTTAAGGCTTTAATTTTCCTATGATGCTAACTTTCTGAATCATATTTTACTCCTTTGGCTAAATAAGTCAATTACAGCTATGTAGAAAGATCAAAGACTTTAAAAAGAAACAAGGTTTTGTCTATTTCATGTGTCTATTTTCTGTGTCCAAACTGTTGAAATATATGAAATACAATCATATTACTACCACCCTAGAGTTATAGGTGTATTAGCCTCAAAACATATATGTATCAATGCGTGAAATACCTTTAAAATAAAATAAAAAATAAAATTATACAACACTATTCAGCATAAAGCCATTTAACTGAATTATTTTAATAATAAAAATTAATTTAATGTTCTCTGAGTAGCAATGTCACAATATCACAGTCCATACTACACCCCCAGTTAATCATGTTATAGTTAATTATGTTATATTATTAAATATGTATAGATATGATGTTCAGCCTTACCTTCTCTCCAGTGTCACCTTTCGGCCCCTGCTCTCCCATTTCTCCCTGTCAGAGAAAGAATAGAATATTTAATATTATAATACATTGCATAAACTGTACACAAGCAGTGTTGCTGTTTCATGGTTAAACATAACAGAAAATAAACTGTCTGTAGTTACTCTAATGAATTTGACTTCTAATGAATTAGAAGTGTACACAGTACACTGTATTTATTTGCCAATAAATAAAACTATTTATAAGTTTTATTGTTAAAAAAAAAAAAAAAAAAAAAAAAAAAAAGGCTATTTCTGCCACTGGTCTAGTGGTGACAACACTCTTTGTCCTTTCTATGTTTGACTCCAGCCATTTTAAGCTCCACAGAAATGTCTGGATGCAGTGCAGGTCTATTCTTTATTATGTCTGACCTGTTTGAAACTGCGGATGTTTGACTCAATGAGATGAAATAGTCCAAAATTGGTCTAAATAAAATAGAAAGGGTGATGGTGTTACGGAACACAGACTCACAACGATGTAGAAATGAATATCAGAGTTTATTGGACGTGGCAGGTAAAGTAAACAGGCAGGTGAGTATAGCAGTCAAAGCAGCTATGCAATAATGAAAGGAAATACTGACAGTTCTTTGTTTTGCAGGTGATTTGATGAGGTCGTGGACGTGAGCAGCCGAGCACACACTTAGGTGATGTGAGTGGAGCATAGAAGGAGTCTTGGAGAAGGAATGAAGACGCTGAAGACAGACGATCAGGGAGACGCTGGAGACACGGAGGATCAGGAGAGATGATGGAGCAACAACACATGAAGGTAAGTAGCGCAGATAAGTGAGTCCTACTCAAGAACGAGACCAGACAAAGTGCCAGGGTGAAGTGTGTGCTTATATGCTGCCGTGGTGATGAGGAGATGATGATCAGGTGCGGGTGATTAGTACATTGCAGTGGCTGACCTCTTCCACGGGGTGCTGGATGATCTGGTGTCATGGAATGAGGTAAGGAGGGCTGGGTCTAAGATGTTTTCTCTGAGAGTCCATGAACATTCTTCTGGTCCATAGACCTCCCAATCCACTAGATACTCGAGACGGCCACCACGGCGCCGGGAGTCCAATATCTCACGAACCGTGTATGCCGCACCATCCTCCAGGATTAGTGGAAGGGGAGGTTCCTCTGTCGGGCCAGGCTCTGTGGAGGGAACAGACACAGGTGAGTGGCAGAGTTTGAGAAGTGACATGTGGAATGTGGGATGAATTCTGTAATGTGCTGGTAACTGTAACTGGTAGGTGACTAGGTTGATTTGACGTGTGATGGTGAAGGGGCCAACGTATCTGGGACTCAGCTTTTTGCAGGGCAGGCGCAGCTTGATGTCTCTTGTCGACAGCCAAACCTTCTGTACTGGCTGATAGGTTGGGGTCTCAGCTCTTCGGGCATCAGCCTGGATCCTTTGGCTGCGCACTGCCCGCTGCAGGTGGTGATGTGCAGAGTCCCAGACCCTCTCACTCTCTCGGAACCAATGGTCGATGGAGGGGACGTCGGATGGTTCTCCAGACCACGGGAACAGTGGAGGCTGGTAACAGAGTATGCACTGGAAGGGAGTCAGTCCAGTGGCAGCTTGGCGGAGGGAGTTCTGCGTGTACTCGGCCCAGCCTAGGAATTGGTTCCAAGAGTTCCGGTGGCCATGGCAGAAGGTTCTCAGGAAGCGCCCAATCTCCTGAATCTTCCTCTCCACTTGCCTGTTTGACTGCGGATGGTACCCTGATGATAGACTGACGGTCACACCTAGGAGCTTGAAGAAAGCCTTCCATACCTTGGATAAGAATTGTGGGCCTCTGTCAGAAACAATGTCCTCTGGGATACCGTAGTATCGGAATACATTATTGAAGAGAAGTTCCGCTGTTGTCATGGCAGTAGGTAAGCCCTTCAGAGGAATCAAACGGCAGGATTTAGAGAATCGGTCAACAATAACAAGAATACATGTGTTACTTTCAGATGGAGGTAGGTCGGTGGCGAAGTGTACTCCTAGGTGTGACCAAGGGTGCTGTGGTACGGGCAAGGGAAGAGGTTTGCCAGATGGAAGATGGCATGGGCTTTTGGAGATGGCGCAGTCGGGACATCCCTGGACAAACCTTCTCACATCCCTGGCCATGTTGGGGCACCAGAAGCGATCTTGTAGCAGTGAGAGGGTGCAGTTGGCCCCTGGATGGCCTGTGCCAACGGAGGAATGAGCCAAGTGCGTGAGATTATTCCGTTGAGATCTGGGAACATAGGTGCGGCCTGGCAGACACCCCAGCGAAGATGGCTCGGAGACATTGAAGGAGGAAAGCTGTTGGTCTAAGGAACACTGGATGGAACAGAGGGTGAGTTGAGTGGGCAAGATGGGCTCAGGCACTCCGGTACTATCCTCCAGGGTATGGAGACGGGATAGAGCGTCTGTCTTGAGGTTGTTGTTGCCTGGAGGATAGGAGATTGAACCGTGCAAAGAATAAAGCCCATTTTGCCTGTCTGGGTTTGAGACGTTTGACATCACAGAGATACTGGAGATTCTTGTGATCGCTGAGTACTGTGAACTTCCCCTTTGCACCCTCCAACCAATGTTTCCACTCCTCCAATGCCAGCTTGATGGCCAGTAACTCTCTGTTCCCGATATCATAATTCATCTCCGCTGGGGATAACTTCTTGGAAAAGAAGGCGCATGGATGCTGGATTCCCCTGCTGCTGAGAAAGCACCGCTTCTATCCCAGTGGTGGATGCATCGACCTCGATGACGAATGGTTTGTTGGGGTCAGGGTGGATCAGGAGCGGTGCTTTGGTGAACGAATCCTTGAGGCTTTGGAAAGCTTGGGTGGTGGTTGGAGTCCAGGACAGAGACTTGGGCTTATTTCTGAGGAGATTAGTGAGTGGAACTGTGATGGAGCTGTAGATCTGAATGAAACGGTGGTAGAAGTTTGAGAATCCCAGGAAAAGTCCTTTTATGGTGGAAGGTGTTGACTAGTTACGTACAGCGTCGACATTCCCCTCTTCTATCTGGATGCCGTGTTCACTGATGTTGTAGCCGAGGAACTGGGTGGAGGACTGATAGAAGGAACATTTCTCGGCTTTGAGGAAGAGTTGATATTTCCTCAGGTGCTGGAGGATCTCCGCAACGTGTTGGCGATGTTCAGCCAGGCTCCGGGAGTAGATCAAGATGTCGTCGATGTAGACAATCACACAGCAATGGAGAAACTCCCGGAGCACCTCGTGCATGAAGTCCTGGAATACGGAGGGAGTGTTGACCAATCCATACGGCATGACGAGATATTCGTATTGTCCAGTAGGGGTCACGAAGGCGGTCTTCCACTCATCCCCCTCACATATCCGGACGAGGTTGTACGCGCTGCAGAGGTCCAAATTGGTGAACATGGCTGCTCCACGAAGTTGTTCCAGGGCTGCTGGGACGAGGGGAAGAGGATACCTGAACTTGATGGTGATCTCGTTGAGTTCTCTGTAGTTAATGCAGGGCCGCAAGCCTCTGTCCTTCTTTGCCACGAAGAAAAAGCTTGAAGCAGCAGGGGAAGTGGAGGGGCGGATGTAACCCTGTTGGGGAGCCTCTTCTACATACTCCTCCATGGCCTTCTTTTCAGGGAGAGATAGTGGATACATTTTACCGTGGGGCACTGGCTCATCCGGAAGGAGGTTGATGGCACAGTCCCATGGCCGGTGTGGAGGCAACGACGACGCCCCTTTGGGGCAGAATACGTCACTGAACGGGGCGTAGCAGGCTGTAATCTCTGTGGATTGCTTTTCAACCGGGCTCTCGATGGAGGTGGTGTTGACTGAGAGAGATTTCACTGGATGAGAAAGATTTGGGAAGCATCCGGGAAAACAGCTATTGCCCCACTTCAGGACTTTGCCAGTGTTCCAGGAGAGAACAAGGTCATGTTGCACTAGCCACGGCGCCCTAGAATTATACCAGCAGTGGAATTCTCCAGAACCAGGAAGATGATGGATTCGGTGTGCAATTGTCCTATTTGCAACTGGACGGATCCTACAGCACTGCGTACATTCCTCTTGTTTAAGGGTTTGCCGATGATTGACTGGACCTGGACCTAATGAGTCTCAATCGATCTCTTCTTAAGGTTGAGCTGGTGGCAGAGGGATTCAGAGATGAAGTTTCCAGCTGACCCAGAGTCCAGGAGGGCTTGTACTGGAAGGGAGACTTGTGAGGCAGTAAGAATAACTTCAGTAGTAAGTGGCTTGGTATTAAGACACTGAATGCTTGAGAGCATCCACAACCTCCTGGTATGGATCCGGTGCACTCATATTCAAACGTTAAGTTGGTCTGGTATGGGACCAAATTCCTGCCAATAGTATTGTGATCGCGGATCAAAAAATAAGTGTGAATCAAAAATTTAAAAACACATAAAAATATATAGCACAAACTTAAAAAAAATAATGCAAAATGATCAGAATGGCAAAGAACGTGTTCACGGATCAAAATATAATAAGCGTGAATCGAAAAATTAAAAGCGCATTTAGAGATAATTACAGAAACAGGTGGATTTGATATGCAGTGATTTATTCACACATTTATTGTGTTTGTTTACATAACTACATAATTGCACAATACTATAAGATTAATGTTTTAAATATAGTTGTGTTTGATTAGGGTTGAAGCTAAACTCTGCACTCCCGACACTGCCCATCCATGTTATAGAAATATGAATTTAAATGGCCAGTAGGTGGCGGAAAGTTACTATCTTTATGAGTGAGTCTCGTTCAAATTGGGAATTCATTGATGAAACACTGCTGTGCTGTTTGGAGACGAGCAACGCTGTTCTGCTGTGGCTTTGTTTGATACTCCTTTCATCAAAATAGTGCAAAAACACACTCAAAATTAACTTATTGCTATATTGATTTATACAACAGCTCAATAAACATCTGCAATCGCTCTAATATTGGGGAAAACACTCTTGCTGATGTGAAAGCTATTGCTAACTTTATAATTTTATAATCTCAGTGTTAAAATGTGATAAAATTAAACCAACACCCTTGTCAATGACATACTGTAGATGGAAGACAAAATCTGTTTACAGGAAAACAATACATGACAAAATATGCAGACAGTTCTAGACCAGTGGTTTACAAACTTTTTAGAGTGGAGAACCCCGAGGCATTTACCATCCTTCTGGGTACCCCTCTTCCACTTAGATTGTAAATTTTCCATTAAGGGACAATATGTGCCCTCTAAATTGACTTTCTAGTGAATTTTTTAATCTTTATGAATACCTTTAGAACATTAATAATGTTTTAAATAAAAAATGTCCAATAGAGAAATATGCAATGCTAAAAACGTGAAAAGTGATTATTTTAAATACTAAAACCGGCAGTAGATGGCGGTAAGTCACTGTCTTAATGCGTGAGTCATCGAGTCGTTCATTCAAAGAAGCAAGTGGCTGTATTTATGAATGAATCAGTGAATCATGACTTTCACGAACGATTCGTTCAAAGTTGCAGATTCGTTCTCGAAACACCGCTGTGTTGTAATCCTGCTGTTGCTTTTGTTGCAAAATAGAGCAAATACTGACAATGCTGTGAAGAATAACACTTAATATTACCCTTTTGTTTGTTGAACTGTTGTGTGGATATTTGGATTTGCATTCTTGCTCATATAATATTACCAACATTAAAAACAAGAACTCACAAAAAGTAGGCTACGTTTGTATCAGGCAGCAGACTCCACATGCAACCTACTGTATATGCACCCATATGCGCGCTGCTTATGTGGAAATGGACGCTGTCAGATTTGGCCGCAAAAGATGTGGTATTTTGATTGGATACCATATGGCATTGTGCCTATTAGAAAATACATGATCGGTTTTAATATTCCTTTAAGGTAGGGTATTTTGTTCGCGTACCCCCTCTGTCACCTCACGTACCCCCAAGGGGACGCGTACCCCAGTTTGGGAACTACTGATCTAAACAATTGCAATGGTATATCTTACTTTAAATGTAATTCACGAGCAAATATATTAGTAAGGTAGGTTTCATATGTTATATTCTCTTGTGCAAAAGACAGGAATAAAAGAGACAACAAGCAAACATATTATTATTATTATTATTATTATTGTATGAATACTAAAAATATCTAACAGTAACATAACAGGTATAGATGAGCCAGGCACACATAAGCGTAACTTTGTGAGGCCGCTGCATAGTAGCAGTTGCGTTTCGCGGTGCCAGGTCTAGTGGTAGGTGCATTAAAGATGAATATAACAGTGATGGACCATCAGACAGGCACAACTGTGACAGGCTGTCTTTAGGATGGTGAATTTAACAATAAAAGATTGTCCAGGTAGACATATATAGCGGTGACAGGTCGAGTTGCAGGTACATATACATTAAACGGTGTCCTACCACAGAAAGATTTTACCCCATCTCGGAAATTGCCAGCTGTGACGGTTATCTTCCCCTGTATGAGTGTGAGCACCAGTAGCAATGATGTCATCTCCCTCTCCTCGATTGATTGACTAGAGGAGGAGCTGTCAATCTAGAACTAGTGGACCAATGGTGACGCTTAAGCCCGGCCTAATTTACATGAAACTCGAACTGCAACATTTGGAAACGCAAAAGCAGAATGTAGAAAGAAGAGCAAAGAGAAAAACAGCACAAGCGCAGAAAATGTAAGAAAGCAGAAAGAAGAGAGTAATAAAAGCAAGGAAAACGACTTTTAAGAACAAACACAAGTTTAAGATTTGTGCAATATCATTTTTAATGTGTTTAAAGTTGATTCATGCTTGTTATTTTTTTAAATGTGCTTTTAATTTTTCGATTCACGCTTATTATATTTTGATCCGTGACCACGTTCTTTGTGGTTTGTGCTATATATTTTTACATGTGTTTTGAAATTTTTGATTCACACTTCCGTGACCTCACTACTATTGGCGGGAATTTAATCCCATAGGTCTGGTCTTCTATTACAGAACACAGACTCACAACTATGTAGAAATGAATATGACAGTTTATTGGATGTGGCAGGTAAAGTAAACGTGCAGGTGAGTATAGCAGTCAAAGCAGCAATGCAATAATGAATGGAAATACTGACAGTTCTTTGTTTTGCAGGTGATTTGATAAGGCTGTGGACGTGAGCAGCCGAGCACACACTTCGGTGATGTAAGCGGAGCATAGAAGGAGTCCGGAGGAATGAAGACACAGATGATCAGGGAGACGCTGAAGACACGGAGGATCAGGAGAGACGATGGAGCAACTACACATGAAGGTAAGTAGCGCAGGTAAGTGAGTCCTACTCAAGAACGAGACCAGACAAAGTGCCAGGGCGAAGTGTGTGCTTATACACTGCTGTGGTGATGAGGAGATAATGATCAGGTGTGGGTGATTAGTACTCTGGTGACTGTGATCTCTGTGACTGGGTGGTGATGGAGCCTGGCCGATCTCTGACAGATGGAAGCCTGTGGTTAAGGGTAAGTCTGCCAACTGCTTTGAACTTTTTAAAACTGTGCCACATGGCTGCCTCTGTGAAAGTCATTTAGGAAAGAAGTTCTAATAACACACATGATGGTGCATAAAACTGTAGAAAATGTATAATTGTCATGTGCTAATTCTAATTCCCTTTCTGTCTCTTTTTACTCACATTCAGCCAACATGTCAGATAAGCGGCAGAGTGTTATTTGTTTGTTTATTCACATAACCCTTCTAATAGTGGCCTGACTGCATTTTCCACCAACATACTAAAAAAATATCTAGATTCAGATTTCACCTTGAGATACTTCACAGAGACACCTGATTATGAGTAAAATCTGAGTAAATGAGTGAACAATTCAACCTATGACTGTTTTCAAAGTTATACTCTTCCGTTCACTTTAATACTACAAGCTGTACACTCACTACTTTACATTGTAGCAAAGTGTCATTTCTTCAGTGTTGTCACATGAAAAGATATAATAAAATATTTACAAAAATGTGAGGGAAGTACTCACTTCTGTGAGATACTGTATATATATCATGCAAAATATTTATTTTATGTTGGTCTAACAACAACAATGTATATACACTACCGGTCAAAAGTTTTGAATCGGTAAGATTTTTAATGTTTTTAAAAGAAGTTTCGTCTGCTCACCAAGGCTGCATTTATTTAATAAAAAATACAGTAAAAACAGTAATATTGTGAAATATTATTACAATTTAAAATAACCATTTTGTCATCTCATGCAAAACAAAACCTGCTGACATATTATCAGTTGACTCTTAGAGTAACAACATGGTTTACCTTCTCACCCTGTTCACCTCTGTCACCCTGATGGGAAAAAAAAAAAAAAAAAATTAAGCAGTGTTAAATAAATAAATGCTACAAACTCAAGGATTAGGGTGAACCAAAGAGTCCAGCACGATCAGATCACATCTGTGGTTAAATTCATTTTCATTTAAGATATGAGCCTCATGATACAGATGCCCATCTTACTGTACATGACCTGTGGAGTAATGAACATGGAATATATCCATTTATATTAAACCTTATTCACTCCCATACAAGCTTAATACATACACTGAAAACACAGCATATCATCTAAGGACATGGGCATATGTCTCACTTTTTATAGATTAAATAACATAGGATGACAAATGTGCATTTTATAATACTAAATGATATGGCCATGATAATTGATATTTAATATTTGGGTAACACTTTATTTTAGGGTCTTTTAACTAGTTGCCTATTAGCATGCATATTACTAGAATATTGGCTATTTATTAGTACTTATTAAACACATATTAATGCCTTATTCAGCATGACCTTATTCTACATTCTTAATCCTACCCAATACCTAAACTTAACAACTACCTTACTAACTATTAATAAGCAGTAAATTAGGAGTTTATTGAGGCAAAAGTCATAGTTAATAATTTACATGTGTTCCCTATACTAAAGTGTAACCAATATTTGACTTCTAATCATGAGATAATCTACTGATTTAAAAATGTAGCCATTATCTAAATGGAATTTTCAATGAGTCTAGATATTTTCTATAATCAATCTCGTGATCTAATGAAAATATGCACAACATGTGCCACAAACCTTGACGCCAGGGATTCCATCTAATCCTGGCATACCCATATCTCCCTACAAATAACAGAACACACAAAGTGACCTATTTAACCCATCTCTCTAAAAAATAGTCACGTGACGTCTTACACAAGAAGGAAAAAAAACAAAAAACAAAACACAATCATAAGTCATGGACATAACAGGTTTAAAAAAAAAAAAAAAAACTATAAAAGTTCGGTCCGTGTATGTTTTGATAGTTTGTTTTCCAATCTGAAATAAAATCAGCAGAAATGAGAAAACGGCGCCTTTATTTGTTTTCCGTTTTTTCAACAACAAAAAAAAAAAAAAAAAAAAAAAAAAACAACACGATTTTGGCTTGAAAACGCGCAAGTCCTTCAAAGATACTCCCTTTGCCTCTGAGAACACAAGTCTTTCAAAGATACTCCTTTGCTCGTGAGCGCGGAAAGACGCGTTCGGCGCATGCATACGCGCACCGTCCGTGTTCACAAAATTTCGGCTGCACGCGGCCACTGTTCAGAGAATCAAAGCTAGTCCACAGTCTAGTAAACGTTTCTTGCTTGCGCCGACTGAAAACACACGAGAAACACCATGAGACAGGAGAGACTCGGACATTCTGAACACTAAACGGTCCATGCATGTGGATTTGGATAAAACAGTTAATTGATGCCGTGCCTGAACGCCGTTTATCCCTTCACAGTGGCGTATCCCTTCGCAGACACGCAGGTCTATTAAATTATTCTCCTTATTATCGTGCTACGTTTATTATTAAATTAATATTGCAATTAATTTGCCCCACAGTATCATAGCACATCACCGCGTAACGGACGCGCTGCGAGGACAAAAAAAAAAAAAGATTAGTTAGATAGCTTACTCCTCGTTTAAAAAACCTGTTTAACACGAAATACTTCTCGATTCACGAAAAAAACAATTTTTTTCTTACTGTGGGCCACAAGAGAAATATTGAGAAAATGAATTAGATTCATCTCGCATCGTCTCCAAGAGGATATGCGCTAGGGGTGTAACGATTCACTTGCTTTCTCGATGCATCGATTACAAATCCTGACGATGCATATGCATCGATCTTGAAATATGTTTTTTGAAACGTGAATCGTTAATTTCGGTCGATAATCAATGTAAAATGCTAACAATCGGTTTAATCGCGATTCTATAGCGATTCAGTGCATTAAAATATATAAACATTAAATTACTACATGCGCGAATTGGTGGGAGACGTTGTGCGCCGTCATTCGCGGTCTCACAGCTCTCCTTCACACAGACGCGCTGTGATCGTAACCGCCTTTCACTGGATTGCGCTCGCGCTCTGTCCGTAGCTTTTATTGAGAAGCCCACGTTTGAGCTCTCCTCAGGACGGCCACTACTGCTATTCACACGAGCAGATGACAGCCCTCTATTGAGACAGCAATAGTCCTCCTGAGTCAAACCGATCAAGCCATTGATAAAGCTGCCAAGTCATTGCGTGGTCACTACTGTTGAAATAAAACGCGTTCATTGCGTGGAAACGTCACCGTTATTTTCTATAAGATAAAATACTTACGTTTTACGGAAGTGGGTCATACCATAGACATTACCTGTGCAATTGAAGTAAAACCGCTTATTCAAGGGCGCGCATTTATTGCATGGACGGAGCAAACACATAATGTAAGTGTCTCATACGCACAGTTCCAGTGAATGCTAAATGAAATTTAACTTAATGTTGTTAAACTGAATGTGCGAAGGAAACTGCTGAAGTAACTACAACATTAACAACACTGAAATAAGAGCGCGCGGTTTATCTATCAATCAGATGCTCATTAAAGTTGTGTTCGTAACTATAGAAACAGTAGAAACCCAGCGCGTTTTCTTTCAGAATCATCGTAAGGAAAATTATCAGTGTAAAGAGAACAAAGAGGGATTTTATAACTATTCCGTGAAGAAAAGTTAGTTTAGGATTAGTTGGGAAAGTGCATGATATTAAGGTAGTCTCTCCATGTAAGCATTAGTATGTTTAATGTACCTGGAACACTTGAAAAAGGTAGTGTAGCCATTAACACTATCCTGCACTATAGTTAACATGAACTAACAATACTTTTAAAGCCTTTTAAAATTTTGGCTTATGTAAATTTCTACAAATGCCAATTTTTAGGCTATTAAAATAAAGTTATGTAGCATCATTATAACTAACATGAACCAACATTAACAATGGACAAAAGGTTGTTTTTCTGACCTCCTGAAGGCCGCTGTGTAATTTGCACACTGACTAAGACACATTGGGGAAAGCATTTCAATAACCCAATAAATGCATATAAAAATGCAGAATCGAATCAAATTAATCGAATCCCATCGAATT
Source organism: Hypophthalmichthys molitrix (assembly GCA_037950675.1). Lineage (NCBI taxonomy): Eukaryota > Metazoa > Chordata > Actinopteri > Cypriniformes > Xenocyprididae > Hypophthalmichthys > Hypophthalmichthys molitrix. The sequence goes on along the minus strand of CM075498.1, from coordinate 37,033,095 downwards.
TTAATGTGAATCGTTTTGAATCTAATCGTTCTGAATTTTCAAAAATCGTTCTTGAATCGAATCGAACACCTATGAATCGTGAATCGAATCGAACACCTATGAATCGTGAATCGAATCGATTCGCTGTCTACCCAAAGATTCACAGCCCTAATATGCGCCGTTAATGCAGCGACAAATCCCAAAAGCTCAGTCAGTTTTTACTTTCAGTTTCTAGTGAATAACTGACTTGCGTTTGAAACTTCTTCACCTGCATAACTCTCACGCAAAGTTTGCACATTGTTTGTGTGATATCCACTGGCTCGCCTTCATGGTTAAAAATGGAAATATTTCGATATTGCGACGTGGCATTTTTCTTTATCACCAGCTGCTCACAAAATGATGGACACTGTTTCACATATCGTCCGCGTCAATACCAGTCATAATAAAATTAAGTGAATTATTAAATTAATGAGCAAATAAACAACAAGCAAACTTAAACTTGTTTGCTTTAAATTTAAATGCGAAAAATTTGCTGATGCAAAAAAAAAAAAAAAAAAAAAAAAAAAAAAAAATCTCGCCCTCCCTAACTCGAGAGACAAATGTCGCACATGCCTGAATGCATTACACACAGTTGAACGTGCTGAGAAGGTGCTACTGTTTTATGTCATCACAGATATCCCGTGCATCACAGTACACACGAGCTTTGAGGCAGTCTCTCTTAATCGAGATGTGTTAAGCCCGGGATACACTGCACGATTTTAGCAATCCTATAAAATCATTACTTTATCAAACTGTACGACATAGGACCACCGATTAAGAGCCACGATCCCAGAAATTGCCACAATTGTTTCACGATGGCAATCTTTCGTCTGGGACAGCTAAAAATCGTGCAGTGTATCCCGGACTTTATAGGCTGTCCTCGTCAGTCTCCACGACAGGTGCGGCATTTGGTTAAAGCCTACACTTATATCCATCAGCAACTGTAAGCTCTTTCAGTAGCTGTGGTCTACTAAAAGCCTCAAAGGCATCAGGGCTAAAGTGGAGAGAACAAAGACGCGGGTCTTTAGGAAGTTTTATTCGTCCATTTTCTTCACAACTTCCCATTCTTTTCTCCTCTTATCGCTAGTAAAGCAGTGAAGACTTGCATCGCTTCTCTTGTTCCCCATCGACTGAAAATTACAACCAAAAGCTGCACAATGTGGCACTGTATATTATATCAGGGTATCTGCAGATATGAACAAGTTAAATTTAAGACTTTTTAAGACCTTTTTAATACCACCTTACATAAAATTTAAGACCAAACCTGCGATGGAAACACACCCACATACATACATACATAATATATCAGGCATGTGATCAGCTAAAAATAAAAAAAGCAGAAAAGTCTGACCCTGCACCCAAACCACGCCCCGGCACTGTTTTTTTTTTTTTTTTTTTTTTTTTTTTTAAATATATATTTTATCACATTAAAAGATATGTAATATATTGTAATAATACATACTATTGTTCTGTAAAAATAAAAAGCAGCATTTAATAATCATGATAATAATTAATATAATATAATATATTAAATGTATTAATAGAATTGTTATTATTAAAGTACCTGCGAAAAGTTTGGAAACAATTATTAATTATTTTAAAATAAGTCCCTTCTGCTCACCAGGGCTGCATTTATTTGATAAAAAATACAGTAAAAACAGCAACATTGTGAAATATTCTTACAAATAAAAAAAAAGCTTTCTATATTTTATAAAAATTTTTTTATAAAATGTAATTTATTCCTGTGATCATTTTCAGCATCATTACTCCAGTCTTCAGTGTCACATGATCCTTACAATCATTACAATTTGATTTGATGCTCAAGAAACATTTCTAATTATTATCAATGTTGAAAACAGTTGTGCTGCTTCAGATTTTTGTGGAAATGGTGATACTTTTTATGTTCGTTTTCTTTGAAAAATAGAAAGTTCAATGAAAAGCATTTATTTGAAATGATATTACATGTATTTATCAAATATATTATTTATTAAAGCATTTATTAAATAGAAATATTCTGTAACATTTTTAATGTCTTCACTCTTCACTCACTTTATCACTTTAATGAATGACGAATTAAAGTATTAATTTTTCTGTTTTTTAAATCTTACCACAAATGTTTAAATTGGATTTCCACAAAAAATTTAAGCAGCAAAAACTGCATTTTAACATTGATAATATAAATAGTGAATGTTTCTTGAGCAGCAAATCAGCATTTCCGAAGAATCATGTGACACTGAAACTTCTCTTTGTAAACAACAAGAGAATTAAAAACGATTCTAATGAGGAATGTTGCGTTCCCAAATGCAAATTTAAACGTCACAAAGTAGCATTTACAGTGAATCGAAAATGAAAACACAGCACTGTTACAGCAAGCATGCAGCTCGTCATTATTTATATAATTACATCACAGCCGTTGCAAAATTTATATTAAATTCTAACCGCCATCTACTGAACGAGTAACACATTTCAGCGCTGATTCTAGTCGCATTTGGCGCGTTGAACCATTTTGAACTCTTTTAGGGACCGTTCATATGTCGTGTCTAAAAACGCATGGAAAACGCGTCGGCACCGCTTTCTCCTTTACAAAGCGCTTCTGCTGTTACTAAGCAATCATGAGCTGCGCTCTCCATGACGACGCGGTAGTTTGTTTCAGCAAAGGATATATGGATTTCCAGCACCGAAAATCACTTGCAGTAGCTTTGCCACAGCAGATTTATTTAAAAATGTGTATCCGTGTACAGCTCTGATCAGATATTCCTACACCTTTGCTGACCTTTGTCCTGCAGATGGCGCCGCGCGGCGCTGGACCATTCCGTCGGTGACGTATTAGAAAACATAAAACATAACATACATAAAACATATAAAACATCTTACTGATCTGCATGATTCACATGCATGATTTTAGACCTACAAAAACGGAATTCCGGTTATATTCCGTCGCATTACCGCAAAAGATGCATTTAGATGCTCTGCGTGTGCGTACCGCTTTGATGCCCATTGTACCCAGTTTAAAACATTTTCTACAAACGGTGCAGTTTGCTTCGTAGACATTTACCGGCACCGGCCTTAACCACCAGGAAAATTAATCTTTCTCGAGCCATTTATCATTAAATTTGCGTTTACCTATTACGGCTACCTGCTACCACAATTCTCTCTGAGGACGCAACACAATAACTACCGCGAGGAAAAAAAAAATCTTCTGTCCAATGATCAGTCAGTCACTGGGTCTGTCAGACTATAGAAATTTTTGCGGTAATGCAACGAAAAATATTTAAGACCTATAGAATCTGAATTTAAGACATTTTAAGACTTTTTAAGGCCTTTTATGAGGAAAAATATATTTAAGACTTTTTAATACTTTTTAAGGACCCGCGGATACCCTGTATATTCCGAGTTGTGTTGCGGTAAAAATAGCAACAGGGTAGCGTCAGTAGCTCACCGAGTGCAACCATTTGACGTCATTGACTTAGAATGCACTGTGCCCCCAAACAAAATGGGGCCCCCCATTGTCCAAAATATGTAATGGGTTTTTTAAATAACGTGAATCTTTCATGGGTTTTCTACTACATATTTCAGTAAGAGACATCATTTACGTTATATAAAGCCATAAAAGTTTTAATACCCAGGGTTTAAAACTGTACAGGGCAGGTCCTAGATTGGGCTTTCTTCTGTGCAACTTAACTCGTTTCGTAGAAATATTTATATCAGAAATATTAAATACTAATCTGCACCCAGCCTGTTTTATTTAGCTGTGCGGAGTTAAAACTGTGTGGTAGCACAGACCACTGTTCAGTCCAGTGTAAAATTTACACAGCAGTCATAACTTTTCTTTTAGACAATACGCTTAGTTTTGGACAAGAGGTGGTCACTGCAAATACTCTAATGCAAGTCGGCTGAGGGTGGGTGAATTTTACTGTAAACTGTAATCATAACGAAGGCCGCGTGATTGAGACAGAGAGATGATTGGCAGGACGATAGCGGAGGCAAAAGCGCAAGATAACTTTTGTTAATAAAAAAAATATTTATTTGTTTAATATAAGTGAGTTTGTCTTCATTTTATTAGGGCTCAAGCCCTGAAAGAGCGAAGGCCCTATTGTTTTCCTTAGAATTATTAGGGCCCAAGACCAGAAAGGGTGAAGGACCTATTGTTTTCCATTATTACACTGTAAAAAATTCCTGTAAAATTACAGCCAATTTCCAACAGTAAAATACTGTTATTTCAATAAACAGTTAAATCATGTAAATTTACAGCTAATGGTCGGTAAATTAAGTACTTGCAGTAAATTTACAGCATTTAACAGTAAACAGGATTGTTCCTGAGAAAAACGGTCTCGTGCTGTAAAAAGCAGCATATGGGGGCCGAGTATCTTCAACACGAGCCCTCATTCAGACTCCTGCAGAAAGCACTGCGGTCAACCAACGGAATTTCTTCGTCTGCATGTGCTAAAGAAGGAAACTGTTCAAGGTAAGATTATTTCTTTGTTGTTATTTTATTATGTTGTATTCAACTTGTAAAAACGCCTTTTTCTTGACTTGTGAGATATTTTTGACTGTTCTCGGCGCGAATCGCGTGTTACTGAAAGACAGACAGACAGACAGTTATCAATGGGTGAGGCATTTCACTAGTCAGTGTTATCCAAACTCAGATATTAACGCTAGGTTTAGGAATAACTGACGACGGGTCACTGAATTATTAGAAAAATAATATATAGGCCTATCCGAGATTGCAATGCAGCCACGACTCGAAGCGGCCCGTTGTCAGTAATTCCTCCTCAGTCACCACACCTCAAGACATTGTTCAGATGTTGTATTTCTAGACATTTTTCAGGTTTTTGTCCTTAAAACGATATTGTGTGTAATTATTTCTTACACATCTCATCCCTCCGTTGCTAATCTCACCCTAATTCAAATCATCATTTTAGAACTTATTACATCACAACTGAGATATGTCAGAGCTTTTTAACTGCGAAATTATTTTATTGATAAAGTTTCAGTGTATGTTTACATCTGCACTATAAATGTGTTTGTATGTGATAAAGAGCGGGAGAATGAGAGTATGTGTTCCATAGACAATAAAACAAGAAAAAGTTTGTCATTTTTATCCTCTTGCTTTATTTATTTGCTTGATCAATTTCTTTATGGGGTTTGGTTCTTTTGCGGTTTTAGGCTCTAAGGACCTTTGAGATAACTGAAATCATTTGGCGAAGTGATATGGAACTGTAATGCAGTCAAATAAATCCTCAAGATGCCTGGAACTACTTGGACCTGCCTTGAACAGCTGTAGTATAAAGAGGTAATATTACAAAAGTGTTTTGATTTTCTTAAATTGATTTACATGTATTTCTGATTTAGTAAGATCAGCTATGTACCTTTGCAAACTTTGTGCACACATGTAACACATGCAGTACTATCTGTGCAAACATACACCCTCTTTTATGTAGTTTACAAGTTTCTAATTACGTTAAAAACAAAAACAAAAACAAAAAACACTAAACAACTAAAATTAACTAAACAGTTCATTTTCTGTATAATTTAAAAGTGTGTGCAGTGTTAATGATAACTATCTTTTTCCATGTGCAATATATAGTCACTAACATTTTCTTAATATGTTTTCTTCTCAGACCAGTTTCATCAGACCTCTTGACAGATCTATCCAAAGTTGGTGTAATGTAATCTTTTCTTAAGGTTAATTCACAGTTTCTCTCATTGGACTGTACAATTTACACTTTTCTCTTTGACATTGTTTTTTCATTGTTTTTTTGCAGTATGGTTTCAAAAATAAATGTTCTCATTGTTTACTTACCCTGATGCCATCCAAGGTGTATATGACTTTCTTTATCAGAACACAAATGCATATTTTTAATCTGGAGGAAATTCAAGCTTTGTAGGTTGCATACAATGCAAGAAAATGGCTTCAACCATTGTGATTAAAGAAACAAATCAATAAGTAAAACATTCTCAACTTTAAACTAGTGCTTCTCACCAGGGCTCTGATACATCAGAGTGACGTTCAACATGCCAACTTACTTGTTACACAGCTACGCAATGAATTGAGTGCAGACAGGAAGAGCTTTTTTTGTTTAGCTCATTTTGTTCCTTTTTACACCTATTGTTTTGCTACATAAGATATTAATTGATCAGGTTGTGCATTCATTACATTTGGACTTTCCAAACGATTGCAGTCTTTTATTTTCATTATATGCATCTACAGATCTTGAATTTCTTTTTAAAAATGTTTGTGTTCTGCTGAAGAAAGGCAGTTGTGCACATCTGGGATAGCATCAGGGTAAATGAAAAGTGATAATTTAATTTTTGAAAAAATTCTTTAAAGGATTTGTGTTGGTTAAAGCAAGTGCTATTTTCTCATTTCTTAAAGGGTTAGATCACCCCAAAATTAAAATTCTGTCATTAATTACTGACCCTCATGTTGTTTCACACCCGTAAGACCTTCGTTCATCTTCAGAACACAAATGAAAATCTTTTTAATAACAGAATGCTGTCAGATTTCCATCCATTGACTGCCTTTGTAACTACCACTTTGACGCTTCAAAAACTTCATAAAGAGATCGGAAAACTAATCCATATGAATCGAGCGGTTTATTCCAAATTGTCTGAAGAGAATTGATCGCTTGTTATGATAAATTTTTTTTAATTTAGGCTTTTACTTACACATAAACATTGATCAGAGAACATATAAGCAGAAGCTCAACCAAACCTGCTTCACATGAAAGAACAAAGCTCTTCCGGAAGCTCAAACATGCTGCATAATATAAGAATGAACCTCACTGGTTACGCAGCACGTTTGAGCTTCCGGAAGAGGTTTGTTCTTGTGCGTTATTCAAGTTATGTTCAGCTTCTGCTTATGTTTGCTGATCAATGTTTACGTGTGAGTAAAAGCTTAAATTAAATCTGTTCATCATAAAAAACAATCGAGCCTCTTCAGAAATTTGGACTAAACCACTCGATTCAAATGGATTCATTTTCCGATCTCATTATGAAGTTTTTGAAGCGTCAAAGTGGTAGTTACAAAGGGAGTCAATGGGAGAAAATCTGACAGCATTCTGTCATCAAAAAGATCTTAATTTGTGTTTGGAAGATGAACAAAAGCCTTACGGGCATGGAGCGACATTGAGGGTGAGTAATTAATGACAGAATTTTAATTTTGGGGTGAACTAACCCTTTAACTTATTGTTTGTATTTATGCTGTGAATCAGTTTGGGTCAGTTTCAGCCAATTTGTCAATGCCTATTTTTTGCCTGTTTTAATAAATAGCAAATGATGCACCATAATCTATTTCTTCTTAATTTATTTTCTCTCCATCTAGTGAAAAATAGTTTGACATGTCTGTATACATTATTTACTACATATACTAGAGATGTGTTAATTGAGTATTGTTTATGTAATGTTTTAATTTTTCTATATTGTAGAATTATAGCTGTAACCATTGCTGCAAGTACAATGTAAAACAGTATTAAAATGTTAGAATTGCGGTAAATGGCTGGAACCACAGCTGCCAGTACTGTACTGTGAAATTACAGCGCAGCTGTAAAATGGAAAAACGGTGTTGAAACCGTAAAATGGAAAAAGTGTGTTGAAACCGTAAAATTACAGTAAATGGCTGGAACCACAGCTGCCAGTATTTTACTGTAAATTTACGGGTAAATTTTTTACAGTGTATTATTATGGCCCAAGCCCTGAAAGAGCGAAGGATTCCCTTCCCTTCCCCTATAAGGATTATTATTGGGGCCCAAGCCACTAGTGGTGCAGGGCCTTCTTGATCCCCTAAGGGTTATTATTAGGGCCCAAGCCCTGAATAAGTGAAGGCTCTATTGTTCCCCTAAGGATTATTATTATTGTTTTTCTGAGGAGAATTATTTTTTTTTAACCATCCGGGGCTTTTTGGGGGCCTTAACTTGCTCAAAAACTCTTGAAAATTGGCACACATTGGAATCTGCAGCCTTTAGGACCCGCAGAGGCTGGGACCCGGGCATGGCACAGGGGCTCTACAGCACCCCCTTGAATGGGGTCCAAAAACTTGGTCCATATATAAAACACGCTTGCATGTATTAGTATGAAACTCGGTACACATATAGACCTCATCGGGCCGAACAACTTTCGTGCTCCAAGTTATACGCCATCTCAACAGGAAGTCAGCTATTATGGGTTGTTTGAAAAGCGCATGCTCTGATATACTCCTCCTAGGCAATTAATCCAATCACCACCAATCTCGGTCAGCATGAAGTCAAGACATTGACATTTACTTCAAACTTCATTAGAATAATGTCAAGACAGGGCGATTGTAGACCTGTGAAAAGATTTTTGATATTTTTCAAATACTGTTGCCATAGCAACAGACCAAACTTCAGTATTTGTTTTGGATGCTTTTGAGACTCTTAGCTTGCTTCAAATTAGCATAAAACTCGTCAGGAACACATGTCAGGATTGTCATCCAGTAGACATGGGCAAAGCCTTAGAAACGGGTGGGGAGGAGGGCCTCTATAGCGCCACCTTTTGACAAAAGTGAGGGGTTAGTTTAACCTACAGTCACCAAACTCGGTACACATATTGTTCTCATTAGGCCGGACAACTTTCTAATTTACAATAATTAGCTCCGACCAACAGGAAGTCAGATATTTTGGTTTGAATGTGGATTTTCACACACTCACTCACACTCACTCTCCCCCCATGATTTTACAAAAGTGGCTGTTTAAAATAAACTTGCATAAGTGAGCAGAAAAATCTAGACATGGACTGATTATTATTATCTGAGACTGATATTAAAATAGTCTTTGCAGGTGCTGTGAATTGGCTCTATTTATTAATTTTATAATTTAATTTTTTTCATCGTATACCACACATATTGAAATTAAATGAAAGCATGCTTTTGGTGCATAACATTGGTGCAAAAATGATAGCTCAGGGAGGTCAAAAAACACATGAAGAGAAGTGTGTTAGGATAATACAACATTAGCAATCAAAGACATTCGCATTAAGACTGGATTAGATTTCTCAGAGTACTGTTGAATTTGTTCAAAAAACAGTATGTAATTTGCTCTGGAATATTTATAGAGGTTGTCTGAGAAAAACACAGACATGGCAGATTAGGATGATATTCTGCACTCATTTGAAATTGACCTATGATATTCTATGACATGAAATTGATCTAAATTTAAACGATCTCATGGATGTGGCTGTTGTGGTTTGTGATCATATGGGCACCAACTGCTGCAGTAAATGTGGTGTATTCAAATGACTTTGACATAGTCCTTTTATGTTTATCAGTTTTAAATGCCTATTGCCCACCATGCACAGTTGCCCTTAAGCCACCGGGTTGGCGGTGCCACCAGGCTTGGGCCCGTCCTCGCTGCTTGCAGCTATATTTATTAGGGCCAAAGCCCTGAAAGGGGCGAAGGCCCTATTGTTCCCCTAAGGATTATTATTAGGGCCCTCGCACCGATGGTGTGAGGACCCTATTGTAATTGCGCAGTCAATTCTTCTTCTCCGAAATGAATCACATTTTTGAGGGCCTAAAGATGCTTGAAAACTCATGAAACTTTGCACATGCATCAGAAGTGGTAAAAATTTATGTCTGATATGGGTTTCAGAATTAGGCGTGGCAAAGTGGCTCACTAGCGCCACCTACAGATTTTCAATTAAATGCCCTTCGCGCTACGTTTCACGTACAAGTATGAAATTTGGTACACACGTAACGGCCCAATACCTACAAAACAGTCCCTGTTTGCAAAATCTGAAATTTTTTTTGTAGTTTTTGCCATTTCTGCACGTTCTACTTTAACAAGCTCCTCCTAGAGCTTTAATCAGATCAACATCATATTTGGCCAGTCTAATCTAAAGGCCTTTGTGACGTTAAATTGTGAAGATCTTGACTTTTCACTGAAGGGCATGTCCGTGGCGACCTGCACCTGCAGGCAACAGGAAATTACATGTATTACCGTGATTAACTCCTCCTAGAGATTTAACCAGAAGCACATTATATATGGTCAGTCTAATCTTAAGGCCTTAGCGATGTTAAATTGCGAATATCTTGAGTTTTCATTGAACGGCGTGTCCATGGTGGCCTGACAAAGTCTGATGTTTTGCCATGAAAGAGGAAGCTGTTGTAACGGATTGCTCCTGTCTGCCTCGCTGCTCAGAGTGGTTTGCGTCTGTAACTCCATATAGCTTTGTTTTGAATCTCTTACTTTTGTTCATTGTTGCTTATATTATCATTACCTTATATAATATTGCCTACCACATTAATCTGACGTCGCTAGCTTGTAATCTTTGAATCTAAATCGCTGTTACAATCGCGTTTGCATCTCGCTAGCTTGTTAACTTGTCATCAGTCTCTCACACGCTCCTTTTTCAACTCGTTCATCAAACAGCTGTGGTAACTCGGATCAGTCTACAAACACAGTGAGTCATGTCATCCTTTCCTAGTATTGTGTCGTGTTCCATTTGCCACATGTTCAGTATAGCTCTCTCTGTCAGCGATGAGGGATTTACATGTCATAAATGTAGGGAAATAGGCTGACAGAGAGAATCTCAGAATTAGAGACACGCATCCAAACTTTAATCGAGGATAGTAAGAATGCAAGGCCTTTAGATACTGTTTTGGATGCGACTAGCTTAGTGAACTCTGTACATTGTTCGGTTCCGGCTGTAGAGCCCGCGCAGCAGGCACCACTCTTCCGTTCCAATAAGAACATCAAACAGGTTCTCCCCACTCAGTGAGAATCCTGTTGAAAGTGCCCTAGTTATTGCCGATTCTATTACACGGAACATGAAAATAGAGACACTAGCCACTATAGTCACATGTTTGCCAGGAGCCAGAGCACCTGACATCAAAGCAAATTTAAAAGTGCTGGCTAATGCTAATCGTAAATACTCTAAAATTATTATTCACGTCGGCACTAATGATGTTCGACTTCGGCAGTCGGAGATCACTAAAATTAACATTAAAGAGGTGTGTGAACTCGCAAGTACAATGTCAGAAGAAGTAATTTGCTCTAGTCCCCTTCCTGTTCGTCGGAGTGATGAGATAGTTAGCAGATTATCATCACTCAATGGCTGGCTGTCTAAGTGGTGTCCGCAGAATAATATAGGTTTCATAGACAATTAGAAAAGTTTTTGGGGGAGACCTGACCTGTTGAAAAGAGATGGTATTCATCCCTCCCGGGATGGTGCTGCTCTTTTCTCTAGTAATATGGCACATAGTCTTAGAACTAAAACATGACAAACTGGGGTCCAGGTCAGGAAGCAGACAGACAGGCTAAACCAACCATCTGCTAGCTGCCTCACGTTACAGAAGTCAAATAATTCCCAACACATAGAAACTCTTACACCTAGATATTATCACATAGAGACTGTGTCTGTACCCCGAATTAGTGAAAACAAAAAAATTCCAAACCCATTTAATGGTAAAAATTTAATTGATGTTCAACAAATAAAAAACAGAGATAATGATAAACAAATGATAAAGCTTGGGTTGTTAAATATTAGATCCCTTTCTTCAAAAGCACTTATTGTAAATGATATTATCACAGACAATAATCTAGATGTGCTGTGTTTGACAGAAACTTGGTTAAAACCAGATGATTACATTACTTTAAATGAGTCTAGCCCTCAAGGTTATGATTATCGACACAATCCTCGTCAGAAAGGCAAAGGGGGAGGTGTTGCTGTAATTTATAGTAATATTTACAGTTTTAGTCAAAAGTCTTCCAAATATAATTCCTTCGAAATGATGGTGCTTTACATAACATTATGTAAGTTGACATTTGTGCTAGCTACTGTATACAGGCCACCAGGCACCATACAGACTTTATCAAAGAATTTGCTGATTTTCTATCGGAGTTAGTACTAACTGCAGATAAAGTCCTTGTTGTTGGTGATTTTAATATCCATGTAGATAATAAAAAAGACTCATTGGGATTGGCATTTACAGACATTCTAAACTCTATTGGTGTTAGACAACACGTGTCAGGACCCACTCATTGTCGTAATCATACTTTAGATCTAATATTGTCACATGGAATCGATATTGATGCCGTTGAAATTCTGCAGCAGAGTGACGACATCTCAGATCATTATCTAGTCTCGTGTATACTACATTTAGTCAAGGCAGCTAAACTGCCTCCCTGCCATAAATATGGTAAAACCATCACTTCTACCACTAAAGATCGCTTTATAAATAATCTTCCTGATTAGTTTCATCGCCTTAGCATACCAGACAGTTTAGAAGACCTCGATGATGAAACAGAAACTATTGCCTCTGTCTTTTCCAGCACATTAGACTCAGTTGCTCCTTTGTGTTTAAAAAAGATTAAGGAAATTAATCCAACACCATGGTACAATGAGCACACTCGGGCCCTAAAGGTAGCAGCCAGAAAAATGGAGCGCAGCTGGAAGAAAACAAAACTAGAAGTTTTTCGCATTTCGTGGAGAAAGAGAATGATTGAGTACAGAAAGGCCTTAAAAAATACTAGATCTGCCTATTTTTCAAAACTTTTAGAAGAAAATAAGCACAACCCTAGGTATTTATTTGATACAGTGGCTAAATTAACAAGAAATAAAGCTTCAACTTCTGATGTTTCCAAAGAGCACAGCAGTAATGACTTTATGAACTTCTTTACTTGTAAGATTGATAATATTAGAGAAAAAATTATAACCATGCAACCGTCTACTACAGTATCACGTCAGACAGTGCATTGTAGTGTCCCTGAGGAAAAATTAAATTCATTTACTGCTTTAGGAAAGGAAGAATTGTATAAACTTATTAAACCATCAAAATCAACAACATGTATGTTAGACCCTATACCGACTAAGCTATTGAAAGAGATGCTTCCAGAGGTCATAGATCCTCTTCTTAATATCGTCAATTCATCTTTATCACTAGGATACGTACCAAAAAGTTTTAAGCTGGCTATTATTAAACCTCTTATTAAAAAAAACACAACTTGATCCTAGAGAATTAGTCAATTACAGGCTGATCTCAAATCTCACTTTTCTGTCAAAAATACTAGAAAAGGCAGTATCATCACAACTATGTTCCTTTTTAGACAGAAATAGTATCTGTGAGGATTTCCAGTCAGGATTTAGACCGTACCATAGTACTGAGACTGCTCTCATTAGAGTTACTTATGATTTGCTCTTATCATCAGATCGTGGTTGTATCTCTCTATTAGTGTTACTGGATCTTAGTGCTGCATTTGACACTATCGATCACAACATTCTTTTAAATAGACTCGAAAATTATGTTGGCATTAGTGGAATTGCATTGTCATGGTTCAAATCATACTTATCTGACCATTATCAGTTTGTAGTAGTAAATGAAGAGAGGTCATATCGATCACAAGTTCAATATGGAGTACCGCAAGGCTCAGTACTAGGACCGTTGCTTTTCACTCTGTACATGCTACCCTTGGGAGGAAGCGTGGCGTTAGTTTTCACTGTTACGCTGATGATACTCAGCTCTATATTTCTTCGCGCCCTGACAAAAAACAGAGATTCTAATTTTTGGACCAAAAACTTCTTCACGTAATAACCTAGAATACTGTCTAACACTTGATGGCTGCTCTGTTAAGTCTTCGTCGTCAGTTAGGAACCTGGGTGTACTCTTTGATACCAATCTTTCATTTGAAGGCCATGTTACTAGCATCTGTTAAACCGCATTCTTCCATTATAAAAATATATCTAAACTACGACATATGCTCTCAATGAAAAATGCAGAACAGTTAGTTCATGCGTTCATGACCTCAAGGCTAGATTACTGTAACGCTCTACTGGGTGGTTGTTCCGCTCGCCTGATAAATAAACTACAGCTTGTCCAAAATGCAGCAGCTAGAGTTCTTACAACAACTAGGAAGTATGACCATGTTAGCCCAGTTCTGTCAACACTGCATTGGCTTCCTGTTAAACATCGTATAGATTTTAAAATCTTGCTAATTACTTACAAAGCACTAAATGGTTTAGCTCCCCAGTACCTGAGCGAGCTCTTAAAGCATTATAGTCCTTTATGTCTATTGCGATCTCAGAATTCAGGCCAGCTGATAATACCTAGAATATCAAAATCAACCTCAGGCGGTAGATCCTTCTCCTATTTGGCACCTAAACTCTGGAACAATCTTCCTAGCATTGTTCGGGAAGCAGACACACTCTGTCAGTTTAAATCTAGACTAGATTTAACAGAACGGAAAATATGACAACATGATATATCAGTGGTAGGGGAGCACGGGGCACAAACTAATGCGGGGGTTAGATGTAACACACTTAGTTTAAATACTTTCACGCACGCTAGCATGAAGAAACTTGCCGTATTTACTAGTTGCCATATAGAGAAAAAATTGTGCCAAAATTCAAAAATCTTTGGAAGATATCACTGAACATTTATTTAACAATAGCAAAAGTAAATTTCTTACTTAAGCTAATTTTTCATCTATATTTTTTGTTTTTATTTAAAATTAGACAAATCTGATATTATTTTAATCTCCTATCTGTTGTTTAGCAGTTTGGGTAGTTCTTTAATGCTTCACTAACTATCAGAAGACACTAACCAGGCTTACTAACCAGGCCCCGCTATTAGAACTATACTATTCTATACAGATAGGATATAACTGGCATAATCAACTTTTATGAATTTCTGTTGATAAACTATGGGAAAAAAAAAGGTAAATAAAGACTGAGAGGAAGAACCTGAACATCCAGAAAATATTTCAAGAAATGTTCAGCATTTGTACTGGCTCGTCTGTTTATCTCGTGTTCTGTGAGAGCTGTGAGTGGAGGGAGAGTGTTTTTGTTCAGTTCTGTGTTTTTCTGAATGTCTGAATATGTTTCTTCATCTGTTTGGGTGTATTGTTTTGACCAGTGCTGTATAGCTGTGTTTTGCAGAATATTCATTGTCAAACTACAAAATTATTTAAATTTGAAAAAAAAAAAAAAAAAAAAAGATTGTCTTTTATTGACAAAATATTTTAGTTTGTCATGTGTATATATTTTTTTAATTAAATCAGATAACATTTTTAGCTGTCATATGGTCATGTTACAATGTGCCCCAACTATGGGGCATGTTGTCACATTTTACTTCCCTTCTTTTGGGGTAAATAAAGAAAAAAGTATACACTGTATTAATGAAACAAAGCCACATATTTGTTCCAGACGTGTGAAATTAATGTGGAACAAAAGAAATTCTCTGAACCCTAAGTAGATTTACACAAACTGAGAAAGTCAAAAAGCGTTAGGTTGTACCCCACTCTCCCCTATACAAGGACATTCCCGCCCACCCAAAAATGTTCCCGCCTATGACATAATTGTGATTTTACAATACACAAAACACGTCATTTCTCTGGATTACAGGGACCAGTGTGTTTTACAGGTACATGACCATATACAACACACAAACCTGAAAACACTGTGTATTACCAAGACTGAGGTGATTAAAGAGAACTGGATCTTAAACACAATACACAACTGACATACTCCAACATTACGGGGACCAGTGTGTTTTGTACTTTAATTATGACTTAAAATAACAACATAAACATTGAATTTTTCCAGTTTTAACCATGTAATACCATCATGGCATGCCATTTTAAGGGGAAAATGAAATCCACAACTAAAAAACTAAGTCAATAACACATGCACAACTGTGTAATCTCTCAGAAAGCATACAGCATCATTACTGTTTTGACATATTGAAATGGCAACCATTCAAAACTTTGAAAAAATGTAAACAATTTTTGAGTCATGTCAAGTCACCTTTATTTATACAGCGTTTTTAAACTACATATTGTTTTAAAGCAGCCCTGATAACAGGAACATTGTTCAACAAAGATTGTTTGGGCTGTACAGCAGCTCTAGAATAGTGTCATTGTTCAGCCCGAGTCAGTTCAATGTTGATTCAAATACGTTGTAAAACTCATCAGTTATTAATTTAGTTCATTTCATCTATACAGCAGCAGCAGCTCTGGAGAAAACGGTAATGTCATCGTCCAGCTCAGTTCAATTCTCGTACAATAGTGTCAATGCAGTCAGATCAATAATAATGTTGAATATTAAGTTGTCATGTTTTTGTGACAAACTACTGCATTAAAGAACAGTTAAACTTTATAGAGATTTACAGAGTGAAGTCTTAGTATGTACTGCTGCCATACTTAAGTTTCATGCTATAGAATGAATCTAACAAAACCAACAACTAAAATAATAATCCTAATATAACGGCATCAAATGAGACACAATGTAACATCACTTATTTTGTGCTTTCCTTTTCAAGCTAATTCCTTGATTTCTTACAAAATCTCTGCTGTTTTGTCCACTGCGCTTTCCCAAAATGGCCTCCTCAGCAGTCTTACACTGCTGGCATTCAGTCAGTGTTTCCAGTTTTCCTTTGGTTATATGTGCCTTAAAATGATCAATTACAGCTGTAACTTCAGAATTTGACAAGCAAACTTTGTCCTTTCCGTCTCGTCTTTTCCGTTTTCAATTTCTGCCTCACTCTCATTCTCTGTACAGATGAATACATACTTTAGTAAGCTCCAACTCTTTGAGAGCTCATATACTTACAATGATGGTCGTTTTCTAATTTAAACCTCAGGTACCTTGACAAACTCAGCAGTTTTCCCAATGGGCATCTTCTGAACATCTGCAAGAAATCAGTTATATACTGATCAGGAAACTCAGATTTAACTCAAACCTCCTTAAAGGCATGTACCTAGAACTTAAAACTGGTTATACACCTGATATCTAAAAATAAAATTTCAAACGACACAAAATAATATTCTGGAGATGAAATGTTATCAGTCTGTTAAACATCTCCAAGTGTTTTACCAACATGAAAATGGCAAACTCATTTGTATCAACCAGATTTACAATGTTAGTGCAACCCTGATTCCATTAATTTTCTTATAGAAAAGTTGCACTATATAAGTATATTAATTATTACAATTAATGGCAAAAAGAAATGTTTGGAAATATAAAATGATATTTCCTACTGACACACTACAGCAAAAGATATAAATAACTGGCTTAAAACCATTTTTCTTTTGTGAAAATACTAATGTAAAGTTGAACTATAATATATAATTGTATCTATGCATTGTATTTATGGCAATAATCTAATATAATAATGGGCTAAAATAATAATAAACATAAACCTGTTAGTTGACACATACCAGCATTACTGGAGACGCCTGCAGCTCCAGCAGGAACATCACCCTCAGAAACGCTTTCATCAGGATCACTGGCATCAGGATCTGTCATACTGATCTGATCTTGAAGAAAAATAGAATTTTAAAACACAAGAACATCTTCGGTTTAACCTGTATTCAAAAGTCATTTATGAAACATGACAAATTATGTTGTTTAATAATAAATAAAAATAATAATAACTAATACTTTTAGATCACTATTGTTAGAATTATCGCTAAGACTACTACTATATACTACTACTGTAAATGAAAAATTTGTATTTTATAAAAAGTATATTATTTTACAATAGGACATTACAATACTTCTGTCTTCATTTCAGTGAAAACAGGTTTATAAATGCATCTTATTACAAATCGTGTGAGATACTTGAAACAACTGCCCACAAACATTCTGGATATAATGCGAATGTGAAAATTGAGTGTAACTGGTGCCCGTTGCGTTCCCAAATGCAAGTTAAACTCAAGGCACATGCTGAGATGGAGTTCACTGCATTCATTCCCTGTGAACTGAGACGTGGAAAACACCGGATCACAAGATGATCGAGTGAGCAAAGTGTGCTCTCCACTTTGAAACGGGGAGCGCAACGGACTACAGACTTAAAAAATCAGCTTTTGCGATTTGATAAGGGCACAAAGCCACATCATGCTGTTGATTTTAGTTTGTTTGAGAGATGCTTTGCCAAAGCAATGACACAAAACACAAAGACCAAGATTTATCTTATTATGAGGCATATAAAAATATTTTTCAATATTTTCAATATTTTACACCTGGTCATTTTCTCTGAATGGATAGCTATCCGATCAAGAAAAGACCAGGTGTAAATTCCCCCCAAAACATTCGAGACTGATATAAATCTGATCGCTCAAACCACTTCAGGACGTGGTCTAAAACGCATTCCAGTCAAAAGTCTAAATGCATCTGGTTGTTGAAACCACATATATACATTTTACTCCTCCCAAAAATACTAAATAATAAAGTGTGTTATAGGCATGTTATAGAAAGATATGACAGCGTTACTGCAGCATGCATTGCCGCAGATGAACAGATGAGTATCTCTTCAGTAAGCTGACGTGCAAATTACCTCAAATGAAACTGAAAGTAAGTCGCAAACGGTCAACACACAATCATCTTCATTAAAAGATGTGACAATAAATGATTTTACCAGTGCCGATGCTGCTCATGATCAATAAAATGGAGCTCATAGTGGTATAGGTTTTAATGATGTGAACACCATTAAATCTGCGTATAGCGCGGGAATTGAAGATCTGGGGCCGTATTCACAAAACATTTTATCTTACCACAAAGAGTTCTCCTAAATGCCAGTAAAAGTTCTTAGTTTTCTCCTAAAAACCTATTTACAAAGCTGCTGAAACAAACTTTTACTAAGGAATAGAGAGAAGTCTTAAGCTAATCAAGCTAATAGTCAGCGATTTAATCAAAGAAATATTGTCGAATGAGGTATCATGTTGTCATATTCAAATAAAGGTTTTAAAAAAAAAAATGTTGCCATATTCAAATAAAAATATAGGTTAAGTGCCACTAATTGACCCTTTGCAAAGACCCGCCCCCTTTAGTTACTGTTGCTTGACAAGCCATGGCGCTGTCACGCCACACGCAGTGAAAAATACATCACGGAGCAAAGAAGACACTGACAACATGTCGACAGACAAGACAGAGCAGGTTACTTATGATATTAAACAAAGTCTCAGCTTTCAAATTGTGTAATTTTTTTCAGAAATTCGAACAATAAAAACTGTTTTGTGGTTTTTAATGTGTCGCGACAGATTGCTGTAGTGCCTAACCTCAAGCTGCTCATGAACCAATCATCTCTTCCTACTAGTTAATTTAAAGCATCAAATAAACATGAATGAACATGAGAAGGAATGTTGTTTAAAACACGAAAAAGATGTAAATAAACACCATTTTTCAAGTTCAAATCCACCAAGGTTAATCTTCTAACTCCTAACTGCTTTGTCGGACAAAATGGCGGATTCGACGTTATAATTGGTTAGATCGCTTGTCAATCAAACTCCCGACGAAGGGTCAATTAAACTAGTATACGTTCAGCTAATTGTCAGCCTCTTACATATCTGCATCTCGAGAGATTGCAGAATTCAAGCGACAAATTATGTTTTATAAACAAAGTTTGGGAGGAGCATGTTCAAACGGTCTAATCAGCTCGAGAGGAGGTATATATACCCTGACTAGAGCCGATCTCACCTATAGTTACCTCGGCCGTTTTCTGCATCCCTCCGCCACCCCGTTCCTCACTCTCGGTGAAGATATGGGGAACTACTATGGATTTGGACTAAATTCCAAGCTCAGAGCCCTCGACCGCCTTGAACGGGACACCGAATACACTTATTACACTTTTTTTTACTCTATTCGATTATTTGTAAGTGCGAACTTGTGAAAACAACTGCTACATGTAATTGGACTTTATTTATGTATTTATTTATTAAAGATTTATTTTTGGCATTTTATTGTAAATTCAAATCTATAAATCCAAATATTTATTGCATGTATGAAGAAAAGGTTCAGCACCCAAGGCTCTATCGCTATTGTCTCAATAGTGTTCAGTGCCTTTGGGCGGATTGCTGAGGCAAATTGGCAGCAACGGCCATTAGGATTGTTTGTGATTTGGTCTTAGTGATTTAGGAGTCCTATTGACTACTCCTAACTTTTTACAGATTTAGGAGCTAGTTTTAGCACTAAAATGTTTTGTGAAATACTCTTACAGCAAAAATTTAGGACTGACACACCCATTATAGAGTTTCTCCTAAATTGGCATGTTAGGAGCTACTTTTAGCCTTAAGATGTTTTATGAATACGGCCCCTGATTTATATCTGTTTTGTGAAGACACATTTATGTGGCCAAGTGTAAAGTGAAGCAGTACAGATACTTAACACTGATTAACACTGATTGATCACTGTCAACTGAAAACATACAATTAAAACTATTTTACATTACAGGGTTTTTCCTGGGTCAAAAATGGTCTTTGGTGGTGGTGGATGAACACGGTCATCCACAGTACAAAATACTGTACCCATGTGAACTGTGAGCACAGTACTGACAGTAAATCCACAATAAATGCAAAGAAACAGTTTGGAATATTAAGATATCCTATTCATTCATGAATTAAATAATTAAAGAAAGCAAAGATCGCTGCCAGATTAGTCACTGAAGCTATCAATTACAACACGAGAAGCTGCACTTCTGCAAAAACGTCCGTTATAATAAATGAAGTTGTGTTTGTGTCTGTCTACGTTGTGCAGTTTATCTCTTATTGGCATTGTGTCTATACTTTGTTGGTTATAATGAAAGGATTCAACGTGCAGCACTCGCGCTAAGCAAAAACTCATATAGACTAACAAACGCATCCAATTGGCTATTGTGTTCACGTGCTCAACACAAATGTCTATGATTGGCTACAAAGCTAAACGCTGCAAAAACATGTTGTAAATAGGGAGGGCTTTTCACAGAGTGCTTACACAAGTGCTCACAGGAGCATTTTAAAGCAGCCGGCTACTGCAGAATGGCAGATAGCGTTACATTAAATGAACATAAATCTTTAGCAGGACTAAGGTTTATTTTGGCAGCAGCCAAAAAAACTTCAATGCAGGAAAAACCCTGCCTTATCAGTGAAATGACAGATTAGCGCTGTTCTCTATGATTGTATTGAACTGCTTGAATCACTTTGAAAAGGAAGATACAGTTAAGGTGCATCACAAATCTGTGTATATAGGAGTGTTGTTACACGGAGAGCGCATCTGCAGAGTTACACCTTTATGACTAGCACAGTCAAGTTTGCTTGTGATTCAAAGCCTTTTGTGGAATTATAAGTTGTATGTTTTTATTTTGTGTATTATATATCTGATTTATCTCATATAGGATGCATTTAGTTGAGTTAAATGAACGCTGCAGTAAAGCAGATTACCTACCGGTAATCATCTCTTCAGCATGCGCACTCAAGCAGCAATGGATAACATTAATAACTATGGCTGGAACTGTCATATATACATAACATTATAATGAGAACACTATTGTAATAAAACGCTGTGAATTCTTTTGGATTAGTTGCTGTGTTTTAGTGTGTTGTTGTGGTGAGCGTATATCTAGAACAGGAGTTCACTCTTTGTAACTTAATTCATGTTCATCTGTGCATGATTTTGTGCAAGTATAAGTTGTAATATATATATATTATATAATTTTTTTTTTTTTTATAAATATCTACTTTATCATATACAAGTTGCATCCCGTTGAGCTAAAACCATCTAACAAAGCGCTTCGGTTTATGGGTGTACATTCAGCTCTTCAGCTTCATGCTAAAACAGTGTTATTTGAAGCAGTAATATTAAAGATGTTTAATAAAGATGTTTATATTAACTTTTTTTTTTTTTTTTTTTAAACATTACCACTTTTATTGTTCTCTTATCATTTTCATCAACAATATGGTTTGAGTAAAATCTTTCATTTTATTCATCCATGGTACATGTATTGTGTTTCTTTATATGTAGTCTAAGTAATGTTGTCCAATAACTTGTTTTCATTTTTATTTCATTTTATTTATTATGATTATTATTATTAATACTAGTAAGGCAAATTTTTTTTTTGTAAAACTTTAGAATAAGGTCTCATTTGTTATTGCATTAACTAACATGAATCAACTGAGCAAAACCCTTGTAAATATGAGTTAATAAAATATGTGTGTTCATGTTAGTTCACAGTGCATTAAATTAACAGATACAACATTAGATCCTAAAATGTCTTGGGAAATGTTGAGATTAACATTAACTAAGATTAATAAATCCTGTAGAAGTTTTGTTCATTCATTGTTAGTTCATGTTAACTAATACTAACAACAAACCTTATTGTAAAGTGTTGCCATTTTTTTAAATAAAGAAAGTTGGCCACATGAATGTAAAAATAATTTTAAAAGTTAAGGAATCTTATACTGGATCAAACTAGACTACTGTACTGTATATGTTTGATTTATGTCGAAGTGTTTGGGACACTGTCTTTTGTTTTTGTAATCAGGCTCTCAAAGTATATTAAAATTTGGATTTAGATTTATCTGCCAATTTATCAGTTATCGGCTTTCAAATATAAAGAATTATCAGTTATCAAAATTGGTCCAAATTTTCATATCAGCGCATCCCTAATTTGATTTCCAAAAAGAAAAACAATACCTTCTGTACATCTCTGACTTCTGACTGGGACTGAGTGTTCATTTCGAGAGTGGAGGGTCCAACCTCACTGAGAGTCTACAAAACATCAAATTAGACATAAAACACTGGTCTAAATATGTTAACAGCCTAGATCTCACAAATGTCTTTGCTACGTTTGCTCATTCTCTTACAGTACAACTCTCACTTACCTGGTCTAGTCCCACAGTAAGAGCAGCACAATTATCACTGATGACAGCTGGGTCTCATGGCTTATCTGAAAATAAGAAATAAAGCTTTACATACAGAATCACTTCAACTAAGAGTTACAAAACTTCAGTTTATATGAAATATATCAAAGGGATAATGTACAGTCAGCCAGTAATTAATGCAAAATAAACATGGACAGGATGATCAGCATCCCCCATTCACAGCTACCGATCAATAAATATGTGCACATGAAATATTGATTTGAGATAATATACAAGATTACAAAATAGTTACATTTCAAATCAATATTTCAATGTTTAAAAACCCAAGGTAATGTTCATGGCTTTATATATGCATTACATTATGTGCATGTTCATTAAAGTAGGTCAGGTTGTGTGTAGCTTTACACCTGTTTTATGAGGACATCATAAGAACATGTTCTTCATGTTTGACATGACTGAACAAAATCAGTGTGTTGTTAGTTTGACAGAAGCCTGGTCTATAAGGACACTAGTTTTACTGGGACACTGGTAACTAGATAAATTTGGATGGCGCCCTGAGTTCAAGTATTTGTATGTATGAGAGTGATAGTGGTGATAGTGGTGATACGAAGTGTACTTGTTGTACAGTAAGTGATCGTGGCTCACTTTTTGCACACACAATCGTAATTCAGTGACTGATAACTGTGGCAAACAATCTGTTTCTTAGAAACACTGAAATCTGTTCTATTCTTTAAGGACCAACCAAATTATTACATTAATTTCTTGGATACCTTTATTGTTGCTGTATCTTGTTCTTCTGAATCTGTTTCTTCTCAGTTACCATCTGAAAAAAAAAGAAAAGCAAATCAAAATCAAATCAAAATAAAGACAAATTAATACTCATTGCAGTATTACTTATTGAAAGTCAATTTCAACTGAGGGTGCTACTTTTTACCTACTTCTATAATGATTATATCTAATCTAACAAGCACAATTATGAGTTTTCAATATTGACATTTGCCACAGTGAGCTGTGAATTATGGGTTATCAGTATTGATCCCAATCTTCCATATGGGTGCACCCCATTGTCCCGGTAATAACTAGTGTCCTCATAGACCAGGCTTGTGTCAATCTAACAATACACTAAGATTCAAACTTGAAGTCAAACATGAAGAACATGTTCTTATGATGTCCTCATAAAACGGTGTCCTCATAAAACAGGTGTAAAGCTACACAAAACCTCACATAATGTCATGAATATGCATGTAATGTGATGCATTAAAGCCATGTAGGGCTGCATGATATATAGTTTTATTATTGATACCTATCTGTGGTCATGACATTGCCGTATATGTGAAGTCAAGTAGGCTATAGGGATCATCGTTGATCTGCGATCCGTACGGACTAGGGCTGCACAATGTATCGTTTTAGCATCGTATCCCGATGTGTGCATCCGCGAAAGTCACATCGCAGGATGTGTAATGTCAAGTGTAGGAATCGTAGTTGATCCAATGATCCGTACGGTCCAGCCGCCCCCCGGTTCAGAGCTCATGTGATTCACGTATTAACTGCAAAGTTTAACCATCATAGAGTGAAAGCTTATCATTTGCTTGTGTTTTTAAGTCCTGTCAGTTTAAACATCAAACGCAATATGACTGTAACTTGCGCTGTTTTCTGTGCACACATAGAGCCACACAGACAGCACGTGAATGCAGAGTTCAGTTCTCTTTCTCTTATCTTTGAGCTTGAACAAACACGTGCATTCAAAATTAGGTAAAAATGACTGTCTCAGCGAATATCCTCATCAACAGTCTGTTCTGTGTTGTAAACAATTGAGAACGAAAATGGATGCATATCATATTGGATCCATACATGCGTTCGTCAATGTCTGTACCTGAATAAAGTTAGATTTACCTGAAAAACATAAACCACTGCTTATTTTAATTTGTATCTTAGTTCTATTGTATTTATCTAAGCTTGTAATTTGTTTATTATTTTCTAAGCAGATGTACTACCCTACAAAATTATCCCAATCATCCTAGAATGATTAATTCTTTTCAAATAGAGCTATTCAAGTCATCTGGTGGAACTGTTTTCATATCGCAATATATAAATCACAGAAAAACAAAATATTGCAATGTCAGTTTTGTTTTTGTTTTTGGCGATATTGTGCAGCCCTATTACCCTGGGTAACATTTAACCTTTAATAATAAAATAAGAAGTAAAATCATCACTGTAAATGACATAATATACCTGACACAGATGAACTCACCTTTAAAATCACTGATGAATCTGCCCTCATCTATCTTTGTGAATACTGTATGTCCTCCTCCAGAGCTTGGGCTTTCTTCTTCACTGTTTCCCTTCAGCATGATCTGATGCATCTTCTGTCATAGAAAAAGACCCTCTATAACTCTGACCACTGCATTTGACATATTATTTAACAAGTTTGTTTTCAGTATAAACATTAAAAGATAAATTGATCAATTACAGTAAACAGCATTCAAATTATTTTCATACTTTATTGTGATATTTAAGAAATATGTTTAATTGAGGATCACTATTCATTCATAAATTCACAATTGATAAATTATAGACAATAATACTGACAGTATTAATAAGACTGAATAAGACTTGGCCTACAGGATACAGGGTACATTTTATTATAGTCAGTACATCTTTGTTTCTTAATGTCTTTAAATCAAACAGAACTGTAGTAATATTTACAGTAGCATGTCAGGATACTGTACTAGGTGAAATCCCCTCCCCTTCACAGACTAGTCATGACAACGCGTTATTACGATGGCTTGGCTAGACTATTTCATGTGATCAGAAAATGATGCAGTTACAATTATAGTGCAATCGAAAACCAGTTTAAAATGACAAGCATCGCTGATTCCCTCCTGACATTCTAGAAACAGAATCACAATCTATGGCCACGTTCACACAGCAGCAGAATAGCCTACGGTTGTCAGTCCTGTATTTGAGTCCTTTATACGGTTATGTTCACACACAGTAGGCCTGCGGTTATTTACCGGAGTGACAACCGCATTCTTTAACCGAACTCACACCCGTAATTTTTTTTTAGGACTCATTCTTGGAATATTCACGCTGTGTGAACGGAACAGGTCTGGACAACTAGTTGTCACATCATACAGTGCAAGAGAGCCGGTGTTTTGTGTGTGGTTTCGCTTTCGGTAACTTACAGCGACAGAGATATGAGCTGCACGTTCATACAGACAGTGTTCGAGACGCTGCTGTAAGTTGCTGTGTGAACGGGACATTTCGAGACTCACACCTGTTAGTTAATGCGGTTGTCAATCCCAAAGTCCGCTAGTGCCATTAGCATTGCGCGCTAGCTGCTTTATAACTGTAAAAGGAGGGGCGAAGAGCTTACAAGACATGAACAAACAAGCCAAACTGACCCACAAGCGATTAAACAGCAGAATAACTTACCTTTAAAATAACAGTTGCCTCCATCAGGTCCACAGATGTCTTCTCAGGTGCAGAGTTTCTATCCGGTCCAAACAGGAAATTAATGTGAGGCATGACTACGCCTCTGATTACACCATACTTATTATAATATACACGGGATTAAAAAATAATAATAATAAAAATCTGTGATGTAAGCGCACAAGTTAATGTGTGGTTATGTTTACATGAATAGCATATGCTAACGAGCTAAATAAACTGTATAAATACTGAGTAAACAGCGTCCAAGCTATTTTTATTCTTTATTACATAATATTTAAGGGATATGTTTAATCGAGGATCACTATTTATTCATATATTTCACAAATGATAAATTATAGGCAGTGATACTTAAATAATTAGTATTTTGCATTAACTAATTAGTATTTTGCATTAACTTGTTTGTTATACAGACCTACGCCGAAGCTGAATGAGGCTCCGCCCACAGGCGCCATCTTGTTTTCGCGATGTCCCGCCTCAAAACTTAAACTTTTGTGAAATATGCAAATATTCGATGACGCAGGTGCAGTACCA
Source organism: Hypophthalmichthys molitrix (assembly GCA_037950675.1). NCBI lineage: Eukaryota > Metazoa > Chordata > Actinopteri > Cypriniformes > Xenocyprididae > Hypophthalmichthys > Hypophthalmichthys molitrix. The sequence goes on along the minus strand of CM075498.1, from coordinate 37,006,510 downwards.
GGACCCGCTGCAGGGGCGCACTCTCGAACTCAGGGATACACTGTGTATAGTAAAAAACTGGTGACTGTAGGTTAAACTAACCTCCACTTTTGTCAAAAGGTTGCTCTATAGAGGAACCCTGCCCGTTTCTAAGGCTTTGCCCATGTCTACTGGATGACAATCCTGACGTGTCGAATTTCATGCAATTTGAAGCATGCTAAGAGTCTCAAAAGCATCCAAAACAAATATTGAAGTTTGATCTGTTGCATTTCCCTCACAGAATTGTATATAGGCTGGGATTGTGTACGTTATTTCATTCATAACCTTTCCAGAATCAAAAAACAAGTCCCAGTCCATAACATCAAAACAGTCTTGGAGCTGCTCAACAGAATCATTAGTCCATACCTGAATGTCCTTAGTAACCACTGCTTGCTTCTTGAGTTTGCTTCTGTATTTAGGTAGCAAATGTACAGCATTGTGGTCAGATTGACCCAAAGGCGGCCGACACAAGGTTTTATGTGCGTCCTTAACGTTTCCGTAACAACAGTCCAGAGTGCGAGTAGATTGAGTTAGACAAGTAACATATTGCTGCAAATCCAATGTACAAATCTTCTCCCTAATGCAAAAATTCTTAGCCCATTTGTTATCAACAAAAATACACCACCTCCAACCAACTTGCATGATTTATCCTGGTCTCTGTCGGCTCTGATGGTAGTATATCCATTGTAACGACTGAGACAAATCAGACAATTATTTGTTATAGTGAACCAATAATTGGTTAAAGCTCACTCTGGGGTCTGTTCCCCATCCCCCGAGAAGTTCTCTGTTACAAGTTTTATTGCACTAAAGAATGTGGTTGCCACATGGAAGAGCAGAGAAGAGACACAGAAACGTGCATCTTTCCTGCATTTTCTCCACAGAACACAGACTCTCCTGCATTAATTTATAGACAGACCATTCTATAAATGAACATGCACATCCCTAGGAAATGGTATCCATTATTACTGTTGTTGTATTGCACTCATTGTATTTGCTATGATACATTTAAGGTAACTTCAATTATGCCATGTTTAGTGTCTATGGGTTTGTATCAAGAAGATTTAAATGCTTGTGTATGCGGTATGTCCATACCTGTGCAACACATCAGTATTACAAGAATCTTTAATAGTTCTTCTTCAAAAACTCAGCCAGTTAATCTTGCTCGGTCGTAAAAGCCCTGACAGGAGGGGTGTTTTCACCCAGAAATACAACATCTTCAGTGGTCATATCAACCCTAAGAGGTGGGACTTTGACCAGAGGTTAAAAGCCAGTGCACAACGCCCCTCCCTCTCTCTTTTTCTTGCTTTTTGGACGACTGAAGAGACCCCTTGTTGCTGCAGGCCTCTTCAGGCCAAGGCCTGTAGGCCTGCAGGCCTCGGCCTACAACACAGCCATGTGCTCATCTATGACAAAGAGACAGAACTTTGTTCCCCACTAAGAGTCAAATTAACAGCTTAAGTTGTTTCATAGTACTTCATCCAACGCAGAAGATACTGGCAACAACTTCGGACCGAATCATCAAGATTTCTACTCAGCCTAAAGGCATCTTGCAAGTATCGTACATTTGAGCACTAAACAGCGATTTAGTATCGATTTGTAGAACTTATCTTTGTCAGCAAAGGTATTTTATTACTGAGGAAACTGATGATTCTTTTCTAGATTGTCTTTGACTTTTTCCTATAGCTCCATTTCCGGTTCCACTTCCTGTTCAACTCTATCATTGCTCATTCTTACCTACGTATGTGTGTGACCTGCGTGTATGTTATGTTTGTTAGTTTAGTTATGTGTTTGTGAGTTAGTTAATAAAGATTGTGCACAATACATGTTTGGTTCTGACTCCGTCTGCTAATAAATTGCCTCTTAAGTGATTTAGATCCTGACTACATGCTCTGAGTAGTACGGTACAATAAGAATGTTGTTTTTCCATAACCTGGAAATGAACATTTCTTAGAATTAATAAACAATCAACACTGAGTGTTCACTGGACGAACAGGCTAATTGATTGTAATATTAATCTTGATGTAGCTACATCCAGTTAATCTGATTAACTGATTTACATATTCATAATTAATCATAATTAATAATCATAATGAGTTATGAATAATTATTAATATTTCCCCTTTGAGTTAATTCGCTACAGCATATTCAAGATTTTTATTTGTTATTTGTCTTATGATGCTGTCAACACCCTAAAAAAAGGCTAAATTAAATAGCCTACAACATGTCCCTCAAAACTAAAGGCTGAGCCAAAAATACATACTGCAAAATGCAGTATAATGCAGTATAATCAAAATGCAGTACTAATCTTTTTTAACATCCACGCAAGAACAGAATGGTATGATTGACGACAGTTTCAGAACATCTCTCCTCACAAAGGTTGAATGTTCTCTGAAAGTGCGCTCGCACAGACGTCTAATGCAAAGAACATATCTTGCTAGGTTTCTCAGGACAGGGAACTGGGGACTGTGTGAACGCCACCATTGCAGAAAGTTTTGTTCAGATGCTATAGATCCTAGACACTATAGTTACCGACCGCAATCCGCCTTTCATTCAAAATTTAATCTTGCGCAGCAAGAAATCTTATCGGGTCCTGTGGTTCCCGCAGGAGAGCTGCGGGAATGCAGACCTCTAGCACACACATTGGAATCTGCCATTGGAATCTACGCAGAGGCTGGGACCCGAGTGTGGCACAGGGGCTCTATGGCGCCCCCTTGAATGGAGTCCAAAAACTTGGTCCGTATATCAAACAGGCTTGCATGTATTAGTATGAAACACTGTACACATATAGACCTCATGGGGCCTAACACCTTTCATGCTCTAAGTTATACGCCAGCTCAACAGGAAGTCAGCTATTATGGGTTGTTTGAAAAATGCATGCTCTTGAATTTGATATACTCCTCCTAGGATTGAGGATGTAAGAATGCGAGCGGATTTTTGATATCTCAAACGGTTTGGCTGTGGTGAGGCAACAAATTTATGGTGAGATAAGGGAAACAGGAAGAGTGTTATAAATTCTGCATACATTGATTGATTTTTATGAAACTTCAGCAAAAATATCTTGTTGTAGGAGGCCGATCACATGGATGTGACATTTGTGAGTCCAAGTTATAGTGCCACCAACCGGCAACAGGAAGTGTGTCACTTTCAAAATGCTTTGAGATCACCCTCTTATTTTTACCTGATTTGCTTCAAACTTCATTAGAATAATGTCAAGACATAGCGAATGTAGACCTGTGAAAAGATTTTTGATATTTTTCCAACATTGTTGCCATAGCAACAGATCAAACTTCAATATTTGTTTTGAATGCTTGTGAGACGCTTAGCATGCTTCAAACAGGACTGTCATCCATTAGACATGGGCAAAGCTTTAGAAACGGGCGGGGAGGAGGGCCTCTATAGCGCCACCTTTTGACAACTCGGTGCACATGTTGTTCTCATTAAGCCGGACAACTTTCTAATTTACAGTCATTAGCTCCGACCAACAGGAAGTCAGATATTTTGGTTTGAATGTGGATTTTTCACACTCTCTCCCTCTCTCTTTTATTTTTACATTGTATACCACACATATTGAAATTAAATGAAAGCATGCTTTTGGTGCAAAAGATTGGTGCACAAACAATATCTCATGGAGGTCAAAAAACACATGAAGAGAAGTGTTAGGATTATACAGCATCAGCAATCACAGACATTCGCATTAAAGGGTTAGTTTACCCAAAAATGAAAATTCTGTCATTAATTACTCACCCTCATATCGTAAGACCGCAAGACCTTAAATGTTTTTAGTACCTTTATGGATCTTGAGAGGAGACAGTGACTCACTGATCGAACCATAGGATTTCATTAAAAATATCTTAATTTGTGTTCCGAAGATGAACAAAGGTCTTACAGGTGTAGAACAACATGAGGGTGAGTAATAAATGACATTATTTTCATTTTTGGGTGAACCTACCCTTTAAGACTGGATTACATTTCTCAGAGTACTGATGAATTTGCGCAAATAACAGTATGTAATTTGCTCTGGAATTTTTATTGAGGTGGTCTGAGAAAAACACAGACATGGCAGACTAGGATGATATTCTGCATTCATTTGAAATTGACCTATGACATTCTATGACATGAAATTCATCTAAATTTAAATGATCTCATAGATGTGGCTGTTGTGGTTTGTGATCATATGGGCACCAACTCCTGCAGTAAATGTGGTGTATTCAAATGACTTTGACATAGTCCTTTTATGTTTACCCGTTTTAAATGCCTATTGCCCGCCGTGCACAGTTGCCCTGAAGCCACCGGGTTGGCGGTGCCACCGGTCTTGGGCCAGTCATCGCTGCTTGCAGCTATATTTAGGGCCCAAGCCCTGAAAGGCCGAAGGCCCTATTGTTTTCCTTAGGATTATTATTATTAGGGCCCGAGCACCGATGGTGTGAGGACCATATTGGAATTGCTCAGTCAATTATTATTCTTCTCCAAAATGAATCGCATTTTTGAGGGCCTAAACATGCTCGAAAACTCATGAAACTTTGCACATGCTTTTTTTCGTCCCACTCCCGCCCGCTCCCGCATATAGTGATTTTCTTCCCAACACGACGGGTCCCGCTAAATTTAGATTGTTTCAGAATCTCGCATTTAAACTTCCCCTAAAGAAAGAGTGATTGGGGATAACAAATATAAAATGTTGCATAGCATATACAAGATTTTTATTTGTTATTTGTCTTATGATGCTGTCAACACCCTAAAAAATGTCAGAGAAAAAATGTCACAAAGAATAATAGGCTAAATATCACAGAGAAAAATAGGCTAAATTAATTAGCCTACAACATGTTCCTCAAAACTATAGGCTAAGCCAAAAATACATAGCCTATAAACGAAAACTGTTGGCTTACAAGCTATACTGCAAAATGTAATCTTCTTAAGTTAGTATTGTTCCTGTGCCTGGCAGTCGGCCTGATTAACTGCGTGCAGCTGACGGGGAGCAACAGGCTGATATACATGAGGGAGGACCTGTTATCTATGGTGTATCGCGGCCCTGTTGAGGATGTACAATTTTTAAAGGCCATAAAAGATATAAGGCGAGGACCCCATCCTGATAGAACAGCTAAGAACAAACTTAAAAAAAGGGGATCCAGAGGTGGTGTGAAACAGCGGGTCAAACGCCGAGGGAATAAACCTCCACTGCCGGTGATCACGTTGATTAATGCTCGCTCAATTAACAATAAGATGGATGAATTGACTGCTAAAATGGAATTTGACTGTGATTTTAGAATGAGCAATCTCCTTTGCCTTATGGAAACCCAGAAATCAGCCGAATCCTATGCTAAATGGTGTAGCAAATTAGCTCAAAAGAAATATGAATAATTAATCATAACTAGTTATAATTAATTATAAATATTTGGATCAGTTCATAAATGTAACTTAATGTAATAAAATTAATATTACAATCAATCAACCTGTTGTCCAATGAACACACAGTGTTAATTGTTTATTAAGAAGCTTCTAGCTTCTTAGCATCATCTTCACATCAGCATTTTTCAGTAAAAAAGAAGAAGAGAGAGCTTGATCTTGTGATCAGTGATTTTAAGGGGCGAAGATGTCACACCCACTTGAGGTGTCTGAGCCAATAAGGAGTTGTCCCCTCGGAGGGAACTTTATGAGTCTTTGTGCCTTTGGCAAGATATTAGCATAAGACACTGGATTGGATGAATGAGAGAAGAACCTTCTAGATTCTTATAATACTAATGTGTCACAGAGTTAGTAACATGTAACATAAATTACGAAATAGTAAATGAAAGTTGGAGTCCGTAGATGCCAAACATGCTACCCATGTGATTTCAGTTAAATTTGCAACTCTGGAACATTAATACCAAAATAGTTCAAAAGAGAGAATTAATACATAGAATAAAGCCTATAAAAGGAAAGTCATGAAATGGGAAAATTGGATACATGTTTATACAATTCCCAAGTGGTTATATAGAGAATATGGGACCTGGGTCACTATATGCGGATAGCGGGTGAACACAGAGTGAATTTTTAGGCCGGAACGGGTGCGTGCGGAATAGAACCTTGCGGGAGCAGGACGAAAAAAACAGTCCCGCGCAGACTTCTACGCTGCGTTGTCTAGTTTCGCTTCACCACACAGATTAAACTCCACACAGCTAAATAAAACAGCCTGGGTGCAGATTAATATTTCATATTTCTGATATAAATATTTCTTTGAAAAGTGTTAAGTTGCACAGAAAAAAAGCCCAATCTAGGACCTGCGCTGTATAAGAAGTGGTACTGCTATAGCAGCAGAGCCAGGGGACTATTATTTTGTTGAACAGACCCAGGGAACAACTGATGATGTCACATGCTCAGATTTGCTTGACCAATCAGGGAAAAGGGGCGTGTCATGACCGCCCACATGTGGAAAACGAATTTTGGAGTCATTTATCTGTTTTTTACCGATGAACCAATAACAAAAAATCAAGCCAAAATCTATTTTTTTTCATTTTTTTTTTTTTTTTTTAAAAACCCAACCCCATTTGGGTTGTAGCTCATTGTCTAACGTTACCATGAGTGGACATAGCTGCATTTGTGTTTTAACAACGTTTAGCTCAGGAGTTATTGATCCAGGAAGTTCAAATCTGTGAATATATTGCCAACTTTACTGAACTCATTGAGTTAAGCACTGACCGCATTTCTTTATATTTGAGTCCAACAAGTTCAAACTCTATGAGCTGCGCATTATTTGTGAGCATTTTTAACGTACGGAGCTGACTGAAACACTGCCAGCCAGCGGAACATTAAACAGGAAGTGTTTCTCCAAGCTCAAAACAGGTTTTTCAAGGGAACGCTAATATCTTTGCGAGGGAAATATTTGTGAGGGAACGCAAAAGATCTGAAAATGTTTTTCCCTCCCATCCCAAATTTTTTTCCACCACCATGTCCCTTTAGGGGCTCCGTACATTCCAAATTGGAAAACAAACTATCAAAACGTACACAGACCTTTTATCTTGACATTTTTCAGTCTTTTGATGACATTTAATAAAGGAATGTTTTCCACACTGTTTCATTAAATTGACACAATGAAGAATGTTAATCATGGACAATATAACAATAAAATCTTTAAGTGAACACTTCTAAGTGATGTAAAAATTACTGAATCAGATTTTTGAAACAATTAATTTTAAAACAGCATTTTGAATTGATTCACAGAAATGATTTTACCTATTTATAATGCCATTTTTGCTGCTGAAGACATGCTGTTAAACATCTCTGTCTAATGTTCTCATACTCACAAGTTGCAAAAGACTCTATCCAGCCTCCAACCACCCCCAAAAGATCTGTTAAATGCCCTAAAACTGATTACTTTATTTTTAAAGACATTTTGTGAATTACCTTTCTCCATGATGAACTAAACTGCATTTAAAAAGTCATGGTCTGTTTTATAATGCAGTGCATCTGAGATCTATTACATGAGACCTGGCATTCAACATTTAGAACTCTGAGCTTTCCTTTGTCGTTTCAAAAGTGAGTATTGCTTCCACCAGAAAACAGTCTTATTCTGTTTCCAATTAATGCACACCCTTCAGTTTTAATGCATTTCTAAATGCTTGAGAAGACTGCAAGACTGGTATGCATCAGCTTCCCTCATTCCGCTATATGAGCAACATGGAAATATTTTTACAACACAACCTTTTTCTTATTATGGTGTATTTAAAATTTGAATGAAGTTTTGGCCTCAGAGTTAGCATCCTTGGTCAAATTTCAAAACATGCACTCTTCAAGATAATTCAAATTCAGACTTTAAACTAAAGAAATGACTTATGACTCTGCAATGAACCGATTCATAATCATCCTGAATGTTTCACTATAATAATAATAATAATAATACTAGTCTAATACTTTACTTTAAATTTAAAAGCGACTAAAGGCAAACATTATTGTGTATTCAAAACAATATGTTTTTGATTGAAATGTAGAACAACTTAAGATATCTGTTATCTTACCTTTATTCCATCGATACCTGGAATACCAGGTGGCCCAATGGAACCCTACAAGTGAAAATTACATATTGCCATTAGACATATATTTAAAATAAATTAGATATTAATTTAGATATAGAAACTAGATAGAGACTAGAAGTTTCTGAAAAAAAAGTAGTTAAGTTAGTAGTATCATTACTTGTAGTTAGTTTTTCTCTAACATTGTCAAAAAAGAAAAAGAAAAAAAAAGACATGTCTAGAATATTTTGGTAACACTTTACAATAAGGTTAATTTGTTAACATTAGTTAATGTATTAACTAACATGAACTAACCATGAACAATACATTTGTTACTGTATTTGTTAGTATTTGTTAACATTAGTCAATAAAAATACAGCAGTTCATTGTTTGTATACAACTCTTGATTTTAATAATGTATTAGTAGATGTTGAAATTAACATTAACAAAGATTAATAAATGCTGTAGAAGTGCAGTTCATTATTAGTTCATGTTGAGTAATGTAGTTAACTAATGTTAACCAACAAACCTTATTGTAAAATGTTACCAATATTTTTTACTGTATTAGTGGTAGGGTTGGGTATCATTTGAATTTTTGCAATTCTGGTTCTGTTTATCAATTGCAATTCTTATTGATTTCCAATTGCAATTCTAATAAGGTTTAAAAATGAAGTCAAATGTTTAGATATCAAACATATTTATTCTGTCTTTTTGCCAAACATTTCTACGTGTAACCAATCAGCATTAGGGGATGTATAATGGTTGAGGAGGCAGAACGAGTAAGAGGGAGGTTTGAGAAGAAAAAAAAACTGCAGAAAGAGAGATGAGACACAATACAAAAGAGCTCAAAAGAATATCACTTGAATGAAGTGTTATGACTGGACAAGATGTTTAGGACCCAAGATAATATTAGAAAGGATTTCCAGCACTGGAGAGAGTTAAGCAGGAAGGCCTGAAAACAGATGTGGAGGCTGCTTTGATTCCACTTCACATGTGAGTAACACTGGGTTTGAGTGTCATTGATTGTCTAGAGCTGCTGTGCTGTTTGTATTTACTCTTGAGTTCTGAATGTTCATTTTTTGTGCTGCCTTGTCGTTCGTTCATCATCTGCGCTTTATTTTTCATGAAGAATTTTGTTGCGCGTCAGCTGTGATAAACAGACTTCCATTCTTGCGTTGCGTGTGTAACAGTGACAGCAATACAGCTAGTGTGAGTTGAGCAGGTAAACCACTGCACACTGATGATCGCTAGAGAATGTGGTGTTTAGTGTCATTGTCAGGGCACTTGCCTCACCTGCCAGCAGTGAATGGGCCGGGGTTTGAGACCGACTTGGAGCAGGGTGGTTAGGAATAGGATTGGAGCAGGGACGTGCACAGACATTTTGGGGGGCAGGAGCTCAAGTGGAAAAAAGGGCATTTCTCATAATTATTTATTTAAAAAAAAATAAATAAATAAACAAAACATTAAATGTTTTAACACACAACTCTGACTTCCTTACCAATTTATTTTAATTCCCTCACACTCACGCAGTTGTTTCATACTCCACAGATTTCTACAAAATAATCAATTCACACAGAGACCATGGTCTTCTTTAGTATTCACTAGGTTTAGGCAAAGGAAACTATGCCTAAATGTGCATGTCTTCAACGCTACTATTTATGTAGCTATATATTTAGAATAAATGACTGCACCAAGGAGAGGGATATAGTTTCACTAATCATTTGTTTATTTCACACAAATCAATAAATCGTTTTAATTTTTTTGTGTTATTGGAATACTAATCTGCATATTTAAACACATTGTGACGAGCAGGGCGGGCGAGAGCCGTGAAGGAACGGCACGAGGCCGGTGACGCGAGTGATAACGAGCGTCAGCTGCGCGTTGCACCGGCCTCGAATCTCTCACGGAGGAGCTCCGGAAGCATAAAAGGGGAGCGACGACAGTGAAAGACGAGAGAAGTCCAGGCCTCGTGCCGTTCCCTCACGGCTCTCGCCTGCCCTGCTCGTCACATACATCAAGAGTCTTTTCCCCTGAAATGTTACAAGTACATAATATGTATTATAACAAATGCCTGCAGAGGGCGCCAAAAGCCTGGTAATTGTTGTTGTTACACAGACAGCATGATCAAATCCTTGTTTTTGGCCAATCAGCATAATAATCGGCCACTTCTTTATGATATAAATGCTACAGCCATTGTAATTTCTTCAACAAGAATATGTGGACATAAAAACATGAACACTTAGAGCGAGGGTTTAAACTATTCTCCTGTGTAAGCGTAGGTTTAAGAATGATAGCATTATGCAATGCTGTATTATGATTTTTTTTAATGGTTTTAATAAATCGTGCATCCTTAGAAAACAGTCTAATAATGCAGTTCATGGATTCGTGTCCGTGGAATGCTCCACTTTGTATTGACAGCCCTACAGATATCTTTCAAAACACACTGCATAGCACATTAAAATGATTGAAATTATAATATGACACCTATCAAATCAGGCAGATGCGATGCTGGTGGTCAAATCATTAACGCAGCATTAAACATTTAAATAATCTCAGCCTTAAATAGCCAAAACTTTCACATGTTTGTGAACATACATACGCTACCTGAAAGAGATGCACAGGATTCATCTAGGGCTTTTTCCTTTTTCGCTTCTCATTGCTAGACAGTTGTCATTTCCCGGGCATAGTTGTTACCAGTTTTCAGCCAACAGCAAACACGAGGTGAGGCGGGGCGAGGCGAGGCGGGGCGAGGCGGGGCGGGGCGAGGCGGGGCGGGGCGCGCGTGCATGCGCCGTGCAGGAATGGCATCTGAACTCGTCAAAGCCGACCTGACATATAGTATTTTTTTATTCAGTAAATATATTTGTTTGACAGGGAAGCTGTGCGCAAACAAGATATATTCATTTATTAAAAAAAAAAAAAAAAAAGCACCCTAAAAAAAAAAGGGTACTTTCTCTCAAGGAAGAAAAAGGGCAGGTGCTCAAGCCCCCTTTTATGTCTATGTGTGCACGTGCCTGGATTGGAGAGTGAGTTTTGGAGACGGAGCGATGAAGAGAGGGGTGGGTTTGTTTAGGTTGATTTCAAATATCAACAATGTCCAATAGTGTTTTTGAAAATCTACTTATCCCACCTTTAAGACAAATCCGACTTTGTTTCTGAGTATACTTGCCAAGACGGGCATTTTGACATAAATTTGTGTGTATTTGTCCGTTCAAGCACAAGACAAAAAGACAGACAACTCAATTCAGTATACATGCAATATTTGAGAGGCGGCTTTCTGTGTGTGCACTTCAGATGTGTGCACAGAAAAAAGTTTTCTTTTGTGTCTTCTTCCACTTGATTGGTTTAACATCACATTAAAACACGCACACAGGAATCAATTGTCAACGATTTATGTTCCAATGACAAAGAGGAAGGCAGATTAAGTGGTTCAAAATAACAACAAGACTGATTTTACAAGAGCAAACAACACGAGATAGAGTGCATGGCACAAACAATACCGGAAAAAGGAAACAGAGGAACGTAAATACACAAGATAATTAACAGAATACTAACAGGTATGATCAAATTAATCAGTAACCATAGTAACAAACTAGAGGTGGGAAAATTAACAGGAAGCAGGTGACTGGTTATAATCAAACTCAAAGTCCATGAAAATCAAACTAAACAGAGCATAATCATTACAGTAGCTATGTTTCCATCCACCTATTTTTATGCGCATTTTGGGATATCGCATAAAAAAAAAACATATGCGCTCAAATGAGTAGGATAATTTTTTTTTGCGACACGGTTACGTGTCTGAAAGTCACTGAGTTTTACTCATACTGTGTACCATGTATCATGTATTGTGTGGAGCAAAGTTGTGTATGTGTGCAGTGTTCTCTCTCTCTTGCTCTCCCCCTGTCGCTCCGCACTCATTTGTGTGAAAGCAAGTGCAGCTGTTTAAGAAGGAAGGTAAGACTTATGTGTTTTTTGTTATCTTTTTCCAGGGAAGACCTCTAAAATTAGGCAGAACAACCCTCTTTTGTTTATTGTTTTGGCCGACCAAAACCCACTGACTCCAAGCTATCTTTATTTCTTTTTTCTTACACCAAAGAGAACTTAACGTCAATTGAAGAAATAAACATTTCCTCTCTGGTGCAACCTGTGACGTTGTGGTGTGTTTGGGGGAGCAGGAGACGGGACTCCGGGCGACACACATTACAATGTGTCGCTCTCTGTGTTACGATCGAATGTTTGTTGGTGCAGTTCGTAACAGACATGAAAACATGTGCATAAACTACGATGGAAATACTTTTACCGAATAAATTCCTTGATGCGCATCAAAAAAGACATGTGACTTTGCAATGTAACAGCATAGCTGGACCAACCAGTGGAGCGATCTCATTGCACAGCATCTGAAAAGCTGTTTTTGGTCATTCTGTAATGCCTGAGCAAAGTCTCTCGTTAAAGTGGTTTAATTCCTTCCCAGAAGCGCCCCACACGATTGCGTTCACAAATACAACCCGAATTCCGGAAATGTTGGGATGTTTTTTAAATTTGAATAAAATGAAAACTAAAAGACTTTCAGATCACATGAGCCAATATATTATTCACAATAGAACATCAATAACATAACAAATGTTTGAACTAAGAAATTTTACAATTTTATGCATGAAATGAGCTCATTTCAAATTTGATGCTTGCTACAGGTCTCAAAATAGTTGGGACGGGGGCATGTTTGTAGCATATCCTCTTCTTTTCAAAGCAGCGTGAAGACGTCTGGGCATTGAGTTTGAGTTTCTGGAGTTTTGGTGTTGAAATTTGGTCCCATTCTTGCCTGATATAGGTTTCCAGCTGCTGAAGAGTTTGTGGTCATCTTTGACGTATTTTTCTCTATAGGTGAAAGATCTGGACTGCAGGCAGGCCAATTCAGCACTCAGCACTCTTCTACGACGAAGCCATGCTGTTGTAATAGCTGCAGTATGTGGTTTTGATTCAGGCCTTCCCTGAAATAGACGTCGTCTGGAGGGGAGAATATGTTGCTCTAAATCCTTTATATACCTTTCAGCATTCACAGTGCTTTCCAAAACATTCAAGCTGCCCATACCGTATTCACTTATGCACCCCCATACCATCAGAGATGCTGGCTTTTGAACTTGATGAGATTTGTAAAGTCTTTGCAATTTGACGTTAAGGAACATTGTTTTTAAAGTATTCCACAATCTTTTTACACACTCTTTCACAGCTCTGTCCATCTTTACTTCTGAGAGACTCTGCCTCTCTAAGACATCCCTTTTATAGCTAATCATGTTACAGACCTGATATCAATTAACTTAATTAGTTGCTAGATGTTCTCCCAGCTGAATCTTTTAAAAATGTCTTGCTTTTTCAACCATGTATTGCCCCCATGCCAACTTTTTTGAGACCTGTAGCAGGCATCAAATTTGAAATGAGCTCATTTAGTGAATAGAGATTCTCTGTTTAAACATTTATGTTATCTATGTTATATTGTGAATAAAATATTGGCTCATGTGATTTGAAAGTCTTTTAGTTTTAATTTTATTCAAATTAAAAAAAACGTCCCAACATTTCTGGAATTCGGGTTGTACCAGGCATATGAATGCAAGATAGCACGACAACGTTTATTGTTTCATCTGCACGCTCTGAGGCGCAAATAATTATATATGAAAATTATTATATACAATGGCTTCTATTGCAGAAACTTCCATTTTCCGTAATGATATTTAACGCCAGTCTATCAGGAAGTCACATTTTTGTTCTCTTTGACTCGCTGGATGCTTTATTCACAAATATTAAATGTGATATTCAAAATTTGCGCATAAGTTAAATACGCAACTTTGGATGGAAACATAGCTATTGATAAGTGAAATAGCAATTTTAACTTTACATAAAGTATTTTCACAATTTGAATCGATTTTCGATTCCCAACCCTGATTTGTGGAATCTTTAGTGTGTTGTGTAGGAGCATTGATGTTTCTCATCAACAAACCACCTTGCGTGATTACTGGACTGAAAAGTTTTGGTAACATTTTAGTATAGGGAACTTGTATTCACTATTAACTATGACTTTTCCCTCAATAAACTCCTAATTTACTGCTTATTAATATTTAGTAAGTTAGTTGTTAAGTTTAGGTATTGGGTAGGATTAAGAATGTAGAATAAGATCATGCAGAATAAGGCATTAATATGTGCTTAATAATTACTAATAAACAGACAATATTTTAGCAATATGCATGCTAATAAGCAACTAGTTAAAAGACCCTAAAATAAAGTGTTACCAAAGTTTTTATGGAATTATTTTTTCAACTACACTAGATTTAGACATGCTTGGAAACAGTGAATTCTCATTTTAATTTCTTTATAAAAATCACCAAACATTTCCTGTCAAGAGATTTGTCAAAGAAAACCACTTGAAGTGATTCTGACAGACTCAAATATGCTGTAATAAGGTTGCATACATGAAAAAGTAACTGTTTGCATTGGGTCTTTGGGATGTGGGTCTGCCACAGGGCACACCCAAATGAGGCCCTGAGGTGAGCGCAGTCATTGACACAGCAGTGTGTCATCGGCCTTAGTGTCCTGAGGAGACTGTTGACTGCTGACAGCTCAAACAGACAGCTTTATTGAGGATACTTTGAAAACACTGGCAACTACCTGATGTCAAGACAATGTACATCTGCTATATATATTAAACCATTGCGGGACTGATGTGGGACTTTGTGTTAATGCTCTGCTTTGTCTCTTTTAAACTGCCATTCTCAAGTTATTCAGTGGAGCTATTTAGTAATACATAGGCAGTGGCATAGGCAGAATTTTATTTTTGGCAGAGACTGGGCAAAAGTGAGTGGGCACTTTCACCTATTAGGGTCCTTCACAACCCTACATATTCCATATATCCAACATGGCTACATTGCAACTCCATACATTTAAACTCCATATTAACATTGTAACTCCATTCCAGTCTTCAGTGTCAAATGATCCTTCATTTTAATATGCTCATTTGGTGCCTAAGTATAATTTCTCATTATTATCTACGCTGAAAACAGTGTTGCTTAATATATTTAACATTTTAATAATGTATTTTTAATCAATAAACATATTTTTTTTTCAGGATCTTGTGATTTAAAAAAAAGTTTAAAAGAACAGCAATTACAAATTTTTGTAACCATCTAAAAGTCTTTACTGTCACTGATCAATATAATGTGTATTAAATCGAAATATTAATTTCTTTAAAAAAATTTTCATTCTTATTGTAAACTTCATTTCACAATTAATGGTAACACTTTAAAATAACGTTCAGTTATAAGTCACTTATAAATTATTAGTTAATGACGAACTAATCATTTACAAAACATGACTATATATTCATAAATTATTAAGTGATATACTAACATTTTATGAATGTTTTATTAATTCAGTTATAAGTCATTTATAAATTATTAGTTAATGATGAACGAATCATTTACAAAACATGACTATACATTCATAAATGATTAATAAGTGGTATGCTAACGATTTACGAATGTGTTGTAAGTTATCTTAAAATGTGTAAATCATGAAATAAATCAGATCATTAGTAGATGGTGGATAATTATTATTTGATACATTATTTATCACTTATAAATCATTGAAGTATTTATGTCAAAATTGTTTTAGTATCATCTCAATAAACAATTGTTAATCTTGAACAAATGACGAACAAACCATTAGTAAATGATCAGTATATGATTTATTGATGAATTTATTGATGAAGTTGTAAGCTGGTCTGTGTTCAAAAGCACAAACACGTAGGTATGCTAAAGCACTATTTTTTAAGAATAGTAATTTATTTGTTTTGAATTGGATAAACATTTATAAATGCCTTACAGTCAGGTGATTCCAGTGGGTTATATTAAATCCTTTCACTCAACAGACTTGTGTTGTGTGTGGAGTGTGTGGGATCTAGTGATAAAGTGAACCTCTCAACCGGTTTTACCTTCCACTGAAGCTCATATCAGGTGCACAGAGTTAAAGACTCCATGTGTGTCAGAGAAGACAGATGTATATACCTTCACCACCTTCACTGCAGTACACACTACAAAGTGTTCAACACCTGTTATAGATGATGTGTAAATGCATTAATAAATCATTTACAAAGCTTTCTGCATCCCCTAATCTAAAGTATAAACTATTCATCACTTGTACACAAATGTCTTACATATCATCTCTTACCTGTTACAAATCATTTGTATATGTATACAAGTCATTTATAACGTACTTGGTTACGAACGTAACCTTGGTTTCCTGAGATACGGAACGAGTACTGCTTATGGGAAAAACTCCTTTTTTCCCTCGATGCTGAAGCCTTTTTCAATAACGCAGTGTAACTGCATGGCCATTGGTTCAAACTGGAAAACTTTTTGAACCAATGACGGCGCGGCGTAGCTGTGCGAGCTTATGGCAATGCAGCGTGCCAAAGCCCGCCAAAATGGGCGGGGCAACTGTCTATATAAGCGAGCATTTCGCCATAAGATTTCAGGTCATTCGACTGAAGCTGCAGCCTCGTGGCACGGCATAGAACGCAGTACTCGTTCCGTATCTCAGGGAACCGAGGTTACGTTCGTAACCGAGTACATTCCCTTTCGATACTTCACTCGTACTGTGTATGGGGAACAAATTCATCTGTGCTGTGCCACGGAAGGGAACGACTGGACTTATCTTGGACAAGTGAGGAGGCCGAAGCCATCGAACCCTTTATGTTACACTTGCTTAGGAGGGAGCTAGCTCCCTAGGAGTAGCATGATGACGGAGCTCGACAGAGGCCATCGCATCACACCGAGAGGACCCGAGCATGCAAGGTCAGAAGTCCAGGTTATAAAATCTGACAAAAGTGGACGGCGAGGACCAGCCAGCCGCCTCACATATGTCTTTGATGGAGACACCACTAGACCAGGCACACGAGGAGGCCATCCCTCTAGTGGCGTGGGCTCTTACTCCTATGGGGCAATCAAGGCCCACAGAGGAGTAACACAGAGCGATAGCATCGACTATCTAACGCGAGACTCGTTAATTTGAGACCGGAGACCCTTTGGTGCGGCCGCCAAACCAGACAAAAAGCTGGTCAGATTGCCGAAACAGCTGTGACCGCTCAATGTAGGTCCTCAATACTCTTACTGGGCAGATTAATTCCAACTCTCATCCGACGAGGGAGGCAGTGCTGAGAGGGAAATGACCTGTGCTCTGAACAGGGTCGAGAGCACTTTAGGGACGTAGCCATGCCTGGGCTTTAAAATGACCTTCGAGTCGTTGGGCCCAAACTCAAGGCATGCAGGGCTCACGGAGAGGGCCTGCAGGTCGCCAACAAGCTTGACTGATGCTAGAGCAAGTAGCAGAGCGGTTTTGAGCGTTAAGGGCCGAAGGTCAGCTGACCGCAGCGGCTCAAAGGGGGGCCCTTTGAGTGCTCTGAGGACCAAAGAAAGGTCCCAGGTGGGAATAGTGAGAGGACGTGGGGCGTTTAACTGCCTAGAACCTCTCAGGAAACGCACAATGAGGCTGTTTTGGCCCACTGATTGGCCAGCGATAGGAGCATGGAACGCTGTGATGGCTGCTACGTATACTTTGAGCGTGGAAGGGGTGAGGCCCTTATCCAGACGCTCTTGGAGAAATGACAGTATCGGAGATACGTCATACTCAACAGGATCCTCGTTTCGTGCAGAGCACCAATCAACGAAGACCGACCACTTCTGGGCATAGAGGCATCTCGTAGACGGGGCTCTCGCCTGAGAAATGGTGTTTAGCACGTCCCCGGGAAGGTTTAAAGGCTACCATCAAGGGATCATAGGTACAGAGCCCAGAGTTCTGGCTGTGGATGCCAGATTGTCCTGTTCGCCTGAGAGAGGAGGTCCCGTCTCGGGGGATAAGCCATGGGGCTTTCGTGGAAAGCCTGAATAGCTCCGAGGACCAAAGTTGGCTCCTCCAGAGCGGGGCCATCAGGAGGACTCTGTGCTTGTCTTCCCTAACTCGTCTGATGAACAGGGGGATCAGAGCGATCGGGGGAAAAGCATAAAGAAGGAGGCTGGGCCAGTTGTGGGCCAGCGCATCTGTGTCCTTCGAAAAATAGGTTGGGCAATGAGAGTTGTTTTCTGAGGCGAAGAGGTCGGCCGAAGGCTGGTCTGCCCTCGCACAGAGAGCCCCAACCCCAGTTAGACGCATCTGTCGAGAGCACCGTCCTTCTGGAAACTGTCTCTAGGGGTACCCCACGACTGAACCAAATAGGGTTCATCCAAGGTTTCAGGGCTGCTAAACACCGGGTGGGACCTGGAGTTTCAGCCAGTATTGCAGAGGCCGCATCCGTAGAAGGCCGAGCTGCAAAACCGGGGAGGCGGAAGCCATCAGCCCTAGCATCCTCTGGAAGAACTTCAGAGGGAAACAGGCTTTGTTCCTGACGGAAGCCATGAGCTGCTGAATTGCCAGGGTGCGCTCTTGCGAGACTACAGCCCTCATTCGGACTGAATCGAAAACTGCACCCAGGAACGTAATGCGTTGGCTGGGGAGCAGTGAGCTCTTGGCAAAGTTGACCCTGAGTCCTAGGCACTCCAAGTGGCTGAGGAGCACGGATCTGTGATGATCTAGCTCGGTACGCGACTGGGCCAGAATAAGTCAGTCGTCGAGGTAATTCAGAACCCGGATTTCCATCTGTCTCAGAGGGGAAAGCACCGCGTCCATGCACTTCGTAAAAGTGTGAGGAGCTAGGGACAGCCCAAAGGGAAGGACTGTATATTGGTAAGCCATGCCCTCAAATGCGAATCTCAAGAATCATCTGTGATGGGGGGCTATCTGGATGTGAAAGTAAGCAACTTTCAGATACCCACTTTGACACCCCGGGGATGGCCTGCCAGGCCTCGGCCCGCGTGACAAGGGGTTGAATGGCGTTGGATGACAGACCGCTGTGTAGGGGCTTGTGCACTGACGAGTGTGGAAGAGGAAAATTGCTCTCTTTTTGAAAATGTAAATTTTTTATCGTGTTCACCATAACAACGGCGTTTTGCGTGGGCGCAACAGGAGTGGGCCCAGAGCGCAGAACAAACACTTCGTCCCCAACACCCGGAACTGAACGGGGTGGCGGGGGAACTAGATGCGAGAGCTTTTGGGGTGGTCCGGCCGCAGCAGGACTTTGCCTCTTCCTCTTTCTTCGCGTGTGATCAGGAAGACTTTGGAGGCATTGGGTCCAGCACAATCCTTGGTCGGGGACCCTGGCGTCTCGGGAAGGTAGAGCGCATAGCGGGACAAGCTCGCTTAGTAGGAAGGGCTCTTTTATTCTTCCACCCCACAGCCATGGGGGGGCAGAGGTGAGCGGCCACGGCCTCGTCCAGGGGCAGCATGCACTCATAGCCCTTCTCCTGAGAGCCATCAACTGAAGTGAGAGCTGTGGAAGTGGTAGTGCGTAAGCGGGCCGAGTAGGGGGCGCGCCACGACCTGGTCAGCTCATTGTGAACTTCAGGGAAGAACTGCGCAGAGCGCTGGCGGGGGGCCTGGCGACGTCCCGGCAGGAACCACTCGTCCAGTCTGCTGCGCGTTGGCTCTTCAGACGGAGCCCACTCGAGATCGAGTTCTGCGACGGCTTTGGAGAGAACGCGGAATAAGTCGGAGTCCATACCAGCTCTGGCATCGATGGGCTCAAGCGACGGCAGGTGGGCGGGATTTTGAGAATCGCCGGCCCATTCCTCCGTTTCAGATGCCGCCAGTGACATGGAGTCATCAAGCGGCTCGTCCTCCGAACTGCCGAAAGAGACGAGGTCGCTCGCTTCAGCTGAGGGACACTGCTCAGGGCAGGAGAACAAGACGGGGGACGGCTCTCTCATGGGAGAGGGTGAGGCAATCGGGGGCTGAGCCAGTGTGAGCTCACACAACTCCGGGTGCTGAGCCCATCTGCCCTGCTGTTTCTTCCTCACAGGCTTCTTTCATTGAAGAAAGCGATCCGCGAGCGCAGAGAAGCGAGACTCATGCTCTCACAGTGAGAGCATGAAGCCCCGGTGAGCGCCACCTCAGCGTGGGACTTGCCCAGGCAAAAGACGCACTCATCGTGCCCGTCATCATCATGCAGAGGGGCTCTGCATGTGCCACAGCTGTGGCACGGCAATTGTAGCAACGCTGCCGCCGTGAAATCGGCGTTTGTGGGGCTCTTTTAGAGCGGCGAGAACCACTGGAAAAGCTCTTTTAGCAAGCAGCGTTTAACCGCGGAAATATGCTTTTTTTTTTTAGAAGCGCCGGATGGCGGCAGGAGACGCGCTGAGAAGGTGGCCGGAAGTGGCGCTGCAGGCATTCGGCGAACTCAGCTGGTCCGCTGCGGTGCCTCTTCAGCGGTGGGAGAGCTCGTTTCCAGCAGGCGAAGGCGTTCAGCTCGAAGTTCCAGCAAAGCGTCGTTGTCGCTAAAGAAGAGAGATCTGAAATCCTAATGCTCGCTTATATAGCCAGTTGCCCCGCCCTTTTTGGTTCAAAAAGTTTTCCAGTTTGAACCAATGGCCGTACAGTTACACTGCGTTATTGAAAAAGGCTTCAGCATCGAGGAAAAAAGGAGTTTTTCCCATACGCAGTACGAGTGAAGTATTGAAAGAGAACGCTTTCTGCAGCCCCTAATCTAAAGTGTAAACTATTCATTACTTGTAAATGTGTTATATATTATTTGTAGACCTTTCTTATCTGTTAGAAATCATTTGTATATGTATCATTTATAAGTCATTTATAACGCTTTCTGCATCCCCTGATCTAAAGTGTAAACTATTCATCACTTGTAAATGTGTTACATATCATTTGCAAATCTTCCTGTTACATGATCCATCTTCTTCCATCACTTTACCCAAGCTGGAACTTTACATTTTTAAAAAAATTAATTAACACACTGCCACCGTTTAATCAGCACTTAATCATTTAATTTTTATTTTGTTTTTTATGGGACAGCTCCTCACCATAACATGAAAACGCATCATAAACTGATCATAAACATAGTCCAAACTGATCATGTAGTCCATTATTTTGAGCAATTTATTCCAAGTCTTCAGAAGTCGTATGATACCACCGTGTGAGGAAAAGATTCTTATTCCATAATATAATCATTAAACATTAATAATCGTACATATCCGCCGTCTCATCCATTTAAACTTTTAAAATTGGCACTTCAAACCATGTCTATGCTTCAAACACTACGGCTGCGTCCGAAAACTGGAAAATCCCACCTTCGGAGGACACATTTCAAGGTAGGAAGGCATCAAGGCACTTCCTGTCTTCTGAGATACCTTCATCTGATCGATTTCTGAAGGCAGCATAGATTTTTCCTTCACTGCTTTTCATATCCCACAATCCTGTGCGTCCATTCTGTGACTGTTGAGCTAGAAAATTAAAGATGGCGTCCGAAAATTGAGTTTTCTGGTCAGTTTGTGTGTAAATGTATGTTTTTGAGCAACATTTTTCACTTTTGATGTCATTTCTAGTGAGAAATTACTACTGTAGTAATTAAATATTTGTTTAGTTCTCACCAAAGCTCGAGCTATTTTGCGGTAGATCATTGGACTGTTACGATGCCTCAGAAGTCTGTCCGAAATCAGTTTCTTGAGGTACCTTCATGCACAAACGCTGCCTTACAAGTCATTGCCTGATAGGGCAGCGAGGCAACAAGTCAGCTTCCTAGGTTTTCGGATGCAGCCTATGACACAGGTTTGCGGCAGTGATGTCAAACCTTGGTCCTTACTGACACTTGTGATTTGCGACCACCATAGACTGTTTGCAACATGCCAGATTTGAGTTGCTGTGTTGTGTGAGATGCAGCACGATGCGTCATGCTTTGGAGGATGGAAATGCAGATCAGGGGAATGTTTGCAGCGATTAAACATTTTAATTTCATTGTGTAACTCACACAAAATTATGTTTTGCTGTCAGAGCGCTGGTAATGTAGCACAAGCGTAGTTTTGTCTGTTCTTTATACTTTGTATATTGTCAAAATGCTAATGCTCAAGTTATAGGGTGAAGAAGGGAGCTTAAAATTATTATTTTTATACAATAGTATATCAACTAAGATAACAGTCACTGTAAATATATCTATATTGCTTTTTTTTATTTTTATGAAGTGGCAAAAATTTGGTCATGATTTGGTATCAGGGGTGAGTTAGGGGCTCAAAGATATCTATATAATAGTTAAAAATATTTGCATAAAAAATATTTATAATTTAAATATCATATGAGCGATTCGTATAGATTTTTATATCCTGTAACTGAAAGGCAGTGCCATTTCTAGGCATAGGCAAAATAGGTGGTCTCCTAGGGCTCAAACAGCTGGGGGGCGCCAGTGAGAGCCTAGGGTGCCAAAAAGGCTAGAAACGGCCCTGCTGAAAGGTATACCAGAACCTTTGCATATGGCAAATAAATGGTAAATTTACAAATTGCACATAATTTTTAAACAAGGTCTACAAATGATATGTAAGACTTTTACAAGTGATGAATAGTTTACACTTTAGATTAGGGGATACAGAAAGCATTATAAATGACTTGTATACATATACAAATGATTTGTAACAGGTAAGAAAGGTCTACAAATGATATGTAACACATTTACAAGTGATGAATAGTTTATACTTTAGATTAAACATGACAAACTGGGGTCCAGGTCAGGAAGCAGACAGACTGGCTAAACCGACTGTCTGCTAGCTGCCTCACGTTGCAGATGTCAGATAATTCCCAACACATAGAAACTCTTACACCTAGATACTATCACATAGAGACTGTGTCTGTACCCCGAATTAGTAAAAACAAAAAACTTCCAAACCCATTTAATGGTAAAAATTTAATTGATTACATTACTTTAAATGAGTCTAGCCCTCAAGGTTATGATTATCGACACAATCCTCGTCAGAAAGGCAAAGGGGGAGGTGTTGCTGTAATTTATAGTAATATTTACAGTATTAGTCAAAAGTCTTCCAAATATAATTCTTTCGAAGTGATGGTGCTTTACGTAACATTATGTAAGTTGACATTTGTGCTGGCTACTGTATACAGGCCACCAGGGCACCATACAGACTTTATCAAATAATTTTCTTTCAGAGTTAGTACTAGTCCTTGTTGTTGGTGATTTTAATATCCATGTAAATAATAAAAAAGACTCATTGGGATTGGCATTTACAGACATTCTAAACTCTATTGGTGTTAGACAACACGTGTCAGGACCCACTCATTGTCGTAATCATACTTTAGATCTAATATTGTCACATGGAATCGATATTGATGCCGATGAAATTCTGCAGCAGAGTGACGACATCTCAGATCATTATCTAGTCTTGTGTATACTACATTTAGTCAAGGCAGCTAAACTGCCTCCCTGCCATAAATTGTTACGTGAGGGTGGTATAAACAACACACGACGAGGAAGAGTACGTTTAGTAAGTCTTTACTTGATTATCCACAAGGAGAAACACTGAATCCAAGGCAGAATATACACCAACACATTCAAGACATTAACAAGACCCGACAAAGACACACTGACAGAACTGAACTGATATACACACACACTAATGAACTCAAATGATGAACAGCTGAGGTGATGATTAATGTCCATGGAAACAGATAGTGGCGGGAACCAGGAACAAAGGGACACGTGACAAAGGAAAACAAACAAACTGACATTTCATAAAGTGTGTGAATGTGACATATCGCCCCCTTCCGGAAAGGCACGCCCTCGCGCCGTGGAGAGAAGGAGATGATGGAGAGATGCCGATGAAGATGTAGGAGGTGGTTCAGGAGGAGGATGGCCTACCAGGAGGAGGCAGGAAACAAAAGTCCAGGGTGGAGAGGATGGTGGAGTGATCCAGGGTGGAGCCTTGAGCAGGGGCAGATATCGTGAGCTGACCCAGGCCACAGCTGAGACGGTGTCCCATGGCGGCGGCGCAGGAGGGAGGAGCCATGGAGCGAAGATCATAGGGGCCACCATGGGGACGACCGGAGGCGACGGCGACACCGATGATGAAGCCCACCGCGAAGCCAGAGAGCCGATGTAGTGGAGGGACTCTGAAGATCTTGGCGGCCGCGATGTAGCCGTAGTGACGACCCCCCGAGATGGTGGTAGAGACTCGGAGGGCTGAAGGTGAGCAGGAGCGACCGAGGGCGGAGGTGGAGCCTGAGGGAGGGAGGAGCTGGCCGAAGACGAAGGGGTGAAGGGCCGGAGTGTAGCGACCGGCCCGTAAGTCCGTGGCGTAGGCGTAGCGATGCCCGACCCAGGTGGAGCCGATGTACTGAGGGAGTCCTGCGAGGCTGAAAGTCCGACGGTCTCTGCCGGCATCGAGGGAGGAAGGAGTGTAGGCGCAGGAGTTGGGACGTCAGGTCGAGGAGGACTGGAGCGTGCAGAGGCAGAGGGCGGAGCCAAGGGCTTCTCACAGCCGTGACCAGATGACTCCCAGAGGGCCCAAGGTGTCGCCTCACCACTGAGAGGAGGCGCTGAGGGACAGATGGGAGGCATAGAAGATGGGACGACAGGATTAGCTGGGGACTGGGACAAAAACTGAGGAGCAGAGGAAAGTCCAAAACAAAAAACAGAGTCCAAGGTGTGCTGGAGAGGTAGTGGACGAGGGAGGTTGGGAGGGAACACAGGGCTGGACGGAACCAGCGGGGAGACGGACAGTTCAGGGCTGGACGGAACCAGCGGGGAGACGGAAACATAGACAGACTCAGGAGATAACAGAGGGATAGACAAAACAACCTCTCCAACATCAAAAACAATTTTCTCCAGTGCGGTGGCCGAACACTCACTCTAAGTGGTGGGAGGTTGGGCGGGGCTTCCTTCCATCCCGTCGAACTCCACTAAGACTCCCTCAGCAATGGTAGTAGCAGCCGGCTCACACACCTGATCAGGCACGCGTTGCTCAGGCTCCATGGCGACGCTCGACTCGGTCGCTCTTGTGTGCGCGGGTGTGTACAACGCGGCGGAGTGGCTCTCATTGCCTGCGGTGGGCTCGGGCTGTTGATCCTCGCAGTTGGGGTGTTGTTGGCTGGGCACTGGGTAGCTAGTGGGGCTGGTCGTCGATGATGGTAACAGTGAGCTGTGAATTACAGGACACCAGCACCCACTCGACGTAATCCAGGAAGCTCCCTCGAGGCCGTTCTCCGGACAGCAGCGCTTTGGTGGCGGTGTTCAGGCCGGCATATAGAAAGTTGCAGAGGCTGCTGTCCGGGAAAGTAGTGAATGGCACAAGACGGATGAAATCCTCTAGATGTGCCTCGAGGGAGCGGTCCTTCTGCTCAAGGCAAAGCAGTTGCATGGAAAAAAAAGGGTCCATAGTGCAGGAAAAAACAAAAAAGCAAACTAACCAAAAACACGGAACAAACTAAATACTGAAGACAAAACACGTCGCAACTGATTTAGCTCGGGTCTTCTGTTACGTGAGGGTGGTATAAACAACACACGACGAGGAAGAGTACGTTTAGTAAGTCTTTACTTGATTATCCACAAGGAGAAACACAGAATCCAGGGCAGAATATACACCAACACATTCAAGACATTAACGAGACCCGACAAAGACACACTGACAGAACTGAACTGATATACACACACACTAATGAACTCAAATGATGAACAGCTGAGGTGATGATTAATGTCCATGGAAACAGATAGTGGCGGGAACCAGGAACAAAGGGACATGTGACAAAGGAAAACAAACAAACTGACAGTTCATAAAGTGTGTGGATGTGACATAAATATGGTAGAACCATCACATCTACCACTAAAGATCGCTTTATAAATAATCTTCCTGATCAGTTTCATCGCCTTAGCATACCAGATAGCTTAGAAGACCTCGATGTTGAAACAGAAACTATTGCCTCTGTCTTTTCCAGCACATTAGACTCAGTTGCTCCTTTGCGTTTAAAAAAGATTAAGGAAATTAATCAAACGCCATGGTACGATGAGCACACTCTGGCCCTAAAAGGTAGCAGCCAGAAAAATGGAGCGCAGCTGGAAGAAAACAAAACTAGAAGTTTTTCGCATTTCGTGGAGAGTGAGAATGATTGAGTACAGAAAGGCCTTAAAAAATACTAGATCTGCCTATTTTTCAAAACTTTTAGAAGAAAATAAGCACAACCCTAGGTATTTATTTGATACAGTGGCTAAATAAACAAGAAATAAAGCTTCAACTTCTGATGTTTCCAAAGAGCACAGCAGTAATGACTCTATGAACTTCTTTACTTGTAAGATTGATAATATTAGAGAAAAAATTATAACCATGCAACCGTCTACTACAGTATCACGTCAGACAGTGCATTGTAGTGTCCCTGAGGAAAAATTAAATTCATTTACTGCTTTAGGAAAGGAAGAATTGTATAAACTTATTAAACCATCAAAATCAACAACATGTATGTTAGACCCTATACCGACTAAGCTATTGAAAGAGATGCTTCCAGAGGTCATAGATCCTCTTCTTAATATCATCAATTCATTTTTTTCACTAGGATACGTACAAAAAGTTTTAAGCTGGCTATTATTAAACCTCTTTTTAAAAAAACCACAACTTGATCCTAGAGAATTAGTCAATTACAGGCCGATCTCAAATCTCACTTTTCTGTCAAAAATACTAGAAAAGGCAGTATCATCACAACTATGTTCCTTTTTAGACAGAAATAGTATCTGTGAGGATTTCCAGTCAGGTTTTAGACCGTACCATAGTACTGAGACTGCTCTCATTAGAGTTACTAATGATTTGCTCTTATCATCAGATCGTGGTTGTATCTCTCTATTAGTGTTACTGGATCTTAGTGCTGCATTTGACACTATCGATCACAACATTCTTTTAAATAGACTCGAAAATGATGTTGGCATTAGTGGAACTGCATTGTCATGGTTCAAATCATACTTATCTGACCGTTATCAGTTTGTAGTAGTAAACGAAGAGAGGTCATATCGATCACAAGTTCAATATGGAGTACCGCAAGGCTCAGTACTAGGACCGTTGCTTTTCACTCTGTACATGCTACCCTTGGGAGATATCATTAGGAAGCATGGCGTTAGTTTTCACTGTTACGCTGATGATACTCAGCTCTATATTTCCTGACGAAACTTACCAATTCACAAAATTAACGGAATGCATAGCTGATATAAAAAATTGGATGACCAGTAATTTCCTACTTCTAAATTCAGAAAAAACAGAGATTCTAATTTTTGGACCAAAAACTTCTTCACGTAATAACCTAGAATACTGTCTAACACTTGATGGCTGCTCTGTTAAGTCTTCGTCGTCAGTTAAGAACCTGGGTGTGCTCTTTGATACCAATCTTTCATTTGAAGGCCATGTTACTAGCATCTGTTAAACCGCATTCTTCCATCTTAAAAATATATCTAAACTACGACATATGCTCTCAATGAAAAATGCAGAACAGTTAGTTCATGCATTCATGACCTCAAGGCTAGATTACTGTAATGCTCTACTGGGTGGTTGTTCTGCTCGCCTGATAAATAAACTACAGCTCGTACAAAATGCAGCAGCTAGAGTTCTTACTAGAACTAGGAAGTATAACCATATTAGCCCAGTTCTGTCAACACTGCATTGGCTTCCTGTTAAACATCATATAGATTTTAAAATCTTGCTAATTACTTACAAAGCACTAAATGGTTTAGCTCCCCAGTACATGAGCGAGCTCTTAAAGCATTATAGTCCTTCACGTCTATTGCGATCTCAGAATTCAGGCCAGCTGATAATACCTAGAATATCAAAATCAACCGCAGGTGGTAGATCCTTCTCCTATCTGGCACCTAAACTCTGGAACAATCTTCCTAGCATTGTTCGGGAAGCAGACACACTCTAAAAGTTTAAATCTAGACTAAAAACGCATCACACATAACACATTATCAATTTATATTTTCAAATCATATCATAACAAAGCACTGTTCGCCAGAGGAGAACTGGCCCCCCGACTAAGCCTGGTTTCTCCCAAGGTTTTTTTCTCCATTTTAACACAGAAGTCTATTTGCCACCTGTTTGCCATCTGATGTCACCTGTTGGAGTTTGGGTTCCTTGCCGCTGTCGCCTTTGGCTTGCTTAGTTGGGGACACTTGACCTTTGATATTCAACAGTGCTTTGATCTGCCGACATTGACACTATTCTTTAAGAGCTGCTGTGCAGCCAAAATTATATACCAGTTATCAATGTAAAGCTGCTTTGACACAATCTGCATTGTAAAAAGCGCTATATAAATAAAGGTGACTTGACTTGACTTGATTAGAGGATGCAGAAAGTGTTATAAATGACTTGTATACATATACAAATAATTTGTAACAGGTAAGAAAGGTCTACAAATGATATTGTAATGTACGGGAAGGGGCAATGGAGATGGAGATCCAAATGCAGGCTTTAATAAAACAGGAAGAGCGTAGTCATACAGGCAGAGGGTCAAACACCAGCAAACAGTAACAAGAAGGCAAGGCAAAAGAGTAATCCAAACACAGGCAATGGTCAAGGCAGGCAGCAAATGATCATCAACAAGGAATCAGTCCAGGGTCAAAAACACAGGCTAGACTAGGCAGAACAAGGAACAGACAGAAATACACGGAAACAAGGCAGAAACAATACTCAGCAATGGGTGTGTGTGAGTGCAGCTTATAAAGGGTCACTGATGGGAAACAGGTGTGAGTGCATGATTAGTTCCTAGATGGGGAATTGTGGGAAATGGAGTCCATATAACCAAGTTGATGAACACAGACCCAGGGCACACGTAACAGATATATAACACATTTACAAGTGATGGATAGTGTACACTTTAGATTAGGGGATGCAGCTTTGTAAATGATTTATTTATGCATTTACACATCATCTATAACAGGTGTTAAACACTTTGTAGTGTGTACTGCAGTGTAAGTGCTGACTGGCGACGGTCTTCTCTGACACACATGGAGTCTTTAACTCTGTGCACCTGATGTGAGCTTCAGTAGAAGGTAAAACCGTCTGAGAGGTTCACTTTATCACTAGATCCCACACACTCCACACAGAACACAAGTCTGTGCTGATGAGTGAAAGGATTTAATATAACTGACTGTAAGGCATTTATAAATATTTATCCACTTCAAAACAAATAAAGTACTTTTCTTAAAAATAGTGCTTTAACATACCTGCATGTTTGTGCATTTAAACACAGACCAGCTTACAACTTCATCAATAAATCATATACTGATCATTTACTATCATTTGTTCATGATTAACAATTGTTTATTGAGATAATGATACTGAAACAATTTTGGCATAAATACTTCAATGATTTATAAGTGATAAATAATGTATAAACTAATAACTTATCCACAATCTACTAATGATTTGTTTGAGTTATTTCATGATTTACACATTTTAAGATAACTTACAACAAATTTGTAAATCGTTAGCATACCACTTATTAATCATTTATTAATGTATAGTCATGTTTTGTAAATGATTCGTTCATCATTAACTAATAATTTGAAAATGACTTATAACTGAATACATAAAACATTCATAAAATGTTAGTATATCACTTATTAATAATTTATGAATATATAGTCATGTTTTGTAAATGATTAGTTCATCATTAACTAATAATTTATAAGTGACTTATAACTGAGCGTTATTATTAAGTGTTACCCAATTAATCATTATTTTATATTCTTAGAAAAGAAACAGGCTTCCATAATATGTAAAATAGAACATAACTTTAACTGTACAGTACCTTCTGTCCAGGAGGGCCCTCGGGTCCCTGGAAAAAGAAAATGACAAAAAGGAGTTAAAACATGCAACCAATTGACCCAACTAAATTAGAGCAATTCTAGATATGATGGAACAATCTTCTGCACTGTAATGCACTTTAACCTAATCTTTTCTGCTAAGTAACTATTGTGACTGTTTAATGAGGCCCTAATTATGAAAAGTGTGGATATTGATATTCAAACGATATTCATGATTGTATTCAAAATCTTTTTCTTTTTTGTATTTTACTTTAACACACTGTGATTTTTCAATATATTAAACTGAGCATAAGAAAGTGACAGGTCTTTGGAGTGCATCACTAAACCTAAGTCCAAAAAGAAAAGCCATTTCTTTGATTGATTCAGGCATCGACCCAAAAATTTGTTGGCATATGTACACTTGCAGGAAGAGGAGCCAGTCTGGTGTAAACTACTGTTCAAATCTTCTTCCTGATTAGCACAACAAATAATTAACCTAAAAGATATATCAAATTGTTATAGTGTGTAAAATAATAGTCACATCAGGACATAAAAGACAAGAACAATGCAAAAAGCCAAGATTTGCCCTCAGATATTTGGCCAGATGACAGAGGAAAATATGCACAAAAACACACCAAAGCCTTAAACTGTGAAAGGGCACAATGCCTTCTTGTACACACACGGTGCCAAAACACATGCTGATTTTTTTTTTTTTGGAAGGCTTATAACAGCATCAAATATTAGACTTTTTTCCCTGTCTGCTATCTTTGACACCTCAGCTCATGCACTAGCCTGGAGCTAAGAGATCTAATAGAGCTAGTCAAAGGTTTGGGACTGTGTGTGTTGTTTTGGTACCATTAGCTAAACAACATTACTAGGGAGCCATTTTCTGTATGGAAAAATGTTTTTGGAACTGAGCAACCATGAAGCAATTCAAGTTGTGTATTTCAAGGGTTGAATACACTAGCTAAATCACTGCCATTGAGATGAATGGGAATGCTAACAGCTTTCTCCATAGAACTCATTGTGCACCAGCAACATTGATGTCTTTAATCAAAGTGTGCAACTTTAAAAATAAAAGTCTAATAAATAAAACTCAGCCCCTTTTTTGACCGTGCTAATGAATCATGGTGTATCCTGCAAGGGTCATGGTTTAGGGAGCATGTTCATTCCATAGATTCATTTTTTTAATGTGATGGATTAATGGAGAAAATGTCACATACACTGAAGAAAAAAAAAAAAAAAACTGGTGTAGAAAAAACTCAGTTTTCACAAATAATTACAAAGAAACGGCTAGTAACACATTGAATTACATTTTTATTAAATTTGGATTTTCAACAAAAATATGATGCTTGCAAGACACTGAAAAACATGGCCAACATAGACCATCAAGTATAAAACAGCACAGATAAAATACTAGGATACAATTGTGTGAAAAGGCCCTTAATATCTTTCAAGGTGTCCTATTCCAGTATTTGTCAAGTGCTGTCATGGTTTATATGAGGAAAAGTTCTATTCCATTCTCTACTCTCCTTCGTCCCAAGTCCAGAGGCGACTGTCTCCTTTGTCCAGAGGAGACTCTCTCCTTTGTCCCGAGTCCAGCAGCGACTCCCGTCCTCGTCCCGAGTCCAGAAGAGACTCCTGTCCTCATCCCGAGTCCTATGATGGCATCAGCTCTAGACTCTGCTCCAGTCCCTGAGTCAGACCCAGTCCAAGAACCCGCTCTAGTCTATGAGCCCACTCCTGTCCCTGAGCCCGCTCCAGTCCCTGAGCCCGCTTCAGATTCAGCTCCAGTCCCTGAGCCCGCTCCAGTCCCTGAACCCGCTCCAGGCTCCACTCCAGCCCACAAGCGTGCTCAAGAGTCTTCTCTAGCCCAAACACCCAGAGTATTTTTTTGGGGGGGCTATCCGTCCCCAACCTTGGTGGCCGAGCCTGGGGTCTGGGCCAAGGCCACGGAACCCGAAGGGCCTGACCTGCCATGGTGTCCCAAAGAGCCTGACCTGCAGTGGCCTCCCGAACGGCCAACACCGCCGTGGCTTCCCGAAGGGCCTCCGCCGCCATGGCGCCCTGAAGCCCCTGGTCCGCCATGGCTCCATCCTAGAATCTTCATATCTACCTGCACTGTCACTCTCCTGTCAAGACTCCAGGATGCCTGCCTTCCCTCCCTGGTTGTTCCATCTACAGCACGAGGACGCGCCTACCGGGAGGGGGGAGTACTGTCACAGTCACCATCTGTCTTACCTTCCTCAGACTCCATTTCCCAGCATCCCTCTGGTTCCTCACCTGCACTCACTCACCAATCACCTGCACCTGCAAGCCATCTACTCATCACCACTGCTCTTGGTCTGGTCTCGTCAATGGAAAGCACAACATTTATGGATATCACAGCATCTAACATACCTGGACTCCTTACCTGTTACTTACCTGAGCATTACGTATTCTCTTCCATCTGTCTTCCTTCGTCTACTCTCCGTTCCTCATGGATCCTTCACCTGCAAAGAAACATCATCTGTTAATACTCCAGCTAAGTGACTGTTCTAAATGCCTGTTCATTTACTCACCTGCATTCTCCGTTTGCCAGTGTCCGTGCCTCTGTCTCAATAAAACAACCTGTTAATCACTTACCTGTCTGCCTCCGTCTGTGTCCTGACAATAAAGGCAACCCAGGCTCACTGGAAATATGTGCCTGTGACTAAATGATATGTTGCTTCTTGCAGGTTTCACAGCATTTTCAAAGTAAAATTTCCAGTCAGTAGGGCTAAAAGTTTAGCTGCCTGTTTAGTTTTATCCAAAAGAAATGAATGTGAATCAGACACTTTATTATGTTGGTTGTTGTATATATAAAATAAACCCTCTGGGGTCTGAGGCTGATTTGGGGTCCTGGAGTAGTTTTGACATGCCTTGGCTTTTTTCAGTTGCTTATAAACATATTAATGACAAAAGTTTCATTACACTGTTTTCAACACAAACTAGGCTACAATAATTTGTGAGCAACAAGTATGTACAACTTTGTATTTTTGAGAGAATTACATATATGCATCATTTTTGAAACAACAGCAAAAAAAAAGTCACTGAAATAAGGCCTCAAAACACATACTTAAACATTTTAAGACTTTTAAGAACTATATATTTTAGTCTACAGTTTTTGCTTCATAATGATGTAAAAATCATCCTGCCTACTCCGTCATATAAAACAATGTATTGATTTTAAATTTCTAAGACACTTTTTGTTTAGGAAGGCCATATGCGAGAGGGTGTGAATCTTCATGAATATAGCTGTGATTCACACCTGAAGAGATTAAGACCCTGCCCCTAATGCAGCATACCGAAAAGCTTGTTTTTCTAATTCAGTTCATACAGATGGAAATTAAAGAGTAAACTGTACAAGTTCTGTGGACGCAAAGAATATACCCCAGCAATTTTCTGTTGAGTAAATGAACAAAGATACAAAGGCAACAGACCCAAAATAGATTTGTAAATAAACAGGTAATGCTTAAGTCTGTGTATCAATAATGAAGACCAACATACTCCATTATACAGCTCACAATGAGTTCTGAAATTACAATTTGTTATATACCTGAGAGCACCATTATAAAGAGTGTCTAAGGAACATAGAAGTTAGGTTGGCACCAATTTAAAAAGAACATCTCCATAATCAAGATTTTTTTTTTTTTGGAAGGTGTGCCTCAAATTTGTTTCTGAAATAAAACCTCAGCTTTAGCTTGAGTTTAGTCCTTAATTGATTTATATTAGATTTAAAAGATAGAGATTTATCAAATAGACCAAGATATTTGTATTCTGTCACAATTTCTGTTTCAGTACCCTGTCAGGTGGTAACTGATAATAGATTTGCTGCTTGTTTCTTTAATCTAGAAAAAAAACATGACTTTAGTTGTATTAGCATTCAGAGTCAAATTCAAGCAACAAAGCCTTTGTTGCACAACACTGAAAGCAGACTGCAGTAAAGACACAGCTTGATTTAATTTAGGTGCACTGCAATAAATCAATGTGTCATCAGAATAAAAATAAAAACGGGCATTCTTAATGTTAAAATCAAGATGATTAATAGATAATAAAAAGTAAGAGGCCCCAAAACAGACCCCTGAGGAACACCCCTCATAATCTGTAAAGGTGCAGATGAATGAACTTCCATTCACACACATTGTGTCCTGTCCACTAAATAATTTTCAAACCAGTGTAACGACTAAGACAAATCAGACACAATTATTTGTTATAGTTAACCAATAATGGTTTAAAGCTCACTCTGGGGTCTGTTCCCCATCCCCCGAGAAGTTCTCAGTTACAAGTTTTATTGCGCTAAAGAATGTTGGTTGCCACATGGAAGAGCAGAGAAGAGCAGAGACAGAGACACACAGAAAACCTGCATCTTTTCCTGCATCTTTCTCACAGAAAACAGACTTTCCTGCATTAATTTATAGACAGACTGTTCTATAAATTAACATGCATATTCCCAGGAAATGGTATCCATTATTACTGTTTGTTGTACTGTACTAGGTATTGTATTCACATGTTTTATGATACATTTAAGGTTACCTCAATTATGCCATGTTTAGTGTCTATGGATTCGTATCGAGAAGATTTAAATGCTTGTGTATGCGATATGTTGGTAACTCTTGCAACACATTAGTATTACAAGAATCCTTAATAGTTCTTCTTCAAAAACTCAGCCAGTTAATCTTGCTCGGTCGCAAAAGCCCTGACAGGAGGCGTGTTATCGCCCGGAAATACAACATCTTCATTGGTCAGGTCAACCCTAAGAGGTGTGACTTTGACCAGAGGTTAAAAGCCAGTGCACAATGCCCCTCCCTCTCTCCTTCTTGCTTCTTGGACAACTGAAGAGACCCTCTTTTGCTCCAGGCCTCTTCAGGCCAAGGCCTAGGCCTGCAACCCAGCCATGTGCTCATCTATGAGAGAGAGAAAGAACTCTCTCCCCACTAAGAGTCAAATTAACAGCTTAAGCTGCTTCATATTACTTCATCCAACACAGAAGATACTATCTACAACTTCGTACCGAATCATCAAGGACTCCTCAGCCTGCAAATCCGAAGCTCCTCGACCTAAAGGCATCTTGCAAGTATCGTACATTTGAACACTAAACAGCGATTTATTATTAATTTGTAAACCACGTGTGTCAGTAAAGGTGTTTTATTACTGAGGAAACTGATGATTCTTTTCCAGATTGTCTTTGAATTTTTTCCATAGCTCCATTTCCGGTTCAACTCTATCATTGCTCATTTTTACCTACGTATGTGTGTGACCTGTGTGTATGTTATGTATTTGTTAGTTTAGTTATGTGTTTGTGAGATAGTTAATAAAGATTGTGCACAATACAGGTTTGGTTCTGACTCCGTCTGCTAATAAATTGCCTCTTAAATGATTTAGATCTTAACTACATGCTCTGAGTAGTACTGTACAATAAGAATGTTGTTTTTCCATAACCTGGAAATGAACATTTCTTAGAGTTCACTGAGTGTTCACTGGACAAACAGGTTAATTGATTGTAATATTAATTTTAATATAGCTACATCAAGTTAATCTGATTAACTGATTCACATATTCATAATTAATCATAATTAATAATCATAATGAGTTATGAATAATTATTAATATTTTCCCTTTGAGTTAATTCGCTACACCAGGATAAAGTGTTATTAGACAATCCTATTCATTTAAGTTTATGTTTCAACATACTGAAATCAACAGTAACAAATGCCTTAGATAAATTAATAAAAAGTGATGAACAATAATGTCCTTTATCAAGTGCCTCAATAATGTCATTTAAGACATTTAATTGCAGCTGTAGTTGTGCTGTTGTTGTTTTTTTTTTTTTTTTTTTGGTCTTTTTTGTTTGTTTTTCTAAAACCTGACTGATTGTATGACAAAATATTATGTTCAGTTAAATAAGAAGACAACTGTTCACTAGTTCACTAGTTTCGAAAACCTTTGATGAAATACAAAGTTCATTTCATAGTTTTTATAGTTCCCTTTCAGTCAGTCACGTTCGATGTCACGTCGGTGACCGACGAATTGGGAATCTCGCCAGAGAGACCAATTTGCTTAGAGTGTTAAAGCTACAATATGTAAATTTTTCACCGCTAGAGTTCGCCTATTCAAAACAAAGTCATAGCTTGATGACGGCGAGTTTGAGCGCGGATTCTTGGGAGATCTCGTCTTCACCTTACAGTCAGTGGAAAGGAATTGGGATGGGCTCAGGCAGAAATCATATTCATGGATGAGATTATTAACGTTACTGTAGTATGAAGCAGAGCAGGGTAAGTGCTGTTGGAGCTCAGCGAGGCCACTGGAGTGATTGCTAATGAGAGATGAATGCGACATTTGCCTTGCGAGCAGTGGAGCTCCTATTATGCTGCCTCTGCTTCTTCTGGTCAAGCGTATGAGGTAACACAGCGCTGTTTATCATATTAGAGACATTTGACTGTGTTGAAAATTATGTTATAACGTAAGCCCATAGCAAATTTGGAGTCTCTAACTCAATCCCTCTAGCGCCACCAGCTGTCCAAATTTGCACTCCTGTTTATGTTAATAACTTTTGAACCGTAAGGGTTAGAAGCAAAATTTTCCAAAAATCATAACTTTGGTCTCGTTGGATTCAGGGCATCATGACGAGTCAAATGAAATCCAATTTTCCCATATCGGCCATTTTGGCCGTCGGCCATTTTGAATTTTGTGCTAAAATGCTGTATTTTATGAACACATTAGCATATCGTTACGAAACTCGATATTGGTCATAAGTACAATGCAGTCCCAGTGCCATGGGTGGGCATTGGGGAGCCTGGCCCGCCCTGTGAGTCACTACTAGTGCCCGCCCTGGATGAGTCTGCTGTCTCCCTTCACCTGTTCACCAGCTCCACGTCCCACCAACCACCAGTCCTTGCTTGTTTTCACAATATATATATTTTTTATCAATAGGCTACTGTTATCAAAAGTTATTATTTTGTAAATACATAACTCCTGAATAAAAATAAAAATGTGTTTGGTCTGATTTTTAGAAAAATAATTTTAAACGTATTTGATTGGTTTGTTGAGCACAGAAATGTTTGGTTGTTTGCTAAGCGTAGCGCTACCACTTAACGTTAGTTGTAATTTATTTTAAAAATGCTGAGCGATCTCGTGTGGCAGTGCTATGGATCTACAGCGTTTCTTTAATCAAAAACCACCAAAGTTGGCAGGAGAGAGCAGCAGCGATGTAACTTTAAGTGAAAGCCCTGGGTGTCGCAGTTCGCAAGACATTGATTCTACTCCCGACAGTGCAGAGGCCAGCCTGGCTGGAATACTATATTCATGCAGACGCTGCATTCTGCTACCCATGCAGAACGCTTCGAGCGCCCTCCTCTGCCACAGACACAACATTTACAATTATTGGATTTTGCGACTGGAAGCATGCAGTGGAAACTGGGATAGGACTTAATAAACATTCATCATCAAAAGAACACCAGACTTGTGAAGCTATGTGGAGGGACAAGGAGAGACGGACTCAGACCGGTAAAGAAATCACAACTTTAATCAATGCAGAACATTTGGAACTCAGTAGATACCACTTATCATCAGTAATCGATGTCGTTGAGTTCCTTGCAGTGAACCAGCTACCTTTTAGAGGTGACCATGATGCTTTTGATTGTATGGCTGAAGAAGGATGCAGATTATTTTTGTCCTAATTTGAATATACTTTGAAGAAAGATGCTGTGTTGGCCAAGATAGCACAGACTATCCCACACAATGCTAGGTATACTAGCCATGACATTCAAAACAGTTTGATAGAGATTATGAGTACTTTGGTCACGGAGCACATAGTGAAAGAGGTTGGAGAGTCGTTTTATACGATAAAAGTGGATGGAACTCGAGACCCGACAGGAAGAGAGAATATTTCGATAGTTGTGCGTTTTGTGAATGAACTGAATGAGCCAACTGAACGTCTTCTCACAATTGCCACTGCTGACCAGGGAGCCAGGGAGACGCAGAAACACTGACTGACACGATCATTGAAGAATTAACAAAAGCAGGACTGAGCTCTGGGAAAATCATCAGTTGGGTATGACGGCGCCTCCCTGATGTCAGGTAAACATGGAGGGGTGCAAAAACGTCTCCAACAAAAGTTGCACCGAGATATATCCTATGTCCACTGTTTCAACCACTAATTACATTTGGTGGTCACAGAGCAGGCCCGTTGCCATTCTCTACAAGGGAGAGAAATTGAAGCGCCTCCTAGACCAACACTGGACTGGTCATTTTGGCACGGTCTCCGTTATTCTGAGATCATTTGATGACCTAGCCACACTGCTCCGAGAAATCAACAGCAGCCCAGCCTATGGAGCAGACCCCCCTAATCTGATGCTACAGGCAGAAGACATGGATCTGTTAACAGGTGTGCAACTTGTAAATTCATCATGTACGTGTATTGAAAATCTCCGTTCTGAGACGGAATTTGTGACACTCTTGAAGCGTTGCAAGGATGCAACAAAAGAGCCTGTGCCAAATAAGAGATGAAGCACACTAAACACATCCTTCGCTATGTATGCAGTTGAGGAAAGATGAAGATCTCAGCGACGAAACAGAGCTACGTAGGATGGATTTCAGTTGTATCGATGCAGTTTGTGGGGAAATGAAGGAACGCTTTGGGGAACACAATTGTGTGCTGATGGATGCGCTCAGATCTCTGGACCCAGAGGATTCTACTTTCTTGGATGTGTCCAAATTGAAAACTTTACTGGACCTTACTAATACACCCATTGTGGAATCTGAATACACAGTGGCTCACCAATTCCTAAGCGTGCAAATGAAGGACTCATTTCCAGCCGACGGGTAAATGGACAATGAAAAAAGCTCTACAACACTTTCAGAAACCTCTCGAAACAATGCCAAGCGTGATGACGGCGCTCAAACATGCTTTGACCTTTGGTGCAAGCACAGCACTCTGTGAGAACTCTTTTTCCACATTAAAGAACGTCTTTACAGAGCATCGCCTTAGCATGCTTCATCAACGCAAGGCCAATTTAATTAAGTTGGCTTTTGAAAAGGACCTAACCAAAAAGTTCCGAGAGGAGTGGAAGGACATTGTTTTAAGAAGATTCCACTCTGTCGCACAACGTCGCCTACCGCTCTACTAATGTGATGAGTAGGCTAAGCCTACTTTACTTTAAGCAGGTCCTTAGACATTGTGAAAAATGAAATAAAACATATGATATGGTTATATACAACAGAAAATAGCACTTTGAGTAGACCTAGTTTTATATTAGTTTTTATTATTATTTGTTTAAACTTGTTGGAGTAGTGAGCTGCTTATATTTGACTATTTTATAAAGTCCCTGCCTTTTAAAAAACAAAATGTAACACAAAGATATAGACTGTAACAATGAATACATAAATAAAATGTGTCAGGGCTTGACATTGTAACAATTGTGTTGTATATAATTGATTATGAAGCAATATTCTCATCAGAGTTCAGTCAGCTTTGACATATCTAAATATGTATATATGTAATATTTTTACCTTTATAAAGGCATTTTCCCCTTATCTTTTTAAATATATGCTTCATCTTTCATTTTGAATTCTTAATTTTGATTAATAAATTAAATTAGAATAAGATACTATAGGGCTGTTACCAATCAAATTGAATAATTTACACTAAATAAATTTATAGATTACGAACTGAGATTGTTTTAAATATTTTTTTGAATATACAAATAAGAAATGTTGGAAAGAATGACACTTTTAAACAAACTAAACTGCCAGCAGGTGGCGGCAGGTGATAAGCGGTCTTATTAAGCGAGTCATTGAGTCATTCATTCAAACGTTTCGTTGAAATGGCTGATTCATCAAGAATGAGGAAGTTGTTTATGAATGGGTCATTGAATCTTTGACTCAACCGATTCATTCAAAATGCTGAATCATTCAGTAATGAAAACACGGTTGAGTGCTGCTGTGAGACTTACGCGTTATGGTTCTGCTGTGATCTTTGAACTATTTTCGCTGCTGAAACAACAAAAACAGTCAATATTGCATCTAAAATGTAAGTGACTTCATATTAATTACTTGTTTGGTGAACTGTCATATGAAATCAGTGTCACATTTTCAATCGTGATGGTATTCAGCACTCTTGGTCGTGTGATGTTGCTTAACTGTACCATGTTATAAAAACTCTACATTTTTTTTATTTTTACCGCAGTATGTTAACTGAGTTTAACTCACTTTGTGTTTGCTGCGCTCATTTGTTTCGATTTCTCTTCGAGAGAGGCAGTGCAACCTTGTTAGCGGCATTACATTATACATTATATAGTATGCACTTTCGATCGTCATTTAGACTAAATGATGCAGAATCATTATCGCGTTTGGTGATTGTTATTGCCGTTTTAATCAGGCTAGGCTACTTGTCCGGTCGGGCAAGTAAAATTCTCTTTCACTTGGCCTTTTAATAAACTCACTTGTCCCGGACAAGCATTGATGTTGAGCCCTGTGACGTGTTTAGACTGCTTCAGTAGGCTAGATCCAATCTTTACGACTCATCTGTTGTATTGTGTCAATTGAGTGGTACATCAGTTCTTCCTTGTTTTTTGTCAGATTTTTGTATTTAATTCATAATTCATGTTTTTATGCAATGAGGTTGATCTCATTTGTGCCCCCCTGAAAAAATGAAATGCCCGTCCGTAATTTTGTGCCTGGCACCGGGTTTGGCATAATGCCCTGAAGGAGCCTGAGAAGTTTCGAACCAGTGCCACCTAGTGGAGAATTTTTTTTCCCCATTTGCTTATAACTTTTGATCTGGTTGACTTATTTTCACGGGAGTCACTTCACGAGACTCCTGAATCCTTGCTGAGTCCAACGATACCAAACATGCTAGGTTTCGACTTACGGTTTGTGCGGCGTGGTGATTTAGCGCTTAAAAAACAATTGCGAATATCTTCGAAACTGTTAGTCCGATTGAGACGACTCTACCATAGGAAACACGAATCCTAAGCTGGTAAGCTAAATGTTTCAGCCCAAATGTCAAAATGTTGATAGGAAGTGGCAAAAAAATCAAAACAAAGGCACCATGCTCTGAAGGTACACAATAGGTTTTGAGATAGTGCCTCCTTGTGGTCAAATGTTATAATGAAATTTTAAAAAATTCTAATAGATTTATATAAATGTGTCCTATTGTAATGAGACTGATCTTAACTGATTCCGTGGGTCATGCTGAGAACATCGATGCCAATTTTGCCATAGTCAGCCAAACTTCCTGTCCGCCAATTTAATCTAAAAACATACTTTTTCAAACTACTCCTAGAAGCTTGGTCCAATTTTCACCAAAATCGAATCGTATCACCTTCAGACCATGTTAGTAAAAGTTATGGATTTCATGTTGATAGAAGAAACCATATCAGAGCTTTCAACTCAAGCTAATCAACTTGCCATACATCAACACCAGCTGGCCCATTTAACTACAGTTACAGAGGTGCTCGTCAAGACACTGCAGAGCTTACATTTACAGCCGCCGAACCCAGCACCCTCTCAACGGAATGTGAGTGCAGACGCTTCTCCACCAACTTTACTAACAATTAATCCTTGTCTGGCTCTTCCTGATGGTAACCCGACTAAATGTAAGGGATTTCTGTTGCAGTGTTCATTATTTGTGAATCAGCAACCAGCAATGTATGCCACCGAAGCCAGCAAAATCTCCCTGGTATGTTCACTTCTAACAGGACAAAGCTTTAGAGTGGGTGACAGCAGTTTGGAGAGAGGATGGTCCTGCTTTCCCTTCATTTGACTTTTTCCTTCAACGATTTCGGGAGATATTCGAGCATCCAGAGGGAGGTATGAGTGCTGATGATCAACTGCTTGTGCTATGTCATGGTAAGAGCACCGCAGCAGAATACACATTGACATTTCGCACTCTGGCAGTGCAAGCTGAATGAGGGGAGAGTACGCTCAAACTGCTCTTTCACAAGGGACTCAGCTTGGAATTACAATCTGAACTGGCCTGTCGGGATGAGGGAAGATCGCTGAATCAATTAATTGAACTAACCATTCAGGTAGATAATCTGATTCGTTCACGTCATCCCATCAGAACTGTATCTTCCAGCACTCATTATCCAATCACTCCTTCTCAAACTGAACCCATGCAGCTCGGATATACTCACCTGACTCCTGAAGAACGAGAACGCCGCATATGTCAACATCTCTGCCTCTACTGCAGTCAAGCAAGCCATCTGAGGGCTTCTTATCCCACAAGACCACCTACTCGCAATTCAACTACGGTGAGTCCATGTATTCAGGCACATCACTCCAGTTCTTGCATAAAAGTACCTGTAGTTCTGTCACTAGGGGGCAGTAGTATACCTACGTCTGCTCTACTAGACTCAGGGGCAGCTGGAAATTTTATGTCTTTTTTATGTTTGCTCAACAACATCAACTCCCACTAATATCCTGCACTTCTTATTTGGCAGTGGAGGTGCTAGATGGGCGCCCCTTGGTGAAGGAAGGGTTCTACACACTACTGTGGATCTCGAGATCCAATCTCGAAAGAGAGCCTTCTTCAGAGAGTGCGTCTTCTATGAGAGTGTGTGCACACTGCAGGCGGCACTAAATCCCTGCCAGCATTTCCCCTGTGCACTTCAGCACTAATAAGAGAGCTATTTCCCTAAAAGAGCATAACACGGGTGTGACCGCATCTTTTTAAAGACGATATTCCACCCATATGTGTTTCTGGATGCGGTAGTTACCTGGTGCTGACGGATGGTCACGATCGCTGCCTCACGTGTCTGGGCATCATGCATGCTGAGGCGGCTTTCGTGGATGAGTCATGTACCCACTGCGGGAAGATGACCTTCTCGAGAGCTGTGAT
Source organism: Hypophthalmichthys molitrix (assembly GCA_037950675.1). Lineage (NCBI taxonomy): Eukaryota > Metazoa > Chordata > Actinopteri > Cypriniformes > Xenocyprididae > Hypophthalmichthys > Hypophthalmichthys molitrix. The sequence continues at coordinate 36,963,954 of CM075498.1, read as the reverse complement.
CGAGTCACCAATACCTCAAAAGAGGTGGAGTCCCCTTGCCTCTGCCTCGATCTAGTTCACTTCCTGGTAGAAACCAGGCGAGGACTACTTCAGGTAGTAGCCTGGTGATCTGAGGATTACGGTGAGGGCTTCCCCTCTGAAGAACCAACCTCCCAGGGCCCCTCACCCCTCTTGCAGTCTGCAGCCAGTGAAGATGCCCGTGGAACGTGCTGGACCTTCTAATCAAAGTGTTACAGCCGTATCCTTCGGGGCTTCCCCTGATGACCAGATGTTGATTGCTGAATTGGAGGGTGAGCCTACTCTCTCCGGGGATGATGATTCGGCTGTGTTGTCTTCTTTCGGGAATGGTAGCATTGTCTGAGTCAGACCCAGAGTTGATAGCTATGTTTACCCTGGCCGCCGAGTCCCGAACCCTCGAGGTTTGATGATGGCTCACGCTGGGTCTCAGCATCCCACCCTGGTCCCATTCTTCCCGGAAGTACATGAGCAGTTTACTAGGTCTTGGATGGTGTTCCCTTGGTCTGTGGTTCCCTTGGTCCCAATTTTATGGTCTCTGAGAGCCTGGCTAGCGCTCCCCCGTCCGTCTTGCTGGCTCCTTCGGACCATCAGACTTGGCAATGTGATTCAGTTTGCCTGGCATCCCCCCCAAGTTCAAGGGCATCCAGTTCACCTCAGTGAAGGCTGGCAATGCTCATGTCTTGCGCACAGAGATCGCAGTCCTACTGGTCTACACTCCCGTCGCATGTCACAACTCGCCTGCCATCTCCTCCTCTGGAGTCGGAAGCATCTGAGGTTGCTTTGTGCCATTCACATCTCTGATGTGCCAACAAGCTCTCATGAGCGGCGTTTCTGGGAGAGTGGAGACTTTTGCAACAATTCTACCCCCATATGCACATTATTTAACACACAAACACACACACACACACACACACATATATATTTATATATATTAGGGCTGGGCAAGTTAACATGTTAATTGATTAACACCAACAATTATTTTATCGCGCATTAACACATTTTTTCTAATTATTATTCTGAAAGTCCGTTGCAGACAAACCCGTGTGTAACACGAAATAGGCCTATTATTCTTCTTATTTGTTTCACTATATGTAAGAGCCACAAGAGAAATAATGGAATAAATTAAGATAGTTATGTAGGCTACCGTTATCAGCATATTATGTTGAAATGCGTCTCTTGTCATTTCTGAGAGAATATGCTCCGTTAATGCAGCGTCAGACAGCTCCGTCACTTTTTACTTTCACTTTCTGTAGTGAATACTGACCGAGGTTAAGACTTTTTCACCGGCATAACTCTTGCGCAAAGTTTACACGTTGCTTCTTGTGTGATATCCATTGGCTCTTGGTATAAAATGGAGAGATCCCCCCCTTAGATTATGAACACAACTGGAAAATCTCACGTTAAGCACTTTCTTTTTAACAGGTGCTATAAGGAGGAAATACCCTGAACGTGAAACTTTGCGCGTCCTCTAGGCTCTTGTCTGTAGTAAGTGTTTTCCTCCCATAGAGCCTATTATAAAAGAAAACACTAAACGTGGCTTATTGCAGTAAGACAGTGATATTAAAACTCAGTTTAGGATTACACCTTTCTGAACATGTAAAGCGTGCTATATTACATGTCAGCGTTTTATAATGGTTTTAACGTCTCGTGTTGTGTTCTTAACCTGATTTAATCTGCTTGCCTGTACAAAGTATGTGTTATTAATACCTTTTAATGTTAGCATACTGTCTTAATGCATTATATAAGTGGTTTCTTTATAATGAGGAAACATTTGATGTGAAGCTTCGCGCGTTTTGAGTTAATATTTTTCTGCTTGTCTGTACAAGGTATGCTATGTTTTATTAATAAGGTGTGTACTGAATTTCGTGCTATAATATCACTTTCTTAAGCCACTTAAAGTGTCCTATATGGGAAAGAACGTTTGATTACGCTGCCGTTGTCTGTTTTAGCGGGCTACTGCCATCTAGTGGTAGCAGACATGTCACTAGATCCACAAATGCAGATCTTACTCATTGCACGCCACGCACAAATTCTGATCTACATACAAAATCGAAGTTTTGTATTCACAGCTATGCTTGCTACTGAACATAGACTGTTTATGCTGCTCCCTGATAAAAGAAAAATGTTTCTGCTGGTACCTGTTCAAAAGCAACAACAACAACAACAACAAAAAATAGATTTATAAATGTTAACTTGCTGTTGTTTGGAAGGTAACTGTTATAATGTTATGATCGAGGCTCTCTACTCTGAGCATAACTTGTTTTCCTATAACAAACTAGACAAAACGTTAATGCCCTGGCAGTGGCAGATAGCTTTGGTTTTATATTTAATTTGATTATATTAATGTTTAGGTTGAGATTTAAAATAAATATTTTAACTTCGACTATGTAAAGGGAATGCTGCTGTAAAAAAGCACCTTATTTATGTTTGCAAACCAAATGTTATTGCACTTTTGTTCATATAGCAGTACTTTTAAAATAAAAGTGCACAATACACAACTTTTGAATTCATTATTGAATTTTGCGCATAATGCGATTAATCGTGATTAAAAATTTTAATCATTGCCCAGCACTAATCTATATATATATATATATATATATATATATATATATATATATATACACACAAATTCTGACAGTCACTCATAGGCGAGAGAGCATGAGTATAGCTCCCATTATATATCTCGTTTTTTCCAATGCACACAGGAGAATCTGAATGTGTAGATGATGTAGATGAGTGTAGATGTAGATGAGTACTTGCCGATATCATAGTTTGTTGGAATGTGACACATGGCGCATAAGATGAACAATACTGTTCTCCAGCCTCCGTACTGCCTTAAATCCACAGAACAATAAATAACTGCAATTTGATGAACTTAAGCAACAAGTACAAGCCTGGAGTCTGATTCCAAACAGCTCTGGGCCACCGCCTGCTCAACCACATATTCCCAGTTTCACGGTGGGAGAAAGCTCGTTCCAGGCTGCGCTATACCTCCAGGAAGTGCCACCTAAGAGTGGAGCAAATTTAATGCAGGAACACGCACAAACCACTGATCCAGTCAAATCAGTTCCCATCAGATATGAGCCGTCAATCCAAACACAAGTCCAAAAATCCCATTCCAGCTACTCTATGGTTTCCTATTGTTTATTAAGACAAAAACACAGATCGGAGTTGCTAACTAATATTTTCAAAATTAAAAATGAAATGTGAGCTTAAAAAAAAACGTAAAGAAAGAAAAAAGAACAAACAAACCAAATGTAAACTTAAAATGAAGAATAAACAATAAACAGACAAACTATCACGCTACTGCGCCATATTGGAAAAACCAACAACAGCATTCAACTGCTAGTCAGTGGTTTTATAGCCACAGCCATATCACCCTGTAGCCCAAGACTAGTTGCCCACTGAAGCTAAGCAGGGTTGAGTCTGGTCAGTACCTGAATGGGAGACCTCCTGTGAAAACGTCTCAGGTTACGTATGTAACCATGGTTCCCTGAGAACAGGGAACGAGACTCTGCGTTTACCGCTTTGGGGAACGTCACACGTGACCCAGTGTCTGAAAGCCAACTATCTAACAACTCCAATCTCTATTGGCCGGCAATAGCCTATGACGTAATATGGCGCGACCTGGAAGTATATAAGGAGCGCCTAGAGAATCAGTCAGTATCTTATCGTCTTGAGGGACTGTTCAGCAGGCAGCCCGAGGCATGGCATGGCAACGCAGAGTCTCGTTCCCTGTTCTCAGGGAACCATGGTTACATACGTAACCTGAGACGTTCCCTTTCGAAAGGGAACTCAACTCTGCGTTTACCGCTTTGGGGAACGATATACCCACGCTGCCATGCTCGAGGAGAGTGCATGCCAAGATGGCTAGACAAACGTCCGGCAGTTCGAAAGAAATGCCATAAGCAACTCACCCTCGCGTCACGCAAGGCTGTCAGTGACAGCATTCCCTATGGCCACCAGCCCAAGCTAAGCCTAAAAGAGGCCTTCTGCAGAAAGCCTTTTAAGGCTGCACAGAGCTTCTGGGACCAACATTTCCATGGAAAAGTGGTCCCTTAAAGGGAATGTGGCCAGAAAACCCGAAAGGAACCCCGGCCAGTCACTAGAGGGGAACGAAGTCACCCTCAATGCCACCAGGGAGGCCGACCTGGTCTGACGAAGGACAAACTTAGTCTTGGCCAACCTTGTGTGATACACAGAATCTCCAAAGCGCATTCTTCAGGGAAGAGAGAGGTAAGAGCAACTGCGAAAGAGCAGTGAGCAACTCAAACCCACGCACAGAGATGGCCATCCTGGTGAGCAGAACTCAGCTGAGCGCTATAAACCCTCGTATTGAGGGGAGTATAATCCGCTCATCCTAGGATCTACTCAGTGTCCGATTAAAGCACTGAGGAGGCTGTGCGCTAGAAAGACCCCTGGCACAGGGGAGCACAAACCAGCCTGGGGGCTGGTCTCAACGGGAGACTTGATAGAAGTCTACAACCAATGACCAGCTTAGGGAGCTAAGCACAATTACATAGTTAACCCAAAGGGAAGTATGAAGCTCAACCTAACAGATAGACCATACTGTAGGCACATAGTCATGGAGGCCTGGAAAAAGGGGCCTTCAGCATAACTAAAGTTCAGAAGAAGAACTAAATATAACACCAGAAACTCAAATCGCATGGTGGTATTGCAGGGAGGCCCATGAGGCCACTCACCTGAAAGATAACATGCTAAGCGCATGACCAACCATGCCATTAAGTAACTGTGAGTGCCCACAAACAGTCCATCCTAACACAATCCAGCGAGCAGTGTACTCGGTAAAAGAACCTTTTACTCTTTAAGCAAGAGGAGTACAACGTACGCCAACACGCGCTAAAGAAGGCCCCATGGGCCTATAACCTCAGCAGACACATGGCATCAGCTCGTGGCAGTGTTATCAAGCTCCGGGCGGAACAAACTGACTACAAAGGAGGTTAATAAGTCACCCAGAGCCCTGGCCAACCAGCGACATAAAATCCCCTTTACTTTCTTAGTAAAGAAATATAAAGAATGTAAAAGGTATATGCCAACATGTTTCCAAGGAGGCCTCGAGGGCCTATCTATCACACGCGGCGCCAGCTAGCGGCCACTAAAGTTCTAGGAGCAAAAATAGAACCGAGTTAAAAACAAGGTAACTACTTAGCTCAACTAGAGCTAAAGGAGACCATGCTCAAGGAAGTAAATGCATAAAACCGACCAAACAATTGGTTTAACACAAGAACTCACCCTGAGCGGCAAGCTCAGTAAAAGCACCTTTTACTCTCTAAGTGAGAGGAGTACACAGCCGAAACTCCAACATGATACATAGGAGGCCTGAAAAGGCCTACGACCCGTAAACACGTGGCGTCAGCAAGTGGCAATCACGACCCATCCATGGTGATGAGTCAAATAGAAACCAACACAAACCGTGCCCACATGCAACTGAAAGGAGGCCCTGGTAGGGCCTTCAACCTCCATAAACACATGGCATCAGCCAGTGGTAGCTTCATGACTAAACCAGCCAGTAGGCCAAGTACTCGAAAAGACACCTTAATACTTGGGTAAGAGGAGTACACACTCCACCATGGTACTCTATGACAGGCCTGACCTAGGGTCTACTCATACAGAGGTGGGCGTGGCCGATGGCGGTGAGAGTCAAACAAGACTCTACCATGGAGATGAGTCTCAAACATAACCAACCCAGCTGTGCCAACATGAAAACTGAAAAGGAGGCCTGGCAAGGCCTACTACTTTTAGCAACACGTGGCGCCAGCCAGTGGTCATAAATGGGGACCAAGCTCAAAGGGAACCAGCTCTAGACCCAACAAAATAATTGTGGGTAACTAGCTACAACAACCTGAACTAAGCCTACACATTCCAACAGGCAATGTACCAAAAATTACATGGTACAAAAAAAATATGCTAACATGGTCTAAGGGAGGCCTACAAGGCCTACCACCTCAAACAACATGAGCATAAGCCTGAGGCAGTGCTAAGATACGTGAGCAAACTCGCGATCACATGCCAACAGCGACTGAGATACAAGCTGTACTTAGAAGGAGGCTAAGAATAAAGAGCCAACAATCTTTACAGTAGATGTAAAACAGCTGCTGTGGTCATGATCGATTGGGAGCTAACAGAGATCATCTTTAATTCTAACCAGAAATAAGACTCTCTACACTCAACCTGAGTGTGCAATCCACCAGGCGATGCACTCAGTGAAACACAAACCCTACCCGGGGAGTACAACAAACCACCACATTCTTAGATAGAGGCTAATCACAGCCTTCTATCACAGAAACAGGTGCTAACCTGTGGTAGCACTAGAGTAAGCTCACATATATTTATGTATGTAGGGCCAAGGCTTAGAACCCAAAGCAAAAATAAATGCTTTGTAATACATGCCATCCAAACAGGATAAATGCTTTCACCAGACAGATCTGTAGATCTGTGCTGAACCCTTGAGAACGGAGGCTAAAAAACTAGCACCGTAGCTCAAACTTGAATATAATTCAAGGGGCTCACGGGAAGACATTATAAGGCATGACAAAGTTCTAGAAAGTGGGGCCTAGCAGCACTGCATAACTTATCTCCTCAAAGATAAGGGCCTACCACCTGGGAAAAACAGCACCAGGAAGGCTAATAACAGCCTATAACCTTAGCTGTTAACCTCAGCCATAGCTACCTACATAATACAAAGGGGAAATGGGCATACGGCCTAACAACTCCCTCAGGAGGAGGCCAGAACTAGGAACTATACAACCTTACAAGGGATAGTAATAATAAGGGTGATGTAATAGACAAACACCTAACCTAGCTCTAGCCTAGCCGCTAGCTATGGCCTACTGGGCCAAGCAAAGCCTGGGCTTCACTTTAAATCCTCTCAGATATGAGGAGAAAATGAAGCACTACAAGCCAATAGTGCCAGGCGGCCGATTAAAGCTGACCTGCACACAAATAACTGAAGTGACGAGTGCTAACTCAAACCAAACTAACAGTATTAGCTGAGAAGCTACTCTAACATAGGAGGCTACAAAATAGCGGCCATAATGCGGCCTGCATGTGAAAAACTAGCCAACCTAATGGTTCAGTTATTTTGCCCAAAAGAACCCCTTCTAACTTTACTGACTACATGCTCAGGAAAGCTATACAGGAAAAACAAGGTCTACACTTTTATAAACATAAAAATATAGACCCAGCTTACCTTCCTGCGGCTCGTTGAACGAAGATTTCTCCTCCTTATTTTCTTGCATGAAGAAGGATGAAATCAAAAAGTTCTTTTAAGCCTAAAAGCACTTTTCACTATCAAGCCAGAGGGCGGCCTTAGAAAAATATTATCAAAGGCCCAGCCATCAGCCTGACTGTTAAAGAAGCACCTGAGCATGTAAAATTAAACCAAAAACTCAGGAGGCGGAGGAAGAAGGGGCAAGGGCAAACGCAAAGTCGCCCCCGCCACAAGAGAGAATGATTACAGACGCCATTGGTGTATGTGATCGATCACCTCCTCCAAAGCCTGCTTCTTCCTCCTCGAGTCCAGCCATCTCTGCGCCTTGCTCCGAAAGGAGAAGGCACCCGAGCGGCCATACTGGATCTCTGGCCTCAGAGCCTCAGCTCGAGATGGACCAGCCCCCTGATTAACTACATGCTCAGACAAAACTATACAGGAAAACAAGGTCTCATTTTAAAACAAAAAATAGACCCATCTCATCTTCCTGCGGCTCAAAGACTGAAGACTCCTAAAATTCCTTTTCTCTTCCATGAAAAAGAATAGAATCTAGGGTTCTTTTAAGCCTAAAAGATCCTCTCACTATCAAACCGAAAAAGCGGGCCGACAGAAAATAATCACTATGGGCCCAGCCATCAGTCTGACCATAAGAAGTATCTGAGCATGATATAAATTATATATACATGCATACAAATACATATATATATACATACACATATACATATATATATATATGAGGAGAAAGAAGAAGAGGAGAGGGTAGATATAAATCACCCTTATATAGCTGGGGGATCGATTACAGACGCAACGGTGTTTACAATCGATCACCCATCTCACTTTCGCTTCTTCCTCCTCCTGTCTGTCTGGGCTCAGATACAAATCTGAACGGCTAGGGGGTTTTCCATGCCCCCTATGGAAATGGAAAGTATATGGGAGCTGCAACATTCATGGACAGAAAGGAACCGTTCGTCGAGCCGTCCACGCGCGGCCCCTTTCCTTTCGAAAAACGCGTCCCAAAAACACCAGCAGCTCCGTATACAGCAGCCAGAGGAGCGCTCGCTGCCGGACGTGATGACGCCAAACACGGACGTCATCGTCAACCAGCAACTCATCCTCGTCAGCCCCGGGGAAGCCGACAGAGAATACAACTCTCTCAAACTTCCCAACGAGCTCACCTGCGAGCCCTATGATTGCAGCCGCCGTTTTGCCTCAGCACAAATGGGGCCAGAATCACTAGGCGCAGATGCGGACACCTCTTCCCTCGAGAAGAGTGCCGAACGAGAACGGAGCGTCCCGATAGGGAGACGCTCACAGTAAACAACAGACAAACACACACACAGACAGCGCCCTCAAGCACTGTCTATGCGCGCTCCTCTCCACACAGAAAAACTCCCAGAAATGTGTATACAAACCTGAAACACGGATGAACACACTCTCTTGAACGTTTGTAAGGCATATTAAAGAATCCCTTACTGGAATCGACATAGTCGCGATCAGACAGAACAGACCCGAAAGACGAAAAGATACTGACTGATTCTCTAGGCGCTCCTTATATGCTTCCGGGTCGCGCCATATTACGTCATAGGCTGTCGCCGGCCAATAGAGATTGGAGTTGTTGGATAGTTGGCTTTCAGACACCGGGTCACGTGTGACGTTCCCCAAAGCGGTAAACGCAGAGTTGAGTTCCCTTTCGAAAGGGAACTAGGTTGCTGATGTAAGAGGTGTTAGTGAGGCCAGCAGGGGGTGCTCACCCTGTTGTCTGTGTGGGTCCTAATGCCCCATGACACTGAATGCGACAAACCGCACTTGGGCTACGTCAGAAATAGAATGGGGAATCCGTTTACTGTCTGGAATTTGTTGTCATGTCGTGTTGAACCGTGCCACATCCAGTGTAGACAATATCACTCATTATAATGGGTTCTATTTTCTTTTGACACATAGACACGGTGTAACTATTGTATATTGAAGAGGCTATGATGTTAGCAGCTTTAAAAACAATACGACACTTACCATTTGACCGATCTCCCCTGGATTTCCAGGGTCTCCCTGTGAGGGACACAACATATATTTAGTGCTAACTGTTCATAGAAAACATTAAAATGCATTTATCAGATGCAAGTATCAGAAAGTTTGAAAAAACAATATTATTATCTTGACTGGACTGAATAAGAAAACCGTCTCAGGGTTACGTATATAACCCGGTTCCAGGAGATGGGAACGAGATGTGTCATTGTGTTGACACTATGGGAACATCTTCAGAGTGTTACGTTGTCTGAATCACATGTACACATGTGCCAAATACCATTGGTCATGGACAAAGTCAGGTGATGCTACGTAGTACTTGACTTTATCTATAAAATGGCTGCTTGAACATGACGTCACCAGATTCATTTGTCTGAAGGAGCTGCACAGGCGTACTTAAAGTATGGCAATGCGACACAGCGTCTCATACCCATCTCAGGGAACTGGGTTACATACGTAACCCTGAGATGTCCTTACGAGAGAACTTTGATGCTGCGTCATTGCTTTGAAACTATGTGAAGATTAATACCCACTACACCATACTGAAAGAATGCCTGCACCACAGGTTGTGAAAAGTATACACAAGCATAAAACTGCAGTTACAGGAATGAATCAACCCAAAAGGACTTGCGATCCTGGGGTTGAATTCACATCCACAGTGTAAAACTCTGACTCTGACTAATTAAAACCTAATGAATGTGTGCGGAGAGGACTAGCCTGCCGCAGCACAAACATCTTGCAAAGGCGCACCTCTTGCCAATGCCTTTGAGCAAGCCACACTCAGAGTAGTATGGACTCTGACAGCTAGAGGTGAAACGATAATGTGTGACTTGTAGATGAAAGAAACCACATCCAAAATCCAATGTGATATAGGCTGTTTGGTAGCGGTGGAACCTCGGTTAACTGCAACCTACCTGGAGTCTCCAGAAGTGCAAGGTAGTCTCTGAGATCCTGACACCTTGCACTTCTGGAGACTCCAGGTAGGTTGCAGTTCTGGAAAATGGTGACGCTGGAGACTAAAGGGTTCCTGATGGTTTCACACTTAATTATTCATCTTAATTCTTAATTATTTTGCAGTTAACATGTGTCTTTTCTCTTCTCCACCTGTTTTTGTCTGACCCTGCTGACCCAACGAACATTTTGCTGTCTAATAGTCATGCTTTAACTTTGCAATTTCTAGTATTGCATGAGTATTAGCATTTGATAATTTTGAGTTAAATCTCTTTTTTTGGCTCATTTTATCTGTAAAAGAAAACCTGCCTAATAATTATGCACACCTGAATATAAGGCGTTTTTCACTTCCAGCCTTCATGAGCAATTATATATCACTTATAAATGATTGAATACAAAATTAATAGTATTTATTAAGATTGATGTGGTTTGGAATTGGTAAAATGTGCTTGGAAAAAAAATATATGATCAGAAAATCAATTTGTCTAATAATTCTGCACATGGTGTAGTTTAGCAGCTTATAAGATTTAGAATAAAAGACTGCCTGCTAGCTGCACCCGATATGAAACCTAAGGCTCATCCACCCTCAGCTCCACCTGAGAACCCTATGATTTAAGTGAACACGTTATTCAGATGCCGGCACACACTGAAGACGTTCCCATAGAGTAAACGCAATGACGCAGAATCGAAGTTCCCTTGAAAGGGAACTGCACTTAATATTTTTACACACTTGCATTGGTCCAAACAAACAATTGAAGGTCCTGGTGGGGTTTTATGTTGGTGGATAATTGTCTTTTTTTGTCTTTTTAAACTCTCTCAGTCAAAATATATGTACATATATTGAAACACTATTATCACTGGATAGCATTTCACATATAAAAAAGGTTATGTTAGTGATGGATATCTATTGATATCCTATTGTTATTATGATTATTAGGGGTTCAAGCACGAAGTGCTGAAACCCTATTGTAATTGTTAGGATTTTTAGGGGTTCAAGCACGAAGTGCTGAAACCCTATTGTAATTGTAAGGATTTTTAGAGGTTAAAGCACGTAGTGCTGAAACCCTATTGTAATTGTAAGGATTTTTATTATTATTATTATTATTATTATTCTTCCGCCGTAAAACTGAACGTGCAGACCAAACCGTAAGACCTAGAGGCTTGAAACCTGACCAGATGGTAGGTCTCAATTTGGGGAGAAACTGACAAGGTATGAGCCCGATTGGCCAATAGGGGGCACTACAGCGATCAACAACGCGAAACTGCTCATAACTCCTAGACAAAACGTACATCTCCGATTTCATTTCCGGTATGCACATTTTTCCGCCATTTTGAATTTTCTGAAAAATCTATTTTTTCGAACTCCTCATAGGCCGTTTGTCCGATTCACTCCAAACTTGATATACATCATCTAGAGACCTTCCTGTCAAAAAGTTATTAAAAGAATTTCAATCGGTGATTCACTCTCGTGACGGGACGCCAAAACGTTCGAAGTAGGCAGGGCCACTTTTACTTAAATGGTTATAACTCTTTGAGTCCAACTGACTTGAACATTGGCATGCACTGTCTTTGTCCGAGTTGCCTTGATGATGTATGATGATGTTCATGTAACTCGAAAAACATGGCTGCCATCGGCCTATAAACTTTGAGCATCTCTTAGACCAGGTTAACGATGGGGACAAAAATCGGTGGGCCTGTCTGACTCGTGGCCCTAGAGGTCTGTGCAAAGTTTGAAAGAAAACGGCCACTGGGTGGCGCAATCGAGTTTTAGAACCTGTATATCATGCAACGTATCACACATTCACACAATACTCATATCATATGTTGAATCTCCTCATTCTGAACAACTTTGCCTCAAGAACCATTGCTGTCAATCAAATTGTTCATTAAACATTTACGATTATTTGAAAAATCTACTTTTTCGAACTGCTCATAAGCCATTTGTGCAATCTGTTCAAAACTGGACATGCACCATCTAGAAACACTCATGACAAAAAGTTATTAAAAGAATTTCGATTGGTGAGTCAGTTTCGCAACAGAACGGCAAAATGTTTTAAGTAGCAGTTGCCTTTTACTAAAATGGTTATATCTCTGGATTGCAATGAGATATTTTCACCAAACATGGTACACGTGTGTACAAGCTCAGTCCAAAGTCACAGTAAATTGTAGCGTTTGGCCACTTGGTGGCACTGTAATAGGGAAAAAACATAAAAACCACCACATCTAAATAACAGTTAGTCTGATTGACTTGGCATGCACCGTCCTTGCCAAGTTGCCATAATGGGAAAGCGATTGTCCACTTGGTGGTGCTATAACAGGAAAAAAACATGAAAATGGCTAATAACTACGCAATCGTTAATCCAATTGACTTGTAAATTGGCATGCATTGTCTTGGCCGAAAGTGCCATGAATGTCTATGAGGACCTTTGCATCTCTCCAAAAACATGGCTGCCATTGGCCTATGAAGTTTGAAAACCAGAGGCCGATCAAAACGAAACTTTGTGGACCTATTTGACTCTTGACTCTAGCAGTCTGTGTGAAGTATGAAAGAAATCATCCACCGGGTGGCGCTACGTATCACACATAAACGATATTCATAGCATATGTTGAATCTCCTCATTCTCTATAAGTTTGCCTTAAGGTCCTAGGTATTTCACTCAACCTCAAAACCACTGCAGTACAATTCTCTGGATTTTTTAGGTCAATAATTATCAAAAACTGTTGAACTTTATCATTTGGATAGCCATAACAGGATCATTCAGAAATGTATCTCCATGCAAAAGCCTATTAATCTTAAATGCTTTCGTGTCAGCCTAGAACCTAACAGCATAGATGGCATAAAGGTCTTAAAAGCTTGAACCCCAATAAATGCTGCTTGCAGCTTTAATTAGGGGCCAAGCACCGAAGGTGCCTAGGCACCTATTGTATCTGTTGGCGTTCTTTTTTTTTATTATTATTATTAGGGGCCAAGCACCGAAGGTGCGTAGGCACCTATTGTATCCGTTGGATTTCTTTTTTAGGGGCCAAGCACCAAAGGTGTGTAGGCACCTATTATATCCGTTGGATTTCTTTTTTTTTTTATTCATCTTCTTCTTCCGCTCTGGAAGTCTATGGCACATTGTGAAATTTGGCACACAGTTAGAGGACAGTCTGACCTTTGTACATAGCAAATTTGGAGTCTCTAACTCAATCCCTCTAGTGCCACCAGCTGTCCAAAGTTGCACTTATGTTTATGTTAATAACTTTTGAACCGTAAGGGTTAGAAACAAAATTAAAACTTATGGATTTCATGTTGATAGACATAACCTTTTTCCTATACTGCAGCAACGAATTAGAGGCATGATGCCAAAATCACTGTTGAGTCTGTATCTCTGCAATGCTTTGAAATATTGACACCAAACTTTGCAAGTATCATTGTCACCTCACTCTGACCATATCACATTAATGTGGTCACAGCGCCACCTATTGGTCAAAAGTGATGAACCAGTAAATCCTCATTTTTGACTGTATTTGTGATTTTTCAGCTCTTTTGTCTAAAATGATCTCAATAGGTCTTTAATTGCTCACTGTTGCAGCTGGTCTGATGCTCACAGCCATGTTGGCTGGCTTATTGTGCCGTTTTTGTGCTTGGCCCTGTAATTGCTGCTTGCAGCTATATTTATTATTATTATTATTATTATTATTATTCCGCTGTAAAACTGAACGTGCAGACCAAACCGTAAGGCCTAGAGGCTTGAAACCTGGCCAGATGGTAGGTCTGAATTTAGGGAGAGCCTGACAAGGTATGAGCCCGATTGGCCAATAGGGGGCGCTACAGCGATTAACAATGCATTATAACAAAGGCTCAAGACGAACAAAACGTATATCTCCGATTTCATTTCCGGTATGCAAATTTTACTATCTACTTTTTCGAACTCCTCATAGGCCATTTGTGCAGTTTGTTCAAAACTCGACATGCATCATGTAGAAACACTCATGACAAAAAGTTATCAAAAGAATTCCGATAGGTGATTCAAGTTCGCAACTAAACGCCAAAATGTTTGAAGTTTTCAAGCCTTTTACTAAAATTATTATATCACTGGATTGCAATGAGATATTTTCACCAAACATGGTACACATGTGTACAAGCTCAGTCCGAGGTCACAATAAAAAAATTGTAGCGTTTGGCCACTTGGTGGCACTGTAATAGGAAAAAAACATGAAAACCACCACATCTATACAACTGTTAGGCTGCTTGACTTGAAAATTGGCATGACCGTCCTTGCCAAGTTGCCATGATGGAAAAGCGATTGTCCACTTGGTGGCGCTATAACAGGAAAAAAACATGAAAATGGCTAATAACTACGCAATCGTTCATCCGATTGACTTGAAAATTGGCATGCAGTGTCTTGGCCAAAGGTGCCATGAATATCTATGAGGACCTTCACGTCTCTAAAAAAAACATGGCTGCCATTGGCCTAAGATGTTTGAAAACCTGTTTGACCAGGTTAACAAAGGCCGATCAAAACAAAACTTGTTGGACCTGTTTGACTCTTGACTCTAGCGGTCTGTGTGAAGTATGAAAGAAATCAGCCACCGGGTGGCACTACGTATCACACGTAAACGATATTCATAGCATATGTTGAATCTCCTCATTCTCTATAAGTTTGCCTTAAGGTCCTAGGTATTTCACTCAACCTCAAAACCACTGCAGTACAATTCTCTAGATTTTTTAGATCAATAATTATCAAAAACTGTTGAACTTTATCATTTGGATAGCCATAACAGGATCATTCAGAAATGTATCTCAATCCAAAAGCCTATAAATCTTAAATGCTTTCATGTCAGCCTAGAACCTAACAGCATAAATGGCATAAAGGTCTTAAAAGCTTGATAAATGCTGCTTGCAGCTTTAATTTATTATTATTATTATTGATATCCTATTGAAGTTTTTAAGCATGATCCTTCAACAAGAGCCATTGTTTACAGAGCCATGTGTGTCACTGCATTATCATGCTAAACCTCCAGCTACTAACCTTTTGATAGGATTTGAGTTTAGAGATACTTACTGGGAGCCCTGGAATTCCTCTAGGACCATCTTTGCCTGTGTCTCCAGGGGGTCCCCTGGGGCCTGGGGGGCCTGGAGGCCCAGGAGGTCCTGGGGGCCCTGCTTGACCCTGGTCACCCTGTGGAAGTATTAATGTATATACGTCAAACTTTATTATAAGTCAATGAATAAAATATATATTGAAGTTGTTTGTATACAGTGAGAGGGAGAAATGGATTGAAAGGTCAATGATAAGCTATCAAAGGGAACCTGAAGGAACTTCTCTCATCTCACAGTAGGGGTGGGCAATTTGACCAAAATCTTATTTCATTGTATGAAAAATTTTATTTCACGACACTGATATAGCTATTTTTATTTCATTTTATTATTCTTATTAAAATTATAAATTACAAACAGTAGGACAAATATATAAAATAAACCATGTTTTTCAGGTACAGTAGGTTTATTTAACATGTAGTAAGAAATCCATCTGTGATTACATGAAGAAACAGATGAAACTGAGACAAACTAAATCCAGAAGAACTGTGGCCGTGTCTCCAAGACGCTTGAAGAAACCGACCTGCAAAGCTAGAGTACTGTGAGAAGTTTTAGGCACTTGTGTAAAAATGCTGTAAAGTGAGGATGCTTTCAAAAATACTGTCATAAATAGAACTTCTATTAACCAAATCAAATCAATATTTGGCGTGACCACCATTTGTGTTTAAAACGGCTTTTGTCCAGGTACACTTGCACATAGTTTTTCAGGTAGCTTTACAGGTCGGTTTCTTCAAGCGTCTGAAAGACATGGCCACAGTTCTTCTGGATTTAATTTGTCTCAGTTTTATCTGTTTCTTCATGTAATCACAGACGGATTTGATGATGGTGAGATCTGGCTGTTGTCCGACGCCTTGTGCATACAAAAATCTCACTGGATTATTACAATTAATGGCAAAATTAATGTTTTAAAATGTGAACTGATATTTCCTACTGACAAACTACAGCAAAAGAAATAAATAACTTGCTTAAAACCCTTTTTGGGGGGTGAAAATACTGACATGCCTAAGACTTTTGCACAGTTATGTATATACACTGCTCAAAAAAATTAAAGGAACACTTTTTAATCAGAGAATAGCATCAAGTCAGTTAAACTCCTGGGATATTGATCTGGTCAGTTAAGTAGCAAAGGGGGTTGTTAATCAGTTTCAGCTGCTTTGGTGTTAATGAAATTAACAACAGGTGCACTAGATGGGCAACAATGAGACAACCCCCAAAACAGGAATGGTTTTACAGGTGGAGGCCACTTACATTTTTTTCTCCCTACTCCTCATTTCTGACCGTTTTTCACTAGTTTTGCATTTGGCTAGGGTCAGTGTCACTACTGGTAGCATGAGGCGATACCTGGACCCTACAGAGGTTGCACAGGCAGTCCAACTCCTCTAGAATGGCACATCAATTCGTGCCATCACCAGAAGGATTTCTGTGTTTCCCAGCACAGTCTCAAGAGCATGGAGGAGATTCCAGTAGACAGGCAGGACTCTAGGACAGCTGGACAGGGCCGTAGAAGGTCCTTAACCCATCAGCAGGACCGATATCTGCTCCTTAATGCAAGGAGGAACAGGATGAGCACTGCCAGAGCCCTACAAAATGACCTCCAGCAGGGGTCTGGTCTGGGGAGGCATATCCATGGAGAGACGCACAGACCTCTACAGGTTAGACAATGGCACCCTGACTGCCATTAGGTATCGGGACGAAATCCTTGGACCCATTGTCAGACCCTACACTGCTGCAGTGGGTCCTGGGTTCCTCCTGGTGCATGACAATGCCCAGCCTCTCTTGGACGAGAGTGTGCAGGCAGTTCCTGGAGGATGAAGGAATTGATACCATTGAATGGCCCCCATGCTCGCGTGACCTAAATCCAATGAAATTTTAGCAAAATAGACTAGCCTGCTGCATAATTTTTTCACTTTGATTTTCGGGGTGTCTTTGAATTCAGTCCTCTGTAGGTTGATCATTTTCATTTCAATCAAATGATTTGGCATCCTTTCGTTCCTAACACATTACCTAGTCCATATCAGTATAGATATCCAGCATGGTATTTTTCCCCATTGAGAACTGATGTGTTTTCAAAGTGTTCCTTTAATTTTTTTTGAGAACATACATATATATATATATATATATATATATATATATATATATATATAATTCTCTTAAATAACGAATGATTTTGTCACAATATCTTCATTTAGACTTTTTTTCACTAGCAAACACTAATGTAATTAATTTTAATAGTTTGTCACTAGTCCAGCTGAGGACTGAGATTAAAGCAGAAGAATGTAGAGCAACTGTGACCCGTGCTGATGAAATGAGTCGCAATGAGCAAATTTTCAAAAATTAGTTATTGTTATTCTCATATTCTCTATTAAAAAAAAACATTCAAATGATGTATGATATGTTAGAATACTGCAAAAAAAAAAAAAAAAATTAATGAGCTACACCTTTTTGAATTCGATAGTGTCAGCAAAGTCAATTTTGAGAAAAATCAAGTTTTCTGAAGGTTCCAAAACAAAATCACCATAATCATAAGCAACCATACCTTAAAATTTCTGGAAATAACACCAAATTTGACACCAGAGGTTTTTCCCCAACAGTTAACCAAATGTTAACAGATGAATGTTTGCGTGAATACTCGCCAAGACAATTTTTTTGAAATACTGTAATTCTGTGTGTATCAGGATCACAAGCTTTGAATCTGTCAGCATGCGTAAGATCGTTTTGTTTATATAAGCATGAGTTTGAAAATCACATTTCATTGTTTCAAACGCATGCCATTGAGAATTCGCTATGAATATTCACAAAGATGGAATGCTGTGCTTTAAAATGATACCAAGCGAGCAGAGAGAACGTCTCGGAATAAAACTGTAACCCTTGCTCCCTGAGAACAGGGAATGAGACGCTGCGACCTGAGATACTTTGAGGAATGCCTTTCAGATCCAGTGTTTTGATTGGCCACTGGATGATTCAACATCTAATCTGAAAAAGTATCTTGAGGTAAGTAGGTCTTTGAAAAATAACACGAAATCCACATAGAATTAACATCCGATTAATCATGCGTTAAATAATGATTTATAAAGCCATGGCTTTTTGTACTTTACAGACAAACTTTAAATCTTAATAATTCATTCCAAATGTTCAGGTAGCCTATATGGCGCATTTATGCGAGTTCATGATCCAATTCGTAAACAAATTGTTCTTTTGAGACGATCTTTTTAATTAATCATTTGTTTTTGTTTACAAAAATATTGTGAATGAATTATTCATGAATTTGATAGATCTGGGGTGTGTTTCCCGAAAGCATCGTTAGATAACTATAGTCGTAAATTCCATTGAACTTCATTGTGACCATATTTGATTTGCGAAACGCATCCTGACTATCAAATTTGATTCTGTTGTGGCGGTTGTCTCTTCATAGAGAGGATAATAAGTGAAAGAATCTCTCAAAGTTTTCTCCATTCATTAAACAAATATGTTGTATTACTTGGAGAACTGTGCCAGATGTCTTGGCTACTTTTATTATTACTTTTATTATTCCTTTGGCGTGTTTGGATTCGTTTTGAAGCTTAACTCTGAACTCCTAACTCCTTAATTTTTTTCTTCCTTTGATTTATTATAAAGACCAAACTTACTGACAGGATGCTTGCTGCAATAGAAATGGATACTAGGGATAGTTCACACAAAATGACATTTGTCATATTTTTTTCCAAACCTGTATTACTTTCTTGTGAAACACAAAAAGAGAATAATGGTGGTGGAGGAATGCAAAAAACTGTTGAGAAACCGTAGGTGAGTCAGCTATGAATATATTGGCCTTCTCTCAAGATGACTGGGTAGATCATTTGAACATTTTCTTTATAAATGTTCTAAATGTTACAAACAAACTTTGTTTATTAAACATAATTTAAACCACTGTGTCGATTCAACTCTAACAACCGATAAACAACCTATATGCAGAAGGGCATTTCAAAAATACCATGGTGTCCAAAAATGTACCATGGTATTTTTGAAAGAACCTGTGAAAGCACTTTTTTTTTGTATTTTTATATATATATATATTTTTTTTTTTTTTTGTAGCGGAAAACCAAATTCTATGATGCATATAGGTCATTTTTATTTACAGGTTGTAAACTTAAAACAGGACATCAAGTTAATATGGTCCTTTGTTTTAAGTATTTCAAAGTATTCCAAACTATTTAGATTAAGTTACTAAACTTGAGTAATGTAACGAAATACATTACAAATTACTTTTTAAAACATGTATTTTGTAATCTGTAGTGAAATACATTTTAAAAGTAATCTTCCCAACCCTGCCTATGCATTAATGTATACCTTAATAGGTAAGTTTGTATATTTTGCATGTACACAAACAGCACTCATTAAGTATATAGAGTTATGTTAATAGAAACGGAGAAGATTCATTTTGTCCACTGTGTGTCTATTTGTGTCCTTTGTGACTTCAAGCCACATGGCAAAACCTGTCTGGTGAGTGGAAGTTATATCACACCTCAGGTCTTAGGACTGAGAGACTGGGGTGGACAATGGGGAAAATTGTGATAGGATTAGCCTGCTCAATGACATGCTAATGTCATCATTCTTCCCCTGCACAAATGGTCAGGGTGATTCTCTTTGCAGGCTTATCTGCTAGCTTATCTATTTCGTTGTTTGCTTCTCTTGGAGGTGTGAGTTTTGGAGTCCTGTGCTTTTTATCATGGCAGATGAGGTGATGAGGGGAGTATTGATGTAATGGGGGTGTCTGCCCTCATGTCTGCCTGCTGATCACTACACTAGAGAACATGTCATCCACTTCTTCGTCTGAAGGGACTGAACAGGCAGCTCAGACGCATGGCTATGAGATGCAGTGTCTCGTTCCCTGTTCTTAGGGAACCAGGGTTACAGACGTAACCCGAGACATTCCCTTTCGAAAGGGAACTCGCACTGCATCCTGAGAGATCTTGGGGAATTAAATACCCACGCTGCCATGTTGAGGGGAGTGCATGCCGAAAAATGGCTGTGACTATGCACAATAATGGCAGTTCCAACTGAAATGCCAGAACCACTCCCCCTTCTGGTCACACTAGGCTGTTAGTAACAGTATACCCTACAGCCACTGCCCAAGCTATATGCCTCAATGAAAAAGTGCTTGTCAAAGAAAAAGGACTTGTCAAAGGCTGCTCAAGGGCTTGGAACCTGCATCTTAACTGGGAAGAGGTTCCTTTAAGGGAATATGGCCAGGGGCCAAAAGGATCCCTTTTGGCATTGTGTCAGCCCCCGGAGCCGCCAGGGAGGCTAACCTGGTCTGACTTGTAACCTTGTCTAGCCAACAGCCTGTCTGTGTCCTAAACAGAGCCTCTTACCATACTTGCCTCAAGAGAGGCAACCAGATGAGAGGGAATGCAGAAGAGGCAGTAACCAGCTCACACCGGACAAAGAGATGGGCATCCTGGAAAGCAGGACTTAGCATAGCCCTTTCCAAACCCTTAAAAACGAGGGGAGTTACTCTGCTTGACCCTGGACATACAGAGCACTTCTTTTTCAAAACACTATGGAAGCTGGGTACTCTAAATAGGGTCCCTAATGAGAGGAGTACCTCTAGTTCTATCAAGAGCTGATCTACCAAGAGGGTTCACAAGAATCTCTTGACATTTCAGCAAGGTTCTCTATAGGACGACCCCGAACAAGGAGAGTTAATATCAGCTTGGGTTACACTTTATTTTACAGTGCCATAGCTACATTGTAATTACTTAAATAAGTACTGCGTACCATTAATTAACTACATGTACTTACTATAGAGTTACAGTTAGGGTTAGGGTTTGGTTTAGGGTTAGTTACTTGTAATCATGCATAATTTACTGTTATTACTATAGTAAGTACATGTAGTAACGTGTAACTACGGCACTAAAATGAAGTGTTACCTCAGCTTGACCCAAGTCAAAGCTCATGGGTGGAGGCCTGAACAAATAATGACTCTTGCTCCAAGACAGGTTGCTGTCTGAGCTAAGCTCTGGAGGAGTGGATTCAACAGGATGAAGTTCCACCGAAGAGGCCTAGGACGCTCAACCCTGCAACTTGATGGATACAATCAAGGAGCTTTCACAGGAGAGCCTGCTCTAAAAGGCCACAAGCTAGATAATGCTACTAACCAAAGCTCTAGAGAGCGGAGGCTCCAGCATAGTGCTTTTCACTCTCTAAATGAGAGGAAGCCTAACAATGCTCATTCATGACCTTCCTGTAGCTCATTGGAGCGGTGGCTTCAGAATAATGACTTGTACTCTCTCAGTGAGAGGAAACCACTAGGGCGATTTATCAAGGAGGCCTAAAGAGGGCCATATACTTGAAATTGTGACCTTATCTGGAGCTTCAGCTTTTTAGAAAGACCCTCTAAACGAGAGGAAGCCAACTCACTCAGTACAGAATGATTAACAAGGCCACTTGAAATATCAAATATCTGGCTTGGTAGCGGCCTTGGTTTCAAAATGACTCGCCAAATGAGAGGAGGCCAAGCCACTCACAACAGGTGATAATCATTCTTAATGCTACCCACTATATTAAAACCTCACAGAGGAGAGGAGAGGAGGCACATAGTAATGGTGTCACAATAACCTGCCCCAATAATGGAAGCTCCAGGGCCCTAGTTAAATTGCCCTTATATAAAATATAATCTATAATATTATGAATAAATGCCCCCTTTATTCCTTTCTATAGGGAGCTGAGGTCACTGAATTTAAAACAGCTCTTGCCAATGGTGAGGCGACCTACAAAGCTCAACCTGTAATTTCAAAGAGCAGAGGCCTTAATGTAAATGGGGCCTGCCATACTCTTACAGCCTGAAAGGATGCACTCACTACCAAGTCCGGCGCTGGACCCACAGAAGGGTTCCAATAATGGAACAAACTCATCATCGGTCCAATGTTATGGTGTGTGGGCGTGTTTTGTTTTCTTTTTGTTGTCTTGTAGGTGACAAGAGAAATGAGAAACACCTGATCCAAATTAGGAGCTGGTAATATATGGCTGTAAATGGAGGCTCGTCCTTTCTTTTCTTTTTTTAAAGATTTTTTTTTTCTTCTCTATGTTTGTAGTTCACATATTAAGAGACTTTTATGTCTGCTTGTTTCGGGTGATAGACATTTATACGTTTGTTTGGATTTTGTTGCTAGATTTAGCGACTTCCCCACCCCTTTTGACTTTTTTTCAAAAGCCTAGCAACAAATCTAGCAATTTCTCTGACAAACCTTATCTAGATTTAGTGACTTACCCACTGATCTATATTTATACACTGCCTAGCCAAAAAAAAAAAAAAAAAAAGTTGCTGTTTGGATTTTAATTGGCAAATACTTAAGAGTCTATGGATGGATCATTATTACAGTGATTATTATTTTTCTAGCATGTTATATGTTTGGCAACGTTTCTTTTAACCCTAAAAGATGGAGTGTGTAGCTTTTCATTTCTTAAACAACCATGTATTAAGATGTATCATGGCCATATTCCAGGATGACAATGTCAAGATTCATCAGGCTCAAAGCATGAAGAATCATTTTCACACATGAATTAGCATTGACCTTAACTTCAGTGTAAGTTTTTGGGATGTGCTGGAGGAGACTTTACAGGGTGCTCACCTCTTGCATTGTCAATACAAGATCTTGACCAAAAAATGATGCACCTCTCGATGGAAATAAATGTTGTGATGTTATTTCCATCAAGAGGTGCATCAATTTTTGTTCAAGATTTTATATTGACAATGCAAGAGGTGAGCACTCTGTAAAGTCTACTCCAGCACACCCCAAAGATTTTAAATGAAATTAAGGTCTGGACTCAGAGGTGCCAATTCATGTGTGAAAATGATTCTTCATGCTCTCTGAACCATTCTGTCACAATTTTAACCCTGAATCTTGACATTGTCCATCCTGGAATATGGCCATGATGTGTCTTCCTACATGGTTGTTTAAGAAATAGAAAGCTACACACTCATTCTTTCAGGGTTAAAAGAACCGTTGCCAAACATATAACATGCTAGAAACATAATAATCACTGTAATAATGATCCATTCATAGATTCTTAAGTATTTGCCTATTAAAATCCAAATAGCAACTTTTTTTTTTTTTTTTTTTGGCCGGGCAGTGTATAAGTTGTGTTTGACATTGGTTGCGGCTGGATGCAACTGAGTAGCCGCATGCAGGCAGGGAGGAGCTGAAAACAAAGACGTGACACTTTTGCTGCCTTTGCATACTTTATCACAGCTGAAGTGAAATAAATGCTAATACACAGATGTTTTAGAGACATTTTCATTCAGTACTTTATGTACTGCTTACAGCGTCTGTTTGTACAAGAATAAAGTTCAACATAAGCATATTTAAATACCAATGTAGTGTGGTCTATGTTTTTTATCAGTTTTATTTTGATAAACATGACACAAAATAACATTGCGACTACATGAATAGAGTTTTAACTGTTATAAAAATACATATTTGTGAGCAGTGAATCCGGCCAATCGTGCAACAGCTGTGTCGTTATCAGAGCTTGTGCAGCCGCTCTTGAGATGCTGCGCAGAATGAACCAGTCGGTTGCTATCGAACGCTCTCGCGGTACTTTGATGCCATACATCACAGTCACATGCCGTCAGCGCTGTCTCAAGTCGGACAAAATTTCTAACCGGCATGCACTGCTTCAAGTCAGCTGGCGATCGGTCTGTGCAGCGCTGCATCAAGTCGAACAAGCCTACTAATATAGATCAGTGGACTCGCCAGAATGACATCATCTAGCAACATTTAGCGACCAGTTTTAGCTACTTTCAGCTGAAAACAACTGGTAACATTGCTCAGCTGTTTGCAGGTGAATGTTCGACAGATCGATGTGTAACTTGGATAGTCACTGCCTTTCTCAATTGTTATCGCAAAAATGTTCGTCTCTCATCTGCTTTTTTGACGTGGGAGGAAAGTGAGGTAGGTGAGTTAATAAACTTTAACCTACATTTGGAATGCGATATAGAAATGCATTGAGGTAAATATATAATGTTTTACTCTTGTTTGGCATTTTTGTTAGACTGACAAGGGCAGTTGAGATCTTGTTTTGCCGTACATGTATTAAGGTTGTTTATAATACCTTTTTATGTAGTAGCTATATGTACATCGTTTGTTAGTCTAAAGTTAAAATTGTGTGAGATTGTAGCGAGGTTAAATTGTTGTTTGTTTTCTCATATTGGTGACTTTTCCCTCGTTAGGCTAAAGTAACGCTTGCATTGACTCTTTATTATTTTAGTTTGGTGTTTTTGTGCTGACGCTGGGTTGAGGGCACTGCCACTGATACCGTCTCTCTCGTTTGTCCGAGAGGGGTCGGCACCGTCGGTATTAGAGTGCTCAAAGTCACTTAGCTCTTGGTTGAAGCACGAAGTTTAGGGTTGAGGTAGTATTGTGTGTAGGTAGGAGGGGAACATCACTAAATGTGAGAAGTTTTAAAAGAAAAAAAAATTGTCCTAGAGGTTAGTAATTGTGCATTTTAAGATGACTACATTATTAGATGAGTTTTTTTTTTTTTAACATGAGGAGAGCTTTAATAAACTTTCTAAAAAAAACTGTTATTGGAAGTAGCAGAAAAGTTTGAAATCAGCCTTACCACTAAAGAAGAAAGTTTAAAGAAGGGAGTGGGATTTGTTGTTAAAGCTGCTCTTGTTGAATTAGGCATTCTGGTATCTGAATCAGAAAGACGTTTAAGTGCTATTGTAGATCAGGATCAAGGAGAAAAGAATGTTTCTGCTCGTACTGCTCTACCTCTTACATTTGAACAACAGAAACAATTGTTGCTTTTAGAACTGGAAAAGAGTAGAATAAGTCAGGAAGTTGAGTTGCACAAATTTGACATTGAAGCTCAAAGGTTTGCTTTGATTAGAGAAGGTAAGTTGGGGTACAACACTGGGAGTTTTCAGGCCCCAATAGTTAGTCCAGCTCCAAAAGCTTTTGATATTGCTCATGCTCTTAATCTCATGCCAAAATCTGATGAGGACAATTTAGATACTTTCTTTACTCTGTTTGAGTGGTTGACAGATCTTATGGGGTGGGATGATTGTGAGCGAAAATTTCTTTTACAGTGTGTGTTTTGTGGTAAAGCTCAAAAAGCCTACTCCACTCTTAGTGTCCAGGACAGTCAGGTTTATACTAAGGTAAAAGATGTGGTTCTGAAGGCATATGAATTAGTTCTGGAAGCTTACAGGCAACAGTTTCAGACTTTACGAAAAGGTATGCAGCAGTCTTTTACTGAGTTTGCAAGAGAGCTGAGGATTCAGTTTGATTGTTGGTGCTCTGTTTCACAAGCAGATGATTTTTTATTCTCTATACCAGTTGTTACTGTTGGAACCATTTAAAAACACTTTAATATGTGGCCGTTTTTATAATGGAGCGTAATGTTCAGAATGCAGAAGCTGTTCATGTCCTTGCTGATGTTTTGACTCATAGAGATGTCAAAAAAAAAGTCATTGGTGTCATTCTAACAGCACTGTGGAAAATGTTCCTATGGAGACTCGTTCATTTTTGCCTGGTAATGTGAAAGTTGAGAAAAAGCCAAGAAGTTCAATTGACAAAAGTGATCATTGTGTTTATTGTTTTAATAAATGACACTGGAACAAAAGATTGTCCCACTCTTAAAGGGATACTTCACCCAAAAATGAAAATTTGATGTTTATATGCTTACCCCCAGGGCATCCAAGATGTAGGTGACTTTGTTTCTTCAGTAGAACACAAATGATGATTTTTAACTCTAACCGTTGCAGTCTGTCAGTCGTATAATGCATGTCAATGGGAACACAATCTATGAGAGTAAAAAAAAACATGCACATACAAATCCAAATTAAACCCTGCGGCTCGTGACGACACATTGATGTCCTAAGACACGAAACGATCGGTTTGTGCGAGAAACCGAACAATATTTATATAATTTCTTACCTCTAATACACCACAATGTCCAACTGCCTTGAGCGCACGCATGGCATCCGGATACAAATACAAATGAATATATGCTTTATAAACACAAATGATCGCCTTGCACGTGCTTCCGCTTTCCAGATTCTTCAAAAAGCTTACGCTGTATGTCCTACGCCTTCCCTATTCTACTTACGGAAAAAACGGAACTGACGCCGCGTTCGTTCCCATCACCCAGTGAACCCAACTGAAGTCCACTATTTGGAGAAGAATCCTGGAATGTTTTCCTCAAAAGCTTAATTTCTTTTTGACTGAAGAAAGAAAGACATGAACATCTTGGATGACATGGGGTTGAGTAAATTATCAGGAAATTTTCATTCAGAAGTGAACTAATCCTTTAATAAAAGGAATTGGGTTACAAGTTCTATCTGTTTCATTGCACACTATTGTACTTGAATCAGATTTAGTTACTAGTTTGCCACCTGATGTCACCTGTTGGAGTTTGGGTTCCTTACCGCTATCGCCTTTGGCTCGCTTAGTTGGGGACACTTGACATTTGATATTCAGCAGTGCTATGCATCAGCCTGCATTGACACCATTTTCTTTAAGAGCTGCTCTGCAGCCAAAATTATATACCAGTTATCACTGTAAAGCTGCTTTGTCACAATCTGCATTGTAAAAAGCGCTATATAAATAAAGGTGACTTGACTTGACTGGTCAGGTTGTTGTAGTTGTGTGACCTTCTCTGCCAGTGGAGGGCAGCGCTGTTATTCTGGGTAATAATTTGGCTGGAGGGTGTGTTTGAAGGGATGTGCCATCCCCTCCTATTGTAACAGATTCTGCTTCCTTACCAGAGCAAGCTGATGTTGATAAACTGTTTCCTGATGTGTTTGTGACTTGTGCCATTACTCATGCTATGAGTAAAAATGTTCCAGAAATTCAGAACATGGAGCCTAAGTCTGATTGTGGAAAAAAGAAAATGATTTCTGATCTTTCTTTTCTTGTCCCTTCTGTTTCTCATCAGGAGTTGGTGGTGGCGGAAATTCCACCCTAAAGGAAATGTTTTCTGCCACATTGTCTCCTGAAGAGGTAGAGAGTGCAGCAAGCAGCTGTTTTGTTGAGAATGAGATCCTATTAAGGAAATGGCATCTGGTAGTGATGTACCTTTGGGTGAGGCCTGTTTTCAGGTGGTTGTGCCAATGTCTCTTCGTGATATTGTTTTACGTACCACACATGGAGACGTTGCGGGTCATTTTGGGGTCAACAAAACTTATAATCATCTGTTACTTTATTTTTCTTGGCCTTGAATAAAAAGAGACAATAGGAAGTAGGCTATATTAAAACCTGTTCAACCTGTCATCTCACAGGAAAGCCAGAACTTAAAACCAGCACCGCTATATCTGATACCAGCGATTGAGTCACCATTTCAGCATCTGATAATAGACGCTGTGGGACCATTACCCCCTTCATAAGTCAGGAAATGCATATCTTCTAACAGTAATGTGTCAGAATACTAGATATCCTACTGCCTATCTTCTTCGTTCAGTCACTACTCGTGCAATTGTTAAAGCTTTGACACAGTTTATTTCTGTGTTTGGGATTCCTAGGGATGTTCAAAGCGACCAGGGAACAAATTTTACCTCTCACATGTTTCAGGAAGTCTTGCGACTTCAAACATTGAAGTCATTGCTATGGGCTTATTGTGTGGAATTAAAGTGTGACTGGGAGGAGGGTTTGTCCTGGTTATTGTTGGCGGCACGTGAGGTGGATCAAGACAGTCTAGGTTTTAGTCCCAATGAGTTGGTCTTTGGCCATAAAGTGCGTGGACCACTGGCTGTATGCCATGGTGGTCTAAATTAGATCATAGTAGATCCACCTCAGAGTTTGTTATAATGTGTAGATGGTTTTAGAAGTTGTTTATTTTTAGTTGGTCAAATGGCTAAAGAAAAATTGAACAAACAAAAGAAGATGAAGCATTTGTTTGAGTCTCGTGTGTTTTCTCCAGGTGATCAGGTATTAGCCCTGTTGCCTCTCCTGAGTGGAAAAGGCGCACACAGTTGTGTCATGTTAATTTGTTAAATCCTTTTATCATCGTTCTAATGTGTTGGAAAAGGCTCCTGTAGCAGTTGTTGTAGCTTTGTCTGTGATGGAAGTTGCTGAGGATGTTAAAGCACCTGAGGATTGCATTTTGCAGCCCCGACTTCACAACTCTGAAACACTTGGAGGATTTTGTACAACATTTGCCTCTTCACCAGAGAGCTGAACTGCTAGCTTTGATTTCAGACTTCCTTATATTGGTTTCAGATTTACCTTCACGCACTCATTTGATAGAGCACGATATAGATGTTGGCAATGCAAAACCAATACGCCAGCATTTTTATCATGTTTCTTTGGACAAACAACATCATCTTGAGGCTGAAATTAAATATATGGTCGAAAATAACATTGCTAAATTTTCCTTTTCAAGTTGGGCATCACCTTGTTTACTAGTGGGAAAGGCAGTTGGAAGGTATCGCTTTTGTACCGACTATCGAAAGGTGAACAACGTAACAAAACCAGATTCTTTCCCATTGCCCCGAATGGAGATTGCGTAGATTCTGTTAGTCATGCTATGTAGGTAAATTAGATTTATTAACCCTTTCAAGCGTGAGTTTAAAATATTCTAGCTGAACCCCCAGAGTGAGTTTTTTTAAGGTGACCGTTACTTTAGAACGTTTGCCCTTGGTGACGCGTCATCTCTTGTCATGTAACACACCGCAGCCACAATAACACTGTATGACATATGTATCGCTATTATTTTGTTTTTCCTTTTTTATTTAAAATATTCACAAACTTGCTTACCATGTCATCAACTATCTGATATTCCGATTCTCAAATATGTGTAAGTGAGTGTGTTTTGTCATTTTAAAACCTTTATAAATGATCTTTATCTTAATCTATAACGTGAGATGGGCGCCACTATCTTAGTTTGCGCCACAGTTCGCAGAGACCTGTCAGTAGGATTTACAGCACGTGAATTCATCAGTTTCTCTCCCGAAATACATGCAAGTAAGTGGCTGGTGAACTGGAAGATAGAGTAGAATAATAGAGTAAACTTTATAGTTACTTAGGCCCACTATGTGTGTCTGAATAAACATCTGCAAATTATATTTGAAAGGATTGTTATTGCTGCTTCCACTGATGTCTGACATCAGTGTGTATTTTACAAACTCTAAATGTATTGTCTTACTGGTGCTTATGTGTATTTAAATGTCTGAAACCTTAAAAAAAATAACATTATGTGGCTGAAAACACTGCATAGTTGTGATATATGACAAGTGCTGAGTGCGTCTGTCTCACAGCCAAAGCATGAAAGCATAGTTTGAATCTGGCAATTATGTGACGTCACTGAACACTCTGAATACCAAATGTGGGACCGTGCTCTCAGGGTCACAGGAATAAAAATCCCATATGTGGGACCGTACCATTCAAAAGGGTAAAAGGATATAGGCAATTGCCTTTAACTGCTCATGCACAGGAGATTGCCTCATTTATCACCCCTTCTGGGCTATATTCTTACTTATTGAGTTTTGGCCTTAGAAATGCGCTACTATTCAACGCTGGATGAACCATGTAACTTCTGGTTTAAATGGATGTGCCTTCTATTTAGATGATGTGGTTGTATACAGTGATACATGGGAGCAGCATCTTTTACATATTCGAACACTTTTTGAGCCTTTGGCTGAGGCTAGGCTCACAGCCAACCTGGCTCTCTTTTTGTATTAGGTGTGAGTTTGCCAAGGTGACTGTGACCTATTTAGGAAAAGTAGTTGGGCAGGGTAATGGATGTCCAGTGCACACTAAGGTCTTAGCAACTGATAATTTTCCTCCACCTAATACAAAAAGAGAGCTTATGCAGTTCTTGGGTATGGTGGGCTATTATAGGAAATTTTGTCTAAATTTTTCTTCAGTGGTATATATATATTTATACATATAAATTTGACCGTGAGAAAGTTTGCAAACGTCTCGAGAGCTCACTCAGCAAAACACTTTCGTCAGCTGCTGAAGCGTGCAAAAGATTAGCACGTCTCTCAAACTCTTCAGCGAGCCCTATGATCTCAGTCTCCTTTCCTCCTCAGCTCGAGTGGGACCCGGGCCACAGAAGCCTGTCCCTCTTCCCTCGAGAAGAGAGATAAACTAGACTGGAGCTTCTTCCGCGGGAAATGCTCACAGTGCACAGCCTCTAACGAAGAATGCACCAGTCATGTGTGTTATCAAGTGTCAAATGCTTATGACACACGCTCACAGTGCATGCTAACAGCTCCCTCAAAAACTGAGCGTGCATGCTCTAACAAAGAACGCACAAGTCATGTGGGTTATCGAGTGTCAGATATCTAAGAAACGGATTGTGCACACAACTTGAAACGTTTGCTTTAACAAGCCATTTTTGAACAGCATGTTTCAAACAAACAGTCCCTGAAGATGAAAAAAGGATGACATGTTCTCTAGGCACCCCTTATATACTTTCTGGTTGCACTAGTATGACATCATAGGCTGTCACCGGCCAATAAGATTGCCGTGATTTTACAGTTGCTTGCATACCAGTCACAAAGAGGCGTTCCCCAAAGTGTCTCAGGATGCAGTGCGAGTTCCCTTTCTAAAGGGAAGCAGCATGGACAAAGGAAAGGTACTCCTCTCAGAAAACGTACAAATAAAGATACTTTTAGATGTTTAATTGCTATTTGGAGCATTGGGATCGCTAGACGAGGGCTTAATGAACAAATTTTTGTGAAAACCTCAAATTCAACCAAAATTGACATTTTTGACTTGTTTTGCCTGTAGCTCAAAATTAGCCTGTGCACATTCTGACTCATTTTGCCAGCACGGGTCACAAATGATGCATGGGCCAAAGATGAGAAGCCTAGTCTGACGGAGCAGTGTGAGAGAGAACAGAATGAGGACAAGCACTACCTTAATGAGTCGACGTTTAATGAGTTGTTGATCAGCAGAAAGAAAGCCATGATTTATCTTAGGGAAGACCATCTGAGCAGGTGAAAGAAAGGTCAAAAGAGGTTGAGATCAAAGGTAAGAGAAGTTGGAGAGGAGAGTTGCATGAGGTCCCAGAAAGAGGAAGAGGAAAGGAAAAAAGGTACAAAAATAGATTAGATTTAAGTAATTGAGTCAGATGACCCAATCCAGTGCCTTCATGCATTAGTAAAAGCTGACATTTTCCATGGTGGCAGCAATGGAAGTCTGAACTGCTTTTGGCAGCAAAGCCTGTAATTACCACCTTATATGGGTGCTAGGACACCTACTCTGACAGAGCCAATCTGAAGACACATGTCAACTTTTACTCATTGAAAGCACTGTCATCACAGTTTTCTTTGAAGCCAAGGCAGACTCCAGGAACTGCACACACTGAAACCCATAATACAGATTTATGTGTCTCTGTCTGTGGGCTCTAAATGAGATGTTTACATAGTCGAGCCATCTCAAGGGGACACCTGTAATTAACAGGACACAAATAATTCTGTCACTATAGATTTAAACATCAGGTAGGGGTGGATTTACGTTGAACCAAAGATACCAGCTCCGAGTCTCACTTTAGCATTTAATGCATCTCTTTTACGTTTTCTATTCATAGAATCCAAGCACACAGTGGTCAGACTATTTGGTGGTTAGAAATATGAATATTGTTTGTCATTAATCACGAATCACTGGTTTATTAGGGGAAAGAAATAGTTGCTCTGCTGTGAATGCATAAATTCCTATCACCACACTGCATAATAATGAAAACCCCGGAACTGGGAGAGAGGGTCATGATGAGAGAAAGTATTTTTTAATTGGTTGGAATGGATTTATCTGACACAACTGTGTTAAGGCCAAGTCTGTCACTGCATAGGCACAGGGGACAAACGCATTGTTTATACATCTCAGTGTGTGTATCATCCATAGTGTCTGCCTGGGCAGTTTGGCTGAGCCAACAAACCTTTACAGCCAGGATTTGATTGCTGTGT
Organism: Hypophthalmichthys molitrix; assembly: GCA_037950675.1. NCBI lineage: Eukaryota > Metazoa > Chordata > Actinopteri > Cypriniformes > Xenocyprididae > Hypophthalmichthys > Hypophthalmichthys molitrix. The sequence continues at coordinate 36,931,752 of CM075498.1, read as the reverse complement.
AATGCAGCCAAGGTGGGTAGACCAGGTAGTCCCTGGGGACAAACAGCATAAAAATGGCACAATACAAACACAACAACACAGCATGACAATAAAAACCATACACTCCATAGAAAGGCATGCGCTTACCTGTTTTTGCATTTTTGTACAGTGGCCCAGTAGTGCACAACAAAATTGAAAAACCAAACATAAGTTCACAACACAACGGAAACAAGCCACAACACAACGAAATCAAGCCACAACACAACAGCAACAAGCCACAACACAACAAAATACAGCCACAACACAGCAAAATCGAGCCACAACATAACGGGCTCTCAGAGCTCGTTTAGATTTTCTTTGCCACTGTTCTATAGAGTCGACAGTCTTACAAAGATATCAATACCATGATTAGTTTTAAACATTGTATATCGACATGAAATATTAATTCAAAATCACCTACGTGCACAATAGGTTCATATTTATACCTGTGAATGATCTGACGCCTACCACGGCGCATGATGAAGGTAACGTCTGCCAATTACTACAGCTGACATTTTGTATTACATACAGTTGACTTACTACAGGTGACATTTTGTCAATACCTCGCTTCCTATTGGTAAGACTAGACTTACTACAGGTGAAATTATACCTCCCTGTATGTATTGTCAAAATGTCACCTGTTGTAAGTCAGTCTTACCAATAGAAACCTACTACAAGCTTTGGAATTTGAACATGTCTGTTTTTAAATGTTAAAAGTAATTTTAATGAATACAAATTATATGTTTTAACCACTTGGTAGAATTGGCAGACATTCCCTTCATCATGTGCCGTGGTAGCACGTCAAATCATTCACAGGTATAAATATGAAGCTACTGTGCACGTAGGTGATTTTGAATTAATATTTCATGTCGATGTACAGTGGTTACATACTATTAAAACTAATCGTGGTATTGATATCACTGCCAACTCTATAGAACATTGGCAAGGAAAACTAACTTTACCGAGCACTGAGAGCCCCCTGGTTGGGAGCATTTCCGTTGTGTTGTGGCTTTATTCCGTTGCGTTGTGGCTCAATTTCTTATGTTTGCTTTTTAAGTTTTGTTGTGTTATGCACTACTGGGCCACTGTAGTATCAGTTTGATTCAAAATGGCAAGTTTAAAGGGGTTTTCTAATTAACAAAGAGGCTTTTACACACTGCTCTGTTATGATGTGAAAAAAATTTTGATTTGATCTCAGCAGTGTACTTAGCCAAACACAGATCATAGGTATTTCTTACCCGTTTACTTTGGATTTATTCTCAGCAATGCACATAGCCGATAACACAGATCATAGGTATTCTTTTCTCATTTTCTTTGGATTTGTGCATTATTGCTTTTTTACAAAAAAAAAAAACGTAAAATATTTACGAATCTTTCATGTCATAAAAATATATGTATAATTTCCCTTTTATCATTTTATAGATAAATGTAAGATTCCTAAACCCCACCCCAAACCTAAACATACCCATTTTATATAGAATATTAAAAGAATAAAACATAATGGACAGAATGTGTAGGAAATGACAACTTTAGTAACAATATAGCAGTAAAACGATATTTTGAGTCGCTAATCCTACACCTACCCCTAAACCTACCCATAACAATTTCTTAAAACTATGTACTGTTATAAATAAAAGAATAACAGACAAACAAGTGTAATCACAATCATTTATTTATTGCGAAAAAGTCAAAAATGGTACCAAAAGTAGTTCAAATGATGATGAGTTGCAGTCATCTTTGGCGGTAATAGTTTTTTATGTGTTACAGAGCAGAATTTAAGTTACTAATCCATGAAAATATGAATCCAGCTTCTCTCCGTGAAAGCGGCATTAATTTCAAATGTTAATATACTCAAACACGGCATGTCGCTATTTGTGACGAGTGTTCAATGTCAGTGCCGTAAACCATGTCGTAACGCTTCTAGTGTATGCAACTTTCAAATTTGAATCATAACGAGTGTGGTCTTTGACCATGACGGTCGCTGTTGAGAATGAAGATGAAGATCGCTGGATAAAGGGCTGAATTTGGTTCTTTTCCTTGCAAACTAATGGGTTCTAAAGATTTGGATTACAACAAACAAATAAAATTGATGTGATTTGTGAATTTATGTTGTGCTTTGATGTATCTTACAGTTGTATTGTCAGTCGCTGCATAGGAAAAAATGCATTTTGTGTCTAACAGCAAACAAACCAAATATTACAAAATGGTTAAACAATTACAGAAATGTTATTCATTTTAAGGCTTTAAAGTGCAATCTTGTTTAACATTATGTAATCCTCCGAAATGAGTTTGCAGCACAAGTCACGAACAGAAATGTTATTTAATATTAACTAGATGAGTAAACTGCATTTAATAAATGTGACTAAAACATGTATTATATATAATTGAATTCAACAGAATCAAAACTTTAATGCCACGATTTTAATATTAATACACGGGAATTCATACACATTCACACTAGTTATATGTGGGTGCTTGTGTCAGAATGATTTATTACCCTTTTGATTTATGACATATGACAGGTGTGACCTTTTGCCCTTCCGTTTCCGGACTGTTTATGACAGGAAGTGTGACCATCTGTTATCGGACTGTGTTTATGAATGTCATATGTTTTTATGTTCAGGAAGTGAGATGGTGTTGGGTGTTTATACAGGTGGGGGTCAATTTGTCGATTGCGCGGGGTGTGAAATGGTGTGGGAATATTCATACAGGTGGTACAGTTTGATGATTGACTGTTTTGAACTTTGACACGTTTGTTTGATGTCTGATATCTGCATTCCAGCACGTGTGACAGCATCCAGCCATAATGTCTGTGAATGAAACAATACAAATTGAGATAATAAATAAGAAGCACTGTTGTTAAATGAAACATATGAAAATGTTTATATGAAACAGTATTAAATAAAGCATATGAAATAGTGTTTATATGAAATAAGATTAAATAAACTAAATTATTATTATTATTATTATTATTATTAAACCTTTATTTAACCAGGAAATAAAACTCTTGAGATTTAAAATCTCTTTTACAAGAGGGCCAAGACAGGCATCACATTTAGTTAAACATATAGCAAATACAATAATTTACAGAAATACACGCAAAAAAAAAAAAAAAATCACTCAAAAACAATTACAATCAAATGACTCAGAAACTAGATCCTTTAAAAGACCCTTAAAATCATTTAGTGATACCGACTCTTTTAAACGTAAAAGAAATAGAAATTATATGAAAAAAAGTATTTGGAAAGCTTTGAGAAGTTTGTTTTCCAGCTTAAAAAAGTACTGATGTTAAATAATGCAGTTGAAATATCAATTTTATGAATTAAGATAAAATAATATTTTTGAAGCTTTAAGAGATTTTTAACTTTAAGAAAAGAATGATGATAAATGAAACATATGAAAGGGTTTATATGAAACCATATTAAATAGTACCGATGTTAAGTAAAGCAGTTATTACAATAGTAATTTTATGTAATAAGCTGAAATAGTATTTTTAAGACAACTTACCAGTTGAGTTGAGATGCATGCAGTCCATTTGCTAAACTGAAAATGAGTTTGTTCCAGTCAGGGTGGATATAACACCTCTTATGGTTTATTATTGAGGGATAAAAGCTAAATCTTACTCAATTTTGCTCAGTTGATGTGACACACACACACACACACACACAATTGCTTCTATAAAAGGAATTTATCTCTATTTTAAATGAAATGATTATAAATAAAATATATAAGACAATGAATAATAACAAATATCTAACTAACATTTATTTAAACCTTTTTAGTTATAGTTTTAGCTAAATGAAAATACAAATAAATAAATACAAGAACTTTAAAATGTTAGATCAAAAAGTTCATTCAAAAAAACATACACTTCTTTTAAATGATTATAAATAGTATGCATGATTGTATATAACACTCGCTACAATAAACATGCTACTAAAACAATGTTAAACATTTATTATAGTTTTTAGTTAAATAAAAATATAAAATATCTTACATTTTCAGAGATTTAAAGATGTAACTCCTTACACTATATGATGTATATTTATTGAATGAAATAAGTTGAAACATAAACTCTCTCTCACCCTATCTCTCTAACCACTTGTCACACCAAGGTGTGGAATGTGAGACAGTCACAGCAGTGGGGCAGGGAACAATTCTGGTTGTGGGGATTTCATGTTTTATGGGGGTTTTCCATAGACATTTAAGTAATAAATAAATAAATAAATAAATTTTATAAGCTGTTTTGCTCATAAATAAAAAATATAAGACAATGAATAATAACAAATATATATTTAAACCATTTTAGTTATAGTTTTATCTAAATGAAATGTATAAAAAAAAAATACATATAAATATGAAAACACCTTACATTTTCAGAGAGCTGAAGAAGTAGTTCTTTATGCAATGATTAAAAAAAATAAAAAATTAAAAAATAAAACCGAAATAAATAGTTTAAGTTGTATCATAAACAAAAAACTCCCAGATCCTCCCATGCAGGGATAAACTCCAGAGTGAAATGAATGCTTCAGACCCTCACATGGACGGGTGGAGTCAGACTAGATGAGTCTCTGTGTCACAGCATATGTGTTTTTGTACTACATTTATTTTAAAGCACAATCTTAAAAGTTTAAAAATGATCTTGGAATTTTAAAATGTTGTTTAAATCCAGTCTTTAAAGATTTAATAAAATTGTATCTTCTGTTTATCTTTCTGGAAGTCTGCTGTATAAAGATAACATCTGATGACCGATGGTAGAAACGATTTGCTTAAATTTAACCTAAAGCATTATTTTTATTTTTATTAATCAAGAACTGTAAAATGTTAAAATCAAAAACCTGTACTTAGATGTCTTAGATCTTATTTCTTAAAGATTCAAACAGTATTTTCATCCATGCAACACACAAAGTTTTTGAGAAATCTGTATGTTTTTGAGATAAACTGCGAATGTTTAATTCGATTTTTAAAAATCCAAACGTGAAGGTGTCTGTGTGTGTGATGCCTCACAACTCTCACGTAACCTCGAACGAGGGCTTAACATTGCTCTTATTTAGCTTAAGTTGTATCTTTTAAGAAATTCACACATATTCAAACAGTGACCAGGTGTTCCTCTGTGCTGTTCCCATGAAAAAAAAAAAGTCTTGAGTAAATATTTAATTTTACTTGTCTTAATTCAAAGCATTATATTACTTTAAACTTCAAATAAAAAAGTGGTCATATGTTGTCATACTATTATGCTGTGCCTGAACTCAACATCTGACATTTTGCAGTAGCCATGATCTAGTATTGCACTTATAAGTTACATTCAAAAATGAACTTTCACTGTTGTTAGTTTCACTCAATCCATCCTTGTTCACATTACTTAAAATAAAAAAAAAACTCATGCAACTACATGAACTTAATTCCTACTAAAAATGAATATTGTCAGGTTTACTTAATAAGTGTTTGTTCAGTCAACTTAACATTGCTGAGTGAAACACACTAATTAATGTAGACATAACTAACTGGGCAGCGGATCCGTAGTTCCCAGCATGCTTTGCAAGGGACTGCATTAGACGAGAAAATTTAGGGATTAAAGTGTTATTTTGCATTTTTCAGTAAAGGGAAATGTGTTGTTTGTTTATGATAGTGTTTAATGTTCAGTTATGTTGGACATTTAGAGAAGTTTCTGTAATGTTTTTGAATTTTGTGATTACCATTATGCAGAAGAGCGATGCCTGTGTTTAGGCTGTGAGCACTCATATCTGCATGTTTAGGATGGAATTCTTGCTCGCAGTTCAATTGAGTTTGATCAATGAGTTAAGGTAAATTAAGTCAATAAATGTGTTCACCATACATAATAAACATAACATAACAATAAACTGCACATATAAATATTATGTAACTGACAAATTCAAATGATTTGCATTTACTCAGACATTTTGTCAGCTTTAAATTGTTATTTGTACAAATTACTCAATATAGTTGCGACACTTTTTATTTTTATTTATTTATTTTTGTAAGTAAAACCAACAGTTCATTTTTGAGTGTGGTCTTTATCAGTGTGGAAACATACCCTTTACTGAAAATATACAAAAATGTATAATATCGGTTATCTACTCAAAAATATATGTAGAAATTTAAAAATGTTGATGTGACAGTTTGTCTGTTGGTCGCAGTGATGACTCTAGCAGGAAGAATGCCCTTTGACACCCAACATTTTTGCAGGGTGTTAAACACCCTACATGGTAGTCATTAATTTCAGTTGTTTTTTTTGTTTGTTATTTTCAACTGAGTGAATTCACACATGTGAGGTCTTTAGGAAGCGTTCCTGAGAGAAAATTTAATTGTGCTTAAAAACCAAAGATTAGGCCAAACCACTACCTGGCATGTTCACATTAGACCCTGATGTACTGCGATAGAATATATATACTGTTAAAAACTAGTGTATGATGTCTGTTAAATATGTTTATTTGTGTTTAAAAACCTTACATTTAAAATTACATTTTAAGGTGACGCATGTCACACAAAGCCATATGATTTTACTTTTCTTATTTCTACAAAGTTTCAATTCCTAGTAAATATTAATTAATGATAAAACAAGAGAATAATGTTGACAAATATGTTTTTTAAGAAATAAGGATTACCATAGTCCAGACAGTTCCTCACATAATGACACCATTAAAGAAGGTCGACACATCTACTGTCTGTGTGTGTCTGTGTCTGTGTGTGTGTGTGTGTGTGTGTACGTGTTTGTGTATGAACGGACGTACTGGCCAGATGAACTGCCGCTGTCCATGGGTAGCTAGTTTTACCCCAAATCAAACCCCCATTTCAGATGTAACAGTGAAGTGGAATAGGTCTTATTCTCAAAGTTTTGGAATTGATGCAAACATGCGATACAGGTATCTGGCTAAAACCTCGTACTAAACAAAGAAGGGAATATGCCTCAGCATATATAATACAGTATTTTTACAAAAAGTATCATGGTTTCAGACCATTTTTAAAAGGTTTTAGTAGTTTTAGTGCGATGTCTGCATCAATTCCAAAACTTTGAGAATAAGACCTATTCCACTTCACTGTTACATCTGAAATGGGGGTTTGTCAAAAAGAACAATGACGTGTTATCTGGTTTAGGTGTTTTATTCTTAAAAACATTGTGTCAAAAGAATTTGGTAGCATGATTCTCTTGTTTCATCATGTATTAACTCCATATTTATCAGGCTGATAAAAGTAGTGTGAACATTTTATAAAACAAAAAGCACTAATTAATGACATTGTGTCAGAACACAGCAGGTATGAAGAAAAAGTGTAATACAATATTTGATTTGGGGTAAAACTAGCTACCCATGGACAGCGGCAGTTCATCTGGCCAGTACGTCCGTTCATACACAAACACACACACACACAGACAGACAGTAGATGTGTCGACCTTCCTTAATGGTGTCATTATGTGAGGAACTGTCTGGACTATGGTAATCCTTATTTCTTAAAAAACATATTTGTCAACATTATTCTCTTGTTTTATCATTAATTAATATTTACTAGGAATTGAAACTTTGTAGAAATAAGAAAAGTAAAATCATATGGCTTTGTGTGACATGCGTCACCTTAAAATGTAATTTTAAATGTAAGGTTTTTAAACACAAATAAATATATTTAACAGACATCATACACTAGTTTTTAACAGTATATATATTCTATCACAGTACATCAGGGTCTAAAGCGAACATGCCAGGTAGTGGTTTGGCCTAATCTTTGGTTTTTAAGCACAATTAAATTTTCTCTCAGGAACGCTTCCTAAAGACCTCACATGTGTGAATTCACTCAGTTGAAAATAACAAACAAAAAAACAACTGAAATTAATGACTACCTTGTAGGGTGTTTAACACCCTGCAAAAACATTGGGTGTCAAAGGGCATTCTTCCTGCTAGAGTCATCACTGCGACCAACAGACAAACTGTCGCATCAACATTTTTAAATTTCTACATATATTTTTGAGTAGATAACCGATATTATACATTTTTGTATATTTTCAGTAAAGGGTATGTTTCCACACTGATAAAGACCACACTCAAAAATGAACTGTTGGTTTTACTTACAAAAATAAATAAATAAAAATAAAAAGTGTCGCAACTATATTGAGTAATTTGTACAAATAACAATTTAAAGCTGACAAAATGTCTGAGTAAATGCAAATCATTTGAATTTGTCAGTTACATAATATTTATATGTGCAGTTTATTGTTATGTTATGTTTATTATGTATGGTGAACACATTTATTGACTTAATTTACCTTAACTCATTGATCAAACTCAATTGAACTGCGAGCAAGAATTCCATCCTAAACATGCAGATATGAGTGCTCACAGCCTAAACACAGGCATCGCTCTTCTGCATAATGGTAATCACAAAATTCAAAAACATTACAGAAACTTCTCTAAATGTCCAACATAACTGAACATTAAACACTATCATAAACAAACAACACATTTCCCTTTACTGAAAAATGCAAAATAACACTTTAATCCCTAAATTTTCTCGTCTAATGCAGTCCCTTGCAAAGCATGCTGGGAACTACGGATCCGCTGCCCAGTTAGTTATGTCTACATTAATTAGTGTGTTTCACTCAGCAATGTTAAGTTGACTGAACAAACACTTATTAAGTAAACCTGACAATATTCATTTTTAGTAGGAATTAAGTTCATGTAGTTGCATGAGTTTTTTTTTTATTTTAAGTAATGTGAACAAGGATGGATTGAGTGAAACTAACAACAGTGAAAGTTCATTTTTGAATGTAACTTATAAGTGCAATACTAGATCATGGCTACTGCAAAATGTCAGATGTTGAGTTCAGGCACAGCATAATAGTATGACAACATATGACCACTTTTTTATTTGAAGTTTAAAGTAATATAATGCTTTGAATTAAGACAAGTAAAATTAAATATTTACTCAAGACTTTTTTTTTTTCATGGGAACAGCACAGAGGAACACCTGGTCACTGTTTGAATATGTGTGAATTTCTTAAAAGATACAACTTAAGCTAAATAAGAGCAATGTTAAGCCCTCGTTCGAGGTTACGTGAGAGTTGTGAGGCATCACACACACAGACACCTTCACGTTTGGATTTTTAAAAATCGAATTAAACATTCGCAGTTTATCTCAAAAACATACAGATTTCTCAAAAACTTTGTGTGTTGCATGGACGAAAATACTGTTTGAATCTTTAAGAAATAAGATCTAAGACATCTAAGTACAGGTTTTTGATTTTAACATTTTACAGTTCTTGATTAATAAAAATAAAAATAATGCTTTAGGTTAAATTTAAGCAAATCGTTTCTACCATCGGTCATCAGATGTTATCTTTATACAGCAGACTTCCAGAAAGATAAACAGAAGATACAATTTTATTAAATCTTTAAAGACTGGATTTAAACAACATTTTAAAATTCCAAGGTCATTTTTAAACTTTTAAGATTGTGCTTTAAAATAAATGTAGTACAAAAACAATCACTCTGGAAAGGAGTCAGCGGTCTTAACATATGCTGTGACACAGAGACTCATCTAGTCTGACTCCACCCGTCCATGTGAGGGTCTGAAGCATTCATTTCACACTGGAGTTTATCCCTGCATGGGAGGATCTGGGAGTTTTTTGTTTATGATAAAACTTAAACTATTTATTTCGGTTTTATTTTTTAATTTTTTATTTATTTATTTTTTTAATCATTGCATAAAGAACTACTTCTTCAGCTCTCTGAAAATGTAAGGTGTTTTCATATTTATATGTTTTTTTTTTTATATACATTTCATTTAGATAAAACTATAACTAAAATGGTTTATATATTTGTTATTATTCATTGTCTTATATTTTTTATTTATGAGCAAAACAGCTTATAAAAATTATTTATTTATTTATTTATTTATTACTTAAATGTCTATGGAAAACCCCCATAAAACATGAAATCCCCACAACCAGAATTGTTCCCTGCCCCACTGCTGTGACTGTCTCACATTCCACACCTTGGTGTGACAAGTGGTTAGAGAGATAGGGTGAGAGATAGTTTATGTTTCAACTTATTGCATTCAATAAATATACATCATATAGTGTAAGGAGTTACATCTTCAACTCTCTGAAAATGTAAGATATTTTATATTTTTATTTAACTAAAAACTATAATAAATGTTTAACATTGTTTTAGTAGCATGTTTATTGTAGCGAGTGTTATATACAATCATACATACTATTTATAATCATTTAAAAGAAGTGTTTTTTTGAATGAACTTTTTGATCTAACATTTTAAAGTTCTTGTATTTATTTATTTGTATTTATATTTTCATTTAGCTAAAACTATAACTAAAAAGGTTTAAATAAATGTTAGTTAGATATGTGTTATTATTCATTGTCTTATATATTTTATTTATAATCATTTCATTTAAAATGGAGATAAATTCCTTTTATAGAAGCAATTGTGTGTGTGTGTGGTGTGTGTGTGTGCGCGCTCCCTGAGCAAAATTTGTCCCATGAGCAAAACAGCTTATAAAATATATTTATTTATTTATTTTAATTATTTATTACTTGAAATGTGGAAACATGGAAACCCGGCATGTCTGGACATGTCCACAATATCTCTTGGTTTGATCTGACTGTTTCTTCATTAGAGTCTTATTTTTGTCACTTGCAACATAGAGAGAAGGTATTGACAAGATTCACTGAGTAGGCCTAGAGTAACACTTTTAGTGTGTAAACTATTTAAAAACTGTAAGATTAAAATGTTTGGTAAGATCTCTCTCATGTAAACTTACAAATAGGTAATGTAATAGAAAAAGAGAATAAAGATCTTAACTCTGGCCAATAAAACAAATGGAATATCTTCAGTAGGTGTCAGAAATGAGGTGTCTTTTTTTTTTGGGGGGGGGGGGGGGGGGGGGGGGGGGGGGGGCGGGGATAAAGATTTAGCTTTTATCCCTCAATAATTAACCATATGAGGTGTTATATCCACCCTGACTCACTTTTAATAGTTTGACACATTGCAAACCAATCACATCCGCAGACAGAGTTGGACCGGCCCACAGCAATACTGGAAACAAACTCATTTTCAGTTTAGCAAATGGACTGCATGCATCTCAACTCAACTGGTAAGTTGTCTTAAAAATACTATTTCAGCTTATTACATAAAATTACTATTGTAATAACTGCTTTACTTAACATCGGTACTATTTAATACAGTTTCATATAAACCCTTTCATATGTTTCATTTATCATCATTCTTTTCTTAAAGTTAAAAATCTCTTAAAGCTTCAAAAATATTATTTTATCTTAATTCATAAAATTGATATTTCAACTGCATTATTTAACATCAGTACTTTTTTAAGCTGGAAAACAAACTTCTCAAAGCTTTCCAAATACTTTTTTTTCTTTTACGTTTAAAAGAGTCAGTATCACTAAATGATTTTAAGGGTCTTTTAAAGGATCTAGTTTCTGAGTCATTTGATTGTAATTGTTTTTGAGTGATTTTTTTTTCCTTTTTTTTTTTTTTTTTTTTGAGTGTATTTCTGTAAATTATTGTATTTGCTATATGTTTAACTAAATGTGATGCCTGTCTTGGCCCTCTTGTAAAAGAGATTTTAAATCTCAAGAGTTTTATTTCCTGGTTAAATAAAGGTTTAATAATAATAATAATAATAATAATTTAGTTTATTTAATCTTATTTCATATAAACACTATTTCATATGCTTTATTCAATACTGTTTCATATAAACATTTTCATATGTTTCATTTAACAACAGTGCTTCTTATTTATTATCTCAATTTGTATTGTTTTATTCACAGACATTATGGCTGGATGCTGTCACACGTGCTGGAATGCAGATATCAGACATCAAACAAACGTGTCAAAGTTCAAAACAGTCAATCATCAAACTGTACCACCTGTATGAATATTCCCACACCATTTCACACCCCGCGCAATCGTCAAATTGACCCCCACCTGTATAAACACCCAACACCATCTCACTTCCTGAACATAAAAACATATGACACTCATAAACACAGTCCGGTAACAGATGGTCACACTTCCTGTCATAAACAGTCCGGAAACGGAAGGGCAAAAGGTCACACCTGTCATATGTCATAAATCAAAAGGGTAATAAATCATTCTGACAAAAGCACCCTCATATAACTACTATTCACACTTGGATAAGTAAATAATTTACGTTTTATTGCTGTCAATACATAAGTATTTTACGTTTTAGTGCTATAAATAGGTCAATATTGTATGTTTTTGTGTGTATGAAAAAAAGTAAACGTACGTGTGGTAGAACCACACTTTATGTAAAAATACACACATATTCTCATGAGATCATGTTGTGTATTGTGCGCCAATGCCCTTACATTTAAACTTGAATATTGTTTGTTGTGGTGCAGGGTTTGCCATCCATCCATCTATCCATCCATACATACATACATACATACATACATACATACATATCCTCTGCAGGGATGCTGGAGCTTATCCCAGGGTCTTGGGCCATAGATGGGGGACAACCTGGATGGCCAGTCTATCACAGGACACACACACACACACACACACACACACACACACACACACACACACACATTCACAGTCTCATTCATACCTACTGACAATTTAGTGTCTCAAATTCACCCATGCTGCATGCTGCAATTTACATGGTGGGATTTTGGATTTGCAAACCCACACAGAAAGGCCTCCTGGTTCAGGCGGGACTCGAACTGGGGGCCTTTTTGCCTACTCATGGAATACTATTCTTAAAATTAATTAAACAAATAAATAAACAAACAATATATGGATTAAAAAACACAGAGAAATACAATATTTATACGATATTCCATCCCACCATGTAAAGGGAAGTAATTTGAACTGCATGGATTTAGTAGATGGAAGCAAAAGAAACCACACGGTCTTCTGTTTTGATGCTCAAGCAAATAGCACTTGCAAACAAAATACACTGACAAAACAAAGTAGTGATAACTTCAAGTAATGTGTCATTTGGAGAAGAAAAGGGCATCAAGCTAATTCCCACACAAATATTCATCAAATTGAAAATAAGAATAGACAAATATAAAATATGTATTATGATTACTGGGGTAACAGCTGAATAGAATTTTGCAAGCTTTTTGATTTATGGTGTTCTTTTACCAGGCTCTTGTCTTGTGTTTCAGTCGATTTGATCAATTTGTATTGAGACAGCACAACTTACTATTGATCCACACCACCTTTTACAAAATGCCTTTGGTTAATATAGTCCTTGGTTTGGGTACCATTTTCCAATAGTCAACTCTACTGTAAGAAACATGTGTTACAGTTATGTTCTCTATACTTGGGAAGGAAAATTGTTCTGTCTTGACAATGTTAACATTGTTGGAGTCTTGGTTCGACCTTCCACCTCTGTTAAAAACCTGGGTATAATCTTTGACTCATCTCTCTCTTTCCTTCCACACATCTCTTCACTCACTAAGTCTGCCTTCTTTCACCTCCATAATATTGCACGTTTGCTTCCCGTCTTAAATATCAATAATGCTGAGACACTGGTTCACACCTTCATTACTTCCCGACTCGACTATTGTAATTCTCTTTTTTTATGGTTTACCAAACACAACAATTAATAAGCTCCAATATATTCAGAACTCTGCAGCTAGGTGTCACGAATTCGGCCTCTGTGGTTCCCTCCGATCACCACCTGAGGGCTCCATCACCGGAGTATTAACTCTTTTGGACTTCATTTCCCATAACCCACTTCCTGGCGCTGATTTCGCGCCCACCTGTTTCCCCTTCCGGAGGACTATTTAACATGCGCTCTCACACACACACACTGCAAAGTCTTGTTTTGCCACGGCTGACATTTCTGAGCATTTTCCCATGTGTATTGTTTTCCCGTGTATGATCTTAGATTGTTTATACTGTTATGACGTCTTGCTGTCTGCCCATCTGACCTACTGCCTGTTTAACTGGATATTGCCTGTTCTGTTTGCCGCCTGCCCCGACCCTGTGCCTGTCCTTTCATTACGTTACTGCCTTGCCTGTGATTTTGCTGTTGCCGGTGATTTACCCTTGCCTGTTGTACTACAATTGTCAACAATAAAGCTGCACATGGATCCCATGGCTTCTGACTCCTCGTTACAGAAGACTTCGCCAGACCCCGATCCAGAGGCTATCTACCGGTTATCCACCGAGGTCTCGACCCAGGCGAGTATTCTGGCAACTCACCTACAACAGTTCCCCCGGCTAACATCCATCACTGAGGAATTGGTAAAGACATTATAGAGTTTGCGTCTACCCGCCGCTGAAGCAAGCCCGCCTGTACCCACGCCTACAACTAATGCTGCACCGATGATGCCGACCACCAGCCCGCGGCTCACATTCCCAGAGAAATATGACTCGCCCACGAAGTGTAAAGGTTTCCTGCTCCAATGCTCGCTATTTCTCTCTTAGCAACCCTTGTTATACCCCACGGATGAGAGTCGTATTTCATTTGTCTGTTCTCTTCTGATGGGAAAAGCTTTGGAATGGGCTACCGCGGTCTGGAGTGATGGGCGACCAACGTTTACAACGTTCAGTGGCTTCCTACAGAGATTCCGGGAGATTTTCGAACATGCCGAGGGAGGAAAGGAGCCTGGAGAACAACTATTGTCCCTTCGCTGAAGGGGTGGATTCTGGAATCCACTGCCGCTTCAATATATATCTTTTAAGTTATTAATCAACATTTATCTTTCTGTTAAATTATTTGAATGACTTCTGCAACGTATGACAGCAGACAGAAAAACATTACGGAAACATAAAATACATAACATGAATCAGATTGTACAATCAGCGGTCAGAGAAACAAAAAGATGTTTTAAGGTGGGTTTTGAAATCATGTAATGATGAGAGATCACAAATGTGTTTGGGAATGGAATTCCAGAGTGTGGGGGCAGAGATGCAAAATGCCCGACCACCAAACGATTCTAACTTATGTTGTGGAATCAACAACAGACCAGTATTAGAAGATCATAATGTGCAAACAGGAGAGTAGGTATGAATGAGATCAGAAATGTACTGAGGGGCAAGACCATGAAGTGCTTTGAATGTGATGAGGAGTATTTTGTATTGAATACGAAAACGGGTAGCCAATGAAGTCTGTGTAGAATGGGAGTAATGTGAGAAGATTTCTTGAATAAGTGAGAACCCTAGTGTAACGAGGAGTCAGAAGCCATGGGATCCATGTGCAGCTTTATTGTTGACAATCGTAGTACAACAGGCAAGGGTAAATCACCAGCAACAGCAAAATCACAGGCAAGGCAGTAACATAATGAAAGGACAGGCACAGGGTCGGGGCAGGCGGCAAACAGAACAGGCAATATCCAGTTAAACAGGCAGTAGGTCAGATGGGCGGGCAGCAAGACGTCGTAACAGTATAAACAATCCAAGATCATACATGGGAAAACAATACAGATGGGAAAACGCTCAGAAATGTCAGCCATGGCAAAACAAGACTTCATAGTGTGTGTGTGAGAAAGCGCGTGTTAAATAGTCCTCCGAAAGGGGAAACTTACCAATTCACAAAATTAATAGAATGCATAGCTGATATAAAAAATTGAATGACTAGTAATTTCCTACTTCTAAATTCAGAAAAAACAGAGATTCTAATTTTTGGACCAAAAACTTCTTCATGTAATAACCTAGAATACTGTCTAACACTTGATGGCTGCTCTGTTAAGTCTTCGTCGTCAGTTAGGAACCTGGGTGTGCTCTTTGATACCAATCTTTCGTTTGAAGCCCATGTTACTAGCATCTGTAAAACCGCATTCTTCCATCTTAAAAATATATCTAAACTATGATATATGCTCTCAATGAAAAATGCAGAACAGTTAGTTCATGCGTTCATGACCTCAAGGCTAGATTACTGTAACGCTCTACTGGGTGGTTGTTCCGCTCGCCTGATAAATAAACTACAGCTCGTCCAAAATGCAGCAGCTAGAGTTCTTACTAGAACTAGGAAGTATGACCATATTAGCCCAGTTCTGTCAACACTGCACGGCTTCCTGTTAAACATCGTATAGATTTTAAAATCTTGCTAATTACTTACAAAGCACTAAATGGTTTAGCTCCCCAGTACCTGAGCGAGCTCTTAAAGCATTATAGTCCTTCACGTCTATTGCGATCTCAGAACTCAGGCCAGCTGATAATACCTAGAATATCAAAATCAACCGCAGGTGGTAGATCCTTCTCCTATATGGCACCTAAACTCTGGAACAATCTTCCTAGCATTGTTCGGGAAGCAGACACACTCTGTCAGTTTAAATCTAGACTAAAAACGCATCTCTTTAACCTGGCATACACATAACACATTATCAATTTATATTTTCAAATCCGTTAAAGGATTATTAGGCTGCATAAACTAGGTCAGCCGGAACCGGGAACACTTCCTATAACACCAGATGTACTCGTTACATCAGAAGAAGAATGGCATCTACGCTAATATTAGTCTTTCTGTTTATCCCGAGGTTTACCGTAGTCAACCAGATCCGGGCCGTATCCAGGTGAGACTGAGGACCGGCGCCTTGACACGACCACAACGCAGCCCTGAAGTATCAGCAGAGATTGAGTCAACTAGATCATCCATTGTGAAGGCCTCATCGACACAACAGCCAGTGGCACAGCTCCTCAAAAAAACCTTCTATACCGGTGTGATGAATACGATCCTCAACTGGACTGAACTGGAATAAATACTTTGAATGTTGCGATCCAAACGGACATAAGAAAAATGAATCGTACCAAAGCACTGTTCGCCAGAGGAGAACTGGCCCCCCGACTAAGCCTGGTTTCTCCCAAGGTTTTTTTCTCCATTTTTAACACAGCAGTCTATTTGCCACCTGTTTGCCATCTGATGTCACCTGTTGGAGTTTGGGTTCCTTGCCGCTGTCGCCTTTGGCTTGCTTAGTTGGGGACACTTGACATTTGATATTGAACAGTGCTTTGATCTGCCTGCATTGACACTATTCTTTAAGAGCTGCTGTGCAGCCAAAATTATATACCAGTTATCAATGTAAAGCTGCTTTGACACAATCTGCATTGTAAAAAGCGCTATATAAATAAAGGTGACTTGACTTGACAAAGTAACAGAAAGAGAGATCATGAGTGGAAAAGACACTTATTCTGTGTAGAGAGAAGCTGTGTTTCACCCAACTAAAAAGCAATATTTGAATGAGATTTTCAAGTGATTATTTCATAATCTGTCAACTATAGCAAAGCACGTCCTTCCTTTAATATTCCTTTAAGAGGTTTGAATTTATCAAGCTGTCAAGCAACTGAGCTGGAAATAATTCTTTGAATGGGCTCTTAGTCTAACATACTCAAACGTCATTATGAAGTCGCAGTATGTTAGGACTTTGATTCTACTAGAAAACCTTCAGCTATATTGAATTGCAAGAGGCTCAGTTATGTTTGGGTTGGGCATAGAAGGGATACAGCTATGGCCAGATTGTCCTAACAGATCTTACTGGGCATGCACATATCAGTGTTGCATCATTTTTGTCATGCTGAAGAACAATTAATTACTGTATTTGCATTATTGTAAGGGTAGGTTTAGGGTTGGGGTAGGTGTAGACGTTAATAAAACACAATCTGATAAATTGCAAATTTTATTTATTGTTATTTTGCGTCACTTCCGGCTGTATCTGCATCCCTTCTAGTCACATCCTTATGTTTGTTTTGGACTGATCTTGCACAACTGATGTGAGCCTGTACTGGTGAAGACAGAAAGATTGCAGGCAGGCTGCCGGTACTGATCATTCAAAATGACTTCTTCAAGTGTTTATAGTTTCAAGTCTTATTCATCGATTGCTCTCTGTGATCGATTGCTCCTGTCTGCTCCTGTCTGCCTCGCTGCTCAGAGTGGTTTGCATCTGTAGCTCCGTATAGCTTTGTTTTTAATCTCTTTAATCACTATCATTTCTTGTTGTTTATATTATCATTACCATATATCTAATATTGCCTTAATCTGATGTTGCTAGCTTTTAATCTAAATCACTATCACAACGCGTTAGCATTTCGCTAGCTTGTTAACTTGTCATCAGTCTCTCGTGCGCTCCTTCTTCTACGCGTTCATCAAACAGCTGTGATAAAGTCGGATCAGTCTACAAACACGGTGAGTCATGTCATCCTCTCCTTCTATTGTTACTTGCTCTGCCTGTCACACGCTTAGCATAGTTCTCTCTGTCAGCAACGAGGGATTCACATGTCATAAATGTAGGGAGATAGTCAGGCTGACAGAGAAAATCTCAGAATTAGAGACACGCATCCAAACTTTAATCGAGGATAGTAAGAATGTAAGGGCTTTTGATACGGTTTTGGATGCGACTGGCTTAATGAACTCTATATATTGTTCGGTTCCAGCAGTAGAGCCTGCGCAGCAGGGCAATTGGGTGTTCTCCCCACTCAGTGATGCACATACTGAGAATCCTGTTGAAAGTGCCCGTTATTGGCGATTCTATTACACGGAACATAAAAATAGAGACACAATAGTCACATGTTTGCCAGGAGCCAGAGCGCCTGACATCAAAGCAAATTTAAAAGTGCTGGCTAATGCTAATCGTAAATACTATAAGATTATTATTCACGTCAGCACTAATGATGTTCAACTTCGCCAGTCGGAGATCACTAAAATTAACATTAAAGAGGTGTGTGAACTCGCAAGTATAATGTCAGACACTGTAATTTACTCTGGCACTCTCCCTGTTCGTCGGAGTGATGAGATACTTAGCAGACTATCATCACTCAATGGCTGGCTGTCTAAGTGGTGTCCGCAGAATAATATAGGTTTCATAGACAACTGGAAAAGTTTTTGGGGCAGACCTGACCTGTTGAAAAGATGGTGCCCCTCTTCTCTCTAGTAATATGGCACATAGTCTTAGAGCTGAACAAAACTGATAAACTGGGGCCCAGGTCAGGAAGCAGACATACTGGCTAAACCGACTGTCTGCTAGCTGTCTCACGTCACAGAAGTCAGATAAATCCCAACACATAGAAACGCTTTCACCTAGATATTACATTTACATTTACATTTATTCATTTCGCAGACGCTTTTATCCAAAGCAACTTACAAGTGAGGAATACAGTAAGCGAGTCGTCATGACGAGGCAAATAGGGACAAGAAGTGCTCACAATACAAGTTTTAGGCAGTGCTCAGAGTATCATAAGCTACAATAGAGAGGGATTAAAGGAAGTGAAGGAATAGGTATAGAATTTTTTTTTTTTTTTTTAGGATGAGGATAAGTGCTCACGAAAGAGATGAGTTTTCAGCTGTCTTTTGAATATTGCCAGGGATTCTGTATTGCGGATGAAGGCAGGAAGATCATTCCACCAGCGAGGGACAGTGAACGAGAATGTCCTGGAGAGTGATTTCATGCCTCTCTGTGATGGTACCTTTAATGAGCGTAGGCTTCTGGTTGGAGTGTAGACTCGTAAGAGTGAGTGGAAGTAGGAGGGTGCTGAGCCCGTGGTAGATCTGTAAGCAAGCGTCAACGCCTTGAATTTGATGCGAGCAGCAAGTGGTAGCCAGTGCAGAGAGATGAAGAGAGGTGTGACGTGGGCTCTTTTGGGCTCGTTAAAGACAAGACGTGCTGCAGCATTCTGAATCATTTGAAGAGGCTTGATTGTGCATGATGGCAGTCCAGCCAGAAGAGCATTGCAGTAATCAAGCCTAGAAATGACCAGGGCCTGGACAAGGAGTTGTGTTGCATGTTCTGTTAGAAAGGGCCTGATTTTCCTGATATAGTCCTTGTATAGTGCAAATCTGCATGACCGAGCTGTCTTTGCAATGTGGTCTTTGAAGGTCAGTTGGTCATCAAGGATTACTCCAAGATTTCTGGCCGAATTAGATGGGGTAATTGAGGATGTACCTAGCTGAATGCTGAAATCATGATTTAGAGTCGAATTGGCAGGGAAGACGAGAAGCTCAGTCTTAGCCAGGTTGAGCTGCAGATGATGTTCTTTCATCCATGCCGAGATGTCCGCCAGACAGCTTGAGATTCATGTAGGTACTGTGGGATCATCTGGTTGGAATGAAAGGAAGAGTTGTGTGTCATCAGCATAGCAATGGTAGGAGAAACCATGTGCCTGTATGATGGGACCAAGTGATGTAGTGTAAATGGAGAAGAGGAGGGGTCCAAGAACTGAACCCTGAGGAACCCCCGTGGTCAGTTGATGAGCTTCGGATACCTTCCCTCTCCAGGCAACCCTGAAAGACCTTCCTGTGAGATAGGATTCAAACCAGTGAAGCGGAGTACCTGTGATGCCCAGTGATGAGAGGGTGGACAGGAGGATCTGATGATTCACAGTGTCAAAGGCAGCAGATAGATCGAGCAGAATGAGAACTGATGATTTGGAATCAGCCTTTGCAATCCACAAGGATTCAGTGACCGACAGTAGTGCAGTCTCGGTTGAGTGGCCACTCTTGAAACCACACTGATTGACATCCAATTGATTGCTCTGTGAGAGGAAAGATGACACCTGGTTGAAAACAACTTGTTCAAGTGTTTTTGCCATGAATGGTAGGAGAGAAACAGGTCTGTAGCTGTCTACAAGTGACGTGTTTAATGTGGGTTTTTTCAGCAGTGGGGTTACCCGAGCCTGCTTGAATGTGTTAGGGAAAGTGCCAGTGTGGAGAGATGTGTTGATAATGTGTGTAAGTGCTGGTGCAATTGTAGGAGTGATGGCTTGTAGAAGGTGTGAGGGGATGGGATCAAGAGGGCAGGTGGTGGGATGGCTAGAGAGAAGGAGTTTGGATACTTCTGTCTCTGTGAGGGGAGAGAACGAAGAGAGGTGTGTGGCTGTGTATGTGGATGGTCTAAGTTCCTGTGTGTGTGGAGCGGAGAACTGACTGCTGATGGTAGCGGTTTTGTTAGTGAAAAAATTAGCAAAATTATCAGCAGTTAGGGAGGAGGTGGGTGGTGGTGGAGGGGGACAGAGGAGAGAGTTGAATGTTTTGAAAAGTAAGCGTGTGTTTGAAGCGCTGTTGATTTTGTTGTGGAAATAGGAAGATTTAGCAGCATGAATTTCAGCCGAAAAGGATGAGAGCAGGGATTGATAGCTACCTAGGTCAGATTGGTCTTTTGATTTGTGCCATTTCCTCTCTGCAACCCTAAGTTAGGTCCGGTGTTCACAAAGAACATGAGATAACCAGGGATTAGAGGGAGTGGCACGTGCAGGCCTGGATGACAGAGGACAAATGCTATCTAGAGATGAAGTTAAGGTGGAACATAAAGTGTCAGTTGCTGTATTCACATCCAGAGATGAGAATTGTGTGGGTGAGGGAAGGGAGGAGGATACAGCAGAGGAAAGATGAGAAGAAGAAAGAGAGCACAGGTTTCGTCTAAAGGTAACTGGTAGAGGGGTTGGTGGTGAACAAATAGGGAATTGTAGACTAAAAGTGATGAAGAAATGATCAGAAATGTGCAAAGGTTTTACCAAAATGTTGTCAGTGATGCAGTTGCGTGTGTAAATGAGGTCAAGTTGGTTGCCAGATTTGTGTGTACTTGTGGTGATGAGCCGATTGAGATCAAATGTGGCTATAAGAGAAAGGAAGTCTGAAGCATAAGGCTTCTCTAGATGAATGTTGAAATCGCCAAAAACTACAAGTGGGCTACCATCCTCTGGGAATGAGGACAGCAGCATGTCCAGTTCCTCTACAAAGGTACCCAGTTGGCCTGGAGGGCGATAAATCACCACGATATGAATTTTGACAGGAATTGAGATTGTAATAGCATGAAACTCAAATGAATTGTAGTTGCAAAGAGAGGAATGAGTCGAGTATTTCCAATTGTCAGAAATGAGAAGACCTGTGCCCCCACCCCTCCCAGACTGGCGAGGGGTATGAGAGAAAGTGAAGTTGTTAGAGAGAGCAGCAGGGGTTGCTGAGTCCTCTGGACAAATCCAGGTCTCAGTCAAGCCCAAGATATTGAGAGTAGAATTAGTAGCAAAGGCTGGAATGAAGTCAGCTTTGTTAACTGCAGACTGACAATTCCATAGCCCCACAGAGACAGAGAGAGGAGTATTAGTGTTAGAAGATGAGTAGATAGGACGCAGGTTAAAAGCATAGCGCTGCCTTTTACGTGGGTTAGTGGAGCGTTGCCAAGAGACAACAGGAATGTATTGAAAGCACATGCTGAGGAAGAAGGAACGGAAAAGTGTGAAAGAAAGGGAAAGGAATATATTTAAGTGCCTACCGGTGTCGTTGCTCAGTGGAGTCGCAGGTCTTTACCCGAGTCGGTCTTCACACGAGGAGGCTGAACACAACGGCTGAACGCTCCCGCTGACGCTTCTGCGACAGCGCGGATGCACAATAAATATGCTGCTTATTAACACGTGATTGAAAACAGCTAAGTCCGCCTTGAAAATTAGCACAGCAAAAGCCTAAAGGCCGTGAATGGCTAAGAATCGAAACTAAGTGCGACTACGAGCAATAACACCAATAAAACTCTGCAAACGCGGCTGTTATTCTAAACGAGTACAATTAAAATACAATTATAGTCAAGGTAGAAAATAGGACAAGCACAGATTCGAAATTAATCCTTCCTAGCAGCAAATAATAAACAAAGCAACTGACCCAGAACAGATATTCAGCAAAGCACTTACTCGTTCCTGCCATCACCACTGTCAGCTCGCTACTCCTGCTCACTTCTAGATTACACGAGTTTAAATATGCTTTCCCTCACCAAGCCCGCCTTGAAAATTAGCACAGCAAAAGCCTAAAGGCCGTGAATGGCTAAGAATCGAAACTAAGTGCGACTACGAGCAATAACACCAATAAAACTCTGCAAACGCGGCTGTTATTCTAAACGAGTACAATTAAAATACAATTATAGTCAAGGTAGAAAATAGGACAAGCACAGATTCGAAATTAATCCTTCCTAGCAGCAAATAATAAACAAAGCAACTGACCCAGAACAGATATTCAGCAAAGCACTTACTCGAACGAGACCGGACAGTGACTGAAGGTGTGTGAGTGTGTTATATGAGGTGACTGATGAGGGTGCTGATTGAGTGCAGGTGCGTGTGATCAGTACTCAGGAGAGGGAGTGCGCTGTGATTGGATGGTGTTGGAGCCTGGCGTGTCTGTGACAC
This sequence comes from Hypophthalmichthys molitrix, assembly GCA_037950675.1. Classification (NCBI taxonomy): domain Eukaryota; kingdom Metazoa; phylum Chordata; class Actinopteri; order Cypriniformes; family Xenocyprididae; genus Hypophthalmichthys; species Hypophthalmichthys molitrix. The sequence continues at coordinate 36,908,610 of CM075498.1, read as the reverse complement.
TAGTCCTCAAGGTTACTATTATCGACACGAACCGTGTCGAAAAGGCAAAGGGGGAGGTGTTGCTGTAATTTATAGTAATATCTTTAGTATTACTCAAAAGTCTTTCAATTATAATTCCTTCAAAGTAATGGTGTAAGTGATGTAAGTGACAAATCCCATTTGAAATTTGTGCTGGATAGTGTATACAGGCCACCAGGGCACCATACAGACTTTATCAAAGAATTTGCTGATTTTCTATCAGAGTTAGTACTGGCTGCGGATAAAGTCCTAATTGTTGGTGATTTTAATATCCATATAGATAATGAAAAAGACGCATTAGGATTGGCATTTACAGACATTCTAAACTCAATTGGAGTTAGACAACACGTGTCAGCACCCACTCACTGTCGTAATCATACTTTAGATCTAATATTGTCACATGGAATCGATATTGATGCCGTCGAAATTCTGCAGCAGAGTGATGATCTCAGATCATTATCTAGTCTGGTGTATACTACATTTAGACAAGGCTGCCACAAATATTGTAGAACTATCACTTCTACCACTAAAGATTGCTTTATAAATAATCTTCCTGATCAGTTTCATCACCTTAGCATACCAGACAGCTTAGAAGAACTCAATGTTACAACAGAAACTATTGACTCTCTCTTTTCCAGCACATTAGATGCAGTAGCTCCTTTGTGCTTAAAAAAGACTAAGGAAATTAGTCCAAGGCCATGGTACAACATGCACACTCGCGCCCTTAAGAGAGCAGCCAGAAAAATGGAGCATAGCTGGAAAAAAACAAAACTAGAGGTTTCTCGTATTTTGTGGAGCGAGAGAATAATTGAGTACAAAAAGGCCTTAAAAACTGCTAGATCTGCTTATTTTTCAAATCTTTTATAAGAAAATAAACACAACCTTAGGTATTTATTTGATACAGTGGCTAAATTAACGAGAAATAAAGCTTCGACTTCTGATGTTTCCAAACAGCACAGCAGTAATGACTTTATGAACTTCTTTACTTGCAAGATTGACAATATTAGAGAGAAAATAATAACCATGCAACCGTCTACTACAGTATCGCGTCAGACAGTGCATTGTAGTATAGTGCATGTTAGACCCTATACCAACTAAGCTATTGAAAGAGATGTTTCCAGAGGTCATATATCCTCTTCTTAATATCGTCAATTCATCTTTATCACTAGGATACATACCAAAAAGTTTTAAGCTGGCTATTATTAAACCTCTTATTAAAAAACCACAAATTGATCCTAGAGAATTAGTCAATTACAGGCCGATCTCGAATCTACCTTTTCTGTCAAAAATACTAGAAAAGCCGATATCATCACAACTGTGTTCCTTTTTAGAAAGAAATGATATCTGTGAGGATTTCCAGTCAGGATTTAGACCGTGCCATAGTATTGAGACAGCTCTCATTAGAGTTACAAGTGATTTGCTCTTATCATCAGATCGTGGTTGTATCTCTCTATTAGTGTTACTGGATCTTAGTGCTGCATTTGACACTATCGATCACAACATTTTTTTAAATACATTCAAAAATTATGTTGGCATTAGTGGAATTGCATTGGCATGGTTCAAATCATACTTATCTGACCGTTATCAGTTTGTAGTAGTAAACGAAGAGATGTCATATCGATCACAAGTTCAATATGGAGTACTGCAAGGCTCAGTACTAGGACCGTTGCTTTTCACTCTGTACATGCTACCCTTGGGAGATATCATTAGGAAGCATAGCGTTAGTTTTCACTGTTACGCTGATGATACTCAGCTCTATATTTCTTCGCGCCCTGACGAAACTTACCAATTCACAAAATTAACGGAATGCATAGCTGATATAAAAAATTGGATGACCAGTAATTTCCTACTTTTAAATTCAGAAAAAACAGAGATTGTAATTATTGGACCAAAAACCTCTGCACGTAATAACGTAGAATACTGTCTAACACTTGATGGCTGCTCTGTTAAGTCTTCGTCGTCAGTTAGGAACCTGGGTGTGCTCTTTAATACCAATCTTTCATTTGAAAGCCACATTTCTCGCATTTGTAAAACTGCATTCTTCCATCTTAAAAATATATCTCGAAGCCGTTTTATTGGTCGATGCCTGACCAATGAACAACGCCAGCCAGTGTACGCACTGTGCGTATACCATGAGATGGCGCTATATAAAGGCCTAAAACCATTGAGTAGGGATGGAGAAATGAAGCCTATTAAATCTTTGAAGCTTTTCTCTAAATGTTTTGGGAAAGGTTTCAAAGAATCAGGAGTGTCGAAAACAGTGCCATCTTGTGGCGGGTAAAATTTACAGCAGCCATAAACCTGTGTGCATCTCCGTTGTTTTATCCATTAAGCACAAATAAAAGCCTGACAACGCTAAATGTGTTTATTTCAATAATATAATTCACATATTAAAGTTTGACAATAAATTAAATGGATCAACAAAAACAATAATTATAATACTAATAATACATACTGAGTTGTTTGAGGCAAGTAAATTGTGCTGTTATTTTATTGTAGCCTAAATACTGTTTATATGACAGAACATATGATGATGTAATATAGGCTACAGGCTTATATATTTAAAATGTTTAGTAAATGGACTTGAACTTAAATATAGTAGGCTAATGGTCTGGGTTCAAACATTCTGACACGATGTGAGGCTTCGTTTTTCTTTAATCACATGTTTCTCTGAAAACAATACGCAATACAATATCAGGTTTTTATATTACAATAAAAGAGTAGTAAAGTTGTTTATTGGTTGGAGTCAGCCAATTAAATGGGACGTTGTTGTACGCGATGACGTCACTACATAGAGCAGATCGCGCCATTTTGGTGGTCCATGTAGCAGCCACCCAATAAACGACTTTACTACTCTTTTACTGTAATATAAAAACCCGTTAAAACTAATGATATTTTAATGAAAATATTGTCTCGTACATATGCATAAAAATGTTTATTTCTGCATGCCAAGTCGCACTGGCTGGCGTTGTTCATTGGTCAGGCATCGACCAATAAAATGGCTTCAACCCTCCCCCACCCCCGTTCTGCTCTCTCACGTCTGCATTCAAGTGCACAAGTCAGTTCTGCAACAGGAATATCGCAAAAAGAGTAACAAAAGTCAAAGCGCCAGGAATTGAACCTGTACTGCCAGATCTGAGAGGTTGTAAGCGCCAACTTGAAGTTGTACAGCGAAACTGAAGTGCAAAACTAAATATGTCTCACACATTTGTGTGTGTCATTTTGTTTATGTGAATGCCATTTTACACATTTTTAACTATTAATCTGCAACTTCAACTTCGTAACACGGGTGTTTTGATCGAAACATTCAGCTTTTCACATCAGGGCTGTGAGTGTAAATTTCAATTTACAAATACAAATATTAATACGACAAGTTCTCACATTCAAATCAGCAACCTCTCGAGTTTTGCTACTGATTTACCTTCATAAAACTATGACATATGCTCTCACTGACAAATGCGGAACAGTTAGTTCATGTGTTCATGACCTCAAGGCTAGATTACTGTAATGCTCTACTGAGGCCCCGTCCACACAGAGACGCGTTTCTGTGTAAACGCACAAATTTTGTATCGGATAGGCATTTCGTCCACACGGATCCGGTGTTTTCTGAAGGTGAAACTGCTATTTTTTGAAACCGGGTCTCAGAGTGGATAAATCTGAAAACGCCGTCTTTGCGTTTTCATGTGTACAGCCTATCCGTATATTATGTGAAACGATAATGTCATCACCCCACATGTCGACCCTAGTCAGACGCCGCTAACAGCACAAAACAGCAACAACAATAGCAGACTTTAGATGCTTGTGTTCGTGTTGCAGAAGCCAATGAGCCAAAATAAAGCGTTATTTCTAAGCTTTACTAAAGTTTTTATGGCATGTATACTACATCATTTTAGATCAGATTAGGTAAGCTCTGGCTTCGTGTGGACATAGCCTCAGTGGTTGCCCTGCTCGCTTGATAAACAAACTACAGCTGGTCCAAAACGCAGCAGCTAGAGTTCTTAATAGAACCAGGAAGTATGACCATATTATCCCGGTTCTGTCAACACTGCATTGGCTCCCTGTTAAACATTGTATAGGTTTTAAAATCTTGCTAATTACTTACAAAGCACTAAATGGTTTAGCTCCCCAGTACAAAATCAAACCGCAGATGGTAGATCCTTCTCCTATTGGGCACCTAAACTCTGGAACAATCTTCCTAGCATTGCTTGTGAAGCAGACACACTCTGTCAGTTTAAATCTAGACTAAAAATGCATCTCTTTAACCTGGCATACACATAACACATTATCAATTGATGTTTTCAAATCCGTTAAAGGATTGTTAGGCTGTATAAATTAGGTCAGCCGGAACCAGAACACTTCCTATTACACCAGATGTACTAGTTACATCAGAAGAAGTATGGCATCTATGCTAATATTGGTCTCTCTGTTTATCCTGAGGTTTCATAGTCAGCCAGATCCGGGCCGTATCCAGGTGAGATCGAGGATGTACGCCTAGACACGACGACAACACAGCTCTGAAGTGTCAGCAGAGATTGTGTCATCTAGAGCATCCCCTGTGAAGGTCTCATCGACATGACAGCCAGTGGCACAAATCCTCAACAAACCGTCCCATACCGGCGTGATGAATATGATCCTCAACTAGGTGGAACTGGAATAAATACTTTGACTGTTCCCAATCGTACATATGAAAGCTGCCTGAATCATAATCATGCACTGTTCGCTATTGGCCAGAGGAGGACTGGCCCCCAACTGAGCCTGGTTTCTCCCAAGGTTTTTTTTCTCGGTTTTAACACCTGTTTGCCACCTGATGTCACCTGTTGGAGTTTGGGTTCCTTGCCGCCGTCGCCTTTGGCTTGCTTAGTTGGGGACACTTGATATTTGATATTCAACAATGTTTTGATCTGCCTGCATCGACACCATTGTATGCGAACTGAACTGAGCTGGATGATGACATCACTGTTTACTTCAGTGCTGATATAGATAAATTAACTAAATTAATAACTATTGATCCTTACAACGGAATTAATCAATGCTGAATTTACTTAAGCTGGACATTGACACCATTTTCTTTAAGAGCTGTTGTGCAGACAAAAATTATATACCAGTTATCACTGTAAAGCTGCTTTGACACAATCTGCATTGTACAATGCACTATATAAATAAAGGTGACTTAACTTGACTTGACACACACCAGTAAGGCTTGAATCAGCTTGTCCACAGAAACCCATGCATTGCAAACATGCAAGTGCACAAAGGAGACATAACACACATTCATCCACGCATCAGAACAGGACATGTAAGAAAAAGACCACATACCCGTGGTCCCTGGTCGCCCTGATCACCCTATAATAAAAGAGAGAAAAACAGACTGATAAAATATAATTTTGTAATATTGTACACAAATACAGTCAATGAAAGAAGAGTACCAAAGTAATTTAAAATACACTGATGATATCCACATCCTCAAAAATTAATTGAGGTTGAAAGTAAAATCACTTTTCATAAAACAGATGTGGAGAGCTGTCAAGAAGATGAGTGAGTGTGGAATCCCATTAAAAACAATGTTTATCATTTTAACAGAAAATGAATGTGAATATTTTACCATAACTGAGCTGGACGATGACATTACTGTTTTCTCCAGTGCTGATATATAGATAAATAATTATTGATTTTTGCAACCGAATGAATCAATACTAAATTTACTTAAGCTGGACAAAATTATTCACCAGTTATCACTGTAAAGCTGCTTTGACACAATCTGCATTGTAAAAAGCGCTATATAAATAAAGGTGACTTGACTTGACTTGACATAATTACAGTTCTGTCATGACAACTCTGTGTTTGGCATGGTAATGGATATGACAATGTTGATTTGTTTGGTCTTGGCAGAATATATCTACGCTGCTGTTATTGCAGGAGTTTTTGGTTACTGTTGCAGAGCAAGTATGGGACTTGCTACTACTAATACATATATGAATTGTTGCTGTGAGCAAGCAAGACATGCTGGCTGCTGAAAGATTATGTGTATTTTCATTATCTTTAGTTAAATGCATTTACATTGTGACTGTGCCTCAGATGCAATCTACTCTGTCTGTGTCTGTAAAGATGTGAACCAAATGGCCCATACAGACGTATGGCCCACAGAAACTGATGGGTGTGAATGACAAATAAAAACAGCATTGCTCAGTGTAGATTGCAGGGTAGATCGATCTCCTGTGTGAGGTCCTAACAGTTTTCTATTGTTTGTAGCCCTTTTGTCTTCATGTATAACGTTCTGCCCCACAGACAGAACTTTGGGTTGAGATCTTTTAAAGGCCGACACGCTGACATCAATGCTGAAGAACTTCTCCCCACAAGAACTCTGGTCAAGCTTACTTATTTTATGTATTAGAGAAATCTAATACATTGGCGAGCCACCCCAAAAGACTGCTCAGCCAAATACAATGAAATCTAACAATTTGGCGAGGCAGCCAGGAGAGACTGACAAGAAGAGAACTCACCAATTGTAACAAGAAGTGAACAGAAGAGTCTTGGAGATTCTACAGTTTTTATGTTGAAGATCAACAGACTGCGTCTGTGGATACAATTTATTTGATTCATCTGGATCCTGTCTCAAAGATCCCAATTTGGTGAGTGACACTTATCAGCTCTCTTAAAGAACTTACTTCAAAAAGGTTAATAAGTAGACCAGTAAAAAAATTGTAGTGTAGTCACATACAGTATAGTACTGCTGAGAATTTTAGGCTTGGGCCTTTCTCGTTACTCTGTAGGAACCTTTTAAATGTTTTAGTCCATTTTCCTGAGACTGTAGGAGCTATAGATATAAGGTTTATAGCTTGGTCCTGTTCTCTTGAGTCTGTAGGAATCATTTAAGGGAGAGGTTTGGTCCGTTCTCATGAGACTGTAGGAGCCACAGATATATATGGTTTGGTTCTTTCTCTGGTGTCTATAGGAATTGTTTAAGAAATAATTTGTTCCATTCAATAAGAGATTGTAGAAGCAGAGGCTTTGTCCTTTCTTGTTGTGTCTGTAGAAATTGTTAAAGAACAAGTTTGGTCCATTCGTCCAGAGATTGCAGAAACAATAGATTGTCTTGGGAATGATGTTACTGCAAGAATTGTGAATTCTTGACTAGGTGCTGATTCAGTTGCCATTACAAAATGTAGGGGCCATAAGAATAGTTTGGGACTGATGTTGCTGCAAGAATTATAATTTCTTGACTGGGTGCTAATTCAGTAGCCACTATAAGATTAAGGGTGTACTCACACTAGACGCGGTTGCCTTGAAACGAGCCCGAGCACGATTGTCCCCCCTCCCCACTCCCCTGCTGGCCTGCACTCACACTGCACTAAACATTCCAGACCGGAGCACGCTTACATCATATACGATGCAACTTTCTGAATGGAAGAAAACATGAAGAAATGCACTTTCGCTTATGCCACACAGCGATTTTCAATAGCACGTATCAGAGAATTATTACGAAGGCAGCTGACGTTAATGGAGGAATTTGAAGATGTTGGCCTAAAGCCATGAAACTATACGTTTATTTGCCTTTCGATGAAAGATGCGGAAAGATCTAAAGTAAATTGTCTAAGAGACAAATTTGAACTAAATTCAGCCTTGTGAGCCTTCGAAACGCTGGAGCTACATTTCAGCGGTTAAAGTCTATTGTGTTATCCAATTGTGAAGCATATTTAGATGATGTTGTGTGTTATGCTAACACTTGGGAAGACCATCTTAAAACCTTAGATGAAGTCTTCAAACGTCTTAGAGATGCTTACTTTGAATCTTGCAAAGTGTGAATTCGGTTGTGCTACAATCACATACTTGGGTAAGGAAGTCGGTAGTGGTCATGTTGGCCCTTTGAACTCAGAAATTCAGGCTATCCTTGACTTTCCAATCCCTAAGACGAGAAGAGAACTCTGTTGATTTCTTGGAATGACCGGTGTAAATGACCATTAAATTCCCAATCTTTACCTCCAATCATAGAGGGCAGTGTTGCCATAGAATACCTGAGAAGGGCTTTCACAAGAAAGGACTTTATTATTGAAAATGTTATTAAAAAAAAAAAAAAAAAGAAACCTTTTGTTTGTTTTGGTTGACTAATAATTCTCGCTGCATACTTAATGTGGACATTGTATTCTTATTTGTTTTACAAGAGTGTTTACATTTTTACCACACATGCCTTTATTTTGAAGTCTGAAAAAGGAAGTGCAGCGGCACCCTGTGTGTACATTGCCGCACTTTTTAAGTGAAGCGTCATTCTGATTTAATGTTACCAGAGAAAGGATGAACTTTTGGGTACACACTGTACAAATGTTTGTTTAAAAAGGTTTCTTTCTACATCTTAGCTCCTGGCTGAAGGGCACAAGGTACGTTTTAATTTTATGTTGTGTGGTAAACTTTGAAGGACTTTGAAGTGTTTATTTTATTGATCGCTTTCATTTGCTAATGTTGTTATGCACAGTGTAGTATTGCCTCGTCAGTGTTTCTCTTGATTTCCACTCCAAATAGATTGTTTACAGTAAATCAGCACTTTATTTGGTAATTTTATATAATTATTGTTTTTCTCTCTAAATTGAGATCGTCAGTTTTACCAAAATTAATTCATTGTTAACTCAGGTGTTTCAAATAACGTAGTTAACATCGCACTCTAAAGGGAGATTGTTGTAATTAAAACAATTCATAAAATCATATAGGTTATTACATTAGCCTGTATACTAAAATGTGATTTATTGCCACATTATTTATGGTGTAAGCCAATTAATTGCAAATGTGTATTTATTTATAGGTTTATGGATATTTGTATACAATTAGCAGGCAGATTAGTATACAATTAGAAATTTGTCTATAGTATACAATTAAAATTGTATACAATTAGCAGGCTCTAATATTGTGTTTGTTTGTTTGTTTTTATTCAGCTCTTACTGTGTTTTTGGAAATTAAATTCTTTATAAACATCAGTTCCTGAGAGTAAATTGCATCTGTTCAGCCGGGAATGCTACAGTAACAGCTTTACCCAGAAGATCAACAGCTTCACCTAATCAGTCCTACCTCACCTCTGAAAGCTGTCTAATGACAACCAAAAGACTTGATGTGATAATCTAGTCTGTGGCACTCCTATAAAGAAAATGGATGCTTCTGAAAATAAAGACCCCGACCAGCAAGTGGAGGCCCCTTGTAATGGAACGGAAGAGGAGGTGCTTCACCGTTCTGGTCGACAACGCAACCCCACAGAGAAGATGCGTGCATATAAAAAGGAGGAGGCTCTGAAAAGGGAGAAAAGGTTGATTCATTTGTATGAACAATGGAAGGACCTGGCTCACAACACAAGGGAAGAGCTAAAAACAGACATTAGTGAGAGTCAACTTGTAGCGCTGGTTAACACACTTGAGAAGGGAAGGGATGATGTCATGCACGTCTACCTGGAAATCAGAGATTACATTGCTCCATCCAGTGACACTAGATGCAGAATCGATACTTGTGAAGCTGTGACAAAAGATATTTCGAAGATAATTTTTGAAAGAATGGCATGCCTTGAGGACTTTGACAGAGAAAATGTAAAACACAGCCTGCGTGAGTTACTTCATCACAATTATGCTCGCTCTGTCTATGGATCCACAGTCTCACGCCCCACATCATCAAGGTCCACAGTTATGTCCATTGCAGCCAAGCGTGCAGATGCAGCAGCTGATTTAGCAGCCAAAGAAGCCGAATACTCAGTCATACAAGAGATCGAAGCTTGAAAGTGTGAACTGGAAAAACTAAAGGCAGAGAAGGATCTAAAGGCAGCTAGAGCCAGACTGCAGGCCGATGATCAAGAAATGGCACAGGAAGTCAGCATTCATTCTTCACACTCTCATACAAGGGAACAGCAGGATGTAAGTGTAGCGGTGCAGCAGCATGTGGTTCCATTTCCCATCCAATGTCCTACCAACATCACAGCAACACTACCGCCTCCAAAATCTGAGATATCTTATCTTGCTCAAGCTGTCCAAGATAGCATAGCCCTGAACAGGCTGCCTACAACAGAACCATCTGTGTTCAGTGGCGATCCTATCCAGTTCATTGAGTGGAAGGCTGCCTTTGTGTCGCTCATTGATGGAAAGGCCATTTCTTCTGCTGACAAGCTGCACTATTTAAAAAGGTATGTTGGTGGGCCAGCTTGTAAGTCTCTTGATGGCATCTTCCACAGAAATGATGATGAGGCTTATAATGATGCATGGAACAAGTTGAACCAACGGTATGGGCAGCCATTTGTCATACAGAAGGCATTTAGAGAAAAACTATCCAAATGGCCTAAGATTCAGCCTAAAGATGCTGAAGGTTTCAGAGATTTCTCTGACTTCTTGAATGCATGTCATCAAGCTATGCCTCATGTCAAAGGGCTTGAAATATTGAATGATTGTGATGAAAATCAGAAACTTGTACACAAATTACCAGATTGGGCAGCAGCACGGTGGAACCGTCAGGTCACGCAGACACTTATTGAGACTCATGACTTTCCAAAGTTTATAGATTTTGTGACCTTCATGTCAATGGAAGCAGAGATTACTTGCAATCCAGTCACCTCCTTCAGTGCTCTTCATGCCTCTGACCCCACTTCAGAAAAACGGAACCTTAAGGACAATAAAAGGAACAGGGTTAACGTCTTTCACATTCAGACGGCTACGGAAAATAAACAAAGTGATGAAAACGAACAAAGGCCCACTAAAGGAAATTATAACCTGTGTCTCTTCTGCAAAGACAGCAAGCATAAGATTCACAGCTGTCCTAAATTTGTGGCAAAGTCATTAGAAGAGAAACGGAAATATGTGAAGGAGAACAAACTCTGCTATGGTTGCATGAAACCAGGCCACAGCGCAAAAGACTGCCGTCACCGTCTATCCTGTGACACCTGTAGAGGTAGACATCCAACGTGTCTACATGATGAAAACTACACAAAGAAAGTCAACTCTGCACCAGCCTCAAACCAAGGTGACACAGAGACGGCTACTAGTACGTCTCACAAAGTAGAGAATGATGAGCCATCCACCAAAACTTCAATGATAGTGCCAGTGTGGGTATCAACCGAGAGGAATCCAACCTCTGAAAAACTTGTTTATGCTCTGCTTGACACCCAGAGTGATACTGTGTTTGTCGACCGAGAGCTGAGCAACAAGCTGCAAGCTGACTCCTGTCCTGTGAGACTGAAGTTGACAACCATGACTGCAAAAAATGTTGTCATGCCGAGTGAAAGGGTGTCTGGTCTCAAAGTAAGAGGCTTCAGCTCCCCTGTCGTCCTCAACCTTCCCCCTGCCTACACTAAGGACTCCATTCCAGTGAACCGTACTCACATCCCTACTTGTGACATAGCACAACACTGGAAGCATCTCTCTACAATAGTGGACAAAATTCCACCTGTGTAGGATTGTGAGGTTGGTCTCCTGATAGGCTACAGCTGTCCAAAGGCTTTGGCACCAAAACAGGTGATTTTAGGAGGAGACGATGAACCTTATGCAGTCCATACAGACCTTGGATGGAGTATTGTTGGTTGCCTGTCTTCACACCATGAATCACAATGCTTCAACACCATCTGTCATAGAGTCAGCATTAAAGAGCTTCCCCCAGTGACTCCAGCAGATGTTATTAAGGTTTTAGAGTCTGACTTCAAAGATGTTGGTGAAGATAATAAAACTGTGTCGCAGAATGACATCCTCTTCTTGACCAAACTGCAGCAAGGCATAAGGAAGAACGACCACGGGCATTACGAGATGCCTCTTCCATTCAAAGAGAGACCTCACTTGCTTAACAATAAGCAGCTTGCCATTGTAAGGCTCAATCATCTTAAAAGGAAATTGCTGAAAGATGAAAGGTACAAGGAACACTATGTTAGGTTTATGGAAGAGGTCATTGAGAAAGGTGATGCGGAAGAAGTGCATGATGAAGGAAAGGATGGAGAGAAGTGGTACATCCCTCATCATGGGGTGTATCACCCTAAAAAGCCAGACAAGCTCCGTGTTGTCTTTGACTGCTCCGCCAAGTACCAGGGAACCAACCTCAATGACCATTTGCTCCAAGGCCCAGATTTAATGAATAAGCTGACTGGTGTTCTTGTTAGATTCAGACAATATCCCGTTGCCCTTATGTGCGATGTTGAAAAGATGTTTCACCAATTTCATGTGGAAGAAGCAGATCGAAACTACCTCCGTTTTCTCTGGTGGAAAAACGGAGACTTAACTTTACACCCACAAGAATACCGCATGAAGGTCCATCTTTTTGGTGCTACCTCATCACCTGAATGTGCCAACTATGGTCTGAAACATCTCGCTAAGGAGAATGAGTGTACATATCCTCTTGGCTCAAAATTCATCACAACAGACTTTTATGTAGATGACGGTGTCACCAGTGTAGCCAGCGCAGAAGAAGCTGTCCAGGTAGCTAGAGAAGCTCAACAACTGTGTGCTTTAGGTGGTCTTAGATTGCACAAATTTATTTCAAATGACAGAGTTGTCCTGGATAGCATTCCAATTTCTGAACGAGCCATTGAAGTAAAGGCTCTTGACCTCAACTTCGATGACACCCCTTTAGAGAGAGCTTTAGGGATCCACTGGCACATTGATTCTGACAGATTCAGATTCTCTGTTGACCTCAAAGACCAGCCAGCAACACGCCGTGGCATACTATCCACAGTTGCATCACTGTATGATCTGTATGAAAGCTGATCTTATGAACTTGGAAAGGATCAATATACCCCGCTGTTATGTACCTGCAAACTTCGGAAAGGTCGTAAAAAGAGAACTTCATCATTTCTCTGATGCGAGCAACAGCGGATATGGCCAGTGTTCCTATTTAAGAGTCACAAACGAAGAAGGTAACATCCATTGTGCCCTGGTCATAGGTAAATCCAGAGTTGCTCCCATTAAGGTCCAGACTATTCCCAGGCTCGAACTGACCGCTGCTGTCATCTCAGTTGCCATGAGCAATATGCTTAAACAGGAGCTGGAATATGCAGAGATACAAGAGCACTTCTGGACCGACTCCCAAGTAGTTTTGGGGTACATTAACAACGAAGCATACTTAATGTGGACATTGTATTCTTATTTGTTTTACAAGAGTGTTTACATTTTTACCACACATGCCTTTATTTTGAAGTCTGAAAAAGGAAGTGCAGCGGCACCCTGTGTGTACATTGCCGCACTTTTTAAGTGAAGCGTCATTCTGATTTAATGTTACCAGAGAAAGGATGAACTTTTGGGTACACACTGTACAAATGTTTGTTTAAAAAGGTTTCTTCCTACATCTTAGCTCCTGGCTGAAGGGCACAAGGTACCGTTTTAATTTTATGTTGTGTGGTAAACTTTGAAGTGTTTATTTTATTGATCTCTTTCATTTGCTAATGTTGTTATGCACAGTGTAGTATTGCCTCGTCAGTGTTTCTCTTGATTTGCACTCCAAATAGATTGTTTACAGTAAATCAGCACTTTATTTGGTCTTACGGTGTTTTTGGAAATTAAATTCTTTATAAACATCAGTTCCTGAGAGTAAATTGCATCTGTTCAGCCGGGAATGCTACAACCGGCTATTATTGATGTTTTTGTAAAAAAATTTCAGATGTTGCTAGCCCTCTCACGGGCTTACTGCGTAAAGCAGTCTCTTTCAAGTGGACTTCTGAGTGCCAGACTGCTTTTGACGCTCTGAAAACTTTGCTCTGTAGCATGCCTATACTTGTTGCACCCCATTTTAAAAAACCGTTCCTGTTAGAAGTTAATGCTAGTGGTACTGGTTTTGGTGCTGTTTTATTGCAGACTGGTGAAGATGGTTTGAATCATCCAATCAGCTTCTTTTCGAAAAAGTTCCTTAAACATCAAATGAACTACAGCACTATAGAGAAATTAATTTTAGAGCATTAATTTTCACCTTGCAGCACTTTGAAGTGTATATTGGTTTGAGTGTACAACCTGTTACTATTTTCACTGTTCATAATCCTCTTACATTTCTCCAACAAATGTCTAATGCCAATCATAGTTTAATGTGATGGTCTCTGATCTGTCAAATTTACATCTTGAAAATCTGTCATAAAAAAGGTATTGAAAATGTCATTGCTGACTCACTATCCCGTGTCAACCAGTAAAACATTACATGTTTTATTTAATGGGTGGGGGTGTTTAGACCCTGAAATATTTTGTCTATATCAACTGTCATTGTGTGTGTATACTCTCTCTCTCTCTCTCTGTGTGTATAGACGTGTTTGCGTTCCAAGGTGGGCGTTGTCTTCCGTAACCGGTTGAAAACTGTGATTGGTCCACCCAAGCACCTGACCCGTACATAAGGACCGCCCCAAACACTCAGCTTCTGCCTCGTGCCTCGTTGACTTAGTGCTTTACGCCATCGTTCTTCGACCTTCATTGACTTTTGCATCGCTATTGTTCGTTTCGTCATCGTTTGATTGAGAAAGAGTGTCGTGCCAGAGAGACTGTGAGTGTTTAGTGAGATTGTGAGTGTTTAGTGAAACTGTGAGTGTTTGTTTACTGTTATTGTTGTTTTTGATTCCCCAGTTTATTTGATTTTTGCCCGTTTGACTACGACTTGAAATCCGAATCTGATTTGTTTGCCAAAAGACTCTGTAAATACTGCTGTAAATATTCTTGTAAATACTATTTGCCACATTAAGGGATGTAGGGGGTTTGACGCCAATTTATTTTATTTTTATTTTCTTATTATTATCTTATTTTCACTTTGTTTATGGTTAAGGGAGGTAGGTAAGTTAAGTTGTATTTTGTTATCTTTATTTTCCTTGAGACTGGTATTGAGACTTGCTTCCTTTCTGTTACGGCTGACCCCTAGCGGTCGTAACAGGAATTGTAACTTCAGTCAGAAGTTTTCAGACATGAAACAAGGAATATTAGTCTAAAAATGAATGTTTTGTCTTAAATGTAGTATTGAAAACTAAGCTGAGTTAGCAGACTAAAAAGAATAACATTAAAACTGTTATTTAACATTAGATTGTTAGGAAATGGTTAGGAGTACAAGTGGAGTCTATAATAGACAATTTTGTATTTTGGATTGATTTGTCTGTGTATCTGAAATGGTCAGTCTAAAAGATTGCTGAGAATTTAAATCTGAATAAGCACCTTCAATGGCTCCAACACCTTTTATTCTGTTTCACACCTATGAGGGCACATCTCCTGTACTTGCGATGGTTGAGTCTGCACGAAACAATGGTAATGGCCCGGCATTGAGACCAACAACAAAAAGACATGGAACAGAACCTCCAAATGATACTATTGATCAGATGATGGAAACTCTGAATGAATATTTGGACAAAAGGCTGGGACTAATGAAGTGCCAGGCTGACATCTGCCAGAATAACAACATCAGGCACTCAGAGAATGGACAATGGGCATATGGAAAGATGCACCACTTAAGAGCAAACACCAATAGAGATGGCTTGTCTGTAATTTTAATTTTGGTCAACAGCATCTACAGAAGTGTGAGACTGACAAATTACTATTTGAGAACAAAGCAGAGAAAGCAAAGGTTTGAGCACTGGCTGAACAATTGCAGAATGAAAAGAAGGACAAAGAAAGACTACTAAATGAGAAGGCCAAGTTGTTAACTTTGCTTTCCAAATGATTGGAATCAAAAGACTGTTTTGGACAAAAGAGTCATTCCATAACATCTAGCAGCAAAGCAGAACAAAAGTTTCTCTGTCCATTCAGTGATCTCCAAAAGAATGAGGATCAACAAGATTTTTATCTGCTTGGAGAAAGTGACAGCAGTTCCACAGTGAACTCTGACAGCGATGTCAACACACATGCTGATATCATAAAGGACAACTTGAAGGTTAGACTTGCTCCTGTAATTGTCAAAAACAGAAGGACTGAAGTTGAAGTTGACAATGAGGAGGAGTATGAGGAAAATGGTAAACGACAAACTCGCACTGTAACAAAAGTGGTAAAGAAATATGTTCCACATAGAACATACCAGCCAGCTACTCCAGAGCAAGTTGACAAATGGTCAAAAGATTTGCCAGATGTGTACAAACAACCACGAAAAGCTTGGCAATTTCTTCAGTGTTTGTAGAAAATCTACAATTTACATCCACTAGACGGAGTGATGATTGTTAATTTGAACTTAAGGGACAATGATCAAAAGAGAATAACAGAAATTGTTGAAAGAAGGACTGGTGAGTCTCAAGCAAACATTGAGGCTGGATGGGAAGCTGTACGAACATTCTTGTTTGAACTGAAGCCTGCAGAGGTTAATTGGGCTAAAATTACCTCATGCATGCAGAAGACAGAAGAAAGTGTTTCTGAGTATGAAGAACGCTTCATACAAATTTGGTTGGAATATGCTGGTGTAAACAACAATGAAGATCTAAGTAAAGAGACTGGCATGCCTTTTAAAACCGCATTTGTAAATGGACTGAAACCTAAGACTTCTAAAGCCCTTAAAATCAAGTATGATGACTGGGACAGCATTGGAACAGCATTCATACAGATTGTTGAATGGTCAGCAAAGATTGAAAGAACACAGGAAGTCAATCTCAGAGCTTTGCAAACCAAAACCTTGTCATACAACAACAGGACAACGGGGTATGAAGAAAGTAAATATGTGAGATACCCAACAGCAAAAAGTCAAAGAAGATGCAGGTATTGCAATGAGGAAGGACACTGGGTTTGTGATTGCAAGCTGATTTTGACACATCAAAGCGATAATGAGGACAACCTGTTGAAGAAATTTTAGCAGTTGACAGACAAGCAAAAACAGACTCTGCTAAAAGCTTTTGAGCCACAGGAAAACTGAAGAACCTCTCTCTACAGCACCAACTACTGACATCTCATCCAACAACTGAAGCCAAAGATGATGTCCTAGTAGATGGTGCTGCTAAACAAGCCGTAAAGAAGAGAGGTGCACATACAGTGGCATTAAGACAACTTGAGCTAGACAGACAACCAGACAGTAAACAGACGCAGAATGAAGTGCACAAAGAAGTAAAAAAACATAACTGATGGAAAATGGAGTTGAACTGCATGAAGACAACCAATGCAGTGAGGATGACAACAGGAAAACAGGACTATGCTTCTTTGAACATGTCACAGTCCGGCCCATGCCCAGTAAAAATCTAACATCTGACAGCCTTGTTCAAACTGATGAAAGACTCAGCCTGGCAGTACACAATGCCAAGGATAAAGTTTTGACACCTCCAAAAGGGGGCCATGGTATAGTAACAATTCAAAAAACTCAGAGAGTCACTGCGAGAATCTAGGTGGAAAAGCCCATGTCAGGATCTCTTGGTAGCTGATGGAGCAGATAAGGTGCAAAGAAAAGTGGATCGACGTGAACCAGTGGGATTTGAAACATCTGCCTAGAGACGAGGGATAGATGGCAGTAGTGTTTATCAGAGTCCAGATATGGCAGGACTAAGGTTTTTAGGCTCTAGCCACTGATAAACACAGTAGTGTCCTGCCAATATCAAATAGGGACAGTTTTAGGAGCAGTTAGGAGTTATTTGATTAAAATATTTGATTAAAAGATACATTTCCCTTTTCTCGTTTGTGTGATTGCACGTGTTCCAGCATTCCAGAGGATGACCAAAGACATCCAATGCCTAGACCGCACTGCACTGGCCACCTAGCTGAACATGCCTGAACGCAGGGGCGTAGTTTATGGGGGGGATGGGGGGAATGGGGGGAATGGGGGGAGGTAACCCCCCAATATTCAGATCCATCAGTTACAACCCCCAATATTTCAACATGAAAATCACAGTAGATCAAATGAAAAATATGTAGAATTCATTTATTTTGTAACAATTTTGTTTCTAATCAAATATGAGTTTGTCATAATAAATTAGACAAAAAAAATACTCCCCCTCCATTGAACCGATTGGTAACACCCAACCAATGTGTGTTGCACTTTCACCAAAACAACGCGAGTGGTGCTCTACTGTTTGAATGAGAAAGCACAGGTAGCACCAAAAATGAAGAGAACCGCTGCCCAGCCAACTATATTAAACTGCTGGTCAAAGAGGGACGTTAAAAAGAATAAAGCATGTACGGAGAAGGAGGTATGAGAATATTGTGTAATACACTCCACATATATTTTAGCTAGATAATCCATTGCAACTGAGGTGTGTGAACAAGATATTTACACGTGTCCTTTTTATTTGTAAGGCTGCCCTCACGAAAAGTAACAAAATAAAATGAAGTTTTGATGTAATAAAACCATGTTTTTTAGTGGTTTACTTCCATTTGTATAACAACTGTTGAACTACAGGCACCATGTTTAAACTACGCCAGAGCACGTACAGACCTCACGCACCGGATGCCGTTCGCACGCTCAAGGCAGTTGGACATAGTGGTATATTAGAGGAATCAGCGATTCGGAGCACCAAAGTCACGTGATTTCAGCAGTTTGGCGGTTTGACACACGATCCAAATCATGATTCAACACGCTGATTCATAACGCTCTGAAGCTTCATGAAGCAGTGTTTTGAAATCGGCCATCACTATATATTTTTGTCTCAAAATCGTTTATTGTCAGTAAATCAAACCAGTGACTAAACGGTCAACTTCACATTGTTTCTCTTAGTAAGATGAAAATAATTTGTTACTTAAACTGTGATTAAATTATATATATAGAAAGGGATCAAAGAACACTTCCTTTCCAATCAAACAGTGCGAGTGTTCATGATTAGTTAACCTTGAGAACTGTAATAGCAAAAGTGTGCTAAAAGATTTCGAGAGAATTTAACATGTAATACTTAGCAATTTCCATATGCAAAGATGTTAGCCAACCACAGCAGTGGGCGTTTACACTGAAGTCTCACAGCAGACATGCCCCTTAAAATAGAGCTTTTAAATCAGAGGGCTAAACTCAGGGTAGGAAAAATGCTTTTTATTTCTAAATTATGACAATGTTAGTATGTAAAAATCATACTAACATTATAAGTGCACCCCAGGAAACATTATAAAATAATAAAATAATGCAGTTCATGACCCCTTTAAACTTTTTTTCTGTTAATGGTTGTTGTATTGGCTGTTTGGAAGTTTAAGTCTTGTGTTGGATGGTTATATTATTTAATTTGATTGTTACAAACTGTTAAGTTTGTTCCTCTTGGTATGCCCTGTAGGTGGGGCTTCAGCCTATAAATAAGCTTGCTGGCTGAAAGGATTTTAGTTCTGATTGTGGATTGAGCAGTGCTGCAAACTTGGGCCATTTGGTTTAGCCAAAATTAGCACATTGTTGCTGTTTTGTTTTCTGTTCAATTTGTATTTATTTTTGTTTTCTCCTGCACTGTAAATATTTTGCACCTTCTAATAAATCTAAATTTTTGGATTATGCATCAACTTTTTGTACAGGATGTCATTTCTTTTTTCCACTCCAACTGTTTGGCCTCCCTACAGTAGTTTTTTGTCCCTAGTGATCTACCAGTGTGGTGTTAGCTACATATATGCCTACATACCAGTGCATGCATGCCACTAAACTAAGACGTTTTTTGGAGGGGGCCGCACGGGCTATGCAATGTGTGCCTGGGCTTGCTTTGCCGAATGGCTTAACGCTAATGGACCATGTTATGTGTGCCTGGGCCTGCTTTTTTGAATGGCTTAATTCTAATGGACTATACTATGTGTGCCTGGGCCTGCTTTTCTAAATGGCTTAATGCTAGTGGACTATGCTATGTGTGCCTGAGCCAATATGGCTCAACCATACCTAATTAGAACACACACTATGTGTGGCTTTATCAAATTATATCACGTTGTACACTGATAGAAATGAGAAAAGAAACCCCCAGCAACCACTTGAGCAAATAGCATGATAATTTGGTGTCATTTGATAATTGTCATTGTCAAAACCCTCTCCTATTTGTATGTGGAAGTCATTTGGAACAATAGATGAATTACGGAGGTTAAGTAAAGGCTGGTTCACACTGTGCGATTTTGGCCACAATTTGGTCGTCTGAGAAAAATTTAGCAAAGATTCCTATAATCCTAGCCTAAAATCTGTAGTCTTTGATCGCTAGTTTGACATGTTCACAGACAGCCGGTTAATGACCGTTGCGATCAAATTTTACCTCAGATGAAATTCTGGCAGTGTCAGAAGATTTGGCGCACAGTCCTGCAGTGCGACTTCTCCTACGATGAACATCAAATTGTCTTCGTTTTTAAAGACAAGCCGTGATCAAAATCGTAAAGGACTATTATAAATCGCACAGTGTGCACCCAGCTTAAAATATGGCGAGCCCTGGTTGAATGTGTATACCTGTGCCTATTTCACTGAAACGTTTTCTCATGCTTAGTCGCTGTATTCTCACAGCAACTACATGAATGTCTTGCTGCTTCTGTTTAAACATGATCATAATCACTGCTGCTTATATGCTTTGTAATTTACTTCTGCATCGAACACAAGACTGTAAAATATGATGCTTGGTTTTAAAATGCCTAGAGCATTTTAACATAACCTTGGGACCTCGGGGATGAGCAATGTTGTCTGTGCACAGACAAATAGCTTTTTAACCTGCCAGAAGGGGCGGGGCCAACTGCCCATTTAAGTCACGCAAAAAGGCCATTTATGCCAAGTTTATACTACAGGATTTTAAGCCCGATTTGCAAGTTAACGAGCTCGCCGACAGGTTGGGCTGTGATCGGGGGAAAATCAGCAGGTGATCAGCGATCAACAATCTTTATGTGTGAACTATTCAATGACGCATCAAAGAGGCTCGCTGATGCGTCGCTGGCACCTCGCAGATGCCAGACAAATATCTAGCATGCTAAATATCTGGAGCTGTTGGCCAACTCGATATCCTGTGGTGTCACGTGTCGCGACGAGCTACAGCCAATGAAATATACACTGATGTCTATGGAAGCAGCAATAACAATCCATTCATATATAATTTGCCGACGTTTATTCATATCAGATCCACATTGTGTAAGTAACTATAAAGCTCACTCTAAAGCTCACTATTGTTCTCCCAGTTCACCGGCCACATGTATTTTGGGACAAATGGATGAATTCACGTTATATATTAAGATCATGGTGATTATATAGGTTTTTAAATGACAAAACACTCACTTGCACATATTTGAGAATCGGAATATCAGATAGTTGATGACATGGTGAGAAAAGTGATACATCTGTCATACAGTGTGGCCAGCTGGCCGCAATGTGTCATGTGACAAGCATGACGCGTCGTCATGGAAACAATAAAGGGAAACGTTCTAAAATAACAGTCGCCTTAACTCTGGGAGGTCAGCCAGAAGGTTTTAAACTTATGTGTGAAAGGGTTATGTTAATTTTAATTAAATTTAATTAAAAATTTAATCTAATTTCCTCCCAACATCCATTTTCAAATAAAGTCGTTGGGTGACAGAGTTG
Source organism: Hypophthalmichthys molitrix (assembly GCA_037950675.1). NCBI lineage: Eukaryota > Metazoa > Chordata > Actinopteri > Cypriniformes > Xenocyprididae > Hypophthalmichthys > Hypophthalmichthys molitrix. The sequence continues at coordinate 36,887,235 of CM075498.1, read as the reverse complement.
TTGTCAGTGTGTGTAACCTCCTGTTGCAGATCATTTACGTCATTTACGTAGTGTCACGTAGTGTGAACACCACAACGACTTCAAGACTCCACAGCAAGTCATGTAGTCTGAACACTCAGTTCAAGGACTTGTAAGCTAGCGCTATCACATTCACTATCCAATGGGACAGTCTTTGCGTCGTGACTGGAAGCCCTTTAGAGCAGCCTCTGAAGCTCACAACAGCTGCTCTGACTGCCTGAATTGGCTCAATGTACACCCTAAGGGCCCGGACTGGGCAAAGTGGGTGTGGTGTCTGTTCACCCTCAGCAGAGGGGAGAGCAGAGAGTGAGATGACTTGTGCCCTAAAGGGCATGGAAAGCACCATAGGCACATAGCCTTATCTGGGTTTAAGGGAAGCTATGCTGTCATTGGGCCCAAACTCGAGGCAGGAAACATCCACTGAGAGAGCCTGCAGGTCACCAACTCGCTTGACCAATGCCAGAGCCAGTAGGAGAGGAGTCTTTAGTGAGAGAAGCCAAAGGTTGGCTGTTGCGAGCGGCTCAAACGGAGGGCTTCAGAGTGCCCTCAGGATGATAGACAGGTCCCAGGAAGGGACCGTATTGGGGTGAGGTGGGTTTAGCCTCCTGGCCCCTCTGAGAAATCTGACCATCAGGTTGTGTTTCCCAATTGACTGGCCAGCTATAGCTACAATAGCTGCCGTGTACACTTTGAGCGTCAACGGAGTGTGCCGCCATCCAACAGCTCCCGTAGAAAAGAGAATGGAAGCGATCTCACAAGATATGAAGTCTATCATCAAAATAGCCCATTTCTGCATATAAAGGTGCCTGACAGAATGTGCCCTAGCCTTAGAGATCGTATTCATCACCCTACGGGGGAGGTTTGAAGGCTCCATTCGAGAGGCCATAGGTGGAGGCCGGGGGATGCCAGATTTATCCCTCCACTTGGGAAAGGAGGTCCCTTCTCAGCAGGATTGGCCATGGTGCTGCAGATAGCAGCTGAACCATTCCTGGTGGTGCCACGAGTAAAACAGAGCATCTGTCCTCCCTGATTCGGCTGATGACCTGAGAGAGCAGTGTTACCAGAGGGAAGGCATAAAGGCACAGAAGGGGCCACTTGTGGGCTAATGCTTCCGTTTCCCTTGACAAGAATATCGGGCAGTGGGTGTTCTCTTTCGATGCAAAGATATCTACTTCCGCGGACCATCTAAATCATGCTGACCATCTGGGGGTGGAGTCTCCATTACCCTGCAGGTGGTCTGCTCCGGGACAGAATATCTGCTCCCGTGTTTATGGAGCCTGGCACACGTATTGCTCTTACTAATCGGAGATTGTCCTGTGCCCTCAGGAAGAGGCGGCACACCAGTCTGTTCAGTAGACAGGACCTGAGACCCCACTGGTGATTTATATAGGCTACCACTGTCATGTTGACTGACCTGACCGGGACATGGTGCCCCCTGAGCTCCTGCTAATATTCCCTGAAGGCCAGGAGCACTGCCATCATGCACTTGACATTTGACTTGACATTTGATATTCAACAGTGCTTTGATCTGCCTGCATTGACACTATTCTTTAAGAGCTGCTGTGCAGCCAAAATTATATACCAGTTATCAATGTAAAGCTGCTTTGACACAATCTGCATTGTAAAAAGTGCTATATAAATAAAGGTGACTTAACTTTGCCCCATTCATAAATAATAGGAGTTGTCAGTCTCTGTACATCTAATGTCCTGCAAGCCCACAAGAACTTTGCTTCAACTTTAAATGCACCCAACCATTTCATCTTGACCAACAGACACATTAACCTTTCATTTCGCCAGAGAACCTTTCTCTTTCTTAGCAATGTGAAGACACGCAACTCTGGTTTTGTCATGCTAATGAAACATTGCCTTTTTAAAATAAATAAAGGCATCGTTGGAGATTTCTCAGATAAAAAGAATGAGGTTTATGTTGAGGGATGAATACTCAGCCTGGTTCCAAAATCAAATCACCAAAGTCTGCCCCCGAAACCAGCGAGGTTGCCCAAGTGCAGATGCAGGCTACAGTGTAAGCAATGCTCCACCACAAGAAGAAGAGCAATGTACAGTGAGACATTTAAGGTTTACAAGTCATTAAGTTTAACAAATATTTGGAACAGAATTTCAATAATATTTTGAAACTAATATTTTCTATCACTCTATTAGTCTGCATTTGCATTGCTTAATGCGTTACTATTTTGATATGTCATATCTCTGTCCCATGCAATGGTTATCACTATGTCAACTGATGCAACTCGAGTGTGAATCACGCATTTATATGTAGATGTCACTTCCACAGCGCGCAACTGACTGTCGGTCCTCTCAGCAGCATGAGCAACTTCTATTCAATGAATTATATATAGCCTCGTGAGCACGCAAAGACTTCTCTCTCCACAATCACTGAAAAGCTACCACTCATCTCAGCCCATTGCAATCTTTTTCATTGTGTCTACACCTGTTTGTTCAGTGAATACTCTGGCATTTTGAGCGGTAAATAGATTCTAAATAATAATAAAGACCTCTGATGGCCACTGCATTCAAGAAGATTGCTCTCTGCTGCAAAAACACGTAGCAAATAGAAATATTTGATGTTCTCCAAAGCACAATATGCATGGAATTTCCAGAGGAAATGCGAAAAACTTCTAGTTTTGTTTTCTTCCAGCTGCGCTCCATTTTTCTGGCTGCTACCTTTAGGGCCTGAGTGTGCTCATTGTACCATGGTGTTGGATTAATTTCCTTATTCTTTTTTAAACGCAAAGGAGCAACTGAGTCTAATGTGCTGGAAAAGACAGAGACAATAGTTTCTGTTGCAACATCAAGGTCTTTTAAGCTGTCTGGTATGCTAATGCGTCTTTTTCATTATCTACATGGATATTAAAATCACCAACTACAAGGACTTTATCTGCAGCTAGTACTAACTCCGATAGAAATCAGCAAATTCTTTGATAAAGTCTGTATGGTGTCCTGGTGGCCTGTATACAGTAGCCAGAACAAATGTCAACTTACATAATGTTACATAAAGTACCATCACTTCGAAGGAATTATATTTGAAAGACTTTTGACTAATACTGTAAATATTACTATAAATTACAGCAACACCTCCCCCTTTGCCTTGTGTCGATAATCGTAACCTTGAGGGCTAGACTCATTTAAAGTAATGTAATTGTCCGGTTTTAGCCAAGTTTCTGTCAAACACAGCACATCTAGATTATTGTCTGTGATAATATCATTTACAATAAGTGCTTTTGAAGAAAGGGATCTAATTATTTAACAACCCAAGCTTTATCATTTGTTCATCAGTATTATGTCTGTTTTTTATTTGTTGAACATCAATTAAATTTTTACCATTATGGGTTTGGAATTTTTTTGTTTTTACTAATTCGGGGTACAGACACAGTCTCTATGTGATAATAGCTAGGTGTGAGAGTTTCTATGTGTTGGGAATTATCTGACTTCTGTAACGTGAGGCAGCTAGCAGACGGTCGGTTTAGCCAGTATTCTCCCAGAAGACATAATCGTAAGTCCCATTCACTGGTCTGATTCTTCCATACCCTCCTCCAATGCCTCTAAAAATGCTCCGCCGGGCTGCCCTCCAGGTTTGCGGTATGTCAGGAGGACCCAGCGCACTCCACTCATCCATTCATCCCACACATCTCTGGGCACTGGCCACCCAGAGGCCAATGAAACCCTCTCGCTGCTTAAAGAGCACTTCTGGTGGCCCAACATGGCCAGGGATGTGAGAAGGTATGTACAGGGATGTCAAGAATGCGCCATCTACAAGAGTTCTTCCATCTGGCAAGCTACTTCCTCTGCCCATTCCCAACAGACCTTGGTCACACCTAGGGGTGGATTTCATCACCGACCTACCTGCTTCTGACAACAATACCTGTATCCTGGTGGTAATTGATAGATTCTCCAAGTCCTGTAGGTTGATTCCCCTCAAGGGACTGCTTGAACTAATGTTCAACCACATATTCAGATACTATGGAATTCCAGAAGACATTGTGTTTGACTGTGGACCCCAGTTCACCTCAAGAATGTGGAAAGCTTTCTTCTCCCTCCTAGGTGTGACCGTAAGCCTCTCGTCTGGATACCACCTGCAGTCGAAAGGGCAGACGGAGAGGAAGATCCAAGAGATCGGTCGCTTCCTACGTACCTTCTGCCATGGCCACCAGAACTCTTGGAACCAGTTCCTGGGTTGGGCCGAGAACGCCCAAAACTCCCTCCGTCAACCAACTACTGGACTCACTCCCTTCCAGTGCGTACTCGGTTACCAACCCCCTCTCTTCCCTTGGTCAGGGGAACCGTTGGATGTACCAGCGATCAACTACTGGTTCCGACAGAGCGAGAGGGTCTGGGACGCAGCCCACCATCAGCTACAACAAGCTCTTCACATGCGCAGAATGACAGCTGACGTGAGACGCTCCACAGCTCCAGTCTATCAAACAGGTCAGAAGGTCTGGCTGTCAACCAGGGACATCAGGATGCGTCTGCCCTGCAAGAAGCTCAGTCCCAGGTTCACTGGCCCCTTTACCATCAGCAAGCAGATCAACCCGGTCACTTATCAGCTCCAGCTTCCACCACAGTACAAGATTCACCCTACTTTCCATGTGTCACTCCTCAAACCTCACCACCCTTCTGTTTCTGTTCCCACAGAGCCTGGCGCGACAGCGGAACCCCCTCTTCCTCTCATCCTGGAGGACGGAGCGGCATACCAAATCAATGAAATTTTGGACTCCCGGCACCGTGGTGGTCTACTAGAATACCTGGTAGACTGGGAGGGCTACAGTCCCGAAGAGCGCTCATGGGTACCTAGAAACGACATCCTTGATCCTTCCCTGCTCGACACCTTCCATGCTACTCACCCAGATCGACCTGCCCCCCGTGGAAGAGGACGGCCACCACGACGTCGGGGTCCTCGGCCCTCTGGAGCGGGCCGTGGAGGGGGGGGTACTGTCACAGACACGCCAGGCTCCTCCATCAGCCAATCACTGCGCACTCCCTCACCAGAGTACTGATCACACACACCTGTTCCTCATCAGCACTCATCACCACAGACTTTAAATACACTCCACTCACCTCTGTCAGTTATCCGGTCTCGTTCACACGAAGGACTCCTCGAGTTGATCTCCCCATCTACTTGATTACCTACCTGTTCTACTCCAGCGTGTTTTCCAGTCTCCGTGTTCCCATCGTCTGTGTGTGAGTGTGTTCACCTGCTATCCAGCCTCCAGTCATCCTCTCTACCTCCATTCCACGAACCTGTAAGAAAAGGACAGTATCAGTGTTGTTATATTCACCTCATCTATTATCCATCCACCGTCTACTTACCTCCTCTGCTGTGTTTACCCTGCTGTTTCTCAATAAACGAACCATCTGCTTGCAATCTGTGTCTCCCGCTCTTCTGTCCGTAACAGTTGTAGTCCAGATTAAAATATAAAAATTTTTAAGTTTGAAAATAAACAGCCTATTAAGTCTTTAAGTATTAAGTATTTGGTGCTGTGATGAACAACATGTGATTACAAACAATTTAATAGCTGTTTGAAGCATTTTAAAAACTGTTCAGTAGCGCAGCTGCTTTGTTTACTGGGTTTCCGGGGTAACCTCTGCATTTTTGCCAAAGAATATACACTGACAAGAAGCGAAACTCAATAGAACATTCCATTGCAACACCGCCACCCAGCAGCAGCCCTGAGTACCACCATTTTGGGGTAAAAGCGACTCAGCAGTCCACTAGTTTCTATGGAAATATCAGCTGCTTTGTTAAAAAAAAAAAAAAAAAAAAAAAAAAAAAAAAATGTAGGCTACATTAAAGCTAAAATCCAACCTGAATGATGACAGCACAGAATAAAATACAATCGCTAGTTATCATCAAATCCTTTTAACAGTTTATTTTACAGACTTTGTGTTTAAGTCTTCCACTTTTTTCACAAAACCTTTGCTCTCTAGAAACCCAGTCAGTTTGGGTTAAAATTCTTTGAAGTTTAAGTATTAGCATTATAAACACTGAATTAGCTAATACCAACATATGAATTTAATTTAAGGACATGCATCAGAAAAATTGAGAATGTTGGACAATAAATATATAACAGAGTATAACAGCTTGACAGTAAACTTGTTTTTGCAGTGTTGTCTTATATTATTGTACATTAAAGCAAGACTATGTAAACAAAAAAACACAGCCACTGTGTCCAAAAGTGGCAATTATGGGATAACAGACACAGCAATGCATCATGTTCTATAAGATCATTATGTTTGTAGCCTGATCCAGGGGATTAAAACGTATTTCAGACCTAGTGGAGTAATTTAGCTAGGCTACTATTACTCCACTAGGTCTGCCTATATACGTTTTAATCCCCTGGATCACGCTACAAACATGATGATCCTAACTTTATTAATAATTAATTTACTATTAATAGTAAATATGTAAAGTTGCATAAAATGGAAATACTCAATAAAGTAGGCTAACTACGTTATCTCAGATGTGTAATTGTTGGATTCCACAACTGATCACATAAAACATATATAGGTTAAGACAATACAACATTTACTGTAGGTGACATAACATTTACTGAATTTGAGAAATTTTCTATTGTGTTTTTGATTTGGCTGTGAGATTCGCCGATTTTGGGTGTGTAAGATGTGATGGATTCTATTGTCCACACTGTAAAAAACAGAAAGTAAAATTTACTTAATTTTTCTTTTGCAAGTTTTTGCACGCATATTTTTTAAGTATGTTTCAAATATGGAATTAAGTAACTCTACTTAACTAAGATAAGTAAAAATAACAAAGAAAATAAGTAATTTTAACTTGGCCAATAAAAGGTTGAGTAATTTCTACTTCGTTGAAGTTTCTTTTGCAATACAATTTACTCAAACAATATAACACTGAATTAAACCATGCTTTTAAAGTGTATGCTTTACTTAGAAACATCTAAGTAAATAATACAATAGATATTGTGTAGACACCATATCTTCATAATAGAAGTAACGCGGCACCTGAACACAAAGACCTCAATACTTAGTACATAATGCACAATGACGGTAACAATGAATGGATCGTTTTGAGTGTGAATGTGGCATTTTGAGTAGAAAATGAACTCCAAATATCACAAAATGGCAAGTTACTAAACATAACCACAAAAGCAATGATAAAACAGTGTAAAAACAGCTGGAAAACAGTGAAAAATAGACCTCATTAATTATTCAAGGCCAAGTGCATGATGGGAACACCAGTATCAGAAAAGTTGAGTAGTTTTACTTAATTTTATAATGTTGATAATTATTCTTTAATTTCTACAAGCTTAAATTGAGTACTAATATAGAATTTACTTAGTTTTTTTTTTTTAATCTTGCCTGAACTAACTTTTTCATGTAAAATTACGTTTGTTTTTTCTGTAGTATTTACTTCACCATAAAATCATTTTTTACAGTGCAGTTGGCATTTTCACCCCAAAGTGGCTGCCGCACTACTGAAGCGCCACCTCGTGGCTTTTACCCAAAAAGCATCAGAGTTTCGCCTCTTTGTTTCTATACTCTTTGTTTCTGCTGTTCCATCATTGCCCTCTGCTGTCAGAAAGTGAACGCGCACTTTCATTCAGCGTGTCTCCTTCACTCGTTTCGCCATGTGCTTCTCATCCACGTTGGGATTTTTTACATCTGAGTGCACGTGTCCCATTGACGCAGAATACAGCAGTGTTGTGCATTTTATAAGGTTGATGGGGAAAGTATTCTCAAAATGCATTATAAAAACTCTGAATAATTGGTAATAAATTATTTACGGTATTTTGAAGTGCTCGCGATAACAATATCGTGCATATTCATTATCGTGATATATATCGGCACTTGTCTAGTTCCACTCCAATTTTAAAAGTTCGTCCTGTAGTTGCGAGACAGTATATATGCCCAAAATCTAATTCTACTGGAAATGAGTGCTGTTGCTGTTGATAATATTAACTAAAATTGCAATCTGAATTTGCTATAGGCCTACATGCTGCTACTACTGCTGCCCAAAAGTACTGAAAATTGCTGTAAACTCAATACAAAATCAAAAGCGAATGGCTATTTCACTTTAACAAGTTCACATGCCAGCAATGTTTTGTCACTATCCTCACAGCAACTACACTGTGTGCTTTCTGCTGCTGCATAAACGTAATATTGCATATTCTCTAGCTGCTAATAAGCTTAATATTTCACTCTAAGCATTAAAACAGGTCTGTTAACATGACACTTGATTTTAAACATGATTTTGAACCATGTGTATGGTTACTTGATTAGGAATTAATAAGGAAGACCACGCAATAATGCATAGTGATATAGCATAAGAAAGACCATTCACTTATCTTTAATGTTGAATTTTTAGAGGATTTCTGAAAGCGCGTTACAACTGCTATAGAAAATGCTAACCAAGTATTTGAAAGTTGAGCAGCGAGCTAATTTGCTATAGAGAATTTATAGATTTTTTTTTTTTAATGGTTGAAAAGAGGAACAATATAGCTCACTCCAATTTTTTTTTTGGCCCCTGGCATGTGTCTCTGTGCAAGGATTCTGGTTAAACTGCTGTTGTCAGGGTGTATGACACATCACTGAAGTGATTTGTCTTGACAGTGCATTCAAAGCCTTCACGCAACATGGAGAGGAGGCTATGTAGCTCATATAGTTGCCATCGGTGTAAATTGAAATTGAGTTAGAAAGCTAGGTGGGTAAGGAACTCTCAGAGCAAGAGCAAAGCTGAGAGATCTTCACTGTCTTCCAAGAAAAATATAAAAGTTGAGCTTTCGTAAAGATCACCATGGCATGCTTTGGGTGATCAGGGAATGCTTTTATAATATTGGAACTTCTGAATAATTTCTAGCAGGAACACAATGTATGCACTGATATGCTCCAAAAACTCCAAAGAATTTTCCTCATTAACCACAGGAAAACAGTATACCCAGATCTTCTTGTATAATGAATAAAACCAGCATGTGACTCCAAAGTGACTGGGTGAAGGAGGGTGTTTTGTTTGCAGTCATCAGGTGTTCACAATATCAGTCACAGTCACTTACTGCTCAAACGCGGTGTTTTTTCTTTAAAACAGAAATTCACGAGTTCACATATACATATAATTAGATCAAGTAAAGTAATGCTTATTTGGCGTGCTGTCCGGGGGGAGAGCTCCGAGCTCGGAATTTTGGCCCGAACCCAGAGTACTTGTTAGATAAGGTGGAGAAAACAAGTCTGACCACAGATATTGCTAATGCACATTAAGTAAAGTCACCTTTATTTATATAGAGCTTTTTACCATGCAGATTGTGTCAAAACAGTGTTAACAGGAAAACAATTGGCTGCACAGCAGCTCTAGAATAAATTCATGTCATTTAAGTAAGTTCATTGTGATAAAAGCTTCAAAGTAAGAAGCGTTTTTTGGCAAAATTTAATGAAAGCCTCAAACGCTTCAGAAAGCCTTGGTTCCCATCACTAATTTTAACAGCTTATTGATGCAGCTGCACTTCCTTAGACTGCTTGGGCCAAGATTGAGGGGTCTTTGCACGCTCTCGCGGCCATATGCAATTCATGAAATAAAGTGTTCATACTGCTGCGAGGACCGACAGTCAGTTGCACGCTGCGGTGTTTTGGAAGTGACACCTACATATTCATGGCATTCACTATCAAAATGCATGGACTGACATAACATTGCAAGGGACAGAGATATGCCAAGTAGTAATGCATTAATGTTACTCGGACTTATTTGGATAATAGAATATTAGTTTCAGAAGCTGTTGCTTGCTCAATAGTATCTGCATTAGAGCACCCTCACTAAATTCTGGAAAAATTCTGGATTTTAGAACTGGGCTTGGCATTCACGTCTAAACCTTTTCTTTTAATCTACGAATCATCAAACAAAGCCTTGTTTGTTTTAAGAAGGGTGTTTACAGTTTTGCATAGAGGAGTAAAATACAAGCATATAACAGTAGTGCTACATATTAAGTTTATGCAGTACCAAGCAAGCCATTTACGTAAAAATTACTGCGACTAATCATAGTGAGAGATGAGAGATGTCCGGTGATGAACTTTCTCATGTATAGACATTTACCAGGGCTCAACTATTTTCAACGCCTTTTCCTAATGGGCTGATATTTTCATTTAACCATGTGTTTCGGGCTGGTTTCAGCTGAATGAGTGTTAGATGCATGCTATCATCTGCTCTCCAAATTACCTCACATTTACAAATAGGTGTATAGAGGGTTTTGTTGTGATTTTGTGTTTTAATGGTCAGTGGATTGAAAGTGTATGGGCAATGAGCTGCTATCCGTGCCTGCTAACACCTTGTCAACCGCTCTGTTGTAATTGAATCCCATTGTGCTGTATTCTGTGGGGTAAACACTAGTCTAGAAACATTGTTCTTTGCAACAATGAGTCCAGCTTACAAACAGATTTGAAGTTGCCTTATTGGTTCAGTCATGGTTAAATTCATATTTCAGGCTGCTCACATTCCATGCTTAAACTACCAATTGCTGATTCTCTGTCTCGGTTTGAATTTCAGAAATGCCATCAGCCTGGTCTGCCTCCCTTTCAGCCAAACCGTACTAGACTAGATATGACCCTTCAATATTATTTGCACTCTGCAGCTCACTACATGAGTAGTCGTCTAGCCAAATCTACATTTAAAAAATGTATGTCTGCTTGGTCTCACTTCAGTTCTTCTCTGCCACTTTCTCCATAGCTGTACTGCCTTCAACCAAAAATATGGTCACCTGCGCTGCCTGGATCCATCCACCATCAGCGTACTAGAAAATCCATCTATTTGTTCCCTGCTAACGGGCTTTAAATAGTCAATGATCAGCGTTTCCCTTTTGCTCACGGTTTTCTCAGAGGTGGCAAGTTTTCCATATGCACAGATTCTTTTAATCTGTCATATGACCTCACAATTTCTGATGTATCAAATTATTCGCACCACTTCATATTTCCAAAGCACTCTAAAACTGATAGGATCAAGAAAGAAAAAGTCGTTTTTATCTCTGAATCTAACTCTGCTTTTATCCTCTGTCATCTATGTTGGGCTACCTGAGGAGGCGTCCACAAGCTGGTCAGCAGGACACATTATTTGCCATGGAGGAGGGAAAGCCCATGTCCAGGGCCTGGTTTGCCTCCCATCTACGCCCTCTCTGCAATGCTACGAGCTTCCCTAGAGCTTCCTTCCATTCACTGTGCTATGTGCTGCTAGAACTGCAGCTTCCTCCACTCCTGTCTCTACATTGAAGGCCATGGGGCGATAGTCTTCAGCTGCTTATGAACGTTACCTCCGGCCGATGCTCGAGCCATCCTTGAGAAAAGCAATGAGTACTGCTCCCTGATCCATGGCTTGAAAATAAATATTATGGATTCAATAGCTGTTGGGCCTATTTAAATTTAAATACTGTAAATTTGACCGCAGATACGTGATGATGCTGCGTGTGCTTGGGGCGTGTCCAGTGACAAGGAGCAGAGCGAGCGTTTTTCAATTAATTTCTTTGAAGTTGAGCGTGAAGTTCGGAAAAGCTGAAGCAAATTACATTCACAGGATTCATTGCACAGGGTATGAGAGAAACGTGTGCTTTGCTGGATGTTTACACTTGCTGTTTGTGGTCTCGCCCGTCGGTAGGCCTATTTTCTGTACAAATACTCTACAAAGGCACCATTTATGTTGTTTGGAATGATGTGGGCTTATTAAAAAAAATGTGAAATTCACTGACGGAAGGCTGCTTTCAATTTCAAATTCTCACGTGCGCTTTGGGAAGAGCACTCACGCATGCGACTAGTGCCTAAATGTATTTGCTTCTCAAAATGCTATTGACGCAAAAAACAAAAAAACTATTTTGATCATTGGCTTTTGCTACATTCCTCATGCTAGCTTCACATAGATTGATTGGCTCTTAAATTCAGTAAGATTAGCTTTCTGAAACGCTCATTTTGGTTCCTCTGCTGGCTCTTCGATTTAGCAGGAAGAGCCAGGGAGGACAGCCTTGTATGGTCTGTTTGGGGGGGATTTTGTGCTGCTCTCCCTGATTATAAAATGGGAGGTAGTTCCCAGAATATGCCAATAAAAAATTTACTAAAAAGTTTGTCTCTGGTAATTTTTTGACTTAAGTGGTCCTGACTGAAATCTAATTATGAACAAAGTGAAGAAGTCATTTGGTATTTGACCAGAATGCTTACAGCTGGAATCAGAGAAGAAGACATAGTGCTATTTGTGTTATATTCTCTATTTTAGCAGTGGTGGTAATTGTTGAGAATGAAGACTTCAGTATACTCAAAGCAAAAATTCTTCACTCTTCTTCACTTCATTCTTGTGAACTCAGGGAAGAAATAAACTGGAAAAGATACTTTCTATTATATCATCATTGCTGACCAATGGCTGTTTGTGTTTAACAGCTGGTATGAAGTTGCCTAACAGTTTGCACTGGTGAGTCGAACCACCAGATCAAATTCAAAAGCACCTGCAAAATGGACAGATTTTGTTCAAAATTACATCACACCCATTCGTTCTTAGTTTCCACTTTCATATCAGCCTAGACATGGAACATTCTGCAGGAAATTTTATTAATATTGTTAATTTATATGTTTATTTAAAAAAAAGAAAAAAAAAACACCCTCTGTCCTTACATTCAAACTGTCATCGTTGAAACCATAGAAACTTATATTATGGAATGTTAAATATTTGTGAAGCTATGAAAAATGTGATTTGTTGACGTAAAAATTGTTGAAAGGGTTCTTACCTTGTCACCTTTTGGGCCAGGTGGACCCTAATGGGAATTATAAAAGAGAAGAAAAAAATTAAAACTTTGCTCCATAAAATGGAACGTAAAAAAGAAAAAAAAAGAAAAGAAAAAAAAACATGTTACAAGATGGATTGTATACATTTGTATGCTGTACATGAATTCCACATATAACACACATCTACAGAATATAAAGATGCACAGTGTCCCACACATGCTGAGTTCAAGAGTGAATGGGATTATGCTTTTAGTGTCACGCTCCAGTTGTTCTGTTCATTATCAGGGTAACAAGGTGACTCTCTCTGCCTTTCAACATGATGACCTTGTAGCGTCTGGACCAATCAGACACACGATTATTCATTATATTTAATGAATAATCCAGGAAACTCCCCCCACAAAGTTCTGTGAACCCATCCCCCAAAACTGCTACTAACATCCCAAACAAAGCTAACACACAGGCAGAACTAGGTGTCCTGTTACAGGACACAGGAAAACTGATAAAAACTTTTTTACGATCATAAAGAATTTGCAGAGACTTGTGACTCTGACTTAATTCTTGTTGAGAAGGACAAATAAACCCTTTTTTTCCCTATATATTCTATATATATAACCACTTGAGAAATGTATAAACATGTATTCAATTTTCCTATCTCATGATTTTCCTTTTATAGGGTTTGGCCTGTGTATTCATTCTCTCTTTTGAACTCTTTTGGTATTAATGTTTCAGAATTGCATATTTTAGAGTTGCTAAAATGTGATGGGTAACATGTTTGGAATCAATGGACTCCAACTTTCGTTTCCTATTTGGTCATTTATGTTACATGTTGCTAACTCTGTGACACAATAATATTATAAGAATCTAGAAGGATCTTCTCTCATACATCCAATCCAGTGGCTTACGCTAATATCTTACTAGAGAACAAAGACTCGTGAAAAAGTTCCCTTCTAAGGAACAACTTATTGGCTCAGACACCTCAAGAGGGTGTGACATCTTCACTTTAAAATTACTGATTACCCCTTCCCTTATTTTACTGAAAAATGCTGATGTGAAGATGATGCTGTGCTAGAAGCTTCTAAGGAACCCCAAGTTTGTGCCAGGCTTCAGCCTTGTCCTTCCATTCATCAAAGATCCTTTGAATCCAACTGGTTCTCTCTCATCAAGACAACATCAGCAAAGATCAGCTGGAGCCTCAACAAACTGCATCAGGACAGTTCAATTTAAAAACTAAACTGATGGTTTGCACAAGGCTGTTGAGCTGCTGAATTTCAAACAATGCAATAACTTCTTGCTTTCCTGTATTCTGCTTCAGCTCTCTCTTTCACTTGGTAAACCGCATGTATGTGTGTGTATGTTAGAGTGGTTTAAGTGTTTAGTCTAGTTAATAAAGTCTTGTTCATGTCCCACGTAAAGTTGTCTGTGTTTCATGCTCATATACTGTGTTTCATGCTCTGAGTAGTAGTCTACTGTACAATAAGAATGTTATTTCCCATAACCTGGAAATGAACATTTCTTAAAATTAATAAACAATTATCACTGAGTGTTCATTGACCAAACAGGTTTATTGAATGTAATATTAATTTTATTACATTAAGATAATTTATAAAGGTGCCCTAGAATTTAAAATTGAATTTACCTTGGCATAGTTAATTATAATTAGATAATTAGAGTTCTGTACATGGAAATGACATACAGTGAGTCTCAAACACCATTGTTTCCTCCTTCTTATGTAAATTTGATTTGTGCAAAAGACCACTGAAAAACAGGCGAATCTAAACATTACACCGACTGTGACGGAACAGTCGGGATCATTAATATGTACGGCCCCAACTTTTGCATATGCCAGCCCATGTTCAAGGCAAGCCAGTATTAACATCTGGAGCTGCACAGCCGAATCATCAGAAGTTCTGCAGGTATTATGAAGCAAGCAAGGACAATAGCAAAAATGGCAGATGGATCAATAATAGCTGTTCATGATCCATGATATCATGATATATTTAGTGATATTTGTAAACTGTCTTTTTAAATGTTTCGTTAGCATGTTGCTAATGTATTGTTAAATGTGGTTAAAGTTACCATTGTTTCTTACTGTATTCACGGAGACCAGAGCCATGTTGTTATTTTCATTTTTAAAGGCTTGCAGTCTGTATAATTCATAAACGCATCTTCATTCTTTATAAATCTCCCCAACAGTGTGTAACGTTAGCTTTAGCCCCGTTAGCCACGGAGTATTATCAAACTCATTCAGAATCAAATGTAAACTTCTGCAAAATAAATACCATACTTACATGATCTGATATGCTGCATCACGAACACTTTGTAAAGATCCATTTTGAGGGTTATATTAGCTGTGTGAACTTTGTTTATGCAACGTATTATAGAGTCGTGCGCTTGGGGGCGGGGATCACAAGCATTTAAAGGGGACATGCACTGAATCGGCGCATTTTTAATTACGCCCCAAAATAGGCAGTTAAAACATTGTATAATAAAAAATCTATGGGGTATTTTGAGCTGAAACTTCACAGACACATTCTGGGGACACCTTAGACTTATATTACAACTAGTGAAATATGGTTCTAGGGCACCTTTAACTGATCCAAATATTTATAATTAATTATAACTAGTTATGACTAATTATTGATATTTCTTTGAGCTAATTTGCTACAACCTACAACCCGAATTCCGGAAATGTTGGGACAATTTTTTTAAATTTGAATAAAATAAAAACTAAAAGACTTTCAAATCACATGAGCCAATATTTCATTCACAATAGAACATAGATAACATGTTTAAACTGAGAAATTTTACACTTTTATCCACTAAATGAGCTCATTTCAAATTTGATGCCTGCTACAGGTCTCAAAAAAGTTGGCACGGGGGCAACAAATGGCTGAAAAAGCAAGAAATTTTGAAAAGATTCAGTTGGGAGAAAATCTAGCAACTAATTAATTTAATTGTCTGTAACATGATTAGCTATAAAAGGGATGTCTTAGAGAGGCAGAGTCTCTCAGAAGTAAAGATGGGCAGAGGCTCTCCAATCTGTGAAAGAGTGCGTAAAAAGATTGTGGAATACTTTAACCCTCTGGAGTCTGAGGCTGATTTGGGGTCCTGGAGAAGTTTTGACATGCCCTGACATTTGTGCTTTTTTTCAGTTGCTTATAAACATATGAATTACAAAAGTCTAAGTACACTGTATTCAGCAGAAACTAGGCTACAATAATATGTGAGCAACAAGTATGTACATGTTTGTATTTTTGAGAGAATTATGTATATGCATGTTTTTTGAAAAAACAAAAAAATAAGTCACTGAAATAGGGTCCCAAAACATATACTTAATATTTTTTCACAAGACTTTTGGGAACTGTATATTTTAGCCTAGAGTTTTTGCTTCATAATGATGTAAAAATCATTCTGCCTACTTGGATGCATAAAACAATGTATTGATTTTAAATTTTATATAATAATACATTTTTGGTCAGGGAGCCCATATGCGGAGAGGCGTGAATCTTCATGAATAATGCTGTGATTCAATTCACACCTCAGGAGATTAAGACCCTGCCCCTAATGAGCCGCATAATGAGACATTAGGTCAGGAATGTGACTGAGTCAACTAAGAAAGAATGCAATGACAAAAGAAATATATAATTTTTTTTGTTTGAAGTTTATTTAAAATATAGTTAGCTATATAAATGAGAATCAAAGACACATTTTGAGTACACAGTTATACCTGGAAATAAATCCTGTTCAAAGATATACTTTCCAGTCATCATATTCATGCAGTCCAATGTGTGCCAATATCTGGTCACTATGATTCTCAAATCTGTGAGATAAAAGAAAAAAGCCCTCAGTGAGTATGCTGATAACAGGATCATATTAGCTATAGTAATATGTCCATTCTTAACAGAAAACATGATTTTTGTGATCTTATGCATGCATGTATTATTGCACATCATGTGAAGAAAATTTTGTATAGGCTTATATTTTAAATTACAGTACCGGTCAAAGATTTGACACATTACTATTTTTAATGTTTTTGAAAGAAGTCTCATGCTCATCAAGCCTACAATTATTTGATCAAAAATACAGAAAAAAACCCAGCAATACTGTGAAATATTATATACAATTTAAAGTAATGGTTTTCTATTTTAATATTCTTTCAAATATAATTTATTTCTGTGATGCAACGCTTTCATCATTCCTTGCGAACGAAAGCTTCATTGATGTGGCACTATATAGGCTATATTACAGTAAATTCTTCATAATCGGTCCAAAACAGGCCAAAATAAATATTGTCTAAACATTCATATTGCTATGACATTTTATGTATCTTATTTGTTATATTATAGAGCCTATAAATGTTAATGTGCAGTTTAATATGTTGCTAAAACATTTTATTTCAGTATTTATTACATACTTAAGTCGATTTCACTCATCTCTGTATAGCAATATTTTTTGGGAAAAGCCAATATTCATTCACACAGAGACACAGAACATGCAGGATTCATATTTAAACAGTGTTTTTGCAGCTTAATGTTGACAGACACGAGTCTATATCGCGATTAGAATAAATAATTTAGGGATGAAAAAAACTTACCATGGCATGACATACAATCCTCAAGTTCATCCTCAAAATGGAATTGAATCCAGTCGTGCTCTTCCTCTGAGGTAAATCCTTTTAGAATTATTCCTCACTGCTTCTCAAAACGATGAAAAGTACATGAAACTGACTAAGCTTGATGTGTTTTTCTGAGCTGACGCAGGCGTTCACTCTGTGGCATTGATCGCCTCAGAATTTGCATCTAAATAGAGCTCGCGGTCCGTGGGCGTCGCCGCATTAGCGGATAATGAGCTCTTTTTTTCAAACAGATTACATAAAAAGAAACTATTTCGATTTGACTTACATGATTTAAAACTTGACATTTCAACGTTTCTTTAGATATATGTCTCATGTTTGTGTGATAAGTATTCACTAAGTTACAGTTCATTTTCTGAGGAAGTATCAGATTGGACTTGATTTAGAGAGAGATGACAGGTCGCGCATCATGTTAGTTTTCTTTATTTTGCAAAAAGCACAACATTTAGTTTTTTCTGTGAGTGTACACAAATAAAAGAAGACATTCTATAGTTTCAATTGATATATTACGTCTGTCTCTATGACAAAAAAATGAGTATTTTAAGTTGATGTTGCAGCTATGTGAAAAAAATCCAGCAAAATGTGCCGGCGCGTTTCCAGTTTAGACAATACTGTACCTGATGTTGTGTGCTAAATAGGAAAAGGATCTATCGCCTGCAGTTGATTTTGATATTCTAGGTATTATCAACTGGCCAGAATTTTGTGATCGCAATACACTAAAAAAATATATTCTTACCACTAATTGAAATTAAGCAAACAATTCAAATAAAATATATTTTAAAAAGTATAAAATAACTATTATTATTCCAAATTACTCTTATACAACATGAATGAAATGGATCCAAGACCAACCTGATCAAATTACATAAACTAGGCTATACTTAATTTGTTGCCATAAGGTACAAATGCAAGGGTTGCGCATGCTCACTAGAGTCTGGAGTCAAAAAACATCAACTGAAGGCGGCAAACTGGCAATGGCGATTTACTGTCTGAGCAAAAAGGAGGATTTGGATGAATAGATGTGGATGTTTTACAAGGTAAGATATGTTTATTAACGATTTAAACTTCAGCATCAACCACTTTTATGTTTATTCGATCTTGTTTTCTTAGTTTTAGCGTGAAGGCACATTTTTGCTAAGGCGAATTAACTTATATTTTAGTTCTTCTCTATGAGACTATAGAGACTATAGCTATGCTGTCGACTTAACTGTGCATCATGTTTGCATTTAGGCAGATTATACGCTTGTTATTTAATTATTTTTTTAATAACAGATTCGTCATTTCAGCGTTCTTTGCTAACGTTATATGCTTGGCAAATAAGCCAAAACATTGCTTAATCACACTTCATTAAATGTATTTACAGTGTAAAAGTTTATAGTATTTCACATTAAAATGTCTGTCCACAAATTTTGTAAATTTGATCAGATATGTCTTCAGCTGACTATATTTTTGCATGTTTGGACAGATTCGGTGTGTGTGTATATATATATATATATATATATATATATATATATATATATATATATATATATATATTAATAACTGCTTTGTCATCTCGATGTGTATTTTACTTTACTTGAAATATAGTTTGGAAACATACCAAAACATTGAGTGTGTTTGTTATTCGACCATATATAAACTAAACATTTATGGGATTTCCTCTTAAAACAAATCGTGTCCATGAAAGGGAATATGCATTCTTTTCAACCTAATTTTAGTCATCATTTTATTTTTAAAAAATAATAATAAAGTGTATGTCATCTTTACTATTTCAGAAACCTCATCAGTTTGGGACAATAACTCAATTACGGTATGTGTAATATTTTTTTTTCTTTTTTTTTTTGTATTAAAATTTACTCGTTTCATTTCTTTGTAAAATTGATGTTGATTTTCTGTTTTTTGAATTTCAGATATGTGAGTTTTGTGGTAAAGTAAAGTGTGTGGAAGAAGTATTACAGAAGTATCCAGTATGTTTAAGCAATTGAAACATTCTAAGATTAAACATGGACATTTTGAGGAGAGATTCAGGCAGCCTGTTCACAGTAAATGATAAAAGATATTTTTTGTAAATTACAATAATTTCCTCCATCTCTTCCATCTTCCTTTTCCCTTTTTCCTCTCAGATAAAAGCAGAATTAATGCGGATAACGACTGTGCACTTCTGTCAACGTTCATAGCGGCTGGACAGATGCACTGTTAATCAAATTTTCAGCAGCAAAAGAGGGGCTTCTGGACTAAAGATATCACACAAATTGCAGTTGCAGACAAGGTGTGGTAAATTGCATTACAGTTCTTTGGAACTAAATACAAAGATTGAACTATAATCAATCACTGTTTTTAATATTGCATCATATTTTTCAGTGCAAAGACACAGCAAACGTGACTTTCATAATACTGTGATCAAAATCTCAATGGGGACATTACAATAGTTGTCAAAGAATTCTAGGTTTGTACTGTATATGTACTTTTTGTAATGATCTAAACATACAATATATTGCTGTGTGCTGCCAATATTTCAGTGAAACTAAACAAGGTGTTTATTTATTTATTCATTCATTCATTTACTTGCTTAGCACTGCAATCCTGAAGGAGCTGAGGGAGGAATTTCTGAGACCACTCTGGGCCTGTTACAGTTCCCGTGTTCCCCGGACTCCATTTCCCATGATCCTCCTGTTTCCACACCTGCACTCACTTCCTCGTCTTCTCCCCATCATCACCGATCTCCTGCACCTGGACCTCATCATCTTCACTCCCTTTATAATGGACACTTTCCCTGCACTCCTTGTCTGTTCTTATGTTTATCTATATGTGTAAAGCTGTTTGTTCTGCCCTGGATTTAATAAAGCCCTTCTGTTTGTGGATTTCCGTATTCGCCTCATCTCTACAGCAGCTAACCGTAACAGAAGAACAGACCAATACCGACTGGACATCCACAAGTTTTTAATAATGGGTATTTACCTGATTCCAGATCCTCTTGCTTCCCAGAAGCCCCACGTCTCAGCTGAGGACCGGCTATGCCGACTGCGGCAGAGGGGCAGGCCGTTGGAGAGGTATGTGGAGGAGTTTCTGGAAGTTTCCTATTTGGTGGGTTGGTCTGATGCCTCCCTCAATGCTGCTTTTCTGATGGGACTGGACAGGAACATTATTCGCTATAGCGAACCTGCCTGTAATTTCCCTCTAGTCGAGTCTATAAATCTGATTCTCTTTTTAAATGGTTCTAATTTTGAAGTAAAAGAGAATAAGCGTCCTCTTTGTCCAGCCCCATCAGAAGCTAACCAGGCCTCACCAGCTCACCTCACTCCAGAACCCTGCACATACCGCTTCAACGGTCCTGTCCATCCCTGGCTGCCAGTATTTCCCCGGGGTAGGAAGTGGGTCTCCAACAGCGCTGACCTGGGAGCCAAGGTGGCGGACCCGATGATGAAATCAGTGAGGTCAGCACTGAAGTCCGCCACCTTTCCCGTGACCACTCCACCCCGAAAGCCTGCTCCTGCCTCCGTACAGCCCCAGTCTCCTGAGTTCTCTGCCTCCGTGCAGCCCCAGTCTCCTGAGTTCTCTGCCTCCGTGCAGCCCCAGTCTCCTGAGTTCTCTGCCTCCGTGCAGCCCCAGTCTCCTGAGTTCTCTGCCTCCGTGCAGCCCCAGTCTCCTGAGTTCTCTGCCTCCGTGCAGCCCCAGTCTCCTGAGTTCTCTGCCTCCGTGCAGCCCCAGTCTCCTGAGTTCTCTGCCTCCGTGCAGCCCCAGTCTCCTGAGTTCTCTGCCTCCGTGCAGCCCCAGTCTCCTGAGTTTCCTGCCGCCGCCGAGCCCGCTGCTCCTGCCGCCGCCGAGCCCGCTGCTCCTGCCGCCGCCGAGCCCGCTGCTCCTGCCGCCGCCGAGCCCGCTGCTCCTGCCGCCGCCGAGCCCGCTGCTCCTGCCGCCGCCGAGCCCGCTGCTCCTGCCGCCGCCGAGCCCGCTGCTCCTGCCGCCGCCGAGCCCGCTGCTCCTGCCGCCGCCGAGCCCGCTGCTCCTGCCGCCGCCGAGCCCGCTGCTCCTGCCGCCGCCGAGCCCGCTGCTCCTGCCGCCGCCGAGCCCGCTGCTCCTGCCGCCGCCGAGCCCACCTTGCCATCCACGGGGAAATCCCCCAAGAAAATTTTGGGGGGGGGCCAGGTACCCGTGGGTGGGGAACTCCTGGGTGGGCTTCCAGGTTTATCAGAGCCTGTTAAGGCTCCAGACCCGCCATGGCCGCCTGCCAAGTCTCCAGACCCGCCATGGCCGCCTGCCAAGTCTCCAGACCCGCCATGGCCGCCTGCCAAGTCTCCAGACCCGCCATGGCCGCCTGCCAAGTCTCCAGACCCGCCATGGCCGCCTGCCAAGTCTCCAGACCCGCCATGGCCGCCCTCGGCCTCTGACCCGCCATGGCCGCCCACGGCCTCTGACCCGCCATGGCCGCCCACGGCCTCTGACCCGCCATGGCCGCCCACGGCCTCTGACCCGCCATGGCCGCCTGACTTCCTAGATCCGCCCTGGAGACCTCCGGTCCCGTCTGCTCCTCTCCCTGCACCTGCGTGAGGTCTTCAGGGCGCCCACCCCCCCTCCCCGGTTGCTCCTTCCACGGCGCGAGGCCGCGCCTACCGGGAGGGGGAGGTACTGTTACAGTTCCCGTGTTCCCCGGACTCCATTTCCCATGATCCTCCTGTTTCCACACCTGCACTCACTTCCTCGTCTTCTCCCCATCATCACCGATCTCCTGCACCTGGACCTCATCATCTTCACTCCCTTTATAATGGACACTTTCCCTGCACTCCTTGTCTGTTCTTATGTTTATCTATATGTGTAAAGCTGTTTGTTCTGCCCTGGATTTAATAAAGCCCTTCTGTTTGTGGATTTCCGTATTCGCCTCATCTCTACAGCAGCTAACCGTAACAGGGCCTTTTTGTGACCATTTAAAGAAAGCGCTGAGGATGAGCCAGAGGATGTTGGCGTAGCAACAGAGGGTGTAAAACTGCTACAACACTTTTCCTGGTCCCTGGATTTTTCCTTTGGTTTAATAATGCTGTTTGGATTGATCTAACCATTCAAGCTATGCTGAGAGTCTCAAATTCACATTTGAATTCTTCCATAAGGTACTGATGAATTTAGTCTTTAGGACATCCAGAGCCTAGATGTTTCCAGCTACAGAATTAGTCAATTACAGGCCAATCTCGAATCTACCTTTTCTGACAAAGATAAAGAAAAGGCAGTATCCTCACAACGATGCTGCTTTTTAGAAAGAAATGGTATCTTTGAGGATTTCCAGTTGGGATTTAGACCGTACCATAGTACTGAGACGGCTCTCATTGGAGTTACAAATTATTTACTCTTATCATCGGATCGTGGCTGTATTTCTCTCTTAAAGGGATAGTTCACCCAAAAATGAAAATTTGATGTTATCTGCTTACCCCCAGGGCATCCAAGATGTAGGTGACTTTGTTTCTTCAGTAGAACACAATACCTCAGTATTGTAGAACACATACCTCAGTACCTCAGTAGAACACATACCTCAGTTGGATGTGGAAAAACTTTAGGCACTTGCGTAAACTACGCCAGTTACGTACACACCTCACGCACCGGATGCCGTGCGCGCGCTCAAGGCAGTTGGACATAATGGTATATTAGAGGTAAAAAATTATATAAATACTGTTCGGTTTCTCTCACAAACCGATCGTTTCGTGTCTTAGGACATCAATGTGTCGTCATGAGCCGCAGGGTTTAATTTGGATTTGTCTGTGCATGGTTTTTTTTACTCTCATAGATTGTTACCATTGACATGCATTATACGCCTGACAGACTGCAATGGTT
This sequence comes from Hypophthalmichthys molitrix, assembly GCA_037950675.1. Classification (NCBI taxonomy): domain Eukaryota; kingdom Metazoa; phylum Chordata; class Actinopteri; order Cypriniformes; family Xenocyprididae; genus Hypophthalmichthys; species Hypophthalmichthys molitrix. Next base: position 36,864,041 of record CM075498.1, on the reverse strand, counting down.
CGAGTTAAAAATCATCATTTGTGTTCTACTGAAGTCACCTACATCTTGGATGCCCTGGGGGTAAGCAGATAAATATCAATTTTTCATTTTTGGGTGAACTATCCCTTTAATGTTGCTGGATATTAGAGCTGCATTTGACACTATCGACCACAACTTTCTTTAGAATAGACTAGAAAATTTTGTTGGCATTAGTGGAATTGCATTGGCATGGTTCAAATCATACTTATCTGATCGTTATTAGTTTGGTATGACATCTCTTGGTTTACTACTACAATCACAAGTTCAGTATGGAGTACCGCAAGGCTCAGTACTAGGACCGTTGCTGTTCGCTTTGTACATGCTACCCTTGGGAGATATCATTAGGAAGCATGGTATTAGTTTTCACTGTTATGCTGATGATACTCAGCTCTATATTTCTTAGCACCCTGGTGAATCTTACCAATTCACAAAATTAATGGAATGTATAGCTGATATAAAAAATTGGATGACTAGCAATTTCCTACTACTTAATTCTTAAAAAAAAAAAAAAAAAAAAAAAAAAAAAACAGAGATTCTAATTATTGGATCAAAAACCTCTGCACGTAATAACCTAGAATACTGTCTAACACTTGATAGATGTTCTGTCAATTCTTCAACGTCAGTTAGGAACCTGAGTGTGCTATATGATACCAATCTGTAAAACTGCATTCTTCCATTTTAAAAATATATCTAAATTACGACATATGCTCTCAATGACAAATGCAGAATAGTTAGTTAATGCGTGCATGACCTCATGGTCATGGTAGATTATTGAAATGCTTTGCTGGGTGGTTGCTCTGCACACCTAATAAACAAACTCCAACTGGTCCAAAACGCAGCAGCTAAAGTTCTTACTAGAACCAGGAAGTATGACCATATTAGCCCGGTTCCGTCAACACTGGATTGGCTCCCTATTAAACACTGTAGAAATTTTAAAATATTGCTAATTACTTACAAAGCACTAAATGGTTTAGCTCACCAGTACTTGAGCAAGCTCTTAAGACATTATAGTCCTTCATGTCTATTGCAATCTCAAATTTCTGGTCAGTTAATAATACCTAGAATATCAAAAGTGACTGCTGGCGGTAGATCCTTTTCCTTTTTAGCACCTAAACTTTAGAACAGTCTTCCTAGCATTGTTCGAGAGGCAGACACACACTGTCAGTTTAAATCTAGACTAAAAACAAATCTTTAACCTAGCATACACATAACACATTATCTACTTCTATAGTTCAAATCACGTCATAGGGTGCAATAGGGTGAATTTCGTTTCTAACCCTTACGGTTCAAAAGTTATTAACATAAACATAAGTGCAACTTTGGACAGCTGGTGGCGCTAGAGGGATTGAGTTGGAGACTCCAAATTTGCTATGGACAAAGGTCAGACTGTCCTCTAACTGTGTGCTAAATTTCACAACTTTCCCGCAAGTGGTTCTATGGGCTGCCATAGACTTCCAGAGCGGAAGAAGAAGATGAATTAAAAAAAAAAGAAATCCAACGGATACAGTAGGTTCCTACGCACCTTCGGTGCTTGGCCCCTAATAATAATTAAAAAAAAAGAACGCCAACAGATACAATAGGTGCCTACGCACCTTCGATGCTTGGCCCCTAAAAAAAGAAATCCAACGGATACAATAGGTGCTTACGCACCTTCGATGCTTGGCCCCTAAAAAAAGAAATCCAACGGATACAATAGGTGCTTACGCACCTTCGGTGCTTGGCCCTTAAAAAAAGAAATCCAACAGATACAATAGGTGCCTACGCATCTTCGGTGCTTGGCCCCTAAAAAAGAAATCCAACAGATACAATAGGTGCCTACGCACCTTCAGTGCTTGGCCCCTAAAAAAGAACGCCAACGGATACAATAGTCACGTTGACTATTTTAACGATGTCTTTAGTACATTTCTGGACCTTGAATGTGGTAATTTTGTTGCTTTCTAGAGATAAAAAAAAAAAGAAATCAGATTTCATCAAAAATATCTTAATTTGTGTTCCGAAGATGAACAAAGGTCTTGCGGGTTTGGAACGACATGAGGGTGAGTAATTAATAACAGAAATTTAATTTTTGGGTGAACTAACCCTTTAAACAAATTTGTTCAAACAAATTAATCAAATTAAATACTTACTTTTTATTTTGAGCTCATAAAACTGTCACATTTTAATCTGAAATGATTAACTGTTTTGAGTTTAGTGAACTTGTTTCTTTTAATTTAAACAAACTTAAATTTAATTGAAACTGGCCTAGGATTTTAATTTCCCAGCATGCTTTGCTATGGCACTCAAAAGGGAGAGTAAATGCTAACAATTTTTGTACAAGACTAAAGTTAAGTGGGATATTTAGTAGTGTTTAATGTTTTGTTATGCTAATTTAGAAGAGTTTCATTTATGTTATGTTTTTTAGTTTTTTTTTTTTTTTTAAATAAGTTCTTTAGGGGGTTATGTGTCACAAGTCTTAGAATTCAAAAAAACTTGAAACAGGAAATCTTGCAAAATAGTCCTTTAATAGAAAACTCATACTCATAATAGCATATTCAGGAAGGTAGCAGGTATTATAAATATAACTGACATGACTGACAAAGAACTGAACCAGACAGGAAGTATTTATACACCAGGGGAATTAGCTAATTAAATGACAACAGATGAATGAAATGACAAATCAAATGAACTGAGGAAATCTAGGACAAGCCAGACAAACTAAGAACAAAGAAAACTGATGAGAACTGAAAGTCCATAAACATGACAGTACTCTCCCCTCCCGGTAGGCGCATCCTCACGCCATAACTGAATATACCACTGCGGAGGGGTGGAGGGAGGTGGACATGGAGCTGGTGATGGACAGGGACCAGGAGGAGACGATGGAAACAGACACCATAGTGGATCCGACAGTGAGAGGAGCCAGGGTGGAGCTTTGGCAGAATGTCCATGCGGAACCCGGGGACCTACTGACAGAGGTGGAACCAAGGTGCATGAAGACCTTGGCAGAGCAGAGAGGCCGACGGGTAAGGGTAACATCTGTTGCCCGGAAGCCCTAGGTGGAGCTGCTGGCTCATGGAGACGGGGGACTGGCAGACCTGGGTGATGACGGAGGGAGCGACGATGACGGGGAAGCTGGAGGAAAGGAGAAGCCTGGTGAAGCCGAAGGGGTGGAGGGTCAAGGCGTAGCTGGAGACCCGGAAGTACGTGGCTGAGGCAGAGCGACGACTGACAGAGGCTGATCCGGAGAGACGAATGAGCCCGGAGGAGTCCTAGGGCTTAACGACCACGTTGGAGTCGAGGGAATGTAGAGCCGGGGAGGAGCCGACGGGCTGAAAGGCCAAGGTAGAGACAAGGGCCTGGAGGCCTGATGTGAAGCTGGGAGCTCAAACTCAAGTTTGAGGCCCGAGTGGAGCAGCATAGAGCAAGCAGCTGGGGCAGAGCCGAGGAGCAGGATGAAGCCAGTGGCTCCGATGGACCCAGGGAACTGGACAAAACCAGTGGAGGAGATGGGACCAGGAAGTCAGACAGGGATATCAGAGGAGGAAGATTTCCGGATGGAACCGGAGCATCCAGATGGGACCAGTGTGGAAGGCGAAGACTTGAGGGTAGGGACTCGGGAGGGAACTGGATCTGCAGACAACAGATTTATCAGGCAGTGAACGGCTCAGTGATGGTCCAGGTGTTAGACTCCGGCTCGGGCACCTTCTCTGCCTCGCCGATGGTGAATGAGGAGTCTCCCTGCTGCAGCATCCACCAACAATATTCCACCAGCGCTCTGTCCTGGCAGGTGATGAGAGTACACAAAACTGGTAAGTCCAAGTTTAAACTGTTGATTTGGTTGGTCATTCTGTCACAGGTCTTGGAATTCAAAGAGACCTGAAACAGGAAATCTCGCAAAATAGTCATTTAATAGGAAACTAGCATGCTCAGGAAGGCAGCAGGTAATAAACACAACTAACATAGACGATGACAGACAAAGAACTGAATCAGACAGTAAGTATTTATACACCAGGGCAGGCGTGTCCAAACTTTTTTTAAAAAGGGGCCATATATATATATATTACATATATATATATATATTTTGTTTTTTGAAAACATGACCGATTTGACAAATGCTTGAGCTGACAATAGAGTAGCTTGAGATAGAGCACAGATGTCAGTTTAATACACAAACAATATCTGTAAAAGTTTTAACAACCTTTTTTTTTTTTTTAAAGGGTGAAATGAATTAGATCTCTATTTTTATTTAAATTAACAAGTACTCTATTTAGATCACTGCAAATAAAAGCACACATGCCACCTCAATACATGGTAAAAAGTAAAAATATTTTTCTATATGTAGAATGGCTTTATGGTATTTAGTCTATAAAGACATTTAATATAAATACAATTGCACAAAACTGCAAGTTTATGACAAAAAAATTGTCTGTAATTTGGCCTTTATTACTCATTTAATACATGTCTACATTAAAAATTAAATAAAATGAGATATTAACCTACATTTCTGACAAAATACCATGGTTACAGTAAGTGTTACCACGTCCATAATAAATGTTGGTTGAAAAGTATTCTAACTGGATCGGCTCAATGTTTCTCCTGATTTGCACATTAGTGTTGTTGATTAAGTCAGCGCTGTTTTAACTGGCTTTAAACTAAATTAAATCACAGAGAGATTTGCAGCTTGTACTGGAGACCTCTACGCCGAACTCGAACACTTCTGTCTGTTTGTCGTGTAATCGAGAAACTCGGCAAGTAAACACATTTGTGAGCTTGTGAGTCAAGCGCTGCTGCAGTGCACACAAATAGCACTGTATCATCTGCTTTTGTGTGGAAGCTGCAGTATTAGCATGCTTGCTGCATGACATGGAGGTGCCGGCGCGATCACTTGCATTTTGGCTAATAACAGTGTAAACAACATAAAACACTCATTTTTGGTCATACAGACCATTCGAAACTGTAAAGGATCTATTTTTATTTGTGTAAACTCACAATATCAAGAAAACGTGCCTTTGTAAAAATAAAGAAAACAAACAGGATGCACTTTCTGCTGTCTCGTAACTGGAGTGTGTCATGAAAATGAACAAAACTCAGCGTATACTTGCCTCACAGGCATGAGAAATATATATATATACAGAAAGCTTAAAATGTCTACTTTTTTTAAATAAACCAATTCAAATCGAAAAGAAATACTCTGCTTGTAATCAGTATGAAAGGTGCATTTCTCTCTATAGGTATCTGCGGAGATGGCAAGTCAACTTCTTCTTTGTAGCTGACACTGACTCAGAAAACAATACAAAAAAATGCTTCTAAACAGTACCCAATTAGGGTTCTTCGGCTTGTAACAATAGCAGGAACCCTTTTTCGTGTTAAATAGAACCACATTATAAGGCTCCATAAAGAACTATGCTTTGAAAGTGGTACCTTAATGGTATTATAAATAACCTTTTTTTTTATTAATAGTTTATTTTTATTAATATTACTGGTAACACTTTACAATAAGGTTCATTAGTTAAACATAAGTTAATGCATTAACTAACATGAACTAACCATGAGCAATACATTTGTTACTGTATTTACTAATTTTCATTAATGCTAGTTTAATGAAAATAGAGTTGTTCATTGTTTGTTCATGTTAGTTTACACTGCATTAATTAATGTTAACAAGATTTTAATACTGTATTAGTAAATGTTGAAATTAACATCAACAAAGATTAATAAATGCTGTAGAAGTGCAGTTCATTATCAGTTCATGTTAACTAATGTTGTTAACTAATGAACCTTATTGTAAAGTGTTACCATATTAATTTTATTAATATTATTTTTCTATATTATTAATGAATATATATTTTTTTTTTACCCCTCTATCTGACTGGTCTTATATCATGTAGCCTCTATTTGGGTTTTACATAAAAACAACAACAACAAACCAGCAATAGGTACTTTTCTTGGCAATTCTATTACACGGAACATGAAAATAGAGACACCAGCCACCATAGTCACATGTTTGCCGGGAGCCAGAGCACCTGACATCAAAGCAAATTTAAAAGTGCTGACTAATGCTAATCGTAAATTCTCTAAGATTATTATTCTCATCGGCACAAATGATGTTCCACTTCACCAGTTGGAGATCACTAAAATTAACATTAAAGAGGTGTGTGAACTTGCAAGTACAATGTCAAAAACAGTAATTTGCTCTGGTCCCCTTCCTGTTCGTCGGAGTGATGAGATAGTTAGCAGATTATCGTCACTCAATGGCTGGCTGTCTAAGTGGTGTCCGCAGAATAATATAGGTTTCATAGACAATTGGAGAAGTTTTTGGGGCAGACCTGACCTGCTGAAAAGAGATGGTATTCATCCCTCCTAGGATGGTGCTGATCTTCTCTCTTGTAATATGGCACATAGTCTTACAGATGAACCATGACAAACTGGGGCCCAGGTCAGGAAGCAGACAGACTGGCTAAACCAACCGTCTGCTAGCTGCCTCACGTCACAGAAGTCTGATAAATCCCAACACATAGAAATTCTTTCACCTAGATATTATTGTCACAGGGGCGAACTCCGTGATACCCTCCTCTGACCATCGGAGGGAGCCCTCGCCCGAATACTAACATACACACACACGCATCCGCACTACATTACCCACAATCCCGTGCCTTGGACTGATTATCTCGCCAGCTGTTTCCCATAACCCGGACTATAAAAGACTCTCAATCACTTTCATTCTTCGCGAAGTCTTGTATTGCCACGGTGTACATTTCTGAGCGTTTTTCCCTGCTGATTGTCTGTTACTGAACCTGCTGTTACCCGTTTACGATTCTCTGCTGCCTGCCTTTGATCCCTGCGTTCTGTGAGTGTTATCTGCCTGCCCTGACTACTGCCTGTTTGCTGACAACGATTCTGCCTTATCGTTGCTGTACCTGTTTGCCCCTTATTCACCCTGCCTGTACGACTACGCTCTTTACCAATAAAGCATGCAAATGGATCCCAACACCTGTGACGAATCATTACAGAAGACTTTGCCAGCCCAAGATCCAGCTACTTTCTCACACCTGTGTGCAACCCTGTCTGCCCAAGCCAACCAGCTTGCTGCCCATCAACACCAGCTTAACCACCTCACATCACTCACCGAAGAGCTGGTGAAAGCCCTGCAGGGTCTCCATACTGCCGCTCCATCTGCACCTCCGCCACCCGCAGCCGCCATTATGCACGTGGCCGAGACGCCGACACAGGGCAATCCGCGCCTCTCTCTCCTGGAAAAGTACAATGGTGACCCCGCCAAGTGCAAAGGCTTTATTCTGCAATGCTCTCTGTACCTCAGTCAACAACCAGCCATGTACCCCGTAGATTCTGGTAAGATCGCCTTTGTTTGCTCACTTCTCGCTGGTAAAGTGCTTGAATGGATCACCGCCCTTTGGAGAGACGATGGTACAGCTTTTCCCTCTTACGAGTACTTCTTGCAGAGATTTAAGGAGGTGTTCGATCATCCCAGCGAGGGCAAGGGAGCTGGTGATCACTTGATGGAGCTGACTCAGGGGCGCAAGATGGCGGCGGAATATGCTCTGGCGCTCCGAACACTGGCAGCACAGACCAACTGGGTGAGCGACACATTGAAAGTATGTTTCCGAAGAGGTTTATCGCATGAACTGCAAGCTGAACTCGCCTGTCGTGATGAGGGCAGGAACTTGGATCAATTAATTGAACTGACAATACAGATTGATAACCTGTTGCGCTCACGTAAAGCTTGCCAGCGACGCACCACTCGCTCCTCTCTCCCCGTGGACTCTGATATTCCTGAAGCAATGCAAATTAACGCCTATCATCTATCCAAAGAAGAGAGAGGCCGCAGGTTATCGAACCGTTTATGTCTGTATAGCGGTAACCCCGGACATATGAGGTTCACGGTCGGTGAGTGACTCAATCCTTTACTTCCAATCTGAGATGTGCGTGTCTGTGCCCATAACCCTGCAAACCAATGAATTGTTACTTACCACGTCTGCTCTGTTGGACTCAGGGGCCGCAGGAAACTTTATGTCCCAAAGTTATGCACAACTCAATCAAGTCCCGTTAATCAAATGTTCTTCTCCTCTCACAGTGGAAGCAATAGACGGTCGTCCACTGGGTTCTGGACAAGTCAACACCATAACTCAACCTCTCCGTCTGCAGATCGGTCTGTTTCACACTGAAAAAATCCAGTTTCATATCTTACCCATTTCCATCTCATCTATCATCCTAGGTCTCCCTTGGCTGCGAACTCACAACCCTCAAATATGCTGGAGAGAAGGGCAAATTACACACTGGGATGAACACTGCCAAGAGAACCGGGAACACTTCCTATAACACCAGATGTACTCGTTACATCAGAAGAAGAATGGCATCTACGCTAATATTAGTCTTTCTGTTTATCCCGAGGTTTACCGTAGTCAACCAGATCCGGGCCGTATCCAGGTGAGACCGAGGACCGGCGCCTTGACGCGACCACAACGTAGCCCTGAAGTATCAGCAGAGATTGAGTCAACTAGATCATCCATTGTGAAGGCCTCATCGACACAACAGCCAGTGGCACAGCTCCTCAACAAACCGTCCATTTCGGTGTGATGAATACGATCCTCAACTGGACTGAACTGGAATAAATACTTTGAATGTTGCGATCCTATCAGACATAAGATAGCAACCTGAATCGTAACAAAGCACTGTTCGCCAGAGGAGAACTGGCCCCCCGACTAAGCCTGGTTTCTCCCAAGGTTTTTTTCTCCATTTTAACACAGAAGTCTATTTGCCACCTGTTTGCCATCTGATGTCACCTGTTGGAGTTTGGGTTCCTTGCCGCTGTCGCCTTTGGCTTGCTTAGTTGGGGACACTTGACATTTGATATTCAACAGTGCTTTGATCTGCCGACATTGACACTATTCTTTAAGAGCTGCTGTGCAGCTAAAATTATATACCAGTTATCAATGTTAAGCTGCTTTGACACAATCTGCATTGTAAAAAGCGCTATATAAATAAAGGTTAAAAAAAAAAAAAAAAAAAAAAAAAAAAAAAAGAGAAATGCTTATCACATCCAGTCAGTTTACCCATGAGAACCATCCAAACATCAACGTCTGGTGTTCCCACAGACAACCCGTCAGTCCCCAATCTGCCCAGCGAATACCAGGACCTGGTCATAGCTTTCAGCAAGGTGCGTGCTTCTCAATTACCTCCACACCGTCCTTATGATTGTGCAATAGATCTGCTTCCAGGAACTACACCTCCCAAGGGCCGTATCTTCCTACTGTCACAACCGGAATCTGAGTCCATGAGGAAATACATCGAGGAGGAACTGGCTAAGGGGTTCATTCGTCCTTCGACATCTCCAGCCTCAGCGGGTTTCTTCTTCGTGGGGAAGAAGGACGGGGGCCTTCGTCCGTGCATCGACTATCGAGGTTTGAATGAAATAACAGTGAAATTCAGATATCCACTACCCCTAGTCCCAGCAGCACTCGAACAACTGCGCACCGCCAAATTCTTCACTAAATTAGACCCTCGAAGTGCTTACAATCTGATTCGTATTAAAGAAGGAGATGAATGGAAAACAGCCTTCTCCACAGCCACTGGTCACTATGAATATCTTGTAATGCCCTTCGGGCTGGTCAATAGTCCGTCTGTCTTCCAAGCTTTCATTAATGATGTGTTCCGGGACATGCTTAATTTGTTATCGTTTACATAGATGACATCCTCATATACTCTGACACCATGGAGGAACACGTGCAGCATGTCAGAAAGGTGCTCCAACGTCTGATTCAGCACCAGTTCCACCAGACTTCCACTGCCGTCCTGGGGTACATTATCAGTCCAGAGGGAGTAGCTATGGACGAGAAGAAGGTATCCACAATTCTCAACTGGCCACGCCCTAACACCCTCAAAGAATTACAACGTTTCCTGGGATTTGCAAACTTCTACCAACGTTTTATACGTAACTTCAGCACCATAGCCTGCCCTCTCACCAGTATGGTCAAGAAAGGAAACACTCACCTCCAGTGGTCACCAGCCGCCATCCAGTCCTTCCAGGAACTGAAGGAACGGTTTACCTCAGCTCCCATCCTCCATCACCCTGATCCTACGCTTCCATTCATCGTGGAGGTCAATGCATCAAGCAGTATTGGGGCAGTTCTTTCACAAAGACAAGGTAACCCACCTAAACTGTACCCTTGTGTTTTCCAATCCAGAAAACTCACTGCAGCTGAGAGAAACTATGACGTCGGGGACAGAGAGCTTCTCGCAATGAAGGCCGCCTTCGAGGAATGGCGCCATTGGTTGGAGGGAGCCACACATCCATTCGTGGTGTTCACGGACCATAAGAACCTCGAGTACCTCCATACAGCTAAAATACTCAACCCACGCCAAGCCCGCTGGTCCCTCTTCTTTTCCCGCTTCCACTTCACTATCACCTACCGCCCAGGCTCCAAGAATGTCAAAGCTGATGCCCTGTCACGTCAATTTGAAGGTGAAATTACCAAACAGAACCCTGAGACTGTTTTACCTGCCTCCCTTGTTGTTGCTCCCATCCAGTGGGACATTATGACCGAGCTAGAACAAACCAACGCTCAAGCTGAGATTCCGCCAGACTGCCCGCCAGACAGAGTCTTCGTCCCGGAGGAGTTCCGACCACGCGTCCTGGAGATGGTCCACTGCTTACCTGCCTCTGGTCATCCCGGTATAACCGCCACCACTCACCTCCTGCAGAACCGCTTCTGGTGGTCTACGCTCCCCAAGGACACCACGCTATTCATCAAACGCTGCCCTACCTGCAATACCCATAAACCTTCTCACCAATTACCAGCAGGCCTGTTACAACCATTACCCCTGCTGCAGCGACCTTGGTCCCATATTGCCATAGACTATGTCACAGACCTCCTCACTTCCAATAACTTTACCACCATACTCACCGTCATTGATCGCTTTTCCAAGACCTGCCGACTCATCCCCTTACCAAAACTCCCCACAGCCATGCAAACCGCTGAACAATTATGCAACTGGGTGTTCCGCATCTACGGCCTGCCTGAGGACATTGTCTCTGATAGAGGTCCACAGTTCACTTCCCGCCTCTGGTCCGCATTCTGTCAAGCACTCAACATAAATGTCAGCCTTACGTCCGGTACCATCCACAATCCAACGGTCAAATTGAACGTCTCAACCAGGAGCTTACCCGCTTCCTCAGGAGCTACTGCAACCGCCACCAAGACGATTGGTCCCGATACCTCCTATGGGCTGAGTATGCACAGAATTCCATTCGCAAACCATCAACCAGCCTGACCCCGTTCCAATGTGTATTGGGTTTCCAGCCGCCTCTGTTCCCCTGGTCCGGTGAACCCACCAATGTACCTGCCGTAAACGACTGGATGATCCGCAGCGAAGCAACCTGGAACAGAGCACACACCCACCTGCAACACGCCGTCAGAAGGAACAGGCTGATCGTCACCGCCGACCTGGTCCTGAATATCAACCCGGTCAATGGGTCTGGCTATCCACCCGAGACTCACGTCTCAAACTACCATGCAAGAAGCTGAGTCCAAGGTACGTGGGTCCATTTCAAATCACACACCAAATTACACCAGTCTCATTTCGCTTAGCCCTGCCTAACCACTTTCGCATCTCTCCCACTTTCCATGTGTCTCTGCTCAAGCCCGCTGATGGTCCCAACGAGAAGGGGGAGGTGGTGTCCGGTGAACAGGGTCCCCCGTCCATCATGATCGAAGGCGAGGAGGCATACCAAGTCCGTGAACTGCTTGATTCCAGACGCTGAGGAAGGTACCTCCAATATCTGGTCGACTGGGAGGGCTATGATCCTGAAGAACGCTCCTGGGTCAACACGGATGATATCCTGGACCCCAGTTTAGTGGAGGAATTCCACCAGAGCCATCCAGAGAGACCAGCTCCCCAACCACGTGGTAGACCTCGGCGTCGTCCGCCTCCTCGCACCAGGAGGCGCTCGCAGGAGGGGGGCTCTGTCACAGGGGCAAACTCCGTGATACCCTCCTCTGACCATCGGAGGGAGCCCTCGCCCACATTACCCACAATCCCGTGCCTTGGACTGATTATCTCGCCAGCTGTTTCCCATAACCCGGACTATAAAAGACTCTCAGTCACCTTCATGCTTCGCGAAGTCTTGTATTGCCACGGTGTACATTTCTGAGCGTTTTTCCCTGCTGATTGTCTGTTACTGAACCTGCTGTTACCCATTTACGATTCTCTGCTGACTGCCTTTGATCCCTGCTTTGTGAACCGTTCTGTGAGTGTTATCTGCCTGCCCTGACTACTGCCTGTTTGCTGACAATGATTCTGCCTTATCCTTGCTGTACCTATTTGCCCCTTATTCACCCTGCCTGTATGACTAAGCTCTTTACCAATAAAGCATGCAAATGGATCCCAACGCCTGTGACGAATCATTACAATTATCACATCACATAGAGACTGTGTCTGTACCCCGATTTAGTGAATACAAAAAACTTCCAAACCCATTTAAGGGTAAAACTTTAATTGATGTTCAACAAATTAAAAACAGAAATAATACTGATAAACAAATGATAAAGCTTGGGTTGCTGAATATTAGATCCCTTTCTTCAAACGCACTTATTGTAAATATTATCACAGACAATAATCTAGATTTGCTGTGTTTGATAGATCTAAAACCAAACGATTACATTACTTTAAATGAGTCCAACCCTGAAGGTTATGATCATCGACACAATCCTTGTCAGAAAGGCAAAGGGGGAGGTGTTGCTGTAATTTATAGTAATATCTTCAGTATTACTCAAAAGTCTTTCAAATATAATTCCTTCAAAGTGATGGTGCTTTATGTAACGTTATGTAAGTTGACATTTGTGCTGACTACTGTATAGAGGCCACCAGGGCACCATACAGACTTTATCAAAGAATTTGCTGGTTATTACTAGCTGCAGATAAAGTCCTTGTTGTTGGTGATTTTAATATCCATGTAGATGATAAAGACACATTGGGATTGGCATTTATAGACATCCTAAACTCTATTGGAGTAAGACAACACGTGTCAGGACCCACTCATTGTCATAACCATACTTTAAATCTAATATTGTCACATGGAATCGATATTGATGCCGTTGAAATTATGCAGCAGATCTCAGATCATTATTTAGTCTTGTGTATACTACATTTAGCCAAGGCTGCAAAACTGCCACCCTGCCATAAATATGGTAGAACCATCACTTCTGCCACTAAAAATTGCTTTATAAATAATCTTCCTGATCAGTTTCGTCGCCTTAGCATACCAGATAGCTTAGAAGACCTCGATGTTGCAACAGAAACTATTGACTCTGTCTTTTCCAGCACATTAGACTCAGTTGCTCCTCTCCGCTTAAAGAAGATTAAGGAAACTAATCCAACGCTGTGGTACAACGAGCACACTCGGGCTCTTAAGAGAGCTGCCAGAAAAATGGAGCGCAGCTGGAAGAAAACAAAACTAAAGTTTTTCACATTTTGTGGAGAGAGAGAATGATTGAGTACAGAAAGGCCTTAACTGCTAGATCTGCTTATTTATCAAATCTTTTAGAAGAAAATAAACACAACCCTAGGTATTTATTTGATACAGTGGCTAAATTAACGAGAAATAGAGCTTCAACTTCTGATGTTTCCAAACAGCACAGCAGTAATGACATAATTGAACTTCTTTACTTGCAAGATTGATAATATTAGAGAGAAAATTATAACCATGCAACCGTCTACCACAGTATCGCGTCAGACAGTGCACTGTAGTGTCCCTGAGGAAAAATTCCATTCATTTGTTGCTTTAGGACATGAAGAATTGTCTAAACTTGTTAAATCATCAATCAACAACATGTATGTTAGACCCTATACTGACTAAGCTATTAAAAGAGATGCTTCCAGAGGTCATAGATCCTCTTTTTAATATTGTTAATTCATCTTTATCACTAGGATACGTACCGAAAACTTTTAAGCTGGCTATTATTAAACCTCTTATTAAAAAAACACAACTTGATCCTAGAGAATTAGTAAATTACAGGCCGATCTTGAATCTACCTTTTCTGTGAAAATACTAGAAAAGGCAGTATCATCGCAACTACATTCCTTCTTGGAAAGAAATGGTATCTGTGAGGATTTTCAGTCAGGATTTAGACCGTGCCATAGTACTGAGACTGCTCTCATTAGAGTTACAAATGATTTGCTCTTATCATCCGATCGTGGTTGTATCTCTCTATTAGTGTTACTAGATCTCAGTGCTGCTTTTGAGAGTATCGACCACAATATTCTTTTGAATAGACTTGAAAATTATGTTGGCATTAGTGGAATTGCATTGGCATGGTTCAAATCTTACTTATCTGAACATTATCAGTTTTTAGTAGTAAATGAAGAGATAAGTTCAATATGGAGTACCACAAGGCTCAGTACTAGGGCCGTTGCTTTTCACTCTGTACATGCTACCCTTGGGAGATATCATTAGGAAGCATGGCGTTACTTTTCATTGTTACGCTGATGATACTCAGCTCTATGTTTCTTCAAGCCTTGATGAAACTTACCAATTCACAAAATTAACGGAATGCATAGCTGATATAAAAAAATTGGATGACCAGTAATTTCTTACTACGAAATTCAGAAAAAACAGTGATTCTAATTTTTGGTCCAAAAACCTTTGCACGTAATAACCTAGAATACTGTCTAACACTTGATGGCATTTGAAAAGCCATGTTTCTAGCATCTGTAAAACTGCATTCTTCCATCTTAAAAATATATCTAAACTACAACATATGCTCTCAATGACAAATGCAGAACAGTTAGTTCATGCGTTCATGACCTCAAGGCTAGATTACTGTAACGCTCTACTGGGTGTTTGTTCCGCTCACCTGTTAAACAAACTACAGCTGGTCCAAAACGCAGCAGCTAGAGTTCTTACTAGAACCAGGAAGTATGACCATATTAGCCCGGTTCTGCCAACACTGCATTGGCTCCCTATTAAACATCGTACAAAGCACTAAATGGTTTAGCTTCCCAGTACCTGAGCTCTTAATGCATTATAGTCCTTCACATCTATTGCGATCTCAGAATTCAGGCCAGTTGATAATACCTAGAATATCAAAATCAACCGCAGGCGGTAGATCCTTTTCCTATTTAGCACCTAAACTTTGGAACAGTCTTCCTATCGCTGCTCGGGTAGCAGACACACTCTGTCAGTTTAAATCTAGACTATCTGTTTAAACTTGCACACACATAACACATTATCTACTTCTATAATTCAATTCATGTAAATTGTTAGGCTTCATAGATTAGGTCAGCCGGAACTGGGAACACTTCCTATTACACCTGACGTACTCGCTACATCATAAGAAGAATGGCGTCTACGCTAATATTAGTCTCTCTCTGTTTATCCCGAGGTTTGCCGCAGCATGCCAGATCCAGGCCGTATCCAGATGAGATGAAGGACCTGCATCTAGACATGATGATAACGCAGCCCTGCAAAGGCCTCCTTCCCTTTCCTTTCCCTATGTATAGATAAAACGTTATCAAATTATTCCAGTTCGCATAGATCAAACACACAAGCCTATAGACTAAACATGTAAATGAACTGAAATATTTGTTTTTTCAGTAGAAAAGGTGTCATTTAAGCAGCCGCTAAAGTAATAATTTACAATTTTTACAACGGAAGTGATTCAATCAAAAACCAACTTTAGCTCCATAATAATTTTCCTGTTGTCACTGTGAAGCTGCTTTGAGACAATGTGTATTGTGAAAAGCGCTATATAAATGAAGATAACTTGACTGGACTGTTCTCTTTTATTGACTTGGCAAATTGTAGTAAAAATGACAATGCTTTAGGCTACGTCCACACAAAGCCGGAGCTTGCCCTATCCAATCTTTTTTTTCCTCGTCTCAAGAAATATTTGCGTCCACATGAAACCACTGAAACGACTCAAATTATGTAGTATACATGCCAGACCAGTATGTGGCACTGTAATTCTGCCACAGAGATACACTTAAAACAGCGAATAAGACTTGGAGCCTGCGCATAAACCTTGCGCACTGTATACAAACTATAGTAAAGCTTAGAAATAACACTTTATTTTAGCTCAGTAGCTTCTGCAGCACGAACACAAGCATCTAGAGTCTACTATTGTTGTTGCTGTTTTGTGCTGTTAGCAGCGTCTAACTAGGGTTGACACGTGGGGTGATGACATCATCGTTTCACAAAATATACGGATAGGCTGTCCACACGAAAACGCAAAGACAGCGTTTTCAGATTTATCCACTCTGGGACCCGGTTTCAAAAAATAGCGGTTTCACCTTCCGAAAACGCCGGATCCGTGTGGACGAAACGCCTATCCGATACAAAATTTGTGCGTATTCACAAAAACGCGGCTCCGTGTGGACGGGGCCTTAAACAGCAGTTATTAGCTGAAAACATTAATAAATAACAATTGACACATGATATAGATGTAATGAAGATCAATTTCCAGTGAAATATCCTCTATGATGTCTTTACATCCATCATTATGTGTGTATTCTGAGTGGCAGTTTCTCACTGCAGATGATGGGGACAGCATCTGAAATACACATTTGGGTTTAGAGTTACTGTGTATATTTTCCATTTGTTTATATAAAAACAATTATGTCCAATAATGAAAAAATCTAACAATATGGATCATAAATTTAATATCTCTGTTACTTAGTGGGGAAGATGAGTATCCTTAACTGAACAGAGCTGCTCACACTTACAGTACGTTATGTTAAAATAAAAAGAGAAAAAGACATGATAGGTAGGAAAAGCAGTTACAAATTTCAAGTTAAAATTTATAGACATTGTAAGAAAGAAATCATTTACCTGTTAAGAATGTGTAGACAGTCTGTGTAATTGAATGGCTGAGCTCCAGATAATCAGTAATGAGGTGGCTTTGATAGTTACAGATTTGAAAAACAAAAAGGCGGGAATAAAGAATCCTCAACCCTAACACAAAGAACCATTTCAGCATATAATGGGTTCTTCAGGATGATACAGTTCTTACTACGTGTAAAAAACCTTTCAAAGAATTTTTTTTTTTTTTTTTTTTTTTAAGAGTGTAGTTTATTAATAAATACTTTGCTATTTTTTTTCCATACAAAATCGTAATCATTACTTTTGCTGGTGTTTTGCAGCAAGAGCAAAATAGGCTATATTGCACCTATATACAGTCAAACCAAAAATTATTCAGACATTTTTTGATATTTTTGATATATTTTAACTAGTGGGTGCAAAATTAAGTTTTGATGTAATAAAACCATGTTTTTTAGTGGTTTACTTCCATTTGTATAACAACTGTTGTACTACAGGCTTCATGTTTAACCTACGCCAGTCGCGTACACACCTCACGCACTCAATGTGCGCACTCAAGGCAGTTGGACATGGTGGTGTATTAGAGGTAAAAAATGATATAAATACTGTTCGGTTTCTCGCACAAACCGATCGTTTCATTTCATGTCTTAGGACATCAGTGTGTCGTCACGAGCCGCAGGGTTTCATTTGGATTTGTCTGTGCATGTTTTTTTTACTCATAGATTATGTTACCATCACCATGCATTATACAACTGACAGACTGCAACGGTTGGAGTTAAAAATCATCATTTATGTTCTACTGAAGAAACAAAGTCACCTACATCTTGGATGCCCTGGGGGTAAGCAAATAAACACCAAATTTTCATTTCTGGGTGAACTATCCCTTTAACACCAAAGCAGATGAAACTGATTAACAAACCCCTCTGCTACTTAACTGACCAAATCAATATCCTAGGAGTTTAATTGGCTTGATGCAATTCTCTGATTAAAAAGCGTTCCTTTAATTTTTTTGAGCAGTGTATATTAAACGCTCATTATTATGGTTTAGTATTCTCCTCAGGATATATTCAAGTAATTCAATTAATATAAACGTGACTATTCAGCTAATCGCTTAAATTAATGTCTAATCAGGGTTTCTACACCCAGATAGCAAACGGATGTGGGCCACTTCAGGCAACGATGCGGCACTGCAGGCCTTCTTATGGCCCGGACAAAATGTATGTGAGCCTTAAGTGGCCCACATGTAACATGGCAAATGTGGCCCAAATATTTCAAATCACATGTGGGCCTTTTTAGGCAAAGATGCGGCACTTACGGCATTGTGTAATCTGAATGTGAGCCTGAAGTGGCCCATGTGATAATAGCATAGCGAATACATTACTCCAACTTTGGACCACATTTGGCTCATGTACGGCACAGTCAGCACTGGCTAATCAGGTTGTGAGCCTAAACTGGCCCACATATAATGCAGCAAATGTGGCCCAGTTATCTTAAAACATATCTGGGCCAGTTTTGGTAAAGATGACGGAGTGTAATGACTGGCAATTCTGAATGTACTGTTAAGATGACAGCTTAATATTCATAATAAATGATGTTTTTGGAAAATGTAAACTGTAGAAAGTTTTCTGTGATGGGTAGGTTTAATGTAGGGGGGTAGATTATGCAGTTATGTACAGTATAAAAATCATTATGTCTATGGGAAGTCCCCATAAAACATGAAAACACAACATGAATGTATGTGTGTACTGTAGAGCAGAAACACAGACGTGCACTATTACAGCTCTTACAGTCAGTTATGCTGTACATGTACTGTAGGTAGAGTGTCTAATTAAGAAACGTGTACAACATAGTTAAAATTAGTGAACTGTTTTTATGGTCTTGAAACATAAATTTTAATGTTTGGTAGAGAGACATTTTGAGCTGCTGTATGTTCAAATCTTTGCCATGGTTTCAAGCAGGACATATTCCTCTGTCCACATGTTTTGTTGATCTTGTAACAAGATCCCAAGGACAAGTTAGTCCTAACGCTACCCCTAAACCTAACCCTACCCATTATCCTTAAAGCAGGAAATGATAACCAGCACAAAACCCTGGTTGTATGCATAAACTTGACATAAACTGTAAACTTTTCACTCAAATATGATTGGTTGAATGAAATGCAGGATTAACAATGTAAGCATGCAGTGACATTTTATAAACTGCTTCAAGTGACCCTGATATTGTAATAAATGAATGAATGAATGAATAAACTAAAATAAATAAAACATTACAAAACAAACATTAATAAAAATATTTAATTTGTCTTACATTTTGGCTGAATATTTACATTTACATTTATAAATGACTTTTTTATGAATAAAAATAGCCTATCATAATATTAATTGATAAATGAGTGGGTAAATCAGCACAAATTGCAATGAGAACATTGTATGTTATTTTGATATTATTAACTTTTCAAACCTTTTTTTATCATGTTATAGGCTTCAGCTAACTTTGTTAGAGATAAGATCTTTTTTAAATCAAAGTTCAAACTGGTTCGAATTTGACTATTTCCGGCCCTTTAAATTTAAAAGTAGGTGCGCGGAAAAGGCGCCCAAAAGACGGAACAGCAGAGAATCGGCTGGAGAATTGACGGTGGAAAACTCCACAAAGTAAAGTCGAGGTAAGAGTTCATAAAAAAATAATGGATTTAAACAATGTCTTTTTGTTGGCGATTGTTTCGTTATATTTGATTGGAGTATTTATGTGATATTAAAGTTAGCTAATGATAACTTAACAAATTGTTAGCAAGCAAACACATAGCTAAGGCTATTTGTAGACGAGTTATTTTGTCAATTCAACTTTTGCGATCTCTGGATTTTCAGGGAACATTTTTAAATATGAATGTTTGTGTATATAAATTGGCTGAATGATTTGTAGTTTGATTGTGTACAATGATTGTAAGTGACCGTGACATAGTAATTCGGAGAGGGACTAAAATCTTTGCGTGGCAGGGGGAGCTGCAGGTCCGTAGCCAGCCTATTGAAAGGGGGGGTTCTTTTTTTTCAAAAAGTGGACCTTTCTGCAGTTTTTCTCCTCCTTTTGTATTTAATTATGAGGTTCAAATACTTCATTTTGGTGACCTTTTATGCACTAATTTGTGCTGGATTAGCTTGTCTGCTGGTAAACACCTTTTTTTTGAAGCTTTGTCAATGACTAAACACTCCAATTTCATTCATTAGATGTATGTACATCCAAGTTCACTCAACTAGTACATACTCGTGACGTCATACATCCTCACACTATCAGTGAATCGGTGCAAAATAAACTCATAACATCTAATAAATAAAGGATAACATGACATGCATAAAAAACACTCAGCATCCCCTGCAAGCACCTTGAGCTACAGACATAACACTCTCACATAGGCATCGTAAATCAATTAATATACTAATCATTCCAGATAATTTACCTCAAGCGGTCTGCTTTGAAGTTCTCAGAGGAATAAGACGCGCACCGAAGGAGAAGCATTTCCATTGGCTCCAGTCTGCCGGTATTGGCCAATTACAAAAGTCAATATTGCACAGCCAATATCACTGAATACTATGTTTTATTATTATAATTACGCTACATTTATATGGCTATTATATTGTAGACTATTGAGTGGATAAAATATAGAAATCCTTTAAATTAAAAAAAAATATATATATTTTTTCGAACCACCCGAACCCCCCCCTGCCTACGGGCATGAGCTGCCAGGGGACCTGCCACCGTTATATGCGCCTGCCACCATCATGCGCGCCTGCCACGGGACCTGCCACGGTTATATGCACCTGCCACGAGACCTGCCACGGTTATATGCGCCTGCCTCGGGACCTGCCACGGTTATATGATGCATATATGACATATGCCGATTGATGCATGCGTGCAATCCTGCTCTTATGTACCTATTTATCATCTTAAACTTATATTTTACTCGCTCTTTTTGTCCATAATGGAGCGCGTCTCGTGGCTCCTACTAGCGTCGCGCCTGCCTCAAGATCTCTCACTGTTTATAGCTACCAGACACTCTGACTGATGCACGCGAGCTAACGGATAGATAAATAAGAGCAGGATTGCACTATTTGTCATCTTAACTTATATTTTACTCGCTCTTTTTGTCCATAATGGAGCGCGTCTCGTGGCTCCTACTAGCGTCGCGCCTACCACAAGATCTCTCACTGTTTACAGCTGCCTTAATCTGATACACTGGGACAAAGTTGGTTTAACGTTGGACGTTCAATATTCGCAAATTTAGGGACCGTCTCAAAGTTACATACGACATTGGTATACACGTTTCTAACTTTAATAGCATTTGAACTGAATGACTTAAATCATAAAACCAAAAGTGTTCACCTAGGTGCTGTAATGTACACATTAACTATAATGTACACATTTTACATGTTTTATATTTATCAAAATAAACTATAAAATCATATGTAAACACAGCATTCTAGGCGACAAAGGGATGAATTATTGAATGACTGTTTATATATTTATTTATTTTTTTATTTATTTATCTTCTCAAACTATCAGTTATGCTATATAGCATATATAACAGTTCTGTAGAAGCTATATCTGCTATTCTCTTCAAATGCTATTGAGCTTCAAAATTATGACATATTTTGTGTATGAGCTCATTTACAGTAGTGAAAAATAACAATTTTTACATATGATTTGACAGTTTATTGTAATAAATATTACAGATGCACCTATATATTGGCCCATAAAAGCAAATTTTCACACCATCGGCTATCGGTTGATAGTTTAAAAACAGCCAATAATCAGGGTCAATATATCCTGTCAATCAATGATGTTCAATATTAACAGTCATTATATGAATTAATAACATTCAGAAAATTAAGAAATATTTGTTTAATCTTCAGAATTTAATGTGTTAATATTAAATTGAGTAATGTTTTATAACTGATAGCAGTTACTTTGAAATAAGTTGATAAAATGGAGAGAATAAAGTTTTTATTTGCACTTCCTTTAATTTAATAATTAAAAATAGAATTATTAATTATTAATTATAATGAAATTATCATAAAAGGTAGAACCCCCAAACTATCAATATCGTTATTGGTATCGGCAGATATCACTCTGAATAATCAGATATCGGTATTGGTGGAGAAATTTAGTATCGGTGCATCTCTAATAAATATAAAAAAATCTAAAAGGAGTGCACTATAAGTGAGACCTAGATGAACACTTTACAGTTGGTTTTATGAGTAAGTCATTCTCTTCAAATGCTATTAAAGTTAGAAACGTGTATACCAATGTCGTATGTAACTTTGAGACGGTCCCTAAATTTGCGAATATTGAACGTCCAACGTCGAACCAACTTTGTCCCAGTGTATCAGATTAAGGCAGCTGTAAACAGTGAGAGATCTTGAGGCAGGCGCGACGCTAGTAGAAGCCACGAGACGCGCTCCATTATGGACAAAAAGAGCGAATAAAATATAAGTTAAGATGACAAATAGTGCAATCCTGCTCTTATTTATCTATCCGTTAGCTCGCGTGCACCAAGTGTCTGGTAGCTATAAACAGTGAGAGATCTTGAGGCAGGCGCAACGCTAAGCTGTGGCTGGTGCGACGCTAGTAGGAGCCACGAGACGCGATCCATTATGGACAAAAAGAGCGAATAAAATATAAGTTAAGATGATAAATAGGTACATAAGAGCAGGATTGCACGCATGCATCAATCGGCATATATCATATATGCATCATATAACCGTGGCAGGTCCCGCGGCAGGCGCATATAACAGTGGCAGGATCCGAGGCAGGCGCATATAACCGTGGCAGGTCCCGTGGCAGGCGCATATAACGGTGGCAGGTCCCGTGGCAGCTCCCCCTGCTACGCAAAGATTTTACTCCTACTGGTAATTCGCGATGTTCGCGCTGTTTACATTTTACTCCGTTACGGCCAGTAGATCAAGACTGATTAGTTCATTGTTTTCATCTATTTTATTTAATATCTCGTGAATAACTTCGCTCTTTTGTTCATTTGTCACGTCACGTAGCTGATATACGTTCAGATAACGTTAGTTTGGTTTTACTCCTTTTACTCTTAAAGTGAGTACATGACGCGTTCCTGATCTCATTTCTTGCACTTTGAATTTGTGATTATCTGATAGACAGTTTTTTGTTTGTTTGTGATAATGAAATGATAATTCCTAAATAAATGCTGATGAAATAGTCATATCTGTCTGTTTCCTGCACTAGCCTATGCTGCTATCATGTGACAAAAGAATGAACGAGGCCTAACTGAAGACCCTGAATTAATAATTTATCTTTCTTATAATTTGTTATTGTAGCTGCAATAGCTTTTATCTATTAGTTGTTATATTTATTAGTTGTTCTATTAGTTGTTATTTATTTATTTTAAATATGATCAAAGTTTGTGCAAGTAGATGTTTTAGGGGAATCTGGGTATTGAAAATGTAACATTTAATGTAATTCATTCAGCTCAAATGGATAAAATGACTCGAATAAATAGTCAGTTACATGATCTGATCTACAATTAAGTCCCATGAAGGCAGCATGTTGCCCAGTTAAACTGTAAATCCAGTTGTTAATAATACTGAAGTGATTATTGACCATTATTGTCTGTCTCCTCAATGTAGATCCTCCTGCTGTAAAAAAACCAGCATTGACCAGCATGAATTCCCTTTCATTCACTGTCTACCAACCTGCAGTCAGTTCAGCACAGTAGTGTAGACAAGTATTTTTACTCATGTTTTATTATGGCATAACAGTAAAATAAAAATGATGACTGATTCAATTGGACATTCATCTATGTATTCATTGTACATTATACTGCACTAACTAGTTTTATTACTTTACTTGTTAGAAACATCAGGCTCACAGCAACAGATTAAGAAGAAGAAGAAACCTGCATCAAAAGATGGGTTCAACTTGCATGTGAGACAGAGCGAGAAGAGAAAAAGAGGAATGAAGATGGACTGTCTAAGAAACCTGTAAGTCAGTTACACTGTCTATTTTGCTATATGTGTGTAATAATTTGTATTATACTACGAGGCTGTTGAATGCTTGAATTAGGGCTGTGACGATTACCGCAAAATGCCTGCACTGGTGAGTGTTAACATAAACACAGTAGATGTAAGCACTGTCCGTGTGCGTTGTTCTTCACTCACTCACTCACTCACTCACTCACACACAGTGGTGTAGCGCAAATCTGCGGGGCCCCTGGCGAGCCAAAATGGTTGCGTCGCAATATTGGGAAATCTTGCCATTTTAAACCAAGAAGGCGAGCCAATGTATATCACACAAAGCAATGTGCAAACTTTTCGCAAGAAACGAATTTCAGCATATTATGCTGATAACGGTAGGCTATCCTAACTGTCTTAATTTATTCTATTATTTCTCTTGTGGCCCGTAAATATAGTAAAACAAATGAGAAGAATAGTATTTCATGTTAAACGGGTTGTTTTTTTGCATCTAAGAGTCAAATTTTTCCCCCACCCCTAACGGACACACACTTGCACATAAACCTGTTGCCAACGCTGCTCTATTTTATCAGTAAAAACTGAACTAGCAACTTAAAAGCTACATGACATGTCTCACTAGTGAGGTAACGCCACTGTTCTTAAAGATAAACTTATAGTTTTGCTATTAATGCACAGATAGTTCCAGTCAGTTTAATTACCATTCTACATTAATGCGCTTGCCTTCATTAAAGCACACACTCATGTTGGGTTTCCATGGCTTTCCATTAGGGTTGTGCCTGAAGCCAAATACCTGATTTGGAAAGACACAGATAATGGCTTCAAAATATATAACTGATAATTCTGCCAAATAATATTTTGCTGAGGCTGACACAGTTACTCCTCGTGTTTGTTGGATAACAGGTGAGCCAGTGGAAAGCATGATATTATACATAAACCTCCAAAATCACTATGCAATAATGAGTGTGTGAAGTGAATGAGTATAAACTCTATGAATGAAATGAGCGCAAATCAAAAAGCCGTATTGCTGTTGCCTCTCCATGTGTCAGAAATCAGAGCTTGGAAAGAATAAATCAACTAAAATACTTAGTGCTGTCAACGTTAACGCATTTGATTCATTTTTTCCAGTTTAATGCGTTAAAAATATTTAACACAGTTAATGCAGCATCGGGTTTTTTTTTTTTTTTTTGTCATCCTTTGGCTAGCATTACAATATATGATTACGCTCTTATTCCTGTGAATGCTTTTAAACCATTTAAGCACGCCAAAAGGAAAAGAGAACGCACTGTCTGTGAATGTCCGGTCACACACACGACGCACAGAAAGATGTGCACCAGTATAGTGTGCATGGACGGCACACCAGTATTGAGTTCTCTGTCACGCTTGAACGAACAATAACACACACAAAATGTCTAAAATGTCTGTTTTGTTAAATACCACCATTGGATCAGCCTTGAATGAGTTAAAGTCCCCATGAACTGGAAGTTGCAAACGACTTTTCTCCAGTGTTGTGACGTATTTCCAAGCGAAACAGAATATTGAATAGAGGGCAGGGTTTTACTTTAGCGCTCCTCCTCTCCAGTGATCTCATCATTGAAACTTTAATTCTGCTCACTAACAAATGCGTTCATCATAACTAACAGTGCAAACACAATGTAGAATTGTCAGAATTTAAATGAACTGTTGCCCAGATTAGGGCCAGTTCTGCTTTATTCATATTGTTTATGGCTGACATGCGGCATTGGTATGGTTTGCTTGTGGCCCAAATCTGCAAAACAGGAGCAGACCGCCCAAGTGCCATCATTCCATGCAGTTGGTGGGCCAGAGCAAAGGGGTTGGATCTGGCGCACACTTGCCACTTTCAAATGGCTCACATTTGGCAGAAATGATGGCACTTGGGTGGTCCGCTCCTGTTTGCCAGATCTGGACCACAAGAAAGCCACAGTTATGCCGCATGTCAGCAATGAACAAAAGCAGAACTGGCCCACATCTGGGCAACAGTTCATTTTAATTCTGGCCCAGATCCAACACCTTGCTCTGGCCCACATACCACATGGAATGATGGCACTTGGGTGGTCCACTCCTGTTTGCCAGATTTTGGCTACAAGCAATCCATACCAATGCCGCATGTCAGCCATAAACAAAACTAATAAAGCAGAACTGGCCCACATCTGGGCAACAGCAAGATGTTGGATCTGGGCCAGAATTAAAATGAACTTTGGATAAAAGCGTCTGCCAAATGTGTAAATGTAATGCCTTTTTAAAGCCAATTTTTAAAATTCTTGATGCCATATATATATATATATATATAAATGTTCTATATATATCGTTAAATGTCAATAGATAATGTCATACGGCAATTAGAATATTCATGTCATTAAGTTGCATTCGCATTCTGCCAAATGTCAGCCCTTTACATTTGTTTGCTTCTCTGCTGCTACATCTTTGTGCTCACATAAAGTATTTTAATACAGCCAAATTCCCAATAAAATTGTTTCATCTATATATTTTTCTGTTTTGTTGTCAGGCACTATGAAATGGTGAATGAAATGCGGCCCATTAAGACTACATACAGGGCTCGACATTAAGCCTTGTCATGTGCTTGTTCTTCGGACAAGTAAATCGGTCATTCACTTGTCTGAGTAAAAGAGTTGCTTGTCTGGAAAAAATAGGATTGTTTTTTTTATTTTGTTGGTGTAAATATAAATTTATTCTGAAGCAATATCCTTTCAGAATATTGCAGCTTTGACATATATAAATCTGCATATTTGTGATATTTACGCTGAGGGCTTTTTTTTTTTTTTTTTTACAAGGGGCAATTTCCCTGCCACCCAATCCTGTATGATTCATGTAAAATGTATGATTCATCTTTTATTTTGAAATTCTTAAATTTGTTCAATAAATTCAATTAGAATAAGAAACTTAGGGCTGTTACCAATCAAATGAAATCATTTACAATCATTTACAAAAAAAAAAAAAAAAATTACAACTGCATTAAATAATGTTATGGGATTGTTTTGAAATTTTTTGAAAATTCAAAAAAGAAATGTTGGGGGGAAAGTGATACTTTTAAAAATGAAACTAAACCACCAGTAGGTGGTGGCAAGTAACCGTCTTAATAAGTGAGTCATTCATTCATTCAAACGATTCATTCCAATGGCTGATTCATTCAAGAATGAGGCATTTGTTTATGAATGAGTCATTGCCTGCGTCTCAATGTGCATTCTATCCATCCTAAATAGTATGTGACATTAGTAATATTCAATACTATTTAGGACGGATAGGGTGGGTAGTATGCACATTGGGATGTGCAGGGATTGAATCTTTGACTCAACCGATTCGTTCAAAACACTGTATCATTCAGTAAGCTAATGAAAAAGAGGCTGCGCGAGCAACCTTGTAACCGTCAGTCCATTATACAGCCTATTATTATCTACTATCTATCGCCACTTACACTAATCAATTGATTTAACCGGGCAAGTAAACTTCTCTTTCACTTGCCCCTTCAAAAAAATCCACTTATCCCGGACTAATGGACAAGCATTAGTGTCGAGCCCTGACATGTTATAATCCTGATTTGTAATCGAGACATTGTCTGACAAAATCACCATACACAAAGACATTTGCTGTGATTGTGGCTATATGTACATGTAAAATGATCATTCAGGTTAGAAGCAATAGTATTTATTTTATTTGTTCTCTGACAGAGCGCACAGCCTCAACTGAATGCGCTGCTCCTCTCGCTACAGAACGGCAGACGCAGAGAGAGGTGCGCCTGAGGCAGGAAAGCAAGATCTCACGCTCCTGCGGCAGGGTCTCGGAAGCTAGATAAGGTTTCAACAAGTTGCTATATTTGTCACAATGCGCTTACTTGGAAAAAAGTTGCTAAGTTGGCAACACTGATGCAGCCTTCCGTCTCCAGGTCCAAGCCGGTAAACCGCTATCAAAAACAGCATTACGGCAATTTTGCACCGGCCGGAGGCAATTGCCAAACTGGTTCCGCATGTGTATCACACCAATGTACATATTTTGCGACAGCAAATCAATTATTAATTATGAAGGCTATATTCAAAATAAACTGGTAGTTTTGAAGAAAAATAGTACTATCTAAAAAATTTAATGCCTGTAGGAATCAAATTTAATGCTTTTTAATGCCATTTAAGGCCTTAATTTTCGCAAAATTAATTTAATGACTTTTAATGCTTTTTAATGCCCCGCGGATACCCTGCTAATAGTCAACTAAAAAAAATCTTTACTTGAAGGCAGAACTAGTTAAATGTATAAGTAAGCTTACTCAAATACAGTATTTTAAGTTAAGGGCAATTACCATGCATTGCACAAAATAAAAAAATCTGCTAGTTCTTGCTTAAACTTTAAATTTCTTAACAAATTTGAGGTAAATTTAAAAATTCAGGTTTACAGTGAAAATTTTTGGTATGCGAGTCTTTCGGTTCGGTATGCATGTGTACGAATACAGTGTTGTTTTAACCACTGCATGTGTGGAACTTCTCTGTTGCGGAACAATTTCAAACCCCTAGGAAGGGACAGTATCGTTTATATTGATATACTTTGATGATGTGAAAACATCTGAAAAATAACAAAGGACAGAGTGATCCATTTCACAAAAAGGATTATCCTGACAACAAAGCAAGTCTACGTTAAACTTCACAGACTTCAATGAACGAGTGCCGGTGCACAAGCGTCAAATAGACAGAGGGGATTAGAATGGGACCACGATAATTCATCCCTATATAATTCTAAAATATTTTACTAAAATACTTTGCATCCAAATGTGTAAGCACTTCAATTCTCTTTCCCTGATTACAACAGCACCATAAACTGCAGTGTATGTTGCTGCCGGTTGCAACAATATTGACAGAAACTGGGGTACGTACCAAACCATAATTTATATGTACCATTACAACCCTAGTAAGCGAGATGGCAAAATATAAAGATGACTACATCTAGGCTGTGCTAGTTCGACAGGAGAATCGTTGATCATATTGGCAGCACTGCACAACAATTTACCTATAGTGGGAAAACCAATGGAGGACAAGACTGTAAGTAATCAGAACAAAGTAGCCAGGAGCGGTGGCTGGTGGCTGGTGCTCTTCGGCAGAATCCCAGTGAGGGTAGGTTAGGCTAGGATAATATAACCACACTGGAAAACTGGGCTGGGACTGCCATCTGGTTCCTATATCCAAAGCATATCATAATTTGTCACAAAAAAGCTTTAATGTCAGCTACATGTGTGCGTTTCTCTGAACGTCAAAAGAGAGGAGGAGAGGGGAAAGAGATTTGCAGCATTGGTAGTATCACAAAAAGACCTTGGGGTTCAGCATGTAGCCAGGCAAGTTAATTTTCTGGGTCACCTCGTAATTAGAGTGGCAAGGGAGGCCTGCAAACACTAATGAAGTTGGTCATTCTCTGACAGGAAGGGCCACTGACTGCAGGTCGCCTCCTGTGGTCTTCATACTTGGAGTGCTTTTAACAGATTTGCAAAAAAAAAAAAAAATCAATTTAAAATCTATCACTCTATCATTCTATTATTAAAATCTTGTTAAAATCTATCAGAGTTAATCCTCTGATTATGAATGCTAATCCAGTATTAAAACTTTTAAAACTGCTCATCATGTTTCTACAAATCCCATGTGAATATGGAAATGTTTCAGAGATAAACATCTTTTATGAATTCAGTACTGCCACACACGAGTGCTACGGGCCATACAGTGACCTCTCTCGATGATCCTGACTAATCAGGGTCTAGGTCTTTTATGTCAAACCAGCAGGCACACTCATGGTTATTCAAATGAAGGAACATTTTATCATTCTGCAATTTTTTTTTTAAACATCTGGAGGGTCTTTGTTTCAGAAACAGTGGTGAACCTTACATAATGTACATGTACATAAGTATTAAGAGCCTTTGCTCAGTACTTTGTTGAAGCACCTTTGGCACCAAGAAATGGTATCTGTGAGGATTTCCAGTCAGGATTTAGACCATACCATAGTGCTGAGATTGCTCTCATTAGAGTTACAAATGATTTGCTCTTATCATCAAATTGTTGTTGTATTAGTGTTATTGGATCTTCGATCATTCGACACTATCGATCACACCATTCTTTTAAATAGACTCAAATTATGTTGGCATTAGTGGAATTGCATTGGCATGGTTCAAATTGTTGGTCAGAAAATCAAGATCATGGTGTCTATGCATTCCTTGGGCCATGCCGAATTTTGTCAACATCAGATGAACCACGTGTCCGCCATTTTGAATTTTGTCAATTGCAAATTGCAATATCTTTTAAACAATTTGAAATATCTTCACCAAAATTGGTCCATATCATCTGTCCTGAAGGTACCTGAGAGGTTTGAACATAGCGCCACCTAGTGTTCCAGAGATATAAGGAATTTGGCAAAAACGCTTATAACTTTTGAAAACACTGTCCAAAATTTGTATCCTTTGTCATTTTATTCCCTGGCTAATGCCAGTTCCGACGATGTGTCATTTGTCGTTTTCCTTAAATGTACCTGTCCCCCATATTAAAGTATATGAAAAACAGTTTTTTCGCTACTCCTCCTATAAATTTTGTCCAAAATCGGCTCAGATGATCTTTGGACCGAGCTGCACAGAAATGACTGAACAGATTTTTGATATTCGCTACCGTTCCCAAGATATTCATTTCCGAATGTGACCTTGCTTGTGTTTGTTGTCTTATGCTAGTTAGCTTAGCACAGTAATCGCTTAGCATGCTAAACAATTGCCATTCTTTCTAATGTGGTCTTCAGTCATCAGGTTAACCAAAACTTAGTTTGCATTAAGTAACTTTGCATACTAATTTGGTTAACATGCTTTGAAGCTTTTTTTGTGAACTCTTTCTCACACTGAAACCTCTGCTCAGCAGACTGGTGAGCATGCATGGCTGAATAGCTCAATGTGTTACAATACGGATCCCGAATGCTTTGCGTTGTGGGTTCGAAACTCAGTGTGACACATGCCCAGACCACATGAGGTACTGTGGCAGGAAAAGATGCAGAACTTGTGTCTGTTCTAGGCAGTGTGCCTTAAACTGGTCTAATCTGAAGCCATCACATGCAATTCATTTATGTACAAATTCGTAGTTCTTCTTCTTCCCCCCGAATGGTAGTCAATGAACCATAAGTAGGAGAATTATTAAATTTGGCACACTTGTAGTGATGGTAATTAAAAGTAATTTGAGCAACTTTAGGAGTGTCTAGGATCAACTCTATAGCGCCACCACCAATTCAACATTTCACTATTGTAAAGGTTATAACATTTTAACCCTTTGTTCCAGAAAAATTAATCTTAGTACAACTGATTCCTCTCTTCATACTGATCACATTCAACATCTTACATTAAGACTCTTCCCAGTAAAGTAGTGGCCATTTTGAAAAGTACAGTATTCCATTTTTTCGCTACTCTTCCTACAAATTTTGTCCAGTTTTGTCCAAAATCGGCTGAGGTGATCTTTGGACTGAACCGCACAGAAATGACTCAACGGATTTTTTTTTTTTACCGTTCCCGAGATATTTGTCTCTGAATGTTACCTTGCCTGTGTTTGTTGTGTTATGGGTTATAGGTTAGGGATTATTTTTTACAAATTGCTTCTGTTCCAGATATTGAGTGTTTCTGAGATTGATCTAAACTAAAATTAATAAATATAAGGTGGTGCATTTTTATAAAAATTCTTCATTGCGAGTTCATTCTCATGAACTACTGAACTTCGACAGCTGTGTGACACTGTCTACCCAGTGGTGCAAAGAGTTGAGTGACAGACACGTGATCCGGAGACTGTGGGTCCGAGTCCCATGTAGGGCAACTTTATAAAATTGTTTGTAATGTTGTCATTTCAATTCTTTTATTATCCCAGTAAGTATTGTACTAGTCTTTCTTCTTCTAATTAGAAATAAATCTATTTTTGTTAATACTGTGTTCATTTTCATCTCCGCTTCTGGTCATTTTGAGCTCATTCTTACCTCTACGTCTGAACCAGCTGTTTTTCATGTACATTCAATTTCTGCTGTTTTTGCTCTTCTTGCTCCGCATTGCACTACAACTCAGACATTTGAGTGCTTGAAATGCTTGCTGTGTTGCTCTCTTTGCTGTGCTGTTCTTCTTGTTGTGTTTCTCTGCTTGATGTGCTGCTCTGCTTGCTGTGCTGTTATGTTTGTAGTGTTGCTCTGCTTGCTGTGCTGTTCTGTTTGCAGTGTTCCTCTGCTTGCTCTGTTGTTCTATTTGCAGTGTTGCTCTGCTTTAAAAGCTGCTCAGCTTGCTGTGCTGTTCTGCTTATAGTGTTGCTCTGCTTGCAATGCTGCTCTGTTTTGCTGTGCTGTTCTGCTTGCTGTGCTGTGCTCCTCTGCTTGATGTGCTGCTCTGCTTGATCTGCTGCTCTGCTTGCGGTGCCTTCGGTGCTTGGCCCCGCATTGCTGCTTGCAGCTATATTTAGGGGCCAAGCACCGAAGGTGCTGTAGCCCCTATTGTATCCGTTAGTTTTCTTCTTCTTCTTCTTATTATTATTATTATTCTTCCTCCCGAATGGGTGTCTATGGCAGCCCTATTACCGGAACATGAGAAAATGATGAAATTTGGCACAACTGTAGAGATGGTCATGAAAAGTCCTTGAACCAAATTTGGAGTCTCTATAACCAACTCTATAGCGCCTCCACCAGTTCAAAAATTCACTTTTCTAAAGGTTATAACATTTTAACCATTTGGTCTAGAAAAATCTAATTTAGTACATCTGATTCCTCTCTTCATGCTGATGCCAATCAACATCTTGCATTAAGACTCCGCCCATGACATTAGCCGCCATTTTGAAAAGTACAGTATTCCATTTTTTTCACTACTCCTCCTTCAAATGTCCTGCAACTTTGTCCATACTTTGGTCACATGATCTTTGGACCTAGCCGCACAGAAATGACTTAACAGATTTTTTTTTTTTATTCATTTTTGTTCAAAAGTTATGATGTCACAAACTAAACGAGGTCGACCCAAAATTGGTTCAGAGGCTGTATCTCAGCCAAACTTTGAGCAATCGAAACAAAAATTGGTACGCTTCATTGGAACCAGGATCTGAGGGTCCATACACAATTTGGGAACAGCACCACCTGCAGTTTATGAGATCTGGAAAATGGCTCTTTTGCCCAATAACTTTTGAACAGTTTGTCAGAAAATCATGATCTTGGTGTCTATGGATTCCTTGGGTTGTGCCGAATTTGTCAACATCAGATGATTCATCTGTCCGCCATTTTTAATTTTCTCATAAATTGCAATATCTTTTAAGCAATTTGACATATCTTCACAAAAATTGGTACATATCATCATCAGAATATCCTGAAGGTACCTTAGAAGTTTGAACTCAGCGCCACCTAGTGTTCCAGATATATAATGAATTTTGAAAAAACGCTTATAACTTCTGAAAACATTATCCAAAATTTGTATGCTTTGTCATTTTATTCCCTGGCTAATGTCAACTCTGACGATGTGTCATTTGTCATTTTCCTTAAATGTACCTGTCCGCCATGTTGAAATAAATGATAAACAGTTTTTTCGCTACTCCTTCTTCCAATTTTGTCCAAAATCGTCTCAGATGATCTTAGGACTGATCTGCACAGAAATGACTGAACCAATTTTTGATATTCGCTACCGTTCCCAAGATATTCATCTCCGAATGTGACCTTGCTTGTGTGTTGTCTTATGCTAGTTAGCTTAGCACAGTAATTGCTTAACATGCTAACCATTTGACATTCTTTCTAATGTGGTCTTCAGTCATCAGGTTAACCAAAACTTATGTAACGAATTTACAGGTATTTAATCAATTAGCTCAAATTGTGGGTGAAATATATATATAATTAAGTCATAACGCATTATGATCCATTATAATATAGATCGACCAAAGAGGGAATTATGCACACATATGGTGAATTAATTACAACGGATTATAATTAATTACATATATGATTAGGTCTAGTTCAATAGTGGTTTGAGAAAGACTGTCCTAGTTTGTCCAGCAAACCGTCAGTTCTCTCATAGACTATTATAAAAGGAAGTTAGTCTCTGGCCACGAGAATAACTTCCTATTATAGCATTAAAGCGTAAAGCAGTTTTGCAGAATCAAACGTAAAAGAGACTTGGTTTGTTGAATGAGCAACAGAGACAATCGAGCATGAATATAATGTATTTAATATACGAAACTACAACTACATGGGCTAACGTTATATGACTAGATATGCACAAAGAATACACATGTATACAAAAGCGAAAGTAAAGGCAGGAAAACAGAGGTGATCAAAGAAAATGGCAAATTACAAACAGTTAAACCTTTGAGAGCCAGCAAGGAAACTCAGCTTACGCATGGAGCTTAAAACGCTTCGAAAAGAATGGTTCTAAACTTGCATAGGTTCAGGTGCTGCGGTTGCTTGTCTTTCTGCAGGAGTTTCAATGCGTGCGGCTGGAGCGATTGGTCCTTTTCCGAGGCAGGGTTCTCGGCGGGATTTTCAAACAAGGTTTTAACTTAAGATTAAGATAACCGGAAAATAAAGAAGAGAGAGTCCGTCTCCGAGGTGATGGAGGATGACGGAGGCTTGACAAAAGAGAACTTGTGCCAAACAGATGGTCGTCCCGAGATGCAGAGGAGCGCGTGATGGAAGCGCGGTCGCCGAGATGTCCGGGAGAGACGTGCGTGAGGTGGCGAGGGACAATTGAAAGACAATCGAGAGACAAAGGAAACATGCGCGTGGTTGTCTTTTTAAGGACAAACAAGCCAAAACGCCTCCTTGGAAGCGCCGGCCAATGGCAAGGATGAAAGTTTGGCGGGCAAACTTTTTCTTTGTCTCCATTTACGACCTCATTTGCATGGTTTATGAAGTGTCAGGTCTGAGTACATTTTCTTCGAAGTACCATTAAAAATAGAACAATGCATTTTACAGTAACGTGACATACATTGTCAATTAGGACATAAAGAGGGCTTTACAATGAGACCAAACTTGTCAGATGTCAAAGACATAAAAGTGAGAGATACAGTTTATACTAGAATATACCATTTAGAGTACAACTAACACCGCTACAATCATAACTAATCTTATGTACTATGGATACATGCACGTTCACTTGAATACAGCAACGGGTACACTTTGGTATAGTCATATTTTGAGGCTAAATGTAGATACAGTCTCCAAATGTGTGTTTGTGTCTCTCTGTGTGTGTGTGTGTGATGTGTATTGGGTTTTCACAGCGTCTCGGGTATGCCACATGGCCCTTAGTGCCATGTGGGGGGAAGCACGGGTGACTCTTTGAAGTCCCCTGAGCTGGTGAGAAAGCCTCCTGCTTCTCCTCACTGGAGGTAACAAAGATGCCAATAGGGTCATTTCATCTAGACCTTCCGGAGCCATGGTCTATGAGTTATCCGAAGGAGGTCAAACGTTAAAAGCTTTCTTTAATTTATAGTTGTATTGATGATTTTGATCAACCACAGACGCTACACTTAGTTAGCATTATGTAACTTTGCATTCTAATATGGTTTACATGCTATGGAGCTTTTTTTGTGAACTCTTTCTCACACTGAAACCTCTGCTCAGCAGACCGATGAGCATGCATGGCTGAATAGCTCAATGTGTTACGCCACGGATCCCAAATGCTTTGTGTCGTGGGTTCGAAACTCATTCCCGGACCACATGAGGTACTGTGGCAGGAAAAGATGCAGAACTTGTCTGTTCTAGGCATTGTGCCTAATACTGGTCTAATCACATGCAATTCATTTATGTACAAATTCGTAGTTGTTGTTCTTCCCCCCGAATGGCAGTCAATGAACCATAAGTAGGAAAATGATCAAATTTGCCACACTTGTAGTGATGGTAATTAAAGGTAATTTGACCAACTTTGGAGTATCTAGGACCAACTCTATAGCGCCACCACCAGTTCAACAATTCACTTTTGTAAAGGTTACAACTTTTGAACCCTTTGTTCCAGAAAAGTGAATCTTAGTACAACTGATTCCTCTCTTCATACTGATCACATTCAACATCTTACATTAAGACTCCAACCAGTGCAGTAGTGGACATTTTGAAAAGTACAGTATTCCATTTTTTCGCTACTCCTACAAATTTTATCAAATTTTGTCCAAAATCGGCTGAGGTGATCTTTGGACTGAACCGTACAGAAATGACTCAACGGATTTTTGATATTCGCTACCGTTCCCGAGATATTTGTCTCTGAATGTTACCTTGCCTGTGTTTGTTGTGTTATGGGTTATAGGTTAGGGATTATTTTTTACAAATTGCTTCTGTTCCAGATATTGAGTGTTTCTGAGATTGATCTAAACTAAAATGAATAAATATAACATGTGGTGCATCTTTATACAAATTCTTCATTGTGAGTTCATTCTCATGAACTACTGAACTTCGACAGCTGTGTGACACTGTCTGCCCAGTGGTGCAAAGAGTTGAGTGATAGACACATGACCCAGAGACTGTGGGTTTGAGTCCCGTGTAGGGCAACTTTATATAATTGTTTGTAATGTTGTCATTTCAATTCCTTTTTTATCACAATAAGTATTGTACTAGTCTTTCTTCTTCTAATTAGAAATACATTTTTCTTAATTCTGTGTTCATTTTCATCTCAGCTTCTGGTTATTTTGAGCTCATTCCTACCTCTACTTCTGAACCAGCTGTTTTTCATGTACATTCAAATTCTGCTGTTTTTGCTCTTCTTGCTCTGCATTGTGCTACAACTCAGACATTTGAGTGCTTGAAATGCTTGCTGTGTTGCTCTGCTTGCTGTGCTGTTCTGCTTGTTGTGTTTCTCTGATTGTTGTGCTGCTATGCTTGATGTGCTGCTATGCTTGCTGTGCTGTTCTGTTTGCAGTGTTGCTCTGCTTTAAAAGCTGCTCTGCTTGCTGTGCTGTGCTGTTCTGCTTGTAGTGTTGCTCTGCTTGCAATGCTGCTCTGTTCGCTGTGCTGCTCTGCTTGATGTGCTGCTCTGTTCGCTGTGCTGCTCTGCTTGCGGTGCCTTCGGGGCTTGGCCCCGAATTGCTGCTTGCAGCTATATTTATTATTATTTTTCCCCACTGGGAGTCTATGGCAGCCCTATGAACCGCAAGTGGTAAAATGATGAAATTTGGCACACTTGTAGTGATGGTCATGAATAGTAATTGGACCAAATTTGGAGTCTCTAGGACCAACTCTATAGCACCACCACCCATTCAAATATTGAATATTCTAAAGGTTATAACTTTTGAATCCTTTGTCCTAGAAAAATGTAATTTAGTACATCTGGTTCATCTCTTCATGCTGTTGCTTTTTAACATCTTACATTAAGTCTCTGCCCATTACAGTAGCAGCCATTTTGAAAAGTACAGTATAGTGTTGTCAAAAGTACCGGTACTTTGGTACCAAGTCAGTACTGAAATTTTGAAAATGTGATGATACCAGCGTAGTACCGAGAATCCGGGTATATTCGGTACCCACTGATAGGGCTGTGCCAGTATTTTACGTAAATATGACACGTGTGAAGCACAAAGCTTTGTTTATAGAAGAAATAGGCTAATAGGTTAGCAATTAAATGTGACATCGTAGCCATGGAAACATTTTGGTTCATGCCGAATGAGAGAGGTACGTCATACATTTAAGCTTTGTCGGCTTTGTATTCTGTTTTGCGAATCGCGATCTGGTCACCTGATTAGCAGAGAATTGAACAATATTCCATTAGTTATTCCACTTAACATGGATGTGACGAGCAGGGCGGGCGAGAGCCGTGAGGGAACGGCACGAGCCTCGAATCTCTCACGGAGGAGCTCCGGAAGCATAAAAGGGGAGCGACGACAGTGAAAGACGAGAGAGGACCAGGCCTGGACTTTATTTTATGGTTTTTTTATGTTTGTGTGGCCGGCAGACGGCCGTGAGGGTCTGCCGGCATTACTTTCGTTTTGTATTTGTTTATTTTATATATTAAATTTGTGTCGAACGTTCGCCGGTTCCCGCCTCCTTCTTCCCGTATATACGAACTGTGTTACATTGGTGCCAAAACCCGGGAGGAAGGCGGGACATTCTGTCGGAGAGCCCTCGCTGCTGAGGGGGATTGCGGTGCTGCGGAGGTCAGGCAGCGCGGGAGCGTGAAGACCGCGAGTGGCTGCCCGAGGCGGTGGTGCTGGAGCGATTATCAACAGGTGGGACGGAGAGCTCGCTGCCGTGCTCCTGGGACGAGGTGGGGTGGCTGCCGTCCGAGAGGGAGAGGAGGAGTCGCCGCCGTTCGCCGTGGGCCGGAGCCTGCTGCCGTCCTCCATGAAGGGGAGGAGCAGGGAACGGGGGACTCGCTGCCGGCTGCCCTCAGCCGGAGGAGCCATCGCCGGCCGCCAGGGGGCGGAGGAGGATCGAGCCGTCCACCGAGCGTCCAGTACCATCGCATGGCACCGCGAGGAAGAGCCTCTCGGCTGGCTGAGGACCGAGCGGCAGTGTGTCCGGGAACCGGACCAAGATTTTTTTTTTTTTTTTTCCTCTCTTCCCTCTCTCGTCTGTCGCTCCCTGTGCTTCCGTCTCCTTTTCTCTCGTCTCGTCTGTCCTTACCCCCAGGTGCTGCGGCCGCCGAGACTGGCCCCCGGGGGGAGTAGAGCGCAGTCTCGTGGGTACCCCCCGGCCTGCGAGGGGCGATGGGGGTATGTGACGAGCAGGGCGGGCGAGAGCCGTGAGGGAACGGCACGAGGCTGGTGACGCGAGTGATAACGAGCGTCAGCTGCGCGTTGCACCGGCCTCGAATCTCTCACGGAGGAGCTCCGGGAGCATAAAAGGGGAGCGACGACAGTGAAAGATGAGAGAGGACCAGGCCTGGACTTTATTTTATGGTTTTTTTATGTTTGTGTGGCCGGCAGACGGCCGTGAGGGTCTGCCGGCATTACTTTCGTTTTGTATTTGTTTATTTTATATATTAAATTTGTGTTGAACGTTCGCCGGTTCCCGCCTCCTTCTTCCCGTATATACGAACTGTGTTACAATGGAATCTCTGTTTTTTCTCAAATCTTCACTCACGCAGGGGATTATAAACGTTTCTTCTTTTCGTTCGCTTTTAGGCCTATTATAGGCTATTTGCATTCTTTACTGTGGTAAAGTAGGAAAAACACCGTAGGACAGAAACCTTTTTGCTTGCACGTCAATTTCTATTTAACACAGTTTGTGCTTGTAATTAGACTTTATAAGGCACGTCAAGTTCATTTGTATAGCGCGTTTCACACACCGGTGGTTAGTTTCGCTTTCTCTGGCAGCGCAAAAACATAGCCTGAATGTCTGAAGATGAAACTCGCTCTTCAGACCTTTTACAACAAGTGTCAGTTGCTTGTAACATCAGGACATAACATGAAGATATTATTAAAGAGAAATGGTCTCTTTCCTGCTCGTGTCCCACATCCCTCTCAAAGCGCAGAACAGTAGGCTATATGACGCATCTTTGTGTGGAAATAAAAAAAACAATATTTTTTAGAATAATACTTCACTTTCTTATTATTTAGGTTACCATTATTTACCAATATTTATTTCATAGTTTTACAGGCTGTAGTGTGTCGTTTCACTGAAGGAATAGTTAAAATAAACACGCAGTCTGTTACAAAATGGTTGTTTTTTATGTTTCAAAATGTATTTCATTGAAGTGTGTGTGTGTGTATATATATATATATATATATATATATATATATATATACACACACACACACACACGCTCCAAATATTTATATAGATGATTACCATCATATTTAATATGTTTTTAAAAATATGCTAGTTAAATAAAATAGTAATATAGTTCCAACAGATTTTCCTGTAGTACCGAAATAGGTACCGAGAACCGTAAATTTTTACTGGTATTGGTACCGACTACTGGAATTTTGGTACCGTGACAACACTAGTACAGTATTTTGCTACTCCTCCTTCAAATTTTGTCCAATTTTGTCCAAACTTTGATCACGTGATCTTTGGACTGAGCCGCACAGAAATGACTGAACAGAATTTTTTTATGTACTGGTAAAAAAAAAAAGTTACGATGTCATGAACTTAACAAGGTCGACCCAAAATTGGTTCAGAGGCTGTATCTCGGCCAAACTTTGAGCAATCAAAACAAAAATTGGTCAGGACTATGATCTGAGGGTCTATGCCAAATTTGGGAACGGCGCCACCTACAGGTCATGAGATCTGAAAAATGTATATTTTGGCCAATAACCTTTAAACAGTTTGTCAGAAAATCCAGATCTTGGTGTCTATGTATTCTTTGGGTCTTGTTGATTCCGAGGATAATGATTTTATCAATATGCTTTGTCATTTTATTCCCTGACTTATGCCGATTCCAACGATGTGTCAGTTGTCATTTTCCTTAAATGTACCTGTCCGCCATATTGAAGTAAATGAAAAACTGTTTTTTTGCTACTCCTCCTAGAAATTTTGTCCAATTTTGTTCAAAACCGGCTCAGATGATCTTTGGACCAAGCCGCTGAATGGATTTTTGATATTCAGTACCGTTCCTGAGATATTTGTCTCTGAATGTGACCCTGCCTGTGTTTGTTGTCTTATGTTAATTAGCTTAGCATGCTGAACTTCGGCAGTTGTATGAATGCTCACC
This sequence comes from Hypophthalmichthys molitrix, assembly GCA_037950675.1. NCBI lineage: Eukaryota > Metazoa > Chordata > Actinopteri > Cypriniformes > Xenocyprididae > Hypophthalmichthys > Hypophthalmichthys molitrix. The sequence goes on along the minus strand of CM075498.1, from coordinate 36,823,621 downwards.
TGCCCAGTGGTGAAATGAGATGAAAAATGGACACCGGACCCTGAGGTTGTGGGTTCAAATCCTGTGGGGGGCAACTTTATACAGTTGTGTGTAATGAGTCATTTTGATTCCTTCATTATCCAAATAAGCATTGTACTAATCTTTATTCCTCTTGGATTAGATACAAATGTTTTTAGTTCATTCTGTGTTCATTCTCATCTGAACTTCTATTAATTTTGAGTCCACTCCCACCTGTGTTTCTGAACCAGCTGTTTTGCATGTACGTTCAATTTCTGCAGTGTTTGCTCTTCCTGCTCCGTATTGCGCTACTGCCCCTTCTGGGGCTTGGCCCCATATTGCTGCTTGCAGCTATATTTATTATTATTATTCCTCCCCTCTGGGAGTCTATAGCAGTCCTATCAATGGAACATGAGAAAATAATCAAATTTGGCACAATTGTAGAGATGGTCATAAATAGTGATTGGACCAAAACCTGGTAAGAATGACTGGCGGGTAATGGAGAAAAGCCTTGTTTTGACCTCCACGGCTTCAGAGCATATTCTCATTTACTTTGTCATTTCCTCTGAATGTGTTAATAACTTGCTTATCTTTCTGGCATGCTAATTAGCCGCAGATTTAGTGTCTTTGACTGCCCTGGATGAAGGTTGATCAAAGACCAGCTGCAGAATGTTTTATTAAAAGATGCACTACATTATGGATGAGACCAAATGTGTGGATCACACTCCAGTCAAGCACATTTTATAATTTATTTACCTTGACACACAGTTCCATACAGGGACTAAAATGGAAAAAAGAAAATTCTACTTTTTAGGACTCTCTTTATATTTACATAAAACAATTAATTGTCAGTGTTGGAAAGCTACACTGTAAAACTCAAATCTTTTAAGTAAAGAATAATTATAAATAACAATTGTCAAACTGATATATTTTTTTTAAATTTTAGTTTTATTTAATGTACTATTGTACTTAAAACTATTGTTTACCATACGTAATGTTTCTTATTTTTCAATTATTTTGGTGCAGTAAAACCCAATAAATTCAGATTACTCAAAACATTTAAGTAAAAAAAAAAATATATATATATATATATATATATATTATACTTCACAAATTTAGTAATTACACTTTAATTGAAATATTGAATAAACTAACACCTAATCTTTACGGTTAAGTGTTAGTTAGCAACAGCACACTGGCATGTGCTAATGAAACCATCAAAGAAACCATCACTATTTACTTGCATGAACTGTTAAAAAACATGCAGTATATATAGCCTTGAAGTTTTGCAGCCCAGTTTTTGACCTAACCACAGGCACTACTCTTCACCACGATGTTAACCCTAAAAACTTCAACATCACGGAAACACATTTAAATACCAAAATAACAGAACATTAAACAAAAACACACAAAATAACACTCAATTTCAACATTTATTCTCCCTTACACAAAGCATGCTGGGAACTTGAAATGTACTGCAACTCAGTTTAATGTTGAATGGATTCTTTTGATAACGTTGATTACGTCGGTAACATCGGCAATGAAGTGACATGGATGACGTCACTTTATATCGCTCAGTAAACTTAAAAAATAATTAAGTCTAAGGGTTTACTCAAAAATGTTCAGCTATACAAAAATAAAACTAAACTCCTCATTCAGAAAATGTAATTGTTTTAAGTTCCATCAATGATTTAACAGACTTTAATTGAAGCATACTCAATCTTTATAAGATAGTAGTACTGTTCGGGTTTACAGTGTTACTGACAAGAACTCTACAACAAGAACTCTCCAAAAACTACTCTAGCCAGCTGGTCCAAAGCTATAGTTGTCAGTTTAGAGTATCAGGTCTCAAGGTAAAAGTTCCACAGATCAAAATATAAATCAATTAAAAATCATCCAAAATATTACACACTTACAAAATTGCTGAATGTTCTTTGAAAGTCAAAGATAAAATCTAAAGCGTGTGTAGCTTGTTTATTTCATACATTATATAAAAGTTTTCTTTTAATTATTGTTGTAAAGGTTAAGCTATATAACAGTGTTTTTGTAGAGCTAATTTGCTAGCCCTTTCAATGTTAAATGAATGTGTTGTGATTAAGCTAAAGGGACAGAGAAAGAAGCAATGCCTCCCCCACCTTCAGCAGCATTATGTTCATAACATGGGCCAGTAAAGGTATAATAGGCCTTAAAATGGCAAACGAAGAGTCAATATGTTAAATGAAAACAACATTCTATTTTCTAATGAAACAGAACCTAAAGTATATAATAGGTTATGATTGTTTCTATACACCTACTATATCACTAATGTAACTCAATGCCAAATAAAAGGCCCGGGATACTACTTAAAGTGCATATTGCAGGTTAGAGCTTCAATGATTCAATGCATAGAAAAATAATGTAGGAACTAGGTTTTCTTTAAAATACACGTATAAATACGCTACTTAGGCTTCTGGAGTTGTTTTTAGTGAGAAAATATTACTTCCGCATCTGAAAAATGCCAAATCGGAAGTGATGTAACGAGAGGGAGTGCGGTCAATATAAACAATAGGAAAACAATGGATCGTAATGACAGTTCGGACGCTGAGGAAATTGTAAATGTTTATTCATACTCATATGACAGACTACAGCCATACAATTATCCTGCTATGCGGCCAAGAGACCAGAGACAGGCCAGGTTTAGACAGAATAACGGTCAAAAGAGACAAATTGAGTTACTGTGTGAGGAGAAGCAGTGGAGAATAGGGCAGGAGACCGATGTTAGCTCGTAGATATATACACGTTAGCTAACGATATGTAACACTGCTCAGATCACAATACTGTACAGATTATTATCATGTATCAGGGAATAGGAAAGCTAGTATTGGTCATCTAGGAGTATTGATTACTAACAGAAACTAATAAATTTTGATCAGGCGTATGTCACACTCGTTAGCCTAATATCTGTCCACACTAATGTTACGTGATACAGCGGTTTGTTGTGTGAACTTGAATGTACATACATGGCATGAATGAAATTGGAGTATTTACATTACCAGCACATGATTCAAAACTGTTTTGTGTGAGTGTGAGACTGTATGCATGTGTACATAATTTGTATTAATTAGTGTTGAAATTGATGCACGTAAAAACGGTGAAGAAGCATCGCGTGTGTAAGTTTATTCATTTAATATCATAATTTACAGTAGTATTACAATGTTGAACTCCATCATATCGCCGGGATGATAATCCTCCGGTCTAAAATGAACGCGTTTATCGAAGCAGATGCAGAAGTGAAGTCCCGTCTCTTCACCTGCACAAAACACACCCCGGCACGGATGATAGCACTGTCCTTTTTCTTGTTAGTAAACCTCTGGACTCGATGTCCTGACAGGCTGGAGTTTGTGCAACCTCCACAAACACAATAATTTACCATAACGATGATAAATAGAATACAAAAACTACCGAAAACACACTGATTCACGACCGCTGTTACTGAATACCAACCTACTCTGCTCTGAGTCATCACAGAGCCTGGCGAACGACTCCCTCTCGTGACGTAAAATGACGCGACGTTGAGAAAAAAAAAAAGTTTTTTACAAAAACCGTCACTTTATCTACTAAATTTGTGCCCTTATGGTTTGAGAAAACTAATAGCCTGACATTTAAATTTTTTTTTCCTTTCTTCTTCTAATTTATTTTTAGCATTTTAGGTGGGTTGTTATTCCCAGAATTCCTAAATAATTGGCTATCATTACCTAAATGGCAAGCTCTGTAAAAATATGTAGAGCAATGAAATCAAAAGTAAAAGAAAAGGAGAGAAACATTGATTTTTCCATGGAACTGCAATCAAATGATATGTAAATGGACAAAGCCGACTGAAAACCACAAACATCCCTATTGTTCTTCGGCAAGTAATAATCATTATTCACATATAGAGTTAATTTAAGTACAACTGGTTCTGGTGAGAATTAATTACGTTTCCATTTCTTATACAGGCCATGGTTAAGGAAAACAGTGAACGGTGGCCAATATGCATTTAAATGAGTAAATATAGGGGGATTATATCAAAGTCATTTATATGTGCTACCAGATGGTATGGATGCGCACATCCATTGCACAACAACATCTTAAAATTCCTTTTCTAAACAATTAAGGACCTCAGTGACCTGAGTAACGTCAGTGCTTTTGAATTTCAAAGCATGCATGGTTTAAATACGGATATCATAATTTTGGTCAGCAGAGACCTTCCATTCATTTGAGGTAAAGATTTCCTGTGATCTATCTATCTATCGATCTATCGATCTAATCTGTTGTGATGGAATTTTTTTAATCATAACTAAAATTTCTTTTTCCGTACAGGAATAACATTTATATGCTTTTGAAACCTAAATGTTCTCAAACCTTGGGCCTAAGTCAATGTGTGTCTGAATCATGTCCAAAAATAAGAAAAGTGGAAATGACACTTAGGGACAGCTAAACAACCATCTAAATATGATAGCCCCATGATATTGAGTAACCAACGAACTAATAAACACATGGTTTGGGCAGATCTTGCTTTACCTAGTAACATGAGGGTTTGACATATGAAGAATCAATCATATTGTAGAATGCTTTACCATGCTCCTATCCTATATAAATTGTTGTATTCTTCTTGCTGATGGGATTATCTTTGATTGATACGAGGTCTTCCGGCCGTGAATAAAGCATATTCTAAGGCATAGTCTGGAGTCTAACTGGTTATTGCTGCGCAGCAAGTTAGGGAACACTAAAGACCTTATTCCCAAGTTATAGTGTTCAGAAGGGTCAAGACGTTAAACCGATTCGAAGCAGCAGTTGTCGACTAGGAGACGCAGTGCTAGAGTATAAATATTATTGGGTGTCGATTAGGATATGCCCCCGGGTGAACAGGTATATTATTGAGTGTCGCCAGTAGACGCTTGGGTGTCGATTAGGAGGCGCCCCAGGTAAACAGGTAAACTTAAGTCATGTGCGTAGGGGAAAATCTACCACACTATCTATCTATATCGGCTTTATAACTTTTGCAGGGTGTCACAGGTATCTATGGACCCATTTGAATGGGAATAATGTTATTCTTTAGGGAGGACCATGGGTAAAATATTATTTTGATCATACATTTTTTATGACCACCACAAAAAAAAAAAAAAAAGGATTTACCAGATTAACCATAAGATGTAATATGAATAGTAAGTGAAAAAGGAAGACCTTGTGATGTCACGTCCATTCAAACTGATGAGAATTTTTCAGTCTGACTGGCACATAAGACACACTACCTGCTATAATGTTGGATTAGTCATGCACACTGCATTCAGCTTGTTGCCATGGTACTTACAGGAGGTCCTAAGGAGAAAGCAGAAAAGAAAAAGAGGAGTCAAAATTTGATGAAATGTGTTACAGGTGAGATAATTTAGCAGCTGCAGTATGATGGCCCTCATCCATGTTCAAACACCTCACTGGCGGAAAATAAACCTATGTTGGATAAACAGCATCCCTGTGGGGGGATGCCAGAAATCTCTCCTTCCAGATACTAATTGTAATTGCACTAGCAGACATGCATCACATTTCTGCATTCATGCACAATCACAGCTTTAATTTAAACATTTGGCATGCTAAAAAAAAAAAAAAAAATGCCGCCCCATATCTCCTTTACAAACTCTAGGCCAACAATGACAAGGGGGCATGGCATCACTGATCAGTGTCTAGAGTTTCAGGGCCGCAGCGTCTGTGGGCTGAGTAAACATGTTCTTGCTATTTTTTGTGAGGTGATGTTCATGTTCTTTTTTGTTTTCAGTCACAAATCAATCATCAAAGATATGGGACTTTTTTGTGCCTTTTTTATTCCTGCTTAGAGAATAGTGGAGGGAAAAAAATATTTTTATAGTCTTTACTTCTTCTGACCACCTTGTGTTGTAAATCTCTCCTGCAGCTGATATTTTATAGAATGTGGTTTTAAGCTTTTGACTTAATAAAACTTGATGTTTATTTTCATTAACCACATCTCTTCATTCCTAGTTGAGTTACTGCTGAATTGCTTGATTGACATTAAAAAAGCAAAACTTAACAAACGAAACAGGTAAAACCATAAATGGCACCTATTCTACTGCATGTACATTGTGGCAAGCAGGGTGGGGAAAGCCGTGAGAACAGAGTGAAGCATGATTGCTAATGAGTGACACCTTTGCAACATATGACCGATTCCATGGAGGAGCTCCAGAAGGACTTAAAGAGGAGTGATGACAGTGGAGTTACATTAAGAGAGGGAAAAACATAAGGAATCCCCTTTCTCCATTGATCAATTGCTAACGAGTCATTTGTCAAAGTCTTATGATCCACTTGTAAAGAAATTTATATTTTAGCAGTAGCTTGTTTCAACAACTGCAAGGATCTCACCCCAGTCTTTTTACTCAATTCCTCTGTGCTTGTAGTCAAGTCATCTTCATTTATATAACGCTTTTCACAATACATATTGTTTCAAAGCAGCTTCACAGTGACAATAGGAAAATTCTTATCGAGCTTAAGTTGGTTTTTGATTGAATCACTTGCGTTGTAAAAATTGTTATTACTTTAGGGGCTGCTTAAATGACACCTTTCCTACTGAAAACTGAATACCTTTAATGCATTCTTGCCTTTCATTTAAGTGTTTAGTCTATAGGTTTGCGTGTTTGAATGTGTATGTACGCAGATGCTTGGTCTTTTATTTATTTTTTTTTAAAGTGATATTTGCCAAATTACTTTACTGGTCCGCATAATACAGAAAAATTAGTTGTGTTTGCGGATCTATGCGAACCGGAATAATTTTGATAACGTTTTATCTATACATAGGGAAAGGAAAGAGAAATGAGCCTTCGCAGGGGATAGATTAGTTGAAACGTCAGGGCTGCATTATCATCATGCAGGTCCTTCATCTCATCTGGGTACGGCCTGGATCTGGCAGGCTGCGGCAAACCTCGGGATAAACAGAGAGAGACTAATGTTAGTGTAGACGCCATTCTTCTTATTATGTAGCAAGTACATCAGGTGTTATGGGAAGTGTTCCTGGTTCCGGCTGACCTAATCTATGCAGCCTAACAATTTACATAATTTGAATTATAGAAATAGATAATGGTTTATGTGTATGCAAGTTTAAACAGATGTGTTTTTAGTCTAGACTTAAACTGACAGAGTGTGCCTGCTTTACCGAACAGTGATAGGAAGACTGTTCCAAAGTTTAGGTGCAGTTGATTTTGATATTCTAGGTATTATCAACTGTCCATAATTCTGAGATCGCAATAGATGTGAAGGACTATAATGCATTAAGAGCTTGCTCAGGTACTGGGGAGCTAAACCATTTAGTGGGTAGCAAGATTTTAAAATCTATACGATGTTTAATAGGGAGCCAATACAGTGTTGACAGAACTGGGCTAATATGGACATACTTCCTGGTTCTAGTAAGAACTCTAGCTGCTGCGTTTTGGACCAGCTATGGTTTGTTTAACAGACGAGCAGAACAACCACCCAGGAGAGCGTTACAGTAATCTAGCCTTGAGGTCATGAATGCATTAACTAACTGTTCTGCATTTGTCATTGAGAGCATGTGTCATAGTTTAGATATATTTTTAAGGTGGAAGAATGCGGTTTTACAGATGCTAGAAACATGGCCTTCAAATGAAAGATTGGTATCAAAGAGCACACCCAGGTTCCTGACAACGAAGACTGACAACGAACACACCTGACAACGAAGCAGCCATCAAGCGTTAGACAGTATTCTAGGTTATTACGTGAAGAAGTTTTTCGTCCAAAAATTAGAATCTCTTTTTTTTTTTTCTGAATTTAGTAATAAGAAATTACTGGTCATCCAATTTTTTATGTCAGCTATGCATTCCGTTAGTTTTGTAAATTGGTAAGTTTCATCAGGGCTTGAAGAAATATAGAGCTGAGTATCATCAGCGTAACCAGTGAAAACTAATGCCATGCTTCCTAATGATATCTCCCAAGGGTAGCATGTACGGAGTGAAAAGCAACGGTCCTAGTACTGAGCCTTGCGGTACTCCTTATTGAACTTGTGATCGATATGACATCTCTTTGTTTACAACTACAAACTGATAATGGTTAGATAAGTAAGATTTGAACCATGCCAATGCAATTCCACTAATGCCAACATATTGTTCAAGTCTATTCAAAAGAATATTGTGGTCGATACTGTCAAAAGCAGCACTGAGATCTAGTAACACTAATAGAGAGATACAACCACGATCTGATGATAAGAGCAAATCATTTGTAACTCTAATAAGAGCAGTCTCAGTACTATGGTACGGTCTAAATCCTGACTGGAAACCCTCACAGATACCAATTTCTTTCTAAAAAGGAACATAGTTGTGATGAAACTGCCTTTTCTAGTATTTTTGACAGAAAAGGTAGATTCGAGATCGGCCTGTAATTGACTAATTCTCTAGGATCAAGTTGTGGTTTTTTAATAAGAGGTTTAATAATAGCCAGCTTAAAAGTTTTCGGTACGTATCCTAGTAATAAAGATGAATTAATGATATTAAGAAGAGAATCTATGACCTCTGGAAGCATCTCTTTCAATAGCTTAGTCGGTATAGGGTCTAACATACATGTTGTTGATTTTGATGATTTAATAAGTTTAGAGAATTCTTCCTCTCCTATAGCAACGAATGAATGGAATTTTTCCTCAGGGACACTACAGTGCACTGTCTGACATGATACTGTAGTAGACAGTTGCATGTAGGCCTGTCACAATAACTACTTTTTGTTGTGCGATATAATGCCCCAGAAATAATTGCGATATGTGATATTATTGTCATTTTAAGACCATTTTATGCCACTGAATATATAATCATAATATAACAGCATAATAATGCAAGTACGCCTATACACTTTCAAATGACAATGAACTTAACTTTGAAGAATATTTAGATACTGGAATTGAAGTGTTGAAAGGCAGCACGATCGGCAAAATGTCGGTGACATTTTTGTGTAAACATAATGGGCAATATATCGCGTCACCAAAAATGATCGAGGTCATGTCCATATATCGTGCGATAAGTCGATATTTCGACTATCGCAACAGACCTAGTTGCATGGTTATAATTTTCTCTCTAATATTGTCAATCTTGCACATAAAGACGTTCATAAAGTCATTACTTCTGTGCTGTTTGGAAACATCAGAAGTTGAAGCTCTATTTCTCATTAATTTAGCCACTGTATCAAATACATACCTAGGGTTGTTTGTTTTCTTCTAAGAGATTTGAAAAATAAGTTGATCTAGCATTTTTTAAGGCCTTTCTGTACTGAATCATTTTCTCTCTCCACAAAATGCAAAAAACTTCTAGTTTTGTTTTCTTCCAGCTGCGCTCCATTTTTCTGGCAGCTCTCTTAAGAGCCCGAGTGTTCTCGTTGTACCACGGCATTGGATTAGTTTCCTTAATCTTCTTTAAGCGCAGACGAGCAACTGCGTCTAATGTGCTGGAAAAGACAGAGTCAATAGTTTCTGTTGCAACATCGAGGTCTTCTAAGCTGTCTGCTATGCTAAGGCGATGAAACTGATCAGGAAGATTATTTATAAAGCAATCTTTAGTGGTAGAAGTGATGGTTCTGCCATATTTATGGCTGGGTGGCAGTTTTGCAGCCTTGGCTAAATGTAATATACACAAGACTAAATAATGATCTGAGATGTCATCGCTCTGCTGCAGAATTTCAACAGCATCAATATCGATTCCATGTGACAATATTAGATCTAAAGTATGATTACGACAATGAGTGGGTCTTGACACGTGTTGTCTATCTCCAATAGAGTTTAGAATGTCTATAAATGCCAATCCCAATGCATCTTTATCATTATCTACATGGATATTAAAATCACCAATAACTGTCTGCTTCCTGACCTGGGCCCCAGTTTGTCATGTTTCAGCTCTAAGACTATGTTCCATATTACTAGAGAGAAAAGCAGCACCATCCCAGGAGGGATGAATACCATCTCTTTTCAACAGGTCAGGTCTGCCCCAAAAACTTTTCCAGTTGTCGATGAAACCTATATTATTCTGCGGACACCACATTGAGTGATGATAATCTGCTATCTCATCACTCCGACGAACAGGAAGGGGACCAGAGCAAATTACTTTTTCTGACATCGTACTTGCAACTTCACACACCTCTTTAATGTTAATTTTAGTGATCTCCGACTGGCGAAGTCGAACATCATTAGTGCCGACGTGAATAATAATTTTAGAGTATTTATGATTAGCATTAGCCAGCACTTTTAAATTTGCTTTGATGTCAGGTTCTCTGGCTCCCGGCAAACGTGACTATGGTGGCTGGTGTCTCTATTTTCACGTTCCGTGTAATATAATCGCCAATTACTAGTGTAGCATCTGCACAGGATCAGATTAGCAAGTCAACTATAAATTTTGTTAAAGTTTTAACTTCTTGAACTTTGTTTGTAAATCTCACATTGGCTCCGGCCTGGCTGACATTAACAGCGCACTCAACACATTTTATGGCACCTACGAATCTCTCCGTTGTGACTTCAAATGATCGCGATCAACTCAGATCGAATTACACCAAAGCCATGTGGCCACATTCTAGATGTCGTCAAACTCCAATACACGTACACACACACAGAAGAAAATACCAGGACTCTCTTTAAGTCACATTCATTAAAATATGATTAAAATGTAATCCTGTAAGCATGTATTTCAGTTTTAATCAATGTATTTCATTTAAGTTATGACTATAGTTGTATAAATTGTACCCCCAAACCTTTATATGCGAGTGTAAGACTGTATCTGTCTTTATGTCTTTCTCACCCGGTCATGTTTAGTTTTAAATGAAATCTCTCAGGATGCTTTAATTAACTATGTATGTTCTGTTACGATACCATGCATTAGTCTATTTCTAAGGTCTTTTGGAGTAAAAGTTACCAATTCTGAAACTATCATAAATTATGCAAATTGAGCCACAAGACAAATGGCTCGTTTCCACTGAGCAGTACGGTTCGGTTTGGTACAGTACGGTACGCAATTTTTGCCATCTCCATTGTCAAAAGTTGTGAATGGTACCCTAATTCCGAACTGTACCGTACCGTACCATTTTTTTGGGACCCTTTCGTTGGGGTACCAAGCACAATAGTACCGTACCAAAAGGGTGGAGCAACACTCTGCAGAACGTTGATTGGTTGACAGAGAATCGTCACTTGCGCGTATTACAAGGAGAATGACAACACAAGAGGCGCCACACACAAATGTGGTCCAGGCAACGCATGCATTTATTATCTTCACCTCATGTAAAACACAACACTGTCTCTTTTCGTTTTCATTTAAAAAATATGAAACCTATTAATGTGTGGTTCAGGCAATATGTGCAGATGTACTCTGATTATCTTCACTGTATGTAGCCTACATGTAAGCCTATAATAAAATGAAATAAGACAAAACAACCCTCTTTTTGTTAAAAGTCAGTTTTAATTATCAATAATAACCATTATAAAAGTATAAGTATAAAGTATGAGAAGCTATACAATAAGAAATAAAGACAAGCAAACAATTCAGTCAAATGTACAGCGCACTAAGTACAACTGTAAATTTAAATAAATATATAAAGTTACGAAACTTCACTTTGCCCTCAGCCAAAACGATTTGCCCGGGAACAAATTATAAATTCATGAGACCAAAGATTGCCCGTTATACACAAGATGAATGATATCTCGTTTTTAACCACTACAGAGACATCTGAGCCAGCGGCAAATGTCAGAAGGACTAGCCAAGGTACAGCTGCTCTCGGCTGGGTACATTAGCACGGAGCGCCCAGTGATTGCCTGGATCTCACAACTCCGACAACATCAGATCAAATTTTCAAATAGGCACTATCTTTATAAATAAACCACAGATTTGAGCTTTAAACAACTACATTCTCGCCTGAAAAACTTTTAAAACTACATTTCATGACACAAAGTAGTTTTTAAAATAAGCAGGTTTTCTTCGCTATTGACGCTTGCTGGTAGGTGCTGCTGCATGGACGTTTGAACTTTGCGTACTTGAACTTGCGTCGATCACTACTTTCCAGCTACACCACGCCTATCAAGTAAGGGTACTGTTGGTGGTGGAAACGCAAGCCTGATCAGGGTGTACCGTTCCGAACCGTACTGAACTGTATTAAACTGAACCATACTGCTCAGTGGAAACGAGGCAAAAGAGAACATTTCCCTCCTCAAAATCCACACTGGACATTGGCTGTTCACCCAAAGAGGCGTTTTGGCTTGTTTGTCCTTAAAAGACAACCACGCGCATCTCTCCTTGGTCTCTAGATTGTCCCTCGCCACCTCACGCACGTCTCTATAAATTGCAAAAATAGTATAATAAAGACAATTTGACCCCCAAAGTGAAAGGCATATCCACATTAATTATGGCACTTATTGAGTGATATTCAAGTTTATTGAGCAGAATAAGCCAATAATTAAGGCTAAACTGCCACTAATACAGTACTAATAAAGGCAATTTGACCCCCTATTCTAAAGTGAAAGCTAAATCCTCATTAATTATGACACTCATTGAGTGATATTCAAGTTTATTGACGAGAATAAGCCAATAATTAAGGCTAAACGGCCATTACTAAGACAATTTTACCCCATATTGTAAAATAAAAGTTATATCCTCAATTAAGGCACTTATTGAATGGAATCACTGTTATATAAGTATTAATACGTAACTTTTACAGACACAAAACATACTTTTTTTTGTACGTTTGGATAAATGGTGAAAGATTCAACATGGACGTATTGGCAACATGTAAATGTAAACATATTACACTTTTACAGCAGAAATACTTAAAATATTTACGAATTTTTTATATCATAAAGATATCTGTATAATTTCCCTTTTACTGTTTTATGGATGAACCCAAACATATCCATTTTATAGAGAATATAAAATGAACGAACATTAATATTTAGGAAAATGACAATTTTAGTAACACTATATTGCATTAAAGGGATATTTTGAGCCACTAAATCCATTCAAACCTCTAAACCTTATGGGTATAACCATTTTTTAAAAATATGTAGTTATAAAGAAAAACATAACAGACAGAAAAGTGTAACTTAATCACAATTATTTCTTATTACGAAAATGTCAAAAGCGATACCAATAGTAGTCCGAATGATGATGTATTGCAGTCGCAGTCCTCTCTGGTGATATATACTAGTTTTGTATCAGGTACAAGCAGAATTAAGTTATTAATCCATGGAAATGGTATTCCGCTTCACTTCACTTCATGGCATGTCGCAACCTGTGACGAAGCAGGCGAGAACCAATGAGCGTTGATATCACTGCCGTAAAACGTGTCGTGTCAAGCTTTTCGAGGCGGCAATTTTTGAATTCATAACGATCGCTGGATTTGTTTACGGTCGCTGTTGAGGATCGAGATGAAGATCGGTGGATAAAGAATTCAATTTGGATCTGTTCCTCGCAGTTGTATGGATTATAAAAATGTGGATTAAAGCGGATTAAATTGACGTATTTTCTAGTCCTGTGTCTGAGAAAACACCTTTTGTGTCCCATGGCGAACAAAATAAGTTTTACATGATAAATAATGGTTAGATGATTACAGAAATGTTATTCCTTTTAAGGTTTTGTGTAGTTTTGTTTAATGTAATTCTTTGAAATTAGTTTGCAGTGAAAGTCAAGAACAGATAATCATTTTTAGTGCTGTCAATATTGTACATTTCAGTGTATAAAACGTAAGTAAATGTATGTGTTGTAGAACCACACTTTGAGTAAAAATACATTATCTTGCGATCATGTTGCAGAATAACTAAAACCAATAGTGTAAATAAGAATAAAGGATCAAATTGTCTTTATTAGTACTGTATTAGTGGCAGTTTAGCCATAATTAGTGGCATATTCTGGTCAATAAACTTGAATATCTCTCAATAAGTGCCATAATTAATGAGGATTTAGCTTTTACTTTAGAATAGAGGGTAAAATTGCCTTTATTAGTACTGTATTAATAGCAATTTAGCCATAATTATTGGCTTATTCTGACTCAATAAACTTGAAAATCCCAATAAGTGCCATAATTAATGAGGATTTAGCTTTCACTTCAGAATAGGGGGTCAAATTGCCTTTATTAGCACAGTATTAATGGCAGTTTAGCCTTAATTATTGTCTAATGCATAATTCTGACCCTTAAAATGTAAAGTTAACCATTAATTACTAGTGTGTTCATTCTTAACTAATGCTTAATTCTGAACAAGTTCATCATTAATTAATGCTTAACTAATGCATTATTCTGGACCCTCAAAATAAAGTGTTACCCAATATTCTCATGACCGATCTGATCCCCAACTGCAATTAAAACATCCTCCACTGTGGCATTATCCTCAAGAACGCACCTGAAATCCTCAAGAACGCACCACAGCAGCTCTCACCACCACTCTCACCAACTCCCAGCATACAACAGAGAGAGAGCAAACTTATCCAAACAACAAAAGATGTGTTCTTATGTGCTCTTTATATTTTTCCCTCTGAATCTCCATACTATAATGAGGACCTCTTTGAATCTCTCCAAAGTCAAATTAACCACTTTCAGGCCCAGGGAAGTGTGTTAATCTGTGGGGATCTAAATGCCAGAACAGGATCCCTTCCTGACTACACTACAGATAATGGGAATAACTATATTTTTGGACAGAGCTTCCCACAAAACATTGTAAACTTCCCAAGGTATAACTCTGATGCCCAAGTAAATAAAAATGGGAAGCATCTGATTGAGCTCTGTCAAAGCCTCGGTCTGTACCTCATCACTGGCAGGATGAGAGGGAATTCTCTAGGGAGATACACCTACAGTTCATTTCATGGTTGCTCAACAGTTGACTACATGATCACAGATTTAGATCCATTCTCTTTCAGAGCATTCACGGTCAAACCACTAACACCCCTATCAGATCACAGCCAAATTACGATTTATCTAAAAAGGACAAAAAGTACTAACATAAATTCACAGCCCAGTAAGCTATACAACATTAGAGAGAAATACAGATGGGCGCAAAACAGCACAGAAAAGTATGTGACAGCAATGGACCATCCAAAAGTATGGTCACTTACAGACAACTTCCTCAACAGAATTTATCCTCATGATGGAGTAAATCTGGCTGTGGAGAACACACATATATATATTGTAATTATATATTTGATTATTTGGTAACTTTATCTAACCTCAATTCCTCAAAGAAAATTCATAAAACCAAACAAGATAATGAAAAATGGTTTGATTTAGACTGTAAAACAATGAGGAAAAAATTGAGACAATTATCAAATCAAAAACACAGACAACCAAATGATGCAGATTTGCACCATCAATATTGTGAGGAACTTAAACAGTATAAAAATACACTCAGAAAAAAGAGAGAACAGTGCATGCAAAATCAGCTAATAACTATTAAAGAATCTGTAAATTCTAACAAATTCTGGGACAATTGGAATTCCCTTAATAAAAAACAACATGAACAAACAGCCATACAAAATGGAGACACCTGGAAAAATCACTTTGAACAACTTTATAGCGAAATAAAAATGAAACCAGAACAAATATGAAAAAATGATCATTATGGAACATACAATTGGTAAATACCAAAACCCATTAGACTACCCCATCACAGAAAATTAACTGATTAATAAAATCCAGGCCCTAAATATCAAAAAAGTGGACCAGATGGCATCCTCAATGAAATGCTGAAGAACACAAAGCACAACTTAAGATTGGCCTTACTAAAACTGTTCAACTTTGTTCTGAGTGTTGGCCATTTCCCTGAACCCTGACACTCATAACGCCCATATTCAAAAGTGGAGACAAATTAGATCCAATTAATTACAGGGGCATCTGCGTAATCTGGGGAAACTGTTCTGCAGTATCATCAACACAGGACTCATACACTTACAGAGCACGATGTCCTGAGCAAAAGTCAGATTGGATTCTTACCAAATTATAGATAATCAGACCATATCTTCACCCTACATACACTGATCGACAAATACATTAACCAAAATTGGCAATAAACAAACAGAGTTCTTCACTCAAGGGCAGGGTGTGAGACAGGGCTGCCCACTATTACTGACCCTCTTCAATATTTACATTAATGAATTGGCAAAACAACTTAAACAATCAGCAGCATCTGGTCTCACACTACATGACTCCAACATAAAGTTCCTCCTGTATGCAGATGATCTGGTCCTGCTGTCTCCAACAGAAGAGGGTTTACAGCAGAACCTGGACATCCTGCATCGGTTCTGTCAGACCTGGGCCCTGACTATTAACCGTAGCAAAACTAAAGTACTAACATTACAAAAAAGACCTAGATGTCAGGGAAAGAGACAATTGAAAATATATGAAATTTGAAATTTCACCCTTGGTATTACCAAAATTGATCATGCCACAAGCTACACATACCTTGGCCTGAAAATAAGTGCAACTGGAAAGCTAAATTTGGATGTGAATGAACTGAAAGATAAAGCAAGCAGGGCCTACTATGCAATCAAAAAATCAATCCAATTTGAAATACCAATCAGCATCTGGCTCAGAATATTCCAATCAGTCATAGAACCTACTGCACTATATAGCAGTGAAGTGTGGGGTCCTCTTCTAAACCACAAATTTGACAAATGGGACTAAAACCCAACAGAAGCCCTGCATGCCAAGTTATCCTGAGATATCCTGAGAGTACAGAGGAACACATTGAACAATGCATGCAGGGCAGAATTAGGCCAGTACCCTCTATTAATCCACATTGTGAAATTACCCATCAAATTTTGGAAACATCTAAAAACGAGTGACCCCAACTCTTATCATTTTAAAGCCCTTAAAGATAATGAAGTGAACATTGAAAAAAGCCCCCTGATTCAGATGGTCCTGAGGCTGCAAAAACAAACACATCTAACAACAGCCAGCCTCAGGACACTGACACCCTCAACCACAGAATTAGTCCCAACCAAATTATAAAAGCACAAAAAGAAAATTACCTGACCTATTGGACTGAAACAACCGAAAAACAAACTAAACTTGAATGTTATTTGGCCGTAAATAAAAAGACTACACCACAGCAGAATATCTGAGTACAGTGAAAGAATGTAAATTAAGAAGAAGAATGACGAGGTACAGACTGAGCAATCACACGCTGACTGTAGAGACAGGCAGATACAGACAGAACTGGCTGCCCAGAGAGAGCCGCATCTGTCTGTACTGTGACCTGGGAGAAGTGGAAACAGAGCAACACTATCTCACCAGCTGCCCTAACGATGAGTAAATCAGAAAGACATTTTATCCAAAATCTGGAATACTTTGCCCTAACTTCAAAAAAATTAAACAATAAAACACAAATTCAACATTAGGTGAAAAAAGAGATTGTATCCTACTAGCAGCAAGATGCCTGTCACAAAAAGAGGGATTTGACTAATCAGTAATGCGCGCACACACACGCACGCAGACTCACGCACATACACACACTGAATTCTAAATTGTTCATAGAATTCTAAAATGTTGATTGATTGTTCTACTTACTTTTCAATGTGTGTGCATATGTACATGTATTTTGATTCACTGTAAAAATTAGAAATCAAATGCTTTGGCAATACATTGTAACAATTGTCATGCCAATAAATCTTTTTAACCTCTTTCTAACATTGTCATTATTTACTCACCCTCATGTCATTCCAAACCCATGACCAAGACTTTTGTTTATCTTAACACAATTTAAGGTATTTTTAATAAAACCTGAGACATTTCTGTCCCTCCATTAAAAGTCTAGGTAATCTCAACTTATAGGTTTAAAAATTTCATAAAGGCAACATAAAATAAATTCATATGAATATACAAGTCTTTTGAAGAGATAAGTTGGCTTTACGTGACTTTGAATGAAGGGACAGAAACATAAGTCTTAGGTGTTCGAAATGACATGAGGGTTGTAGCAAATTAGCTCAAAAGAAATATGAATAATTAATCATAACTAGTTATAATTAATTATAAATATTTGGATCAGTTAATAAAATTAACTTAATGTAATAAAAATATTACAATCAATTAACCTGTTGTCCAATGAACACAGTGTTAATTTTTTATTAATTCTAAGAAATGTTAATTTCCAGGTTATGGGAAATAACAATCTTATATACAGTACTACTCAGAGCATGTAGTCAGGATCTGCATGAATAGGGACTCCAGTATGAGCATGAAACACAGACAACTTTGTGTGACATGAACAAGACTTTATTAACTAGACTGACACTTAACTACTCTAACATTCACACACATACATGCATACAGTTTACCAAGAGAAAGAGAGAGCTGAAGCAGAATACAGGAAAGCAAGAAGTTACAGCATTGTTTGAAATTCAGCAGATCAACAGCCTTGAGCAAACCATCAGTTTAGTTCTAACACGCCCTTCTTTAAAAGGGGTAAGGATACTTAATGTATCGAATAATGAGACTAAGTTTGATACTTGCATGTCTCGCCCATTTGAATTAAACTGTCCTGATGCAATTTGTGGAGGCTCCCGTTGAATCTTTGCTGATATTGTCATGATGAAAGAAAACCAGTTGGATTCAGAGGATCTTTGGTGAATGGAAGGTCTAGGCCGAAGCCTGGCACAAGCTTGGGGTTCCTTAGAAGCTTCTAGCTTCTTAGCATCATCTTCACATCAGCATTTCTCAGTAAAAGAGAAGAAGAGAGAGTTTGATCTTGTGATCAGTGATTTTAAGGGGCGAAGATATCACACCCACTTGAGGTGTCTGAGCCAATAAGGAGTTGTCCCCTTAGGAGGGAACTTTATGAGTCTTTGGCAAGATATTAGCATAAGACACTGGACTGGATGAATGAGAGAAGAACCTTCTAGATTCTTATAATACTAATGTGTCACAGAGTTAGTAACATGTAACATAATTGACCAAATAGTAAACGAAAGTTGGAGTCCGTAGATACCAAACATGCTACCCATGTGATTTCAGTTAAATTTGCAACTCTGGAACATTAATACCAAAATACTTCAAAAGAGAGAATTAATACATAGAATAAAGCCTATAAAAGGAAAGTCATGAGATTGGAATATTGGATACATGTTTATACAATTCCCAAGTGGTTATATAGAGAATATACAGGATTAAGAGGGTTTATTTGTCCTTCTCAGAAAGAATGAAGTCAGAGTCAATAGTCTCTGCAAAATTCTTTCTGATCGTAAAAGTTCTTATCAGTTTTTCTGTGTCCTGTAACAGGACACCTAGTTCTTCCTGTGTGTTAGCTATGTTTGGGATGCTAGTTGCAGTTTTAGGGGGATGGGTTCACAGAACTTTGATAGAGTGAGTTTATGGGTAATTCATTAAATATAATGAATAACTGTGTGTCTGTTTGGTCCAGACGCTACAGGGTTAATAAGTAAATGACAATGTTAATTTTTGGATGAACTAACCCTTTAATGTACTCCAGCAGTCATGTTGTGCAACAACTTCACACATTTCCTCATGTGACTGTCTCATTACAAGACTATATTGTTTAAAATTATTGATGGTTATGTAATGAGAAATTTCACGAATGTTCCGTTTTCTAGGGCTCCGATGATGATCACTCATTTCGCCCCACCTTGACCTTGGGGTCCCCCTTGTTGTGCATGAAGGTGCTGTGCTCCCATCTTCCCTTCATCTCAATCCAGCTTCATTTAAGATCATCATTGAGGGAGAAATTGTGATGGAAGGTATTAAAGACTTGCCAAAAGCTGTGTGCATTCTATTTGGACTTGCATGCGCACTGTATCTCAATTACCCCAAATCAATGAAGAACACATTCCAGTTCATCCAACAAGTACTTCTCATGTTGGGCCACAGTGAACTAAAACCCAGCTTACAAACATAAAAAAAAAACTTACAGTTTGATTTTCACAATGGAATTGTGAGAAGTTTCCATGACTGTTTTTTGTTCTCAAGAAGCACAATGTGAATCTTTGAACAGATTCTTGTTCAGATTGTCTAGTCACTGCAGTAATTTTCCAATGTTCTGCACTAAAAGTGTACTGTATGTTTAAAACAACATATTGTTTCTCTATTGATATGAGTTAAGTTGTCAACAGTGTGTGTGTGGTATTTTTCCTTAATTTTCATTCCATTTAATGCTTGTCTGCATATTGTTGAATACTGTGTGTTCATGTTCCTCCTCTAAACAATTTACAATTGTTAAGCAAAAATATTTGCTTATGCAAAAAAGTTGAGTACATTGAAGTGTTTCCTTTTTTGTCAACAATAAAAAAAACATTGAAATGTTGTTATTGTTTAATTTCTTCAAATTAATACAAAAAAAATCTAAATTTAAGTAGTATGATTTTTTTTTTTAATTATAAGACATTACTTAAATGTAACATTTATTTCTATTTAAAATAATTTGTTTAACTTAATAGTTATTTTATAAAACATTTGCTCAAAAACATTAATATTGTGAACTAAGGAATTTCAGTAAAGACTACTAATGTAAACTTGATTTGTCTACTGGACCACTTAAGATTTTATGTTCATAGAACTTAACCTGTTTAGTTTCATCCTGTGTTAAAACTAAAATGGATTAGTGCAACGGGTTTCCACGCAATTTTCTAGTACAGTCAACTAATTTGGGTTAAGAGTGTATAACTCAGCATATTGCTTTTAGACCCTCATTGAGGGGAGTGACCTGATCTAAAGAGTGAGTCTGGAGCATTCTGGAGGCTGGGTACTCTACCTAAACCTAGGGAGGAACAGGAGCTGGTATATAGCAGGAGATAGAGAAAAACGCCTAGGCCTATAAACCGAACTCAGACAGTAAAGGAGTATCAACAGCCTAATATCGATCCTTCAGGGAGATCTCACAAGAGTCCTTCTACCTTCCGACCGGTCTTCAGGAGCAAGTACTAATGACCCTAAACACAAGGAGAACTAAGCTTGACCGGGACGAGCAAAACCAAGCTTGAACAAACTAAGAGCTGTGAAACGGCACCACAATCGGTGAGGATTCCAGAAAACCCTGAAGAATCTAAACAGCTCAAGAGATGGAAGGTTGATAGAAAGTTAAACCTAACGCCATCTAGATAAACACTTCCAAGACCCCGAGGAGCCAACCACTTGGAAGTAAGTTTTGATTTGCAGGCTTGGAATACTCGTGTACCCAGCATATCGCTTATCTACCCTCAAATAAAGGGGAGTACAAACATCACGCAGCCGAAGTGACGAGGAGGCCTCACAAAGGGCCTGCTACTCCAAAAACATGGCACCGGGCCCGGGTTGCCAATGCTGGAGCTCAAGGGGAGCGAACTCCACTCACCAACAGAAAGGGAGAATTAATGCGCTCGACCCGAGCAGTATTGGTGTTAAGCATGCATGGGGCATAAAGCTTTGAGATCCCTCTGGTCTCTCTTAGTTATTTACTCCCAGAGAGACTCAAAGGAGCTAGCTCTGTTGAAAGTGACATGCTAAGCTCACCTAAGACCAAAAAAGAGCAGAGGCCGAATGTAAAAATGGCCTGCCATACTCAAGCAGTCATTATCAAGCACTAGCTGGACCCTCAGAAGGGGTTCCAAGAAAGGAACAAACTTATCATCGGGCCTAGGCTTCAGGCCTGATGTCAGAGCAAGTGCAGGGCAAGGAAGGGTACAGGGGGAAGGAAAAAGAAGGGGAGAGGGAGATGGAAAACCCTCAAAAAGGGAAGAAATACTCAGCGGTGCTCAGTACTGCTTTGTATTACCTTCCTTAAATCCTGCTTCTTCTTCCTAGCGTCCATGCTGTCTCTTTATGTGTCAGCTTTCTGAGGAGTGCGGCAATGTTTGGTATAAATTTCCCCAGATAATTTATCATTCCAAGGAAAAGCTGTAATGCAGGGACATCCTTGAGGGCCGGCGTCTCAGAGATTGCTTTTGTTTTGTAAGGATCAGCTTTTAGGCCTTCGCTCATAAAGATGTGGCCCACATAACTGACTTGATCCAGTCGAAATTTGCATTTAACAGGGTTTAGCTTGAGCTTAACCTCATACACTCTGTTCAACACCCTTTTCAAATTAATGCTGTGTTCAGCAATGTTGTAACCTCCGACGATGATGTCGTCAACAATAATTGCACAGGGGTACCCTGAAAATAACTGCTCCATCGAGCACTGAAACACTTTGCTTGCAGAGTTTATGCCAAAAGGCATATGAAGAAATCTATAGCGCCCAAATGGAGTGCTGAATGTGGTCATCATGGAGGATTTGCGGTCTAAGCGAATCTGCCAGAAAGAGTTCTTCTCGTCCAGCACTGAAAATACAGTTGCTTCTGACATCTGGGACACCACTTCCTCTACGCTGCGCATTGGGTGATATGGTCTTTTTAAGGCAGTGTTGAGATATTTTGGGTTGATACACAGCCTTATTTCTTGTCTGTCCTTTTTATGTGTAACCACCATGGATGAGACCCAATCTGTCGGCTCTGAGATCATCGTTATGACGCCAAGCCTCTCCATGCGGTCCAGCTCTGCTTTGACATGGCTTTGCATTGCCAGAGGAATGCGATGAGCAGGATGAACTACAGGCTGTACGCTGGGGTCCACTGTCATAGAATATGTAATCGGGAGTTGTCCACGCTCATTCATGAACAAGTCATTTGTACTCCATGAGAATGTCTTCAGTCCTGCCCTCCATATTGACACAATGCACATCTGGGATGATTGTAACGTTCCTCATGTCGAGGCATGCACAAAATCCTAGCAGCGGTTGGGCATCTTGATTCACCAAGAATGGAAGAATGGAATTCAACGATTTTACCCATTTAGGCTACAATGTGACTAAGCCTTTTGTTTCAGTTTTACTTACACCATAAGCTACAAGGTTAGGTGTCTTTGTTTGCTTTGCTGGCTGTTCATTGTTGGCAATTTGTTTGAAAGTAATTTGTGACATTACGTTACATTTTGCCCTGGTGTCAACTTACACATCAATTGGAGTTTTGTTCATGTGTAAAGTGACAAATCCCTCTTCCAAACCTGGCATGTGAGGGTTAACGGCGTTGACACACTTATCAAATTCAATGCCATCAACATAAAAGGTGTCATCATGGTCAAGGGGTTTGTCTACTTCGAGTTTGTGTACCGCTTTCCTGTGGCTGAATTTCTTCTAACCCAGATGAATGCTTGCTTTGCAACATTTCTTGTAATGATTCATTTTCCTGCAGTTATGACACTGTTGTCTGAAAGCTGGGCATTTCTCTTTCTTTGCTGCATGATTACTTCCACAATTTCTACAACTGGTTATGGTTGGTGAATCATTTGGTTCTGTTCTTTGTTTATGTCTTGTGTGTTGGCGCCTCCTGCTGGAAACTGGCTGTACTGTATCCACATTAGTGGCAGTCTGAGGTATAGCCAACGTTTTGTTATTCTCCTCTGTCATTTCATGTATGTGACAAGTTGAGATGGCTTTTGTTAGAGTTAAATCACTGTCTCTCAACAGTACTTTCCTTAAGCTTTCACTGTTGATGCCACATACTATCCTATCACAGATCAGCTCGTCAGTCAATTCTCCAAAATGACAACTTTTAGCTTTAATTCTGAGATCACTGATGAATCCCTCAATAGTCTCACCTTGTTTCTGGTTTCTAGAGTGAAACTGGTGCCTCTTCATTGTTTTATTTTGTTGCATATTTCACGAAATTTTCTTTTTCAGGCATTCCAGGTCTTCTCTGGATTCAGCAGAAGTCAAGATAGCGCCATTCCCGCCCGGGGCACGCACCTCCGCTGCATAGACAAATGAACACTCTCGTTCTATGGCTTCTGGCCCTGTTAGATTGAGGTGGATATACACCCTTGTCTTGGCTTATCATAGTGAGCAGCGGCGATGAAAATGTCATACACTTGCTCGAAGATTTGCAATATTTCCATCAAAAGTGAGCGGGTCTGGTCCTCGAAAGCAATCTACCATAGTCACTCACTGTGCAGTCTCGAGAAAACTTTCGCGAGCAGTTTAGTCTCTGTTTTCTACTAAATTGATTCATTCACAGGCGAAAAGTCTGTGCTGTCTTCTGACACCATGTTGTTTGTCTGATATATTAACACAGTGACAGCCACAGGTGAACGTGATGATATTTATTAACAGAGCTCGCGTCACATACGACACATCACACGTGAACACAGCTCTCACGTGTTCTTAGTACATGTGCACCGGGGGTGGGGGTGGGGACATTCTTAAAGAACCCAACACATGTTTGAGGTGAAGCACATTAGAATACACAAATCATTTATCAAAATTATCTACAGGGCCTGTTTACACCTGGTCACTTCATGTGTTTTTACTGATTTATCAATACACTTGGCCACACAAATGTGTCTCTGCAAAACGGATATAAATCCGATCTTCGATTCCCATGCTATATGCAGATTTAACGGAGTTCACGTCACCGAAAGCAACAGATATTAGCAAAGTCCTTTAAGTCATTTCACTAGGCGGCCATTTTTGAAAAACCTCTCAGGCACTCAAGTGCAGCTCCTATCTCTTTGAATGGGGAAACATCAAATTCTCCAAAGCTGTTTGCAAAGCTTTCAATTAAATTTCATATTTTGAAATCTGACAATAACTTTCTCATGATAAAAAAAATGTATTTTTCAGGCTGGATCAAGCTAATGCGCATGCGCAGTTCTAAATGCGCTTCTCTTGTGTCTCATTTCTATAGTCTTTGATATGAGCTGCATTTTATTGACCATCAGCGTGGCAACAGCGCTGGTAAGATCGTTAGTCTCATTACTTTTAATGAAGATAATTGTGTGTTGAGCGTCTGCAACTGTCATTTTCATATGCGGCAGTTTGCGTGTCGGCTTGATGAAGAGATCTTAAGCTGCGGCGATGCGTGATGCAGTAGTGCTGTTATATCTTTCTATAACGTTATTTAGCCTATAACACACTCTCACAGGATTATTTTTTATGTAGTTCCAAATGTAGGTTCGGGAGGAGCCAAATATTCAGTCCTGTCAATCATCATTACGAGCGTATATAAGCAGTCACTACGTCATCCCAGCGACAATTCTTTCTAGCATCCCTCCTCCTCCCCATCTCCTCCTCTATTTTTCTTATTCTCCCTCTATGCAGTACTGTTATAGGGGGGCTTAACTCGGAGCACGAGTCGAGCCTCCTTCGAGGACAGCAAGCCAAGTTTGTTTTACCATTAAGACTGAATGGGCAGGCAAACTTGTGAAAGTATATTTTGGGAGGAGTAAAATTTACATATGTGGTTTCAACAACCAGATGCTTTTAGACCTGTTCAGTTTTGACTGGAATGCATCCCAGACCACCTCCTGAAGTGGTTTGAGCGATCGGATTTAAATCTGTCTCGAGTCCATTTCGGAGGGCACTTAGACCTGGTCTTTTCACGATCGGACAGCTATCCGATCAGAGAAAATGTACGAAGTGACCAGGTGTAAACAGGCACTTAGAAGTGGCTCAGATTGGGTGCGAAAATAATCAGCTCTCGTGCAGATTTTTGTGTTTACACGTGTGCAACAAATTTCAGATATAAAAATATAGGATATTTTGTGCCAGTGTAAACACAGCCTAAATGCAGCCTTAATTCTTTGCACTTTACTTTTTTAATGTTGAAAAGTACTTTATGAGAAAATGTTTGAATAAAACATTGAAAGATTAATGCCAGAAGTTACGGTTATAATTTATTAGTAGGCTATCTAAAGGAATAATCAACTAACCAGAAAAATAAATTAATCCAAAATAATTGATAGATTAATCGACTAATCGTAAAAAATACAGTGTCTATTTGTCTTGTTGGCAAACGCTATTTACACTAGCTCCACCCACCAATGTCTGGTTGGGCCACTCAAGTTTTAAAAAGGACACACAGAATTCAGCATCTTCAGTGGTGCAACAGTAGTAAGTAAGGCTTGCAGACCTGACTTTTAACACGATCGTTGCGAGTTCGAATCCACCTTTTGCTGAGCTCGCTCTTCTCCATTTATATCACATGCTCCAGAAGAAGCACAAAAAAGCGATAGAAGATTGTTTACGCAAATGTAAAATAACGTGGTCATCAAACATTAAGCATGTAAGTTCAAAAGTAAATCTTTTTTTTTTTTCAAAATGTTGCTTTTTTTTATGAAACTTACCCACATTCAAGTGTTGATTAAAAAAAAAAAGGATACATGAAGCTAGAATAAATGTTTTTAAAATTGAAAGAGTTAAAGTACAGTTAAAGGTATATTTTAAAGGTGCCCTAGAACCCTATTTCACAAGGTGTAATATAAGTCTAAGGTGTCCCCAGAATGTGTCTGTGAAGTTTCAGCTCAAAATACCCCATAGATTTTTTATTATACAATGTTTTAACTGCCTATTTTGGGGCGTAATTAAAAATGCGCCGATTCAGTGCGTGTCCCCTTTAAATTCTGTGATCCCCGCCCCCAAGCTCGCAACTCTATAATACATTGCATAAACAAAGTTCACACAGCTAATATAACCCTCAAAAATGGATCTTTACAAAGTGTTCGTGATGCAGCATATCAGATCATGTAAGTATGGTATTTATTTTGCGGATGTTTACATTTGATTCTGAATGAGTTTGATAGTATGCTGCGGCTAAAGGGGATGAAGCTAACGTTACACACCGTTGGAGAGATTTATAAAGAATGAAGATGCATTTATGAATTATACAGACTGCAAGCGTTTAAAAATGAAAATAACGACATGGCTCTGGTCTCCGTGAATACAGTGAGAAACAATGGTAACTTTAACCACATTTAACAGTACATTAGAAACATGTTAAAGAAACATTTAGAAAGACAATTTACAAATATCACTAAATATATCATGATATCATGGATCATGAACAGCTATTATCGATCCATCTGCCATTTTCGCTATTGTCCTTGCTTGCTTCACAGTACCTGCATAACTTCTGATGATTCGGCTGTGCAGCTCCAGACGTTAATACTGGCTTGTCTAATGCTTAGAACATGGGCTGATATATGCAAATATTAATGATCCCGACTGTTGCGTCACAGTCGGTGTTATGTTGAGATTCGCCTGTTTTTCAGTGGTCTTTTGCACAAATCAAATTTACATAAGAAGGAGGAAACAATGGTGTTTGAGACTCACTGTATGTCATTTCCATGTACAGAACTCTAATTATGTAACTATGCCAAGGTAAATTCAATTTTAAATTCTAGGGCACCTTTAAGTATAAAAAATGAATACCTAAATAGGAACATAATAGTATACTTACCTGTATAGTTTACTATTTATATATTAAAAATACACTTTACTTAAGTATACTTAATGAAATGAACTTGAAGTATACATATTTTTTGTAAGGGTAAATAAAGAGATGTTACCATCTGAGCTGGCCCTGTCCACTGGTATATAGGCCTTGATATACCTTGATGTTTTTGTTTTTAGATTGTAATGTTGTTACAATGTTAGAATGTAAAGGGATTTTAACCTTTTCTTAAAATTGTAAGGCCTGCCCAAATGGCCCAATCGACAGTTTTCCATAGGGCGGGGAAGGTTTCTTGCGTGTTCAGTCTTTTCAGTGTGACAAAGAAGTTTAATTCCAATTAAACTATTATCTATATAACATTTTATTATGACCTTGAATTTAGAATGTCAATTTATTATTGATCAGTTATATAATAATTTATCTAGACATATGATTATTCTACTTGACTCTTACTCTTATTGTACTCATTTATTAGGAATCTATGTTACATAGAGAGCCTCACAACGGCCATTTAACGCGGGTCTCAAAGTCACAAATTCGCCAGTCTGATTATTAGTCAGAGGTTATGGCTAAAGCAATTTAACAATGACGTCCATTGTTAAAAGGTACCCGTGTAGCCCCCTACAGTCGCCTACATAACAACTTAGTTAAAGCTCAAACAGTAATCAGAGGTTATAGCTAAAGCAATTTAACAATGCCGCCCGTGCTTGCTATTGTTAAAAGGTACCCATGTAGCCCCCTATAGTTAAAAAGATAACTATATATAACAACTTGAATAAAGCTGAGACAGTAACCAGAGGTTACCCTAGTGAAAAAAATAAATAAAATCTATTTGAAATAAGTGTACTACAATTGCATTTACATTTGCATGTACTTAATATAAATACCCTGCAATTGTACTTTTAGTATACTAAATTGGTATACTTAAAGTGTGCTAAACTGGAACAAGTATTTTTGTGTTGAGGTCCAACTAAAGATATACTTAAGTATTTGATTATGCTAAAGTGGAACTATTCCAAGTATACTTTAGTACAAGTATATATATCTTGCACTCAGATTATACAGTGATCATACTAATAGTGATATTAAACACATTTTAGGCTTAATATTTAGAAATATGCATTGTGCAATAAAGAAAAACTGCAAATAAAGTTTAATTAAAACATTTATGTCAGTATGTTTGTAAATAGTCAACATTTGAAGCAGATCAAAACCCTTTATCAAAGTTGTCCTAAAACCTTCTTCTAAGGACAACTTTTTGATCCGCTTCAAATGCTGACTACTGTATATTAATGGGTTTTTTGTTAGTGTGAAATGAATGTAGGCCTATTTTAAATACATTTTGTTTAGGTTATTTTAAATACATTTTGTCAGGTTATTTTCACTAGGGCAGACTCTGCATCCATTGCCTCTGACATGTTTTCTCGCCATCACATACTTAACTCGGGAATCCAGAGTTACCTAAACTCATAATTATGAGTTGTGCTGATGTTCATGTGCATTTTAAATACATTCTTTCTGACATGACTTGAAAACACTGTAACTGCTGAAGCTAAACCCCAATTGGCCTGCCCCAACTTCCTACTATTGGTTGAACCACAATGATTGATATGTTTTGAACACACCATAAAGCCAATGCCATCAGACTCACCAACAATCGGTTTTGCTGTACTTTTGCTAAACAACCCGCTGGAGTGCACACTATTGGGAATGTGTGTTGCAGATTTTGGCACATTTGTCAGAGAGAAAGTTTAGAGTCTAGAAAGTCATTGTAGCTAAAGACACAAGTCTCACCATGTATTTCAAATCTGTGAATGATCAAATTATTTTTAGATGATGCTATATAATTTTTTAGATGAGACTTTCTTTTTGTGCAAACCACAGAAAACATGAGGTATGAACTGAAACATCTAGTTTGTTTCTGCTAATTGGCTGTAAGGGCAGAATTTTCAAACTTTTGCCTACAGCTCAGACGTAATCATGAGAAATTTGCAAATAAAATTATTTAATTTGTTAAATTTTTAAGTATTTCAGTAATTTTTTTTGTTGACCTGTTATGATTAAACGTCCAATTCAATGAACAGTATTTGAGTTCTACTTGTTTAGTATTAAAAAAAATTGTATTGACCTAGATAAAAGTTTACAGAAAATGTGTTTTGAGTTGCAAAAAACAATCATAAGTAAGTTTTATAATTATGACCTTTACCTTTTTTAATAATTTGCTCACACTTTGAATATCAAGTAGGCTGTTGTTTAATTTAATTCAGTAGCACATTTCACAATTTTGCATGGTTGCAAACAGATATACATACATATATAAAGTAGTTACATAAGTAAATATTTGTAATTATGACAAATAAAGAAAACAACATATAGTGAGTTTGAAATGGTGAAAGAAATTCACGTACCTGATCAGAAGTTTTATTACATCAGTGTATTCCTAATGCACTTCAATGCACCTACTGTAATACACTTTTCCCATTACTGCTACTTTAATGGCCCTTATTTGCACTTTGAAATATGGAATATTATGAATTATTAAAATTAATTATTAAACTGATCCTGAGCAACAACAACAAACAAACAAAAAAAAAACCCAGAAAGTTAAAATGTCAAATAAACCCAGATGTGTTTACTGCATGAAAAGTAAATCATTTTAATTTATGTGTCACATATAAATGTTTTAGTTTTTAACAGTTTTTAATGTATTAAAAGTTTCATATTTAATAAAAAGTAACATTTTATATCCAGCTGTTGCCCTCAGGCAACATTGTACCATAGTGGAACACATGTATTTGTCACAGACACGCCAGGCTCCAACGTCACCCAATCACAGTGCACTCCCTCACCAGAATACTGATCACACGCACCTGCACTTCATCAGCACTTCAATCACCACCAGTATTTAAAACACACTCACTCACACAGTCATCGTCCAGTCTCGTTCGCATTAAGACTAACCTTCATGCTTACCTTAAGGACACCTACAAACTACTTACCTGTCTCCAGCGTGTTTCCAATTCTCCTTCTGTGTTTCCCGTTTTCGTGTGAGTCATCCAGTGTCTTCTCTGCTCTACTTCGCCAGTCATCCGTCAGTCATCCCAGCTCACCATCACTGCAAAGCAAAGGACAATATCATTCATCTACTGAGCACCATTCACCTGCTCTTTCACCTAATAATCACCTGCTTACCTGTTGTCTCTGCTGGATAGTTCAATAAATACCCATTACCAGTAATCCTTTGTCTCCGTCCCTTCTGTATTGTAACAGAAGACCGGACCAACACTGCAGAACACCAGCATGAGCACCCCGGATCCCTTTCGAGAACTCGTGGACGCTTTGCGCCGAGTACTCACCTCCAATCCACCAGCACATCCACCAGTGATCACCTCCATCAACACCGCCATTACTCCTTCACCGCCTGTGTACGCCAGTCCCATGGCTAAACCAGCGCCCTTCTCTGGTTCGGCGGAGGATTGCAACGGATTTATCCTGCAATGTTCGCTGGTCCTGGAGATGCAACCACACTTATACCCTGATGACCATTCCAAGGTAGCTTTTATTATTTCACAGTTAAGTGGCAAGGCGCTTCGATGGGCCTAATACTCACCAGTTTTGTTGCCCACTTCAAAGAAGTCTTTGGTAAACCTGCCTGAGATTCTTCGATTGGTGAGCAATTGTATCATTTAAAACAAGGTTCAATGACTGTGAATGAATATGCTCTTCAGTTCAGGACACTCGCTGCCGCCAGTGGATGGAACGAACAGTCCTTACTAACTACCTACCAACAATGTTTGGATCCTCGAGTGCGGTTCCATCTCGCTGCATACGAGGACTCCATCAGGCTCGAACGCTTCATTCAACTCTCCATACGCTTCGCCACTCGTATGCAGTCGTGTCTCGAAGAGCATCAGGACCAGCCGTTGTTTACAACATCCCTCCGCTGACCAGAATCCGTCAGCCCTCCAGAACCAGCCCACGAATCCATGCAGCTGGATAACTCGCGGCTGACACCTGCAGAATGGCAAAGGCGGCTGACCCAGAGATTGTGCTTATATTGTGGTGCATCTGGGCATGTAATCTCCGCATGCCCCGCTCGTCCTCCTCGTCCCATGGTGAGTGCCATTCTTCCTCCTATAAATAAGATGAAACCATTCACCATTATTGTAAACCTTACTGCTGCTGATGTTTCCATTCCAGTCAATGCACTCCTCGACTCTGGGTCAGCAGGCAACTTCATCTCTGGCGCCCTCTGCCGTCAACTTAAGCTCAAGACAACAGCTACGCCAACCACCTACCAGATCCACTCAGTAATTGGAAAGCCTCTCAGCCGAAGACGAGTCCATCACTGTGTGGGACTGATACAACTTCAAGTGGGAGTCTTACACTGTGAACAACAACATCTGCTGATTCTGGAGGAATCCACCGCTGACGTGATCCTAGGGTGCCTATGGTTGGAGCAGCATAACCCTGTCATCTCATGGAAGACCGGCAAGATCCTGAAGTGGGGCGATAACTGCTTCCTGAACTGTTTCTCAACATTACCACTACCATCCTCTCCACGTCCTGAACATCTGTCGGTCTGTGCCACCTCCATCGAAAGTCCTGTTGAGAAACGTTCCGTGGACATTCCTCCTTGTTACTCCCCCTTCAGTGACATCTTCTGCCCAAAGAAAGCCTCCAAGCTGCCTCTACACCGGCCATGGGACTGTGCCATCGATCTGCTTCCAGGTGAGTCAGTGCCCCGTGGAAAGATCTACCCTCTGTCACTACCAGAGGAGAAGGCCATGGAGGATTATATTAAGGAAGCCCTGAAGCAAGGTTACATCCGCCCGTTTACTTCCCCTGCTGCTTCGAGTTTCTTCTTCGTGGCTAAAAAGGACGGAGGCTTGCGGCCTTGTATCGACTACCGAGCACTTAACAAGATCACTGTTAAATTCTGTTATCCACTTCCCCTCATCCCAACAGCGCTAGAACATCCCCGTGGTGCCATTGTCTTCACCAAGTTGGACCTCTGCAGCGCTTACAACATCCGGATACGTGAGGGGGACGAGTGGAAGACAGCCTTCATGACCCCTACTGGACACTATGAATACCTTGTGATGCCGTATGGACTGGTCAACGCCCCCTCCGTATTCCAGGATTTCATCCACGAGGTGCTCCGGGAGTTCCTCCACAAGTTCGTGCTGGTCTATATAGATGACATCTTGATTTACTCCCGGAGTATGGCCGAACATCGCCACCACGTTGCGGAGGTCCTGAAATGCCTGAGAGAGTTCCACCTGTTACCCAAGGCAGAGAAGTGTTCGTTCCATCAACCCTCAGTGCAGTTCCTTGGCTATAACATTGATAGCAGTGGCATCCGGATGGACGAGGGGAAAGTGGATGCCATCAGGAACTGGCCAACACCTTCAACCATCAAAGAACTCCAACAATTCCTAGGATTTGCAAATTTCTACCGTCGTTTCATTCAAGATTACAGCATCATCTCCAGTCCACTTACCAACCTTCTCCGCAACAAGCCCAAGTCTTTGTCCTGGACACCAGCTGCCACCCAAGCTTTCAACACTCTGAAAGAAGCCTTCGTCACCGCTCCCCTCCTTGTTCACCCCGACCCTGAAAAACCATTCGTCGTAGAGGTTGACACTTCAACCACAGGAATGGGAGCAGTACTATCTCAGCAGCAGGGGAATCCCAGTAGACTCCACCCATGTGCCTTCTTCTCCTGCAAACTCAACCCGGCGGAGATCAACTATGCCATCGGCAACAGGGAACTTCTCGCCATCAAGTTGGCCCTGGAAGAGTGAAGGCATTGGTTGGAGGGTGCACAACATCCATTTCTGGTACTAACCGACCACAAGAACCTGGAAACGCTTAGAGATTAAACCCACGCCAGGCGCGTTGGGCTCTGTTCTTCACCCGATTCAACTTTACCATCTCCTATCGTCCTGGACCAAAGAATGTCAAGGCGGACGCCTTATCTAGTCTCTAGGAAATATCCTGAGGAAAATACAGAAGAACCGGAACCCATCCTGCCCAAAGAGCTCATAGTAAGTCCCATCACCTGGTCCGAAGAAACCATGCCCTCCTTCAATGCTTCCACCCACACTCCGCCGGGTTGCCCACAAGGTTTGCAATACGTCACCCGGACACGGCGCACTCCACTTATCCACTCTTCTCACACGTCACTGTGCACTGGCCACCCTGGGGTCAATGAAACCCTCTCGCTGCTGAAAGAGCGCTTCTGGTGGCCAAACATGGCAGCTGACGTCAGAAGGTACGTGCAGGGATGCAAGGAATGCACCATCTCAAAGAGCCCTCACCATCTTCCCTCCTGTAAACTCCATCCTCTGCCCATTCTCAACAGACCCTGGTCACACCTAGGAGTTGATTTCATAACCGACCTACCTGCTTCCAATGACTGTACCTGTATCTTGGTGATAATTGACAGATTCTCTAAGTCTTGTCGTCTGATTCCTTTAAAAGGTCTACCCACAGCCATGGAGACTGC
This sequence comes from Hypophthalmichthys molitrix, assembly GCA_037950675.1. Lineage (NCBI taxonomy): Eukaryota > Metazoa > Chordata > Actinopteri > Cypriniformes > Xenocyprididae > Hypophthalmichthys > Hypophthalmichthys molitrix. The sequence continues at coordinate 36,789,892 of CM075498.1, read as the reverse complement.
TGAACTCATGTTCAACCACATCTTCATATATTACGGGATATAGTGTTGGATAGAGGACCGCAGTTCATATCCAGGGTATGGAAAGCCTTCTTCTCGCTCCTAGGTGTGACCGTAAGCCTCTCATCTGGATACCATCCACAGTCGAACGGGCAGACGGAGAGGAAGATCCAGGAGATCGGTCGCTTCCTCCGTACCTTCTGGCATGGCCACCAGGACTCTTGGAACCAGTTCCTGGGTTGGGCTGAGTACGTGCAAAATTCCCTGCGGCAACCTACCACTGGACTCACTCCCTTTCAGTGCGTACTCGGTTATCAACCCCCATTGTTCCCCTGGTCAGGGGAACCGTCGGATGTACCAGCTGTCGACCACTGGTTCCAAGAGAGCAAGAGGGTCTGGGACTCTGCACACCACCAGCTTCAACGGGCCTTGTGCAGACGCAGGATGACAGCTGACCTTCGTCGCTCCAACGCTCCAGCTTACCAGCCAGGACAAAACTGTCTGTCACAGACACGCCAGGCTCCAACGTCACCCAATCACAGTGCACTCCCTCACCAGAATACTGATCACACGCACCTGCACTTTATCAGCACTTCAATCACCACCAGTATTTAAGACACACTCACACAGTCATCGTCCGGTCTTGTTCGCATTAAAACTAACCTTCATGCTTACCTTAAGGACTCCTACAAACTACTTACCTGTCTCCAGTGTGTTTCCAAGTCTCCTTCTGTGTTTCCCGTCTTCGTGTGAGTCATCCAGTGTCTTCTCTGCTTTACTTCGCCAGTCATCCGTCAGTCATCCCAGCTCCCCATCACTGCAAAGCAAAAGACAGTATCATTCATCTATTAAGCACCATTCACCTGCTCTTTCACCTAATAATCACCTGCTTACCTGTTGTCTCTGCTGGATAGTTCAATAAACACCCGTTACCAGTTATCGCTTGTCTCCGTCCCTTCTGTATTGTAACAGTATTACCAAACCATCATATTATTATATTATATCAAGTTATCATATCCATCTTCATCCTCATCTCCATCTTCTCTCTCACCATCACTCTCTCCCTGAAGGATTGTCAATATGATTTCATCTTCCTCATCACAGTATGTCCCCTCAGCATCACCTTCATCAACTGGCAGTGCTACCTGTGTTTTATACCTTTTTGAAGTGCTATAGAAAATGTGCAGATCATAATATATGCAGTAAATTACTATTCTTATAAGTGCATTACAAAATCATGTGAAAATGCAAATATACTTAGATAATTCTAACTCTTTTCCTTACAAATATAATACATTTGTATTCAAACCTATTATGCCTGAATGGCCTCATGCGATTCCATTATGGTACAATGTTGCCTTGAGGCAACACACAGTTTTTTGTTATTTTCTCTAAAACATTTGATGATATATAATGTAAAGTTCTTGAAAATACTTCTTTACTTGCCAATGAAGGTGACTCGTATTTTTTGTGGGTGATTAAATGGGTACAAACAAGTGAAAAAAGCACTTTTCATTGGAGAAAATATGGAGCCATGTGACGTGCTAAAACAGGACAAAAAATGGACCCCTGTTGGTCATGTTTTAGTCTTTTTTGCACTTTTATTGATCAGTATTTGAGTTATTCTGTCCTGAGATACGTTTGATCAATCAATTGGTCCCTTATTTTATTAAAAACAAACTAAAATAGACTGTACCATAGAGTTAATAATGTCTGCGCGATTATAGCTGTATTTGTAACAGTATAGAGAGAACACAAAGTAACACCAGTTTAGCGTAGTCTGTGGTGTCTTGTGGTGGCGCAACAGGTAAGCTGAGTGCTCGTGCGACAGCGGCCCGCGTGACCCGGGTTCAATTCCAGCCCGTACTGGTTCCTGCATTCAGTATACATATAAATCTGTTCCCATTGTCTCACTGATGTTCACTGGATAAGTAAGTTACTGGTATACTGGGGTTGTCTGTAAAAGGCATATTCTAAAGCTGTAACTGTATTTATAAAGATTACTTTATTGTAGCCTATTTGAAGAACATTATAATGATGCCATTAGCACACTACAAGTTAACTTGGAATGCCATTGCAATGTGTTTTAAAATCACTAAAAGTTCGTTATCAGTATAATATTCATGTATGTTCAACACTCTTACAATGTAATTGAATTGCAATTCTAATGTCACCAAAATACATTGAAAGTTTATGCTGAGTGAATTCTGCATTTCAAAACTTAAATACAAGAGTATATTTAAAGTGTACTTAAGTATACTTGGAATAGTTCCACTTTAGCACAAACAAGTATATTTAATACAACTTTAGTTAACCTTCAGCACTGCTTTTGGACAACTAAAATGCATTTAGTACAAAATTAGTTATTCCAGTTTAGCAGACTTTAAGTATACCAATTTATAGCATGCCACAAGTACATTTAGTTATATTAAAGTACATACGAATAAATTGTGCTTAAGTATACTATTTTTTTCACTAGGGTATGGCTAAAGCAATTTAACAATGCCACCCATGCTTACAATTGTTAAAAGGTACCCATGTAGCCCCCTATAAGCGACTGTAGGGGGCTACATGGGGACCTTTTAACAATGGACGGCATTGTTAAATTGCTTTAGCCATAACCTCTGATTAATGATTGGACTGGCAAATTTGTGACTTTGAGACCCGCGTTAAACGGCCGTCGTGAGGCTCTCTATGTGACATACAGTAGATTCCTAATGAACGAGTACAATAAGAGTTAAATAGAATAATAATTTGTCTAGATAAATTATTATATAAATGATCAATAATAAATTGGCATTCTAACCTAAATTCGAGGTCATAATAAAATGGAGTCAGATAATAGTTTAATTGGAATTAAACTTCTTTGCCACACTATGGAAAACCGTCGATTGGGCTGTTTGGGCGGGCCTTACAAAATAAATACAAAGTATTTTAGAAAAAGTATTTTCTACATTTTACCAAAATATATGTCGTAGATCACCATTTGGCCCAAAAATACAGATATTCTTCTGTTTTTTTGTTTTCCCTAGCCCTAGCCCTACTAAGAACTATGAGGGTGAGTCTGAACAGATCAGTTCAGATGGATTATTTGTTTGTTAAGTAAGAGGAAAAGTCCAGACTTATTAAGTCTTTAAGTGAGGAAAAAGTGATTTGTTTTGGCTTGACTTCTGACGACATCATGGTGGTGTGTGTGGTCATAGACAAGTTTGGTTATGTTTTGACTCATATCGATATTGGCTCATCAGACAAAGCTTTCTAATCCCAGCCATACAACTTGCTGTTTCTTCAAAAACCATGAGGCTATTGCTACTACATAATAGAAGTATTGCCCAATTTTCTTTTTATCCTGGCCCTGGTGGACCACTGGGCATCTAATGTGTCACACTTACAGATTCAAACACATATTTTTACAAGAGATATTTACATGAGAAAATCAAATAGGAAGCTAGTGTAATTTACTTTTTTATATGCAGTCATTTGAATTTGCTTTTTATTGAGAGTAGAGAGGGTAGTAAAGAGGGTAGTCCTTGTATAACCCACATGTTCCACTTCAGAATATCATTGGTACTCTGCAAACATATAATTTGGATTAAAGACTTTGTTGTTGTTATTTTCCATTTAATGTGATCCTGGAACTATTTCACACTGCATGCATTTGTGGTGCCACTTACACGTGTCTTCCAGAGAGTGGTTGGGCCCATTTAAACAGCATTTGTGTGGCTGGCTAGTGTCTGCACCTCTAACTGGAGGTCCGGTAAAAACGGAACCAGTGGTAACAGCTAATGTAATAAACCAAACCCTTTGGAATGTCAGTCAGTGGACACAGAATCCAATGCTGGCATGCAGCTATACTGAAAGACTCCTCCAAGTACTTGGAAAATGTGGTGAAGGGGAAAATTTACTAACCATCCCACAGACTATGGCCCACAAATCATTTTCATAATTTAACATTTTAAAAGTTTGGCCAGTGACAACCAGACAACCAGTGTAACACCTTACAAACATAGTACATATATATATATATATATATATATATATATATATATATATATATATATATATATATATATATATATATATATATATACACACTCACCGGGGTCTCCATTGCGTCCTCTTCTTCCCCTTTTCCCTGGAGGACCTAGAGAAAACACATTATTTAAATGTTAATACCATCAACATTGAATGAGAAATTTAAAATTGCACACAATTAAGGATTTTCCAATTAATGCTTTTAAAAGTGCAGTAAGCGATTTCTGAGAAACACTGTTGATATTTATAATCAACACCCAAACAAACATACCCCTCCCTTTATTTCTCCTCCCCAAAATAATCAACACGCTATGCAACACAGGAAACAATTAACAGCTGGCATATCAGACAGCTTACTCAAGAAAGGATGAATCAGCTGTGATTCAACAACAACAACAGCATATACTGGTTCTGTGAAAGTCAAGTCCCCTTTATTTATATAGCGCAACACTCAGTTCAGTGTTGATTCAGTTCCATTGTAAATATCTTCAGTTATTAAAGTAGTTAAAAACTGCTTTGTTGTTAGATTTTTTTTTTTTTTTTTTGGTTTGTTTTTGTGTTGTTTTTTTAGCCAAATCTCAAAACTGCCCTATGGTGTGACTGTCTCAAGCATGGTTCAATAAATTACAATTTTTAAAATTAAAAAGAAAAGCATAAAAATGTTAATAAATACCTCAGGCATAATTTTACAAGTGTCTATTTCAGTAAATGGCAATCATTTTTTATTCATCCATAAATTTCTAAAAGCGTAGGATCTTGATACATTTTGTCACTGAAAACCATGTCCTCTGGTGTAACACCATATGATATTACCTGATATTAAATCGGGCAATTCCACGTACATCTTTAATTATTTGAAGGACCCCATACAAGGTCATGTTACTGAAGCCCCTTGTCCTTTGGTGTGACACCCCTAAATTATATTTTTAAATTAAAAATGTATGTTAAACTACATAATCATGGAAAATCAAGCAAATGTGTCTTGCTAACTGCTAACGACAGGTTAGCTACGAATAGCAAGATCATTAACTGACTCAAAAGGCTGAAACATCCTATGGTGTGACACCTGTACTGTCACACCAGAGGACAAAGATGTCACACAAGAGGACAAGGTCTTTTTAAGAAGCATTTTAAACAATTAAATAAAATTTGTTCAACTCCTTTTTATTCTTTTTTGATCATTTTCAGTATTCTTAAATGCAATAATTACATTAAATATATTTTTTTTCTGATGTTTTGCAGAAAATTTGTACTGTTATAAAGTGTCATGAAAATAAGTATAAAATGTGATACTTTGTTTTTGAGACAGAAAGAATTGAGGGAGAGAAATGAGTGGCAGGGAGAAGACATGGAAGTATAGAGAGAAAATTAGGGATCCATGCAGAAAGGAGGAGATCCTAAGAGAACGACGTAGAGTAAATAGAATCGAAATGATGCTTTAAAAACACTAGTGAAAAATAAATATACTAAAATGTATTTAAAAAACATTTATTTTATGCTAAGTATAGGCTACTACAAATGCATCTACAGATTTATGTACTTAATATAAATACCCTGCAATTGAACTTTTAGTATACTAAATTGGTATCCTTAAAGTCTGCTAAATTGGAATTGGAAGTATTTTTGTTTTGAGGTCCAACTAAAGATATACTTAAATATTTTTGATTGTGCTAAAGTGGAACTATTGTATAAATGTATATGTGGCACGCTATAAATTGGTATACTTAAAGTCTGCTAAATTGGAACAACTAATTTTGTACTAAATGCATTTTAGTTGTCCAAAAGCAGTGCTGAAGTTCAACTAAAGTTGTATTAAATATATATGTTTGTGCTAAAGTGGAACTATTCCAAGCAAGGGTGTAGATTTGGTTTCAACATTGGGGGGGGGGGTTGAACGTTGGTATGCTGCCTGTTATTATTTTTTTAATTAAAAAATAATAATCTGTTTTATGTGTAGCGTTATTGGATAATTTATTTCTTTTCTATATCTATCTATACTTCATAACTTTATGAAATTTATGTATAATCATTCATCAAATTCTAACATAACAGTGATTCTAAAAAGAAAGAAATGATGTTAAATATTGAAACTGCCAGTAGGTGGCAGCGATTCGCTTTTTTATTGAGTGAGTCACTTAAATCGTTCATTTAGCCAATTCGTTCAAAAGTCAGATTAATTTAGGAAGAAAACAAACACCGATGTGAATACTTTTGTCATTGATAATTACAGACACTATTGAAAAATGAACTAACAAAACAGACGGCTGTTTTGGTAATTGGTTACAGTTACACTGATAGTTATGGCTAAATTGCAATGGATTAGCTAGCTAAAATATATGTGGAGTGTATTACACAACATTCTCATACCTCCTTCTCAGTATGCTTTATTCTTTTTAACGTCCCTCTTTGACCAGCAGTTTAATATAGTTGGCTGGGCAACGGTTCTCTTCATTTTTGGTGCTACCCGTGCTCTCCCATTCAAACAGTAGATGCGTTGTTTTGGTGAAAGTGGACGCGCATTGGTTGGGCGTTACCAATCGGTTCAATGGAGAGGGAGTATTTTTTTTTTTTTTTTTTTTGTCTAATTTATTATGACAAACTCATATTTGAATAGAAACAAAATTGTTACAGAATAAACGAATTCTACATATTTTTCATTTGATCTACTGTGATTTTCATGTTGAAATATTGGGGGGGTTGTAACTGAAGCATTTGAATATTGGGGGGGTTACCTCCCGCTATCCGCATAAAGTGATCTTCTTCTCGACCCGACGGGTCCCGCTAAATTTAGATCGTTTCCAGAATCTCACGTTTAAACTTACCCTAAAGACAGAGAGTGATTGGGGATAACAAAAATAAAATGTTGCATAGCATATACAAGATTTTTATTTGTTATTTGTCTTATGATGCTGTCAACACCCTAAAAAATGTCTAATAATAGGCTAAATAATAATAGGCTAAACTGCTTTCCTGTGGCTCAGTGGTTAGAGCATGGCACTAGCAATGCCAAGGTCATGGGTTCGATCCCAGGGATTCCACATACTCAGATACATTGCATTGTACTATACATTTGTAAGTCGCTTTGGATAAAAGCGTCTGCCAAATGCATAAAATGTAAATATAATGTAAAATGCTAAATATCACAGAGAAAAATAGGCTAAATTAAATAGCCTACAACATGTCCCTCAAATCTATAGCCTAAGCCAAAAATACATAGCCTATAAACGAAAACTGTTGGCTTACTAGCTATACTGCAAAATGAAATCTTTTTTAACATCCACGCAAGAACAGAATGACGCTGACTGACCGTTTCAGAACGTCTCTCCTCCAAAATCCGATCACAAAAGTTGAATTTTCTCTGAAGGTGCACTGGTGAAGACCTCTAATGCAAAGAACATATCTTGCCAGGTTTCTCAGGAGGACAGGGAACTGGGGACTGTGTGAACGCCACCACTGCCGAAAGTTTTGTTAACTTCAAGTTCAAGCACAGATGCGCTGATGTCAAAGCATCTCGGGAGCGACAGGTGTTACGAGATTGTCGGTTTCTGAGATTTTCAGTTTCCAAAGGCGGAGCATTCATGAATATTAATGAGTTTTCCCGACATGCGCGATTGCACGTGCAACTGAGAATTTTAGTTCACATTGTATCTCAGGACAGTGGATTATTCAATAAAGGTAACATACTCGGTTACTAACGTAACCTTGGTTCCCTGAGATACGGAACGAGTACTGCGTATGGGGAAAGGTCTCCTTTTTCCCCGTTACTGAAACCTTTTTCAATAACGCAGTGTAACTGCATCGTCATTGGTTCACTCATGGAAAGTTGTTGAACCAATGACGGCGCGGCATAGCTGCGCGGCCTATGGCGACAAAGCGCGCGAAGAAGCCCGCCAAAAAGGGCAAGGCTTACGGCTATATAAGCAGGCATTTCGCCATAGGATTTCAGGTCATACGACTGAAGCGACGACACTGAAGCCGCAGCCTCGTGGCACGGCATGTAACGCAGTACTCATTCCGTATCTCAGGGAACCGAGGTTACGTTAGTAACCGAGTACGTTCCCTTTCGATACTTTACTCGTACTGCGTATGGGGAACGAATTCAACCGCGCCGTGCCACGTCAGGGAACGACTGAGCTTGTCATGGACACTGCGAGGGAACCAGCGGACAAGTGAGAGGGCTGGAGCCGTCGAACCCAAGTTGTTACACTTGCAAAAGGGGAGCTAACTCCCGAAGTGGCATGAGGCGGAGCTCGATAGAGGCTGCTGAGTCATACCGAGAGGACCCGAGCTTGTAAGGTCGGGATATCCAAGTTATAAAATCTGACAAAAGTGGATGGCGAGGACCAGCCGGCCGCCTCACAGATGTCTTTAATAGAAACCCCACTGGACCATGCCCAAGAGGAAGCCATTCCTCTAGTGGAGTGAGCTCTAACTCCTATGGGGCAGTTCAGGCCCAAAGAGGAGTAGCGAAGAGCAATAGGGTCGACTATCCAACGCGATGCTTTGAGACCGAAGACCCGGCCGCCAAAGCAGATAAAGAGCTGATTGGATTGCCGGAAAGGCTGTGATCGCTCAACATAGGTCCTCAATGCCCTGACAGGGCAGAGTAATTCCAGCTCTCGCTCGTCCGACGAGGGAGGAAGCGCTGAGAGGGAAATGATCTGTGCTCTGAATGGAGTCGAGAGCACCTTAGGAACGTAGCCATGCCAAGGTTTCAGAACCACTTTGGAGTCGTTAGGCCCGAACTCAAGGCATGCAGGGCTCACAGAGAGGGCCTGCAAGTCGCCAACACGCTTGACCGATGCTAGTGCAAGTAGCAGAGCGGTTTTAAGCGTCAGGGGCCTGAGGTCAGCTGAACGCAGTGGCTCAAAGGGGGGTCCTTTGAGAGCTCTGAGGACCAAAGAGAGGTCCCAGGTGGGAACGGTGAGAGGTCGAGGTGGATTCAATCGCCTAGAACCTCTCAAGAAACGCGTTACAAGGCTGTTTCGTCCCACTGGCCAGCGATAGGAGCGTGAAACGCTGCAATGGCTGCTACGTAAACCTTGAGCGTTGAAGGGGTGCGACCCATATCTAAACGCTCCTGGAGGAAAGACAGTATCGGTGATACGTCACACTCCACAGGATCTATGTTGCGCGCAGAGCACCAGTCAACAAAGACCGACCATTTCTGGGCGTAGAGGCGTCTCGTGGACGGGGCTCTTGCCTGAGAGATGGTATTTAGTACATCCCCTGGGAGGTTTTCAGGCTCCCATCGAGGGACCACAGGTGCAGAGCCCAGAGTTCTGGCTGGGGATGCCAGATCGTCCCGTTCGCCTGAGAGAGGAGATCCTGTCTCAGGGGGATCGGCCACGGGGCTTCCTTGGAAAGCCTGAACAGCTCTGAGGACCAGACTTGGCTTCTCCAGAGCGGGGCCACTAGGAGGACTCTGTGTTTGTCTTCCCTGAGCCGCCTGATGACCTGAGGGATCAGGGCAATCGGGGGAAAAGCGTAAAGAAGGGTGCAGGGCCAGTCGTGGGCCAGAGCATCTTCCTCTTTTGAGAAATAAATTGGGCAGTGAGAGTTGTCTTCTGAGGCGAAGAGGTCTGTCTCTGAGATAGCATATCTGCTCCCAAGTTTGTTCTCCCGGGTATGTGAGTCGCTTTGAGCGACTGTAACCTCGATAATGCCCACTCCAGAAGACGCTTTGCCAGTGCACATAAGCGGCTGGACGAAAGACCGCCCTGGTGATTTATGTATGACACCACTGTCATGCTGTCCGACTGGACTAGGACGTGGCGTCCCGTCAGGTGTGTCTGAAACACCCAAAGGGCTCGGATCACTGCCAGCATCTCGAGGCAGTTGATGTGCAGATGGCTTTCCTCGCGAGACCACGAGCCAAAGGCCGGTCTGCCCTCGCAAAGAGCGCCCCAACCCGTGTTGGACGCATCCATCGAGAGCACCGTCCTTCTGGACACCGCCTGTAGGGGTACTCCATGACTGAACCATACAGGGTTCGTCCAAGGTTTCAGAGCTGCTAAACAGGCCTGATTGACCCTGAGACGCAGGCGGCTGTGCCGCCAGGCGTGAGGAGGGACCCGAAACTTTAACCAGTATTGTAGAGGCCACATTCGAAGGAGGCCGAGCTGCAAAACCGGGGAGGCGGAAGCCATCAGTCCTAGCATCCTCTGGAAGAACTTCAGAGGGAGGTAGGCTTTGTTCCTGACCGAAGCCACGAGCTGCTGAATGGCCAGGGCGCGCTCTGGCGAGACTACTGCCGTCATACGGACTGAGTCGAAAACTGCCCCCAGGAACGTGATACGTTGGCTGGGAAACAGTGAGCTCTTGGCAAAGTTGACCCTGAGTCCCAGGCATTCCAGGTGGCTGAGGAGCACGGATCTGTGATGTTCCAGCTCGGCTCACAGCTGGGCCAAAATGAGCCAGTCGTCGAGGTAATTCAGAACCCGGATTCCCATCTGTCTCAGTGGGGAAAGCGCCGCGTTCATGCACTTTGTAAAAGTGCGAGGAGCCAGAGACAGCCCGAATGGAAGGACTGTATATTGGTAAGCCACACCCTCGAATGCGAATCTCAAGAATCGCCTGTGATGGGGGGCTATCTGGATGTGAAAGTAAGCATCTTTCAGGTCCAGAGAGCAGAAACAGTCCTCGGGGCAAATCTGTGCGAGGATCTGCTTCAGCGTTAACATCTTGAACTTCCGTCTCATGAGGGAGAGGTTCAAGAGTCTGAGATCTAAGATGGGTCTGAGACCGCCATCTTTCTTGGGGACCAGGAAATAACGGCTGTAGAATCCCGACTCGCTCTCTGAGGGGGAGACTATTTCTATAGCTCCTTTCCTCAGTAGAGGCATGGACACAAATTTTTTGGGCCCAGTTAGCGCAACACTGAACATATCTCCCACGCCCGGAACTAAACGGGGCGGAGGGGAGATTGAACGAAGGAGCTTTTGGGGTGGTCCGGCCTCGGCGAGACTTTGCCCCATCCTCTTCCTTCCTGGTAGATCAGGAAGACTTAGGAGGCGTCGGGTCCAGCGAAATCTTAGGCCGTGGTCCCTGACGTCTCGGGAAGGAGGAGCACTTTGCGGGGCGTGAACACTGGCGCTGTTCCTTGGGAGGCGCTGCTTGAGAGGTAGAGGGTGCAGGCTTGCTCTGCTGAGCCGGCGCAGGCCTGGGGCGGCTGGAAGCAGAAGCAGAACTGGAGCGCTTGGGCAGGAAGTGTCGCATGGCTTGGGACGACTTCTGTGCTGCAGTAAAGCGTTCTATGAAGCCCTCTACCGCTGGCCTGAAGAGACCGGAGGGAGAGACCGGGGCCGTCTTGTCCAGGCCGTCTTGTCCAGGTCCTTAATCTTGGTCAGATTGAGCCACAAATGGCGCTCAAGCACAACCAGGCTGGCCATGGATCGTCCAATGGCCTGGGCTGTGGCCTTTATGGCACGCAGGGCTAAGTCGGTGGCGCTGCGGAGGTCACGAAAGGCAGGTGCATCAATGCCGGACTCGTCCAGAGAGCGGAGGAGCTTAGCTTGAAACACCTGGAAGATAGCCATGGTGTGCAGCGCTGAGGCAGCCTGGCCTGCGGACAAGTAGGCTCTGCCAGCCAGGGCAGAGGTGGTCCTGCAGGGCTTGGATGGAAGGGCCCTCTTCGTCTTCCAGCCCACAGCCACGGGTGGACAGAGATGAGCCGCCACTGCTTCATCCAGGGGTGGTAGGTGCTCGTAGCCCTTCTCTTCGGCGCCATCCACAGTGGTGAGAGCTGATTGGTGCGTAGGCGGGCAGAATAGGGGGCGTGCCACGACTTTGTCAGCTCGTCGTGCACCTCTGGGAAAAACGCGGTGGAGCGTTGACGAGGGGTCTGACGACGACCCGGCAGGAACCACTCGTCAAGCCTGCTTCGCGATGGCTCTTCTGGCGGGGCCCATTCGAGGTCCAGTTCCTCTACTGCCTTGGAGAGGACGCGGAAAAGTTCGGCGTCCATACCCGGCTTGCAGTCAATGGGCTCCAGCGAGGGTAGGTGGGCGGGGGGGGGTCCTCCGAGTCACCGGCCCATCCTTCCGTCTCGGAGGCCGCGAGAGACATAGAGTCATCAAGCGGCTCTTCGTCTGATCCGCCGAATGAGATGAGGTCGCTCGCATCTGCAGAGGGACGCAGCTCAGGGCGGGAGAACAAGACGGGGGACTGCTCTCTAGAGGGAGAGGGCGAGGCACGCGGGGGACTGCTCTCTAGAGGGAGAGGGCGAGGCACGCGGGGGCTGAGCCGACGTGAGCTCGCACAACTCCGAGCGCTGATCCGCTTTACCCCGCTGTCTCTTCCTCGCCGGCTCGCGGGAGGAAGAAGATGGGAGGGCGCGAGCGGCGGGGACCGCCTTCAGTGAAGAAAGCGATCCGCGAGCGCAGAGAGGCTAGACTCATGCTCTCGCAGTGAGAGCATGAAGTCCCGGTGAGCGCGGCGTCCGCGTGGGACTTGCCCAGGCAGCCGACGCACTCATCATGCCCGTCGTTGTCATGCAGAGGGGCTCTGCATGTGCCACAAGAGTGGCGTGGCATTTGTAACAACGCCGCCGCTGTGAAAACGCCGTTTGGGGTGCTCTTTTAGAGCGGCGAGGGCCGCTGAAAGCTCTTTTAGAGCGGCGAGAGCCGCGGGGAAAAGCTCTTTTAGAGCGGCGAAAAACCGAAAAAGAAACGCTCTAATAGACACGCCGGATGGCGGCAGGAGACGTGCTGAGGGACGGCCGGAAGCGGGCGTCTCGAGAGCGGCGCTCGAGACGGCAGTCTACGAGGGTGCCGGCGCTGTCGTTGTCCAGCGAGCTCAGCTCAATCCGCTGCGGGAGCCTCTTCGACGGCGGCGAGAGCTTGTTCCAGGCGGCGAAGGCTTCAGCGAGGAGATGCGTTGTCGTCGCTGAAGGAGAGAGAACTGAAATCCTATGGCGAAATGCCTGCTTATATAGCCGTAAGCCCCGCCCTTTTTGGCGGGCTTCTTCGCGCGCTTTGTCGCCATAGGCCGCGCAGCTATGCCGCGCCGTCATTGGTTCAACAACTTTCCATGAGTGAACCAATGACGATGCAGTTACACTGCGTTATTGAAAAAGTCTTCAGTAACGGGGAAAAAGGAGACCTTTCCCCATACGCAGTACGAGTGAAGTATCGAAAGGGAACTATATTCTCAGCGTCGCGGCGGACTTATGCCTAAACTAGGCTACAGTTGTTTTCTTCTAGGTAACAGTTTATAATGTTTTCATTAGTATGCACGTTATGTGCAGTAGTCTGTAACTGAATGACAGACACTTCGTGTAACAGCAGATCAACCTTCAGCTGTCGTCTACAATGAGTTCAGCTCCTTTATAGGCTACCTTGAGATGTTTTAAAACTAGGTATTTTATTAGATGTTATCATTATGTACATCACTAAAGGTAGCAGCCAGAAAAATGGAGCGCAGCTGGAAGAAAACAAAACTAGAAGTTTTCGCATTTCGTGGAGAGAGAGAATGATTGAGTACAGAAAGGCCTTAAAAACTGCTAGATCTGCCTATTTTTCAAAACTTTTAGAAGAAAATAAGCACAACCCTAGGTATTTATTTGATACAGTGGCTAAATTAACAAGAAATAAAGCTTCAACTTCTGATGTTTCCAAAGAGCACAGCAGTAATGACTTTATGAACTTCTTTACTTGTAAGATTGATAATATTAGAGAAAAAATTATAACCATGCAACCGTCTACTACAGTATCGCATCAGACAGTGCATTGTAGTGTCCCTGAGGAAAAATTAAATTCATTTACTGCTTTAGGAAAGGAAGAATTGTCTAAACTTATTAAATCATCAAAATCAACAACATGTATGTTAGACCCTATACCGACTAAACTATTGAAAGAGATGCTTCCAGAGATCATAGATCCTCTTCTTAATATCATCAATTCATCTTTATCACTAGGATACGTACCAAAAAGTTTTAAGCTGGCTATTATTAAACCTCTTATTAAAAAACCACAACTTGATCCTAGAGAATTAGTCAATTACAGGCCGATCTCAAATCTCACTTTTCTGTCAAAAATACTAGAAAAGGCAGTATCATCACAACTATGTTCCTTTTTAGACAGAAATAGTATCTGTGAGGATTTCCAGTCAGGTTTTAGACCGTACCATAGTACTGAGACTGCTCTCAGAGTTACTAATGATTTGCTCTTATCATCAGATCGTGGTTGTATCTCTCTATTAGTGTTACTGGATCTTAGTGCTGCATTTGACACTATCGATCACAACATTCTTTTAAATATGGTTCAAATCATACTTATCTGACCGTTATCAGTTTGTAGTAGTAAACGAAGAGAGGTCATATCGATCACAGGTTCAATATGGAGTACCGCAAGGCTCAGTACTAGGACCGTTGCTTTTCACTCTGTACATGCTACCCTTGGGAGATATCATTAGGAAGCATGGCGTTAGTTTTCACTGTTAAGCTGATGATACTCAGCTCTATATTTCTTCACGCCCTGACGAAACTTACCAATTCACAAAATTAACAGAATGCATAGCTGATATAAAAAATTGGATGACCAGTAATTTCCTACTTCTAAATTCAGAAAAAACAGAGATTCTAATTTTTGTACCAAAAACCTCTTCACGTAATAACCTAGAATACTGTCTAACACTTGATGGCTGCTCTGTTAAGTCTTCGTCGTCCGTTAGGAACCTGGGTGTGCTCTTTGATACCAATCTTTCATTTGAAGGCCATGTTACTAGCATCTGTAAAACCGCATTCTTCCATCTTAAAAATATATCTAAACTACGACATATGCTCTCAATGAAAAATGCAGAACAGTTAGTTCATGCGTTCATGACCTCAAGGCTAGATTACTGTAACGCTCTACTGGGTGGTTGTTCCGCTTGCCTGATAAATAAACTACAGCTCGTACAAAATGCAGCAGCTAGAGTTCTTACTAGAACTAGAAAGTATGACCATATTAGCCCAGTTCTGTCAACACTGCATTGGCTTCCTGTTAAACATCGTATAGATTTTAAAATCTTACTAATTACTTACAAAGCACTAAATGGTTTAGCTCCCCAGTACCTGAGCGAGCTCTTAAAGCATTATAGTCCTTCACGTCTATTGCGATCTCAGGATTCAGGCCAGCTGATAATACCTAGAATATCAAAATCAACCGCAGGTGGTAGATCCTTCTCCTATCTGGCACCTAAACTCTGGAAAAATCTTCCTAGCATTGTTCGGGAAGGAGACACACTCTGTCAGTTTAAATCTAGACTAAAAACGCATCTCTTTAACCTGGCATACACATAACACATTATCAATTTATATTTTCAAATCCGTTAAAGGATTATTAGGCTGCATAAATTAGGTCAGCCGGAACCGGGAACACTTCCTGTAACACCAGATGTCCTTGTTACATCAGAAGAAGAATGGCATCTACGCTAATATTAGTCTTTCTGTTTATCCCGAGGTCTACCGAGGTGAGACCGAGGACCGGCTCCTTGACACGACCACAACGTAGCCCTGAAGTATCAGCAGAGATTGAGTCAACTAGATCATCCATTGTGAAGGCCTCATCGACACGACAGCCAGTGCCACAGCTCCTCAACAAACCGTCCATACCGGTGTGATGAATACAATCCTCAACTGGACTGAACTGGAATAAATACTTTGAATGTTGCAATCCTATCAGACATAAGATAGCAACCTGAATCGTAACAAAGCACTGTTCGCCAGAGGAGAACTGGCCCCCCGACTAAGCCTGGTTCCTCCCAAGGTTTTTTTTCTCCATTTTAACACAGAAGTCTATTTGCCACCTGTTTGCCATCTGATGTCACCTGTTGGAGTTTGGGTTCCTTGCTGCTGTCGCCTTTGGCTTGCTTAGTTGGGGACACTTGACATTTGATATTCAACAGTGCTTTGATCTGCCGACATTGACACTATTCTTTAAGAGCTGCTGTGCAGCCAAAATTATATACCAGTTATCAATGTAAAGCTGCTTTGACACAATCTGCATTGTAAAAAGCGCTATATAAATAAAGGTGACTTGACTTGACTTGATCACTGCCTGTAACAACTGAAATAAACCTGTATAATGTTTTTGAGGACTTATATCTATTCTGGTATTGTTCTTAAATTCTTGTTCATTTTTATATGATGTAGGCCTATTGCTTTTCAAAAGGATTAATAAAATTATTTATGTTTAGGCTCACCAAGGTTGCATTTATTTGATCAAAAATAGGCAAAACAGTAATATTGTGATTTGTTTTCTATTTTAATATATTTTAAATGGCTGTTTATTCCTGTTACTCCAGTCTTCAGTGTCACGTGATCCTTCAGAAATCATTCTAGTATGCTGATTTGCTGCTCAAGAAACATTCTTAGCTACTTATTATCAGTGCTGAAAACAGTTGTGCTGCTGAATGAAAGTGGAAACCGTGATCCAGTGCCTGTTCTGTTGATTCACAGCAAGTTTGAAGACTACTGAAATAGAAATCTTTTGTAACATTAGAAATCTTTTTTTCCTTCTTTTTTTTTTCTTTTCTTTTTTTTTTTTTTTAAATTGATTTAATTAATCCTTGTTGAATAAACTTCATCCTTGTGAAATTAATTTCTTAAAAAACAAAAAAACTACAGTGATTCCAGACATTCGAAGAGTATTTTAATGCAAATGCATTTGTGCAAATAATTTGGGGGCCACTGTATGTAAAAATATCACGTTTTGTTGCTATAAAAATAGTTTTAAGTAAATAAAAAATTAAGTAAATAAAAAACTGTTACATAGAAGAAAACAACTGTAGTTTAGGCATAAATCCGCTGCGACGCTGAGAATATAGTTACCTTTATTGAATAATACACTGTCCTGAGATACAATGTGAACTAAAATTCTCAGTTGCACGTGCAATCGTGCATGTCGGGAAAACTCATTAATATTCATGTATGCTCCGCCTTCGGAAACCGAAAATCTCGTAACACCTGTTTATTGTCAGACCGCCCGCTCCCGCCTAAAGTACTCTATAGTTACCGACCGCAATCCGCCTTTCATTCAAAATTTAATCCCGCGCAGTAAGAAATCTTACTGAGGAATGCAGACCTCTATGGTAGATTACAGCAAAACAAACCACATGCACCCAAACTTCTGCTCTGGTCGCGTCACAGGAAAACGCATTTTTGTGTTGTAGTACTGAGGAAACAAGCACCTACGACTCATGTCTCTGAATGACAACAATAGAGACAGAGGTAAGAGAAGTGACGTCAGCATGTTCGACCAGCCCATACTGGAGCCAATCAGCACTCCAGATCTTGCCGGTATTACACAATGACGTCAGATTTTGTGACGTTGCTCCGACTTTGCTTTTCAAACCGGAAGACAGAAATAGCTCTAAAAAATGCAAATACAACTAATTTCAACTTATAAATAAAATTAATGAGTACCTTTAATGTTTTCAATGATGTGCAGCCTGTTCCACAGCTCAAAAAAATGTGTTCTGGGGTTTCATGACCCTTTAAATATCTTGCATTCAAATTATACAGTGATCATTCTATCCTTACTAATAGTGATATTAAACACATTTTAGGCATACTATTAAAAAATATGCATTGTGCAATAAAGAAGAACTCCAAATAAAGTTTAATTAGAATATTTATGTCAGTAAACATATTAATGGGTTTGTAGGTAGTATGAAATAAATTTTGGTAGGTTTTTTTCACTAGGACAGACTCTGCATCCATTGTCTCTGACATGTTTTCTCACCGTCACGCACCTAACTCGGAAACCATTAAGAAAAACTGTAGTGTTTGACTGTAGTGGACTGGTTCTCAAAGATTTTCCTTGCCCAAATTACCCTCTGCCAAGGAGACAGCGATTACTGTCATTGATCACGTCTTTCGCATTCATGGCCTCCCGATGGACGTGGTCTCTGACAGGGGACCCCAATTTGTTTCCAAATTTTGGAGAGAGTTTTGTCATTTACTGGGGGCGAGTGTCAGTCTGTCTTTTGGTTTTCATCCTCAGAGCAACGGCCAAACTGAGCAGGCCAACCAGGACCTTGAGAGAGTATTGTGATGTTTGGTGTCACAGAATCCTTCCTCCTGGAGCCAGCAACTCTCATGGGTAGAGTACACACATAACTCATTACCAGTGTCGTCCACGGGCCTCTTCCTATAACACCAGATGTACTCGTTACATCAGAAGAAGAATGGCATCTACGCTAATATTAGTCTTTCTGTTTATCCCGAGGTCTACCGTAGTTAACCAGATCCGGGCCGTATCCAGGTGAGACAGAGGACCGGCGCCTTGACGCGACCACAACGTAGCCCTGAAGTATCAGCAGAGATTGAGTCAACTAGATCATCCATTGTGAAGGCCTCATCGACACAACAGCCAGTGGCACAGCTCCTCAACAAACCGTCCATACCGGTGTGATGAATACGATCCTCAACTGGACTGAACTGGAATAAATACTTTGAATGTTGCGATCCTATCAGACATAAGATAGCAACCTGAATCGTAACAAAGCACTGTTCGCCAGAGGAGAACTGGCCCCCCGACTAAGCCTGGTTTCTCCCAAGGTTTTTTTCTCCATTTTAACACAGAAGTCTATTTGCCACCTGTTTGCCATCTGATGTCACCTGTTGGAGTTTGGGTTCCTTGCCGCTGTCGCCTTTGGCTTGCTTAGTTGGGGACACTTGACATTTGATATTCAACAGTGCTTTGATCTGCCGACATTGACACTATTCTTTAAGAGCTGCTGTGCAGCCTAAATTATATACCAGTTATCAATGTTAAGCTGCTTTGACACAATCTGTATTGTAAAAAGCGCTATATAAATAAAGGTGACTTGACTTGACTTGAGTGTAGCTTAGGTTATCAGCCACCCATTTTTTATACACAGTTCATGCTGAAATGAATCAGGTGAGACACTCACTGGCTCTATTGGGAAACCCAACTCTGAATAGACTTCTTGCTTTTGAAATTTGGTTGTGTGGGTATTCAGATTGCTACAGCACTTGCAGTGGTTTTACTGAACTACATTTAAATTCACATTTCTGATCATTTTGATCATATCTCATATGGACACAAACATATTTTTTCCACTATTACAAACATACTTTTCCACTTTTACAAATTTGCACATAGTGGAAAAAATATGTTTGTGTCCATATTGTGTCCGGAGATATATATATAAAATCAACAAACACTCATGAACAAAATCCTTGTTTAAATGCCTCACATCTTGACTAATGGACAACTAGTGAGACAGACAAATAGCATCAGCTTTTCTTATGAAACCTCCAAAAGACTCTTCTTGTATTTATTCGGGTAACAGCTGCAGAGTATTCCACTGTGAACTGTGAAGGTTGAGTGTACATTTGTATATGTCTGGGTATATCTGTGCAGTTTGCTACCACAATGTCTGTGAAAAGTGACTATAGAAATATGAATGTTTCTGAGCATTCCAAAATGTTGTCATTATGATTGCCAAAATGGGACATGCTGAAAGATGAAGTGATGCCTGTTTGGTTCCTTATCTGTATTAAAGCAGCCCCATTATGCAATGTAAGGTGTCTATGCTTTTTAAGAGTAGGCCAATAGGTGAAGGACCTAAACTGACATTGACATGTCAACTGCTTCCTATGAGCAGATCTGAGAACTTCAAAATAAACTGTCCACCACATGCGTCCTTAATAACCCTGGGTGCCTTCCACTTCAGCAAGACATCATGAGCACTAGTCTTTATTGCATATCCTCACATTACCATCAGTTTGACCTTGTAAAAATTACAAGTTCCCACATTAGCCCCTTGATGTGAATTTAGGGCTGTAATTATTTCTCATGTTATATTAATACTACAGCTTAGCTTGGCACCCAGTTGGTAGGGATGTCAGAAGTCTATTTAAACTCAGTTACAACCTCTGAGCCTCAATGCCTTGCTTGCTTTTGCTAATATAACTCAAACACAACATTGTATCATTGATATCCTGTTGATATATAGTAAGATGACTAAACCATGATACAGGAGAATGATGGAATATTGACATTCATGTCTGGATCTATTCATTTATTCAAAAAACACATTAATGTCTTCCAGCCAAGTGATCCGACAAACAAAGTAATGTGCAAAAACATAAAACTAAAATTATATCAAAGAGAGGAGCCCTGCAGACCCTCATGACTGAGGGCCTGCAGGTCAGTGAGTATATATCAGGTAATTGTAACTGGCAAAGATAGTTCAGGTTGTAAAACGTAGTGCAACTGGCACATGCATTTTTCCTGGCAGGGATTTTCCTTTTTTTTTTTTTTTTTTTTTTGTCAGTGATCATTTTAATAAGAGTAACTGAATCACAAGTTAGATAACATAACTGAAATCTACCAAAAACTCTCAAGAGTCCAAAAGTGCTCCTCATGTACAGTTCACACTGGTGGAATTGAATTCAAATTCATTGATCCTAATGATTAGTACTGCGGTTTAGAGTTTAGATGAATGATTATGATCTTTAGTTGATTTAATAATGTCTACACTGAATAGAGCGCTACAATAATTATTTGGCTGTAAATTTACAATATAAAGCACAAATATCCATTTGTTCAATGAGGATCATTCCAGTTGACATTTCATAAACTGATGCAATAATATGTAGAGGTCTTTTTATGAGTCTCACCCACATGTAAAACTGATGACGTCTTGGACCATTAGTTGTCCTGCCCACTCTTTCCCACTGAAGCTTGAAGTTGAGATTCTTGTGAATGCTGAAAGTCAGTAGTGTCGGAGGTACTTCAAGGTTTGTGAGTGGAAACAAAAATAAAATGTCATTGCTGCATCTAAGGCTGAATCCATCGACAGACAGCCAGCTCTCTGTTTATTCTCTTTCAGAGAATAATCTTTTAAAGGATTCTCTGCGGCCAATTGTTGAACCCAACCATACCACCTCTAGCCTCAAATGTCATGTACATTTTTTGGCTTGTGTTTAGTGCAGATTGTTGGTAATTAGAGCTATGAATCTTTGGGTAGACAGCAAATCGATTCGATTCACGATTCATAGGTGGCATTTGTAGAAATTTACATAAGCCAAAATTTTAAAAGGCTTTAGAAGTATTGTTAGTTCATGTTAACTATAGTGCAGGACAGTGTTAATGGCTACACAACCTTATTAAAGTGTTCCAGGTACATTAAACATACTAATGCTTACATGGAGAGACTACCCTAGAATAATCTAAACTAACTTTTCTTCACAGAATAGTAAGAAAATCCCTCTTTGTTCTCTTTATACAGAACATTTTCCTTATGGTGATTCTGAAAGAAAATGCGCTGTGTGTGTGTACTGTTGCTATTGTCGCAACTTGAATGCGGATCTGATTGATAGATAAACCGTGCACTCTTATTTCAGTGTTGTTAATGCTGTAGTTACTTCAGCAATTTCCGTCGTGCATTTAGTTTAACAACATTAAGTTAAATTTCATTTATCATTCATTGGAACTGTGCGTATTTATTTTAGACACTTACATTATGTGTTTGGTCTGTCCATGCAATAAATGCACATCCTTGAATAAGCGGGGTTTTACTTCAACTGGTCAGGTAATGTCAATGGTATGACCCACTTCCGTAAAACTTCAGTATTTTATCTTATATAAAATAACGGTGACGTTTCCACGCAATGAAAGCGTTTTATTTCAACAGTAGTGACCATGCAAAGACTTGGCAGCTTTATCAATGGCTTGAGCAGTTTGACTCAAGACTATTGCTGTTGCAATAGAAAGCTGTCATCTGCTCATGTGAATAACAGTGGCCGTCCTGAGGAGAGCTCAAATGCGGGCTTCTCAAAAATGTGTTGATGAGAGCTACGGACAGAGCGCGAGCGCAATCCAGTGAAAGGCGATAAAAGAGTGCAGTGTGTATCTGTGAAGGAGAGCTGTGTGACGAGTGACGCACACAACTTCTCCCATCAATTTGCGCATGTAGTAATTTAATGTTTATATCGAATTTATGAATCGCTATAGAATCACGATTAATCTGATTCTTAGCATTTTACATCGATTATCGACCGAAATTAATGATTCACGATTCAAAAAACATGTTTCAAGATCGATGCATATGCATCGTCAGGATTTGTAATCGATGCATCGAGAAAACGAGTGAATTGTTACACCCGTAGTGGTAACGTAGCAGTCTATCTATAAAAAGCAAGGTAAAGTTATTGATGAAGTTCTAAATATTTTTTTGCACACTTATTCAAATGAACTGCACCAACAGAGCAATCGCACCAGAGTTTGTTTTCATCTAACCAAACTTGCCAAGTGTGAACATACCTTCTCCAGTGCCAACATTTTTTACAGAAGTATAGGATGTCAGGTTCTCAGAGACTTTGCAAAGGTAAAGAATCCTGTAACATGACCCCCACTTAATAAGAATCAGAAGCTGAAATGTTGTGAAATACATGGAGACTGATTTTTTTAAAGGCTTTATAGACAGATAGGTTGAGAGTGACTTTTGAAGGACCAGCACCACTTCCTCTTGTACTACTGTTTGAATAATCTTCCAGAATCAGCAGTAAGTTCTGGGAGTTCATTTTAAGTCCATCTCCTACCCTGAAAGGTCTGTCTTGCTCATTGTTAGTAGCAGCTCAAACCATGACTCCCTTGCCACCGCTGCTGTTGTCTGACTTGAACTGGTGCTGGTACCTCAAGTGTCACTCTCAACCTATCTGCCCATAAATTTTCATGGCCTATCATGCCCATCTATTTCATGGCACTTCAGCTTGTGATTCTTATTAAGTGGGGGTCATGTTTCAGGATTCTTTGCCTTAGCATAGTCTCTGAGAAACTGAGACCTTACTTCTGAGGAACCCAGGTAGTTTGCAGTTCTGGAAAGTGGTGGCACTGGAGATTAAGAATTAAGGCAAAATAAGACTTTTGCAGTTGACGTGCATCTTTTATTCTATTTAGTCCAATAGTCATGCCTTAATTTAGCAAATTCTATAGTATTGTATCCTTCTCATAGGCATTTCATAAGTTGACTTTTCAGTGTGAGTTAAGTCTCTTTTTACCTATAGAAAAAATCTGAATTGTATTTTTCTAGTGAAAGTTTATAAAAGCAACTTAAATGCCTTTGAATTGAACTAAGGTCTAATCCTGGCTTAGGCTAAGCCCTGTCTGTGAAACCGGGCCAATGATTGTATACAATCTTAATACAATCATAATTATTAAGATTGATGTGGTTTTCAATTGGTAAAATGTGCTTGGAAAAAATGTATGATCAGAATATCAACTTGCCTAATTATTACGCAATACACTGTATTTGTCACCACATATTTACACAGATGTTGTTTTCCCCTATTTTTAAAATACTATATGGTATTTGTCACGTGTATTGTGGTCGATAATAAACACATGGTGCAAAATTTCCAACTAAAACGTCTTAATTATTACAGAGAATATACGGAGAAATCCATACATTAACACTTAAATCACAGACGAGAACCCACAATGAAGTGAATAGAACAGGGAGTATAAATACACAGGGAAACATAATGAATAACAGCTGAATGTAATCTGTAACCAAGGAGACTAATTAGGAAACAATCAAGACTAATGCTGCCTTCAGGTCCTATCAGAAATTTCCAGCTTCCCACTTCTTAAATCATTGCTGTGTTCGAAATCGCCCCCTATACCCTCATTCACTATTCCCTACATTACTCCACTAATATAGTCCACTGAAGGAGTGAATGAATGAGTGAATTCGGACACTGATCAAGTGCACCGGAAGTGCACTTTTCTGTCCATATACAATGTATACAATGTCTTGAGAACTGATAGCTGTCATTCAGTTATGGCAATGAGTGCACGGTGTGTGCAGTAGACCAATCACATAGGATTGGGCCATCTGACCAATCAGAGCAGTGTAAGCTCAAGGAAAGGAGGGGTTTAGAGAGACTGATTCATTAAACTGCTTCTAGCGAATCGTTTACAAAACATTGAAAACTCAGGTGAAATTAAATGTATATTATGAGAAAACGAAAGTGTTTTTTGACCTTGCATGCATGTAAACCTGTTGTTGGAAACTCCCAAAACATTATTAGGAACCTTAAAAAAGGCATAATAGGGGCACTTTAAACTGGAAAAAGTTAAAGTACAGTTAAAGGTATAGTTCAAGTTTAAAAAATACAGAACACTTTCCTGCATTAATTTATAGACAGACTGTTCTATAAATGAACATGCACATCCCCAGGAAATGGTATCCTTTATTACTGTTGTTGTATTGTACTCACAGTGTATTCACATGTTTTATGATACATTTAAGGTAACTTCAATCATGCCATGTTTAGTGTCTATGGGTTCGTATTGAGAAGATTTAAATGCTTGTGTATACGATATGTTGTTATGTTGATCAGTATTACAAGAATCTTTAATAGTTCCTTTTCAACAACTCTAAAAGCAATTTTTAAATCACGCTCAGTCATAAAAGCCCCCATAGAGGAATTTTGCCACTCGGAGACCCTACCCATTTCATTGGTCAGGTCAACCCTTAGGGGTGCTTAAAGCCGGTACGCAATGCTCCTCCCACTCTCTTACTTCTCGGACAACACAGCGACTGCAGGTGCTGCCTGTAGGCCTTTGGGCCAGGGCCTGCCCTGCCCCCAACCATGTGCTTGACTAGGAGAGGGAGAACTTTTCCCACTAAGAGTCAAATTAACAGCTCAAGTTGTTTCATATGTCTTCAACCAATGCAGAAGGTATTGGTTACAACTCCGGACCGAATCATCAAGATTTCTCCTCAACCTGCAGATCCGATGCTCCTCAGCCTAAAGGCATCTTGCAAGTATTGTACATTTGAACACTAAACAGCGATTTAGTATTCATTTGTAAACCACCTATGTCAGCAAAGGTGTTTTATTACTGAGGAAAACTGATGATTTTTTTCCAGATTGTCTTTGACTTTTTCCCATAGCTCCATTTCCGGTCCCACTTCCGATTCAACTCTATTATTGCTCATTTTTACCTACGTATGTGTGTGACCTGCGTGTATGTTATGTGTTTGTTAGTTTAGTTATGTGTTTGTGAGTTAGTTAATAAAGACTGTGCACAATACATGTTTGGTTCTGACTCCGTCTGCTAATAAATTGCCTCTTAAATGATTTAGATCTTGACTACATGCTCTGAGTAGTACTGTACAATAAGAATGTTGTGTAGTGTCTGTGGTGGATCAAAATCATCAGTACAACTATAAATTAAAGAAAGCTTTTAACATTTGACCTCCTTCAGATAACCCATAGACCATGGCTCCGGCAGGTCTAGATGAAATGACCCTGTTGGCATCTTTGTTACTTCCAGTGAGGAGAAGCAGGAGGTTTTCTCACCAGCTCCGGGGACTTCAAAGAGTCACCCCCCCCCCCCCCCCACCACATGGCACTAAGGGCCATGTGGCATACCCAAGACGCTGTGAAAACCCAATACACATCACACACACACATACAGAGACACAAACACACATTTGAAAACTGTATCTACATTTAGCCTCAAAATATGACTATACCAAAGTGTACCCGTTGCTGTATTCAAGTGAACGTGCATGTATCATTAGTATATAAGATTAGTTATGATTGTAGCGGTGTTAGTTTTATTCTAAGCGGTATATTCAAGTATAAACTGTATCCCTCACTTTTATGTGTTTGACATCCGACAAGTTTGGTCTCATTGTAAAGCTCTCTTTATGCCCTAATTGACAATGTATGTCACATCACTGTAAAATGCATTGTTCTATTTTTAATGGTACTTTGAAGAAAATGTACTCAGATCTGACACTTCATAAACCATGCAAATGAGGCCATAAATGGAGACAAAGAAAAAGTTTGCCCGCCAAAGTTGCACCCGCACGATTGGCTGATGCACCCGAGGAGGCGTTTGGCTTGTTTGTCCTTAAAAAGACATTCACACGCGTCTTTCGATTGTCCGTCACCACCTCACGCACGTCTCTCCAGGACGTCTCGGCGACCGCGCTTCCATCACGCACTCCTCTGCATCTTCGGGACGACCATCTGTTTGGCACACGTTTTTCTTTTGTCAAGCCTCCGTCATCCTCCATCACCTCAGAGACGGACTCTCTCTCTTCTTTATTTTCCGGTTATCTTACTCTTAAGTTAAATCCTTGTTTGAAAATCCCGCCGAGAACCCTGCCTCGGAGAAGGACCAATCGCTCCAGCCGCACGCATTGAAACTCCTCCAGAAAGACAAGCAACCGCAGCACCTAAACCTATGCAAGATAGAACTATTCTTTTTCGAAGCGTTTTAAGCTCCATGCATAAGCTGAGTTTCCTTGCTGGCTCTCAAAGGTTTAACTGTTTGTAATTTGCCATTTTCTTTGATCACCTCTGTTTTCCTGCCTTTACTTTCGCTTTTGTATATATGTGTATTCTTTGTGTATATCTAGTCATATAACGTTAGCCCATGTAGTTGTAGTTTCGTATATTAAATACATTATATTCATGCTCGATTGCCTCTGTTGCTCATTCAACGAACCAGGTCCCTTCTACGTTTGATTCTGCAAAACTGCTTTACGCTTTAATGCTATAATAGGAAGTTATTCTCGTGGCCAGAGACCAACTTCCTTTTATAAATAGTGTATGAGAAAACTGATGGTTTGCTGGACAAACTAGGATAGTCTTTCTCAAATCACTATTGAACTATACCTAATCATATATGTAATTAATTATAATCCGTTGTAATTAATTCACAATATATGTGCATAATTCCCTCTTTGGTCGATCTATATTATAATTAATCATAACGCGTTATGACTTAATTATATATATATTTCACCCATAATTTGAGCTAATTGATTAAATACATGTAAATTTGTTACAGTTGCTTTCCATAACCTGGAAATGAACATTTCTTAGAGTTAATAAACAATTAACACTGAGTTTTCACTGGACGAACAGGTTAATTGATTGTAATATTAATTTAATGTAGCTACATCAAGTTAATCCGATTAACTGATTCACATATTCATAATTAATCATAATTAATAATCATAATGAGTTATGAATAATTATTAATATTCCCTCTTTAAGTTAATTCGCTACACAAGTATACTTGCACTAAACTAGTAGTTTACTGAGAGTATACTTCAAAGTGTACTTATACTGACATATACTAAAATATGTACTACTAGTATTAAAATAGTAAACTATTAGTATACTTATAAGTTCACTTGTAGTACAAATGAGAAACGTAGCTGTGAACTAGTTGTGCACTTACTGTTACACTTAAAGTACTACTGTTACACTTCAACGTATACTTCAATTGGGCCAATTTAGTCCCAAGCTGTACTGAAATAGTACAGATACAAGTTTACTACTAGTACATTGATACTAGTATACTTACTACATAATGTATACTTAAAAATATACTTGAACATTACTTAAGTATACTTCATAAAATGATCTTCAATTGTCTTCTTTTCCATAAAGGTAGGTGTGTTTGACTTCACCAGGTGCGTTCTTTAGAATCGCTCTCATGGTACTTTGATGTCATATACACTGATCGGCCTGCGCAGCGCCACTTCAAGTCAAACATCCCTATTGTCTTCAGATTACTAGAAAGCTACAGCCAGGTTTTTATCAGGGTTGGAGCTAAACTCTGCAGGAGAGTGGCTCTCCAGGACTGAATTTGCCCATCCCTGCAATAATAAATACTAAAATTCGGCATTAGTAACTTACTTTTCGTGCCATAAGTTGTGTGCACTCAAGTTCTGAGGATATCCCATTCTTTGGCTCATTTTGAGTCAGACTCATTAATTCAGTGAAATGTTAACTGGAGACTCACTGTGACCGGATCATTTGAATCAGTGAATTGTTGACTAAAGAACAGATAAATCGGATCAGTCCGATTCACAAATTCATCTTTCAGTGTGATTTCCGAACCGATTTACTAATCTTTCAGTGGTATTTGTGAGCTCGTTCACCAGTCAAATTGGACAACGCTATCACATCACGGAGCGGGTGACAATTTCTTCAGTTTAAAATAACGACGTGTTTTTATTACATGTAGCAGAGTAAAAAGTATGATATTCTGCTTTGGAATGTAGTGAAGTAAAAGTTTCCTAAAATAAAAATACTCGGATAAAGTACAGATACTTTTAAATTGTACTTAAGTATAGTAACAAAGAAAAAATACTTGGTTGCTGTCCACCACCTCAAATTCTAGATACTAGAGCATTAAAAAAGAGAACACTACATTTTACTTTTATGCTACATTATATTTCATACATTTTATAGGGGACATAAAAGGCGTTTCATAATAGTTTCCTTAATATATAGTCAAACATCTTGATTTGGCAATCATCTAAAATGTATCCATTTTGTGTATCCAAATGTATATAGTTGCTTACATACATATTACTAGAATGCTAGCTATTTATTAGTACTTATTAAGCACATATTAGTGCCTTATTCTGCATGACCTTATTCTATATTCTTAATCCTACCCAATACCTAAACTTAACAACTACCATACTAACTAATAAGCAGTGTTGGGGAAGCTACTCTGAAACTGTAGTTTGACAAGCTACAAGCTACTCATAAATTAAAGTAGTTAAACTACAGTCAAGCTACCCTTCTAAAAAGTAGTTAGCTACACTACAAGTTACAATCAAAAAGTAGCTCGCTACATTGAATCTACTTAGATTTTTTTTTTTTTTTTTTAAATGACATAGCCTGGATAACTGTTAATGAAGAATGTTTAAGTAAGATGTTTGGGGTTTAAAACAACGCAATGTACTACAATTATGATTTTAAAGCGTACCGTTTTATTTTGTAAACTATATCAAAAGATACAATACTCAAATGTAGCCTATATCTCACACTGACTGTCAAAGTGCAAAATTGCTACAAATGTCACACCAATGCAGGCCCGGTTCTACGCACCTAAGCACCCTCAAACGCAAGCAAGAGCACCCTCAGTTGATACTGTATAATATCATATTGGCAAACGCTCCAGTGCGTATTTGTGTTTGCGCTCTGGAGAATGTCAAATGTTTCTATTTACAACATGTTTTTGCAGCGGTGAGCAACGTAGCCAATCACAGACACGGTTGTTGATCTTTTGAATGCAATGGCCAATCAGGGGGGTATAGGTTAGTTAGAATCCGCTCACCGGAAGAAACGCCAGAGTTTTGTTCAGCGCTGAGTTTGCTAGCTTGCGAAGCCTCTCATTAACAAAGTGCAGACATGATGTAATAGACTCATTGTGCAGTGTAGACAGCTATAACTAAGATGAGTTATAACTTTTTAGTGATTATAAAGGAAGTGCTCTTTGCACACTTTATAAATAATACATTCAGAGTTTTAATATAAGTTTTGTTTTTCATGAGGACCAACGACCAATTGCACTCTGCAGTTTCAGAAGTGATATCTACATATAAATGCAGGATTCACGCTCAAAATTGCTACCATAACATGGGACAAAAATATACAATAAGAAATAATGATAATACGCAATGTAAATGCAGACTAGAAAAATATTAGAATTTTTGTATCAATATTTTTGAAATTCTATTCCAATTATTTGTAAAAGTAATGACTTAAAATTTTAAATGTCTCACTGTATACATTGCTATTCTTATTATGTTGGAGTCGTTGTTTACACATTACATCTGCACTTTACTATAGCACCCTCACTTATTTCAGGAGCACCCCCAATGATTTGATTCTGGAACTGGACCTGCACTTAAACCGAAACGGAACTTAAATTGGATACACAGAAAAATGCAGGTTAAACTCACAGCACATGCAGTGATGAAGCTTTGAGACGCAAATCGTGCGCTTCTTGCGTGAACATTCTGAAACCCGCACAACCTATTTTATTAGATATATATCGCGCTATATCGCGATTTTGTTTTCTGTTCAATTGACAGATGCTTTGCCAATGCAATGACGCAGTGATCTTATGTTCATTATAAAACTGGCGGGACATATTAGACTATGGCGGGTCACCACTGTAATAAATTAGTTCGCATACATTTGATATAGACTGCAATAAAGCAGGACAGTCAATATAAAAAGGCTATTCACCTGTATGTGCTTGAAGTCTTCGACACAGACAGCGTTTTAATAATTTATTTATAAATTAAACGTAACCTTTACTAATCGATTCGTGTTAAGTGTAAACCCACTCCTGTCCTTTACATAATCATCAGATGATCTCTTCTCGGTGAACTGTAAAGCCGCAAGATGCGTGATATAACAATAGATGGCGGTAATGCACGATTTTAGTTCATGATCTAGTAAGACGCCGTGCTGCTTCAATGCATTCAGGCTCGTCAGAACGCAAAACAGAATGTAGCTTTTAGCTTTTGGTCGCGCTACATCGATACTTGCTGGAAAAAGTAGTTAACTACTGGAAAAGCTACATTGTTTTAAAAGTAGCTAAACTACTGACAAGCTACTGAAAAATGTAGTTAAACTAGTAGCGTCGCTACATGTAGTTAACTACTCCCCAACACTGCTAATATGTAGTAAATTAGGAGTTTATTGAGGGAAAAATCATAGTTAATAGTTTGTGTTCCCTATACTAAAGTGTTACCATTTTCCATTTAGTGGTCAACTGACATTTCAACATTTTATTTGATATTCAAAAAGTTGCTTATACAGTAAAAGTTTTCTTATAAAGTTAAACTTTTCACACAGATTACAGTAACCAAGTAAAACATGGAAGAAGTATGTTTTTCATTCCGCATAGTTGGTTTTATTCTTTAAAACTGAGAAGTCTCAGCCTCATTTTAACACTGAATTTAAATGAGAATGTGTGAAACACAAAACAGTGAGAGATCAAGAGGTGGAGGCAAGACTTTCGGTGCCTTGGGTTTAAAGGCATTAAGGAATGATCAGCTGCTGTAAGAGAGGAAGGAACAGACTTCCCTCTCTCCCCCACAGATGCTCAGTGCAGCCTGTGCCAAAAAACTTCTGAAGGAGTCTTATGGAAGCCAGTCTCAAAATAATCCCACAACAGCGGTTTACACATAACCTTAGATTAAACAAGAAAATTTATGAAACTCTAGGTCATGGAGAATAAATGGGCCCCTGAGAGCAAAGCCAAAGTTTACCCCAGTACAGCTTTTTTTTATTATTTTTTTATTTTATTTTATTTTTACATACAATAAAAGCCTGTCGACACAAATTCTTTATATGTGCTTGTTAAAGGGATTTTTTTTTATATCAACATGGCTATTGGAAAGTAAAGAGAAAAATACTTCACTGTAGAGAGACAGGACAGATGTAATGCGCCTCATTGTAATGAGCAGAGAATAACCTGGGGTCAGTTTAATGAGCAGAGAATATCCTGGGGTCAATTAATTTGGCTTATGTTTCTCTCGACCTCTGATGATTCGAACATCTGTACCTTTTTAAAATGGCATTCAGCTTGGGTTGGCACCTACTGAATGTCACGATTCTGGTCCACCAAGAAAACGATGACAAGTTTAGGAAGTAAAATCAGTGCTGCCAATTTAGTGATTTTGTTGCTAGATTTAGCGACTTCCCTGCCCCTTTTGAGACTTTTTTCAAAAGCCTAGCAAGCGACAATGGTGTACCAGTAACACTAGTCTTGGAGTGCAGCTGTCCTGCACAGTTTAGCTACAACCCTGATGAAACACACTTGATCAAATGTCTTCAGGATTACTAAAGCTGCGTGAAGAAAGTTGAGTTGGGTCGGAGCAAAACTCTGCAGGACAGCAGCACTCAAGAACATCTGTTATGATATGTCTCAGCTATGTAAACATTGTAGCGTCTGGAGCGATCAAAGACAATTGTAAAAGTCAGTCTTCACAACATGCAGACTCCATAAAGTCATCGAGTCATGTGTACCTTCATCAACCACGACAGAGACAAACCCACACTGCAAGTTTACCATCATTTCTTCATTCAACACGGAAGAAATCGAGTGCAACTTCAGCACCATCGGACCAAACTCTCAGGACTTTTTAACTGCAACAGTATATTCGGACACTCTTTGAACAACTGAGGCATAATGCAAGTATCGTACAATATACTAAATTGCTGCTAGTTAAAGTTGTGAACCCCTGTTAACAAAGGAGATTCATAGTAAGAAACTCATGGATCTTCCAGGTGTTAATGTCTCTTTTCATAGCTCCATTCCTTTGCTCTGCTCCGGTTCTTTTCAGTCACTTTCCCTATCCATTCTACCCCTTTTTTTTGTGTTGTATATATTGTTTGTATGCGTTCGTTTAGTTTTATGTGTTCGTAGTGATTTAGTTAAATAAAACTTGTGTGCACATTCTTGCGAGTTGATTCTGATCTGCTTATTAACCAATGTCACTGATAACGATTACGATCACAGCTACATAAGGAAGAGTTATTTTCTCTGTGGCCATGGGAAAATATCCTTTCTGAAAAGTTGATAGACGATCAATACTGAGTGTTCGCTGGCCAAACAGATTGACTGTAATATTAATTCAGCTACAACAAGTTAATTCGATTAACTGATTCAAATATTTATAATTAATTCTAACGAGTTATGATTAATTATTCCTATTTCCCTTTTGAGCTATTTGCTACAACATTATCACTGATCTGTTAATGGCTATAATAGTAAACATATGAGTCTCCATAAACTCCTGGCGTCTGAGCCACTAAGGACGCAGTGGTGTAAATTATTTATGAAGCGAATGTGTCCAGATACATTCATATACCAGTATGTGCAAGTTTTTTATTTTACACCAGACTGCTTTGCACACGAGGGTGGGTAAAACACAGGATTTGCACAGAAGTTGATTCTCAAAGATGGATCGATGCCAACTGTTCATAATCCAATTTCATATATATATTATGTGATGTTTGCAAATTGTCTTTCTGAATGTGTTTCGTTAACATGTTGCTAACGTACTGTTAAATGTGGCTAAAGTTACCATTGTTTCTTACTGTATTCACAGAGACAAGAGCCATGTCTTTATTTTCATTTTTAACCCAAAAACGCTTGCAGTCTGTATAATTCATAAACACATCTTCATTCTTATTGAGTCTCTCCAGCTTTAGCCACGTTAGCAATGCAGCAAGCAATCAAACTCATTCAGAATCAAATATTAGCAAACATCCACAAAATACATGCCATACCTACGTGATCTGTTATGCTGCATCACAAACAGTTTGTAATGATCCATTTTGAGAGTTATATTTGCTGTGTGAGCTTCTCCTGTATTATTTAGGCCTCAGTGTATTGGAATTGAAAGCAATTCCAATTGGAGCACAAGCTCATTTGGGGGCGGGGAGCACAAGCTCATTTGCATTTAAAGATACACAAACCAAACCAGCATTTTTTCTCCCACCCTAAAATAGGCAGTTAAAACATTGTATAATAAAAAATCCATGGTTTTTTTTTTTTTTGAGCTGAAATTTCACAGACACATTCTAGGGACACCTGTGACCTATATTACATCTTGTAAAAGGGGGCATAATAGGTCACCTTTAAGATATGTTTAAGATATGCCTGTGCAAGTTGCTTTCAGCTCAAAACATGCATTTTAGTTTGGGACTAGGCTTAAGCCATGTCTGTGAAATGTTGGCTAGACAAAGCTTCGTTTGAAAGTTTTTTTGTTTGTTTGTTTGTTTTTTTAAGATAATCTTAAGAACATCTAAGTGTACTCAACTGTGCTATTTTGAGACACCATGAACACTTGAAGTGTACTACAAGTGGTAACTAAATACATTTAATACAGAGATAGTATGTTAAAAGCACATTTTAGTTCATATTCATGGTGTCTCAAAATAGCACAGTTGAGTACGCTTAGATGTTCTTAAGATTATCTTAAAAAGTACTAAAGAAGAATTTTTAGAATATTAAGTACAAAATTAGTCAAGTCAAGTCACCTTTATTTATATAGAGCTTTTTACAATGCAGATTGTGTCAAAGCAGCTTTACATTGATAACTGGTATATAATTTTGGTTGCACAGCAGCTCTTAAAGAATAGTGTCAATGCCGGCAGATCAAAGCACTGTTGAATATCAAATGTAAAGTCAAATGTCAAATGTCCCCAACTAAGCAAGCCAAAGGCGACAGCGGCAAGGAACCCAAACTCCAACAGGTGACATCAGATGGCAAACAGGTGGCAAATAGACTTCTGTGTTAAAATGGAGAAAAAAACCTTGGGAGAAACCAGGCTTAGTCGGAGGGCCAGTTCTCCTCTGGCGAACAGTGCTTTGTTACGATTCAGGTTGCTATCATATGTCCGATAGTTTTGCAACATTCAAAGTATTTATTCCAGTTCAATCCAGTTGAGGATCGTATTCATCACACCGGTATGGGCGGTTTGTTGAGGAGCTGTGCCACTGGTTGTCGTGTCGATGAGGCCTTCACAATGGATGATCTAGTTGACTCAATCTCTTCTGATACTTCAGGGCTGCGTTGTGGTTGTGTCAAGGTGCCGGTCCTCAGTCTCACCTGGATACGGCCCGGATCTGGTTGACTACGGTAAACCTTGGGATAAACAGAAAGACTAATATTAGCGTAGATGCCAATCTTCTTCTGATGTAACGAGTACATCTGGTGTTATAGGAAATGTTCCTGGTTCCGGCTGACCTAATTTATGCAGCCTAATAATCCTTTAACGGATTTGAAAATATAAATTGATAATGTGTTATGTGTATGCCAGGTTAAAGAAATGCGTTTTTAGTCTAGATTTAAACTGACAGAGTGTGTCTGCTTCCCGAACAATGCTAGGAAGATTGTTCCAGAGTTTAGGTGCCAAATAGGAGAAGGATCTACCGCCTGCGGTTGATTTTGATATTCTAGGTATTATCAGCTGGCCTGAATTCTGAGATCGCAATAGACGTGAAGGACTATAATGCTTTAAGAGCTCGCTCAGGTACTGGGGAGTTAAACCATTTAGTGCTTTGTAAGTAATTAGCAATATTTTCAAATCTATACGATGTTTAACAGGAAGCCAATGCAGTGTTGACAGAACTGGGCTAATATGGTCATACTTCCTAGTTCTAGTAAGAACTTTAACTGCTGCATTTTGGACGAGCTGTAGTTTATTTATCAGGCGAGCGGAACAACCACCCAGTAGAGCGTTACAGTAATCTAGCCTTGAGGTCATAAATGCATGAACTAACTGTTCTGCATTTTTCATTGAGAGCATATGTCGTAGTTTAGATATATTTTTAAGATCGGTTTTACAGATGCTAGGAACATGGCCTTCAAATAAAAGATTGGTATCAAAGAGCACACCCAGGTTCCTAACTGACGACGAAGACTTAACAGAGCAGCCATCAAGTGTTAGACAGTATTCTAGGCTATAGGGCGAAGTGATGGTGACGAAGGACAGGTGGAAGGCTGAGGAGATGTGAAGGTGGTGCTTGGACGACGATCCCCTGGCGGTGATGAAGTGACGGACCGCTGGCACAGACCCAGAGTTCCCCAGTGCCGACAGCCCGCGGCGAAGACGAGGGAGGGAGGAGTCTAGATGGTGACATGGCTGACGACAGCTGGGGGACGACTGACGGATGCGTGGCCGATGGATCCGCCGGCACAGACGGAGAGGCGATGGAGATGAGCAACATCGCTGGTACTGGCCGAGATGGAATGAGGATCTCAGAGGCCAGAGGCGGAGCCGCATGATTCTCCCATGGTGACAGCGCCATGGTTGGAGGACTGGCTGAGCTCTGGGGTGATGGAGGTGGTGAGGATATCGACGGTGTAACGGTGAGTAATACAGTCATTTATACCGTTCAGAAACGATGATAAAGATACTGGGTGGGAAAGGGTGGGAGATGGAACTTCCTCACTGAAGTCAATCAGCCAGTCCTCATTCTTCGTTGTCGTAACTTCCTCGTTTGCTGATGTCGCTGGCTCACACCCCGGTCAGACTTATGGTAGGACTGCACATCCGGGGCGAGGGTCAGCTCTGTCCTCTCTATCTCGGGCTCTGGCTGATGCGTCGTGGCGGGTGCTGGCTCACCGTCTGCGGGGTGCACACGCGAGTTCTCCACGGTCGAGGGTGTTGCTACGGGCTCTGGGTCTGGCTGTGCTCCAGATCGGGGCGCAGCGCTCTCCAGACACCGAATGACAGCTTCTCTCCAGTTCAGTCCGGTGGTGTCCTGGGAGGTCGAGGCGTTGGAGGAAAGTAGCCCCGATCCGGAACAAGGTCTTGAGGGTCTCGTCGTCCAGGGAGCTGGTGACGGCCAAACAAATAAAATCTTTAACGAACGAAAAAAGGTCTGGGCTCTCCTGAGCCCGGACGAGCATTATTGCCCTCTCGTCCATTTCGGGAGGTCCGATCATCTGTCACGGCTGTATTCACGAAGGAAGACGAAGAAGAACAGTTCAATCACAAAGTAATCCAAGTTTAATTCGAACAAGCAGGCAGGCAGGAAAAACACAATGTAAAATGATGGTGATTGGACAATGAACAGAACTGAAACAGGAACTTATATACACAAAGGGGAATTAACTGATGACGTGCAGCTGTAAAGATGATAGGTGTCCATGGTGATAGATGAATGTGCGCAGGTGAGGAACAGGAGGGATGCTGGGTAATGGAGTGCTAATGCTGGTGACTGTGACACATTTTAACTTTTTGTGTAATTTTTGAAGACAAAATGTTTGTGTAATTTTTGAAGGATCGGTTTAACAATTAGTTTAATAATTCATAATATTTTGACAGCCCAAAGGGCTGCAGTCCATATTTCAAAGTGCAACAGAGCATTAAAGTAGCATTAATGGGAAAAGTGTATTATAGTAGGTGCTTTGGAATGCATCACAAATACACTAAAGTAATAAAACTTCTGATCAGGTACGTGAATTTCTTTCACCATTCACCTTTCATCAAACTGACTATATGTTGTTTTCTTTATTTGTCATAATTACAAATATTTACTTTTGTAACTACTTTCTATATGTATGTATATCTGATTTGCAATCATGCAAAATGAGGAAAAGTGCTATAGAAATAAATTTGAACTGAATTAAACAACAGCCTACCTGATATTTATAGTGTGAGCAAATTATTGAAAAGGTAAAGGTCATAATTATAAAACTTACTTCATGATTAATTTTTGCAACTCAAAATACATTTCCTGTAAACTTTTATCTAGGCCAATACTATTTTTATACTAAACAAGTAGAACTCAAATACAGTTCATTGAATTGTACATTTAATAACAGGTCAACATAGTATTAAAAATAAATAAATTACTGAAGTAGTAGGCTATATTTTATATATATATATATATATATATATATATATATATACACACACACACATACATATTATATATATATATATATATATATATATATATATATATATATATCAAAATAAAATCATTTTATTTGCAAATTTCTCATTGTTACATTTGAGCTGTATAGGCAAAAGTTGGGTTTGAAAATTCTGCCCTTACAGCTCCTGTTAGCAGAAACAAACTAGATGTTTCAGTTCATACCTCAAGTTTTCTTTGGTTTGCACAAAAAGAAAGTCTCATCTAAAAAATTATATAGCATCATCTAAAAATAATTTCATCATTCTCAGATATGAAATACATGGTGAGACTTATGTCTTTAGCTACAATGAGTTTCTAGACCCAGTTTCCTTCTGACAAATGTGACAAAACTGCAACAGATTCCCAATAGTGTGCACTCCAGCAAGTTCGGTTGTTAAGCAAAAAAAAGTACAGCTAAACCGATTGTTGTTGAGTGTGATGGCATTCACTTTATAGAGTTCGAAACATACATCAATCATTGCGGTCTATATGTGTCAACTTCTGGTTCAACCAATGGTAGGACGTTGGGGCAGGCCAA
The DNA here is from genome assembly GCA_037950675.1 of Hypophthalmichthys molitrix. Taxonomy (NCBI): domain Eukaryota; kingdom Metazoa; phylum Chordata; class Actinopteri; order Cypriniformes; family Xenocyprididae; genus Hypophthalmichthys; species Hypophthalmichthys molitrix. Next base: position 36,752,083 of record CM075498.1, on the reverse strand, counting down.
TGGGGGTCAAGGTTTAGTGTCAGCAGTTACAGTGTTTTCAAATCATTTCAGGAAGAATGTATTTATGAGATAAAATGCAAATGAACATCAGCACAACTCATAATTATGAGTTTAGGTAACTCTGGATTTTCTTAAGAGTTTCCGAGTTAGGTGCGTGACGGTGAGAAATCATGTCAGAGGCAATGGATGCAGAGTCTGCCCAAGTAAAAACCTACCAAAACATATTTAAAATAGGTCTACATTCATTTCACACTAACTACAAACCCATTAATATACAGTAGTCAACATGCGAAGTGGATCAAAAAAGTTAATCAAAGTTGTCCTAAGAACTAAGTTGTCCTAAGAAGGTTTTAGGACAACTTTGAAGAAAGGTTTTGATCCACTTCAAATGTTGACTACTATATTTACTGACATAAATATTTTAATTAAACTTTATTTGGAGTTCTTCTTTATTGCACAATGCGTATTTCTTAATATTATGCCTAAAATGTGTTTAATATCACTTTTAGTAAGGATAGTATGATCACTGTATAAATTGAATGCAAGATTTATAAAGTGTACCTAAAGTATACTTGCAGTAGTTCCACTTTAGCACAATCAGATATACTTAAGTATATCTTTAGTTGGACCTCAACACAAAAATACTTGTTCCAGTTTAGCAGACTTTAAGTATACCAATTTGGTTTAATAAAAGTACAATTGCAGGGTATTTATATTAAGTACATAAATATGTAAATGCAATTGTAGTATACTTAGCATAAAATAAATGTATTTCAAATACATTTTAGTATATTTATTTTTCACAAGGGGAGTAATTTGCATTTTGGAGTTTCCCATGAGCTTCAATTTAAAAAAAAAAAAAAAAAAAAAAAAAAACTCTCCCTCATTCCGCTGATCGACCCACTACTCAACTGCATTACTGGGAATGTCGCGGTGCTCCTGGTGGCCACTACATGCCTGAATGCATGTTCTCATTTTGGTAGGCTATGCATAAATATAAGCTACAGAAGGCTTGAATGTAAATATTTATAGTAAGGTTATTAAAAACTGGATGGATTCCTTAACAACTGTAAAGATTTAGTTAATTGGAATTTTCCAAATACAGATTTCGATATTGCATCCTTAAAAATGAAGCAAAAAAAAAAAAAAGAGTGTAAATTACTTGGCACAATGTATAATAAATATATAAAAACCTTAACCACAGATAGAATATATTCAAATATTACCTGTGTTATGACTTTGAGTAATCTGTTCATTTGTACCATTCTGTATAAATTGTGTTCCAGGTGGACAGTTTCAGATGACAATTCACTGGAGGCTGTTACAGAACTGGGACCCGGAGACAAAGTAAATGGTGACAGGTGATTAGTGCAGCAGTGAGCAAACAAACAGGCACAGGGCAAACACAAAGGAGAGGAGAGCACAGGACACAACGCTGGAGTGGATCACTGGAAATAGCTGCTGGGAAAGATCGCTGGAGAATTCACTTGGGAGTACACAGGAGAAAACGCTGGAAAAACACACAGGAGAATTAAAAGGTCCAACAAGTTCCACACACGAGATACAAACGAGACTGGACCATGAGGGAAGACAAGTGGAGTGACTTTATGGTGCTGCAGATGAGGGTGATGGCTGACAGGTGTGCTTGATTGTGAATAGTGTGCAGGTGGGAGCCAAGGAGGATGATGGGGAATGTAGAGAAGGATAGAGGTGGTGACTGTGACAGATTAATTATCCTCCACTCCCCAATTCAGATATAAGGACCGCCCAAAATACTCAACCTCTGCCATTGTTTTGAATCAGGGTATCTTCCGTTCATTCGTTTTTTGATTTAATATTGAAATTAGAAAAACGAGAAAATCACACTTTTTCCATTTTTCATTTTTAAAATGAAAACGAAAAAACAAAAAATTGGCTTGGTTTTTCTTTTTTCGTTCTGGGGTTGGAAACGAATAATCAGTTTGAATATTCGATCTCTACATGTGGGCGGGAATGAAACGCCTCTTTCCGCTGATTGGTCAACCAGACATCAAACCATGTCTTCATCAGTTGTTCATCGGTTCTGCTCAACAGAATAAAAGTCCCTGACTCTACAGCTGTACGGATTCTTAACACATTTATTGCAACTACATTTCATCTCTTTCTCATAAATATTAGTTTAATTTGCAGCTGCACATAAACTACCCCCTAGCCTACAACTTTGGCACACTGCCTGTTTTATTTAACTGACCAACTATAAAATATGTATGGCAAAGCTGCTCGACGTACTGGGCAGCGCGGAGCAAATGTAGGCTACAATACATTGAAGTAAAGCGTAAATCAGTAGCCTATCGATTTAAGTATAAATATGCAGCAGTCAAAACTTTTGTTTTAGACAACACCCTGAGTTTCAGACATGGGATAAATTTGAAATATGACAGATAAGAAAAGATATTAAATAAATATAGTGTTAAATATAGCCATTATAGTGCTCTCTCAGTTATAAGATATCAAAACCCTGAAATAACACTAACAATAAAGAGATGAAGAGTATTTTTATAGCCCATTTATTGCCATCTGTTGGTGACGCTATAGGTTGTTACCAATTAAATCAGTATCAACCAAAGGCTTGCAGAGGTGGCAAAAAAGCAGCACCTGAAGTTGCTTGTAGATGTATTTAATGAGATGTTAGATAATGTTGCTCAGAGAGGGCAGTAAATGCATAGCAATTACAACTGCATAATGTAATGAGATTAATGTTTTAAACAACATTTTGAATACAGAAATATTAAATTAATGACAAAATTCGGATATTTGGATTATGAAATTAATGTCGCCAGTAGGTGGCAGCAAGTCATTGTGTTAATGAATGAGTCATTTATTCAACCGATTCGTTCAAAACACTGATTCATTCAGGAATAAATATCAAGTGAATCTCTATAATCTATTGGGCCATTGAATCATTCGGTCAACTGATTTGTTCAAAGATTCTGATTCATTCAGGAATTAAACACTGCTCTGTGCACTAGGAGTCAGTCGCACAACAGTTCTGATTTGCATTGGAAGTTTTGTTGGCAGAGAAAAAAAAACTTTTCTGAGACATCCATTAATACTCAATATTAATGAAATAAACTCAGAATATTGCCTAAAACAAAAGTTATGACTTTAAGAAAAGGAAAAAATAGAATGTAGCCTATTATATACATACTGTATATTTAACATCATATGCCAGTGATAACCTACATTTCCTGCACTTCTCTATGAAAAAAAAGAAAAGAAAAAATCAAAATAGAATAGGCCTAATAGATATGCTGTGACTGTAAAATACCCTGAAATAAATATCTTTTCATAGCCTATCTGTCATATCATTTCAAATTCATCCCATGTTGTCTAAAACAAAAGTTGTGACTGCTGCATATTTACACTTAAATCGATACTGGTACTTTGCCCTTTACTTCAATGTATTGTACATTCGCCCTGCGCTGCCCAGTGGGTCGAGCAGCTTTGCTAGATTTTTATAGTTGTTCAGTTAAATAAAACAGGCAGTGTGCCAAAGTTGTAGGCTAGGGGGTAGTTGTGTGCAGCTGCAAAGTATGAGATAAACTTTATGATTTATGAGATAAACTAATATTTCACGTGTAGATTAATTGTGTTAAGCCATTCACTAGTCTGGTTATTTGATGAGAAAGAGATGAAATGTAGAATAAATGCGTTTAGAATCCTTACAGCTGTAGAGCGAGGGACTTTTATTCTGTTGAGTGGAACCGATGAACAACTGATGACGACATGATTTGATGTCTGGTTGACCAATCAGCAGAAAGAGGCGTTTCATTCCCGCCCACATGTAGAGATCGAATATTCAAGCTGATTATTCATTTCCAATCCCAGAACGACAAAATGAAAAATCAAGCCAATTTTTTGTTTTTTCGTTTTTATTTTAAAAATGATTTCAATATTAAATAAAAAAATGAATGAACGTAAGATACACTGATTGTTTTGCCATCATGTGTTACTATGTATCATTCCGTCACTATTTTGTATCGTTCGTCATTTTACTTAATCTAGATTGTGTCTGAGATTGTGTGTGTGATTGTGAATCTTTTGTAAATATTATTTTATCTAGTTTTGATAACTTCGTTTTTTTCAACTGCTTACGCACAAAAACCTTACTCACACAATTTCTGAAACCTAACACTCAAATACCAGAACCACACACCAAATCTGCAAAACCATATACTATATATACTAATTCTCGGCCTAGATTTCACTTCCAACATATTCAGTCTGTTTAAAATTACAACCTAAAATATTCAACAGGCAATTCTCGGTCCATTTTATTTCGCTTTACAAATTCACTTTCACAAATTCAGTGGTTTAAATTCAACAGAAAATTCAACATTGGACATCCGGGAACTGCAGGAATAGCAGTAGATTGCCGATGCATAATCTCCATCTGCTGTTAGTTGACCTCACCAGCAGGTGCCACTACGAAGACCCAAACAACAGCTAGAGATTGACTGATTGATTGATTGATTGATTGATTCATTCATTCATTCAATAGAGCAAGTGGTAAGTGTATGTGATGATTATCAGGGCCAGAATATATGCGGAAAAGCTGATAAAGACACAAAAGCTGTTACGTTTAATTCAATGTCTTCACGATTACTTTCCCTGTGTATAGACATATAAGAGGCCTTCTCTACTTATGTAGCCTATAACAAACATTAGGAATGCTAAAGAATTGCATCTCGGTTGCTTTTCCTTAACTCTTATCATAGCTTGTGCGACTGTGCTGCAAAACTGGGGTTGCCCTCATTCGTCATACTCCAGGATTCCCCAATAACACTTAACCTAAAAATGGGGGGTGCATGATGGCGCAGAGAGAAGACGTGCTTTAATCAGCTCTGCTTTGCCAACTTTTATTTTGACTGTGAAAAAGTAGTTTTTTTTTTTCTTTATAAAGACCCAGTTTTCTGTTGTTCATCTCAAGTTAGTTCTTTATATGATACTTGGTAGATTTGTGGTGGAAACATGTCTTTAAAGCAAAAAAAGAAATGGATCGGGTAACACTTTATTTTACAGTGCCGTAGTTACACGTTACTACATGTACTTTAGTAAGATAGTAATAACAGTAAATTATGCATAACTACAAGTAACTAACCCTAAACCAAACCCTAACTCTAACTGTAACTCTATAGTAAGTACATGTAGTTAATTAATAGTACTCAGTACTTATTTGAGTAATTACAATGTAACTATGGCACTGTAAAATAAAGTGTAACCAAGGATCGAACACAGGTGCTAACTCCCTTGTTACTACCAATGTCTTAATGGACGTCTGTCATGATTATGTCGAACAGTTGATTACTGCTAATGATGAAGACTTCCCTAAATTGCCAGTTACTCCTAGGGAATCCCCTGTTCCGAAAAGAGAAAGAAGAAAAGAAATCACTATGGATAGTGACAATATTCTCACCACGCTCTCCCAGCTCATTAGCGATAGGGCAGACGGAATTGAAAAAAGTTGGGAGCTAGATTGGACGAATTGGAGAAAAAAATGTAATCAAGCTGTGCTGAAGTTGTTATGCTTAAAGAAAACGTGTCCTGCATGGAATGAAAGGTACAGAAGTATACTACTTCGGTCAATCAGATCGAAAAGTGTGTGTACGATTTGGAAGCGTACTCTAGGCCAGCGGTTCCCAAACTGGGGTATGCGTACCCCTGGGGGTACGTGAGGTGACAGAGGGGGTACGCAAACAAAATGCTGAATGTTGCCGTTAATTCTTCCCCACCTTAAAATAACATTAAAACCGACCATATATTTTCTAACAGGCACAATGCCGTAAATGCATGACAACATGAATACATAAATACATCCAATCAAAATACCACATCTTTTGCAGTCAAATCTGACAGCATCCATTTCCACATAAGCAGTACGCATAGGGGTGCAAATAGGTTGCGTGCAGAGTATTGCTGCCTGAGCGAATCGTGCTACATTATTGCTGTTCTCAACAATGTACCTGTAGATTTAGCACTTGAACAAATAGAAAGGTGCATAGAGATCAATTTAAGATTCACTCTTGATACAAAACATACCTTTTGTGAGTTCTTGTTCAAGAATGCAAATCCAAATATCCACAGGATTGCAAATGTGACACTGATTTTATACAACATTTCAACAAACAAAAGGGAAAATATTAAGTGAAGTTCTTCACAATATTGTCAGTATTTGCTCTATTTTGCAACGAAATAATAGCTCCAACGAAAGCCAAAGCAGAATTACAACACAGCGGTGTTTTGTGAACGAATCAGCTTTGAACAAATCTTTCGTGAAAATCATTGATTCATGATTCATCTACTGGCAGTTTTAGTATTTAAAAGAATCACTTTTCAAGTTTTATCATTGCATATTTCTCTATTGAACTTTTTTTTTTTTGATTAAAACGTCTGAGAACAGGGAACGAGACTCTGCGTTTGCTTCAACGCTATGGGGAACGTCCACGTGACTCCATGTTGAAAGCCAAATGTCAACAAACTCCAATCCTATTGGCCGGCGACAGCCCATGACGTAATGGGGCGCGACCCCAGAAGTATAAAAGGTGCACCTAGCGAAACAGTCAGTATCTTAATTTGTCTTGAGGGACTGTTCAGCTGGCAGCCCGAAGCATGGCAAGGAAACGCAAAGTCTCGTTCCCTGTTCTCAGGGAACCATGGTTACATACGTGACCTGAGACGTTCCCTTTCGAAAGGGAACTCAACTGTTTGCTTCAACGCTATGGGGAACGAAATACCCACACCACCATGCTTGAGGGGAGTGCAAGCCAGGAAACGGCTAAGAAACAAAGAAATGGTTCCAAAGGAAACCAGAAGCAACACGCCCTTGGGTCGCACAAGGCTGTCAGTGACAGCACTCCCTACGGCCAAACAGCCCAAGCTGAACCTTAAAGAGGCTCTCCGTAGAAAGCCTACCAAGGCTCTCGCTCTGGCTTCTGGGACCAAATTTTCCAAGGAAAAGTGGTCCCTTAAAGGGAATGTGGCCGGGGAACCGTAAGGAGCCCCAGCCAGTCACTAGAGGGGAAAACATCACCCTCACTGCCACCAGGGAGGCCGACCTGGTTCTAAGACCAAGTCAGTCTTAGCCAACCCTGTCTGGATCACAGAATCTCAAAAACGCATTCTTCAGGGAAGAGAGCGAGTAAGAGCGACTGCAAAGGGGCAGTAAGCAACTCAAACCCACGCATAGAGACGGGCATCCTGGAGAGCAGTACTGAGCTAAAAACTGAATGCTAAAAACCCTCATATTGAGGGGAGTAAATCCACTCGGTCCTAGGATCTACTCAGCGCCTGATTATATAGCCACTGAGGAGGCTGTGCGCTAGAAAACCCTAGTAAGGGGAGCACAAACCAGCCTAGGGCTGAACTCAGGAGGAGGCCTGTGTAGGCCTACCACTGTGTTCAGCTTAGGGAACTAAACACAATTACGCAGACAACCCTAACAGGGAAGTATCAAGTTGAACCTAACAGGCAGACAGTACTGTGGGCACATAACCAAGGAGGCCTGTAAGGCCTACCTATGCTGGTAGAAAAATGAGAGGTGAGACTCACAAAGTCTAAAGTGCATCGACAGAAAAACGGAATTCAATGGTGGCCCGTGGAGCCACCTTGAACACCTCTCTTGCTAACTGCAAGAAACGATGACTAGCATACTTGACAAATAAGACTGTGATAGTGTCCACATAACAGTCCACCTAACACAATCCAACGAGCAGTGTACTCTGTCTAAAAGGAACCTTCTTACTCTTAAAACAAGAGGAGTACAACCCCATCATACATGCAAGGAAGGCCCAAAAACGGGCCTATGACCTCAGCAGCTACATGGCGTCAGCTCGTGACAGTGTTACAAGCACCAGGAAGGAAAATAACCATAAGGAGGTTACATTATCACCTGGGGCCCTGGCCAACCAGAGATGCACTCAGTAAAAATACTTACAACTCTCTAAAAAGAGAGGAGTATACCAAAAAGCAATCAGTATGTCCAAAAGGTGGCCCACAGGGCCTAGCAACCTTGAACATACAGTGCTTTGGTTCCTAGTGGCCACATAGAACCAACATCCTAGAGAGCAGAACTCAGCTGAGTGCTAGAAACCTTCACATTGAGGGGAATAAACTTCCGCTCATCTTAGGATCTACTCAGCGCTTGATTATTTGCACTGAGGAGGCTGTGCACTAAAAACCCTCATACAGAGAAGCACAAACCAGCCTAGGGCTGAACCTCAGGAGGAGGCCGCTGAAGGCCTACAACCATGAACAGCTTAGGGAACTAAGCACTATTACACAGACAACCCCAGCAGGGGAGTACAAAGTTCAACCTAACAGGTAGACCATACTGTGGGCATACAATAATGGAGGCCATAAGGCCTACCCAACGAGAATTCATATGGATACATAATTCACATATGAAAAGTATATTTCCTCATACACAAGTAATGTGTATTGAGCCACACAGTGTTTGAACATCCACCTAACACAATCCAACGAGCAGTGTACTCAGTAAAAGAACCTTTTACCTCTAAAACAGGAGGAGTACAACATACGCCATCAACTGCCAAAGAAGGCCCAAGCAGCCTATGACCTCAGCAGAAACACAGCATCATAAAATCTAAGCTTGTGGATGGCATAGAGGCAGCACATTGCCTGGGTCCCAAGAGGAAGGAGCAGAAGGATTCCAGAGTGATCATCATGAAGTTCATCTCTCGTGCACTTCGTGATGCAGTTTGGAAAGCAACCAAAAAAAAATCATAATTTCTGCAAGAAAACAAGCTTCGATTCACTAAAGACCCGTGTAAAATTGATCGCAAAAAGACAGCTGTTTTGGCCAATGATTGATAGCGCACACAAGGCTGGTAAGAAACCGTACTTTGTGGGTGGCCGAGCTTTTTTTGAAGGAAGGGAGGTGTATCCGCCTTCCGTGGCGATGTCTGACTAATTTGAACGGTGGATTAACAAAATGGTTTGAAGCCATGACTGTTTATTGTGAAATTTGCTTGTTGTAAGTATTGATTTTCGGGTCTTTCTGTATTATGTATGATTTTTTCACAGATTATTTTTGTTTATAGGCTAAGTAGCCTAAATTTTTGTTCAGCTGACCGAAGCAGCTTTTGTTCAAGGTTGGCTGTTGATGTTGTTATCTTTTGTTTCCTTAAACCCTTAAAACCAGTTTTGTCTTTTTCCAGGAATCTCATTCTACCATTTAGGATGTAAACTTTTGGCGATCACAATGGGGCAATACTCTTTGGGCTTCACATGTTTCAGAACATTCAGCGGGTGTTTGTACCTTTCAAAATAATTTTTCTGGTTGCACCTTACACAGCGATTGTGATCCTACGGGACATTGTCTTCTCTTAGTGATTGAGTTTAACCCCAGGGAGCTCGATGGTAACTCTTCTTCACCCGTTTCAACTTCACTGTAACCTACCACCCCGGCTCAAAGAACACCAAGGCCGACGCCCTCTCCAGGCAGAATGAGCCCTCTCCCATCAACGCTCGTGGTCGCTCCCATCCAGAGGGATATTATTACCGAGCTGGAACAGGCCAACAACCAAGTCGAGGTTCGTCTCGAGTGTCCACCGGAGAAAGTCTTCGTCCCTGAATCCTTCCGCCTCCGTGTCATGGAACAAGTCCATAGCCTACCTGCATCAGGGCACCCGGGTATCACAGCCACAGTCCAACTATTACAGAACCGGTTTTGGTGGCCAACCCTCATTAAAGACACCACTCAATTCATCAAACAATGCAACACCTGCAATATGCACAAACCCTCACATCAAGTTCCTGCTGTCCTTCTACAACCGTTACCTCTGCCTCAACGTCCCTGGTCTCACATAGCCATAGACTTTGTCACTGACCTACCACCCTCCAATAACTTCACAACCATATGTCATAGACCGATTCTCCAAAGCCTGCTGCCTCATCCCTCTGACCAAACTACCAACCGCCATGCAAACCGCCGAGCACCTCTGCAACTGGGTCTTTCGGCTCTACAAGCTTCCCGAAGATATAGTCTCAGACCGGGGTCCACAGTTCACCTCTCGTCTCTGGACGTCCTCCTGACAAGCTCTTAACATCAACGTCAGCCTCACTTCCGGGTACCATCCACAGTCCAACGGCCAGATTGAACGCCTCAACCAGGAACTCACCCGCTTCCTGTGTGCCTATTGCAGCCAGCACCAAAACGACTGGGCCCGGTATCTGATGTGGGCAGAATATGCTCAGAACTCAATACGCAAGGAGGCCACGGGATTAACTCCCTTTCAGTGTTTCCAACCACCTCTCTTCCCCTGGTCAGGGGAGACCACTGATGTACCAGTAGTCGACGACTGGATGAACAGGAGTGAAGCCACATGGAACCGAGCTCACATCCACCTCCAACGTGCTGTCCGCCGCTTCAGAGAACAAGCTGATCGTCATCGCCGTCCTGGTCCTGAATACCAGCCTGGTCAGTGGGTGTGGCTGTCAGCCCGAGACTTACGCCTCAAACTCCCTTGCAAGAAAGTCAGCCCAAGGTACGTAGGCCCATTTCAAAAAACACGTCAAGTTACACCTGTCTCATTCCGTCTGGCTCTACCTAACCATTTCCGTATCTCTGCCCTTGGACTATTTGCTGTTTACTGGACTAGTGATTCTTATCTGCCTGCCCTGATCTATCGCCTGTTGTAAGACTATGATTCTGCCTTTTCCCTGCCATTCCTGCTTGCCCCTGTTGACCACTGCCTGTTTGACTACGAGATCTGTTAATAAAGCCTGCATATGGATCCCACTTCGTGTGATGACTCGTTACAAAGGGCCACCCATTTGAACATTTCTGGTCTCGCCCCTGGCTTATTCTGCTACATCTCTTTATGTCGATGATCAGACTTCCAAGACAGTTGACCAATGTTTATTTAATTTCTTATGGAAAAATAAGAAAGACTATATTAGAAAATCTGTAGTTATGAATTCTTATGAAAAAGGTGGACTTAATTTCATCAGCTTTGCTACCCTTAATTATACATTTAAAATAAATTGGATTAAACAACACTTAAAAAAATCCCACCAAATTTTATTTTTTCTAAATTAGATCGTCTCATGTTTCTAACTTCAATAGCATTTGAGGAGAATGACTTCGAGTCATAAAACCAACTATAGTGTGTTCATGTAAGTGTCAGGCATGATGCACACTTTTTATATTTTTGATATTTATTAAAATAAGGGCCCATATGGTAGTTAAAAAAATAGCAATATTCACACATGATTTTACAGTTTATTTCTATTAAATATCAAAAATCTAAAAGGTGTGCATCATACCTGTCACACTTTAAGGTTGGTATTATGACTAAGTCATTCTCTTCAAATGATATTGAGCTTTAAATGATGGTATATTGTGTGTATGAGTGTACAGTAGGAAATACATAGCAATATTTACATATTGCCTGACACCTACATGAACACTTTACAGTTGGTTTTATGACTAGAAGTCATTCTCTTCAAATGCTATTGAAGTTGGAATTGTGTATCGTATGACTTTGGAGACTGTCCCTAAATTTGCAAATATCGAACGTACAACATCGAGCCAACTTTATGCCAGTATTTCCCTGGGAAGCACTTAGCGTCAAACTTTGCGCATTATGTTCATATTCTGAGTGCATCTGCTTGCCTGTAGCCTATATAGTAGAGTCAACATCACCAATAATGTATGTGTTTGGTCTTTTATTTTATATTATTATTATTGACTTTTTTTATGCTTTCTTTGAACATTCAATTTACACTATGGAACAACAAAATTAAAACATAACAACAACAATTAAGAATAAAACCAATAGAATAAATAACAAAAAGGAACAATCAGTACCATAGTTCAAAGCAGAAAAAGACCGTAACAAAAAAGAAAAAGGGGAAAGGGTTAGGAAATAAGAGGGCATTACACAAATTAATAAAAATTACACATTAATTACAGTAAAGTACTAGAAAAGGCAGTATCATCACAACTATGTTCCTTTTTAGAAAGAAATAGTATCTGTGAGGATTTCCAGTCAGGATTTAGACCGTACCATAGTACTGAGATTGCTCTCATTAGAGTTATTAATGATTTGCTCTTATCATGAGATCGTGGTTGTATCTCTCTATTAGTGTTACTGGATCTTAGTGCTGCATTTGACATTATCGATCACAAGATTCTTTTAAATAGACTCGAAAATTATGTTGGCATTAGTGGAACTGCATTGTCATGGTTCAAATCATACTTATCTGACCGTTATCAGTTTGTAGTAGTAAACAAAGAGATGTCATATCGATCACAAGTTCAATATGGAGTGCCGCAAGGCTCAGTACTAGGACCGTTGCTTTTCACTCTGTACATGCTACCCTTGGGAGGTATCATTAGGAAGCATGGTGTTAGTTTTCACTGTTACGCTGATGATGCTCAGCTCTATATTTCTTCGCGCCCTGATGAAACTTACCAATTCACAAAAATAACAGAATGCATAGCTGATATAAAAAATTGGATGACCAGTAATTTCCTACAACTAAATTCAGAAAAAACAGAGATTCTAATTTTTGGACAAAAAACTTCTTCATGTAATAACCTAGAATACTGTCTAACACTTGATGGCTGCTCTGTTAAGTTAGAAACCTGGGTGTGCTCTTTGATACCAATCTTTCATTTTTCTTTTTAATTTGAAGGCCATGTTTCTAGCATCTGTAAAACCGCATTCTTCCATCTTAAAAATATATCTAAACTACGACATATGCTCTCAATGAAAAATGCAGAACAGTTAGTTCATGCGTTCATGACCTCAAGGCTAGATTACTGTAACGCTCTACTGGGTGGTTGTTCCGCTCGCTTGATAAATAAACTACAGCTCGTACAAAATGCAGCAGCTAGAGTTCTTACTAGAACTAGGAAGTATGACCATATTAGCCCAGTTCAGTCAACACTGCATTGGCTTCCTGTTAAACATCGTATAGATTTGAAAATCTTGCTAATTACTTACAAAGCACTAAATGGTTTAGCTCCCCAATACCTGAGTGAGCTCTTAATGCATTGTAGTCCTTCACGTCTATTGCGATCTCAAAATTCAGGCCAGCTAGAATATCAAAATCAACCGCAGGCGGTAGATCCTTCTCCTATTTGGCACCTAAACTCTGGAACAATCTTCCTAGCATTGTTCGGGAAGCAGACACACTCTGTCAGTTTAAATCTAGACTAAAAACGCATCTCTTTAACCTGGCATACACATAACACATTATCAATTTATATTTTCAAATTTTCAAATTTCAAAGGATTATTAGGCTGCATAAATTAGGTCAGCTGGAACCGGGAACACTTCCTATAACACCAGATGTACTCGTTACATCAGAAGAAGAATGGCATCTATGCTAATATTAGTCTCTCTGTTTATCCCGAGGTTTACCGCTGTCAACCGGATCCGGGCCGTATCCAGGTGAGATCGAGGACCTGCGCCTTGACAGGACCACAACGTAACCCTGAAGTATCAGCAGAGATTGAGTCAACTAGATCATCCATTGTGAAGGCCTCATCGACACGACAGCCAGTGGCACAGTTCCTCAACACACCGTCCATACCGGAGTGATGAATACGATCCTCAACTGGATGGAACTGGAATAAATACTTTGACTGTTGCGATCCCACTGGACTTACGATAGCTACCTGAATTGTAACAAAGCACAGTTCACCAGAGGAGAACTGGCCCCTGACTAAGCCTGGTTTCTCCCAAGCTTTTTTTCTCCATTTTAACATTTTAATTTGCCACCTTATGTCACCTGTTGGAGTTTGAGTTCCTTGCCGCTGTCGCCTTTGGCTTGCTTAGTTGGGGACACCTGACATTTGATATTCAACAGTGCTTTGCATCTGCCTGCATTGACACCATTTTCTTTAAGAACTGCTGTGCAGCCAAAATTATATACCAGTTATCACTGTAAAGCTGCTTTGACACAATCTGCATTGTAAAAAGCGCTATATAAATAAAGGTGACTTGACTTGACTTAAAGAGTTTGTAGGCTGTGCAAATTGTACATGTTTTGATAGCTTTTTTGTTAAGTGAGAGTGAAACTGTAAGTAAATAATGTTCCCTTTCGAAAGGAAACTCGCACTGTGTCCTAGAACGCATATGGGGAAACGCCCTCGCGTGGACAGGTGTCTGAAGTGAAAGTGGAATCAAGCCAATCCTATTGGCCAGCGACAGCCTATGACGTCATACTAGTGCGACCAGACAGTATATAAAGGGCGCCTAGGAAACATGACATCCTCTTTTCGTCTTCAGTGACTGTTTTGTCTGTTGTGATTGTTGCAAGGTAAGAACCTTTGTTATCATGTCTGAGAAGCGTTTCAAGCGTTGTGCCGATCCGTGTCCGAGATATCTGACACCTGATGACACACATGACTGCCTGGGTGAGGAGCATGCGCGATCAGTTCTCGAAGGGATCTGTTTGCGTCCATTGTGAGAGTCTGCCTATGCAGACGCTCCGCTCTCGCCTGTCAATCTTCTCGAGGGAAGAGGGACAGGCATCTGCACCTGGCGGCTCAGGTCCTGCTGGTGCTGAGGCAGAGAGGAGACTCAAGTCGCGGGGCTCGCAGGTGGAGCTCTCTGAAAAGCTTGAGAAAGGCTTTTCTCTCGTGCACGATTCGGCGGCTCACGAGAGCGATCTGCTTGATGAGGATGCCATTTCTCTGGCATTCTCTGGTTCAGCAGATAGTGCTCTTTTGGCTCCAAGCCATACTGAAGAGCAGATGTTGGTTGTAGAGGGCAGTGAGAGTGTTGCATTTGAGCCCACGTGACCATCCTGGCCCGCATATGTTGAGTTGTTGGATGTTATGTAGCACGCCTCGGGCAGATTGAAACTGCCATGGGCGCGCGCTCGGGAAGAAGTGGTTCGTGGGAGGCTAGACGAACACTTTCTTCCATTCTGAGATCAAGAAGGCATGGAAAAACCCTTATTCGGCCCGTATTCATCGGTCTGGGCAGGCAAACTATGCCAATGTCGAGGGAATACGATAGCACGGATATGTGGCGATCCCCCCTATCGACGACACGTTCTCGAATTATCTCGTTGGTGGTGGAGCTTCATCACTGAAGGCTCCGGCCATGCCTACTAGACCGTTAAAAACAACTTTGCAGTTGAATGGCAGGGCATACGCGGCTGGTGCTGCACTGCATACTATGGCAGTGCTTCAAGCATATCAGGCCGACCTGCTGAAAGATTTAGACCAGGGCCGTCTTTCCCCTGATGCGGTGGCTGAGCTGCGCCCCACCACAAACTTGGCTCTCTGTGCCACCAAACAAACTGCTGCTGCGATCGGTCGATCGATGGTGGCGATGGTGGCAACGGAGAGACACCTGTGGGTGAACCTGGCTGACATCGGGGAGAAAGAGAAGGGTTTTCTCCTCGATGCAGCGCTTGAACTTTTTGGGACCTCCGTCGAGGCGGTGGTCGGAAAGTTTAGGGAGGCAAGGGCGCACTCAGCAGCTTTTAAGTCCTGTATACCACGCCGGTCCGAATCTGCACCCAGGCAGCCAGGGGGACCTGGCCCGTCATGGTCTGAGGATCATAGGCAGGGCCAGAGGTCTAGTGTCGCCGCTCGAGCATCTCCTCCTCAAAGGAGCAGGTCTCAGAGAAGGTGCGATGCCAGGAATAAAAAGCAGGATATGAGAGAGGTGATACAAAGCGGGCACGCTGAGCGCCACTGAGTGTTCCCTCTCTCATGAGGGGTTTTCCATCTCCCTCTCCTCCTTTTTCTCCTGTCCCCCTGTACCCTTCCATCTTCCCTGCACATGCTCTGACATCAGGCCTGATGCCTGGGCCAGACGATGATTTTGTTCACATTCTGGAACTCCTTCTGAGGGTCTGGCTTAGTGCTTGATTCGAGCACAGCTGTTTTTAGACTGCTAGAGTATGGCAGGCTAATTTTACATTCAGCCTCTACTCTTGTTGGTCTTGGGTGAGCTTTGCAGGTCACTACCCCGCTATGGGACTTTCTTATTTTGCAGTGACCACGGCTTACTGCTATAGGCTGGCGGGGCTTTAATTTTGTACTTTTTATTTCTTTTCTTTGGGGCTAGGGCCCTGGAGCTCTATGGAAGGCTGTCTTTTCACAGCCTTGCTATTTGCTTCCTCTCTTTCAGAGTTTGTTGAAGTTTCTAGCGAGTATTTCTTAGAATGGATTTATAGTATGGCAAGCTATTTCATTATCTAGCTGCCTTTTACTTCTGAAGCCTCCTATACAGGTTGAGTTTTCAGTTTAGTTTTCTTTGTCTAGGCCCTCTGGCCTGTTTCAGCCCCTTCCTGTAGGTTGCAGCGATGCCTCCACTCCCTTGAGCTCCAGTTCTTAACATGACCTGTTTGGTGGTGGTTTTTCGCTCAGTCCAGCTTGGTGTTGTCTTAAGAAAAAGGCCGCCTTGACATTCCTGAGTGTGTTGGCCCTCTTTATTTTAATTTTTAAGCTCCCTGAGCTTCGGGCTGTTTCTCTCTCCTGCGTTGGCCATTTGGCCACCTTGGGGTTTTTATATTTTTCAGCCTTCTCTTCGTACAGTCGCTAGGTTCAAACCACTGCCCCGCTAAGTGCTGGTGTTTTTCTGTAATTAGAAATTTTCTTTGTGGTAGGCACCCAAGTTTCATGTATTTTAACTTTGGGTTTTAGCCTCCCGTGGCCGTGTTTACTGGGAGTAGTAGGCCCTGCTTGAGGCCTCCTCGCCATTCTGGTAGTGTTATGTTGTGCTCCCCTCATTTAAGGGTTGCTGGGCGATATGCTGAGCACACGGCTTGTGTTTGCCATGCAAATGAGTGTTCCAAGCCGGCAATTCTATTCTCACGTCTAAGTAGTTGGCTCCTCGGAGCCTCCTTGGATGTGTTATGTAGATGTTGTAGGTTTCTCTTCCTGTTACCTCCATCTCTGAGCTGTTCAGATTCCCTCGGGTTATTCTGGGAATTCTCACCAATTCTGGTGCTGTTTCACAGCTCTTTATTGCTAGGCTTGGTTTTGCTCGTTCCGGTTGAGCTTAGTTCTCCCCTTATCCTTGGGTCGTTAGAATTGGCTCCCGAAGACCGATCGGAAGGTAGAAGGACTTTTTAGACCGCCCTGAAGGATTGGTTATTAGGCTGTTGATACTCTCTTGCTTTTGAGTTCGGTTTATATGCTAGGAGTACTCTCTGTCTCCTACTATACTCCAGTCTCTGTTCCTCCCCTGGCTTAGCTAGATTACCCGGCCTCCAGAGTGTTTCTCTTTAATTCTGTAGATCCTAGGTTGAGTAGACTGCTCCCCTCTTTCAGGGTTCCTGGCTATTTGCTGAGCTCTACTCCCAGAGATGCCCATCTCTGGTCCGGTGAGTTGTTACTGCCTTTTTTGCAGTTCTTCTCACAAGGTTTCTTCCTCTTTCCATGTGGGGTTATTAACGTACAGTAACTGAGCAGTATAAATAAGGTGAGACAGACTGCTTTAACAAGCAAACTTCTGCCTTTCAAAGAAAGGTCTCTCTAGCAATTAAACCTTTTCTTTGTTTTTGTAATAACTAGGTTAAAATTTGCAGAGCACCTAAGGTTATCTTTAGTTATCTGTATACCCAAATATGTAACATAATTTTTTAACCGCAATACCATTAATTGAAGAAGTCGTACTATTTTTAACTGGAAGTAATTCACATTTATTAAGATTAAGATTAAGATTTTAGTCTTTTAGCCAGAACTAATGCTATTATTTTGTAGTCATTGTTTAGTAAGGAGATTGGGCGCCAATTTTCTATGAGAAGGGGATCTTTGTTTGGCTTTGGGATTAGGGTAATTATTACCTGACATAATTTGGGGGAAAGAAATGTTTTCGCTGTGCTTTCTTTAAAAACTTCTAATAGAAAAAAAATTTTTTTGCTAAATTATTTATAAAACTCAGAGGTGAGTCCATCATTTCCTGGAGATTTTCCATTTTTTAACATATTAATCGCATCAACAATTTCTTTTAAGGTAATAGGGCTGTCACAAAAGGCATTATCTACCATATTCAACAGCTGTACATTCTGGAGAGACTCAAAAAAATAATTTGCATCTTGGTAGCAAATTTTGGACGTATTTAACTCACTGTAAAAATTAGCACAAAATCTTCCAATAATTTTCTGATCTTCACTTAGTGTTCCATCAATTATGAGATTAGAAAGGGAGGAAGCCAAAAAAAAAAAAAAAAAAAAAAAAAAAAAATATATATATATATATATATATATATTTTTTTTTTTTTTTTGGCTTCCTCCCTTTCTAATCTAAAGAAATACACGGAGCTTTGCTCACCTTCCTCAAACCATTTTCTGTGGCTCCATCAGCTTTATCTTTATATCTTTATATATTTTATCTAATTGCTGTTGCTGTTTAGCAAGTTCAGCTTTTTCAGAATCAGTAATATCTTCCGTATTTTTAGCCAAAAAATTGGCAATTTAAGAAATAACTTCATTCTCATAGGATTTCCTCTTTTTAGCTAAATCACCAATGAATTTACAAAGATATTTACAAACTTCATGTTTAGTTAGCTCCCAATTACTGCAATAATTATTTTCTTCTTTTGCTTTATTCCAAAAGTTAGTAATGATGTCATCAATTTGAGTTTCTTACTTCATCACAAGAAAGGATTGAATTATTAAGCTTACAATAAGAGGGAGTTCTATATGAGTTAACATTATTTGAAAGAGGGATTTCAATAGTAATACATTTATGATCAGATAAAGGTGAAGGTATAATGTCAGATGAAATATTATGCAGCTCCTTTTAGGTAAGCCATAGGTCAATGCGAGATTGGCATGAGAGAGAGTCATTACTCCATGTAAATACTTTTAAAGTTGGAGCTTCTCTCCAGCTATCAACCAAAGAAAATCTTTGCACGAACATCCTTGAGTAGTTAGAGTTAGGATTATTAGATTTGGGGGGCCATCTATCAATATTATTGTCCATAACCACATTGAAATCGCCCCCAAAAACCAAATAAGAGCTGGGATAGTTATTTAACAGTGAAAGTATATACTCTTCCATTTGATAAAAGAAATTTTCTTTTACTTTTTGTTGAATAAATCCATAGAGATTTGTAACAATAAATCTCATATGTGAAATTCCAAGTAAAAGACAAACATATCGTCCATTTGGATCACAGTCTGAAAACAGAATTTTCCCCTTAAAGCAATCAAGTAAGATGCAAACCCCAGCTGAGTTTGATGTTCCATGGGACATCCACAGGTCCATGCCCCATTGTGATCTCCAAAAATTAAAATCTTCTTTGACCAAATGACATTCTTTTAAAAAATAAAAGTCAGAGTTAAACTGTTTAAGGTATAAAAAGATAACTTTACATTTGGTAAGGTTTCTTAGCCCATTAAAAGAAAAAAAAGGGGAAAAAAACTTTATACAAATATTATACAAATAATGTAGCAAGAAATTGCACTTGTCTAAAAATAACAGAGCTCAGCAAATTCTGTAACAAAAAAATACCAATGTATTGATGTAGTGCAGTACAAAATAAATATTCATAAATTATTAACATTAGAACAGAGGAGTATAAAAGAACAGGTAATCCACATATTGTTAAACAGCATGAAAGCTCCTTGTTTTATTCAACAAATTTTAAACTATACCCATTGACAATTATATAACGTGAAAAGTTTAATGTTTTGGAACAGGGTTAAGATCCAAAGAGGTAGGTTAACAAAATACCTGACTTAAAGGCGTTGCTGTTGTGCGTAGAAATGCACATGAGTTCATTTAAAGAAATCCTCAAGGACAAAAGTGTGCAGTTCTCTAGAGTGGAGCAGGTAAACGAATAGTCAGAAAGGGGAATTCAAGTTGGTGGAAATATTTCCATGCCATCCACAAAGGCCTTCACCCTACAAAATAGGCCCGCTTGTTATCTTGCCGTGCTTTTTCTATGAGAGGTCATAGTTTCTTTCCATTTTCCCTGTCCATCGGAGACAAATCCTCTGAGATTTTTAGATGGGCACAAATACATCAAAAAGTATTTAGTTACAAATTACAAATACTTACTCATCAAATGTATTTAAATAAAATACAAAATACTGCTGTGAAAAAATGTATTTAATTAAAATACAAGTAATTTGAAAATACAAAAATACAAACAAAATTTACACGCAATCATTTGAAGTGTGAGAGTAACAGTGGACAGCAACAGGTTTATTAGGCTGCTGTCACTTTAAGAACGAATGCACAGATCGAATATACTTATGGTTACATTAATTTAAGACACGACCAACTGTGTTTTCACCTGCAATTAATCAGAATGTTATTTTTTACTACTTGACCTACCCATCTGTGGATTATCTGCAACGCCCGCGGATATAACTGCAATCCACACATCACTAGACAGCGCACGTCATGGTTTAGCTAGCAAGTCATTTCACAAGTTCTAGCCATTTCCGTTAATCTTCTGTCCTATAATAACATTCAATGAATAATATCTGGTAGTTATCTAGATACTTTACCTTAAAGGATTAGTTCACTTTCATATTAAAATTTCCTGATAATTTACTCACCCCCATGTCGTCCAAGATGTCCATGTCCTTCTTTCTGTTGTCGAAAAGAAATTAAGGTTTTTGATGAAAACATTCCAGGATTATTCTCCTTATAGTAGACTTCAATTGACCCCAAACGGTTAAAGGTCAAAATTACAGTTTCAGTGCAGCTTCAAAGGGCTTTAAACAATACCAGACGAGGAATAAGGGTCTTATCTAGCGAAACGATCTGTCAATTACTAAAAAAAATGATTAAAAATGTATATGCTTTATAAACACAAATGATCGCCTCGCCTGCCTTCCGTATTCTTTAAAAAGCTTACGCTGTATGTCCTACACCTTCTCTATTCAAATTACGGAAAAAACTTAACTGGCGTCGCATTCATTCCATAATTTGAATAGGACTGAAGAAAGAAGGACATGGACATTCTCCCCCACCATTCTTTCCAAGGCATCTGATCCATTGTTAATTGCGAGAGTTCTCTGAACTGCAAGAGGATATTGGCAGTATTAAGGCTCTCTATCTTCTGATGTTTAATTACCAGAGACTCACTTTTGGGGAAGAGGAGGAAATATTACCTCAATAAGCATATCATCTGCAGAATCCATTTCTGACTTGAGGTAATCGTGCAAATTTTCGCTCGATTTTCCCCATTCTCAATCATTCTAAATGTTACTACAATCATATATGCATCGAAATATAACTGAATGGTCTCTGTTACTGCACTACAAATTAAAATATTATTTTGAATTTGTGGAGCTCTCTAAAGCAGTGGTTCCCAAAGTGGGGGTCGCGAGATGATTTCCAGAAATCAAAAAAAAAAAAAAAAATAATAATAATAATAATTTAATGATTCGAAATAGCATATTTTATGAATAATTGTAAAAAAATACAAAAAATATTAGTTAAATTAAAAACCAAAACCATGCAAATAAAAAAAGCCATCAATCCTTCGATTTTCCTTCTTCTCGACCATGACTCCTGAGGTGATTACGACAGATTAACGACATATTAGCAACAGCATCAGTTGCAGCAGGTCAATTTACAGCACCATGTTAAACATTCAGACATGTGCACGTAGGTAATTCTTTAAGAATAAGAATAAGAATCTTTATTGTCACTGTATGCATACAGTAGTACACAACAACGAAATTAAATTAGCAACTCTAAAAGACGTGTAAAACAATAACAATAAATAACTAGTAAAAATAATAACACAGACAGTATAAATTAAGCAGTGCAACCACAATGTACTGCCACATAAAATGGCATAGTGCTGAGATACTTTAAACAACATCAATATTGCACATATGTTCATAATTATGACATTCAAAAATATAGTTGTAAAATTATAAACAAGAGTATGATTATATAAACATTAATACCACAGCAATAGATTTAGGCTTTAAGCTTTGGATATTATTTTTGTCGAAATTAAACCTTGTTTAATAGGGAGGCCAGCGGAGGAGAGCGGAGAAGCACCACCATCAGGAGACATAATGGATAGCACTCGTCTCTTCGTGAAGGTGGAAAAACAAAGTTCTTTATGACCTGAGGGATTTCTTGTAAAAAGATTTAAAAGGAAAGAAAAGACGAGAGTCGCCTGTTTTTGTCTATTTTAAGTTTTAATTTAAAATATTTGTGATTTTAACATAAAGCTTATGTTTAAATGTTTTGCCACTTGCGTGAGCAAGTATATGAAATATATAAATCAATATATAAATCAAAAGTATTACTTTATAAAAATATAAAAGTAATGAATTGAATAAAACATTTAAATGTAGTGCGTTTTAAAGTGACATCTATGAAATATAGTGTAGCCTATACAAAGAGAATCGCAATGCTGACAAGCCATGTTCAGCATGGATGTGCACAGACATTTTGGGTGGCAGGGGCTCAAGTGGGTAAAAAGGGCACTTCTCATAATTATTTATTTAAAAAATAATAAACAAAACGTTAAATATATTAACACAACTCTGACTTCCTTCCTGCCAATTTATTTTAATTCCCTCACACAATTGTTTCATACTCCACAGATTTCTACAGAATAATCAGTTCACACAGAGACCGTTGTCTTCTTTAGTATTCAGTAGGTTTATCACAAACAGGCAACAGCAAAAGAAACTATGCCACAATGTGTGTGTTTTCTACACTACTATTTTCAAGTAGTTACAATTTATATTTAGAATAAATGACTGCATCAAGGAGAGGGACATGGTTTCACTAATAATTTGTTTATTTTGCACAAATCAATAAATCGCCAAATTTATCACCAATCGCCAAATCACCAAATTTTTTTGGTGTTATTGGAATACTTCTTTCATGTAGTGGACAATTTTAAGATGTTGGTCTTTTTTTGCTTTCGTGTCTTCTTTTACGCTAATGGAAAGAAAATTTCCCAAATGCACATTTAGATGGTGTTTGTTTTAAGCCTACTACCCTCTGTTTGCATCTGCAGATTTCTTCTAAATTAACCAAAACAAGCTAATCTGCATATTTAAACACATCAAGAATTTTTTCCCCCATGAAATGTTATAAGTAACAAATGCCTGCAGAGGGCGCCAAAAGCCTGGTAATTGTTGTTGTTACACAGCAAGATCAAATCCTTGTTTTTGGCCAACCAGCATAATTATTAAAAATATAATATTAGTTAGTTAAAGAAGAATAATAATAATATTCGGCCACTTCTTTATGATAGAAATGTTACAGCCACTGTAATTTATTGAACAAGAATATGTGGACATCAAAACATGCACATTCAGAGCAAGGGATTAAACTTTTTTTGATGTATTCTCCTGTGTAAGCATAGATTTAAGAATGATAGCATTATGCTATGCTGTATTATGATTTTTAAATGGTTTTAATAAATTGTGCATCCTCCTTAGAAAACGGTCTAATAATGCGGTTCATGGATCCGCGTCCATGGAAAGCTTCTCTTCCGGTAGGCTATTGACAGCCTAAGATATCTTTACAATGGTTCAAAACGCAATGCATAGCACATTAAAATAATTGAAATTATAATATGACACAAATTGCATTAGTATCAAATCAGGCAGATGCGTTGCTGGTGGTCAAATTATTAATGCTGCGTTAAATGTTAAATAATCTCACACTTAAATAGCCAAAAATTCCCCATGTTTGTGAACATACATAGGCTACCTGAAAGAGATGCACGGGATTCATCTAGGGCTTTTTTTTTTTCGCTTCTCATCGCCAGACAGCTGTTGTCTTTTCCCGGGAATAGTAAACATGAGGTGGGGCGGGTGACCTGATATATAGTATTTATTTTATTCAGCAAATATATTTGTTTGACAGGGAAGCTGTAAGCAAACAGGAATATCTATTTATTTATTAAAAAAAAAAGCACCCCAGAAAAAAGGGCACTTTCTCTCGAGGAAGAAAAAGGGCAGGTGCTCAAGCCCCTTTTATGTCTGTGTGCACATGCCTGATGTTCAGTAACAACTTTTGGATTTGAAATAAAAACAAGTAAATGTTGTGTTTGTGATAAACAGCCACGGATACGCACTGCAAACAGAGTATGTGTGAAACAGGCGTTAGTGCGTGTGCGCCACTGCGCACAACGTTTGTATACTTTAACCACCTCTGAGAATAGTGGGGGTCGCAAGTCACTGGCATCGTTATTTTGGGGGTCGTGGGCTGAAAAGTTTGTGAACCCCTGCTCTAAAGCACGTCTTGTTAGAGCGCAATGAATGAATGAATGAATGAATGGATCAAATCAATCAATCAATCTCTAGGTGTTGTTTGGGTCTTCGTTAACCTGCTGGTGAGGACGACTAAGAGCAGATGGAGATCATGCATCGGCAATCTACTGCTATTCCTGCAGTTCCCGGATGTCCAATGTTGAATTTTCTGTTGAAATTTGAACCACTAAATTTGTGAAGTGAAATAAAATTGACTGAAAATTGCCTGTTGAATATTTTAGGTTGTATTTTTAAACAGACTGAATATGTTGGAAGTGAAATCTAAAAAAGCCTATAAAAATGCAAGCTCTAAAAATGCAAGCATGGTTAATGCAAAGCACAGTTTTTTCAATTAGTGCAACAAGCTTTTTATTTCAAAAACATTTGACATTAATAAACTTCCATAAGCGTTAGGTTTTGAATAACTGTGTATATGATGTATCCAAAAGTGGAATATTATGGCAAAGGTATTTGCAACACAAGACAAATGTTTGCTTTTGAGATGTGTTTGTGATATTTTGAATGCACTGCTTTATTTTGCAAGAGATGTGAGGCATTTTGCATTTTGTGTGTGCAGTTCTTGGATTTGTCAGTAATGTTTAAAAAAAAAAAAAAAAAAAAAAAGAGGCAAAGTTTTTAAAATGTTTGTAAGCAGTTGAAAAAAAAACTGTAAAGGATGTAGGGGATGAGACGCCATTTATTTATATTTACCTTTTTCATACTGTTTTTTTTATTTAGAGGGTAGGTAAGTCGAATTGTAATTTATTTTCTTTATTTTTCTTTCAGGAAATGTAGAGGTTAAAAAAGATAGTTTGCTTGTTATTTTAGCCTTGTTGGCCCCTGAAGTTAAAACCTTTTTTGAAAAAAAAAAAAGCTCTAATTATTTGTTTAAAGGTCACTCCTGACACCTCTGAGACCCTGTAAAAAGAGGAACCTAAACAGTGAGCTCATTGAAATGGTAGTGAAGCCATTACTTCTTCTGACAGTGTAACAAGCTCCCCAAGTTCTGTCTGTCTCTCATAAAACTAATTTGTCATAACTTTGGCAATTAAACTCATAACTTTTGTCACAATGTGTATCAGATGACTGAGAGGTGACATACTGAGCTTGTTAACCGTGATAACAAATAACTGATATCTTACTAAACAACTGGGCAATGTTGAATATGATTATGTGCACTCTAATTTTTGGTTTGAGGCCAATTTGTTATTGACTCCATGGCCCTAAGTGAAAGATTAAAGGGCACCTATTATGCCTCTTTTTGCAAGATGTAATATAAATCTCAGTTGTCCCCAGAATGTGTCTGTGAAGTTTCAGGTCAAAATACCCCACATATCATTTATTATATCATATTGTAAGTACCCATTTTTGAGGGGAAGGAAAAACATGCTGTTTTTGTGCATGTATTTTAAATGCAAATGAGCTGTTGCTCCCCACCCTACTTTCCAGAAGAGAGCGGAGCCTGTACAACTCATGCCTCAGATAATCTGCCAAAAACACCAAAACACCTGTTTGGTTTTGATTATCATCTCTATCGCAGCCAAGCTCACATGATATTACAATTCTTCATCATCATGAAAGTTTATTATTTTGGATGCATTTTAAAGCCATAACAGTTTAAACTTCTGATATACTGTATGGTTTTCTGAACGCACACACCGAAGCACACGCATTGAAAGCTGTCAGACGGTGCATCCTGTAAGGATTAAACTGATTCCTCTTACACATCTTATTGCACTTAAACTGTCAGATACACACATGGTTAGGTCAAAAACATACAAAGTTCACACAGTCGGACACAGTTGATTATGTCTGTGAACGTAAACAGCAGGGAAAGAAATCACATGTGTAAAGGCATGTGACGGTATCAAATTTTCATGTTGCGATAATTGCTTAATTAAGTTTGGGGTAGATTGGACATTGCATGCCTGAGTTACAGCAACTTCCTCTTTCACTGTATTAATAGCATGCTTTAGCACTTAGCTAAGTGTTTTGCTAACATTTTTCTAACATGTTGCTAGCCTGTTTAGCACTTGCTGACACATTTTAATATGCTGTTAGGAGTCCATAACAGTGTTAAACATGTCACTTCCTGTTGCCAACAGGTGGCGCTATGACTATAACTGAATATGGGCATGGACATGTCTTCAGGAGAGGACTTTTATCAAGTGTGTTAAGTTTGGGGCAGATCAGACATTGTTTGCCTTAGTTACAGCAACTTCCTGTTTCATGGCGAAACATCAAACTTTGTCAGGCCGCCAGAGACACACCCTTTTACAAAAACTCAAGATCTTCACAATTTAGCATCGCACAAGCCTTATGATTACACAAACCAAATTTGAAGATGATCGGATTAAAACTGTAGGAGGAGTTCGTTAAAGTACGAGGCCTGAAAATGGCAAAAACTGCACAAAAATCGTTTTTTGTAGGTAATGGGACGGTATATGTATGTACCGAATTTCGTATATGTACGTCGAACGTAGCCCGAGGCGCACACTGTTGAAGATTTATAGGTGGTGCTATTGAGCCATTTTGCCCCACCCAATTCTGAAACCTATATCAGATGTCAATTTTCACCAGTCCTGACTCGTGTGCAAAGTTTCGTAAGTTTTCGAGCATGTTTAGGCCCTCAAAAATGCGATATTTGGAAAAGAATAATAAATATAGCTGCAAGCAGCAATTACGGGGCCAAGCACAAAAGAGGATCAAGAAGCCAGCCAACATGGCTGGGAGCATCAGACCAACTGCAACAGTGAGCAATTAAAGACCTATTAAGATCATTTTAGGCAAAAGAGCTGAAAAATCACAAATACAGTCAATAATAAAGATTTACTGGTTTATCACTTTCGACCAACAGGTGGCACTGTGATTAAATTATTGAGGTATGGTCAGAGTGAGGTGACAATGACACTCGCAAAGTTTGGTGTCAATATGTGAAAGCACAGCAGAGATACAGCCTCAAGAGTCATTTTGGCATTAAGCCTCTAATTTGTTGCGGTGGTAAATGAATACGGTTTCGTCTATCAACATGAAATCCATAATATTTTACCAGCATGGTCTGAAGATGATACGATTCGATTTTGGTGAAAATTGGACCAACGGTCTAGGAGTAGATTGAAAAAGTAAGTTTTTAAAGAAAATCAAAGTGGTGGAGACTAAGTTATGCTGACTATGGCAAAATTGGCATCAATGTTCTCAGCATGACCCACAGAATCTAATAAGGCCAGTCTCATTACATTAGGCCACATTTATATAAAGCTATTAGCATTTTTTAAAAATGTCATTATAAAATTCTATCTCAAAACCTATTGTGTACCTTCAGAGCATGGTACCAATGGCCCATCCTGAGTTTCGTAATGGTACATCAATGCATTCATATAATATAGCATTTTATATCATAATACTGTATTGTAGTTAATGGAAATTTCATGTTTTGTTCAATTATAGCTCCACCAAGAGGCACAATCCCACCAATTTTTATGTGTCCTCAGGGTGACCCCATACACGTGTGTGTCAAATTTGGTGCAAATATCTCATTTCGTTTTGGAGTTATAGACATTTATATGTATGAGATCCTAAAAAATGACCCATGGACGACTTTGTTTTGATTTTTTTGCCACTTCCTATCAAAATTTTGACATTTGGGTGATGTACTCTTGTTAACCAGATTAGGTTCCGTGTTTTCTACGCTGGTTTCATCTCGATCGGACTAACGGTTTCGAAGATATTCACAATTGTTTTTTAAGCGCTAAATCACCATGCCGCACAAACTGTAAGTCGAAACCTAGCATGTTTGGTATCGTTGGACTTGGCAAGGATTCAGGAGTCTAAGGATGTGACTCCCGTGAAAATAAGTCAACAAGATCAAAGTTATAAGCATATGAATAAAAAAATTCTCCACTAGGTGGCACTGTTCCGAAACTTCTCAGGCTCCTTCAGGGCATTGTGCTGATGACCCATACCGAGTTTCATAACGATACGCTAATGCATTCATAAAATATAGCATTTTAGCACAAAATTTGACTCAACATGATGCCCCGAATCCAACGAGACCAAAGTTATGATTTTTGGACAAAACTATCAGAAGTTATAAGCAAAAATAGCCATTTTTTGTATCTCCGGACCAGTAGGTGGTGCTGCGCCGAAACGCTGCATGAAGCCTCAGGTCATGCTTGTGATGACATGTACCAAGTTTGGTCTGAATGCGATAAAGCATTGCGGAGATACAGCCTTATGTCTATTTTCGCAAGCACTACGTAAAATTTGTTCACTTGTCAGCATGGTCTGAAGATGATCTGGTTCAATTTTTGTGAAAATCGGAGTAACGGCCTAGGAGGAATTCGAAAAAGTAGGTTTTTCAGAAAATTCAAAATGGCGGAAAAATGGTGGAATTTTGTTTCTAACCTTTACGGTTCAAAAGTTATTAACATAAACATGAGTGCAACTTTGGACAGCTGGTGGTGCTAGAGGGATTGAGTTAGAGACTCCAAATTTGCTATGGACACAGTTCAGACTGTCCTCTAACTGTGTACCAAATTTCACAACTTTCCCGCAAACGGTTCTAGGGCCTGCCATAGACTTCCAGAGCAGAAGAAGAAGAATCGAAAAAAAGAACGCCAACGGATACAATAGGTGCCTACGCACCTTCGGTGCTTGGCCCCTAAAAAAAAAAAAAAGAACGCCAACGGATACAATAGGTGCCTCTGCACCTTTGGTGCTTGGCCCCTAAATATAGCTGCAAGCAGCGATGACGGGCCCAAGCCCGGTGGCTTCAGGGCAATTGTGCACGGCGTTTAAAAATGGTTAAACATAAAAGGTCTATGTCAAATTCACACCATATTTATTGCAGCAGCTGGTGCCCATTTGATCAAAACCACAACAACCAAACCCACGCGATCATTTAAATGTAGCTGAATTTCATGTCATAGAATGTCATAAATCAATTTCAAATGAGTGCAAAATACCGTCCTAATCTGCCATGTTTGCGTTTTTCTCAGACAACCACTATAAAAATTTCAGAGCAAACTACCTACTGTTATTTGCGCAAACTCAACAGTACTCTGAGAAATCTAATCCAGTGTAATGTGAATGTCTGTGATTGCTGATGTAGTATTAACCTAACACTTGGTTGTAACACATGTATTTTTTTACCTCCCTGAGCTGTTGTTTGCGCAATAATCTTAAATCAAATAATCTTCAATAATCAAAATCATGCTTTCGTTTAATTTCAGTATGGGTAGTAT
The DNA here is from genome assembly GCA_037950675.1 of Hypophthalmichthys molitrix. Taxonomy (NCBI): domain Eukaryota; kingdom Metazoa; phylum Chordata; class Actinopteri; order Cypriniformes; family Xenocyprididae; genus Hypophthalmichthys; species Hypophthalmichthys molitrix. Next base: position 36,722,612 of record CM075498.1, on the reverse strand, counting down.
TTGATGTAAAAATAAAAATAATATAAAATTAATAAACAGAGCCAAATGACGGAACTTGCAAAGATGATTTGAATATCTGTCTTGGGTACAAGTAAGTTATGTGTCTAGTTTTTTCTGCTGACTTATACAAGTTTGTTATAAACAGCCTCTTTTATAAAGTCATGTGAAATTTATGTATAAATTAGAATTATATAAATAACTAATTTAAAGACATGCATCATTTGTGATGTTCGCAAACACAGCGCATGACCTTCTGTAATGATCATGTCTACAAAACACACACTCTCCTTTGTAAAAAAAAAAAAAAAAGGTAGTCTTGTCTGAATGAATACATGAAATCACAGTTGACTTGATTAGCTGCTTCAGGTGTGTTTGATTAGTGTTGGCACTAAACTCTGAAGCACAGTGAGTCTGCAAGAAAAGGGTTAAAGAACTGATCAAGGGAGAAACTGACACACACACACACACACACACAAGTGAACCTGAGGGAGCAAGTGGGAGGGGAAGGAGAGAGAGACAGAGACAGACTGAGAAGATAATTTTAAACAAAAAAATGACATCTAAATTGTGACAGAAAGTAGTCTTTGATAAATGCTTAAATATACCTGCACATACAGTATAAAATAAAAAAGAAATTATTGCTCTATCGATCTAAATCTATTGCTAGATTTATCCAACTCTGTTTAAAAATAGGTATATGCTGCCCTCTAGTTGTTACTCTAAGTATGACATTTATCTATTTTTCAATCAGATATAATTAATCTGCCTATTTTTAACTTACACATGCTTTTTGAATTGAAAAAATGAATAAAATGTGTTTATTTTAAACATTTGTATTATTCTATATATAAATTGTGTATAGTGTTTTTTTTTTTTATAGAAAATGAGTCATTCCGTTTCCCTTTTTTGACATTACTTTCATCTCTCACCATGGCAATACCATTCAAGATATCCAATATCCGTTCACAATTTAACATCTTCAATGTCTTAGCACCATGGTAAAAAAAAGTTTGGTCTGAATCGAAGAAACCCCCTAGAAGTAGTAGTTTAGCATTCAGAGCTTGTTTATTCAAAAAATCCACATTCAAACCAAAATATCTGACTTCCTTTTGGTCGGAGCTAATGACTGGCATAATGAGACCAATATGTGTAGCGAGTTTGGTGACTGTAGGTAAAACTAACCCCCCACTTTTGTCAAAAGGTGGCGCTATAGAGGCCCTGCTCCCTGCCCGTTTATACGGTTTTGCCCATGTCTACTGGACGACATCTCTGATGTGTGTATTGAGTTTCATGCAATTTGAAGCATGCTAAGAGTCTCAAAAGCATCCAAAATTAATATTAAAGTTTGATGCGTTGCCATGGCAACAGTGTTTAAAATATCAAAAATCCTGTCACAGGTGTACATCTGCTGTGAATTGACATTATTCTGATGAAGTTTGAAGCAAATCGGGTGAAAGTAAGAGGGTGATCTCAAAGCATTTTTAAAGTGAAACACTTCCTGCTGCCAGTTGATGGCGCTATAATTTTGACTTCCATGTGATCAGCCTTGTACAACGAAAACACAGCTGACGTTTGATTAAAATCAATCAATGTATGCAGATGTTATAACACATTTCCTGTTTACTTTTTCTCGCCATAAAGTTGTTGCCTCGCCACGGCCAAACTGTTCGAGATATCAAAAATCCGCTGGCAATTTTTCATCATCAATGTCTTGACTTCATGCTGACCGAGTTTGGTGGTGATCGGATTAATCGCCTAGGAGGAGTATATCAAATTCCAGAGCATGCGTTTTTCAAAGAACCCATAATAGCTGACTTCCTGTTGAGGTGGCATATAACTTAGAGCACGAAAGTTGTTCGGCCCGATGAGGTCTTTATGTGTACTGAGTTTCATACTAATACATGCAAGCGTGTTTGATATATGGCCAAGTTTTCGGATCCCATTCGAGGGGGCGCTGTCGAGCCCAGCCTCTGCGGCGTCCTAATGGCCACAGATTCCAATGTGTGTGCCAATTTTCAAGAGTTTTTGAGCACGTTAATGCCCCCCAAAAGCCCTGGAAGGTTGAAGAAAAAAAAATAAAATAAATAATAATAATCCTTTGGAGAACAATAGGCCCCTGCACCTTAGTGGCTTGGGCCCTAATAAACGGAACAATTCCAATAGGGTCCTCACACCATCGGTGCTCGGGCCCTAATAAACGAAGGAAGTCCAATAGGGTCCTCGCACTTTGGTGCTTGGGCCCTAATAGACAGACGAAATCCAATAGGGTCCTCACACTTTGGTGCTCGGGCCCTAATAATAAACGGACGAAATCCAATAGGGTCCTCGCACTTTGGTGCTCAGGCCCTAATAAGATCTCATTATTTAACATTAGTTAATGCATTAACTAAGATTAAGAATAAGCAATAGCTACATTTGTTACAGGAGTTTTTTTTTTTTTTATATTAGTTAAAAAAAAAAGGTCCATTAAATAATAATTACAACTTTTGATTTTAGTAATGTTAATAAACATTAACTAGAAATTAACATTAACTAAGATTAAATGCTTATAAATGCTATAATAAAGTATTTTTCATTGTCAGTTTGGTAAAAATGAATTAACATGTTAACTAATGAAGCCTTAGGTCACTAAGTGTTACTGAACAATAACAAATAATCAGAACTTTTTTAATCATTATAGGGCATGTTGTAGTCCATATTAAAATATAAAAATGTTTAATTAAAAAAAAAATAATAATAACCTATTAAGTCTTTAAGTATTAAGTATTTGGTGCTGTGATGAACAACATTGTGAATACAAAAAAAAAAAAAATTAATGGCTGTTTGAAGCATTTTAAATACTGTAGTAGTGCAGCCAAAGCCATTGGAAGGCAAGCCTGCAACCTTTAGCAAAAAAAGCGTAACGGCTAATGCTAACGCTCCGCCTCTGGCGGTACTCAGGGAAGGAGACCAGAGGCTGTTCTTTGAAGGGATGTCAATGGATGAGAGGCTTCACTATGTTGATTAAACAGCTTCATCATTTAATTAATCGTCAGCCTGTTCGTTTCTGGGGTAACCGCTGCTTTTCCGCTGTTCCATCAGCACCCTCTGCTGTCAGAGAGTGAAAGTGCACTTTCATTCAGCGCGTCTCCTTCACTTGTTCCACCATGTGCTTCTCATGCACGTTGGGCTTGTACATCAGTGCGCGTGCATCTTTGACGCCTCATACAGCGGTGTTGTGCATTTTATATGGTTGATAGGTAAAGTATTCTTAAAATGTAATATAATAATTCGTAATAAATAATTATTCACGGTATTTTGAGGTGCCCGCGGTAACAATATTGTGCATATTCATTATCGTGATATATCGTATTACTGAATATCGGCACATGTCTAGTGTCTCACAACATATCCTAACCAAATGCATCAAAATTAAGAGGCAAACAACATGACATTCTGTCAATCACTTGCCCTGCATCCAAATATGCAGACTTCCTGCTTTATGCAAAAACAGATTCTCATTATTTATAATGCAGCAGGCAAACAATACAAGGATGATCTACTACATCTGCTGGAATTCTGAAGTGTGCAGCCTGTGGACACTTTGCTATCCCATGAGACCATGGCAGCTAAGGAGCCGTCAGATTTAAAAAGTTATGGAAAAAAAATAAAAATAAACAATGAATAGGGAGGCCGGTTGAAGTGTAACTACAGGTACTAAAAGAATTAATGGAATTAACTGTATTCAGCACATTGGAAAGTTGGAAAGTACAGGGTCTGGTCACGTGCTATGGTTTCTATTACTGACTATTATTGTAAGTACCCATGCACACACAGTCATCCATTAATGCCCACGGAAGCACCTGACATGACAACTGTTTCTGAGCTGAAGCCTGAGAATGTGGCCTAAGAACTCTCATATGCTAAAGCCAATGGCCTGCCTTCTATTTCAAAGCATAGTAAACAAGGCTCCAGTGTCCCCCAAAGATATCTGAGAGCAGTGACCTCTGCCCTCTACAATTACTCCCAGATCATCTCCAGCACTTTCATCTGCTGTCATCCCTTTGACATCCCTGCTTCTTTCATGCATTATTCGCTGTCTGAGCTGTTGCTTTCAAAAAGAACTGTTTTTAATCTTGTAACAATCCCATATATATATATATATATATATATATATATATATATATATATATATATATATATATATATATATATATATATATATACATACATACAGGGCTTGACATTAACTTTTCTGCTCACTAGTTACTAGCCATTCAGTATTTTCACTGGCCACAATTTTGCTGTTGGAAAATAACATTGTACAAATAACATGATTAAAGTTGACTTTGGCATGCTTAAATTACTTGATTTTGAGTCATTTTACTTGATTTACAAGATTTACCCTTTCAAACTTTCAAATACAGATTGACCACCCAAATACATATATCAGCTGATACGTACAGGTGGGCAAGGGGTCGGCAATATAGGCATAATATGAGAAAGTTTATAAGCTATTTTTGTTAGGCTATATAAGAAGAACAACTACAAATAGTAAATTTAAAAAAAAAAACTTTTTCTTCAGATACATAGGTTTATTTAACATGTATACATTTATTTAACATCTTTTGTCTATTGATTAACATTAATGACAGGTATTTAATTGGGCTGCTGAATGCACAGACGTAATATACTGACACATATCCAGTTTTTACCCACCTGTTTACGTCCACTTAAGCCATAACCACGATGGGCATTTTGACATCTGTGTGTGCGTGTATTTGACTATTCAGGCGCAAGGAGAACTGATTGTGCGCATGTGAGAGAGAGCTTCTGTTGTGTCATTCAGCGCGATTCCACCTATCCCGCCTTAACTAACAGCAAGTTAATCGATAAAGAATTGTGATACCTTTCATTTGGCTGTAGGCTGAAATTATATTTAATTATAATTATATGAAATTATATTTAACCCGCCAAAGTGGCTAGTGGGAGTGGCTGTCTTACCCGCCACAGCTGAAATCTACCCACATTTGGCGGGTTGGCGGGTTGGCGGGTGTTAATGTCAAGCCCTGTATAATATATATATATATATATATATATATATATATATATATATATATATATATATATATATATACAGCAGTATCTCACAGAAGTGAGTACACCCCTCACATTTTTGTGGACATTCAGTCCATCACCTTTACCCTCAGCTTCTTTAGCAAGGCAGTGGCCATCTTGGAGGTGTGTTTGGGGTCGTTATCATGTTGGAATACTGTCCTGCAGCCCAGTCTCCGAAGGAAGGGGATCATGCTCTGCTTCAGTATGTCACCGTACATGTTGGCATTCATGGTTCCCTCAAAGAACTGTAGCTCCCCAGTACTGGCAATGTGATGCAGTGTGCAGGTCTGAGCACTGACAGGCTGAACCCCCACCCCTTCAACCTCTGAAGCAATGCTGGCAGCACTCGTACGTCTATTTCCCAAACACAACCTCTGGATATGACGCTGAGCACATGCAATCAACTTCTTTGGTTGACCATGGCGAGGCCTGTTATGAGTGGAACCTGTCCTGTTAAACCGCTGTATGGTCTTGGCCACTGAGCTGCAGCTCAGTGTCAGGGTCTTGGCAATCGTCTTATAGCCTACGCCATATTTATGTAGAGCAACAATTCTTTTTTTCAGATCCTCAGAGAGTTCTTTGCCATGAGGTGCCATGTTGAACTTCCAGTGACAAGTATGAGAGAGTGAGAGCAATAACACCAAATTTAACACAACTGCTCCCCATTCACACCTGAGACCTTGTAATACTAACGAGTCACATGACATTGGGGAGAGAAAATGGCTAATTGGGCCCAATTTGGACATTTTCACTTAGGGGTGTGCTCACTTTTGTGGCCAGCGGTTCAGACATTAATGGCTGTGTTGAGTTATTTTGAAGGGACAGCAAATTTATACTGTTATACAAGCTATACACTCACTACTTTACATTGTAGCAAAGTGTAATTTCTTCAGTGTTGTCACGTGAAAAGATATAATAAAATATTTACAAAAATGTGAGGGGTGTACTCACTTCTGTGAGATACTGTGTATATATACACTACCAGTCAAAAGTTTTAAAAAGAAGTTTCATCTGCTCACCGAGGCTGCATTTATTTAATTAAAAATACAGTAAAAACAGTAATATTGTGAAATATTACAATTTAAAATAACTGTGTTCTATTTGAAAATATTTTAAAATGTAATTTATTCTTGTGTTGGCAAAGCTGAATTTTCAGCATCATTACTCATAATGTATGTATCATATCAAATGTATCATCAATACATTTATTGTCTACAATTGTACAAAATATTTGTGTACAATATTTCTTTTTCAGGATTCTTTGATGAATAGAAAGTTCAAAAGAACCTGCAATACTTACTAATTTGGATAGGTCTTCTTTTTTTCCTCTTCAGTGTGGTACATGACAGGGCTGTTGTTTAAGCCCACTGTTATTTGATTTAGCTTTAGAACCCCTGGCCATCCATCTTCGTAATCATTCTGAGATCAGGGGTATATCATACGGTCATACTGAGGTTAAGCTGTCCTTATATGCAGACGATCTGCTTTTATATTTGAGTGATCCTTCTTCTGCTTTGCCACTTTTAATGGAATCACTTGAGGTTTTTGGCTCTTTCTCTGGTTATTCTGTTAACTGGGAGAAGAATGTATTCATGCCCTTGGGTGAAGGGCTGGATGCTCACTTTCTGAGGTCATTGCCCTTTAGAATAACAGAGGATCACTTTACTTATTTAGGGTTAATCATTCCTAAAAATTTTAAACACATTTTCAATTTAAATTTCACGGAAGCCATAAATACGTTAAAAATCTCTATAGATAAATAAAGTATTTTCACTGTGGAGAGGCAAAGGAATAACCACTGTCAAGGACTTTTATATAGATGGAAATTTTGCCACCTTTGAACACTTGTATAAAACCTTTGATCTTTCTCAATTGCAATTTTTTCAATATTTACAAGTGCGCCACTACATAAAACATTCTTTTACTGAATTTCAGGATTTGCCTAAGGGCAAATTTTCCAGGATTTTTATGATCTTTTGGGCCAACCTCCTGTGGACAAACATTTGGTGACATGATTTGTTTCTTTGTTTGTTTCTCATTCTGCAGTGTCTTCAGATCACCTCAAAGTAGCATGGGAAAATGATACCGGAATTAATATCTCAAATGAGATTTGGGAAGAGGGACTGAAACAAATTCATACCTGCTCTATTAATGCCAGATTACAACTTGCAGTTTAAAGTAATGCATAGGTTACACTATACCAAAACTAAACTCAATAAAATTTACCCTTCAGTTTCCCCATTATGTGATAGATGTAAGAGCTCAGATGGCACGCATGCTCATACTTTTTGGTTTTGCCCTGAGATCTCTGAGTTTTGGAAGAATATTTTTTGGTGGTATTCAAATGTTTTTGGAGAAGATATCAGTCCAGACTGAATTAGCTTTGCTTGGGTGTTCTGACCCCACACTAACATTAACACATTCTCAGCAATTGTCTCTTATGTTCGGTATGGTGGTAGCTAAAAGGGTGATTTTGATGGAGTGGAAGTCCACTTTACAGCCCGGTTTTCATAAATGGTTGGCGGAGATGGTTGCCGCCCTCAAGCTCGAAAAGATTCGCTTTTCCAGGATCGATCCTTCTAAAAAATTTGATAAAATCTGGGGCCCCTTCCTTAGGTATCTTTTTAGGGCGCGAGCACCAAAGTGCGAGGACCCTACTGGATTTTGTCCGTTTATTAGGGCCAGAGCACCGATGGTGTGAGGACCCTATTGGAATTGCTCCGTTTATTATTATTCTTCTTCTTCCGCCGTTTTTTTCTCCCAAATGAATCGCATTTGTGAGGGCCTAAACATGCTCGAAAACTCATGAAACTTTGCACACACATCAGAAGTGGTGATGTCTCAGAATTAGGTGTGGCAAAAAGGCTCGATAGCGCCACCTACAAAATTTCAACGAAGTACCCCTTGCAACACGTTTCACATACAGGTATGAAATTCAGTAGACACATGTAACAGCCCAATCCCTACAAAAAAGCCTCCTGGTGCAAAGTCTGAAAACCAACAGGAAATCAGATATTTTGAATTTTGTCTGCAAAGTTTGTGCAGTTTTTGCCATTTCCAGACGTTGTACTTTAACGAACTCCTCCCAGAGCTTTAATCAGAACAACATCATATTCGGTCAGTCTAATCTAAAGGCCTTTGCAACGTTAAATTGCAAAGATGTAAATTTGCGAAGACAAATTTCGATGTTTCGCTATGAAAGAGAAAGCTGTTGTAACTCAGGCATACAATGTCCGATCTGCCCCAAACTTCACGTGTGTGATAAGAGTCCTGGCCTAAAGACATCTATATGCCAATATTCAGTAAGCCATAGCGCCATCTGCTGGCAACAGGAAATGGCATGCTTTACACTGTAATTCACTCCCAGAAACACATTTCAATATGCCACAAAGTACCAAACACACTCAAAACATGTTAAATCATGCAACACTTGGCTAAGTGCTAATGTATGCGAATAACGCCACGAAACAGGAAGTTGTTGTAACTCAGGGATACAAAGTCCGATCTGCTCCAAACTTCACGTTTGATAATAGTCCTGGCCTGAAGTCATCTCCATGGCAATATTCAGTTACCGTCAAAGCTCCACCTGTTGGCAGCAGGAAGTGTGCCATAATTCTCCTGTATTTACTCACTTGCATGCATGTCGCCCACTGTTCACTCTTTTCCTAAGGCCAACGGGTGGTGGTGAGCCCGGATGCAAGGGCTCTTTCATCGCTGCTTGCCGCTTTAATTATTATTATTATTATTCTTTTCCAAACATTATCACATTTTTGAGGGCCTAAACATGCTCAAAAACTCACGAAACTTTGCACACACGTCAGGACTGGCGAAAATTGACATCTGATATAGGTTTCAGAATTGGGTGGGGCAAAATGGCTCGATAGTGCCACCTATAAAATTCAACAGTGTGCGCCTCGGGCTACGTATAACATACATGTACGAAATTCAGTACATAAATGTACCGTCCCATTACCTACAAAAAAGTCTCTTGGAGCAAAGTCCTAAACGTAACAGGAAGTCAGCCATTTTGAATTTCCTGTGTGATTTTTGTGCAGTTTTTGCCATTTTCAGGCCTCGTACTTTAACAAACTCCTCCTACAGTTTTAATCCGATCATCTTCAAATTTGGTTTGTGTAATCATAAGGCTTGTGCGACGCTAAATTGCGAAGATCTTGAGTTTTTGTCAAAGGGCATGTCCCTGGCGGCCTGACAAATTTTGATATTTCGCCATGAAACAGGAAATTGCTGTAACTAAGGCAAACAATGTCCGATCTGCACCAAACTTAACACACTTGATAAAAGTCCTGTCCTGAACACATGTCCATGCCCATATTCAGTTATAGTCATAGCGCCACCTGCTGGCAACAGGAAGTGACATGTTTAACACTGTTATGGACTCCTAACAGCATATTAAAATGTGCCAGCAAGTGCTAAACAGGCTAGCAACATGCTAGAAAAATGTAAGCAAAACACTTAACTAAGTGCTAAAGCATGCTATTAATACAGTGAAAGAGGAAGTTGCTGTAACTCAGGCAAGTAATGTCCAATCGACCCCAAACTTCACAAGTTTGATAAGAGTCCTGCCCTGAACACATCTCCATGACAATATTCAGTTACAGTAATAGCGCCACCTACTGGCAACAGGAAGTAACATTTTTAACTATTTGATGCACTACTAGCAACATATTAAAATATGCAATTGAGTACTAAACATGCTAGAAACATTCTAAATCATGCTAGCAACACCTAGCTGACTGCTAAAGCATGCTATTATCGTCATGAAACAGGAAGTTGTTGTAACTCAAGCATACAGTGTCTAATCAGCCCCAAACTTCACATGTGTGATAAGAGTCCTGGCCTAAAGACATCCATTTGCCAATATTCAGTTAGTCATAGCGTGGTGCTATGACTAACTGCTGGCAACAGGAAATGGCATGCTTTACACTGTAATTCACTCCCTGAAACACATTTCGATATGCCACTAAGTAGCAAACATACTAGAAACACGTTAAAACATGCAACACTTTGCTAAGTGCAAATGTCTGCAATTAACGCCACGAAACAGGAAGTTGTTGTAACTCAGGCATTCAATGTCCGATCTGCTCCAAACTTCACATGTTTGATAATAGTCCTGGCCTGGAGACATCAACATGGCAATATTCAGTTACGCTCAAAGCACCACCTGTTGGCAGCAGGAAGTCTGGCACTTTGAAATGACTTTGCCATGGTTCTCTTTCTCTCAAGCTGAGATGAAGAAACAAAGGGTCACAGGGCCAAGTGAACAGGACTAAGTGAGCTTTTGCAGGTCTGTACCCCGTGTGTCTCACTCTTCCTACAGCAGGGGATTTCCCGGTGCTGCGCGCTGTGGCAAGTACCACACTAACAGTACCCAGCTGAATGCAGCACTGACAGCTCTATGACATGACATTCTCCCCCTATAACTATCAGGTGTGACTCATGGAATATATTTCTTCTAAAATAACATTATTTCACTGGTGTTTGTGGTAAAATGATTAATCTCCAAGCACGTCACTTGCCGGCCCCGTCCCCGCCAACCACCTCCATTGAAGATGGACGCTCTCACTACGAGAGCGCGAGTCTCACCTCGCTGCTTTCACAGAGTACTTTCTCTGAAAGTGGCTCTTCCCCTTGTTCTCCACTGTTCTTTTTTATCTCTAGCATGAGACAAAGGAACAATGCAATCGCAAGACTGATTGAATGGAACTAGGTGAGCTCACGCCAGACTATTTCCCGCATGTCTCATCCTCCCTGCAGCAGGGGAATTCCCCAGCTCTATGCACGCTGCGAGAGCAAGCACAGCACTGATAGCGCTCAGCTGAATGGTGCTAGCAGCTCTTTAATGTATGACGTTTTCCCTTATGACCATCAATGGAGACTCATATAACTATTCTCTCTAAAAGAGCAATTTTCACTGGCATTTGGTTTTAAAATGTCGAACCTCTGAGCGCGTCACTTGCAGGCTCAGTCCCTGCAAGCCGCGTTCATTCAGGATGAGCGCTCTCACTACGAGAGCATGAGTTATTATTCCGGGTGCCGGAGACAATGTGTTTTTAAGCACTGGGCCCGCTCAAGTTCCCGCGCCCAAGCAACTAACTGCTGTGAGCAAAATTCTTCTTTCGCTTGCCAAGAACACCAGGCCCCCTCACGGTGACCAGTCGCTCAAACCATTTCAGCCCCTTGCCACACAGGTTGAGGCCTAGCAGGCCATCCCCCAAGTGTCAAAATGGGTTTTGGGGATAATAAACGAGGTTACTCACTCAATTCACTCAAAGACCCCCGCGTTTCAGCAGAGTGGTTCCCACCTTAGTAGGATGCAAGTACGCTCACGTCCTCCACTCCGAGGTGATGACTTTGCTGGTGAAAGGAGCCATAGAAATGGTTCCACCAGCTCAGAGCGACTCAGGCTTTTACAGCCATTGTTTCCTCGTCCCTAAGAAGGATGGCGGCCTCAGACCCACAACTTTTGTTTTGATGTCTCTTCTGCACTTTAATACTCTCTTTTTCTCATACGGTATTTCTTTTGTACTTGCCATGATTGAAGTCTTACTATCATGAGGGTCTTAGCAGTCAGTAATTTGTTGCATATAATTTCACCTTAGATTTAGTGAGGAGAAATGTAAAATTGAAGCCAAATGGAACACAAATGAAAAGCTTTGAGCAGTGACTCTGTTAGCAGATTTATGTCTCAGAGACTTCCATACAGTCAAAAATCATTTAACAAGATGGGATATCCCTCTCTGAATTTTGACTATAATAATAGCGTGATAACATACCTCATGTTATCACTCTGTTATTATAATCAAGACTCAGAAGTTTTGTTCAGCCTAAAACTATTTTGCAATTTTCCAGGGACCCATATTTAAATAATAAGAATTCCATTAAAAAGCAAAAGGAATATGAGGTTATTAGGACAATATTTGACAACAGTAGTCCCTGTTGTTTCTGTTAGTTTTCTACCTATCAGAGGCCAAGCACAGAAGGTGCACATCCCCTATTGTAATGGTTGGTTTTCATTTTAGGTATTTGTATTTGCTGGTTGCTTTTTCATTCATCTTTATTATTTTTCTTTCCTAATGATTATGGCAGCAATATGAACCATACATAGGAAAATTAAGAAATTTTGCAGGTGCTCCTGAAACGGACCAACTTTGGGGATCTCTAGGTCCAACTTTATAGCGCCACCACCAGTTTAAAAAAAATCACATTTCTTTTGATTAGCATTCTTTTGAATCATAGAAACAAAATTCTTGGTACACGATTACTCCCCTCATGCTGATCACATTTAATATCGTATATTTCACTACTCTGCCTTCAAATGTTGTCAGATTCTTAGGTGTTCAAAAGTTATGATAATGTGAAGTTAACATTGTTGACCCAAAATTAGAGTGCTCTATGTCTCGGCAATACTTTAATCTGTCGAAAACTTGGTACACTTTATCAAGACTGTTGTCTGAGGGTACTTGCCAAATTTGGGAACAGGATAGGACAAATTGCTTCTCCACCATTTTGAAATTTGTCATGAACTGTGATGTTTTTAAATTCTTTGACACATCAGCACAAAATTTGATACACATCATTGCCAGCATGTTTTAAGGATACCTGAAAAGTTTGAAGACAGCGCCATCTAGCATTCAGAACATATAAAGGTTTTTTTTACAAAACTGCTTATACAGTATGTAACTTTTGAAAATGTTAATCTTGTAAATCGTTAAGTTTGTAAATATTCACATTCTGATGTCGATCTGTTCCTTAATTTATTAAAGTGTATTAAAGTGTATGTACTAGTGCATTTTTGTTTTACAGTTTTTCTTGATTGCTTAAACACATTTCTTGAAATTATGCCTCCTTTTCTCGAAACTCTAAACACAAATCCATAACTTCTCACACAATTCCCCAAACTTCATATTTTCAGGTCAAAACGAAGCTCTCAACTCAAAACCATTCAATCTTCCTGAAAAAACAAACTTTGTCATCAGACATGACACACAAGCCCTCAAAAACACACATACTACAACATAGTCTTATACACTGGTGAGATAAATTCAAAACAATACTACAAAAAGCCCTAAAAACAATACTACAAAAAGCCATACACAAGCCCTAAAAACACACACATTACAACATAGTCTTACACACTGGTGAGATAAATTCAAAACAATACTACAAAAATCACAAACAAAAGCCAGTAATAAGTTATGTTGCTTGTGGTTCTCCCCCTCAAGAAACATTTCACATGATGAAGACAAGAAGTGTATACATTTGCAAATTTTTTTTATTCCTTAATGTACTGTACAGTACAATACACCAAACAACAAAAAATATTCTGCCCCAGCATCCTGGACAGGCCAGAGAATCTCGTCAACATCACAGGCTATATTGGCCCCAGCCATGGCTATATAGCACTAAAAGTGGTTAATTGGCTTGTAATCATAGGGGAACCACTTTTAGTGCTATATAGCACCTCAAACACCCCAAAGAACCGCTTTGTATGTGCAGGCAGCAGGAGTAAAATCCTCTTGCATGTCTGATCCATCAACTGAAATGTTTAGTCAAACTTCTTCCATTCCATCGTCTCCGTGTCCTACAGAGACAGAAGTACTGATCACTGTAACTGTAACACATGCTTTTTACAAAATAGAAGACAGAAACTCTATCTGTATGTGAAGCAATTTGATGCATCTCTTTTCATTACAGTAGTATAATGCAACAGCTATAGTACATGTATGTGTTGTAACAGAGTGCAGCACTCAAAAGTAACTGTAGAGTACACTGAGGTACAGCTACCCATTTTCCTCCCTGAAGATTCTTATGATCGAGGCAATGGAGAAGCAACTTAATTTTGGCTGAATTCATTGCCCAGCCTCCCTTATAGTCATACCATGGACAAGGACAAGGTCAAGTATTGGCACGAATTTCATCTGAGACTCCTTGTCTCCTTGGCCCTCCTCCTCATCCTTGACTCCTCCTCCTCCTCCTCCTCCTCCTCCTCCTCCTCCTCCTCCTCCTCTCCTCCTCCTCCTCTCCTCCTCCTCCTCCTCCTCCTCTCCTCCTCCTCCTCCTCCTCCTCCTCCTCTCCTTTTCAATCACGTCTTTCTAGATCCATTGTTCCAAAACTGAATGAACTGACTCAAGCTCTTTTATTGAAGGTTCTGATTGGTGTGTGATCAATTTTGACCCATTGTTTCCACCTGGGTAATTGTGTGCTAATTGAGCTCAAGCTACACTGACTTGAGTGAACAATATTGAATGCTGGTGCCTTCTAAATGACAACATGGTATAGGCAATGAGAAATGAAGGGATTTGTGTATAGAGTTTTGCAGTGACAGTTCAACAAATCTGATTCGTGTCAAAACAGGGGAACAGTGTTTATAGTTTAGGGAAATAGGCGTGCTTTTCGATAAATGGAGTTATGGTTTTGAAATTTTAGTTAAAAAGCCTGGTTATAGTGTTTATGCAATTGAGAAAAACTGTAAAATGCATAACTTTCACTGCAGTTATGCCTGTTGTTTACACTACTCTGGCATTTTTGACCCTCGCAAATTGAAACTTTCGAAAAGTTTTGTGTAGTGTGGACGGAGATTGTTGATAAGGATCGTTTTCATTTTAAAACACCACTAGAACTAGGACTAGAACTCAGGTCTTCGGCATGAGAGTCAGACTCCCAATCCTTGAGCCACTGGAGAATGATGAACCAACAGTAAGACGCACTTTGGAGAAGTTGAGATGCAGAATATGTTTTTAATAAAAGTTCAAGCAACAAAAAATCCACAGCTGAAGCAAAAACAGCAAAAGAAGTTCTCAAAAAGCAAAAACTGTCCAAATAGGCATTCCACAAGAAATAATCCAAAGATTCAAAAGATCTTGAAGCAAAAACTCCAGATGAGAAAGTCCACAAAAAATAACAGAAGGAATAATCCACAGGCAAGAGAAAAATAAAAAAAAGTCTCCAAGATAGAAAACACTTACTCAGGCAACTGGCTTCAGAACAACTAAACACCAAGCAAAGAAGCTATGAGACAGAGTCACTTAAATACACACAGCTGAATGAGTGAGCCTAAAAACACTAATTACAAGCAGAGTAAGCTGGGCATGAGAGCACCATGAGGACCTGTAGAGGCCAAAACAGAACATAACAAGCAAAAGTGTAAACAGGGCCTAAGTGTATTAAAGTGCTCTGCATTGCACTTTCTCCACCTTTGGTGCTTATCCCTGCTGCTTGCAAAAAAAAAAAAAAAAAAAAAAAAAATATATATATATATATATATATATATATATATATATATATTTTTTTTTTTTTTTTTTTTTTTTTTTTTTTTCTGATAACCTTTGATGTGATGATTTTCTTTCCATGCTAATTGGAAAACATTCTGACCACCGGCCATTCCTTCTAATATCGCTCTTTGGCCATCAGGCTAACCATAAGCTATGTTAGTAGCTAAGTTAGCAGAGCATTCTACTTGTTTAGAGTGCTAAGTACTGTTTTTTTTTTATTATTAATCTTCTTTTTTTCTTTTTTTGTCATCTTTTACTAATGAAGTCTATGGCAACCATTTGCAGGAAAATGATTAAATTTGGCACACAGGACTGTCTGAACATTAACCAATGCAATTTTGGAGCCTTTAACTCAATTCTTCCTGCTCCACCAACTGTCCAAATTTGCACTCTTATTTATGCTAATAACTTTTGAACCGTAAGTACGGTGGCTGAGAGAGCTCAACGTGCTGCAAATGAAGAAAACACATGCAAATACAAAAAACACCAGCAAATAAAGAAAACATCTTCATCATTTTGACAACACACATACTGCAATAGTTCACAACGCACCCAAATACAAAAACTCACTGCAAAAGTTCCCGAGACAACCAAATACAGAAATGCGCTGCAAATAGCACAGACCAGGCCCAGCAATCTCAAGCCCCCTCTGCGATGATGTGAATGATGATGATGATAATTATAGGCTACTTTTATTTCATAGATAATCACCACATAACCGACGTGCTGCAATGTTATTAGCTAACTCCTCATTAAAAAAAAAACTTCTTTAACACAAAATAGCCTATATTCTATTTTTTTTTTTTTCACTACATATGGGCCACAAGAGAAATATTAAGAAAATAAGGTTATACCATTATCATAACATGTTGAAGTAGAACTCTCATCGCTCAGTTTTTAGTTTCACTTTCTGCAGTGAATATAGACTGGGATTTGAGACTTCTTCACCAGCATAACTCTAGCGCAAAGTAGAGTCCTATAGCGCCTTCATGATTTAAAATGCAAACAATTCCAATTCATTCATCTTTATCAACAATTCACATTTCACGCAAGTCATATCCCGTGATGATAAAAATCAAGTAAATTATTAAATAAATAATTATTTATTAATAATAATTCATTATTAATAATTAATTTTCACACAAGCCCCCCTGAGAATTGTAAAAGCACAGTTATTTGTCCTGGCGCCAGGACTGGCACAGACCACAACAAAAATGTTTTATGGGGACACCAACAAGTGACAAGTGGCTGGGACTGCTTATTTTTCAGTGTTTACTGTTCAGTGGTGTAGGAATGGCCTAAAAGGTGAGGGGTTTTTTTTGTTGTTGTTATTGTTGTTGTGCATATTTGCAGCGTGTTTCTGTATTTGGTTGTGTTGTGTTGTGTTGTGCGTATTTGCAGCGCGTTTTTGTTAATTTGGTTGTGTTGTGAGTATTTGCAGTGCGTTTCTGTATTTGGTTGTGTTGTGAACTTTTGCAGCGCGTTTCTGTATTTGGTTATGTTCTGAGTATTTGCAGTGCGTTTTTGTCTTTGGGTGTGTTGTGAACTTTTGCAGTACGTGTTGTTAAATTGTTGAAGATGTTTTTTTTTTTTATTTGCTGGTGTTTTTTCTGTTTGCATGTGTTTTCCTCAGTTGCAGCGCGTTGAGCTCTCTCGGCCACCATACATAAGGGCTTATAGCACATCAATGAATTCCTGGAAGGGTATGCCAAAATGGGTGTGAGGCTGTATCTCCACAATGCTTTTTAGCATATTCAGACCAAACTTGGTACAAGTTATCACAAGCATGACCTAAGGCTACTTTCGCTTTTCGGCACAGTGCCACCTAGTGGTCAGGATAATTACTTTAATAATAACTTTTGAATGGTTTGCCAAAAAATCATATAACCAGTCTCTTTTGTTTAGGTGCAGCGTGCAGAGTTTTTTCTTTTTTTTTTTTTTTTTTTTTAAACTTGTTTAATTAACATTAAAAACACAGACAGCAGCAGGAGTATTAGGCTGTTGTCACTTTAAGAGCATGGATTATGCATGGATCCACATGCATTTCTCATGGATACTCGCCAATACAGGCATTTTGACAATTTAGTTTAAATATGTCTGTTCAAGTGCAAGAAGACATGAAAGAGAGCTCAATTCAGTATTTGCGCACTAAGATGTGATTGTTTGCACACAGAAATCTTCCCACAAGTTCCCTTTCGCATCTTCTTACTCTTGAATTTTTAAATTGTCAAGGCTTAAACTTTCGAAACAATGCAACACTGGCCCATCAACTGTCCCAAGTGGCATTCACATTTGTTCACGTTTATGTTCTGCTCAAAATTTATAATGAAATTTCAAAAAATGCTAACAGTTTTTGAATAATTTTACTTATTGTAATTAAACTGTTCTTGACAGATTATATAAACTCGCAATTGCGTGATAAAAAGTCAGAATTGTGAGTTTTTATCTCAGAATTCTGACTTTTTTCTCGCAATTGCGAGTTATAAAGTCAGAATTCTGAGATATAAACTCGCAATTGCGTGATAAAAAGTCAGAATTCTGAGATATAAACTCGCAATTGCGAGGAAAAAAAGTCAGAATTGCGAGTTTTTATCTCAGAATTCTGACTTTATATCACGCAATTGCGAGTTTATATCTCAGAATTCTGACTTTTTTTCTTGTAATTAACTGACGGACAGTTTCTCTGTCTAACAAATACGGACATCCAACATCTGGTGCATCCAACGATAGCCGTGCTGCCGTCCTGATGTCTGAAGCTGTTGGTGTATAAAATGTGCCACTTCAGCTTCGTCTGTTTTATTGCGCCTCCGCCACAGTTGATTCTTCTTATTATTACTATTACTATTATATTGGTATTATTGTGTAATCTCAACACATTTGCTCAAAACTTGTCAAATACATTAGTGTATCCAATTCTGTTAAAAACAACTTTTATTTACCAAATACTTCCACTGTAATTTTGTAATTGTAATTCTACCCTTGAATGCCCCCTTTTATGGAGCCACCAGACTTGAGTTGCAGTTACAAAAGTTGATGAAATATGATTTGAAATTATATGAAATATGATGCGTTTTAGTATTAAGCCCACTAGATGGCAGTAAAAGCTGTTTTTTTTCTCCTGGAAACGCTGTACTCATGTACAAGGTTACTGTGGAAACATGCTATACTATGCATATTCCTGCATAATGTTCTCTCTAATGTCCGGAGACTAATCTTCATGTTATGTGCCTCCTCCAATAAAATCAAAATTTCTTTATTGGTAAATCCGTGCTAAAAATAATCCTTTATGATGTCTTCCATTTTATGTATAATAATAACGAAGCAGCAATCCTGATGGTCACTCGCAATGAAAGGAAACGCAAGCAAAGTAAGAACTATGAGAAATAAAGTTGCACACAATTGTGAGAAAAAATTCTGACTTTATATCACGCAATTGCGACTTTATATCTCAGAATTCTGACTTTATATCTCGCAATTCTGACTTTATATCACGCAATTGCGACTTTATATCTCAGAATTCTGACTTTATATCTTGCAATTGTGACTTTATATCACGCAATTGCGACTTTATATCTCAGAATTCTGACTTTATATCACGCAATTATGAGTTTATATCTCAGAATTCTGACATTATAACTCGCAATTGCGAGAAAAAAGTCGGAATTGCGAGAAAAAAAGTCAGAATTCTGACTTTATATCACGCAATTGCGAGTTTATATCTCAGAATTCTGACTGTATAACTCGCAATTGTGAGATATATCACGCAATTGCGAGTTTATATCTCAGAATTCTGACTTTATAACTGGCAATTGTGAGATATAAACTCGCAATTGCGAGATAAAAAGTCAGAATTCTGAGATAAAAAGTCGCAATTACTCTCTTTTTTTATTGTAATTGTTAAGATTTTTAGGGGTTCAAGCACGTAGTGGTGAAACCCTATTGTATTTGTAAGGATTTATAGGGGTTCAAGCACGAAGTGCTGAAACCCTATTGTAATTGTTAGGATTTTTAGGGGTTCAAGCACGTAGTGCTGAAACCCTGTTGTAATTGTTAGGATTTTTATTATTAGGGGTTCAAGCACGAAGTGCTGAAACCCTATTGTAATTGTAAGGATTTTTCTTATTATTATTATTATTGTTCTTCCGCCGTAAAACTGAACGTGCAGACCAAACCGTAAGACCTAGAGGCTTGAAACCTGGCCAGATGGTAGGTCTCAATTTGGGGAGAACCTGACAAGGTATGAGCCCGATTGGCCAATAGGGGGCGCTACAGCGATCAACTACACAAAATTGCTAATAACTCCTAGACCGTTTGTCGTAGACTCAAGTGTCTTATATCATCGGACTCCTTGGCTCAAGACGAACAAATAAAAAAAGTAAAAACAAATAAAAAAAAAAGTAAAACGTGCAGACCAAACCGTAAGACCTAGAGGCTTGAAACCTGGCCAGATGGTAGGTCTCAATTTGGGGAGAACCTGACAAGGTATGAGCCCGATTGGCCAATAGGGGGCGCTACAGCGATCAACTACACAAAATTGCTAATAACTCCTAGACCGTTTGTCGTAGACTCAAGTGTCTTATATCATCGGACTCCTTGGCTCAAGACGAACAAATAAAAAAAGTAAAAACAAATAAAAAAAAAAGTAAAAACAAATAAAAAAAAAGTATATCTCCGATTTCATTTCCAGTATGCAAATTTTTCCGCCATTTTGAATTTTCTGAAAAATCTACTTTTTCGAACTCCTCCTAGGCTGTTTGTCCGATTCACTCCAAACTTGATATACATCATCTAGAGACCTTCCTGGCAAAAAGTTATTAAAAGAATTTCGATCGGTGATTCACTCTCGTGACGGGACGCCAAAACGTTCGAAGTGGGCAGGGCTACTTTTACTTAAATGGTTATAACTCTTGAACAAAATGAGATACTTTCACCAAACTTGTCATACTCATGTACGAGTTCATGAGTTGGCCAATAGGTGGTGCTACATCGATCAACAACGCAAAACTGCTCATAACTCCTAGACCGTTTGTTGTAGGCTCAAGTGTCTTATATCATCGGAATCCTTGACTCAAGTTATGACTCTTGAACAAAATGAGATACTTTCAACAAACTTGTCATACTCATGTACGAGTTCATGAGTTGGCCAATAGGTGGCGCTACAGCGATCAACAACGCAAAACTGCTCATAACTCCTAGACCGTTTGTTGTAGACTCAAGTGTCTTATATCATCGGATTCACTCGAAACTTGATATACATCATCTAGAGACCTTCCTGGCAAAAAGTTATTAAAAGAATTTCGATCGGTGATTCACTCTCGTGACGGGACGTCAAAACGTTTGAAGTGGGCAGTGCCACTTTTTACTTAAATGGTTATAACTCTTGAACAAAATGAGATACTTTCACCAAACTTGTCATACTCATGTACGAGTTCATTCTGTGGTCATACAAAAAAAAATTGCAGAGAATTACCACTTGGTGGCGCTATAATATGGAAAAAACATAAAAACTGCTATAACTACGCAGCTGTGAGTCCAATTGACTTGAACATTGGCATGCACTGTCTTTGTCCGAGTTGCCTTGATGATGTATGATGACGTTCGTGTATCTCGAAAAACATGGCTGCCATTGGCCTATAAACTTTGAGCATCTCTTAGACCAGGTTAACGGAGGCCGATGGGGACAAAACTCGGTGGGCCTGTCTGACTCGTGGCCCTAGAGGTCTGTGCGAAGCTTGAAAGAAAACGGCCACTGGGTGGCGCAATCGAGTTTTAGAACCTGTATATCATGCAACGTTTCACACATTCACACAATACTCATATCACATGTTCAATCTCCTCATTCTGAACAACTTTGCCTCAAGAACCACTGCTGTCAATCAAATTGTTCATTAAACATTTGCGATTATTTGAAAAATCTACTTTTTCGAACTCCTCATAGGCCATTTGTGCAATCTGTTCAAAACTGGACCATCTAGAAATACTCATGACAAAAAGCTATTAAAAGAATTTCGATTGGTGGGTCAGGTTCGCAACAGAACGGCAAAATGTTTGAAGTAGCAGTTGCCTTTTACTAAAATTATTTTATCTCTGGATTGCAATGAGATATTTTCACCAAACATGGTACACATGTGTACAGGGTCAGTCCGAGGTCACAATAAAAAAATTGTAGCGTTTGGCCACTTGGTGGCACTGTAATAGGAAAAAAACATGAAAACCACCACATCTACACAACAGTTAGGCTGCTTGACTTGAAAATTGGCATGCACTGTCCTTGCCAAGTTGCCATGATGGAAAAGCGATTGTCCACTTGGTGGCGCTATAATAGGAAAAAAACATGAAAATGGCTAAGAACTACACAATCGTTAATCCGATTGACTTGAAAATTGGCAGGCAGTGTCTTGGCCAAAGGTGCCATGAACGTCTATGAGGACCTTCGCCTCTCTCAAAACACATGGCTGCCATTGGCCTAAGAAGTTTGAAAACCTGTTTGACCAGGTTTACAGAGGTCGATCAAAACGAAACTTGATGGACCTATTTGGCTCTTGACTCTAGCGGTCTGTGTGAAGTATGAAAGAAATCAGCCACCGGTTGGTGCTACGTATCACACGTAAACGATATTCAAAGCATATGTTGAATCTCCTCATTCTCTGTAAGTTTGCCTTAAGGTCCTAGGTATTTCATTCAGTCTCAAAACCACTGCAGTACAATTCTCTATTTTTTTTAGGTCAATAATTATCAAAAACTATTGAACTTTATCATTTGGATAGCCATAACAAGATCATTCAGAAATGTATCTCCATCCTAAAGCCTATAAATCTTAAATGCTTTTGTGTCAGCCTAGAACCTAACACCATAAATGGCATAAAGGTCTTAAAAGCTTGAACCCCGATAAATGCTGCTTGCAGCTTTAATTTATTATTATTATTATTATCATTATCATCATCAGGAGTTAATGGCAACCCTATTAATCTTACATAAGAAAATGATGCAAATTTGCACACTTGAATAAACCCCTGATCAGTGTTGGGTGTAACGCGTTACTAAGTAATTCAATTACTGTTCATTTTTAGGTAATTTAATTACAGTTACTTATAATGTACTTGCGTTGCATACTGTAAATTAGTTCAACAGTTCTGTTTAAATCAATATTGAATTTAAAATCTAAATTTGTCCTCTAAAGGTAAAAGTGAATGCTGCCTCTTTAAAATCGTTAGCTGTGGTGCAGTTGCGCGTGAGTTCGCAACTTAGCACCAGTTGTCTGAAGATGTCGGCAGAAGCAAGTGGCTGTTTTGCAGAATGGAAATATTCCAATTACTTCACTTTTTTGACACAGGTAGGCAAGAACATTACGGTAAAATGTAAACTATGTCCTAGGGAGAAACAACTACTTGCTCGCTCTCTGAGAGACGGTCTTCAGTCAGTGAGCTCTCAGCGCACACACATAGCCGCCTCTCGCGAGTGTCAGTTTATTACACATAAACGTTCAAATACACACACAGTTATGTTAAAATGCCCGTTTTGGCGTATATTCGCGTTGGTTATGTGAATGTGAACAGCATGTGTAACAGTATTGTCTCCGTCCATTAGGTCTTAGTGACAGCAGCCTTTAAAACATGCTACTGTCTACTATTGGCTGACTGTATTATAAATGATAATCAAACAACGAAAGAAAAGCTTTAATAAGGATTAATCTATGTTTAATTTATACAGTTATGACTATGCAGAGTTATTTTATATTTGATTACTCAATTTCTGTGGTATTTTTACTTACTACTATTAGACCTACCTGGAAAAAAAAAAAATATAGCATTGTTTTATTTGTATTTTTATTTTTACCGTGGTATCGAGTATTGTGCACTTTTGTGGTATTGGTACCAACTACTAGATTTTTGGTATAGTGACATCCCTATTTGTTACTAAAAAAAATTTAAGTATTATAAAGTAAATAAAAGTATTATAGTATATGTTTTAACAAAGTTAAAATGTTTTAAAAAGCTATAAAAGGCTAAGCTATTCCATGTTTGACTAAATTATTAAAAGAGTTTCCTTTCTATTGTCTATCCAGTCAAGGTTTATAGGGATTTTAAGAAGTAATTAGTAAGTTATTTATTGAGTAATTAAATTACTTTTCAGACAGAGTAATTAGAAAAGTATTTTAAATACAATATTGATGATATAATTAGTAATTAATTACTTTTTTGAAGTAACTTACCCAACACTGCCCCTGATCAAATAGCATTAGTTGACCAATAGCCCCATTTAACAGACAATAAAAGACTTGGTAAGATATACACTAGCTAAAACATTTAACACTTTATTTGCCACATTCCTTGCAAGGAAGAATCATGCTATTGAACACTCAGTTTTTTCAAAGCAGAAATTAATTTAAACTGATATCTACATTTCCAAACTGTAATAAGTGCTAGAACTATTTCTAAACTTATGTTATGACCTAATGAAAGATAGTAGCATACCACAAGACTGCGAGTAAGTACTTAAGTAGCTTTCATTGCATGCAACATGGTGCCAGCAGGTGTGTTGATGGACATCCACTGAAATAGCATAGTTCCCATCCAGATGGCGTCTGCCTGTCTCCACAACTCATCTAATTTTCTTTTTTTAATAATGACCAGCTTCCCTATTTTAGAAAATAATCTGTTAATTGGTTTTTGCATGAGAATGTTTTTTATTTCCACAACTGCTTCTCAGTCTCTCAGCTTACTTCAGAGTTACATTCTGTAACTTGCACATTCGCTCCTCACTTCAATCTACCATATCATATATCATTCATATCTCTTCAGTGTATCATATCAGATATACTCTGCCTTGGATTACAGCATGTCTCTAATGTCTATAAAATGATCTCTCCTTGCTCTGAAGAGGACAGCCAGGAACACTCCACATGAATGAGTGGGAATCTAAATCATCTAGTATGGGTGACAGCTTGGAACAGCTGAAGATTATGCACTAATATTATGCACCCTTCATAATAATAAAGTAAAATTAGAAACATTAAAAATCATATTGATTGTGAAATACACAGTTATATTAACATCCAGTCAGTAAGTCCATAAAAGCTACTTTATTTTGAGACTGACATCACTGAAAATTATAACTTGCAGTTTAATAATAACTTGCATTGTTAATTCGGCTTTGACAGATTCAATGAGTTCATTCAGTGAATGATTCACCAGACTGATTGAGACTGAACACACAAGCCTTTCTGAGCAATTCAGGAAAGGAACTTGCTAATAAGAGTCATTTTCTTTCCAATTTGCTCAGAAGTGTCAGGGTTCTTCTATCCCTTCGATTGGTCTTATTCTTAGTTTGGTGACAGAACCCTGATGCTTATGTAATGTCTTTTCCTTGTTTGAGTGAGCACTCTTTTGTCTGTGTTATGCATTGTGTGTGCAGAGCTTGGTGTCCGGATCCAGGCACTACTGTCTATTCCCATTTTGTTTCAGTGTCAGGGTCTAGACATTCATGCTCCATGATTTGTCTTTTGTTGTGAGTACAGAGGTGGTCATTGTATGAACCGCTACAATGTCTTCCTTTGTCCTGACCTACCTCTCCTTGTCATGCCAGTGACAGTTCCCCTACGTAGTTTTTATTTGTTTTATATTTTTTAAATAAAGTATACAGCATTGCAACCCTGCGTTTGGGTCCTCACTTTACTCTATACCACACCTGACAATAAAGAGTCGTTTGTCTGTGAATCAGACTACATACCTGACACAGCTCGCAACAGAAAAAATGTGTTTTCTTGCTATTTTCTTTTAGGGTACAGTCACATTCATTCATTTTAATTTCATTGCATTCAATTCAGAAAGCAAAAAGACATTCACAACTCAGGTAAATCCTGTTTATTTGGCAATGGAGATTTATGGCACCGTTGCTTTACATATACCTTCATCAAGCTGTGGTAGGATATATATCTATATTTATATTAGGGCTGTCAATAGATTAAAAAAAAATTAATTGCGATTAATCGTGCACTTATCATGAAATGAAGCATACACCATTTTTCTTGTTTAACACATCCATTTTGCCATTATTGCCTATATCCAGCAAAGTAAACCATCAGATTGAAGTGTGATTCTCACAAAACTGTATTTTTTAGCTTTTTTTTAAGCACCCATAAGAATTCACAGTGTATAGTATGTGCAACAGCAAAGAGCTTATTTACATTTTAGACAACTCATGTTACGATGTGGAGATGCCAAAAAAACCTAAACCAACCGCCTTGACCAGCATATAAAGTACATAGCAACATACACAGGACAAATCAAAATATTCTCTTGAATGTGTGTGAAAACAACGTGAATGTACTGAAATGTGTTTGTGCATAAATACAATGTGTGATCAGTGCGTCGAGAGTGCTCATACATGATTTGTTTGTGCATTAATATAACGGACTTACGCTTAATGTACGACTCCTGTACGTCACAGCAATCATCTTTACTTTGATTGCAATCCTCATCCATCAAAACTTTATGACAGAGAGTTTGTGTTTTAAAGCGAAACAGACACTGGAATGAATAATTCTCTTCTCTCTGGCATATCTGATGTAGCCAAATCAGCATGGACTTTTAAGATCATCTAACTGCATGACGTAAATTACATTAATGACGCAATTTTACATGCTTCAGTAATTTATTTGCGTTAAATGTGTTAAATTACAATAACGCATTAAGGATTTTGATTAATCGCATGTGTTAACGCTTTAACGTTGACAGCTTGACAGCCCTTATATATATATATATAGACAGCCACGAGAACAACTGGAAGACTCTTTTAATGGGTGAACTTCGGAAAAAAATCCTTTTGTTTTTTTTTGGTTAGCCCATTGCCCATGGCCCTTTTGCAGCAAAGGCTGCCAGAGAGGCACACATGATTGCTAATTAGAGCAGAGCATAAACATATTCCAGCAATTAAATTGTTGAAGAGATGATGAGAGTAAAGTTATTCCTCCATAAATGTTTAAATCAAAATGCATCATGGCTAAACTTCATTTAACCCCTCATCGATGACTGGACACATTTGTAGTAAGAGTTAGTGGTAAGAAAAATTAAGACTAAAAACCAGTAATACTGACATGATTTGAGTAAACTTGGCCCAGAACCATGGCCATGTTGGTCTGGTTATTTACAGTGGTTCCCTTATATGTTAATCATGGGTACAAAACTACCCTGTATATTTCCTCTAGTAAGAATAAATCTGTTGTACAATACAATCGTTTCACATCGTTTTACAAACAGTTGCGCAAGTAAAAGCAGATTGTTTGCCATTCCACATTTCTCCTCTTTGACTTTTGCCAAATACCTGCACATTTCTATAAACCTGGCACAATTAAATAGCATTTTGTGTTTCTGGATAGTTCACAATACAGTTAACTGTGGTCCAGGAGGTGAATGCAGTGTGTTTATATTTTGTGAAAATATTATGTGCTCTAGAGAAATGAGTTTCTGCTGGACTGTCCCAACACCCACACTTACAGTCTTGCCCAATTCAGAGTATGTGCATAGGACAGGAAGTGTGCAAGACTGTCCCAGGTCTGAAAAATGCCAAAGGTCAGTGCCCTTGTCTCACAACTAAGTCCAAACTATTGCTAATATCAGAGCAGTATTTAAGGCTAAGCGTATCCTATTATTCATCATGTTCAGGAACTCGCGTGGCCCAAAACTGCAAGACATCAAGAAAAACATTACACTGTAAGGTAAATTAATTAGACATTATATATAATTTTGTAGTAAAACAAGTTTTTGCACATTGTATTGGGGCAGAAGTGAGTATAATTATTTTGTATAACTCTTGCAACTGCTTTTTGCCACTTAATTGAAGCATCACAAGTCTTCTGTTGTTTTTGTTCTGTTTAGAAATTTATTTTAAAGTGCAAAAATCAAAATGTGTAAATAAAGCTCTGTATAATATTACTTGCATTTTTCCTGTTATGTGTCCCATTGGTTAATCAATAGTTCTACACACTTGAAAACCTGAGACAAATACAGGAAATATCTCATTTAAGTAAACAAGTGTTCAAGTGCAAAGAACGCAAGTGTGGAAATTAAGACAGGTCCTGCAACTAATATCATTTCATTTATTATGTAACCTGTTATTTGGTAGGTGAACAGCAGGTACAAGATATAACTTAAGATGTCAAAGCTGGTATAAAAGGAAGCTTTAAAATAATACTAAAATACAACAACACACCTCTTCATTTGAGCATCATCAAAGTCTCTGCACACTCAGTATCACCCTAACTTTGTGTATCATGCACGTGAGATATGCAAACCCTTTTTGACATTTTAACAATAAATAAATTATGGTGATTACACTTCCGTCTATTACATTTACTTTATACTTTAAATATTGTTAAGAAATTAGGATTGGGTTTTATAGGGATCTGAAATATATTAATATATTTTATCAATAGTACAAATGTAACTATTCAAAAATATTTATGACAGGCAATCAGACACCTCTGATTGACATTTCACTATGAATGCTGCTGCTCTGAATCATCAATGCAGAATTGAATAAACACACACCAAAAAATAAATAAATTAATAAAATGCATGTCTGATTGCTTGTTTGTTTGGATATTCAGGGAACTATGTGAAAATAAATAATAAGGGAAGAAAAGGGAAAAATGGCTGGCTAGTGGACAAATGATGAAATTAGTGTACCAACACAGTGTCAATATAAATCTCAGCCTATAACATCAGGTTACAGGTTACACATCACAGTCACATACTATACAGCTTTTCAAAGTATAAAACTCTGAGCCTTGTCACATAAAGTGTCAAAGAGCACCTGAAAATGTGCCTCGCTTTCTGAGTAGAATATTTCAGGATTGTTTAGAAAGCATAATTCATATTTATTGAACTTCATCAAGACAGAATATTTAAATAAGAAATATCTTGGTTGTTGGTTTAGAGCAGTGATTCTCAACCCACAGCCCGTCGCAAATGCGGCCCACGATATGCTGACCACATTTAAAAAATAAATTCCAGTTTTACAATTTATTTTTGTTTTTAAATTAAATTAAAATGGATTAAATTAATATAAGTTTGAACTATAATGTTTTTGTCATATAAAATCATTTTGGTGATAAAATATAGGCTTATTATTTTCAGACATAGCTACTGAGTAGTTAACAGGCACTTACAAACCCACGCTTTGGCAGAATTCCAATAGTAGCCATTATTTTTTGTAAATTTAGGGATCAAAATTGGCAAATTTGTTATTAGAGGAGAAAAAAGAAATAAGGAACATACCAATGAAGGAACACATTGCAAACAAGAAGGGTCGTAGCATCAGCAGCAAAGGTAAGAAGAATGGAAGAATCAGTTTGCTGTCAATGATCGAGAGATGGGCAGACTTTGTTTGTTAAATAGTTACTTAAAGGATTAGTTCACTTTCAAATAAAAATTTCCTGATAATTTACTCACCCCCATGTCATCCAAGATGTTCATGTCTTTCTTTCTTCAGTCGAAAAGAAATTAAAGTTTTTGATGAAAACATTCCGGGATTATTCTCCTTATAATGGACTTCAATGGCCTCCAAATGGTTGAAGGTCAAAATTATAGTTTCAGTGCAGCAAAGAGCTTCAAAAGATACCAGACGAGGAATACGGGTCTTATCTAGAGCAACGATCCGTCACTTTCGAAAAAAAATGTAAATGTATATGCTTTATATAAACAAAAGATCGCCTTCCAAGTGCTTCCGCCAAAACCATACTTTCGTATTCTTCAAAAAGCTGATGCTGTATGTCCTACGCCTTCCCTGTTCTACTTACGGAAAAAATGTAACTGCCGCTTTGTTCGTTCCCTATGGCCAACAGCCCAAGCTATAAGCCTCAAAGAGGCCTTCCACAGAAGGCCTACCAAGGCCGCTCAAAGGCTTCTGGAACCAAGCTTCTTTTCAAAGAAAAGAGGGTACCCTTTAAGTGAATGTAGCCAGGGGGCCCGAGGGAACCCTAGCCAGTCACTTGTCAGGGGAACATAATCGACCCTGATTGGAGGCCGACCTGGTCTAACAGAAACCTAGTCTTGGCCAACAACCTGTCTGATAACAGTCTCAATTCACATTCTTCAGAGAAGATATCCAGTAAGTGGGACTGCAAAGAGGCAGTAACCAACTCAGACCAGATCGTAGAGACGGGCATCCTGGAGAGCAGGACTCAGCTTAGCGTTTTTTACCCTTACCAGTGAGGGGAGTAAAACTCTGCTCAATCCTATGATCTACTCAGCGCTTGATTATTTACACTGAGGAGGCTTTGCACTCTAAAGGGACCCAAACAAAGGGAGTACAACCAGCCTAGGGGCCAGTCTTCAACAGGGAGGCCTCAGAGAGGCCTTCAACCACTGACCAGACTTAGGGAGCTAAGTACTATGCAGAACAACCCTCTAGACGAGGAGAGTACTGGGCTCAACCTAACAGGTAGACCATACTGTAGGCACAAAATCATGGAGGTTCCCAGAGAGCCTGCAACATGAAGTAATTCTACACAATGTAGAATATATCACAGCAGCCTTGCAAAGACACCCAGATGTGGGGGATTCGCTTACAGGGCAGCCTGTGAAGGCCACACACCTAAAAGCAACTCAATTGCTGATAATGCAAGAGCCCACAAAACATGGGAACTCGTTCTGATTGAAACCGAGTTTAACTAGCAGATAAGACTGTAGAGTGCCCACATACAGTCTACCTCAACACATTCCAACAAGCAGTGTACTCAGTAAAAACACTTTTTACTCTTTAAGCAAGAGGAGTACAAACAGAGCCATCATGCTCTGAAGGAGGCCCAAACAGGGCCTGCGACTCCAGAAAGACATGGGCGTCAACTAGTGGCAGTGTCTAAGCTCTAAGGGAGCCAAATCTGAGAACCAAACTATCCAGTGAGGTTAACTAGTTTAACTCAACCTGAGCTTAATTTCATCCACATATTCCAACAGGCAATGTACTCAGTAAAAACACCATTAACCCTTAAAGTAAGGGGAGTACAAAGAATATTATGCTACCATGTTCTGAGGGAGGCCAAAAAACAGGCCTACTACTTCAAAAGATCACGGGCATAAACCTGTGGCAGTGCTAGTTTCCAAGTGAGCAAACTCTAACTAAAACACCTACCAACAAGCCTTGTAATACAACAAGCTATTGTGCTCTGAAGGAGGCCCAAACACAGCCTTCTACTTCAAACAACACGAGTGTCAGCTTGTGGCAGTGTTCAAGCTCTAAGGGGGCCATATATGAAAACCAAACTATGTAGTGAGGTTAACTTTAACAAACTCAACCTGAGCTTATACATTCCAACAGGCAATATACTCAGTAAAAACACTTTTACCCTTTCAGCAAGGGGAGTACAAACCATAATATTAAGGAGGCCAAAGTCAGGCCTACTACTCCAGAACACACGGGTGCTAGCCTGTGGCAGTATTAGAGTTTACTGAGCTCACATAGTGTAGGGCAGGAATCCGAACTAAAGTAATAAAGTACAACAACCTTGAATAACAAGGGAGTACTATTAATCCAACACTGAAAAATACAGGGTGGGTACTTCACAACAGAAATTCTCACCAAAAACAGATACAATCTGTACTGAACCCTAGGGAACAGGAGCTTTCATAAAAAGCTACAACCATATCACTCAAGCTTGAACATAGTTCAAGGGGTTCAGGGGAAAAACTGAAGTCAAAGTACTACTAGATAGTTCTGGGGGAGCGGGGCCACAGCAACAAAGTTTCTATTCACATAGTGAAAAAGGGGCTTACACCTGAGACAACAGCACCAGGGAGACTTAGCAATAGTCTGCTACCTTAACTGCTAACTATTTTGCACCTACACCAAGGGGACAATGGGCCTTGGCCTGACAACTCTGATAAGAGGAGACCAGAACTAGGAAAAACTACACTCACATAACAGGAGTAGTATAAAAAGGGCATAAAATGCTTCTAGCAGACCGTCTAAACCCTAGTTCTAGCCTAGGCCAGCTATAGCTGTGGGCCCATAAGGCCAACACATAAGCATAGATCTGCCTGGGGCTAAGAAACAACAGCCTCTACCAACGACTCTCAATTGAGAGGAGGCAAACTCTGAGAATACTATATTTCTACAATAAAGCTCAGAGGGGCAGAGCTCAACCCAAGCACACAATGTCAGGCTGCCTGTAAGGCCAACGCTGAACATAGATCTAACTGAAGTTAGTGAAAGCTAATCTCACAACTCTAGCATTTACCAGAGGAGAAAGCTAATTTACCATAAGGTGGCTAACAGTGCGGCTTAGTTAAAGCCCACATCTGAATACATATGAATGGCAGCTTCAGTGTCTTCAGTGAATTCTGCAAAGAATGAAGCCAACACATCCATAAAGGGGACTAACAAAGTACTACCCTTAATAATATATCATTCCAGCCAACCTAATGGAACTTCAGGGCCCTTAAACTGCATCCTAACAAGAAACCGAGGTTTTTATAAATTTAAAGAGACCTACCAAGCCAATTTCAGCAGATCCAACTGATACGCTTACAAACAGACATTGTGTGTAAAGCAACACCAGCCTGACCTGCTGCTGCAACGCTCCATTGGAGCCTGCCTATATCACGAGATAGTTGCACCCATCTCGTCAGTAAGAGGCATTGACGCGCACCCATACTCACTCCATCAACACCAGCGAATTAACCTGCTGATGTTGATGAATGCAAGCTGAATACAGGTTCTTCCATGCCTTCTCGATCTCAGTATGAAAATCAAGAAGGAATGGAAAGCATACGGTGGCTGGATGATTATGGCCAAAAAGGAACCGTTCGTCGAACAATCCGCGAGCGGTTTCTTTCTTAACCTGCTCCAATGGCAGCTGCAGTCTGCCAGAGCCATGTTCCATAATCTCAAACAGCTGTATATACGCGGGGCAGGGTGGCTTTGAGGATTCAGGAGGCTCACCACCTTCATCATCATCAGACATCTCCTGCTCTCTTGTTTGGCTTAGAACAAGAAGAGCAATAGCTGCTGAATCTAATGATGTCAAAGACAACACATCATCATAATCCCGCAGCTCTCTCCCTTCAGCCGTCGAAGGCTGCAGGGAATTTCACCCCTCTCAACTCTTCCACAAGCTCCAGCTGAGAACCCCATGATCTAGTCTCTACTCATGCCTCAGCAAAAGTAAGACCTTAACCAATATGCACAGCTGCCGGTCCTTCTCCTCTCGAGGAAAAGACCAGAAGAGAGTGGAGCATTTTAACAAGTAAAACACACTCACAATAAAAACAGACAGATCCCACAAGAACTGCCTGTACACTGTAGCGGATTAACTCAAAGCGGAAATATTAATAATTATTCATAACTCATTATGATTATTAATTATGATTAATTATGAATATGTAATTCAGTTAATCAGATTAACTGGATGTAGCTACATTAAGATTAATATTACAATCAATTAACTGTTCGGCCAGTGAACACTCAGTGTTGATTGTTTATTACTTCTAAGAAATGTTCATTTCCAGGTTATGGAAAAACAACATTCTTACTGTACCGTACTACTCAGAGCATGTAGTCAGGATCTAAATCACTTAAGAGGCAATTTATTAGCAGACGGAGTCAGAACCAAACATGTATTGTGCACAGTCTTTATTAACTAACTAAACACATAACTAAACTATTAACTAAATTAACTAAACACATAACTAAACTAACAAACATAACATACACGCAGGTCACACACATACGTAGGTAAGAATGAGCAATGATAGAGTTGAACCGGAAGTGGAACCGGAAATGGAGCTATAGGAAAAAGTCAAAGACAATCTGGAAAAGAATCATCAGTTTCCTCAGTAATAAAACACCTTTGCTGACAAAGGTAAGTTCTACAAATCAATACTAAATCGCTGTTTAGTGTTTAAATGTACGATACTTGCAAGATGCCTTTAGGCAATGAAGATGTTGTATTTCCGGGCGACAACGCCTCCTGTCAGGGCTTTTACGACCAAGCAAGATTAACTGGCTGAGTTTTTAAAGACAAACTACTAAAGATTCTTGTAATACTGATGTGTTGCACAGGTATGGACATACCGCATACACAAACATTTAAATCTTCTCGATACGAACCCATAGACACTAAACTTGACATAACTGAAGTTACCTTAAATGTATCATAAATCATGCAAATACAATGAGTGCAATACATCAACAGTAATAATGGATACCATTTCCATTTTGTTAATTTATAGAACGGTCTGTCTATAAATGAATGCAGGAAAGTCTGTGTTCTGTGGGGAAAATGCAGGAAAGATGCACATTTCTGTGTCTCTTCTCTGCTCTTCCATGTGGCAACCACATTCTTTAGCGCAATAAAACAGAGAACTTCTCGGGGGATGGGGAACAGACCCCAGAGTGAGCTTTAACCAATTATTGGTTAACCATAAAAAATAATTTTGTCTGATTTGTCTCAGTCGTTACAACATGCTCTTTTGTTCTCAAAAAAGACAACGTTATAAGTTATGTGTGTGATCAAATGTCAACACTATGGGACACAGATGCACACACTTCCTGAAATGTTTGTCAGACATAATTTGTCTTACCTTAATACTGGTTTGATATCGCTTGCTTTTAAACAAAACAGTCCCTGAAGACGAAAAGATACCAACTGCTTCTCTAGGCGTTCCTTATATACTTCCGGGCCGCGCGATGATGACGTCATAGGCTGTCACCGGCCAATAGGATTGTCGTGATTTGATAATTGTTTTCAGACACCGGTTCACGAGGAGGCGTTCCCCATAGCATGTCAAAAGCAGTGTTGAGTTCCCTTTCGAAAGGGAACCATTATTTTAAATTGTAATAATATTTCACAGTATTGCTGTTTATTCTGTATTTTTGATATACAGCATGATGAGCATGAGACTTATTTTAAAAACATTATAATAGTAATGCGTCCAATCTTTTGACTGGTACTATAATTTAAACTATAATAGGCCTATACAAAATTTTCTTCACATGATGTGCAATAATATGTGGACGCATGAGATCACAAAAATCATGTTTTTTTGTCAAGAGTGGACATTATATTAATGTTAATACAATAGCTGATATGATCCTGTTATCAGCATGTTCACAGAAGGTTTTTTCACATAGCCTACCTGACTGAAAGGGGTCATTATGCGGGTCATTATGCAGGTCATTATTCAGGTCTTTGTCTTCTCAGGTGTGAATCACAGCATTATTCATGAAGATTCACGCCTCCATGCATACTGTGTTTCTTGACAAAAAGTGTCTTACAGAATTTAAATCAATATATTGTTTTATATGAACGAGTAGGCAGGATAATTTTTACATCATTTTGAAGCAAAAATTCTAGTCTACAACCTCCAATACCCAGAAGTCTTGTGAAAACATATTTTGTATTTATTATGTGGCCTTATTTCAGTGACTTAAGTTTTTAGTGCTGTGACACTCACTTTAAATTGTCATGATTTCAAAAGCCTGGCTGTTTACAGAAACAACTGTTGTTGGACAAACAGTAAAATAATTCTAAGACAAGACCACAGGGCCCTACACAATCCAGATCGCTTGGCAGAGGAAGGACTTCTAAAACAATTAAAGCTGCAAACAGCATTTATCAGGGTTCAAGTGCTTTAAGGTCTTTTAAGCACTTCCGCAAGAAGATATTACGTTTTATTTAGCAAGCCTGTAACCACTTAAATCATCGAAGGAAAAGACCATTTACAGCCAATACAGGCGATTTACCAATGGAAATATATGGGTTTTAAAGCTTTTTAACAGTTATAGCGCCACCTATGGTCCGATCTTCATAAAAGTTTGCATGCTTGTTTAGAATCATATGTCGCATGTGCTCACCTATTTTTGTGAAGTTCCAAGTTAGGAGTTACAGGCTTTTGTGGTCACTTGGCCATGCCCCTTTTCTAATTGACCCTGATATAGCTACCCTAAGGGTAAAGTTCAACTTTTTTTTTGATAATTATTGACCTAGAGAGTCCAGAGAATCTTTCTGTACTGGTTTTGATTCGATAGGGTGAAAATCCTAGGACTAGGACTATTATATAATAGCAAATAATCAACGATTTGATTGACAGCACTGGTTCTCTCTGTAGTAGTTTTACAGAGGCGTAAAACTCGTTAGCGCCACCTAGTGGCTGATTTATTTCAAAATTCTCACAGACCTCTAGGACCATGAGTCGAACATGCCCACCGAGTTTCATTCCGATCAGCCTCCGTTAACTTTGTCTAATGGGTGCTCAAAATTCATTGGCTGATGGCGGCCATGTTTTTTGAGATACGCCAATGTCCTAATAGACTACCATGGCACCTTGGACCAAGACACTGCATACCAATTTTCAAGTCAATCAGATTAACGATTGCATAGTTATAGCTGTTTTTATGTTTTTTTGTGTTATAGCGCCACCTAGTGGCCAATCACCACGATTTTTTGCTGTGACCAAAAAGTAAAAGTGGCCCCGCCTACTTTGAACATTTTAGCACCCCTTAGCGACTGTGAATAAAAATTTCAACTTTTTTCCGATAACTTGATATTCAGACTCCAGAGAACATTTCTGCTCTGGTTTGTTTCCGATCGGGTGAAAAACCTAGTACTAGTTCACAAAAGTAGGTTTTGGACAAAATTCATAAACCATAAGCCAAAACCTGGCAAGTCTGGTATCGTTGGACTCGGCAAGGTTTCAGGAGTCTAAGGATGTGACTCCCGTGAAAATAAGTCGACCACACCCAAAGTTATATACATTTTCAGCCAAAACCATTAAAAACATATGTTTTTTAAAGCTTTTTAAGAGTTATAACGCCACCTATGGTACGATCTCTATAAAAGTTGGTATGCTTCTTTAGAGTCATATGCTGTATGTGGTCACTTAATTTCATGAAGTTCTAAGTTTTTGTTTAGGATTAATAGGCTTTTGAGTATATTTTGCCACGCCCATTTTCTAAATGACCCTGTTATAGCAACCCAAAGGGTAAAGTTCAACATTTTTTTTGATAATTATTGATCTAGAGAGTCCAGAGAACTGCACTGGTTTTGTTCTGATCGGGCGAAAAACCTAGGACTAGTTCGCAAAAGTGGGTTTTTTACATATTCGTGAATAATTAATGAACGATTTTATTGACATTGGTTCTTGAGGAAAAGTTGTTCAGAATAAGGAGATCAATCAAATGATATGCATATTGTGTGGATCTGTGAAACATAACATGATTACAGAGGCGTAAAACTCGTTAGCGAGGGCACACTTGAGTCTATGACAAACGGTCTAGGACTTATGAGCGATTTTGAACCTTTGATTGCTGTAGCGCCACCTACTGGCCGATTGGGTTCATACTCTGTCAACCTCTCCCCAAATTGAGACC
The DNA here is from genome assembly GCA_037950675.1 of Hypophthalmichthys molitrix. NCBI lineage: Eukaryota > Metazoa > Chordata > Actinopteri > Cypriniformes > Xenocyprididae > Hypophthalmichthys > Hypophthalmichthys molitrix. Next base: position 36,685,853 of record CM075498.1, on the reverse strand, counting down.
TATCATCTGGCCAAGTTTCAAGTCTCTAGGCCTTACGGTTTGGTCTGCACGATTCGTTTCACGGCACAAGGGAAATAATAAAAATCCTTACAATTACAATAGAGTTTCAGCACTACATGTTTGAACCCCTAAAAATCCTTACAATTACAATAGGGTTTCAGCACTACGTGCTTGAACCCCTAAAAATAGCTGTGAGCAGCATTTATCGGGGTTCAAGCACTTTAAGTCCTTTAAGTACTCGCGCAAAAAGATTTTACATTTTATTTAGCAAGCATGTAACCACTTAAATTATAAAAGGAAAAAGACCATATACACTCAATACAGGCACTTTACCATAGGAAATAAATGTTTTTTAAAGCTTTTAAACAGTTATAGCGCCACCTATGGTCCAATCTAAATAAAAGTTGGCCTGCTTCTCTATAGTCTTCTTTATGCTGCATGTGCTCACCTATTTTCGTGAAGTTCTGAGTTTTTGTTTAGGAGTTATAGACTTTTTGTGAACACTTGGCCACACCTCTTGTCTAAATGACCCTGTTATTACTATCCAAAGGGTAAAGTCCAACTTTTTTGATAATTATTGATCTAGAGAGAGAATTGTCCTGCACTGGTTTGGTTACGATTGTGCGAAAAATCTAGGACTAGTTTGCAAAAATAGGTATTTTACATAATTGCAAATAATTAATGAACGATTTGATTGACAGCATTGGTTCTTGAGGCAAAGTTGTTCAGTATGAAGAGGTCTAACAAATAATGTGAATATTTTGTCTCTGTGTGAAACACCATGTTATTACAAAGGCAAAAAACTTGTTAGTGCCACCTAGTGGCCGATTTCTTTCAAAATTCTCACAGACCTTTAGGACCATGAGTTGAACATGCTCACCAAGTTTCAGAACGGCCTCCGTTACCATTGTCTAATAGGTGCTCAAAATTCATTGGTGGATGGCGGCCATGTTTTTTGAGATATGCCATTGTCCTTATAGACTATCATGCCCCCTTGGACCAAGACACTGCATGTCAAATTTCAAGTCGACTAACGGACTAACGGACTAACGGTTGCGTAGTTACAGCTGTTTTCATGTTTTTTTTCAAGTTATAGTGCCACCAAGTGTCCAGTCGACGTGATTCTTTTTTTTACTGTGACCAAAGATTGAGCCTCTACACATGTGTACCAAGTTTGGTGAAAATATCTCATTCCATTCAAGAGTTATAGCCATTTTAGTAAAAGTGGCTCCGCCCATTTAAAAAGTTTTGGAGCCCCTTAGCGACCGTGAATAGAAATTTCAACTTTTTTTTGATAACTTTTGATATTCAGACTCCAGAGAATCTTTCTGCACTGGTTTGGTTCCAATCGGGCGAAAAACCTAGGACTAGTTCGCAAAAGTAGGTTTTGGACAAAATTCAAAATGGCGGAAAATTGGATAATGGCGGTCTCACATTGGACGGTCCATATTAGCAAATTTAGGGACCGTCTCTAAAGTTACATACAACATTGGTATACACATTTCTAACTTTAATATCATTTGAAGATAATGAGTAACAGTCATAAACTGTAATGTGCTCATGTAGGTGTCAGGCATGATGCACACCTTTTAGATTTGTTATATATTTAATAAAATAAATAAATAAAAATATTGCTATTTTTCACTACAGCATGAGTTCATATTTATTATCAACAGTCTAAAAGTTGTGCATCACACCTACATGAACACTTTACATTCTGTAAGTAATTCTCTTCAAATACTATAGAGCTTTAAATTATGGTATAATTTGTGTATGAGCATACAGTAGGCTAAGTGAAATATATAACAATATTTAAATGATTTGACAGGTTATTTTATTCAATATCAAGAATCTAAAAGGTGTGCATCATATCTGAAACCTACATGAACACTTTACAGTTGGTTTTATGACTGTAAGTCATTCTCTTCAAATGCTATTGAAGTTAGAAATGTTGTGTTTAACTTCAGAGACGTCCCTAAATTTGCGAATATCGACCATCCAATGTCAAGCCAACTTTATGCCAGTATTTCAGTGGGAAACGCTTAGCATCAACCTGCTTGCCTGTAGCCTATAGCCTACAACCTCAATAAGGTGTGACTTTGGTGGTCTTTTATATCACTGTATTTAGTCTATAAAGATAAGTTAAGCATTCCATACGAAACATTCTATACAGGACATCCTATCCTATCCATATCCTGACAGCAGGGGCATCCTAGAGTATGACATATTGAGGGAAACCTCAGTACTGCAGCACAGCGCCGCGATATAAAGTTAAGGAAAGTTATATGTCTACCTCAGATTTAACGTTTGAATTGTACATTAGTATCAGGGGATAAAGTTATAATCTCGTTCACTGTAGAGAAAGCTGCTTACATGTAGGCTATACAGGGAAAGTAACAGTGAAGACACTGAATTATATGTAAACACAACTTTTGTGTCTTTCAGCTTTTCTGCATATTTACTGGCCCTGATAACCATCACACATGCACTTACCGATAGCTCCATTTCTGTAAATCCGTTTTAACAAATGAATGACTCTCTCTTACCATCACTCTGCTCTTCGTCAACATGCGCTTGCACCACCTGCTGGTGAGATCGACTAACAGCAGATGGACATTATGCCCGGTACTCTACTGCTTTTCATGCAGTTCCCGGATGTGAAAGATTGAATTTTCTGTCGAATTTGAACCACTGAATTTGTGGAAGCGAATTTGTAACACAAAATAAAATGGATCGGAAATTGCCTGCAGAATATTATATGTTGTATTATTTAAACAGAATGAATGTTTTGGAAGTGAAATCAACGGTGAATATGGATTATTGAATTTTTAACAATGAAAATGTGTGTGGAATGCTTTGAATTGAAATATTCACAGCTTAAATATACAACCATGTTGAATTTCAGCCCATAAAAATGCAAGCCCTAAAAATACAATGCATTAAAATGCAAGCACGGTTAATGCAATACATATTTGTTTTTCAATTAGTGCAATTCAACAAGCTTTTTGTTTTAAAAACATACAGCATTATTTTACTTCCATACAGGGAAAGCAATATAGTGTCAGCAAGCATACATTAGTTGTATACTATACTGTATATTATTTTGCATTGTGGTTATAAAAAAGGAAAATATACACATAAGGAGCAATCTCGCTTTGATTAACACTGATCAGGGAAAGACTTATAAGCAAGACTTCATGTTGTTCCAAAAAGACAAGCGGACAACAGATCCCAGATGACAGAATCCAAATTGGACTTCAAAAATTGACAATATCTTATTTATTTTTATTGTACCGTTACGTCTTGGACATTATTATTATTATTATTATTATTTTGTGTGTATACATTTACTGTGATGTATTGTTGTGTGTAGTGCACTGTGTGTCTCTCTCTCTCTAGCTCTCTCCCCCTCTCTATCTCTCCCTCTGGCAGTGCCGCTTGATTGAGACCAGCTGCGGCGAATTAGGTGGAAGAGCGGGAGCGCTTAAATGCTGAGCTGTGCGCATTGTGAGGCTCCACACGCGTCCTGTCCTCTGTCTCCTGCCCCAGACTACTTTTAACATTGCTACTGTGTGACCGATGCTGTTGTTATCACTGCGTAAGAATTGATTTCTCCTAATCGTGTGTCGGAGATCCCTTACCAAACTGTACTTAGTGAGAATTCATCTCGTTATTTATTTCGTTCTACTCGTTGTGATTATGACGTTTGTTTCTTTAACCCTTTTTTGTTATCTTTGAAGCTGTAGGTCGGGGGAGCGCCACTTTTAATTTGTGCAATCTTGTTTTCTCCTGTTTTTGTTTAGTTGGGGAGCTAGGGTAGATTATTGTATTTTATTTGTAATTTTCTTTGTCAGGTAAGCTAGCATTTTCTATACCCTTAGTTAGTTCTCCTTTTGTTTGTTGTTTTGGCCCAGACCCCCTTCTGAAGAAATGCTTTTGTTAATATTTGGTTTTGGAAGAGAATAAAGAAAAGACTTTTGATTAAAAAATGTTGTTGTTTTTGTGAGCTGGGACAGGAGAGGAGGAATTGCCGATCTTTAAAATCCCTTATTTTTTCAGTTTTATCTTTGTCATCGATCCATCCAACCCCTAGACTGGGACTGATCGTGACAGTACTCTTATTGTTCTAGTTCTCCTATTAGTATGCTCCGTCAACGTTTGTGTAATGTCCTCAGAATTAATCATAGTGACCTGTTGGCCATGGAGCTCTTTCCTGTACTTACATTAAAATCTAGATTATCAAGATTAATGCATCTCTTTTCTCTTTATGTCACAGGTTCCTCTCTGAATCTGACTGAGGGACAGAGAAGGATTGAGAGGAAGAGAGAGACAGAGGCTACATTTAAACTGCAAGCCTTGGTGCTCAATTCTGGTCACAGTTCTGAACTGACCTGTATGCGCAAAAGAAACAGAGAAACAGAGACAGCATGCAGCACGCTGTCATATGTAAGTAAACATGGAGACCACCAATGGAAGTGGCCCAAATCAGAATCGAAAGGATACTGTAAACCACATTCCATGTGGTTTTTGCCATTCACGCTGTTATGAAGAAAAAAAAAAAAACAGATCTGATTAGCATGAGCAAAAAAAAACAAAAAAAAGATTTGGTGCACTTTTTTGAACATAGCCAGAGCAACAACAGAAAGAAGAAAAAAGATGGAAAGAAGACTGAATTATCCTTCTGATTATCCTTCTTCAACTACAAGATTAAAGTCACTGAATTGTGATTTCTTATATGGGTCCCTATAATAAGTTGTGTTACACCTCTGCAAATACTGTGAAATTTGCCTTTTTGATATGCATCCTAAAAGAAATACCAGTGCTTGGAAAGCAGCAAAATGGTATCCCTTTAAGTAATATGTCAAAATTAATCACTTACCCTTATCTTGCTCACTTTCTTTGCTCTTTTTGGACTAGACTGATAGTGTTGCCTCTTCATTTTCAAACATTAACACACCCGACTGACACAAGCAAACTTTATTAAAGTTATTATTATTACCAAGCATTAGTGTATCTGTACCCCTGGCATGGGGCCCTATGCAATAGTTTATATCACTTATTAGGGCCGGCACTGGAATAGAGGCTTAGACCCGGAAACAGTATTCTTTAAGTTTAGACTTAACAAGCGGAGATGGTTAAACAGATCCAAGAATAGCAAGACCAATCACCAGTTATACTCAGTACAAGGAATGATCTACCAATGTGAAATTATCAAGTAAAAAAAAAAAAGTGAGAGAAACATCAACAAACTTACTTGATATTAACAGTGATTATATTAAATGTCTAGCAAACAGAACATAATAAGGAGTTTATAAGAGCTGAAAGCCAGAATTCTTGAAAAATATAGACAACCAAAAAAAAAAAAAAAAAAAAAGCAAAAGTATAATTCCATTTGCATTTAGAAGTCAAGACCATTATGAATGAGTGCTTAATACCATAAAAAGAGTAAAAAATCTGTTTGGTCTGCTGGTTGAGGTTTGATGAAAAACACAAAATTTAACCTGACTGCACTTTATTTTACCAGTTTCATTATTAGTAAAATAAATCAATTCAATTTAAAATTTGAAATCAAACTTCTCTGTGCCATTATAGGTAGGGGAGGCTATTGTTCAAAGAAAAGGATCAAGCTACAAGTTTGAGTCATGGTGGCAGAGACCTTCTGTTGCCTGTGGAAAGTGTTTAGTTCCCTGGAATCTTTTCTGTGTGAGTCCCACAAGACAATACACCTAATTCAGTGCCACAAATAGTTGTTTTTTTATTTTATTTTTCTTGAACATTTTGTAAGAAAACTACATTGAGAAAAAAATAAATAAAAATAAATAAACATTAAACAAATAAACAATTCAATAAGGGGGTATACATTCTGTTTTTGACAAAGTATATTTTATATATATATACATACACACACATACACATATGTCTATATCTTTATATTTACATATGAATATCTAGTCAATGATTGTTTACATTACAGTATTCAGTCCATTTCTTCCAGTATATAATAATTTCTTTTTAAGTCTTAAAATAAAAGTCAATTCTTCCATATTGTATATTTCTTTAACAATTTCTATCCATTCACCAAGTGAATATATTTACAAGATACTCATCTCCTTTCAACAAAATGTGTGCAAAGTTTCCAAGATACAAAGTTGTGAAATCTCTTGGTATTTCATATCCTAATATCTTTTTAAACTCCAACAAAACCATGTTCCAGAAAGGTAATATTTTTGCACAACTCCAGAATACATGAAGATGGTCAGCATTGACCTGACCACACATCCTCCAACACAGTTGTGGTGTGGATAATTGTTTGCTAGTAATGAAGAAATGTACCAAATTTTTCCACGCAAACTCTTTGCACCTCCGGGAACAAGTAATTGTATGTTGTATCTTACAAGCTAAATACCATTTTACATTTGGAATTTCTTCCCCAAATTCTCTTTCCCATTTTTGCTTGATATAGCTAGATGAGTTTTTTCTATTCTCAATCAGGGCTCGGTAGAGAAAAAAAGAATATTCTAGGATTATTCTTTGTATAGGAGTTAATTATCAGTTTTACTAGTTTGTTCAATTCAGTACTTCCCATTCTTTTATACTCTCAATCAAAATAGTCCCGTATTTGTAAATAGCAGTAAAAATCATTATTATCTAAAGTATAATTGTCTTTTAATTCTAGAAAACTTTTAAATTTCCCTTGTGCTACAAAGGTGCACAATGCTGTTAAACCTTTAGTTGCCCATCTCTTAAATCCTACATCAAGAAGCCCTGGTTTAAAATTATGGTCAAATGCCACCAATCTCAACAATATAATCTGATTTTGTAGGCTATACTGCTTGACTAGTTTAAACCATACCTCAAGTGTGGTTACTGTTATTTAATTAAGATTATTTTTTAGGGTCAAGGATTTTTCCTTGTCACCTAAGAGACACTGTATGGGTAACTCCTGGTTTGCAAGTTCTATATTTTTCCATTTAGATGTGTAGCTAGGGTTACACCAGCATATACAATACCTAATTTGTGCTGTGTAGAAATGTTCCATCATGTTCTCCAACTAATACACCTATATAGGTCGTTTGTCACTTCCCTGAAATACGACCCATAGGAGCGTTTGCTAAAGTTGCGCCTCTATCGACAACAGGACACTTTCATTTTAATGCATTGTTCCCTTTTATCTAAGTCATATTTCGGGTTTTGGGTAGCTCAATTGGGAGAGCATTGCAATATATAACAATATGCAATCATGTGATCATGCGATTGTGGGTTCAATCCCAGGGAACGCATGTGCTCAAAGTGTATATGCACTATAAATCACTAAGGGTAGGTTTAGGGGTGGGGTGGGTAAAGTCGTTAATAAAAAAATTAGTTTTGATAAATGGAAATAGGACAAATGGTGTAAAAAGTCCACACACTGCATTTAAATGAACACGCATTTTGATTGGTAATGACAATCATACGTCATTTCATGACGACAGACGTAACACAACACTGTCATTATTTTTACGCCAGCTAGAGGGCGCATGACTTTATAACGTAAATATAGGTCATAATAAGGTGCTTGAAAAACGACCTATAGGGTCGTTTTTTAAATATTCCTGTAAATTTGGTAGGGCTAATCTTCCTTTGTCCTTTGTTAGCTGTAATGTTGCATATTTTATTCAAGGCTTTTTCCCTTCTTAGACAAATCTCAAAATCATCCTGTCCCAAGCCCTGAACTGAATCTTGGGAATCATTACTAGCAAAGCTTGGAAAAGATACAGTAATCACGGGACAATATTCATTTTCACAACCTCTATTCTTTAACTAAATTCCATGGATAGAGTTGACCATCTCTCAATGTCTCTTTGGATATTTTTATTAATGACATTATCATTTTTACCTAGAGGTCTGAATATTCTTTGGTCAGGATTACTCCCAGGTATTTAATATGCTTAGCATCCCATTTTAGATTATATAAATGCCTAATTGATTGTGATGGGAAGAAATTAAATGATAAAACCTGAGTTTTTGACAGCTTTCCATACTCTACCAGTAAGTTCATAAGTAAAGGGAGAGTAGTTTGAGTAAGATGAATAATTACATCATCAGCAAACAACCCAATTACATGATGTTCTTCTCCAATTCTTAACCCACTCAAGTTCTCACTTTGCCTAATTGCTTGAGCCAAAGGCTCGATGTAAAGAGCAAAAAGAGTAGGGCTCAAACAACAGCCCTGTCTCGTACCCCAGTATAGGTTAAAAGTGGCCGTCAGATGTACATTTACCTTAATTCTAGCTGTTGGTTCTGAATAAATTGTTCTGTATTGAATTTTCACTAAAAACAAATCGCTCAAGAACCTGGTACAGAAAGGCCCAATTGACGCTATCAAATGCTTTTTCTGCATCAATGCTCATTTGGCCTGTTTATACAAAACTCTGTCCCCTTTCCTGTAAGAATCTTCTTTGGCCTGACGGAGCTGTCTGAGACAAACCGTGGTTCACTGCATAACTTAGACAGCTCTGTCGGGCCAAAGAAGATTCTTACAGGAAAGGGGACAGAGTCTTGTATAAACAGGCTAAATACACACTAGAAAAGGAGATCAAAGTGGCAAAGAGGAATTATTCCAAAAAATTAAGGAACCAATTCTATTCCAGTGAGTCTTCATTAGTGTGGAAAGGTCTGAAAGACATCACCAACTACAAGACACCATCCCCCAGCACTGTGGTGAATCAACAACTGGCAGACGAACTGAATGAGTTCTATTGCAGGTTTGAAAAAACACCATTAACACCAACAACCCCCCTCTCCCTCACTCCTCCACTTCAGATCAGCGAAGACGACGTGCGCCAGGTCTTCAGAAAGAACAAAAGAAAAAAGCACCAGGCCCAGACGGTGTGACACCAGCCTGTCTGAAAACCTGTGCTGATCAGCTGGCCCCCATCTTTTCACAGATCTTCAACAGATCACTGGAGTTGTGTGAGGTCCCTTCCTCCTTCAAACGCTCCACCATCATCCCCATTCCAAAGAAACCCAAGATAACAGGACTTAACGACTACAGACCTGTGGCGCTAATGTCTGTCGTCATGAAGTCGTTTGAAAAACTCGTTCTGGCTTATCTGAAGGACATCACCGGACCCTTATTGGACCCCCTGCAGTTCGCTTACCGAGCAAACAGGTCTGTGGATGATGCAGTAAACATAGGTCTGCACTTCATCCTGCAGCATCTGGATAAATCAGGGACTTATGTAAGGATCCTGTTTGTGGACTTCGCCTCAGCTTTTAACACCATCATCCCAAACCTCCTCCTGCCCAAACTAACTCAGCTCTCAGTGCCCACCTCTGTCTGTCAGTGGATCACCAGCTTCCTGACAGACAGGCAGCAGCTAGTGAGGCTGGGAAAATTCTCATCCAACACCCACACCATCAGCACTGGCGCCCCCCAGGGTTGTGTCCTCTCCCCACTGCTCTTCTCCCTCTTCACCAACGACTGCACCTCTAAAGACCCCTCTGTCAAGCTCCTGAAGTTTGCGGATGACACCACAGTCATTGGCCTCATCTGGGACGGAGATGAGTCTGCTTACAGACAGGAGGTTAAAGAGCTGGCTGTCTGGTGCAGTCACAATAACCTGGAGCTGAACACACTCAAAACAATGGAGATGATCGTGGACTTCAGAAGAAACCCCCCTGCTCTCCCCCTACTCACCATCATGGACAGCACTGTAAAAACAGTGGAGTCATTCAGGTTCCTTGGCAACACCATATCTCAGGACCTGAAGTGGGACATTCACATTGACTCCATTGTTAAAAAGGCCCAACAGAGGCTGTACTTCCTCCGCCAACTGAGGAAGTTCAACCTGCCACAGGAACTGCTGAAACAGTTCTACTCTGCCATCACTGAATCTGTCCTATGCACTTATATTACCATCTGGTTCAGCTCAGCTACCAATTCTGACCTCAGAAGACTACGTCGGATAGTCCGGACTGCTGAGCGAATCATTGGTACAACCCACCCCACTCTCCAAGATCTGTACTTATCCAGAGTGTGCAAAAGGGCTGGCAAAATCACTCTGGACCCCTCACATCCAGCACATTCCCTCTTTGAACTGTTGCCATCTGGTCGTTACAGAGCCCTGAGCACCAGAGCAACCAGACACAGGAACAGTTTCTTCCCTCAGGCAATCCATCTCATGAACACTTGACAATAAACAAGGAACACACAACACACACTCACACTATTATACATAAATTTATTCATTTATTTATTTAACACACATATTTATTTACATTTCTAATTTACACCTAACATATCTGTACATAGTAAATTGGTTTTTTTAATTTGTTTATTTTAATTCGTATATTGTGTCTTTGCTATTTTGCACATTGTCTGTATATTTGTATATTGTTCTTTTTATTATCTGTGTCTTGTCTTGTCATTGTCACTCTGTTGCACTATGGAGCTTCTGTCACTACAACAAATTCCTAGTATGTGTAAACATACCTGGCAATAAAGCTCATTCTCATTCTCATAGCGGCACATTCATGGTTCTCCGTAATATTTTCTATAACATGTAATGTTCTTATAATGTTAACATGTGTTTGTCGGTTCTTGATAAAACCAGTTTGGTCCTCCTCAATTAAATCAGGTAAAAAAGTTTCAAACCTTTTACAGAGAATCAAGGTATATAGTTTATAGTCTACATTTAAAATTGAGATGGGGCTATATGACTCGCAAAGTTCTTTATTTTTACCTTCTTTTGGGATTACTGTAATGAAAGCTTCCCTCCATGATGGGGGGGGCTACCTTCTTTAAAAGGGTGGTTCAGTGTTTTTTTTCTAGGCTTGATTGTGTTTATGGGGCGCAGTTTAACATGTCTTAATGCTTCGTTTTTAAAAAACACCATATTTTTTTACATATTTTACCTTTATTCTACACTGCTGTTTCTTTTCTCCTAAAAACGCTCTGTTGAGTTCCTGGTTCTATGAAGCCCATCCCACAGAAATACGCAATGGGCTCAGTTTGGTTTGCTGGCCCAGTGTATTGTGATTCGCTGTCCGGAATACGCTATCACGATTCACGTTGTCCGGAAACACCACGCCCCTTACCATTACGGGCAAACGTCGCATGTGCTTCGAAAAAAGTCCAGTCTTTGCTTCGGTGGAAATGTAAATAAGGGTGTCAATATTGCCGTATCAATTTAAGCCCGAATCAGACCCAGATAGCAGTAATGATGAAGATGAAGCAGAACCTCTGTAAGCACGGCTTTTAATGGATGTTTTATGAATGTTAAGTATTTTTGTTTATATTTGTGTCAAAGTGTTTAGATATGCTGTCACTTGTAAATGTTACTGCTGCCCCATAGTGTTCTGAGTAAAGCTTTACTGTAGCTGAATACATGACTGAGAAGTAGCATTTTTGTAAAGGCACTTTTTAATTTATAGCATGAACGAGCATGTGGGTAAACACAACATAAAAGTTGTAATGAAACAATGCTGTACACTGATAACAGAAATGCCAACAAACACCAACAGAAGTTCGCTGGTGTGATTACATAGAAGTTTGTTGGTGCTTGTAGGCATTTGTTGGAGAAGTATGAAATAGAATTTAGCTAACTGGCTAGCGAGGCCAAACCGCGTTGGTCTTTGTTTACGTCCTAGAAACTATATAACTTTATAAAAAAAAAAAAAAAAAAACATACTTACAGGTTGAGGCCCATAAACAGCAGCTTCTGCTTTTAAAGTGGGAACTGCTCCATCTTTCAGTAAAAGCCTTTGTGCAAATCCAGCATTGAACTCTTGTAGATTCTGGAAGCTGCCTTCCGTAAAATGTGCAGCACAGACAGCTAAATTAGCATTATAATTGTCAGGAACAGAATTAAACATAAATTTTAAACAATGTTCCCGAAGTCCAGCGTCCTTAGGAAGAAGACTTGTATGCACACGACATGGCCTCGCCCACTTTTTTGCGTGTTCCCGGAGGCAGTGTTTATGTTAATTTCAGGGTTTATGATGTCACCAACCCGGGAAGAAGCTTGTTGTAGTCCAAACTGGTCGTTTTTGTAGGCAATAAACTGCCATAACTTTAAAAGACAATATCTCCGTTTGCATTGAACTTTCAGCGCTGTAACTTTGCAGATACAGTTTATGCTCAAGCAGCAACATTACACACTAACTAAAGTTAAAAGTGAAATCACAATGAACCACCCCTTTAAGAGTCTCATTAAATGATCTTAATAAGATTCAATTCCTCTCTAAACAGTGTTTGGAGTAACACCTTACAAAAGTAATGCATTACAGAAACATATTACTTTTTGCTGTAATGCAGTAGTGTAAGGCATTACTAATCAATTTTCAGTAATATTTTACTCGGTACATGTTCAGTAACACTTGCGTTACAACACACTTTTAGCCCAAAATTTAATTGTAAAAAAAAAAAAAAAAAAAAACAACAAGACCGCGAGACCTTAAAGGATTAGTTCACTTCTGAATGAAAATGTCCTGATAATTTACTCACCCCAATGTCATCCAAGATGTCTTTCTTCAGTCAAAAAGAAATTAAGGTTTTTGATTAAAACATTCCAGGGTTATTCTCCTTATAGTGGACTTAATTTGGCCCCAAACGGTTGAAGGTCAAAATTACAGTTTCAGTGCAGCTTCAAAGGGCTTTAAACTATACCAGACGAGGAATAAGGATCTTATCTAGCGAAACCATCGGCCATTTTCTTTAAAAAAATGAAAATGTATATGCTTTATTTAGACACAAATGATCGCATCATAAGTGCTTCCTCCAGACTTAAATTTACGTAAAAAAACAGAACTGGCGCTGCGTTCGTTCCGTAAGTTGAATAGGGAATGTGTAGGACATTCAGCGTAAGCTTTTTGAAGAATACGGAATCAAGGTCTGGAGGAAACACTTGTGATGCGATCATTTGTGTCTATAAAGCATATACATTTTCAATTTTTTAAGAAAATGACCGATCGTTTCTCTAGATAAGACCCATATTCCTCGTCTGGGATTGTTTAAAGCCCTTTGAAGCTGCACTGAAACTGTAATTTTGACCTTTAACCGTTTGGGGCCAATTGAAATCCACTATAAGGAGATGGACATCTTGGATGACATGGGGGTGAGTAAATTATCAGGAAATTTTTATTAGAAAGTGGACTTTAACGAATGAAAAATGCCGCAAGTAAGTTCTATTACCTGTTTGTGGTCAGTCAATAGCCCCATGTGGAGTCCAAGTTTGAAAATAAAGACTAAATGACAGCTTCTGATATATTTGTTTATTATTATTTCATTCATCTCCCTCTTGCTGGTGTAATTTTGTATTGTGTGACATTATGTTAAGTTCTACTTCTGTAGTTATTTTGGTGAAAGTAACTCAAAAGTAATACAGGAGTAATGTAACATTACAATTCTGAGACAGTAATATTGTAAGGTAAAGAATTACTTTTAAATAACAGTAAAAACTAATCTATAATGTATTACAGTTTGGAAGTAACTTGCACAACACTGTCTCTAAATATCTTGTACCATTCAGATGGCAAGCCGTCACAGCCTGGGGATTTATTGTTTTTTTAATCCACTTATCGCTTTATCCATTTCTTCCATCGTGATTGGTGCAGTGAGGAATTTATTTTCTATTGTGCCAATTGTGGGTAGATCTGGGGTATTTAAAAATGCTTTCATCTTTTCTATACTTGCAGCTGGGGGTTGGGAATATAATGATTTGTAATAATTCTCAAAAATAGTTTCATTTTTTTCTGGTTCATATACTAATTGTTTTGTCTTAAGATTGTCTTAGGAACTATTTCTTTATTATTTAATGTTCCTACATTAAGTCTCCACAACATGTTCTTTTTTCGAGTGTTCATGTCTATTTTTAATTGAATTACATTATGGTCTGATAGAATGTGAAATAGGTGTATCTGATTTTTTCACTTTATGTCGATCTTCTTTACTTATCAAGAAATAGTCAATTCGTGAGTGGACTTTATGGGGTACTGAATAGTGGGTATAATCTCTGGTTAGAAGGTGGATATCTCTCCACACGTCAGTTAGGCCGAGATCTTCCATTAGATTCCTAACACACTTTGAAATACGTTTTTTTTTTTTTTTCTTTTCTTTTTTTTTCTGTTACAGTGGCTGGTGGTATCCAATCTCGGTTTTATTAACACTTTAAAATCCCCTCCTAGAATTAGGACTCCCTCTGTCTCTTGAGCCACCACATCAAACAGGGACTTGAAAAAAACTATTACTACCAGTCAAAAGTTTGGAATCTGTAAGATTTTTAATGTTTTTAAAAGAAGTTTCGTCTGCTCACCAAGGCTGCATTTATTTAATTAAAAATACAGTAAAAACAGTATATAATATTATTATCAATGTTGAAAACAGTTGTGTACTTTTTTTTTCAGGATTCCTTGATGAATAGAAAGTTCAAAAGAACAGCATTTATCTGAAATACAAAGATTTTGTAACATTATATACTACCGTTCAAAAGTTTGGGGTTCTCTGTAAGAATTTTTTTTTTTTTGAAAAGAAATTAAAGAAATTAATACTTTTATTCAGCAAGGATGCATTAAATCGATCAAAAGTGACAGTAAAGACATTTATAATGTTACAAAAGATTGTATTTCAAATAAATGCTGTTCTTTTGAACTTCCTATTCATCAAAGAATCCTGAAAAAAAAAAATATTGTACACAAATATTTTGTACAATTGTACACAATAAATGTTTCTTGAGCAGCTGATCAGCATATTAGAATGATTTCTGAAGGATCATGTGACACTGAAGACTGGGGTAATGATGCTGAAAATTCAGCTTTGCCATCACAGGAATAAATTACTTTATAAAATGCATTCAAACAGAAAACAGTTATTTTAAATTGTAATAATATTTCACAATATTACTATTTTTAATTAAATAAATGCAGCCTTGGTGAGCAGACGAAACTTCTTTTAAAAACATTAAAAATCTTACAGATTCCAAACTTTTGACCAGTAGTGTATATTGACCAATGTAACCATTATATTCTCAGTTTTACCCTTTACCAAAATATATCTTCCTTCCTTGTCATTTATTTCCTTACAGAATTCAAAGCAGACTGAGTTGGGGATGAGAATTATCACTCCTCTTCTATGACCTTTTTTTAAGGAACTATAAAAACTGATTCTAAAACCTAATTTCTTTAGTTTTTCATGTTCTTGTTGTGAAAGATGCATCTCCTGCAAAAATATCACCTGTGCTTTTTCTTTTTTTAATTTTAGCTAAGACTTTCCCCCTTTTAGCTGGATTACATAATCCATTTATATTTTGTGACACAATCTTCATTTAATACTAAATTGACTCTGAAAGAATAAACAGGACAATACCCCATCAATTTCTGAGGTCCATGAATTACTGAATGCAATAAGAAACACATTTCAACTATAGTGTACTTTAAACGGACTTCCAAAACAGTGAAGATGAGATTTTAAAAAAAATAAAAAAAAAATAAATAAAAACACAGAAAATGCTGGTGTACTTGTGCACCTAAGTAGTCCCGTTGGAAGTATGCGGGGCTAGCCTTGATGAAAGAGGCCCGCACTAGATGTGTGAAGCAGCGTCTCTCAAATGTGTATACTCACTACCGACTCTAGTTTTAAGTCCAAAGGAAATTAAATGAAATAAATTAGCTTAAATAAAATGTTGGATTCCCCCCTAACAGTCAGGAATACTGTTTCAAAGTCTGATTAGTTTTTAAGGGAATATCTTGTGTTTTATGAATTTTTATACATCTCACCACAACAGGTGCTCAGTCCTTCGCATTTTTTTCCATCTTCTATTTTGGCAGCATGCGTTGGAATTCCTGAAGTTTTTGTCAAACTCGTAGATTCCTTTCTGCATCCTTGTTGCCAGCGCTTTGCCAGGTCATGAAGCTTTGTAGCCATTCTTCGTGGGGATCGATTCCGGGATCCAATGCGCTTTCACCGTTATTCACCGTTGGTTTCCTGATGATCCCGCGGCCCATCATGTCTTTCTCCGCTTCGTCGGGTGTATTTAAAGTCCGTGTCCCATTGCTCCAATGGATACGAATTTTCGTGAAGGGGGTCTGAAACCGTATCTTCTCTTCCTTCAGTACTTTCTTGATGCTACTGTATCCTTTACGTTTTTGCATTATTTCTGTTGTGTAGTCGTGGTCAAACGAAATGTGACTGCCCTGCACCTGTATCCGCTTTTGCCAAGCGAATTTCAAAACACTCTCTTTAATCGCGAATTGAAGGAAATTAATGATGATGGATCTTGGAGGCAAATTTGGATTCGGCTTGGGTAGCAATGCTCTGAGTGCGCGTTGGATTTGGAGATCTATGTCAAGTCCAAGTTCATTCTTGAGAAGCACGTCCACGAACTGAGCGACTGAGCTGCCATCCTCTGCGCCCTCCGAGATTTTGTATATATTCGAATGTTGTTTCTGCGTGATTTCGATTCAATTTCGGTCAGCTTCTCTTGCATTTCTCGGTTCTTTCATAGTGTTTTCAGTAGTGCAGCGTTCGCTTCTATAGACCACGTCTCCAGCCTGCCTTGTTGTTTTTGAATTTCGTTATTATTCTTTGAGAGTTTTTCATCTATTTCTTCTTTGAACTGGGCGTATTCCTGTTTCATGCTATTCTTGAATTCTTCAGTGAATGATCTTAATTCGGTCTTCATTTCTGTTCTCAAGTCATTGATTTGCCTGCTTATAGTTTCAAGTCCAACGTGGGCCTTAGCCTGTTCGCCTTCACATGTTAGCTTAGCTTCCCCCGCATCGTCGCCCTTTCAGGCGAAGTACCTATGTCGTCGAACATACTTTGTTCATTCCCCTTAGTTTGATTACAAAAAGTTTTCCGGCTCTTTGTTTTGGCACCCCCACTCATTTTAAATCAGAATGTGAGTTTAGGATTTGAATTTCAGGGGATAAATATATCTGACTATCGGGAGCCACTGATTATGCAGCTGTTCACACCACCATGTCAACCGGAAGCAATAGTTGTTTTGTAAGGCTTTATTTTTATTTTTTTTTAACAGTATGTCTGTGGTTATGTTAAATCTAAAAAAAAAAAATAATAGCCTAGCTTGACACTTGTTGTGGTGTTGCTATCCTGTGAAATTCAGCTGCATTGTGAAAATCACCCTTCCATTGTAAAATGAAAAATACAAGCTTTCACAAAATGACAAGGAGCCCTCAAACACATTGATCCATCCACAAAAATAACTCTGCATTCTGGCCTTTCATTGGATGTGAGGCCAGCTTCAAAGACTGCCCAGCCATTTGCACATTCATACAGTTGCTATGATACCAAACACATAAACCCAGCAATGCATGACAGTGAGCCAACGGGAGGCCTTTTGTCCAGCATTCAGACATCTAATGAGTTAGCGGTTGATTAATTCTTATGATTAAAAAGCTGAAGAGGTTGGAGAGGAGAAATGAAAAGACACGGAGAGTGGCACATACTGTATTGTAATGATGGCTCGACATGCTTGATTCGTCTCTATAGCATCCATAACACAAGAATTTATCTCTATTATTTTACAAACAAAATGTTATGGTAAAGTTGAAATTAGATGGTAAAGTTGAAAACTATAAAAAAAAAAAAAAAAAAAAAATCAAATGAACATACAATAATTCAGACACTTTTTGTTCCAAGACTTCACTGAAAATGTTTGCATGAAGATACCTGATTTGGCATGCAGCAATGGAGCTAGCAGAGAAGCCCAAAGAAGGGAAACACCCTTGTCAGACTCCTCCACAGACTCTTATCCTCACATGCTCACACAAACAAAGTGGCTTCCCAAAGACAACAAAGCTGACGACGCGTAATGCAGGCGTAATGTATGCTTGAGTGCTCCATGTGACATCAGACTGCCGTCGACCAACAAGACTGGCGTGATTTTACACATGCTTCAGACACCAGGTTTTGACCTTTTGCACAGTGGGGCACAGTGGCTCGCTACTCTCAAAAGGGCAGTTTCTCCATGCATGGTAACTCCACAGGGTAATTAACCGAAATTTACCTTGTGAGTTGGTTGGTATGGTTGATACAACACTTGGAGTACCCCATTGCTGATGTTGTTCTGCATGTCGTCTCTAGTTGTAGAGTGATATCTAGGATATCCTACAGCAGGTGTCAGGCACGTCAAGGCAAACAAGTCCGGTCACTGGGGACCCACCATGGAGGAACTGTCACTTCACTATCCAAGCACAAGGGCGAGTGCTACCTATTTGTCCCTTCCAAGAATCCCTGCAACAGTGCATGGCATGGACTCTATCTGCTCTGCATCACCTCCAACCCAGAGGTGTAACGCCGTCAACCAGCAGCTGAAACAAGCCATCACAAAGGAATTCCCAGACCCAGAATCTGAAAACGGACTGATCACTGCCCTTAACACAAAACAAGGCCGGGATGAAACTGCCTGAGTTTACTACCACAGACTCTGACAAGCTTACTTCTATAGAGACAGATTTGACTCAATAATAATTCATGCAAAAAACATGATGCACACAGGTGTAGCCAATTTCACATGCGTGAAACCTAATTCACGTGCACAAATAACAATTCAGATGCGCGAAAAAAAATATATACATTCACAAAAAGCAATTCACGTGCGCAAAATTAAATTATATATTCATAAAATACAGTTCACAAATGCATAGATATACAACTGTACAAAAGTTTTGAATGTTTGAAACTTACGAGTTTATCCTCACATTCGCGTGTGAATCAACTTGGATTTGTGTGTTTGTATTTTGAGACTCCCCTGCCACCCCATCTGGATCATTCGTACTCTTTAGCCAATCAGATTGATGCTTATCAATCGACCAATCATTATCACGTAAGGGCGTTCCTACCTGGGTGTTACGTCATCAGCTGTCGACCAGAGTTCAAGTCATGTAGAGAAGTATGTACAGTTTGATCAGTTCATCTGTGTTTATTGAAGTAAATGAAGTAAGAGATCAGTTAAAGCTATACTTTATTAACTTCTATTTAGTCCACGTGTGAACATAAACATTTATTAAGTAAACATATTAAGTATTGATTAATTCTTATGTTTACTTCATAAAGAATTCATGTGCATATCATACAACGTTAGGATTTTAGATAAACTCCATAGAACGCATAACAGGTTTGACTGATGAGAGATGTTGTATAGACAATAATGAAAATATAATGTTAATTTATTTATTTACTGAGGATAGAAAAGAGCAATTACAGCTAGGGGTGTGCGATAAATATCGTCTGCGATAATTATAATTGTTGTTTTAACAATGTGCGATCTGACATCGAGTATATCCCTCACACACCCAGAGAATGCATGCATACATTACATTAAGAGTTTGAAAGTCATGCATTGTTACTATTCATTTGTATCCTGCTGACAATACACACTCAAGGAATAAAGCCCTGTTATGCATTATTAAATGTTCTTGTTTTATGTCAGAATTAAAAGATTCAACAGTTGCTACAGTTGATGAAAACATTTTATTAATTTGAAAGTTTCTGAATCCTTTGGAAATAAAATCTGTACAAAATTACTTGGCCATGATTAATTATATTATACCTGTTACATATGAAGATCATGAACTGGCAATCTCAAGTATGAAGAAGCACAACATTCAGTACAGAGAAATATATATCTCTTCCATAGTTGTGAGATTGTCTGACTAACAGTTTGAAGCTGGGCTACAAGTTCTTCAGTCACAGGCCATTCTACTGGAACCACAATTCCACTGCATGGTCGGTCAGGGATGACGGTAGTATTCCAGTCAGAGTCTTCTTTTTTAAAGTAGATTAATGTTTATGGCCAAATTATATATATAAGTGCAATACATCAGGTGAAAACTTAACGTATAGAAGTGTTCAATCCAGTCATCTTTCTGTCAGGACATATCAGATTTTGGACTGATATTTAAAGCAGTCAGCACCCAATATAACAGGAGCAGACAGAGGAAGATCAGGAAGCAGGAGATTAAGTGATGGAAAATAATTGAAAAGAGAGTAATCTTAGTTGCATAATGTTAAATGCATCTCTGAACATTATGCCTTCATAATTAATGTTAGTTAATACATTAAAAAAATTGTGAACAAATGAAACCTTATTGTAAAGTGTTACTAATTATTGCTTCACAACATTGTCCTGTGACATTAAAAACCTTGAGATGACAATACGGCACAGAAGTAAATGAATATTGGATATAATAAGACATTAATACATAAGATATAAAAGCATAAAGAAACAAAATGAATTAAGATGTTTGTGACTAATATCCAGATGTCAAGCTAACAGTGTTTAAATAGGGTTGCACGATAATGGTTAAACTGATAATCACCATTATTTTGCTCAAAATTATAATCACGATTATTCTATCAAAAAAGGGTAATGTAGTTATGGCCATTTTGCACATTCTTTACCAACCTACACTGCACCCAAAAGGCCTGTAGGTGGCATACCGACTTCATTTAACCAACTATGATAACTTAGTTAGATGGTAAATCAATACAAAACACATGGTTTTGGTGAACGCTTTGTAATCTGTATTCACATTAGATTTTTAAAGCAACACAATTTGTTTGCAAACGAGACAAACCACAGATTCAGACTGCCCTGCAAATTCGTAAAGCAAAGAATGCTCTATGATATATTAAAAAAAAAAAAAAAAATGTCCCTGGCTAGGGACATTATAAAATGCTTAACGTGGCTAAATGTACTAAGACAGTGATATTAAAAGACCAAACTCTGTAAACATCATAATAAACCATACTGTACAGCAAAGCAGATGAGCCCAGAATATGAACGCAATGTGTTTAATCACGTTAAATGTTTTCCTCCCATAGAAAACCGTTATAAAGAAAAAGCTTAACGCCACTAAATGTACCCTACTAAGTGATATTAAAAGATCAAATTCTACACAAACCAATTTTTCTCTATAGTATGCTTTATTAGTATAGTGTTTAATAAGTTTGGTATTTTAATGTCACTGTCTTAGTACATTAAGCCACGTTAAGCGTTTTCTTTATGGCAGGAAAATGCTTAATTAAACGTGTTTCATATTCTGGGCTCATCTGCTTTTCTGTACATAGTATGCTTTATTAGTTTTGTGTTCACTAAGTTTGGTTTGTTGATAACACTGTCTTAGTAAATTAAGCCACGTTAAGCGTTTTCGTGTTAAGCGTTTTAGAACATCCCAGTGGCTATATCATTTTCAACTGATTAACATTATGAAAACTGGTAAAACCTTTGGGAACTTCAAAAGATAAAACAGCAAAACTCCTAATATTATTTCCAATAATTTCAAACTATGTTCATTTTCCTGATTGAATTGTAGGTTGCCAAAGTGCATTTTGCAAACAGTAAGATGGAGATCCGTGTTGCGTTTGTTGAAATTCATCGCTGAAGGTTTGATCATGGCAGATTTAGTCACACAAATAATACGTGTGGCTTGTGAAGAAACAAAGACTGGCTGTATGACACTTTCATTGAAGCAGAATTTCGCTGGGGAGATCGCTAAACTCCAGCGCACATGTTTGTTTTCAGATCATCAGCGCTTCTTCCGCATTTAGAGGGAGCGCGTGCACAGAGTTGCCAGATTGCACAGATTAAGTAAAACACCAGGACGACAGTGTATCTTTTTAAGGGAAAAGCTCTATTTGGGGGATTTAAGCTCTTTGCATCTGGCAACCACAAGCATATCCCAGAGAAAAAACACGTTTTCAGGATAAATAACGAGCGGGCCAATATCGTGACGATTATTTGTAATCAATCGAGAGAAGCAGATATCGTTATCACTAAACAATGAGTGCTTATAAAAATTGGCCTATTCACTATTTAAAGAATATGAAAGCTGATCTCGATGAGGCCAGTGCTAAGTGGGAACTAGGGTGGATACTGGCCACCTAGATGATTGTTTTGGGATCTATATGAGGGGCTCTGTACCCGCAGCTAAAATAGAAACAAAACAAGTATCATTTCCTTTTAATTTTGGACAAAATGGGACATCTGATTACAACAGCAGTTGCTTATATCTGTTCATAGTTAAAAACTATAGTTTCAACTGATCTCTTACTTTATTTACTTCAATAAACACAGATGAACCGATCAAACTGTGCATACCTCTCTACATGACTTGAACTCTGGTCGACAGCTGATGACGTAACCCAGGTAGGCACGCCCTCACGTGATAATGATTGGTCGATTATTATCATTTTGATCAATTATTTTGATCAAATAAATGCAGGCTTGATGAGCATGAGACTTCTTTTAAAAAATTTAAAAATAGCAATGTGTCCAATCTTTTGATCGGTACTGTATATAATTTAAAATATAATAGGCCTATACAAAATTTTCTTCACATGATGTGCAATAATACATGCATGCATGAGATCACAAAAATCATGTTTTCTGTTAAGAGTGGACATCATATTAACGTAAATAAAATATTGGATATGATTAGTTATCAGCATGCTCACTGAGGGTTTTTTTTCTTTTATCTCACAGATTTGAGAATCATAGTGACCAGATATTGGCCCACACTGGACATTCTGAATGAATATAATGGTGAGATCACTGACTGGAAGCAGGACATTTTTTTTTTCCTCCAATGCATAGAAACACAAAAAACCTTGGAATGCAAGGTAAGTGATGTTCACTTATATCTTTGAACAGGATTTATTTCCAGGTAAAACTGTATACTCAAAAAGTGCCCTCATATATTCAAAATGTGTCTCATTTATATTGTTATCTATATTCTAAATAAACTATAAAATAAACTACTTTGTACTTTGATTCTTTAGTTCTCTCTGACATAGCCTACCTGACTGAAAGGCTCATTATGTGCCTCATTATGCGGGTCATTGTCTTTTCAGGTGTGAATCACAGCATTATTCAGGATTATTCATGCCTCCACGCATACTGTCTTTCTAAACAAAAAGTGTCTTACAAAATTTAAATCAATATATTGTTTTATGTGAATGAGTAAGCAGGATAATTTTCACATCATTTTGAGTCTACAACCTCCAATACCCAGAAGTCTTCTGGACACATATTCAGTATGTGTTGTGGCCTTATTTCAGTGACTTAAATTTTTTGTTTTTTCAATAACCACGCATAAACGCATAAAAACATACATACATGTTGCTCACCTATTATGGTAGCCTAGTTTGTGCTGAATACAGTGTAATAACACTTTTGCCATTAATATGTTTATAAATAACTGAAAAAAAGCACAAATGTCAGTGCATGTCAAAACTTCTCCAGGGCCCCAAAAATCCTCAGACCCAGAAGGTTAACTAACTAAACACTGGTTTAGTATACGCTGTATAAACTCACTCTTATGTTTCCATAGTTCATTTCCCTGTTTCTGTTTCGGTTTCATTCATTCAGTTTCCATTTTACCCATGAATGCGTGATTGTATGTATGTGTTTGTGACTTAGTTAAATAAAAATAAAAAACTCATGTGCACATTTATGTGAGTATAGATTCTGTCATCAATGCTTGCAAAACAAGATCCTTTTAATGAGCCTGAACTTGCTACATGCTCTGAGTAGTACTGTACCCAGTAAGACCTTTCTGAGTAGTACTGTACCCAGTAACCTTTCTGAGAGTTGATAGACAATTAAAACAGTGTTCACTGGATGAACAAGTTAGTTGATTGTAATATTATATAATTAACTTTAACCAGTTCTAATTATTCATATTTCCCTTTGAGCTAATTTGCTACACTGAGCAACGTCAGAGTACCCCCCCCCCCCCTTTGTGAACTCCTCGTGGCTGTGAGCAGCAACCTGAGCCCAGAAACCAATCATTTAACCACTGAACCACAAACGCTCTGGGTGGGGAGGAGGAACACATTCAAGCCTGAAGCTGCTTCAGCATGGGTCCGACCCAAAAAACTGATGCAGTGATCATGGCCATCTGAGAGACAAAAAAAGAGCTGTCAACTGCATCCAGAAATAAATTGATGAAATGGCATCTTTGAAAAGACAATTTTAGTCAATATCACTCTTTTAGAAGAAATTTCTCTTTTATGGAAAAATTATTGTATAAAAATTTCAGTAGCACTTTATTTTTACAGTCCTGTTCTCCATGTACACACTGTGTACTTATTACAGTAATTACATTAACTGGTTAATAACTAGGTACTAACTCTAAACCTACACCTAAACCTAACCTTAATCCCTGTAGTTACCTTGTATTACCCAGTATTTTCTTAGGTAAGTACACTGTAAGAACATGTAAGTATGCGTACTGTAAAATAATGTGCAACTGTAAGGGAAACTCACTAGCACTTAACTGTGTGTGGATGAGAGAACTGCTGAAATGTGCCATACAAAAATCCAATGAATGTAGAGAGAACCACAGACACTTTTTCTCAGCTCAGAAGAAAAAATCTGAATGAGTGGAGCAACACGTCCACTTTTATACCCGCATATCCGGAGGAGTGGCATGCAAATTCTACTCGCCATTTCTCATTAGCCTTTTCTAAAGCATCAGAGGTGTTTGGGGCTCCCAAGGATAACCCCTAGTGTCACTACATGAACACACAACACTGAATGAGTGGCAGGGAATATACAGTTTGTGTAAAGTTGTTATAAATGTTATGTTTGTATTCATTTTAATTTCACTTGGTTTTGACATTTTTTTATACGATATTCAAGAAAAGTTTAAATTAAAGTGCCCCATTATGCTATTTTAAAAGGTTTCTAATTTTGTTTTGGAGGTCATCTATAACATTTACATCCATCAAAGGTCAAAAAAAGCTTTCATTTTCTCATAATATACATTGCACATCACCACGTTTCAATGATTCTCAAACAACTCGTCCCATGATTTATTCTGTCTAAATCCCTTCTTTCTGTGAGCCTACTCTGCTCTGATTGGCCAGACGGCCCAGTCTGTTGTGATTGGTCTACCGCTTACAATGCCTGTCAGAAATGAAACACCCATTACCATAGCTGAACCTCAGCTCCGGAGGATTCCTAAAGCTCAGCGATTGTACACACTGTAAAGACAGGGAGAGAGAGAGACTGAGACTGTGTCGATCACTGCTGTTCCGCACAACCCACTCAGTGAGACTATTGGATAACACTGGGAAAGCATGCCCTTTCACTGGGAAAGGAGCACTGCAGAAGCCACATTCTTCCCAAAGGAGTTATGTGGAGATGTACATATGGACTAACCCTGTAGGGCTGTACTACATATGGAAGTTACTGAGGTGACTCCAACCTGATAAGAGGTAGGTTCTCCCAAAGGGAAAGACACGGACTTCGTTTAGGAGCAACCGTGGAATTTACACATATAGGATCCCCACAGGGTCACACATATGGTACCCAGCCTAAAATCCGGTTCTCAAGGTTACAACAGAGTAAAGGCCTGGTGCCAGATGCTCTGCCACATCTGGCCACCGAGGGTGGTGGAGGACTCAACAGGGTTTGTCTAGTAAGGACTCTCTGGAGCAGTAAGCGCATTGTAGCTTCTGAAGTGGATCAAAATCATCAACACAACTATAAATTAAAGAAAGCTTTTAACGTTTGACCTCCTTCGAATAACCCATAGACCATGGCTCCGGCAGGTCTAGATGAAATGACCCTATTGGCATCTTTGTTGCCTCCATTGAAGAGAAGCAGGAGGCCTTCTCACCAGCTCCGGGGACTTCAAAGAGTCACCCGTGCTTCACCCCACATGGCGCAATACACATCTCACACACACATACAGAGACACAAACACACATTTGAAAACTGTATCTACATTTAGCCTCAAAATATGACTAATGTCAAAGTGCACCCGTTGTTGTATTCAAGCTGCATGCTTGTATGTATCCCTAGTATATAAGCTTAACTATGACTGTAGTTGTTTTAGTTTTATTCAAGTATAAACTGTATCTTCCCCTTTTTGTCTTTGCCACCCGGCAAGTTTAGTCTCGTTTCAAACCTCTCTGAATGTTCTAATTAACAATGTATGTTACATTACTGTAAAATGCATTTTCCTATTTATAATAGTACTTAGAAGAAAATGTACTTAGATCTGACACTTCATAAACTATGCAAATTAGATCGTAAATGGAGACAAAGAAAAAGTTTGCCCACCAAACTTTCACCCTCGCCATTGGCTGGCGCATCCAAGGAGGCGTTTTTGGCCTGTTTGTCCTTAAAAAGACAACCACACGCATGTTTCTTTTGTCTCTCGATTGTCTTTCGATTGTCCCTCTCCATCTCACGCATGTCTCTCCCGGACGTCTCGACGACCGTGCTCCCATTACGCGCTCCTCTGCTTCTTCGGGATGACCATCTTTTTGGCTACAAGTTTTCTTTTGTCAAGCCTTCGTCATTCTCCATCGCCTAGGAGACGGACTCTCTCTCCTTTATTTTCTGGTTATCTTACTCTTAAGTTAAAACCTTGCTTGAAAATCCCGCCAAGAACCCTGCCTCGGAAAAGGACCAATCACTCCAGCCGCACGCATTGAAACTCCTGCAGAAAGACAAGCAACCACAACACCTAAACCTATGCAAGTACAGAACCATTCTTTTCGAAGTGTTTTAAGCTCCATGCGTAAGCTGAGTTTCCTTGCTTGCTCTCAAAGGTTTAACTGTTTGTAATTTGCCATTTTCTTTGATCACCTCTGTTTTCCTGCCTTTACTTTCACTTTTATATACATGTGTATTCTTTGTGCATATTTAGCTGCATAGCCCATGTATTCGTAGTTTCGTATATTAAATGCATTATATTCATGCTCGATTGCCTCTGTTGCTCATTCAACAAACCAAGTCACTTCTACGTTTGATTCTGCAAAACTGCTTTACGCTTTAATGCTATAATAGGAAGTTATTCTCGTGGCCAGAGACTAACTTCCTTTTATAATAGTCTATGAGAAAACTGATGGTTTGCTGGACAAACTAGGATAGTCTTTCTCAAACCACTATTGAACTATCCTAGTTTGATTATAATCCGTTGTAATTAATTCACAATATATGTGCATAATTCTCTCTTTGGTCAATCTATATTATAATTAATCATAATGTGTTCTGACTTAATTATATATATATTTCACCTATAATTTGAGCTAATTGATTAAATACCTGTAAATTCATTACAGCATGTCACGCAGCAAGCCGACACTAAGCCAGGGTCTCTCCGTGTCTCTGACCGGTTGAGGTGAGAACACAGGAAGAGCTCAACACGAAGGCTATAGAATCTAGCGAAATTGTTAGGTGTCGCCCAGCCCGCAGCTCTACAATTATCTGTTAACGAGGTGCCAGCACTTGCAGGCTCACTACCTAGTCCCTGAAGGGAGTGGTAGGAACCTTGGGCACATAGCCAGGCCGGGGTCTCAGTACCACGTGGCCATCACCCGGCCCGAACTCTAGACACGATTCGTCGACCCGAAAATGTCAGGTCCCCTACCCTCTTTATAGAGGCCAATGCAACCAACGGCAAAGCCTTCATAGACAGAATCTTTAAGTCTGCTGACTGCAAGGGCTCAAAGGGAGCATTCTGAAGTGCTCAAAGCACCAGAGCAAGGTCCCAAGAGGGTATGGAAGGAGGTTGAGGAAGATTTAACCGTCTCGCCCCCCTAAGGAACCTGACGACCAGGTCGTGCTTCCCAACAGACTTGCCATCTATGTGGTCATGATACACAGATATTGCGGCAGATATTAAGTCACCTAGAACCTCTACGTCCTGTCCAGAGACCAGACATGGAGTTTCCAGAGGTCTGGACGTGGGTGCCGTCTCTGAGAAAGAAGGTCTTTCCTCAGAGGAATGCGCCAGGGAGGGGCTGTCATGAGGAGCATGAGTTCCGGGAACCAGGTCCGGTTGGGCCAATAGGGCGTAACTAACAAGACCTGCTCCTCGTCCTCCCTGACTTTGCACAAGGTATGTCCAAGTAGGCTCAATGGGGGAAACGCATATTTGCATAGGCCCCGGGGGCAGCGGTGTGCCAGTGCATCTGTGCCGTGTTCCCTCAGACAAGGAGTAAAACAGCTGGCAGTGAGAGGTTTCTGGGGAGGCAAACAGGTCTACCTGAGCCTCACCGAACTCTCTCCAAATCAGCTGGACCACGTGGGGGTGGAGTTGCCACTCTTAAGAACTCATCAGCCACATGGTTGAACATACCAGGGACATGAACGGCCTGAAGCGACCTCAGATGCTTCTGACTCCATAGGAGGAGATGGCGGGCAAGTTGCGACATGCGACAGGAGCGTAGACCACCTTGACGGTTGACCCCGGTTGGCACCCCAGCTGGTGGCAGAGGCATCTGTGAACACCACAGCATGCCGGGACAACAAGGGGTCTGACCACAGGCTGAACGCTTGGCGGCACTCCGGAGTGATTGCCACTCGGTGCGTGCCATGTTGCCACGCCCATCTCGGGACTCGGCCATGAAGCCAGTGCTGAAGCGGTCTCATATGAAGCAAACTGAGTGGGGTTACTGCCACTGTGGCTGCCATATGCCCCAGGAGCCTCTAAAAAATTTTCAGTGGGACCGCCGTCCTGCTGCCTGTTTGATCGAATCCAACTCCATAGAAAAGTGATCCTCTGCACAGGGGAGAGTTTGCTCTTTTCCCAGTTGAACTGAAGGCACAACTGGCTGAGGTGACTGAGCACCAGGTCCCTGTATCGCATAACTGATCCTGAGACTGAGCTAGTATGAGCCAGTTGTCAAGATAGTTGAGGATGTAAACAGAACAAAAATTTGGCTCAAAGGATTCTCTGCCCGGCCCTCCTTCTCCGGGGAAGAGCAGCCCCAGCCATCTCCGGGTCGCCCGTCTCAGGGGTGATATTTCACTGACCACTTAAACAGCAAAACGTCTTCCTGCGGTGGACACAGTAGAGCAGGCTGTGCCAGAGTTTTTTTTTTTTTTTTTTTGCAGAGGACGACACCCTTGGCGGTGAGCAGACTGAGGGGCGGCCCACGAGGAACTCAGATGGTACGTTAGGGGAAGCTTCCCGGTCTGCTACTGACTGCGGAAAAACTGCTGGGCTCAGTCCCCGACAGTGTCGCCAAAAAGGCCACATTGTGAGATGGGAGCATCAAGAAGGCGTAGCTTGATGACCCCTCGCACCTCTGCAAAGTAAGCCAGAGCGCTTCTGGACCACGAGGTGGACATCGTCTGGCCGAGGGCCTGCACCATGACTTTGATCACAGTCAGTCAACAAGTGCAGCTCAACCCCGGCTCAGAACTACCCTCATGCATTAAGAGTGCATTGGCCTTACATGCAGGGCGGGTGTGGTCTGTGCACAGACACCCCACCATTGAGGGTAGTGAGAGAGGGAAAAGAAAAAAAAAACTTGCAGATTTTGGCATTTTGGCATTCCATACTGCCAAGTTTTCCATGCACATGACCCGGGAAAGCATGGCTGTGAATTCCAAATCTGAGTCAGCATAAGCACACACCATTACAGTGGGAAGCTCAGCATCACTGGAGCGCTCGATTGCCGTGACAACTCGCACTGCAGCCCGGAAGCTCGACGGCACACGACACGCAGAGGAGCAAGAGGTCTGCTCTCACTAATCTCCGTGGTCTCCCAGAGTGTCGGGCAGACCTGCAGCTGTGCTTTTACACACAAGCGGCGGTTGGCCAACAACAGAGGGGCCTCAAGCTTCCCGGAGAAAGAAGAGACACAACCGGCATGTCAACATGGTCGTGTTCTCATGCGAAAACATGAACCACCCACAAACATCGTCTCAGCACGCTACGCCCGATATGTGAAACAGTGATCGTGGCCATTAGTGAGGACAGGAAACGACCGCATTCAGAAACACACGGGTGGAATGTCATCTTTAAAAGACGCAACTCACACCCATGTAAGCTCTTTTAGGAGACTCGCTCTCTCTTGGTGCTGAAGCACACAGGGGAAAAGACCGCGGCACCACTGACAGGGAATGTGCAGCCTGTAGTGTGCAATCACTCTCGTTGAAGGCGCAGCTCTTACCAGCTGTAATAAAAGCTTTTTAGCACTCTGAAAAAGCACAGTCACCAGCAGTAAGAACAACTTTTTAACGCTCACTGAAGGCGCACACACACAAACGAGAGGACTCGATCACTGCCGTAGCACCGTCACGCAAACACCAATGAAGAGAAAGCTTCTTCCTTGAAGAACTGGCTCTTTTAGAAAACACTGCTTGCAGATTAGAGACAGGAACAAAATGAACCGTTTGGCTCTGAAGCGAAAAGCTAAAGATGCAATGCACCTGTTGCTCATTATATACCCGCACAGAGCAGCTGCTGAAAATAATTGCATGTCAATGTGCATTGGCTCGTTTTAGTTACACTCGAAGTAGATTGGCCTCTCTAGCGAGTGGACAGACTGATGAATAGGATACCTTTCTAAACCTTTTCTCCATCTCGTCCATTGAAATTTTCACTTCCTGTCCTCCACCTGAATTTCACACGTCATCAGAACCACGTGATTGCAAACAAGATATCTGATCAGTCCAATTCACAAATTAATTGTTTGATGTGATTTGTGAACCAATTTAACAGGATGACTGAAAAGAATCAGTTCGAGCACAAATCGGACACCGCTTTTGCATCTCTGAGCATGTTAACTAAAATAATGAGTAATGATATGTTTTATGAAATGTAGTGGAGTAAAAAGTACGATCTCAAGCTTTGGAATGTATTGAAGTAAAAGTAAAAGTTGCTCAAAATAAAAATAGTGGAGTAAAGTACAGATACTTGAAAAATATTCTGGTGTAAGGTTATTCAAAGGTTACCTTTGCAAGAGCCTATATTCTGCCAATGCTGCCATAAGGCAAGATTTTTTTTTCTCCATGTACATACGTATTGAGGGTTAAAGAACATTTTACTTTAATAGGGAGCAAGCATGTTTGACTTGTCGAGCTCTTGTCATTTAGTAGAAGCATGTTATCAAACTGGTGTACAGCTGGTACTGCTGGAATGTACTGCTGGTACATTCTGGCTGGGCGAACAGGGATTAAATGACTCACTCAAGGGCACAAAGTAGGTAGGGTTTCAGTAACTCCTCATTAGACACAGTGGGCTCCAAAAGTCTGAGACTACTGAAAATGCATTCTTTTCTAATTTAATGCTTAATGAAAAATTATGTTTTTACTTATAATGACAACTTGTTTGTGCAAATCATTTTGCGAGATCCATATAATCTGTGAATGTTCCAAAAAGCAACTTGAGTAAAAAAGAAAATTGTTTATTTCTATGTTTGAATGACAAGATACCATATTTAGTTAAAATGGGCTATAGAAATTAACATTTCATAAATCATGTGTGTTTAGAAATCCTAAATTGATTCAAACTGTGTAGGAGCAGAAGCTTGAGGACACCTTTCCTATTTCTGCTTTTCAGCTACTTTGCTGATCGAGTGCCAGGTCTCTGTGGTCAAAGATCATATCCACAATGTAGGTCATAAACAGAGGCTAAAACTTCCCAGCATGTCTTTTTGTATTCAGTGCTGATGCTTGGTTGGCATCTGTGGTATCTCCCAGCAACCCCTCTGCCTTTCAAATGATGATTGATGAATGGATTTATAAAATTGTCCTCCAAGACACTGCCGTAAGTGTAAACTAGCTGAGTACCATTACACTGTATTGACCTGATCTTAACCAGTTACACTTTTTGAGTGATTATGTAATTATGTTTTGAGTCATGAAATGTTTTCTTAAAGTATTTATATATCATTTTCAAACATGATGGTATAAACATCTAAACAAATGGTGTAATAAATTACATTTGTAGACTTATTCACTAGGGGAAAGCTGGTGCTAGGAAAGCTGGAAAGCAGATGAATATTCAGAAATGAGTATCAAACATTTAATAATACATTTTTCGATACTAGTGCACTAATATGCATTAATTCCTGCGTAAATAATGCACATATAATCTTGAATTAATGTAGGACTCCTGTTATGTACTAGCCCTCTTTAGTCTAGGGGAAACAGGGGTACACACTTACATACACACTGATGCATACAGTATTGACAGCACTAAAATGTAAATTATTTACATATCCAAGAGTGAATGTGTACTAATTCCTATGTATGAATATTAAAATCGTGGCATTAATGTTTTGATTCTGTTGTATTCAATTGTCATATCAATACATGTTTTCCGTTGCATTTACTAAATGCAGTTTACTCATCTACTTAATATGAAATAACATTTTGGTCTGTTTGTTACTTGTGCTGCAAACTCATTTCGGAAGATTACATGAATGTTAAAGCTGCAGTCCGTAAGCTATGCCTCTTTGTCACTATCTCTGTTTGAAACCTGCAATTGCAGTTATTTGCAGAATTATCTTTATGTGGGTTGTGCACTGGCATGGCTCCTCAGCACAGATGAATCTAATGTTTGCTGTCAGTCACCACACCAGTGTGGATACTGTACTTCGGAATTACAGATTCTACGTCTTGGAAGTATGACCAAAATAAGAATTTTCACTGGAAAATGTCATCTGAACAAGTAAGTAACATGTCTGCCACTTTTGTTCTGACCAACAGAGAAAAAAAGCATTACAATAAATCGCACTGCCAATGGTGATTAAATCTAACGATCGCTCAGCTTGCATCACGTCAAACGTGCAAATTATTATTATTGTTATACTTTGTTCTCAAATTGTTAATGTTAACAACATCAGCATTGCATGACTTTGTGTATTTATTGTGTATTATTGTTACCTGTAGATTTCAATTTCTGTAGCCGCTCCGCAGTCCAAAGTTTTTTGCTTTTGACTACGGGTGAATCTCCAGTTGTCACTAATGATTGTCATTTGGACCTTTCTGGATTACAATTCGCCATTAAAAAGATAATTTTAATTATTCCAGCTGGTGTGAGAAAAGGCTATAAATTATCCGCTACCAGCAGCATTCTGACATGCCATATAGCCTAATAGCTGGGATTCTTTCTTTATGTAAACAGACGTGACGTAATGACGCAAAGACGAACGGCTGCATGCTCAAATTTCCTGTGGAAACCCACCAGTACCGATTTTATTAGAAAACATTATTACAAGCTTACCATTGTAAATCAGGCTAAGGTAAGGAGATAGTTTTGAACACTGGCTGGTTATGTACTTGCTCAAAAATTGATTTTGAAACATTTTTAACCAAAAAAAGTTACAGACTGCAGCTTTAAACAAGGCTACACTTTAAAACCTTAAAATGAGTAACATTTCTGTAATCATTTAACCACTTTGTAATATTTAGTTTGTTTGCCTTGAGACACAAAAGGCATTTTCTCCTATGCAGTAAATGACAAAACAACCATAAGATACACCAAAAGACAACATAATTCACAAAACACAATTTTATTCATTTGCTCGTAATCCAAATCTTTAGAATCCATTTTTTTTCGAGGAATAGATCCAAATTGAGCCCTTTATCCAGCGAACTTCATCTCCATCCTCAGCAGCAGCTAATGTCTATGTCAAATTTTGCAGTCGTTATGAATTTGAATTAAAAAACCACGCCCTTGCGAAGAGTTGACATGGTTTACAGCAGTGATATCGAACGCTCATTGGCTATATCGCCTGCTTCGTCACAGATTGCGACATGCCGTGTTTCAGTTGATGTACATTTGAAATGGGTAAATGCGCGCCTTCACGGAGAGAAGGATTAATATTTTCATCGATTAATAACTTAAATTCTGGTCTGTACCCCATACAAAACTATTACCACCAGAGAGCACTGCGACTGCAACACATCATCATTTGAACTACTTTTGGTACTGCTTTTGACATTTTTACAATAAATAAATTATTGTGATTTCATTTGTCTGTCTGTTATGTTTTTTCTTCATAACTGTACGTAGTTTTAAAGGATTAGTTCACTCCAGAATTAAAATTTTCTGATAATTTACCCCCATTTCATCCAATATGTTCATGTCTTTTTTTTTATTCAGTTGAAAAGAAATTAAGGTTTTTTGAGGAAAACTTTTTAGGATTTCACACATTACGTAGTCATGTTGGAAAAGTTGGAAATGGCAGAGTCTGATTGGCCAATGTGTTCAAGTAATCAACAGATATTTTTGCTCAACACCGCAAAAACACGTTGTAAATAGAAACTTTTGACGCTCTCCAGAGCACAGACACAGATACACACTGGATCATTTACCAAATATGTTTTGCCAATATGCTATTATTATGGAGAAAACTGATCCTATATCAGTAGTTTTGGGAACCCTTTCCCTCTAAAAGCATGCAGAAGCAGCAGCAGGCAGTTTGTTTTAGTAAGGAAATTCCATGCTAGTCTCAAGTCCATGGCTGGGGGGATCTATGTGGGTTTCTCTCTGGGCTAAGGCCCAGATACCCACTGACCTTAGAACTGACCATGTTCAGCCCATGTGCTTCAGCAAGGTGTGGGGGGAGGCAAAAACAGAACACAAATTAGTAGTCAAATTAGTAGCATTGCTACTTTAGTTACTCCCCAACACTAGACCACATAACTCAAGCCACCTGAAAGAGAATCCCCTAATTTTTCTGCCTTTGAGGAAATGGGCTCTTTGAAGGAATGGGCTCTTTGAAGGTACAAGGCTCTGGGAGCTATAAAAAAAAAAAATGGTGCATCTTGACAGGATAACACCTCTTAATCCCATGGGACTATTCAGGGTTACTATTTCAGTCTGAGTCAAAAGTGAGATGGCATCAGGGCTCTAATTGAAGCTGTATGGCTCTGCCAGAGCCACCCCTCTACAGACGGCACAGCTGCCTTAGGAGGTGTGGGGATTATGTGCAGCATTTTGCACTGAGCCCTATATTGATCTGACAGCCTGAAGGCTCTTTGCACAAGACATCCCATAATATCAGCAAAAGCGAGATAGATAATGAAAAGACTTTGATAAAAGACTTAAGTGAAAAATATCCCTAACCACATTAAATTCCTTTTCAGATTTCTCTTGGGAGGGGATATCACAAAAGATCTGTCTGTTTCGGCAAACATCTACACTCAGCAAGAAACTATACAGAAGCTGGAGCACCGTTCCTCATAGTTCCTCTTTGATTATTTTCTGCACATATGTTATCGGCTTCAACGGCACACTCTAAACACTAGCAGCTGGGCAGTGCTCATGTGGGAGACCATAGCACTCCATTCCCTTAATTCCCCCAGTGTGCTGTCTCTAATGTGCAGGGACTCATTTGTCCCTGGGGGCCTTGTCTCCCCACTTCAGCCCCCTACTGACCCCTTTCATAAAACATTTTCTTGGGATGCAGGGGCTGTCTGGGTAAATGTAGAGGAGTCTAAACACATGTGCACAAATCTCAGATTACTTCCTCATCAGAATCCCACTACACTGGAATCAGATGGGAAATCTTCCCAGATTTACTCTGAGGATCATTGCACAGGTTGTCTTCTTATTTATTTTCTTTGTAAATGTTTTCTTAGCCAAGAAACGTAAAAGAATGTGTGTGACACTTTAAATATGTGGGGATTATTGTGGATTATTACTTTTCATCAAGTAATAAGACAAACAAGGATTTAAAAAAAAAAAAAAAAAAAGACTAGAGAACCACTGGCTCCTGTATATAAATGACAAATTACTTTTTAGTTGACAAATGACTAAATAATTCATTAAAGATGGTTGTTGATACATGCTGTATCTTTTACACAATATCTGTAAATATACATCAGTTTTCTGTTTTAAGCCTGTTTCATTTCAAGCTCATTTCAAGTTTTTATGTCATGCAAATACATTTTAACTTCTCTCCCAAATCATTTAGTATTTTATGTCTACTATATAGGATTTAAAGAGACCATTAAAAGACGTTTGAGCGAATTAGTGTGTACTTTTAAGCTTTTGTGAGCATCAGTTTGTCTGCGAGGCAGGATAAATGGTCGACGCTGCTTGAGAAGACAAAGAAGTTATTTTACGCCGGAATAATCATAACATTTGTGCCAGTGAGAGGATAAGCAGAAATTGGAGCATGAGAAGATGGAAAAAGGATTGTTCATCAGAATATATGAACGTGTCAAGATTTTCATTCGCAATTCTACTTCACTGTAAACCCGAATAAGTTGGGCTAACTCAAAAAATTTGAGGTAATCAGTTACATCAAATTTTTTGAGTTATGATGTTCCCAATTTTAAGTAAGCAGAACAATCAAGTTTTGAGTTTGTAGTACTCACGCATGATAATTGCTCTTAACTTGAAGTACTGAGTTAGCTAACTCATACACTTTGATAGCAATTAGCAAAATATTTAGTTAATTAACTTTTTTATTTTAAGGTCTTCCAAATCAAATGAGTTATTTACTTCACTGTAAACCCTAATAAGAAAACTCAGAAAATGCCAACTTGCTAATCTGCTAACATGTTAACAATAACATGATATAAGCAATGACTACAGCCACTTAAAACATGTAACTTACCTGCTCTCAAACCAAGCCACATGCGCTACTTGTCACCATGATGGTAACTCTCCAAAAATACACATTAACAGAAACTCTTCTAAATGAGCATAAAACATTAATCACTACTAAATATCCCTTATCCATTAATTTTGCACAAAAAACATTATATAACACTTAATTTTAGCATTTACTCTCCCTTTCGAATGCCATGGGCAAAGCATGCTGGGAAACAGAAATCCCAGCCCAGTTTCAATTAAACTTAAGTTAGTCTAAATTAAAAGAAATGAGTTCATACAACTCAAAACAATAAAACAGTTCAGTTTACTTAAAATATATCAGTTCTGTGAACTCAAAAGAAAAAGAAAGTTCTAAATACTCATTACAGTTAATTTAACTGAACTCATTTGTTAAATGAGGGGGGGGGCTATACGGCTAAAGCTCCACCGGCTGCGGAGTATAGCCCGCCTGTTGCTACGCACTCAAGCCCGCCGGTTGCTACGCACTCAAGGCCTCAGGCCGCTACGTACCCAAACCCGCCTGTCTCAGTGCTTTAATTTGTTAGTAGTTTAATAAGCATTTTTTTAAATGCATCTCTTCTGAAGTGTAACAGGACACATGACCTATCTTTTTCTTTGCTTTTCTGCTTTTTAGGCACTTTGACATCAAACTGGCTCAAGAACCAAAAAAGGAAAAGTGACTTCCAGGCAATGTTGTGCAAAAAAGAGCAGTACTGTGAAATATATTTTTTAAAAACTTGTACTATTTGATTTTAGTCCACATTTGGAAGAATTTTAAAAGTAAATAATATTGCTGTATTGTTCTTTGATAACTGTTAACTGCACGTTTTTAAATATTGACATTTCAGCTTATTGTGTTTTTTTTTTCTTAAAAAATATGTTTTAAAACTCAAAGTATGTTGTTTTCCATTTCATTTATCATAAATAACATGATAATTTTTTTAATTATTTAATAACAAATTCAATACAAGTACAGTTTGAGAAATTGTAATTAAAGTATTCCCCTGCATAAATGCAATGAATTGCAGGATATAACAGTAACAGAACTAATAATATAGGGTTCATAGACAATTGGAAAAGTATTTGGGGCAGACCTGACCTGTTGATAAGTAATATTGTATTGTATTAGTAAATACAAAAAACTCCCAAACCCATTTAGTGGTAAAAATTTAATTTATGTTCAACAAATAAAAAACAGATATAATACTGATGAACAAATGATAAAGCTTGGGTTGCTAAATATTAGATCCCTTTCTTCAAAAGCACTTACTGTAAATGATATTATCACAGACAATAATTTAGATGTGCTGTGTTTGACAGAAACCTGGCTAAAACCAGACGATTACATTACTTTAAATGAGTCTA
Organism: Hypophthalmichthys molitrix; assembly: GCA_037950675.1. Taxonomy (NCBI): domain Eukaryota; kingdom Metazoa; phylum Chordata; class Actinopteri; order Cypriniformes; family Xenocyprididae; genus Hypophthalmichthys; species Hypophthalmichthys molitrix. The sequence goes on along the minus strand of CM075498.1, from coordinate 36,648,164 downwards.
GCCCTCAAGGTTATTATTATCGACACAAGCCATGTCAGAAAGGCAAAGGGGGAGATGTTGCTGTAATTTATAGTAATCTCTTCAGTATTACTCAAAAGTCTTTCAAACATAATTCCTTCGAAGTGATGGTGCTTTATGTAACATTATGTAATGTAAGTGACAAATCCCATTTGACATTTTTGCTGGCTACTGTATACAGGCCACCAGGGGTCCATACAGACTTTATCAAAGAATTTGCTGATTTTTTTATCGGCGTTAGTACTGGCTGCGGATAAAGTCCTAATTGTTGGTGATATTAATATCCATGTAGATAATGAAAAAGACACATTGGGATTGGCATTTACAGACATTCTAAACTCTATTAGAGTTAGACAACACATATCAGGACCCACTCATTGTCGTAATCATACTTTAGATCTAATATTGTCACATGGAATCGACAGTGATGCCGTTGAAATTTTGCAGCAGAGCGATGACATCTCAGATCATTATCTAGTCTTGTGTATACTACATTTAGCCAAGGCTGAACCTGCCTGAACCGCCACCCTGCCACAAATATGGTAGAACTATCACTTCTACAAATAAATAATCTTCCTGACCAGTTTCATCTCCTTAGCATACTAGATAGCTTAAAAGAACTCAATGTTGCAACAGAAACTATTGACTCTCTCTTTTCCAGCACATTAGACTCAGTTGCTCCTTTGCGCTTAAAGAAGATTAAGGAAATGAGTCCAACGCCGTGGTACAGAAAAATGGAGAAGACAAACCTAGAGGTTTTTCGCATTGCATGGAAAGAACACATTGATATGTACAGAGAGGCCTTAAAAACTGCTAGATCTACTTATTTTTCAAACCTCTTAGAAGAAAACAAACAACCCTAGGTATTTATTTGATACAGTGGCTAAATTAACAAGAAATAAAGCTTCAACTTCTGATGTTTCCAAACAGCACAGCAGTAATGACTTTATGAACTTCTTTACGAACTTCTTTACTTGCAAGATTGATAATATTAGAGAGAAAATTATAACCATGCAACCATCTACTAAAGTATCGCATCAGACAGTGCATTGTAGTATCCCTGAGGAAAAATTCAATTCATTCGCTGCTATAGGAGAGGAAGAATTGTCTAAACTTGTTAAATCATCAAAATCAACAACATGTTAGACCCTATACCGACTAAGCTATTGAAAGAGATGCTTCCAGAGGTCATAGATCCTCTTCTTGATATTGTTAATTCATCATTATTAATAGGATACGTACCGAAAACTTTTAAGCTGGCTATTATTAAGCCTCTTATTAAAAAACCACAACTTGATCCTAGAGAATTAGTCAACTACAGGCTGATCTTGAATCTACCTTTTCTGTCAAAAATACAAGAAAAGGCAGTATCATCACAACAATGTTGCTTTTTAGAAAGAAATGTTATCTGTGAGGATTTCCAGTCAGGATTTAGACCATACCATAGTACTGAGACGGCTCTCAATAGAGTTACAAATGATTTGCTCTTATCATCAGATCGTGGTTGTATCTCTCTATTAGTGTTACTAGATCTTAGTGCTGCATTCAATACTATCGATCACAAGATTCTCTTAAATAGACTCGAAAATTAGCATGGTTCAAATCGTACTTATCTGACCGTTATCACTTTGTAGTAGTAAACGAAGAGATGTCATATCGATCACAATTAGTGTTACTGGATCTTAGTGCTGCATTTGACACTATCGATCACAACATTCTTTTAAATAGACTTGAAAATTATGTTGGCATTAGTGGAATTGCATTGTCATGGTTCAAATCGTACTTATCTGACCGTTATCAGTTTGTAGTGGTAAACGAAGAGATGTCATATCGATCACAAGTTCAATATGGAGTACCGCAAGGCTCAGTACTAGGACCGTTGCTTTTCACTCATGCTACCCTTGGGAGATATCATTAGGAAGCATGGCGTAAGTTTTCACTGTTACGCTGATGATACTCAGCTCTATATTTCTTCGCGCCCTGACGAAACTTACCAATTCACAAAATTAACGGAATGCATAGCTGATATAAAAAATTGGATGACCAGTAATTTCCTACTACTAAATTCAGAAAAAACAGAGATTCTAATTTTTGGACCAAAAACTTCTTCATGTAATAACCTAGAATACTGTCTAACACTTGATGGCTGCTCTGTTAAGTCTTTGTCGTCAGTTAGGGACCTGGGTGTGCTCTTTGATACCAATCTTTCATTTTAAGGCCATGTTTCTAGCATCTGTAAAACCGCATTCTTCCTAAACTACTGTAGCGAATTAACTCAAAGGGGAAATATTAATAATTATTCATAACTCATTATGATTATTAATTATGATTAATTATGAATATGTAAATCAGTTAATCAGATTAACCAGATGTAGCTGCATTAAGATTAATATTACAATCAATTAACCTGTTCGTCCAGTGAACACTCAGTGTTGATTGTTTATTAATTCTAATGATGTGTTGCACAGGTATGGACAGACCGCATACACAAGCATTTAAATCTTCTCGATACGAACCCATAGACACTAAACATGGCATAATTGAAGTTACCTTAAATGTATCATAAAACATGCAAATACAATGAGTGCAATTCAACAACAGTAATAATGTATACCATTTCCTAGGGATGTGCATGTTAATTTATAGAACGGTCTGTCTATAAATTAATGCAGGAAAGTCTGTGTTCTGTGGGGAAAATGCAGGAAAGATGCACGTTTCTGTGTCTCTTCTCTGCTCTTCCATGTGGCAACCACATTCTTTAGCGCAATAAAACTTGTAACAGAGAACTTCTCGGGAGATGGCGAACAGACCCCAGAGTGAGCTTTAACCAATTATTGGTTAACTATAACAAATAATTGTGTCTGATTTGTCTCAGCTGTTACACTACGACATATGCTCTCAATGAAAAATGCAGAACAGTTAGTTCATGAGTTCATGACCTCAAGGCTAGATTACTGTAATGCTCTACTAAGTGGTTGTTCGGCTCACTAGATAAATAAACTACAGCTCGTCAAGTCAAGTCACCTTTATTTATATAGCACTTTTTACAATGCAGATTGTGTCAAAGCAGCTTTACAGTGATAACTGGTATATAATTTTGGCTGCACAGCAGCTCTTAAAGAAAATGGTGTCAGCGCAGGCAGATGGAAAGCACTGTTGAATATCAAATGTCAAGTGTCCCCAACTAAGCAAGCCAAAGGCGACAGCGGCAAGGAATCCAAACTCCAACAGGTGACATCAGGTGGCAAACAGGTGGCAAATAGGTGTTAAAATGGAAAAAAAAAAAACCTTGGGAGAAACCAGGCTCGTACAAAATGCAGCAGCTAGAGTTCTTACTAGAACTAGGAAGTATGACCATATTAGCCCAGTTCTGTCAACACTGCATTGGCTTTCTGTTAAACATCGTATAGACTTTAAAATCTTGCTAATTACTTACAAAGCACTAAATGGTTTAGCTCCCCAGTACCTGAGCGAGCTCTTAATGCATTATAGTCCTTCACGTCTATTGCGATCTCAAAATTCAGGCCAGCTGATAATACATAGAATATCAAAATCAACCACAGGCGGTAGATCCTTCTCCTATTTGGCACCTAAACTCTGGAACAATCTTCCTAGCATTGTTCGGGAAGCAGACACACTCTGTCAGTTTATATCTAGACTAAAAACGCATATCTTTAACCTGGCATACACATAACACATTATCAATTTATATTTTCAAATCCGTTAAAGGATTATTAGGCTGCATGAATTAGGTCAGCCGGAACCAGGAACACATCCTATAACACCAGATGTACTCAGTACATCAGAAGAAGAATGGCATCTACGCTAATATTAATCTCTCTGTTTATCCCGAGGTTTACCGTAGTCAACCGGATCCGGGCCATATCCAGGTGAGATTGAGGACCTGCACCTTGACATGACCACAACGCAACCATGAAGTATCAGCAGAGATTGAGTCAACTAGATCATCCATTGTGAAGGCCTCATCGACACGACAGCCAGTGGCACAGTTCCTCAACAAACCGTCCATACCGCCGTGATGAATACGATCCTCAACTGAATGGAACTGGAATAAATACTTTGACTGTTGCGATCCCATCGGACTTATGATAGCTGCCTGAATCATTAAGCACTGTTTGCCAGAGGAGAACTGGCCCCCCGACTAAGCCTGGTTTCTCCCAAGGTTTTTTTCTCCATTTTTAACACCTGTTTGTCACCTGTTTGCCACCTGATGTCACCTGTTGGAGTTTGGGTTCCTTGCTGCGGTCACCTTTTGGCTTGCTCAGTTGGGGACACTTGACATTTGATATTCAACAGTGTTTTGATCTGCCTGCATTGACACCATTGTATGCAAACTGAACTGAGCTGGATGATGACATCACTGTTTACTCCAGTGCTGATATAGATAAATTAACTAAATTAATAACTATTGTTTATTACATCGGAACGAATCAATACTGAATTTACTTAAGATGGATACTGACACCATTTTCTTTAAGAACTGCTGTGCAGCCAAAATTATATATACCAGTTATCACTGTAAAGCTGCTTTGACACAATCTGCATTGTAAAAAGTGTTTTATAAATAAAGGTGACTTGACTTGACCAGTGGCCTGCTGGAGATCATTTTGTAGGGCTCTAGCAGTGCTCATCCTGTTCCTCCTTGCACAAAGGAGCAGATACCGGTCCTGCTGATGGGTTAAGGACCTTCTACGGCCCTGTCCAGCTCTCCTAGAGTAACTGCCTGTCTCCTGGAATCTCCTCCATGCTCTTGAGACTATGCTGGGAGAAAACCTTCTGGCAATGGCACATATTGATGTGCCATCCTGGAGGAGTTGGACTGCCTGTGCAACCTCTGTAGGGTCCAGGTATCACCTCATGCTACCAGTAGTGACACTGACCCTAGCCAAATACAAAACTAGTGAAAAACAGTCAGAAAAGATGAGTAGGGAAAAAATGTCAGTGGCCTCCACTTGTAAAACCATTCCTGTTTTGGGGGTCATCTCATTGATTCCCATCTAGTGCACCTCTTGTTAATTTCATTAACACCAAAGCAGCTGAAACTGATTAACAACCCCCTCTGCTACTTAACTGACCAGATCAATATCCCAGGAGTGTAACTGACTTGATGCTATTCCCTGATTAAAACATGTTCCTTTAATTTTTTTGAGCAGTGTATTTTTGTCAACAGTATAATTTAAACTATTTATTATTAATATTATTATTCATAATGCTTCACAAAAAAAAAAAAACCTTGTCCACAAACAGTAATTCTCAACATTGATGAGATTGAACACTGAGAGTCAATTACTGTCCTGAGCTGTGTTCATTAAAGGGGTCTACTAGCGAGCTACTTGACTTGCTTTTCATCTTGGTAAGGAATCTTCAGTTTCAGCTCTTTATGTACTTTCCTTCTGGGAAACAGACTGAAGCTGCCAGTACAATTAGCACATGTACACACCTAATCTAAGTTCAGCATCTCATACTCTGATAAACTAACAGCTCTTTGTGAGGAGTACCAGTCACCACTTAAAAAAACTACTGGAGTAGTAATAGTAATATTATTACCATATTCATATACTGTACCATGGCATTTGGTAAATCATGGCATAGTTCAAAAGTTTGGGGCCGGTCAGATATTTAAATGTTTTTTAAAATGTCAGCAGGAATCCTTTCTAGAATAGTGTCTGGAAGGGAACTCTATATAAGTGAATTTGCGTGCCTAACCATCAGTTTCTTATATTAAATTGAACAGTTCTCTTTGCGTGTGTCTCTTTCCAACACACACACACACGCTACAGGTTCTTGTTCTTTGCTTTGGGGTGAAAAGAACTTTGAAATACCTTTGCATCGTTATACTGTTAATGAACATCCAGACACCGTCCACACTTCTGAGAGTGCCGTTTAGATGAATATGTGAATATGTGCTGCATGCTTTTCTCTCAATAACAAAAACACTCAACAAATATGACAGCGGTGAAAAAGAAAAAATAGTAAGAATGAATCTGATCTGATCATATCAATATGGATATGTTTGCACCAGCTCTGTAATTCAGCATGTTTATTTATACCACTTTTATACAATATAGCATAGCATATTGCTTAAAACCACAAATATCATAACTATCGAGTGCTTGAAGAGGAAAAAATAAATAAAAATAATGCCGGTACTCACTAAAGGTGGGGGGTGGTGTTGATTGGTTGTCTCCCTCAGTTGCAAGGGCGTAGTTTTGGTTTGAACATTGAGGGGTTGAAGTGTGAACCGTTTAACAGGGTCCCAGGGCATGCTCCCTCTTGAGGTTTATTTATTTGTTTTTGTTTATTTATTTTTGAAAACATGGTCCACACATGCAAAGTTGGTTGATAACATAACTCCAGTAAAGTAATAGCCTATAGTTAACAATCAATTGTTTACAAAGTGCCATGGTAAGTCAAACTATCTTTACTATTTTCTTATACTGAAAATGTTAATTTTTTTCAAGAAGTGTCAATTTTTTTCCTCTGGGGTCTGAGGATTTTGGGGCCCTGGAGAAGTTTTGACATGCCCTGACATTTGTGCTTTTTTCAGTTGTTCATAAACATATTAATGGAAAAGGTGTCATTACACTGTATTCAGCACAAACTAGCCTACCATAATATATAAGCAACATGTATTTATGTGTTTGTATTTTTGAAGGAATAACGTTTATGCGTGGTTATTGAAAAAACAAAAACTTAAGTCACTGGAATAAGGCCACAAAACTAATATTATATATGTGTTCACAAGACTTCTGGGTATTGGAGGTTGTAGACTGGAGTTTTTGCTTCAAAATGATGTAAAAATGATCCTGCCTACTCGTTCATATAAAACAATATATTGATTTAAATTTTCTGAGACACTTTTTGTCAAGAAACAGTATGCGTGGAGGCGTGAATCTTCATGAATAATGCTGTGATTCACACCTGAGAAGACAAAGACCTGCATAATGACCCGCATAATGAGCCCTTTCAGTCAGGTAGGCTATGTGAAAAAAGCCTCTGATAAAAGGATCATATCAGCTGTATTAACATAAATATAATGTCCACTCTTGACAAAAAAACATGATTTTTGTGATCTCTTCCATGCATGTATTATTGCACATGTGAAGAAAATTTTGTATAGGCCTGTATAGTTTAAATTACAGTACCAGTCAAAATATTGGACGCATTACTATTATAATGTTTTTAAAAGAAGTCTCAAGTCTCTAACCAAATAATGGTTTTCTATTTTAATATACTTTAAAATATAATGTATTTCTGTGATGCAAAGCATCTGAACATTCATGTTACCTCTATGGTATTTCAGGCTATTATATTTGTCATATTATACAGCCTAAATGTTAATGTGCAGTTGACAAACTATACATCATAAAAAAAGACTCAAGCTTCACATTTTGACCTCTGTTTTACTCTTATAGTGACTGTAATTTGTTAATAGCCTATGCATCAGGAGTTATGAATATGAAAAACAGAGTCATTACCTTTTACAAAACAACATCCATCAGGGCTTTTAGCTTAAAAGCATGCGCATTTGGAGAAATATTGATGGATTCTCATATGTTTATGTCAGTTTTACAGAGCAGTAATATTTATTCAGTATTTATTGTCATCACTATGAGCGCTGGATACTGTGTTTTCAATTCATACTTGCAGCCGAAGGGCACTCTGTGCACATTTAGTCCACAAATGTCTCGTTAGAAGAACAGGCATACCATGTGACATCCCAGGAACTAACAGAGGCTTCCAGAGATCGCTAACCATGGCTATAACATGCAGATAAACACTTTTGAAGATAATAAATACACGATTGCGACGATGTATACATGTATTGCCTCAGAATTTTCGTCTGAATGGCGCTTGCTCCGTGGGCGTGGCCAAATTATTGGATAATGAGTTGACACACGGACGTCTGACATGCCTCTCTTTTCATTCAGATTACATAAACTGAGAATGTGTTTTCGTTTTGACTTACACGATTTAAAACCTGACATTTCAATGTTTATTTAGACATAAGTCTCATTTTTTTGTGATTAGTATTCACTAAGTTACAGTTCATTTTCTGAGATCAGATTGGACTTCGTTCAGAGGGAGACGACTGATCACGCATCATGGTAGTTTTCTTTATTTTGCAAAAAGCACAACATTTTGTTTTTACTCTGAGTGTACACGAATAAAAGATATTTCACAGATTAAAATAGTGTATAACTCTTAATTGTATGTGCAAAATTGACTGAGTATTTTATATATAAGGTGGTATCGCCGGCGCAACCAGCCGACCTCTGAGGGTTAAAGCTCTTTCTTGGCCTTATGAAAAAGTAGCATAGTTTTTGTTATGATACTGGGTTATTGTACCTTTAAGAAAGGTTCTAGTTTATGTTATGCTGCCCCTTTAAGGGTGTGTCAAGTCACCTTTATTTATATAGCGCTTTTACCAATGCAGATTGTGTCAAAGCAGCTTTACAGTGATAACTGGTATAATATTTGGCTGCACAGCAGCTCTTAAAGAAAATGGTGTCATTGACCATCTTAAGTAAATTCAGTATTGATTCATTCTGTTGTAAGAATCAATGGTTATTAATTTAGTTAAGCACTGCCTGGCCTCCATTTATTACATATTTGTTGACGAGGATAAACAAGGATAAACAACACACTTCTGCTGATGAATTGTAGGGGTTGGCACGAGTGAGAAGCACTGCACGTACGGATTATATTGACAAAATGGCGATGTTTGGAACTGTGGGGGAGTGCGTGGAAGAAATATACAGAGTGTCTGGAGCATTTTTTCGCCGCAAATGAGATTGTGACCTGATCCAGAACCACAACAGCCCAAAACCTTCAGTGATTGTCAAGTCAAGTCTCCTTTATTTATGTAGTGCTTTTTACAATGCAGATTGTGTCAAAGCAGCTTTACAGTGATAACTGGTATATAATTTTGGCTGCACAGCAGCTCTTAAAGAAAATGGTGTCAATGCAGGCTGATGCATAGCACTGTTGAATATCAAATGTCAAGTGTCCCCAACTAAGCAAGCCAAAGGCGACAGCGGCAAGGAACCCAAACTCCAACAGGTGACATCAGGTGGCAAACAGGTGGCAAATAGGTGTTAAAATGAAGAAAAAAAAACCTTGGGAGAAACCAGGCTTAGTCGGGGGGCCAGTTCTCCTCTGGCGAACAGTGCTTTGTTACGATTCAGGTAGCTATGATAAGTCTGATAGGATCGCAACATTCAAAGTATTTAGTTGCGCCAGCTGTCTGAACATTGCAAGATTGGGGCTGTACTGGAGGACATGCTGCGTGATCGTCTCGTGTGTGGAATTAATGATGATGTAATTCAGTGCAGACTGCTAGGGGAAGCAACGCTCTCCTTTACAAAAGCAATGGAAATTGCACAAGGTATGGAGTCGGCAGCACTACATGCAAAAAATATTCAAAAAGCAAGTCAAGTCAAGTCAAGTCAAGTCACCTTTATTTATATAGCGCTTTTTACAATGCAGATTGTGTCAAAGCAGCTTAACATTGATAACTGGTATATAATTTTGGCTGCACAGCAGCTCTTAAAGAATAGTGTCAATGTTGGCAGATCAAAGCACTGTTGAATATCAAATGTCAAGTGTCCCCAACTAAGCAAGCCAAAGGCGACAGCGGCAAGGAACCCAAACTCCAACAGGTGACATCAGATGGCAAACAGGTGGCAAATAGACTTCTGTGTTAAAATGGAGAAAAAAACCTTGGGAGAAACCAGGCTTAGTCGGGGGGCCAGTTCTCCTCTGGCGAACAGTGCTTTGTTACGATTCAGGTTGCTATCTTATGTCTGATAGGATCGCAACATTCAAGTATTTATTCCAGTTCAGTCCAGTTGAGGATCGTATTCATCACACCGGTGAATAGTTCATCATCATCACACCGATGAATAGTGGCAGTGCGCAGAGTGATGTGTTTCATTTGACTAAAGCTGTTAAAGTGAAAGCAGTGGAATGTTACAGATGTGGGGGAGCTCACTATGCAAATGCTTGTAAATTCAAAGACACAGTGTGTCATAATTGTGGCAAGAAGGTACATTTGGCAAAGAAATGCAGAGGCAACGAATCTGAAATGAAAAACTCAAAGGATGGAGGGAAACCTCACTCAAAAGCACATCATATTGTGGAGACTGAACAAGAGGAGACCTGTTCCTATTCAATGTTTAACTTGAGTGAAACTCGTGCAGACCCTCTTTATGCGACAATTGAAGTTATTGGAGCAAGCCTTAAGATGGAGATGGACAAGGGAGCTTCAGCATTGTTCATTAGTGAGGAGACTTATGGAAAGTTATGGATTAATGATCAGACACCATTATGTGAGTCTTCTGTTAAACTGAGAACATATACTGGAGAGATTATTCCAGTAGTGGGTGTGGTGAAAGTGAACATCGCCTATCGCAGTCAGGCGGCTGAAGCTCTCTTGCTCGTGGTCAACGGAACAAAACTTTCACTAAGCTTGATAGGAGTCACGCCTATCAGCAGTTGTTGCTGGACGAGGAGTCAAAGCAATATGTCAAGATCAACACTCACAAAGGGCTGTTTAAATATAACAGGCTGGTGTTTGGGGTGGCGTCCAGCCTGGCCATTTTTTAAAGGACAATAGAAAACCTGTTGCAGGGAATTCCACATGTGGCAGTGTACCTCGACGACATTCTGGTCACAGGGAAAACAGAAGAGGAGCACCTCAGTAACCTGGACCAGGTGCTCAAGAGGATGTTGGAGGCAGGGCTGCGGCTAAAACAATGCAAATGTACGTTCCAGGCAGAGAGTGTAATCTACCTTGGCCATCAAATATCAACCCCCTCTATCCAGTGCCAGAAAAAGTCAGAGCCATCAATGAGGCCCCCTAAGCCAGGAAATTAAGTCATTCCTGGGCATGGTAACTTATTACAGGAAGTTCTTGCCTGATCTATCAACTGTATTAGCTCTGTTGTACCAGTTATTGCATCATAATTGCCAGTGGAAGTGGGAAGAGGCGCAAACAGCTGCCTTCACCAAAGTAAAAAATCTGCTGCAGTCCATTTTGACCCTGAGAAAGAGCTTACAGTGTCGTGTGATGCCTCTCCAAATGGAATTGGGGATACTCTCAACTAGACAAAGAAGGCTTGGCCATTGCATTTGCTGTGAAACGTTTTCACCAATATCTCTATGGCCTTCCCTTCACAGTTTTCACGGACCATAAGCCATTGATGAATCTGTTCAGTGAGCATAAGAGCATTCCTTCCATGGCATCAGCCCATATCCAGAGGTGGGCACTGACATTGTCTGCCTATCAATATCACATAGTATACAGAGCAGGGAAGGAAAATGCCAATGCGGATGCATTAAGCCGGTTGCCACGTCCAGACACCCCTGCGTCCACTCCTCTGCCTCCTGAAACAGTTTTCCTGCTGGAAAAGTTGAGTGACTCACCAGTGAGCGCGAAGCAGATCAAAACTTGGACTGAGAGAGACGAGGTCTTGTCAAAAGTCAAAAGATTTGTGCTACAGGGTTGGCCATCCATCGTTGTGGACGCCGAGATGAAACCTTTTGAGAAAAGGAAAGATGAGCTTTCAGTTCAGGATGCTTGTATCTTGTAGGGTTCAAGAGTGGTGGTACCTCTGCCAGGTTGGGCCAAAGTGTTACAGGAAGGGCCTGGTGCCTGCAGAAATGTTGCTGGGATGGAAACCGAAATCTCACCTGGATTTGCTGCATCCTGATGTTGGGGAGAAAGTGAGAGTTCAACGAGAGAAGCAAAAAGCTAGGCATGACAGGCAAGCAAAAGGTTGTTTTGAAATCGCCCTTCACTAGATATTTTGTTATTTTTGGTACACAAAAAGTATTCTCGTCACTTTATAATATTAAGGTTGAAACACTGTAGTAACATGAACTGTTTTAAATGTGTTTTTAGTAGCTTTCTGGGCATTGAAAAAGGGAGTGTTACTGCTGGCGATGCAGGCCTCACTGAGCCATCGGATTTGATCAAAAATATCTTAATTTGTGTTCTGAAGATGAACGAAGGTCTTACGGGTGTGGAACTTCATGAGGGTGAGTAATAAATTACATAATTTTAATTTTTTGGTGAACTAACCCTTTAAAAACTAAAAAATTTTCGCCGCTAGAGGTCGCCTATTCAAAACAAAGGCGCAGCTTGATGACGCAGAGTTTGAGCGCAAAATGTCGTCTTCACCTCACAGCCAGTGGAAAAGAATTGGGATGGGACTCGAGCAGAAATCATGTATTATGGACGAGATTATTAACGTTAATGTAGTATGAAGCAGAGAAGGGCAGAGTGCTCTTGGAGCTGAACGAGGCCGCTATAGTGATTCCAAATGTGAGACGAACACGACGCCTTGCGAGCGGAACTTTTATTATGCCGCAGTCTCTGGCGCCGCTTCTTCTGGTCAAGTGTATGAGGTAACACCGCTCTGATTATCATATTAGATACTGACTGTGTTGAAAATGATAGATCGATTTTAGAATATCATATTAATTCTGGCTGACTTGTGTTGATAAATGGCATGCAATAAATTTTAAAACGTATTGTATGATGGAGAAAATGCTGTATTACTTAGCTACTTGACAAAATAGTGTTTTTCTCTTAGGCATGGGAAAAGCATGGCACTCTCGGAAAATCAAGAAAACTAGATTTAAACAATAAGACTAAATGTGTTAAGCTATATAACAATTTGTTTTCTGTCTATAAATGTAACCAAACAGTTGTTCTATTGTCTAATAAAACATGTAATATATTAAAGAGTCTTTGGTGTTTCCATGGTTTCTACAAAATAAAACCAGAAAACCGAGGGTAACGCGGGTATGACGCCATTGACAGGCGACTCCCAGACACGTCCCAGATCCTTGGTTAAAATTGCGAATTTCTCACAATTTACAAATAGTTGGAAACATTTGGGATATTATAAGTACTCAACTGATATAACACTGGCCTAGTGGTTTTTGGGTATTTTACTGCAAAATTCTTACATTTTGTGTCTTTAACAGATTATCTATTATAAATTCTACAACAAGTTAGTCAAAATTTACCACAATAAATACAATAGAATGTGATCAATTCTAGTAAAGGTGGTCATGAATAGTTTAAAAAGCTTTCTAATTTAAGTTGGTGCAAGATGATGTTTTTAGATCATGTTTGACTTTCTCCATAGCTTTTTAAAGTGGTACATTTTCAATAGAATTCAAATGGGTCGCACATTTTAATCATCAGCATCGCAATATAATTATCACAATTTTGGAATGCGCTGCTGAACGCGCCTACGGTGATTTGTGTGGCACTCATGCAATTGGGCTTCAGTCATATTGCGCAGATAATTGGTCTGTTCAGTTCGTACAGCTTATAAAAGCTCCAAACACAAGATGTACAGTATAGGCCTACAAATTAATCAATAGCCTGATTATTTTATTCTTTTCTCTGTACAGCACAGTGGTCAACTTTTGTTGTGTTTATTTGTGATTTGAAATGAAATGATTGTATGTTTTGGTGTGGGTGCTCAGAGTACCGGCAACATGTGAGAAATGCCAGTACGCAAGAAAAGTGAGGGTAGGCTATGCTACATATTAAAATATGGAAGTGCCGGTACTGCGTACCGGTGTGTACTGGCTCACTTAGAGCAGTGGTTCCCAACCATATTCCTGGAGGCCCCCCAACACTGCATATTTTGTATCTCTCCTTTGTTTGACAAACCCATTCCAGGTCTTGGAGTCTCTACTAATGAGCTGATGATCTGAATCAGGGTTTTGATTAAAGGGACATGGAAAACATGCAGTGTTGGGGGGCCTTCAGGAATGTGGTTGGGAACCTCTGACTTAGAGCACTGTAACTATCTATAGACCTACTCTAACTAAGACATGTATTCAAAAAAACAGAAAGACATTGTTTCAGCCTTCCTTAAAGGCCGCAGAAACATGCATGCTAGTGGGTTCATTTGTCACGCACTTCAATCAGTTCCACACCAGACATTCTTAGTTTGCTTCTTATTTATTAAATACAGGCAATTGGTTGATGAAACATTGGTTAAAATTAAGATACAATTTATACAAAACAAAATTCACTTTAAAGAAAGGCTTTCTATACAAAACAATACTTAATGAAGGGTCAAAATCATGTCTGATCCATGTGTCTTGACATAGGCTAACATCATAAGATGCACAATATCTCATGCTGTTCACTTTTCATAATCAACTTAGGTGAAATTAAAAAATTAATATTATAGACTAATATTTAAACATAAATATGAAACTAAATAGGCTAGGCCCAACATTTTCATTAATCCTCTGGCCTTTTTTCTATAACCCTGTGGATTTTTTCCTCATAGCCATACAGATAATTGCAAGACATCATTATAAACTATAAATGGCCTTTGTTTAATTGTGTACACTCACAATAACAACAAAACTTTGTGCTTTTGTAAAATAAAGAAAATCAAGTGTTAGCATCAGTTCTGGCAGGTCACGTCAGTCAAGCTTGCATCAGCTGACTCCCAAGTGACTCACGTCTACCTATAGGAACACGACGCCTATCACAGCATCCATATATAAGCTCCTCAGTATTATCAGCAGCTATCACATTTCTCAGCAGCTAATTACCCTCCTCCATCCCCAGCTCCTCCTCTCTTCAGTCAGGATTGGCCTTATGATTCCCCTGAATCAGACTAATTCTTAAAATATGTGTACATGTTAAATGATTGACATTAATGATATCTGCATATGTTGGTTCTGTTCTGTTTACTCTAAGGGGGGTTATTGCTGCTCTCCCTGCTCTTATCCATGCTACACATGCTGCATGGATGCGCAGGGAGTTCTTGCCTAGAATAGAACGATACCACCAATACAAACTCTATGCAATTATCAATCATATTTGACGATAGTGGTCCTGACAGAAAAAAAACACAGTGCACTTTTAGTTGTCTCTGTCCCTGCGAGAATCTTTCTGAAACACATCTCAAAGATGAACTAAAACTCAGCGAATAGGCCTACTTATCATACAAACATGAAACATACATCTAAATGAAGCTTGAAGTGTCTATTTGTAAATAAAATAATTCACATTTTAAAGTGAATTGTGAAGCACGCTGGCATAGAGCGTATAGGCCTATATGGTCAATAGTAAATGGTAGAGTGTGAATGATGCTCAGAATCTGATTTCTGACTTGTGATGCAACCTGAAATGACATGTAAGTCGTAGCATAAAATAATAATATCCATAGGAGTATCATCAAGTAAATACAAATTATGCAAGCAATCTAATGAACTCTGGCATAAAAATTATCTGTCATTTCCATTCAATCAGTCAATTAAATTTTTTTTTACCTCGATCAAACACAGGATTATAATAGGGTGTGAAATGTTCAGAGAGTAATATGTAACTGTAAGTAGTGTTACAAATGTACCTCTTTACAGAGGCTCTGGTGGGACATTAGTGGCATATATGAGGAGAAATTAAATATTTTCTCAACTTCCTTCTGTTTACTTTGGCTAGCTAGTGCTAATACAAGCCAGGGGGAACAATTTACCTGCCATATAACTGTGACAGTCACTGTCATGTTCTGTTTGTTTTGATTGTCATGTGCTTCTCTGTTCCCGCCACTCATCAATCACCATGGACACTAATTATCTCCACAGCTGTTTGTCATTTATTTTTGTGTATTAAAGTTCCTGCCTGAGTTCAGTTCTCAGTTCAGTTCATTAAACTACGTGTTTTGAGAATCTTCGTCTTCCTTCACCTGTTTTCCTGCAGCAGTACCTGACAATAACAAGTTTTAACTATTATCAGAGAAAAAAAATCATCTTTCTTATTTCACTTCCTTTCCCATTCTCAATGCAAGGACCAAAAGCTCCAGTCCTGTTTTAGCCAGTTTTGTTGCATCACTACTAATCAATATTTAAATCACACTAACTGTGACAAAACATTAAGTAAAATATAATGTTTATAGCATATATTGATGAGAAAAACAATGCTTATTAAAGCTTGATAATTGTTAAACTAACCAACCTTTTCTGCAAAAATCAGCTCTTTAAGAGGTCTACATAGTTATTATTTATATTTTACTTATAAGAAGGGTGGTCCACTGTCTGGTATAGCACATATATCAGTGTAGCACTGACTCGGGCACATGTCTAGGGATTTGTAAGGCAATTAAGAGATTTAAATATTGGTCGGTGTTGTTCTATTAAGATATTTAAATATTGGCCTGCTTTGTTTAAAGCAAGAGCAAGCGATTCTCAAAAAGTATTAAAGGGGTCATGATATGGATTTTGTTTTTAAATACGTTCCTTGAGGTTTACTTAATTAAAATGTAATACTTGATAATGTAATAAACTTTTAAAAACTTTTTTTGCACAAAAAACAAACACTACTTGAAAAAAATATGCATTGCATTAGCCGTGTTTGCAATTTAATGCATTCTATTTTTAGGGCCCGAGAACCGATGTTGTGAGGACCCTATTGTAATTGCTTGGTCAATTCTTCTTCTCCTCCAAAATGAATCGCATTTTTGAGGGCCTAAACATGCTTGAAAACTCATGAAACTTTGCACATGTGGAGAAAATTTACGTCTGATATGGGTTTCAGAATTAGGTGTGGCAAAATGGCTATGTTTCACGTACAAGTATGAAATTCAATGGACACATGTAACAGCCCAATACCTACAAAAAAGTCATTGGCCCTCATTTATCAAACAAACGTAGAAATCAGCGTACATTCGAATGGAAAAATCAGCTTACGACAACGCTCACGTGAGATTCATTAAACTTTCGTATTCCGTTGCACGAATGAACGGGTGTTGATAAATGTGGCGGATAAAAACTGTCGTCATTTAAATATCACGCCCCAAATTTTAGAAGCCTCGCCCTATAGTTTACGACACAGAGAAACATAACCCAGCCATGAAGAGGAAGTAATCGCATGAAAAATAAATGTATCTTACACCCCTCAACCTCGTAATTTCAAACAATAAAATTAATTTAAATAATACCGGTAAATAAAACTAAATACTTACAAACATTATTAATATATATATTAACTTATTTTAGTACATCACTCCACATAAAATCCTTTAGATTTATTTTATTCATAACAGAACAAGAATGAAAAATAAGTAGCTATATATTGAAACACAAATTAGACTATAGTGGCATTCATTATAAAGCAGAAATGAATTTATTTAAAGCAAAACTGAATTGGGCTGACATAGCCTATGGAATGCCAAGTCTGCCAAAATTAAAATAAATAAATATACAAAGAAATGTAAAAAAGCAAAAATAAATAAATAAATATATAAATAAATAAATGTACATAGAAAAGCAAATAAACAAAATAATTATTTATACATTTATTTCCTTATTTATGCATACATTTATTTTTTCTTTCAATTATTTATACATTTATTCATTTCAATTTTTATTTATTTCCACATTTATTTATTTATTTATTTATTTATTTCCATATTTGTTCATTTCCACATTTATTCATTTCTACATTTCTTTATTTCTACATTTCCTTATTTTTACATTTGTGTATTTTTACATTTCTTTGTCCATAGGGTAATGAGGAGGGCGTGGTTTACCTCAGACATAGTAATCGAGCTCAGAGTAGGCGAGGGCTAGGCATTGAGACCACAGTGACACCTTGTGGTGAGCCCGAAATACAACAATTGTAGCCTTCTGACGTTGGTACTGTCTGTGATGAATGACTTGGATAGGTATATGGCCAAAATCTTATATCACGGGTTAAGTCATTATATCACCCTAACTGTACTGTGTGATATGGATAGGCTACTCTTTATTCTGGACATTGCTGTAGAACATCGTCTGGTCTGGATTTGTAAAATGTCCTGGGCTGGCAAACATTAACAGCAACATCTTCAACAGATCTGATAACAGGGACTGAAATGGAAACGCTTGATGTTTTCCATTATTAATCATTTGGTGATGTGAATGAATGTGGCTTTATAAGAGCTTGTGTTTGATTGAGATTCGGACACCGGTCAGAACACGGAAAGCAAGCAGCGCACATATAGGCTACAGTGAAGTCGACCCAAGCATATTGATCAGTGCATTTGAAACCCAAATCCAAAATAGAACGAGGCATCGGTTACAGTAGAACATTTTGTCGTGCCACTTCCCGTGTGGACAGTCAGAGCATCACTGATCATAGCCTAATGGGTTTTCTTGGTGTGGTCTTATTATTAATCACACGTCTTAGGCTAAGTTATCAACTAGAAATATCCAGAATTAGATAAATCAAAATGTGTCCATGGAAACGGAGCTGGTGAAACACACACATGCATTAAACACAGATGCATCATGCTCTTTCAAACAGCACCTGTCGCGTGCCCTCATATATTTGAGCTAACTGCATTTTAATGTAACTTCCAAAAACAATACTGTAATACTGTATTAAAAACAATACAGCAACAGAAACAAACTTATTTTCTATTAAGCGGTGGTAGCCTTTAGCCTACCCCCATAAACTTGATGTCCAGGGGCAACCTTATTAAATGTGAGAACATCACATTAATTCAGGCCCAGCGCTAGGATGGAAAGATTGAAAGAAAATATAAATAATAGTTGAAAAACTTAAACTAAACCAAAATTAGAAATGTTGTCTTGTCAATATCACGTAGGGTTTTTTTTCCTTGACTTTCAACCGACGCGATCATTATCCTTTCATTAACCCACAAGAATATATTAAAATTAAACGATATTAGAATGGATAAGTGTCTGTGAAAATTATACTTTAAAAAATTATACTCTTTAAAAAAAAATTTTTAGCCTACATGAACAAACAGCAGAATAAACAACAGAACATGAGGATTAATCATCATCACGCACCTGCAGCGCTTCTCAATGGAGAAAAACAGGATTAAATCATAAAAGGAATAAATAGCCTATGCCTATACGCGAAATATATTTCACTTAAATAATTAACATATTAACAAAATGAAAGAGAAAAAAAAAACTGCGACAATAGGCCTAATAGATTAAGCTGAGTTTCGGTTCATTTTTGAGAAGCAAATTCAAGAAAAGGAAACAGAGACGGCAGAAAATTCTTTTTGTTTTCTTTATTTTACAAGCAACGTTTTGTTTTTATTTTGAGTGTATGAAAATAATAAGCCTAGTTAACCCTTCACAGATTCGAATGTTGTTACTCTTATGTTATGGCCATGAATGTCTGCGTATTTTAGGTTGTTTTTTGCTTTTATAAGAAAATTCAAGTGATCGTGCTGGCGCCTCACGCGCACACAGTTTTAGTAACTTGAGCATGATGCATCTGTGTATGTTTAATGCATGGCGTGTGTTTCACCAGCTCCGTTTCCATGGGCACATTTTGATTTATCTAATTCTGGATATTTCTAGTTGATAACTTAGCCTAAGACGTGAGATTAATAATAAGACCACACCAAGAAAACCCCATATTAATCAGTGATGCTGTGACTGTCCACACGGGAAGTGGCGCGACAAAATGTTCTATTGTAACCGACGCCTCGTTCTATTTTAGATCTTTGAAATATGCATAGTATTTTAAGCGCTTGTCACATGTGGTGTATGTAAAAGCAGGAAATATGAATGTGAAGTGAATTTGTGGTCTCGTTTCAAATGCATTGATCAATATGCTTGCTTCACTGTAGCCTATATGTGCGCTGCTTGCTTTCCGTGTTCTGACCGGTGTCCGAATCTTAATCAAACACAAACCCATTCATTCAAATGGAAAATATCAAGCACTTCCATTTCAGTCCCTGTTATCAGATCTGTTGAAGATGTTGCTGTTAATGTTTGCCAGCCCAGGACATTTTACAAATCCAGACCAGACGATGTTCTACAGCCATGTCCAGAATAAAGAGTAGCCTATCCATGTCACGCAGTAGGCTACAGTTGGGTTGATATAATGACTTAACCCGTGATATAAGATTTTGGCCATATACCTATCCAAGTCATTCATCACAGACAGTATCAACGTCAGAAGGCTACACTTGTTGTATTTCGGGTACACCACAAGGTGTCACTGTAGCCTCAACGCTTCGCCCTCGCCTACTCTGAGCTCGATTGCTATGTCTGAGGTAAACCACGCCCTCCTCATTACCCTACGGACAAAGAAATGTAAAAATACACAAATGTAAAAATAAAGAAATGTAGAAATAAAGAAATTTGGAAATTAACAAATATGGAAATAAATACATAAATAAATAAATGTGGAAACAAAAATCGAAATGAATAAATAAATAAAAGAAAAAATAAATAAATGTGGAAAAAATAAATATATACATAAATAAGGAAATAAATGTATAAATAATTATTTATTTATTTTATTTATTTATGCTGATAAATGGCTGAAATGTGAAGTTAGCAATGCTAGAACCGATATGTTGCATCTACGTGTGTGAGGAGCCCACGCGATCAATTGAATTTAATAAAATAAAGAAAACGAATACAACGCGTCAAATGAGCGTAGCTTGTACTAGCCCTACTTGCTGCACAGTTTTTCTCTTTTGTTTTGTTAATCTGTTAATTATTTTAGTGATATTTTGTGTAGTCCTATTTTTTTATTCCTTGTAGGCTATATTTTCTGTTCTCTACGTTACAGGTGTATAATGTGTGAATCCTAATGTTCTTTTGATGTTGCCATTTGCGCATCCAAAGCTAAATCCCTTGGGGGGGAAAAAAAAATTGTGGTATTTTAAGACACGCATCTATTCTAATTTAATTTTAATTTGACATTTTAATTGTGTCGTTTAATGGTTAATGATCGGTTAGTGAGTGATTGTCGGTCAGGAAAATAAACTAAATGTTCACATAACAATTCCCCACCAGATTTACTATGCTGCACGGAAGTTCTCACCGACTCAAAAACAAGCTGAGACCTGATGTGAGATTTGATCGTAGCCACCGCTCAAGCTCATATTGATAAATGCCAAATTTTGAGTGAAAATTTTTGCAGTTTTTGCCATTTCCAGACATTGTACTTTAATGAACCCCTCCTAGACATTTTATCAGATAAACATCATATTTGGTCAGTCTAAGATCTTGCGAAGATCTTGAGTTTTCGCTGAAGGGCGGCCTGACGAAGTTCGATGTTTCACCATGAAATAGGAAGTTGTTGTTACTCGGGCATACAATGTCCAATCTGCCCGAAACTTCACGTTTTATTAGAGCTCTGGCCTGAAGACATCTACATGGCAATATTCAGTTAGAGTCAGGGTGGCCGCGGTCCTTAAAAAATATTCAAATGTCTTAAATTCAGATTTGATGGGTCTTAAATATTTTTGGTCACATTACCGCTAAAATTTCTCCAGTCTGACAGACCCATGTCTGTTTAAAATCATTGGACACACCAAAGATTTTTTTTTTTATTTTCCCCACGGTAGTTACTGCATGTCTGTATCCTCAGAGAGAACTGAGGTAGCAGAAAACAGGTCAAACTACAGCTAGCTCAGCTGACCAGCCGTGGTTAAAAAGGGTAAATGCAAGTTTACTGGCTCAAGAACAAGTTCCCTTTTGAGTCGGTCTCTCGACACTGTGTCACCGAAGGTGGCTTGCAAAAATGTACACTCAAAATTTGGCATTTATCAATATGAGCGTGAGTGGTGGCTACGATCAAATCTCACATCAGGTCTCAGCTTGTTTTTGAGTCGGCGGGAACTTCCGTCCAGTACCCAGCCGAAGTGAGGCAGGTGCTGCAGGCCCTTCCAATGAACAAACTATGAACGTTGAGCGTGGCTATCTCTCCTTTACATGAGTGGAGCGCGTTCTGAATGATCGACTCATCATAGTCCATTCAGAGAGCGTATTAATCCATTTCATCTTCTGCTTCACAAAGTCCTAAAACCAGAGTAAAAAAGAGAACTGGGCCTTGTTGTGATGCGAGCTCGCATTTCACAGGGGCGTTTTACAGTTTTGTAACTCACCTCCGCTCATTCAAGCCGAGAAGTGTCTACCTTTAAGTGTTCTCAGGAAGCTCTCAGGCTGATGGCTGTGGCTTGGCAGAGTGTTTTGCTACTGAGACTGTCAGCTCTCTTATGTCTGCGACGGTATGCCCTCCCTGTTTTAAGTATACCGCTATAACGGCATGACGTATTTATATTCATAGTTGCCAGGCATAGAGCACTGTCGATGAGAATTTTGAGTGGCATAAGAAGGCTGATCACCCCTCGCCCTTCTACATGATCATCTTGTGCTGGGCACTCTGATCAGTTCTGTGATTTTAAAGTTTCCTCACTCGCATCGCGATGTGCCCTGCAAGAGGATTATATCTAACACGTGAACGGACATTGAAAGTGGTGTCAGATAGGTCATGTGACTATTACGACAGTTGTTGACACCCCTTCTAAGTGGTGTTCAACTAGCCATTCGCATTCGGTTAGCCATTCGCAGTCTGACGTTACAGGCGCAGACACCGCTGCCTTTCTGCGCGAATGTCACCCTTGTGGGTTATTTTATGCACATTGTTGTTGTACACATTCATGGTGTAAAAAAACAGACATGGGATCCGTCATCATTTGTGTTTTCTCCCACACAGGTAATAACCTTTGTGGAAAACCTATGCCAGGTTGGCTATCAGGCGGTAAAATTTATAACGTTGATGTTCTTTGCAACGCATGTATGCATTTGCAACACAAATTATGTCATAGGCTACTGGTCACAGAACATGCAAATAACATGCAAATTTGACAGTCTTAACGTGTGAATTTGTATGGTCGCCAATGGCGACCTCAGCAAAAATATTGCAATATCGCAAATTGATATTTTTAGTCGCAAATGCGACCATTTTAGGCGCAGTCTGAAGCCCTGTGCTGTGAGAAATAATCCGCTACCACCAGCATCCTTACATGCCATATAGCCTACTAGCTGGGACTCCTCCTTTCTGTTTACAGGCGTGACATAATGTCGCAAAGACGAATGGCTGCATGCTCGAATTTCCCGCGGAAACCCACCAGTACCGATTTTATTAGAAAACATTATTACAAGCTTACCGTTGTGAATTGGGCTAAGGTAAGGATATAGTTTTGAACACTGGCTGGTTATGTACTTGCTCAAAAATTTATTTTGGATAATTTTTAACCAAAAAAAATTACGGACTGCAGCTTTAAGTTGTGAATATTTCAAAATATTTCACACACATTTTCATTTTTAAATATTTAATAATCCATATTCACCTTTCAGATTTCACTTCCAAAATATTCTTTCTTTTGGTCCATTTTATTTCGCTTTACAAATTCGCTTCCACAAATTCAGTGGTTCAAATTCGACAGAAAATTCAACATTACACATCTTGGAACTGCAGGAATAGCAGTAGAGTGCCGATGCATATCTCCATTTGCTGTTAGTCGGCCTCACCAGCAGTTTCCATAACTTTATATTGCAGTGCTGTGCTGCAGTACTGAGGGTTTCCTCCAGTGTTGGGTAAGTTACTTCAAAAAAGTAATTAATTACTAATTACTAATTACATCATCAATGTTGTATTTAAAATACTTTTCTAATTACTCTGTCAGAAAAGTAATTTAATTACTCTATAAGTAATTCAACTAATTACTTCTTAAAATCCCTATAAACCTTGACAGTTAGACAATAGAACTCTTTTAATAATTTAAATATGAGTCAAACATGGAATAGTTTAGCCTTTTATAGCTTTTTAAAACAGTTTAGCTTTATTAAAAAAAATTTTAACAAATAGGCAGAGGTGTGTAGTAACAAAGTACATTTACTTCGTTACATTTATTTGAGTATTTTTTTTTTGGAAAATTTGTACTTTTTAGAGTAACACACAGAATCAAACACTTGTCGAGGATTGTGAGTGAACGCGATCATCCTTTGCCCTTTACTACTTTACAAAAGGAAATAAACATGAATGAAAATCAAAAAATATGTTGAAAGATACAGTACCTTACCGAAATCTGTATCACGTCAGTTCAATCAATGTTGCAACCAATGTCACGTATAGCTACCTCAAAAAAGCCATTCGTTGACCATAAACTTATAGTCAGCAGCAAGAAAACAACAAAACGAACTATTTAAAACAAAACGAAATGGATTAGAAACTTAATTATGTAAGTATAAGTATTATAATATATAATAAAATGGACAAACCGGGTGCACTTGTCATCAGTCTCGCGCGCTCCTTTTCTTTTTCTACGTGTTCATCAAACAGCTGTGGTAAGTCGGATCAGTCTACAAACACGGTCATGTCATCCTCTCCTAGTAGTGTTCTGCTTTTCACATGTTCAGTATAGCTTTCTCTGTCAGCGACGAGGGATTTACATGTCATAAATGCAGGGAAATAGTCAGGCTGACAGAGAAAATCTCAGAATTAGAGACACGCATCCAAACCTTAATCGAGGATAGTAAGAATGCAAGGGCTTCAGATACTGTTTTGGATGCGACTAGCTTAGTGAACTCTGTACATTGTTCGGTTCCGGCTGTAGAGCCCGTGCAGCAGGGCACTTGGGTGACGGTGCCCTAGTTATTGGCGATTCTATTTCATGGAACGTGAAAACAGAGACACCAGCCACCATAGTCACATGTTTGCCGGGAGCCAGAGCACCTGACATCATAGCAAATTTAAAAGTGCTGGCTAATGCTAATCATAAATACTCTAAAATTATAATTCACGTCGGCACTAATGATGTTCGACTTTGCCAGTCGGAGATCACTAAAATTAACATTTAAGAGGTGTGTGAACTCGCAAGTACAATGTCAGAAAAAGTCATTTGCTTTGGCCCTCTTCCTGTTCGTCGGAGTGATAAGAAAGTTTGCAGATTATCATCACTCAATGGCTGGCTGTCTAAGTGGTGTCCGCAGAATAATATAGGTTTCATAGACAATTGGAAAAGTTTTTGGGGCAGACCTGACCTGTTGAAAAGAGATGGTATTCATCCCTCCTGGGATGGTGCTGCTCTTCTCTCTAGTAATATGGCACATAGTCTTAGAGCTGAAACATGACAAACTGGGGTCCAGGTCAGGAAGCAGACAGACCGGCTAAACTGACCGTCTGCTAGCTGCCTCACGTCACAGAGGTCAGATAATTCCCAACACATAGAAACTCTTACACCTAGATATTATCACATAGAGACTGTGTCTGTACCTCAAATTAGTAAAAACAAAAAACTTCCAAACCCATTTAAGGGTAAAAATTTAATTGATGTTCAACAAATAAAAAAATAGAGATAATACTGATAAACAAATATAAAGCTTGGGTTGTTAAATATTAGATCCCTTTCTTCAAAAGCACTTATCGTAAATGATATTATCACAGACAATAATCTAGATTTGCTGTGTTTGACAGAAACCTGGCTAAAACCGGACGATTACATTACTTTAAATGAGTCTAGCCCTCAAGGTTACGATTATCGACACAATCCTTGTCAGAAAGGCAAAGGGGGAGGTGTTGCTGTAATTTATAGTAATAATTACAGTATTAGTCAAAAGTCTTTCAAATAAAATTCCTTCGAAGTGATGGTACTTTATGTAACATTATGTAAGTTGACATTTGTGCTGGCTACTGTATACAGGCCACCAGGACACCATACAGACTTTATCAAAGAATTTGCTGATTTTCTATCGGAGTTAGTACTAGCTGCAGATAAAGTCCTTGTTGTTGGTGATTTTAATATCCATGTAGATAATGAAAAAGACACATTGGGATTGGCATTTACAGACATTCTAAACTCTATTGGAGTTAGACAACACGTGTCAGGACCCACTCATTGTCGTAATCATACTTTAGATCTAATATTGTCACATGGAATCGATATTGATGCCGTTGAAATTCTGCAGCAGAGTGACGACATCTCAGATCATTATCTAGTCTCGTGTATACTAGTCAAGGCTGCAAAACTGCCTCCCTGCCATAAATATGGTAGACCCATCACTTCTACCACTAAAGATCGCTTTATAAATAATCTTCCTGATCAGTTTCATCGCCTTAGCATACCAGACAGCTTAGAAGACCTCGACGTTGCAACAGAAACTATTGCCTCTGTCTTTTCCGGCACATTAGACTCAGTTGCTCCTTTGCGCTTAAAAAGGATTAAGGAAATTAATCCAATGGCGTGGTACAATGAGCACACTCAGGCCCTTAAGGGAGCAGCCAGAAAAATGGAGCGCAGCTGGAAGAAAACAAAACTAGAAGTCTTTCGCATTTCGTGGAGAGAGAGAATGATTGAGTACAGAAAGGCCTTAAAAACTGCTAGATCTGCCTATTTTTTCAAATCTTTTAGAAGAAAATAAACACAACCCTAGGTATTTATTTGATACAGTGGCTAAATTAACAAGAAATAAAGCTTCAACTTCTGATGTTTCCGAACAGCACAGCAGTAATGACTTTATGAACTTCTTTACTTGCAAGATTGACATTAGAGAGAAAATTATAACCATGCAACCGTCTACTAGAGTATCGCGTCAGATAGTGCACTGTAGTGTCCCTGAGGACAATTCATTCACTGCTTTAGGAGAGGAAGAATTGTCTAAACTTGTTAAATCATCAAAATCAACACCATGTATGTTAGACCCTATACTGACAAAGCTATTGAAAGAGATGCTTCCAGAGGTCATAGATCCTCTTCTTAATATCGTTAATTCGTCTTTATCACTAAAATACGTACCAAAAAGTTTTAAGCTAGCTATTATTAAACCTCTTATTAAAAAAACCACAACTTGATCCTAAAGAATTAGTCAATTACAGGCCGATCTCAAATCTCACTTTTCTGTCAAAAATACTAGAAAAGGCAGTATCATCACAACTATGTTCCTTTTTAGAAAGAAATAGTATCTGTGAGGATTTCCAGTCAGGATTTAGACCGTACCATAGTACTGAGACTGCTCTCAGAGTTACTAATGATTTGCTCTTATCATCAGATCGTGGTTGTATCTCTCTATTAGTGTTACTGGATCTTAGTGCTGCATTTGACACTATCGATCACAACATTCTTTAAAATAGACTCGAAAATTATGTTGGCTTTAGTGGAATTGCATTGTCATGGTTCAAATCATACTTATCTGACCGTTATTAGTTTGTAGTAGTAAATGAAGAGATGTCATATCAATCACAAGTTCAATATAGAGTACCGCAAGGCTCAGTACTAGGACCGTTGCCTTTCACTCTGTACATGCTACCCTTGGGAGATATCATTAGGAAGCATGGCATTAATTTTCACTGTTATGCTAATGATACTCAGCTCTATATTTCTTCGCGCCCTGACGAAACTTACCAATTCACAAAATTAACGGAATGCTTAGCTAATATAAAAAATTGGATGACCAGTAATTTCCTACTAAATTCAGAAAAAACAGAGATTCTAATTTTTGGACCAAAAACTTCTTCACGTAATAACCTAGAATACTGTCTAACACTTGATGGCTGCTCTGTTAAGTCTTCGTCGTCAGTTAGGAACCTGGGTGTGCTCTTTGATACCAATCTTCCATTTGAAGGCCATGTTTCTAGCATCTGTAAAACCGCATTCTTCCATCTTAAAAATATATCTAAACTACGACATGTGGTCTCAATGAAAAATGCAGAACAGTTAGTTCACGCGTTCATGACCTCAAGGCTAGATTACTGTAATGCTGTACTGGGTGGTTGTTCCGCTCGCTTGATAAATAAACTTCAGCTCGTACAAAATGCAGCAGCCAGTTTCTGTCAACACTGCACCCAGTACCTGAGCGAGCTCTTAAAGCATTATAGTCCTTCACGTCTATTGCGATCTCAGGATTCAGGCCAGCTGATAATACCTAGAATATCAAAATCAACTGCAGGTGGTAGATCCTTCTCCTATCTGGCACCTAAACTCTGGAACAATCTTCCAAGCATTGTTCGGGAGGCAGACACACTCTGTCAGTTTAAATCTAGACTAAAAACGCATCTCTTTAACCTGGCATACACATAACACATTATCAATTTATATTTTCAAATCCGTTAAAGGATTATTAGGCTGCATAAATTAGGTCAGCCGGAACCGGGAACACTTCCTATAACACCAGATGTACTCGTTACATCAGAAGAAGAATGGCATCTACGCTAATATTAGTCTTTCTGTTTATCCCGAGGTCTACCGTAGTCAACCAGATCCGGGCCGTATCCAGGTGAGACCGAGGACCGGCGCCTTGACACGACCACAACGTAGCCCTGAAGTATCAGCAGAGATTGAGTCAACTAGATCATCCATTGTGAAGGCCTCATCGACACAACAGCCAGTGCCACAGCTCCTCAACAAACTGATCCTCAACTGGACTGAACTGGAATAAATACTTTAAATGTTGCGATCCTATCAGACATAAGATAGCAACCTGAATCGTAACAAAGCACTGTTCGCCAGAGGAGAACTGGCCCCTCGACTAAGCCTGGTTTCTCCCAAGGTTTTTTTCTCCATTTTAACACAGAAGTCTATTTGCCACCTGTTTGCCATCTGATGTCACCTGTTGGAGTTTGGGTTCCTTGCCGCTGTCGCCTTTGGCTTGCTTAGTTGGGGACACTTGACATTTGATATTCAACAGTGCTTTGATCTGCCGACATTGACACTATTCTTTAAGAGCTGCTGTGCAGCCAAAATTATATACCAGTTATCAATGTTAAGCTGCTTTGACACAATCTGCATTGTAAAAAGCGCTATATAAATAAAGGTGACTTGACTTGACTTGACTTGACTGTTGGAGTTTGGGTTCTTTGCCGCTGTCGCACTTGACACTTGACATTTGATATTCAATAGTGCTTTGCATCTGCCTGCATTCTTTAAGAACCGCTGTGCAGCCAAAATTATATACCAGTTATCACTGTAAAGCTGCTTTGACACAGTCTGCATTGTAAAAAGCGCTATATAAATAAAGGTGACTTGACTTGACATGTAATCAAACACATCGTTTTCATTTTATTCTGGAGACTGAACTCGCGCTCTGGAGTGCACTCACCACCAACAGTTACAAGCAACGTCAGCCTCAGTAATCTGTCAAAATGACAGACGGGCTGCAGATTTTTTATATACACACATATATATATATATATATATATATATATATATATATATATATATATATATCTATATATATATATATATATATATATATATATATATATATATATATATATATATATACATATACATATATATATATATATATATATATATATATATATATATACACACACACACACACACACACACACGTCACACAATTGAAATGATTTTGTCATTTAAAATAAAATAAAATATTATTGTGTGAGAGATTAATACATAACTTCTTGTACTGAAACCAATATCTTGTAAACTAAAAATGTCTCAATATAGATTTTGGAGAGCTTAATAGGTACGTTTACCGTAAGTCGCATGCAAGTCACATTTTATTAATAGGCTTACATTCAGAAATAATGTAATATAGCCTACTGGTACATAAAGCGAAATGTTTAACATTATACACATAGGCTATTCCCTTCACTTCACAACAAATCCTCTAAAATTAACAGTATTCAGAACAGAACAAGAATGAAAAATAAAAGTAACTATATAAACATCAAACCAAAATGAATGTGATGTATTTGGATGCTAAACTATTATTTATTACAGTATATAAACATACACACAACAGTTCATTCTGGTTCTCGAATCTGATTGGCTGAGAGCCTTTTCCAGCCATGCAATATTCTACCAGTGGGTATTCAAACTGATGGTCCCTTTAACGCATTCTGTTGAGTAAAAGTAACATTGCACCTACATGTCTACTAACTCTCATTAGAGTGTTAGTAGACTGGTAGAGTTAGGGTTAGAATAAGTTGACATAGTTGCAAAGTTACTTATAGTCAGTAGAATGTCTGTTGGGGGACCAACACAATAAAAAGTTAGCAGATATTAAGCAAACAGTCTACTAATACTCTAATGAGAGTTAGCTGACATGTAGTTGCAAAGTTACTTATAGTCAACAGAATGTTCAAAAGGGAACATCAAAATAAAGTGTTACCATTATGACTCTAAGATTGACCTGAAGAATATCAGCTAGATGCAGGTATGCACTCGCTTTGTAGATCTCTCTCTCATAATAATCTACTCTACATAAGACAATAAGCTTCAATGAAGCATTTCAGCATTCCTTCGTTGTTAGTTCTAAAATGACATTTTAGAATTAGTAACCGATGCTAGGGCTCATCTGTTGAACTGTCAACTTAATATTTGTATCTGTGGCGGAAGGAAGTAGTTCCACACAAAAAAGGGTTTTTAAAGACATTCCATTGTTTATTCTTATTTATTTACACACTTGTGCCATCAAACTGTTGTATAAATGCAATATCACACACACAGCCATGCGATATGGCTCTATATCAGCACAGCTGTGGTTGCCTATGGCCTCGTGTCTATGGCCAAATCACAGCTACGTGCTGATATAAAGCGATATTGAACAGTTGTGATATTGCTTATATATGCCCTGCTTTCATCTCTTTTTACAGCTAATATAGTGAATGGCCTTCCCTAGTAGGAAGAGCTAGATGAATGGGACATAAACACCTTATATCTTCCTATGTGTCATTTATCTCTGTCCCCGTTTAAAAATTTCTAAGTCTTGATGTAGGGGTATCGCTCTCCTTTGGACATCACGGAATGGACTCAAGTCGGTCAAGCCAAGTATCAAAAGACTCTATGTGAATCATGCCATTAATAGCTCAGGGGAATCCCTGTTTGAAGAGACACTGGTCAGGGTAGAGGAAGAGGTGGGGATATATTCACTGGAAGACAGAGGGGTCTTTGAGATGCATAACACTGTGGGTGAGAATCCAATTGATTCATATAAGGGTCTCTCTCTCTCTCACACACACACACACACACACACACACACATTTGCTTCACTATATTACTGAGGACAAAACCTGATATAAAATCAATGGAAGTCTAATTTTATTTTTTATTACCTATCCCAAGCCCTACCCCTAAACCTGTCTATCACATAAACATGCAAAACACTAGAATAAAAAATGAATGGCCGATTTATAAGCTTTTTTAAACCAATAAAACGTCCTCACTAGTTGGTTGTCATAAGCAAGGACATTTGGCCCTCAAAAACAGTGTTGGGGAAAGTTGCTTTTACAAGTAATGCAATTCATTATTGGGTTACTCCCTAAAAAAGTATCTAATGGTGTTACTTAGTTACTTTTTATGTAAAGTAATGCATTACATTTGCGTTACTTTTTATCACCTGGGCTAGGCTTGCTTGTTTGTTTTTTAATAATAAATAAAAGTTCCATTTCAGGTAAATGTAAAAGCCTTTTCACACCAAACATGATATGAATAAGCCTCAGGTTGAAGGAAATGCAAATTCATGCCTGTACAGTAGGGGGCATGGCTCAAACAAACATTTCAGCTGTGCTGTTCTGGATTGCAGAAGAACAGGACACAAGAGAAGAACTTCAGCAATAAAAAACAAAAAAAATGAAACACAAATGTGATGTTTATCTAAAGCTGTTTTTTTCTTATTCTCTCTCCTATTAACCATTTCAGTTATATCCGACTCTTGGTGATTCTATGGCCATCTCTCACCATACGCAAGATGAATTTTCTTGGCGATGATTTTTCTGGGTTAAGTTGCCAGGTCTTTCCCCAACCCTCCCCATTACATGGCTTGAGACTCTCATACACACGCATTCACACCAATTTGACATGTCCAATCCACCTAACCTGCATGTCTTTGGACTGTCTGGGAGAAACCCGAGCACCCGGTGGAAACCCACGCTGACACGGGGAGAACATGCAAACACCACACAGAAAGGACTCCTGACATATTTAATTACTGCACATTTGTGTAATATTCTGAGTTTTTATTAATTTGAGAAATACTGAATCTGTTTTTGTGCAAGTGAGATGAGTAAATGCCTGCTCACATTTAGTCTAGAACTACAA
Organism: Hypophthalmichthys molitrix; assembly: GCA_037950675.1. Taxonomy (NCBI): domain Eukaryota; kingdom Metazoa; phylum Chordata; class Actinopteri; order Cypriniformes; family Xenocyprididae; genus Hypophthalmichthys; species Hypophthalmichthys molitrix. The sequence continues at coordinate 36,616,248 of CM075498.1, read as the reverse complement.
TAACCACCATGTTTACAAAGCACACACAATGCCTCTCCACTTACTCCCGAATTCTCTAACATGGGGAAAGGAGAGGTGTCAGTAAATAACTTATTTGAAAAAGTAACTCAGATATTTTGTTGTAAATTTAAAAGTAATATGTTACTTTATTAAACTAAATGAAGCAAGGGTGTATATTGAGGCATGAAGAAACTATTTGGGGGGGGGGGCTAAATATGTTATTTTGATTATCAAAGATGAGTTTTAAGGGATAAAATTATTGACTGCAGGGGAACTTTAAGAGTGTTTTCACACTTGAGTCCTCTTTAAAACGGAGACCCCTTTAAGTGGACCAAGAGGTGAACCAAGTGAAAAAAGAACCCAGTTCTCTTTACGTTCACACCATCCCTGTCCCTGAAAGATGACTCTGATCCTTTTTTGGTCCACTTAAGTAGGAATGTGGTCTTAAGGGGGTCGCACACCGGACACGAAGCTCAGCACCGTGCCGCGCCGCATCTCGAACAACTCACAGGTATCGCACCGGCCGCGCACATTATATACGCGCAAGCTCAATTTTGAATTGGCTCCTGATAGAAGAGCTGCACGATGGGTGAGTTTTAAGTCGACGGGGAAACGTTACATATGCCTATGCTTTAATATTTCGCACTGAGGTTAGTGTACATGGAAAAATTACACAACAGAGCAAAATGAAAGAAAAGGCTACGTTTATTATACATTTTTAGACTTTATTCAAGCTGTTAAACTAAGAATGTAAAACTGACGTATCTTGCAGCACAGGGTGAAGTCAGTATGTACATTAACGACGATTTGAGATAAATATAATATAAATTTAATGTAAAACAATGTACATGGCGCTCTGTGGCGCGGCAGGATTTTGAACAACTTCCTGAGTTGTAGCTGTGCGCCGCAGACAGGCGCCGAATGTCGCCGCCGGTGTGCATACCCTCATTGAAAACAATGTGTTCGAATTTTAAAGACGTGGCGCGGCGCTGAGCTTCGCGTCCGGTGTGCGACCCCCTTCAGACCTCTTTATGTTCATACTGTTGCTTTTTGGATCTAGACCAGTTCTGTGTTTGATGGCTTGACCCTATGGCCTTCAAAATTTGATCCCATTCACTTACATTGTCTGTGCCTCACTAACCAAGAAATTTGTTTGTAAAGATTATTATTATTATTATTATTAATTATTATTTTGTAAAACAACATTGCTACAAATGCTCCTGAGTCTTGAATGAGTTTAAGCTGTTTATATTTTGCACGAAAATATACATTGTTGCAATATTACATCCATATTCTTGCACTATATCACACATCCATCTTTGTAAATAACATTTGTTTTTAATTGTTTTCCCTGAACCATGTTTTTGGCGATGATAGAAAAAAACGAGAACAAATATAATAAAAGAAAGATGCAAATGAAATAAACTGCTTTAATTTTTCCATGTGCAGTAGGTAGTAAGAAATTGAATAATCAAGATAAAGAAAGATAAAGCTGCATATTCTTCACTGCATGAATAAAACGTATACTGATTTTACTATTTGTTTTATTAGGCTGTAACTTTAAGAACTACAGTAATGCATGGATCCAATATACTAATAAACATACACAATTTCTTTCCCAGATACATTCACTTAAGACAAAGCCTGTTTATATGAATCTAGAGTGTTTTGACACTTTAACGCAATAAGACGCTCTTCTATTACCGAACTAGGGAGGGGACAGTTGCCAGACAGTTGGCTTTACAGTGTGTGTTTTATATATATATATATATATATATATATATATATATATATATATATATATATATATATATATATATATATATATATATATATATATATATATGTGTGTGTGTGTGTGTGTGTGTGTGTGTGTGTGTAAATATAAAGCAGAAAAAAATGAATAATATAGGACAGATACACATATCTAGATGAGATAAGATCTGTCTATATTCTAAATGAATATTATCTGGTTAGTTAAAATTATTTGAAATGAAATAAAAATCCAGGATTGTTCCTGCCTACCTTAGTACACACTATATATATATATATATATATATATATATATATATATATATTTATATTTATATATATATTTTTTTTTTTTTTTTTTTTTTTTTTTTAAATCATACCCTCATTGGGGGCTGAACCCCCTAATATTGAAATCTAGAATCACCCCTGAGGAGAGTAAATGTAATTGTCAGGCTATGGAGAAATACATACAGTGTCTGCATGGATTGAGTGGAAAAGTTTGTAGAAAAAAAAAGGAAAAAAAAATAAATTCTTTTTTATTCTTTGCTTGGGGGTAAAAAGATGTTTGAAATACCTTTGCAGCGATATACTGTTAGCAAACACCCCATTGCTGGCCAAGCTGTTGAGAGCAGAGTTTAGACAAATATATAAATATGTGCTGCATGCTTTCGCCTTAAAAACAAAATAAACATGCAACAAAAAAAAAAATGACAGTGGTAAGAAAACAGCAGTTAAGAAAGCATCTAATAATAGCGATGTAAATACAGTGGGTACGGAAAGTTTTCAGACCCCCTTAAATTTTTCACTCTTTGTTATATTGCAGCCATTTGCTAAAATCATTTAAGTTCATTTTTTCCTCATTAATGTACACACAGCACCCCATATTGACAGAAAAACACAAAATTGTTGACATTTTTGCAGATTTATTAAAAAAGAAAAACTGAAATATCACATGGTCCTAAGTATTCAGACCCTTTGCTCAGTATTTAGTAGAAGCACCCTTTTGATCTAATACAGCCATGAGTCTTTTTGGGAAAGATGCAACAAGTTTTTCACACCTGGATTTGGGGATCCTCTGCCATTCCTCCTTGCAGATCCTCTCCAGTTCTGTCAGGTTGGATGGTAAACGTTGGTGGACAGCCATTTTTAGGTCTCTCCAGAGATGCTCAATTGGGTTCAAGTCAGGGCTCTGGCTGGGCCATTCAAGAACAGTCACGGAGTTGTTGTGAAGCCACTCCTTCGTTATTTTAGCTGTGTGCTTAGGATCATGGTCTTGTTGGAAGGTCACTGTGCTCTTAGGAACCTTAAGTGCAGCAGAAATATTTTTGTAACCTTGGCCAGATCTGTGCCTTGCCACAATTCTGTCTCTGAGCTCTTCAGGCAGTTCCTTTGACCTCATGATTCTCATTTGCTCTGACATGCACTGTGAGCTATAAAGTCTTATATAGACAGGTGTGTGGCTTTCCTAATCAAGTCCAATCAGTATAATCAAACACAGCTGTACTCAAATGAAGGTGTAGAACCATCTCAAGGATGATCAGAAGAAATGGACAGCACCTGAGTTAAATATATGAGTGTCACAGCAAAGGGTCTGAATACTTAGGACCATGTGATATTTCAGTTTTTCTTTTTTAATAAATCTGCAAAAATGTCAACAATTCTGTGTTTTTCTGTGAATATGGGGTGCTGTGTGTACATTAATGAGGAAAAAAAAATGAACTTAAATGATTTTAGCAAATGGCTGCAATATAACAAAGAGTGAAAAATTTTCCGTACCCACTGTACGTTTGCACAAGCTCTTCAATTCGGCCAAGTCATGTCACGTTTAAAATGTATTGCCTTAAAGAAAGCAGCTTTACATTATTAAACATGAAAAACCATGTACCACTCTCAATTAGAATTACAACTTCAATGTCTTCTATGAAACAGCTCTCCAATGTGTTTATGTTTTTCCTCACGTCTGACCTTGATGGGCAGAACAGAAGAAATGAATCAGAAAATATTTCCACATTAAAGAAGGTGTAGCCTCACAGCTATTACCTATTACACTTGTTGTACGATGGAATAATGAAAAACTGGCTGGTCATGGTCGTACCAGTTGCACTGCCCTAAGGACAGCCCTAGGATCATGTACACATTCAAAAGCCTGTTTGTCTATCAATGTAAATTTATAATCTGCAGTAGCTTGTTTCCAGGTGTCAGGCCATAGCTCAGGGCCCCTGGCAAGTAAGAGGCCCACAGGGCACTGGCCCCACTGGGCCTTTCATCCATAATCTGTATTTTCCTTTTTTCAGTAAATACTAGTCATGGGAAATTCTATCCACTGTGTACTTAATTTGAATTCTGCATTATGTTTTTTTTCCCCAAATATTGGGCCTGCAAGTGGCTGCCAAGGTCTTTGTGGTTTTTGAAACAACAATTCCCCATGCGGAAAGCAGATTCCAGGGGAGAGAACATGGGGGAAAAAAGAGAACAGAGAAGCAAAAAGTGCCAACAATGCTAAAACAATTAAGGCAGTTTGGAGAAACAATCTTCATCGAAGCATGTATGAGTTGGCAATGAACACTATGAAAGCTGCGAGTGATAAAACATTCAATGATTTCCCTCACACTGAGGGGTGTGCACTGTACCACTGTGTGGGGAAGATGTGTTTTTTTTTTCTCCTCTGTATTTCATTCTTCTCTCTCTATCTCTTGCTGCTTGTGGGGCCAATTTTATGAAGGAGAGAATGAAAATGGCATTGTGTGCTCCTTGTTATTTAGAGGTGTACCAACATCTGACATTCAATGATGCACAGCTTTATAGGAGATATCTTGGTGATTGTCCAATTTTGCTTTGATACACTTCATTTGGTGTATAATGTTTTGCTTGTTTAATTTTTGCACAAAAAAGACACATCAGGCAAAAATTAATTTGTAAAAAATTAATGAATTAAGTAATTGATGGAGATTGTGACTTATTTTGGTTGTATACTTACAGGAACATCTTTCTGCAATCTGACTTTGGATTACTGAACCTCAACTACAGGTATTAATGTTTCCATCTGCTGGTTGAATTTAATATTTTTAGTGTTTCCGGGGGGGAAAGCAGTATTGAAAGCGTTAACAAACAAAATCATTGTAGTTAGAGGTTAAATTAAGTAGCTCAGTCATCAACTATAATGTACAAATGTCAGTCATGCAGCAAGATTTAAAAGTAGACTAATATACACAATCCACTTATGTGACATATGTGGTCAAATGGCAGTCAGGGAGATCCTCACCATTCCTCACTAAACCATGCATGCTATCATGCACAGACCTTAAATACCAACAATATTCAGCTGTCTGTGTCCTTCACTACACAAATATACCACATATTTATCACAAATATGTTTATACTTGTTGTACGCCAATCTTACAATCAGATAAAAGTGTTGCAAAATATAAGATAATATAAAATTTTTAATATAAGAAAACAATAACAAGAGCACTAGTTTAAATATTACAACAGCTTTGTCCCACTGAGTGTTCCAAACTGACATAAATTAATGTTATTGTCACTTGTCAAATCCAGAATGACTTTTTATCTATTAACCAGGCTAATTAAATCCTGTGTTCTGCAAAAACGCTGTACACCATCGTAAGCATAACCCATTCACAACAGCAACAATCCCAGTATGGCACGTAATAAGTACTTGTATCTTATAGTTACTATTGAAGTGGCAACAGATAGCCTACTGAATAACTTTCAAAGCCTTGAAACTTGCAGTTAAACAAGTAAAAACCAAAAGCAAGAGGCATAATGAGGCCAGTACCTGGTGGGCAGTTGCATTCAGGTGGTGAGACTTGACGGGCAGTCCTTATTCTAACCAAGTGTTCATAAGAGGGCTGTCAGAATCAGATAAAAAAAAAAAAAAAAAAAAGAGAAGAAAAACAAGAGTCCTAAATGAATTTAGTGACCACATGCAGGTACACTGGCCAAAGTCATACAGGTGTCATTAGGAGTGACTGTGTTATTTTTTTGGGAGTTAAGAAAGACGTTCTGTTGACTTTAATGAGTTAAGGCTGTGGAAGCATTACACACCTGTGATAGCAGTTCGTCCATTCGCTCCTGTACCATTGAATTAAACTGATCCATAGAGATCCCATGAAACGGGCTTAAGAGCCGCGCACCACTTCCAATCTCCAGATCCACGACTCTGTCCTTAATCTCCCTGGTCTGAAAACTCAGCAGAAAGCAAAAGGCGAAAGCCAGAAGAGAAAACACAAATGGAATCACATTCACTGTAGCTCTAAGGCAGTGCCGCCGCTTAGCAGAACCGGTGTCGTTCTCCATCTTTGCCTCGTTCCGGGACTCTGTATTTGCTTCGAAAACCATCATGACTCTCTCTCGGCCGTATAGCCTACTATGTGCAATCTCCAGTAGCGAAGGGAGGAGAATGACTGAGATTCAATCACTGTGTATTTATTTTAATCTGTCTCAAGACGACTAACCAGCCGAGCGCGCGTCCTCGCTCGTTCACTAAGAGACAGTGTGAGCGATGACTGTTTTCACGGCTTGTACTAGCCCTCCGCAAACTTGTTGCACTACTGGAAAGAAACCCATGCATGTACGCGTTGCAGTCCAGCCCTGAGTCTTGCGACTATCCCTGACAGATTTTGTGGCAAAGAAATGTTAAACCGCAGACGAGAGGCGAATGCTTTGCACATTCCACACAATCCATTAAACTCCGGATCAGCATAGAGAACCTTCGGAGCTAACAGAGTCTGTGCCCTCTTTAAATCACCAGCTGGGTCTTATTGATATTTCTCATGCGAGGTAGTAAGAGAGTACAAAATGTTTCAGTTGGATTCTTACATGTAACCAGACGGTATTCAGAATTGCGCAGATGGACAGGGCATTTTGAGCAAGAGGGAGTGATTTTTTTCATATGTGTCTTATATCTTAAACTATTATAACATCAATATAACATATTTGTCCGGTACATAACATTGAACACAAAAGTCACTATTGCACAAATACACAAAACATAGCAGTGTGTACTAGTCTTATACACAGACTCTGTGTGATCAAGTGTTCTATGTGGGTAGTGGAAGTTGCCACAATGGAAGGTGTGATATCTCTCCCCATCTGTTCAGGCATGATTGCTAGTTTATAAAATATAAAAAAGCTTTACTTTTCATTTCAACCACAGGTGCTTACTGCACAGATCTCTGGCTGCCTGTTGGTCATCTCAGTATGGATGAAAGATATCATCTGCAACTCAAATTAGCAAAGACAGAGCTTCTGGTCAACAATAATCCCAGTCAGATCAGCCAGAAATCTTGGGGTAATTTTTGAGGGTCAGCTGACCTTCAAAGACCACATTGCAAAGATAGTATGTTCATACCAGTTTGCATTGCACAACATCAGAAAGATCAGGCCCTTCCTAATTGAGCAGGCTCTACAACTCTTTTTCAAGGCTCGTGTCATTTCTAGACTGGACTATTGTGATGCACTTCTGGCTGGACTTACAACATGTGCAATCAAACCTCTATCTGTTCTTTTTTATGCTGTACTATGTTGGGGTGGTGGGACTTCTGAGAGTGACAAAAAAAAAAAAAAAAAAAATGATTAGGAGGGTTAGTTCAGTACTGGGGTGCCCTCTGCCCCTGTAAATTAAATTGGGCAAGAATGGAAGCTGTCTTCCATTATGAATCATAAATCTCACCCCTCAATCAAAAAACCACCACCACCCCCACATTACGCTATGGCTAACCTGCTCAGCAGCAGGTTTTATTCTCAGTAAGAGACCGTCCATTTAGTCCAATGGTCGAATCAGCTGTGTGTAAAGTGACATATCTGATGCAATAAAGCCACTCCCCCTGTATCTTTTGCTCCACATTAAAACAGTTCAAAATGAAAGAAATTTAGAGACAAAATTGCCCATCTTTTGCTGCTAATTATTTATTAGACCTTTTAAAAAGACCAACAGCACAATCTAGTGTTCATAACATGTAGCACAATCAACAGAGGGACCAGTTGTCTAGCATTTATGGTACAACTACACATTTACCTGTACCATTATAGGTTTATTAAACTCAGTTTACCCCTATGACTATGGGGCATCAGTGTTGAAGTTGACTAATCATACAGTCGTGAAAAAAATTTTTTTTTAGATCTGTTTGCGTACCTTATGATATGTCTGTATCATATATTTATATGAGTATCTTTCACAAAGAACAGGAAATACTTACCTTACATAATTAAATTTTATCAAATTATATAAAAATTATATAAAATTTATCTAAACCATGTCCATATAATTAAACAACTATTTTTTCTGATATTTTACTGATTTGTTTATTTCCAGTAGTTAAAAAAAATTAACTATATCATAGTTTAACAGGTTTTTACATTTAAGAAATAATGTCAAAGAGCCAATTGAGATTCAGGAACCACTCTGATTGTTGGATCGGGTCACTTTGCATTACAACATAACCTGACATAAATCTTGCACTTTGTTTTTTTTTTTTTTTTTTTTTTTTTTTTTTGCATGATGTTAAATTGCATTTTAATTAAATAACTGTAAAATCATCAAGTATATTTGCAAGAGAGTGACTCGTGACAACACCCTTACAAAAAAGTTTATTCAAGTGTGCTAGCTATTAGTATAGGCCTGGGCCTACTTTTTAAAAAAGTAAAGAAAGTAAACTTTGTCCACTTTTTATGTACTTCTCAGAAATATACGTTCTGTACATTTCAGAAACATACCAGAGTACCTGAAAACCATACTTGAGTAACAGTACAGGTACCTTACAGTGAAAATGACTCCATTACAAGTTACAAGTCACCAATTCCAATATGACTTGAGTAAAAGTCATAGAGGATCTGATTTTAACAGTACTTAAAGTATTTTACTCGTAGTGAATGTAGGCTCAAAGATGCACAAGTCCTCAGCACCGATAAGAAACATGCCAGTGAAAAACAAGAAACAGTTTGTGAGGAGAGCAATCACATTTATTTTCTAAAATCAAAATAAAACTGAGCACTTCAATATTGTAATAAATCAAGGTTGACACAACACAAAATGTTAAGTAAAATTAAATAGTTTAAAGCCTACTTGCACTGGACGTGTTGGTTTCGACATCATCAGCGGCTGCAGCCATGTCCTCATCTCAAATGAAACACCTGTGATTCAGTAACTACCTGGTAATGCACTCGCATTAGCATAAAATAGCCTTGTTGACAAGGTTGGGTGAGTAAGGGCAAAACGAACAATATGTAGTACCTTCAATGCCCTGTAGATATCACTTCTTTTATGGCAGAAATAAACTGCTGCAGAAAAAGTTAGGTGCCACGCAAAATGTAAAAAGTAACCTAATTGCATTACTTATCACAAATGTCTTGGAGTAAAGAGTACTAATACACTTAGTCAAAAATGTAGTCAAGTAGAGAGTAGGGCCTAACAGTTGCTAAAATCTTTGATACTCAGTAAAACTACAGACTAGCCAAAAAGATACTTAAGTACAATAACTAATTTCATTTACTCAAATAATTTACACTTGCAATCTACTGTGCCCCTAAAGGGACATGGTGATGGGGAAAAAATACGAGTTAGGGGAAAAACTATATATGTATAATTTGTTACATTTATATAGCGCTTTTCTGGGTACTCAAAGCGCTTTACATATGGAAGGGGGAATCTCCTCAACCACCACCAATGTGCAGCATCCACCTGGATGATGCAACGGCAGCCATGTTGCGGCAGAACGCCCACCACACACAAGCCTATTGGTGGAGAGGAGACAGAGTGATGAAGCCAATCAGTATATGGACTGAGGCCAATGGGCAAATTTGGCCAGGATTTAAATGCTTTTGCATTCTCTCGCACTTATATAGTTGGGTAATTATGTTGTATATAATTTGGGGGTATCATTGGGGGTATCAGGGCAATCATGCGTACTCTTTGAATAGGGAGCGGCGGTACTGACAACACATTTGACAAGATATGATATTTGTTAATGACGCTCAGGATATGTTGCACACTAAATCCTCAGACATCGTCCTGTCATTCATCTCTCCTTACTATCTTCGAGTGATAAGTGAAATCTGATGTATTTAGGCTTCAGGCACATCCCTACTTTATACCACTAAAATTACACTTATATACATAGAGGGAGACCTGGGATGATTGTAACACCTTTTTTTTTTTTTTCTTTTTTTTTTTGGAGCATCAGGAACTCTTTACTTTACGGTTGTTTGTGCTAGATGTCTCAAATTTTGATACATGGTAGCCATATTTGTCTGTTACAAATATAACTCACTTGGACGTGTACTACACAATCACAGATTATGTGGGTTGATGTCAAATACAAAGAGTTCCATTGTTACAATCTACCCCACTAAGAGTGTACTGTATTCCTGTCACATAAGGGTTTAGTCACTAGCTATGTTTCCAAGATCAACCTATGTGAATTTTGAGATATTGCATTAAAAAAAAAAACGCTGGATGGAAATATTAAGATGCGCATAAATTCTCAAAAAACAACTTGTGCATATAATTTTTTATCTGGTAAAGACATGCGCATAAACTATGATAGAAACACATTTACTGAATAAATCCCTCAATACACAATGTGACTGCATCAACAGAGGATATGCATTGTGACTTTGCCTCAACAGAGGATGTGATTGATAACTGGACTCATTGGAATCATCATAGGGATTGGTTTTAATAAACTGTTACAACTATCCCCACCCCAAACTGCCATAACATAGCTAACTGTTTTAGCTTGTGGGTTTGAAGTTAGCATAAATACAAAGCATTAAATTAAACTAGAAAAAGCTACTTTAGGTAATGTAAGTTAAATAGTTGTATCCACAATTCAATGATTGCAAGGCAAAAAATAATCTTGATGAAAATTTTTACTTTCTTACCTGAAAATCAGTTTGGTCATGAAATCTACATATTTGTGGGATATCCAAAGACTTAGATTGTGCATTTAAAAACATGAACACTTGTCTTCGGAAAGACAGCACGTTTTAAAGCGGCGTTTTTACACCCGAGCGGAACCATTTTAATGGATCCAGCAAACTTTCCAAAGCGACTCAGTTCTTTTATAATTTGCTCACTGGAAATGAATGGAGGCACGTTTGAAATAGTGACCTTAGTAGCAGGTGCGCGCAAAGGCATTACTTGGCATTACCAGGGTATCGGAAACAACAATTCCGTTTTCAAACTGTGGTCAAGCCAGCCGCAGTTTGAAAATAGACGGTCAAGCCAGCCACCAAAAAAAAAAAAAAAAAAAGCATGTGCGCCTATTACTTTGAATACGGTAATTTCAGGAACAGCAGAGAGAGAACGCGCTTTCAAAGCGCTTGAGTTGCCCAGATGTATTTCTTTTTCTTTCTTTCTTTCTCTTTCTTTCTTTCTTTCTCTTTCTTTCTTTCTTTCTTTCTAACTAGGCCTATCTGATATTTCTTTTTTCTTTCTATCTTTTTCTTTCTTTTTCCTATCTTTCTTTTTTTCCTTTCTTTCTTTTTTTCTTTCTGATATTTTTCTTTCTTTCTTTTTGATATTTCTCTTTCTTTCTATCTGATTTTTTGTTTCTTTCCTTCTTTCTTTTTGATATTTCTTTCTATCTATCTAATATTTTTCTTTTTATCTATCTATCTATCTGTCTGTCAATCTTTTTTTTTTTTTTTCAGTATGCATACCTCACATGAGTAGATTTTACTGCAGCATTTTGGAGATATATCACATTATTTGATTTCAGAGGCCTATAAAGACCTCATTTAAAATAAGTAGAAAAAACTAATGGTCAGTTTCTATAGGGTTGCATTGGCTGTTGGAAAATGGGAGAACGGTCCATCATTATTGCCTGGTGGGTTAACTTGGAAAAAAGGAGGGATCAAATACCTTGGAGTTTTTATTGGGCATACTGTTACGCAAGGAAAAATTGGGTTGGGGTGGTTGAAAAAATGGAGGGTAGATTAAAGAAGTGGAAGTGGATACATCCACAGCTATCCTTTAGAGGGAGGGTTTTAATAATTAACAATCTGACTGCCTCAACATTGTGGCACAGATTGTCATGTGTGGACCCTCCTCCCGGTTTGCTTTCTAGGTTGCAAGCAATGTTTGTGGATTTATTTTGGGATCGGCTTCACTGGGATCCCCAAAGTGTACTTTGTTTGCCTGTGGATGAAGGAGGTCAAGGACTGGTGCATTTTCCAAGTAGACTAGCAACTTTTCGCTTGCAATTTATTCAAAGACTGTTAACTGGACCTAAAGATCTGGTATGGAGAAAAGTTGCCCAGATCATCCTACAGAAGACTGATGGACTTGACAGCACCTTGATGCTTCTGGATCATAGACAGTTGAATTTAAAGGAATTACCCTCTTTTTACAGCGGACTTTTTAAAATGTGGGGACATTTTAATTTTACCAGGGACTGTAAGACAGAATCTTTGTTTTGGTTGTTTGAGGAGCCTTTAGTTAAAGGAGCTCGCTTTGATTTATCAAATGAGTGTTTGCCAGGTCTCACACTAAGGCTATGTGGCTCTGGTATGGTAAAATTAAGAAATTTAATTGATGTGGCAGGACCTGACTTAAGTGATGTATCTGCATTGGCCGCTGCATTAGGCCAGAGATCTTCACGTCAGACTGAGTTTTTTTTTTTAAATGTGGAAAAGAAGGTTAACAGAGGAAGAATCAATCTTGTTGCAAAATTTTGGTAATGGAAGTCTGATTCCAAATATGACAGATCCCTTTCCAAAAATTGTCATTTCACCAGATTTAAAGGGCATGTCTTGCATACTGCTGGATTTAAAAGGGATGTATGATTTGGATTTGGTTTCAGGAAAATTGTTTTATAGGTGTTTTGTTAAAATTTTAAATAAAGTGGCACTAAATGAGAAGAAAGACACTGTGTGGCGAGATAAATTTGGATTGAAAGAGGACAAAAAGCCAGTTTGGAGGGTGATATACAAACCACCATTGAATAAGCAAACTGGTGATTCGCAGTGGCGAATTTTGCATGGGGCTATAGCTGTCAATGCTTTTGTTTCTGTTATAAATTCAGATGTTGTTGACAAATGTGCATTTTGTGGAGCAAGAGAAACGTTTTTTCACCGTTTTACAGATTGTATTAGATTGAGATCACTTTTTGTTTTGTTGAAGGATTTGTTTTTAAGATGTCAGGAAAAATTCACTCCTAATGTGTTTGTTTTAGGATTAAGATATTGTCAAAAACAGAGAATAAAATGGCAGTCAATTAATTTTATTGTTGGACAAGCTAAACTTGCAATTTATATCACAAGAAGAAATAGAATGGAAAACAGACATGGTCAAGCTGTTGTACTTCTTTTTAAATCTTTCTTAAAGGCTAGGGTTGTTGTTGAATATAAACATTCTAAACTAATGAATGACACTGACTCTTTTAAATTGCAGTGGTGTTATAGTAATATTATTTGTACTGTGATTGTGGGAGATTTAATTTTTGATATGTTACTAATTTGAATGCATTTGATTCAGTGATTTTTGTCTGGTAAAATAAAGTTTTTTCTAAAAATCAAAATCTGATTTTTTTCTTTCTTTCCTTCTTTCTTTCTGATATTTCTTTCTTTCTTTCTATCTAATATTATTTTCTGTCTGTCTAGCTATCTTTTTTCTTTCTTTTTCAGTATGCATACCTCACATGAGTAGATTTTCCTGCAGCATTTTGGAGATATATCACATTATTTGATTTCAGAGGCCTATAAAGACCTCATTTAAAATAAGCAGAAAAAACTAATGGTCAGTTTCTATAGGGGACGTTCCATACAGTATGCAGACTTCATATCAAAGCATTTTACTTTGGAGATGTATGTCATTATTCTTCTTCTTTATGCACCTATAAAACATTTCTAATAAGTAGAAAAAACTAATGGTCAGTTTCTATAGGGCACGTCCCATACAGTATGCATACCTCATATGAGTACATTTTACTGCAGCGTTTTTGAAATGTATCACATTATTTGACTTCGTAGGCCTATAAAGACCTCATTTCTAATAAGTAGAAAAAACTAAAGGTCAGTTTCTATAGGGGACGTTCCATACAGTATGCTTACCTCATATCAAACAATTTTACTGCAGCATTTTGGAGATATGTCATATTATTTAACTTCAGAGGCCTATAAACACCTCATTTCAAATAGGTTGGAAAAACTAATGGTCAGTTTCCATAGGGGACGTCTCATACAGTATGCATACCTCATATGAGTCCATTTTACTGCAGCATTTTGGAGATATATCACATTATTCCTCTTTATACACCTATAATGAGCTTATTTCTAATAAGCAGAAAAAAGTGTTGCTCTGTTCTTATTGGGGATGTCCCATACTACAGTATATGCACACTGTAACAAAGTTCTTGTGGTAAGGAAGGAAGAGGACAGGGTCGGCGTGACTGCTACTGGTGGCTTTATTAGGTTTTCTGACTCAAAACAGAACGTCGCGCTCACAGCGCTCAAAATCACATAAATATCAATAACATAAACTTCAGCTCTCCAGAAATGTAGGTTTCTCCAGGTGCCCACCAGTCAGCAGTCTGTCTTTCTCTCCCTGCTTCTGATTCTCCTGATCTTTTATGCGGTCTCTCCACGCCAATTACTGTAACAGGACACAGGTGTTTGTTATTTGCAGTTAACCCACTTACTCACCGCTCGTCTCTCAACTCTCTCTCCCACTGCAGACTTCGCTGAACCACGCCCCCCTCGCCACACACACCTCATATGAAAACATTTTACTGCAGCTTTTTGGAGATAAACACATTATTCCACTTCTAAGGCCTATAAAGTCCTTATTTCTAATAGGTATAAAAATGAATGGCAAGTTTTTATAGGGGACATTCTGTACTAAATCATCCTCGCCGGGGCTTACCTTTCTTTCCCGACCTTCACACTGAGGTGTCGAGGTCGTGGAATAAACCCGCGTCCTATCGGGTTTTCAGTCCCCAGACATCTAATTACAGCAATATTGTGGGACTGAAAAGGCACGGTTATGGGGAGATTCCTCGGGTGGAAGAGACGCTTGCGAGCTATCTCTCCCGAGTCTGCATCTTCCCTAAAAGCCCCGAAGTTACCCACTAAGCCCCTAAGAACATCTTCAGCTTTAGTGGGTAAAGCATACTTGGCGGCAGGTCAGGCAGCAGCTTGTTTACATACTATGCCGATATTATAAGCTTATCAGGCCGATCTGCTAAAGGACCTTGATGAGGGTGGGGAAGTGCCACCTTGTGTGCTGCCACCTTGTGTGCTTTAGGGTGCAGCGGTTCTCAGTGAACACATATCTCAGTGTCCACCCAGAAACGCAGTGGCACTGGGATGTTCGCTCCCTTCGAGGAGGGCTCAAAAATGGCCAGTTCGGTTGTTCCCTGCTGGTTCGCCGCTTCAGGGCACCGAGCTGGTCACACTTTCATCACCAGAGGCCAGTCTCGAGAGACTGGTACCCTTAGCAGACTTTCTGGCTGCGTGGAAACTTCTGTCAAATGTATCTCAATGGGTCCTGTACACAATAGAATTTGGGTACAGAATTCAGGTCGGGTTGCGACCGCCCAGGTTCAATGGGGTATTGTTCACCGAGGTGAACCCTGAGCAGGCTCTGGTTATGGAAGAAGAAGTACAGACTCTCTTGCGAAAACAAGCTATAAAATGGGTTCCTTCTCCCAGCAGGGAGTCAGGGTTTTACAGCCGGTACTTCATCGTTCCGAAGAAGGATGGAGGGTTGGGTCCTATTCTAGATCTGCGCCTATTAAATCAAACTGTCAAGAAGCTCAAGTTCAGAATGCTCACTCTGAAACAAATCGTGTCACAAATCAAGTCCGAGGACTGGTTTGTCACGATAGATCTAAAGGACGCATATTTCCATGTATCCATCCTTCCTTAACACAGGAAGTTCCTGAAGTTCGCTTTCGGGGGCGAAGCGTACCAATACCGGCTTCTTCCCTTCGGCCTAGCTTTATCACCCCGCACTTTCACAAAATGCGTGGATGCAACTCTGGCTCCATTGCGAGTCCAGGGCAATCGCGTGTTAAATTACATTTACGACTGGCTGATCCTAGCACAGTCAAATGAGTTGGTGGTTCAGCATGCTGTTCTCGCCCACATGAAGCGCTTGGGGTTGAGGCTAAACGCAAAGAAAAGGGTGTTATCTCCAGCTCAGAGAACCACTTTTCTGGGCGTAATTTGGGATTCAGTTTCAATGCAAGCACATCTATCCCCGGCTCGCATAGAAGCGATTCTCACAGCCGTGAACAAGTTAAAGCTAGGCCAGTCACTCACTGTAAAACAGTTTCAGAGACCGTTAGCTCTGATGGCAGCTGCGTCCACCGTGATACCTTTTGGCCTGCTGTACATGAGACCTTTGCAGTGGTGGCTCAAAACCATGGGTTTCTCCCCGAGGGGAAACCCATTTCGCATGATCAAGATAACACGGTCATGCCTTCATGCTTGTGTCGTGGAAAAATCCTTGGTTTCTTTCCCATAGGCCGGTGTTGGGGGCTCCTTGTCATCGCGTAACGCTTACGTCGGATGCATCTCTCACCGGCTGGGGGGCGATCATGAGTGGATGCTCGGCTCAGGGTCTGTGGAGGGGTCATCACCTTTCCTGGCACATAGACCAGTTGGAGATGATGGCTGTGTTCCTGGCACTCAAACACTTCCTCCCAAATCTAAGGGGTCACCATGTGTTGGTCCGCACAGACAACACAGCGGTGGTCTCGTACATCAATCATCAAGGGGGTCTGCGTTCACACCCTTTATGCAAATTGGCACACCAGATCCTCTTGTGGGCCGATGGGAAACTACTGTCAGTCAGAGCAGTGTGGGCGTGGCCTCTGAGGGGGCCCAATTCATAGATTCAGGTCTCTCTACCAAGGTAGTAGAGACCATACTCCAGTCCAGAGCTCCCTCCACGAGGAGGCTTTATTCCCTGAAGTGGAATGTGTTCGCTTCATGGTGTAGAGGTCGTATGTTGGAACCAGCTAATTGCCCGGTTGGTACAATTCTGGAGTTCCTTCAAGTTCTCATCAGGGTCATCTCCTTCCACCTTGAATGTATATGTGGCGGCCATCTCAGCTTTCCATACTCCTCTGAATGGTACGTCAGTGGGGAGACACCCGTGGGTAACTGTGACGGGTGCGTAGCCCACTTCACATATTTAGCTTTTACCATTGTGTTGTTTGATTTAATGTTTGATTTAATGTTGAATTTAGTTTAACATAATATGGTTTATTTTATTTAAATTCCCTTATTATAAGAAAAACACAGGACAAGTTTAACAAGTTAACAGTTTATTAAAATCTTGAATGTATAGAAGGGTGCACACTACTTATATTCTTTGCTGATTAACTCTCTCCCTCTTGCCTGGACATGGTTAAAGCCTTCTTGTTTCCTCGAGAAGGTTATGTCCCTAAGGTTCCCACTAATGTGGCAGGCCCTATTATGCTCCAGGCCTTCTGTCCTCCTCCTTTCCAGGATTCATTATGTTGACTATTAGTTGTTGTTTTTTTACTTATTAGAAATGGGGACTTTATAGGCATCTGAAGTAGTAAAATGTGACATGCGTATCTCCAAAACGCTGGAGTAAAATGTTTTCATATGTGGTGTGTGCAACTCTGCACGTCACCCTTATTCTTAAAGATCGGCACTAACACACTTCTCCATTCCTCAGGCATCTTCTCACTCTCTAACACCCTATAAAATAAACTAGTTAAAAATTCCACTGCTGCCTCTCCTAGACACTTCCAGACCTCCACCGGGATGTCGTCAGGACCAACTGCCTTTCCACTTTTCATCCTCTTCACAGCCTTCCTGACAGTATTCTGCCAATTATTAAGGCAAAACGGCCATTACTAAGGCAATTTTGCCCCATATTGTAAAGTAAAAGTTAAATTCTCAATTAAGGCACTTATTGAATGCTCTCGTTGTTATATAAGTAATAATACATAATTTTTACAGACACAAAACATACTTTTTTTGTACGTTTGCATAAAAGGTAAAAGATACAACATGGATGTATTGGTAACATTTAAACGTAAGCATATTACGCTTTTACAGCAGAAATACTTAAAATATTTACGAATCTTTTATATCAAAGATATCTGTATAATTTAACTTTTACTGTTTTATGGATAAATGTTATATCCCTAAACCCAAACATAACCATTTCATATAGAATATTAAATGAACGTAATAGACATTAATATTTAGGAAAAGTAGTTTTAGTAACACTATAGCATTAAAAGGATATTTTGAGCCACTAAATCCCTAGCCACTAATTTCTTAAAAATATGTAGTTATAAAGAAAAACATAACAGACAGAAAAGTGTAACTTAAATCACAATAATTTCATTATTAAGAAAATGTCAAAAGTGATACCAATAGTAGTCCGAATGACGATGCGTTGCAGTCGCAGTCCTCTCTGGTGATATGTAATAGTTTTGTATCAGGTACAGAGCAGAATTTAAGTTATTAATCCACGAAAATGGTATTCCACTTCACTTCACTGCATGTCGCAATCTGTGACGAAGCAGGCGAGAGCCAATGAGCGTTGATATCACTGCCGTAAAATGTGTCGTGTCGTGTCAAGCTTTTTGAGGCAGCAATTTTTGAATTCACAGCAATCGCTGGATTTGTTTACGATCGCTGTTGAGGATGGAGATGAAGATCGCTGGATAAAGAATTGAATTTGGATCTATTCCTCGCAGTCATATGGATTATAAAGATGTGGATTAAAGCGGCTTAAATTGACGTCTTTTGTGAATTTATGTTGCGTTTTTGTGTATTTTCTATTACGTGTCTGAGAAAACGCCTTTTGTGTCCCACAGCGAACAAAATAAGTATTACATGATGGTTAGATGATTACAGAAATGTTATTCATTTTAAGGTTTTAGTGTAGTTTTGTTTAACGTAATTCTTTGAAATGAGTTTGCAGTGAAAGTCACGAACAGAACAAAATGTTTTTACATTTAATGATTTTTAGTGCTGTCAATATTGTACGTTTCAGTGTTGTAGAACCACACTTTGCATAAAAATACATTCTCGTGCGATCACGTTGCAGAATAATTAAAACCAATAGTGTAAACAAGAACCTATCTCTAGAATAAGGGATCAAATTGTCTTTATTAGTACTGTATTAGTGGCAGTTTAGCCATAATTATTGGCTTATTCTGCTCAATAAACTTGAATATCACTCAATAAATGCCATAATTAATGAGAATTTAACTTTCACTTTAGAATACGGGGTCAAATTGCCTTTATTAGTACTGTATTGATGGCAGTTTAGCCTTAATTATTGGATTATTCTGCTCAATAAACTTGAATATCACTCAATAAGTGCCATAAATAATGTGGATTTACCTTTCACCTTGGGGGTCAAATTGTCTTTATTATACTATTTTAGAAATTTACAATGAAAACCAGCAGTAATTAAACAACTACTAGCTTATTGTTCGGTTAAATTAATAGAATGGCACAGAAATATAATTACATCACTACACAAAAATAATATATGGCTTATTAAGTTGTAGATAATGACTAAAAGCCATTTACTGTACATTCAGTTAATCATTAATTACTAGGTTATTTTAGTTTATTTATAGCATAAATGTGTATCTTTCAAATGTTTAATAAGTTGTAAATAATGGCTAATATGCCCTGCTATATGTTAAGTTATTCATTAATTACTACTGTGTCCATGCTAATAAATAATTGTGAACAAGTAAATCATTAATTACTAGTTTATTTGTGCTTAACTAATGCATAATTCAGGACCCTTAAAATGTAAAGTTAATCATTAATTACTAGTATGTTCATTCTTAACTAATGCTTAATTGTGAACAAGTTAATCATTAATTAATGCTTAACTAATGCATTATTCTGGACCCTTAAAATAAAGTGTTACCGAATAATGATATATATCTCCAAAATGTTGCAGTAAAAAGGTTTGATATGAGGTATGCATAGAGTATGGGACGTCCCCTATAGAAACTTACCTTTAGTTTTTTCTACTTATTAGAAATTAGGTCTTTATAGGCCTCTGATGTCAAACAATGTGATATATCTCAAAAATGCTGCAGTAAAATGGTTTGATATGAGGTATGCATACAGTATGGGATGTCCCCTATAAAAACTGACCTTTAGTTTTTTCTAGAAATTAGGTCTTTATAGGCCTCCGAAGTCAAATAATGTGATATGTTTAAAAAATGCTGCAGTAAAATGGTTTGATATGAGGTATGC